>OU342689.1:7507500-8757500 GCA_910589285.2 Mythimna ferrago
GAGGACTATTTGAGTCTCCAGGCGATATGAGAGTCGTTCGTAAAACAATGTTCAGTAATACGGAATTTGTAGGCCAATGTCCCTCGTCAGAACTAACGAATAAAGTTTCGTCAATAAACCAGTCAGGCAGATCTATGGAATGTCCTGAAATGTTTTGTGTTTCGAGAAAATCTTCATTAAGAAAACCTTCTGGAATATCTATCAAAGAATGTTGTGAACCTACACAAATTCTGGCCTTATCGAGTCACGAAACATTTAGCTCGAAACAAAGCAGATCGAAGTCACGACATTACTTTCCATCAATAGTAAACATCATATCAAGAGGTAAAAAAAGGCAGGATAACGATGAATGTAAAAAACACGAAAATCGAAAAAAAAGCAATGATTGCTGCTCACCTAAATATGGTAGAAAACCTGATCAATCCAAAGATTATAGGAAATCTGAAAAATCCAAAGATTGTATAAACCTTGGAGATTCCAAAACTTCTAGAAAACTTGACCAACGCAAACAATCAAAAGAAGAACGTAAGAAACTTGAAGAATGTAAAAAAGAAGAAAAACGTAAGAAACTTGAAGAATGTAAAAAAGAAGAAGAACGTAAGAAACTTGAAGAATGTAAAAAAGAAGAAGAACGTAAAAAACTTGAGGAATGTAAAAAAGAAGAAGAACGTAAAAAACTCGAAGAATGTAAAAAACTCGAAGAATGTAAAAAACTCGAAGAACGTAAAAAACTCGAAGAATGTAAAAAACTTGAAGACCGCAAAAAGCGAGACGAATATAGAAATAACAATGAATCAAAACAAACGAGACATTCTTCAGCTGAACTGCGACAACCTGACAAATACAAGACAATTGAAAAAATTAAAAAAACCGAACAAATCAGGAAATCAGAAATTCGAAAACAAACCGAATGTAGAAAACGCGATGAGTTTACGGAAGTCGATGCAGGTATAAGACACGATGAGTGTACAGAAGTTGATGAAAGTGAGCTTGATGTAACCAAAAAACTTAAAGAAATAAATAAATACAAAAAAGCTGTATTTTGCAAGAATTTTGAAGAAAATGAAAAACCCAACGAATGTAGTATAGACGATGAGTATACTAAACCTGAAAAACTGGAAAATCCCGATGAATGTAGGGAAGACAACGAAAGTGGAGATGTGGATGAATGTTTAGATAATGATGAAAGAAAAGAATTCGAAGAATTTGACGAAAGTCAAAAAACCGACGATTGTCCGGTATGTTGTGAAGGAAGTGATCAAAATACTGATGAATCTTGCCTAGTCAACGAAGTTAAATATGACTGCGAAGAAAATCCAGATAATTACGATGACTCCGATGATTATAATGACAGCTGTCATCAAGTTTCTTCGCATGAAAATCCCCGTCGAGCCGTTTGTCCGTGCACTGAATGCGTTACAAAGGTGTCTACCAAGAACTCTAATGTGACTTGCTGTGGGATAAGTCTTAGCGAACTGAAATGTATATCAGATAAACAAGTTACAACAAAGACCACACGTTTTCAAGTTAAAAAAGAATTTAAATTAAAGGAAAAAGGAAGTTCGAAACATTCTACTGGGAAGCATTACCTAGAAATTACTATTGATAGGCCTGGTACAGAGATCTGTGTAGATATGAGCCAGTGCAGAACTCACAATTCGCCGTACAGACCAAGCAAGATCCCTAAACCTGCTACATGTAGCATCATACAGAATGTGGCAGCAGGAAGACAGCCTTATGGTGCAGTTGACAAATACAGAAGCTTAATTCCTCAGCCGAAAAGGAAGACTGCTGACGACATGGATTTGGGATCGTGCCATTGTTCAAAATCAGTGGAAAGCAAGTTGAATAATTCTTTTTAACATATTGGAAAAATGTGAAACCAACTACAGGTATACTTTTGTTAACCTTTTAGGTAATGTAGTTGTGTTGCTGGTTCAGTATGAATCTTCTTCACATCATCATCATTTCAGCCGATTGATGTCCACTGTTGGACATAGGCCTCCGCCAAGCGTCGCCACAACGAAAGATCCTGTGCGTCTTTGCATCCATCGGATTCCCGCAACCTACAACAACGCTACCACTAACAGATAGCCTTTGGGGCCGAAAGGTTCTGGAGTGGCGACCGCGTACCGGAAGACAAAGCGTTGGAAGGCATCCTACAAAGTGGACCGATGCGATGACCTGATTAATTCTTCTTCTACAATTAGTCAATTGCGTTATCTCTTTGTTTAGTGCGCAATTCAGAAAGGGATTAGCTTAATAAAATTGTAGATCATATTGTACTGTATATAAGTTTACTTTGTTTTAGTTTACTTTATTTTAGTTCTTATGGCCTTATTATAGTTAATTTGATACTGTTATTAATATAATTGGATTTTAAGCAAACTTGATTTTTATTTTACTCATCCAATCTTTTTGTTGTATTAATTATTGCTCTATAGCTATTGGACTACACTCCATTTGTTTAGGTACTTAGCTAAACGTAAACAATCTTGATATGTCTTTTTTTTTAACATATAAAATTCATACAAAGATTATTTAGTTAATAACCTAACATCGGTTTCGGTAAATAACTAATTGTAAACATTTTTAGACAACTTTTAGATAAAAGACATGTCAAGATTGTTTACATTTCGTTTAGTACATAAACAAATGGAGTATATAATAGTCGGAAAAAAATAGATAGATAATATTTGTTATCTTTTTTTCAGCTAGATAAATAATTTATTAATCAAAACTTTACACTCTCTAGTAAGAAATACAGAGACAGAAATAGATTGTAGTAGGAAATAGAAATGCAGACTTAATTCCTTAGGCATTCTCCACCAGTAGATCTTAGGGTGCTTCAGAACATTGCATCTCTGCTTACCGTCAGGTGGGACCGCAGTCAAGCGCTATAAGTTTATATCTATAAAAAAATCCAAAAAAATTCGTTAACTATTTTTTACACTCCTATCACCCACACTTTTTTCAATCAACACTAATATTGTAAAGAGGTAAAGTATGTTTTTTTTTTTTTTTTGTTTGTAGAAGATCTGAAAGTACTGGTCCAATTGCTAATTTTTTTTCACCGATAGAAAGCTGCTTTATTCCTGAGTGACATAGGCTATATTTTATGTACGCGGGCGAAGCCGTGGGCAAAAGCTAATGTTTTATATTGCAGAACAACGTTTTCCTGGTCGCCTACTACAATAATAATTGACTCAAGTTGTACATTCAGCATAACCTCTCTTATAGCCAACAGTGCCCAACATTTCTCTCAGCCAACAGAGGATCCCACTCCACTTCGTTCCCTGAGTACTATACTAATCACCGTGATGAATTTATTGGCGCGATCCGGGTGAATTAGAGGGGATCCTGAGTTATTGCATATTTTGGCCAGCTCAGGTGGCCGGCTCGGCCGCTAATCTGTCATTACACGGCCCCACTTACCACTTTGTGAATTGAGTGTGCTTACTGGACTTTTGTGGTATGTGTTAGGGTACTGTACTTATACTGGTAAGTAATACCAGTATTAGAGTAAGTATGATTTTTAAACCCATGTCCACCCGTTTCCATGAATTTTATGTTAAGGGGATATAAAAAATATAAGGTTGTGTGCAGAACAATTTTGACCCTTGTATTCGTTCTTTTGTTCGTAAGCATATTATGTACGCTTATGAACTAATTTTCGTACATAGGGGTTTTTAATTTGCGCAATGCGTAGGTATTTAACTATATTATTATTGTACCTACCTACCAATAACGGTATTGTTGAAAAATTTAAAATCAACTTTGAGTGTTCCACTTTTGGCCACATTTCCCCAACCAAACAGAGGTTTCTGTTTAAATAAATCACCGATATGTCACTTGAATTTTTTTACGGAAAGTAGAGAGAATATTTAAGAATTAAAATAATTTTAAATTCTGCATGAAGCTTACGTCCTGCCGACTACCTTAGGTAAATTTTATCATAAAATAACCAACAAAATTAGTTACTTCCTTTGACATCGTCACTACACCGTGGAAGAACTTTTCAAAAGCAGCTTTTATGCACTTAACACAAAGTGAAAAGCCTATTTTTTTCTTAAATATATACTTCGACGAATACTAGTTGATAGCTATTAAGTACATTTATAAGTTTTCTGAAGCATAATTAGATAATATTAATAAAGGCCTTTGTTGTACCATTATTATTTTTAGGGTTCCGTAGTCAACTAGGAACCCTTATAGTTTCGCCATGTCTGTCTGTCCGTCTGTCCGTCCTCGCTTAATCTCTGTGACCGTTAGCACTAGAAAGCTGAAATTTGGTACCAATATGTATATCAATTACGCCGACAAAGTGGTAAAATAAAAATTGGAAAAAAATGTTTTATTATGGTAGCCCCCTATATGGAAAGTGGGAAGTGATTTTTTTTAAATTTCAACCCTAACGTGAGATATATTGTTGGATAGTTATTTAAAAATGAATAGGGGTTTACTAAATCATTTTTTGATAAAGTCAATAGTTTCGCAAATAACCGCTCCAAAAGTAAAAAACAATGTCCCCCCCTCTAACTTTTGAACCATAAGTTTAGAAAATATGAAAAAAATCTGAAAAGTAGAACTTTACAAGGACTTTCTAGGAAAATCATTTTGAACTTGATGGAAAGAACAGTTTTTGTACAAAAAAGACAAAAAGGTTGTACAAAATAATTTCTCGACTAAGTTTGTAGTGTAATCGTATATGCAAGCATTTTTTTAAACTCATATGTGGGTACACTTATTGTGACGGACGGGAAACTACGGAACCTTACACTGAGCGTGGCCCGACACGCTCTTGGCCGGTTTTTTGGCTGTAAGTTGCGCAGAAGTCAAATATTCGGTCTCTTTAGTGGTGCGAAGTGAGACGCGGGGGCGGGGAGTGTCAGTGATTGGCTCGCCGCGCCATCGCGTCATAGACGTCACTCATGATTCACTCCCTGGGCTGCTGCATGTATGTAACAACAACGACGATTGGCTCGCCAATGTATGGAATGCGCAAAGCGATCCCCACTTCGGCGTCAGCGCCGAGCGCTCAAGATCCGTTTTGGCAATTGTACATATATGGTTTTATCGCAGAAGTATGATTCTTTGAAACAATTTTCTTTTTTCACTCGGATTGTGATCCCTTGGAACAATTTTTTACTTTCAAGCGGGCGAAGCCGCTAACAGCAGCTAGTATTTAATACAAAAACAAACTAAGTATTTTTAACAATACATACATTTGTAGTACCTAGTAGAGAGCAGAGCGAGGCAGACCACGAAGGAGATGGCGGGATGACCTGGATGGCTTCCTTAAGAACTGGAATGAGAAAGCAAGGAACCGTGATCGT
Source organism: Mythimna ferrago (assembly GCA_910589285.2). Taxonomy (NCBI): domain Eukaryota; kingdom Metazoa; phylum Arthropoda; class Insecta; order Lepidoptera; family Noctuidae; genus Mythimna; species Mythimna ferrago. The sequence continues at coordinate 7,512,837 of OU342689.1, forward strand.
TGGAAGGAGGGAGGCCTTTGCCCAGCAGTGGGACAGTGTGGGCTAAGTAATAATAAATAAAATAAAAATACATTTGTAAGTGATCTTTCCACTCCCCAATACCATGTCCTCATCTTTTCACTATAATTAATTTCCACGAACCCCTCACAAGACTACCTAATCTAAATACCTTCCAAGTTCCACCACTTGTGTTGGTTAACCTCAAAACCAACGACTTAGGGTGACCAACCCCCAATAAATACTGGACCCAGTAAATTGGTGCAGTGTTGTGGGATTACCACATTTACCACCAATTGTCCGGATAATCCTCGATCGACAGGGATTATCTGACAAATTGTCCTTGTTCTTAGTTAATTTATAGTAGGAATGAGGTGATTGCAGACATCTGTGTGGGAAATAAAATAATGACCCTGGGTCATGCATTGATTTGTTAGTGTACTTCAATTATTTTCTGAAGGGTCTGTTCAAACGAATAGAGGATATATATGAAAAAATATGTATTTGTTATCTAACCAGTTTATCAATAAATATACAGAAATAGAATACTAATTGGGAAAATTTGTTTTTTTTTATGACGGGATTTCATCCAATGACGCCTCTCGCTCTAGGGCGGTGCGGGAGGGCTTGTCACACTTTTACGGACTTAAACCACACCTATGTTCCTTCTTTGTCTTGAGATCCAGGACCCCGAGTTTCCCAATCGGAAGTCAACCCATAGCCTCGGTAGACTTCGGCTCTGCTAGGCCCTAACGCTTTTGCTGACATCTCTTTGAGACACGCGTGGAGCACTACGCGGCATCGATGACCCGGGGTCATTCCGGATGGTAACCGGACGGCCGGACGACGAGCTACCCATTGATCGTCTTCAGCAACCTCTAGCCTACTTCAAGGTACTTCACCCTACAGCGGGACAAGTCATTGGATTAATCCAAACCTAAAGAAAGAAAAAACTGGTCACATACGTAGGTACTGTAGTAATCGATATACTTGAAACTTTTTCCTAAATATACAATACGCCACAAAACTCGCAAAGACGCCATTACGAAACCAAATAAAATATTAAACCACAATACACAAACAACCCAATATTCCAAAATCAATTTACCATTAATTAAAACACTTAATACCCAGAGATTAATACGTCCGAATGAAATAAACATAATACTCAAGGTCTGGTCGAAGTTCATCTCTGATTTATGGTTGGTCCTCAAACGGACTGGGCCCGGGTTTATAATGTCCAACACTAATCCAGCAGATAAAGTATTACGGGTCCGTTTTGTAAAGTATGACAAATAATAATTGCTGGGTCTGTTTTTATGGGATGATGTGTAAAATAAAAAAATAGGGTTTAGAGGATTTCCGTGGTAATGTTATGTGTGATGATAAAATAAACTTTGTTGGTATAAAAAAATGGTTGTTCTTACTGTTTCAAAGTACATTAGCTATTAATTTTTTATTTCCGGTTACCTCGTGGTTCTAGTGGTCATCAGCACTATTGCTAAACATGAGAGGCTGAGTTCGAATTTCAGTCAATGACTTAAGGACTCAGAGACAAATCTAATCTGAATTTGTGCCCATACTATACCATTTGTAATCAGCCCTGCAACATTCCCGCAGCAGGGTTTTAGGCCTCCTCTAAGAGATGGAATAGGTCGTAATCCACCACGCGGGCCTACTGCGAGTTTGACATGTCTTCGAATTTTTAGTTCTAGGACATGCTGGTTTCTTTACGATTTTTTCCTTCACCATTTTGCGAACAGTAGCGATGTAATAAATTACAAAAAGTAATGTTCCTGGCTGGGTTTGAACCCGCTTCTTACAACTTGTTAATGTGCCCTTAACCAGCGTCAAGTTAAAAAAAATATTTCGTTTTTAATCACTTTGAGATACTTTGAGTTCCATTAGAATTTATCGAGCAAGCCTTCTCGGCAAGTTTCGCTGAGGTAGTTAAAATACTCCAATAAGATTCAACTCCATTTTATCCAATGAGATCGCGCCTGTTATGTACACTTGAGATACTAAACTTTAAACCACAATTTTACATCACTATAACCACTAGGCATCAATTTGCGAAAAAAGGACTTTTAGCCCGTTGTATGCCGGAACGCAGATCTTAACATTAATTTAACCCGTTGCTGCCGGAACGCAGATCTACGCGAGACACAATGGCTTTTTAATTGTGTCTCTAATTACGGTATTCGAGAGGATAATTATGTGTGTTAAAGAATTACTACATGGAGGCCGCGGGTTCAAAGCCAGGCAGTCTCGTTACTTTGTGTATTTTATTCCATCACCACTGCTCTCAAAAACGGTGACAGAAAAACATCGTGAGGAAAACTGTATGTCATGGAACCAATCGAACACATGTGACATCCACCAATGCACTGGGTTAGCGCGGTGGATTGTGGCTCTTTCTCTCTCCAAGAGAGGATGTCTAAGTCCCAGCAGCGGGAACATTTTATAGCTGATTATGCTACTTTAAGAATAATTAATTTATGAACTCCTTATCAAAACCCAACAAAAAGAAGCCGAATATCTCAAATGAACCCGTTGACAACGCAATGGGCACCCCTGTCGGCGACTTGCGGCCATAACTTAAGAACCCCTTGTTCGAAACCCAAGATTTTACACTGATACCGCTCTGTAACCCTTATCGAACTGATGGAGTGCGCCCAGGAATTGGGAACGAAGGATAAGAAGTGGTGGTTTGTATATTTCTGTTTTTGTGATGGGAGGTTGAAATTGAAGTTCAGACTGTAATTTGATTATGATGACTTTGAACGCGCTAATTTCAGGAACTATTGGTTCAAATTAAAAAAATCTATTTGTGTTGGATGACCCATTTATCAAGAAAGGGCTATACAATATAATTTTAATTTTATGAGAAACCATGAATACAATTTGTTCAGAATCAGTAATTGAATGGATTCCTGTAGTTTTTACAGCATGTTATATTGTTTTCCCAAAAATATTTAACAAGGTCACAAGTTGGACACCATTGACTCGAAGTACAATACAGGTCACAGCAGGTCATAGCTGGTATTAGGCGCAAGCAAAAAGCTGGGTGCAAATGCAAAACAGGGGTTGTTTTGCACTTGCACCCAGCTAGTATAGCTTTGCGTTCATACCGTTGATCGCGAAGTTTCATTAATATGTCTTGCCCATACATATCATGATGTGGCCTGTGGGTAAAGTTCTATATCATGAAATGCAACAATTTCATGAACGACAGATGCATATTTATATCTTGTAAGACAATACAAAGCTACCACAATCTCACTTTACCATAATCTTAGTAAACCACAGACCGCCATTCACACTGTCGCTTACAAGTCCGGGTAAGCAAATAACTCTTAGTTTCTAATTGAAGCAGATAGGTGTCTCAGTAATTACGGCGCGGTGTAACAAGCTCCCCGGGGACCCGGGCGGCAGAGATACCAAGATACCTAGTGCCGGATTTGGGGACAGGCCCCTCACAGACTATTCTGTCAAGGGGGCACCCGTTAGAAAACCCGAAAAAAAAATATTTTGTTGTATGTACCGTATATATATTCATATGCATGTAGTAAAAAGCAGTTATTTCAATATTACAAACAGACACTCCAATTTTATTTATATGTAGGTATGTATAGATTACCTAAGGACCCATCGCTACTTACGGGCCCCGGGGGTCTGTTTAAAAAATTGGTTAAAAGTTTTTTTAATTTTTTTAATGTATAAGCAAACCCTTAAGATTTGTGGAGACCAGTCCCTTACACCATGTATTGTGTAATAATTCGTAATTTATGGCACCTGGTATCTTGACTTGTTTTTTACGTCGAAGCGGGGCCCACCCCAATGCGCGGGGCCCGTAGCATTTGCTACTGTTGCTTCGTGGTTAATCCGGCCCTGAAGACACCCGTCCCTTACCAGATGCCGCGTGAAAAACGAACCGCAGATAAAACGGTCACGTAGCTACCTCGGATTCGGTTTAGGAGAATACGGAATTAGGGGTCGGTGGTATTGCATTTACAATTGTTTTGGGAATCTTGAACATGGTTTTGGCAGAGTTGAGGGTAAAATATGCTGCTGGTTTTCAAGTCAATATTAAAATGACTGCAAATAAAACTTAATCTGTAAACTAAGCAGTAGTTAGTAAGATGCAGCTGGGTTTAGTCACTATTGTCTAGGTACCTAATAGCTGGATTTTTTTTTCGTGGAAAGTTGTCAAATAATTCTACCCACTCAGAATAGAGTGAGAGAGTGTCAGAGTTTTATGAGTTTAAAACACAAGCTGTGTTCTTCAATAAACAACAACAAAAAAAAGTAAAACAAGTTTAATTTCGGGAGTCAAAAAATAATGAAAATTCTGAAATTAAAGTTAGTGTGCATTTTTTAGTTTGTTTTAAATTATTGTATCTTTTTGCAAAAAAAAACGTTTATATATTTTTGCCTATGTTTATTTATTTATGGAACATTAACAAGACACATAACATACAAACATATTAGATAAATTTATGCGTACAGCCAAGGAGTGGAATTCCCTACCGGAGTCTGTGTTTCCTGATAGCTACAACTTTTAGGCAAGCGTGCTCCATCGTCGACCACATCATCGCTTACCATCAGGTGAGATGGTGGTCAAACGCAAGCCTATCAATAAAAATTCAATAAAAATAAAAATATAAAAATTATTTCAATTAAAGACATGCGTAACATTTACATAGAAATTAATTTTATAAAAATTAAGTCAAATTACACGCATGAAAATAGAGAAAAATTAAAATTAGTTTAACATAGCTTGAACTGAAAAAGAAAAGTTACATAGATCACATATTACATTACGTCTACTAATATTTCGTCTGCTATGTGAGGTGGTCAGGTCTTGGCAGGTTATGATAAAATTGAGACACGCTATAAGCTTTCATGAAGGAAATGGGAACCCCTGTAATAATGCCTGCAATATGAAAACTAGTAAGAATTACGTTTTTATAACAACTTTAAAAACTCAAAATTAAGCATATCTTTTCTTTTAATCGTAATTTCCCAATTTACTAAATTCCTACAAGCGGAAGACTGCGATGGGTTGCCACAGAATCATCGAAGCAAAAGAAACAAACACGTATAATTACTTCTCAGCAAACATCTCGTGAATTTCACTATTTATTGAGCTCCCAATGTCAACTAACCAAATAAGCAAGGAATTTTAGGAGCACAACGACTATTCTAACAAGACCTCTCTTTCACGACACCTTGCCTTTTGAGCCGTAGAATTTGTTGGTGTTAAGGGGGGTGAGTGGGATCAGGAAATAGTTGTTGATGACAAATTACACGTTGGGGGAGTTAAACAAATTAATCACGGAGTCCAATTTAGCGGAAAACAATGTGGGGCGATGGGCTGGTCGGATTTTGTCGCGGTACCTACGGTGTACATGTCGAGTGTGCTATACGAGACAAGAGACAAATTGGAAACAGTTTTAGACAGTGGGAGGTACCTACTTGTTTTCTGTTTTAACGGTACTGTGTCAGATCTTTTTCTTATACAAAAGATTAAGATTTAAAAAAAAAGCTTTAAAAAATTGTCTGCCATATTGGATACTTAGCACATTTCTAGAAATCTACTTTCAAAAGCTGTGATTCAAAAGTAGCAGATAAGGGATATCCAATCTCAAGAACGGCGCCAGTTCACGAACATGATTCGTAACTGTAACGTTACACGAGTCATGTTCGTGAACGGACGTGTATCATCCTTCAGGTCATCCAGCTTTTTTTTATTGTTGTTAGGTTCGCGCTTGACCGCTATCTCGCATGATGGAAAGCGAGGATGTGGTCGACGATATAGCGCGCTTACCTAAAAGTAACCTGTTCACTCTTGACTTAAAGATTCCCGGGTTGTTGCCAACAGGAAACACAGATTCCGGCAACGAATTCCACTCCTTTGCTGTACGCAAAATGAATGGGTTTCCAAAACGTTTTGTACGTGTAGGTGGGATGTCCACCATGCACTGGTGGCGCATGGCCGTACGCCTGGTGGTCCGATAATGGAACGGGCTCGGCGGAATTAGGTTATGCAATTCCGACGCACACTCCCCGAAACGCAACCGATAGAAAACCGACAGGCTAGCAACTCGGGGTCGATGCTCAAGACTTTGAATCCTCGATCCTTATCCTCCTGGCTCGCCTTTCGATTGCCCCACGTGGTTCAAGCTGATATCGGGCAGATCCGTCCCAAAGATGAGAGCAATACTCCATACACGATCGAACTTGCGCTTGATAATAATAATAATAATATTCCACAACTATCACACAGCGCCGTCTAGTCCCAAGCTAAGCAGAGCTTGTGTTATGGGTACTAGACAACTGATAAACATACTTATATATTTCTAAATACAGACATATTGTAGATAATTGATGAAGTTTGAGAAGCTGTTCCAGCGTAAAGTACTGTCGGACCTTCGCGAGGATACCCAGCTTTTTTGCAGCCAGTTTGCTTCGATGTATAGCTCAGCCATTTTGAAATGAAAGGAACTGAGTGATCTAAGCTGAGTTGACAGTTAACGAGCCTAACAAATCTGTATCCCAACTATTTAAGCCAAGTCTCCCGGTAATGATCCCATCCTGTTTGTCACCTCACTTCTATAATATCTTGCGTGTTTGAACATCTACTTAATTTGTGTTTCCTGCTTACGCTCTTTTGTTAAGATGTCGTTATTTGTATTAATCAAGCTTATTTCTTCTAAGTGGTGATTACGGTCAACCGGTAATAGGTTGGCATTACTTTAAGTATGTACCTATGTTATTTCGTAAGTAAGGAAGATAGTCTTATTTATGAAGGTTGTAACTTACCCCCTATTTTTCTTTTTTTTTGGTGGGAATTCATCCTATGAGTTCTCACGCTCTTGGGTGGAACGGGAGGACGATTCAGACTTCTACTGACTGAAACCTACTCCTATATTCCTTCTTTCCCTTCGTTTCAAGGACTCCGGTTTTTTTTTCGGAAGCCGACTCATGGTCACAGTAGGCTTCGGCCCTGCTGGGCCCATATGGTTTTGTTGACATCTCTTTAAGGCGCGCGTTGAACGCTACACGCCGTCGACGACTCGGGTTCGGTCCAGACGGTTACTGGACGGCTGGACGGCGAGCTACCTATTGCTCGCCGTTCGCAAGCCGTTACCTACCCACTTGAGAATTTCGAGATTTTTGGAATATTTATTATATTCCAAAAATCTCGAAATCGAGATCTCAAGTAAGTTGTTAGACTGAGCTTTGTTAGTTAATTATTGGCTAAATAATAAACACCGCACGGATTGAACTTCGAGGTTAAGCTACACTTTCCGAGGCTGATTTTTGGATGGGTGAAAAACCACCACAGTGTATTGAGTTTTCTCCGTTACTAGGAAAGCACTGAGATTCTGAGATGGTACTGGTTATCATATGAATTTTTTTTGTCGTTACGTCTAAAGCCAGAAAATCTGGCACCAGTCGTGGCAAGGGGTATTTGCATGACCCAGTTACTGAGTTGTGGAGGTCAGAAAACAAGGTCTAATAGTGTATAATTATTGCGATTCGAAAAAATCTTCGAGACTCTGTTCGGGAATTGACTGCACTTACCCAGTTTTTTTTAATTTTTGCTTTGCACGGTTTGAGCACATAGACATAGTTTAGAATTTTTTGATACAGAATTTGTATTTAAGTTTTTTGATGCAGAATTCAGTAACTTTGTTTCCCATTACAATGCAATTTTAACACATTTTAATGTTTAGCAGTATTTGGCATATGATTCCTTTGTTCTGTGTTGGCAGCAAATGGATTGACTTAGGATTCTCTGTACGCTTCCCTGAAGTAGACATTACTGCAATAAAATTCTCTGCTCCATTTTACCGAGATCGCGCCTGTTTAATTGATTCCGCAATACGCATATTGTCCAGTTGTATTGTTATTGTTGTTGTTGTGTTGTTGTTTTTGTTGTGTGTTGTGTTGTTGTTGTGTTGTTGTTGTTGTTGTTGTGTTGTAAACTGTACTTACCAGCTTTACATCACAAGACCTATCCATCATCATTACCATCATCATCAGCCTTTTTTATGTTTCCACTGCTGGGAATCAGGCTTCCTCTCTAGGAGACACCTATCCAATAGAAATCAATTTGTGAATAATTAAAAGAGTCACTGAACTGCACTCGATAATAGTACAATATGATATAAGTGTGTAATGTGAGTGATTACCGACGAGGCGGTATTTAGACCCGAGCCGTGGCGAGGGTCCTAAGAGAGCCGAGAACGGTAATCATTAATTACTCACGTGTATCATACGACGTTTTTCAATACACTTGTGAAGAAAATATATTGTCAAATTGTATAAGCCGTGGACGCCTTTAATTGACATATTTACTTACACAGAATTTAATGTCTATAAAATTACCTACCTGTATAATGAACTTAATATGTCATTGGTGTTCCTGATTATAAATAAATAAATAAAATAACTATAAAACTAGTAAACTTTTGTTGCGGTAAAAATCTGTTTTCATATGCCCGCCCATTTTTTTTTTTATTTACCTTTCAATACACTCACTGAAATTAATAAACAGGGGTTGACCGGCGACTCGTGAGGGACGACTTGCGCCCATCCTGATACGATAAATGTCATAAATGTAATAAAATTATGGCAGGGGAGAGGTTGAACAAAAAGGTTTTGACTACATTATAGCACTAGTGTGTAATGGTAATCAAAATGTCACAGTTTGGTAACAAGTGCCATTATATACCTAATTGCAGTGCAATAAGAGTCGCTTTATGAGCAAGTGTATTGAAAAAGAGTTATTGCCCCAATTCTTTTGTTCCGATCACGTGACTGAGCGTTGAGATGACGTCATTCCTGTACCCCTAGCCAAGTTGCTAATCTGCAATCGTTAACGCTAGCAGAAAGCTTCAAATGTACGGGAATGACGTCATCTCAACGCTCAGTCACGTGGACAAAACAAAAGAATTAGCGGCGCGGCCAACTCGAAGCGTTCGGCGCAAGCGAAACGGTTGTAACTTGGCTAGGGGGGCTGTACATTGGAAGCTTTCTGCTAGCGTTAACGATTGCAGATTAGCAATTTGGCTAAGGGTACTGAGCAAAATTTCAGGGTTCTAGGTCCATGAGTTTAGACTGGTCGTTGATGAAAATAAGAAAGAAAGAAAACACGTTTATTCGGCACACAGGTACACACAATTAGATAACAATTATTATAGTATAGAAACTTAAACTTAAAACACATCTACATTTAGTGGCGTAACTATAAGGTGGCAAGGCTGGCAAAAGGCCACGGGCCCCAGGTCTGATGGGGCCCCCGATCTTAGAGCCCGCGAGCTCAGAAGAAGTAGCCCAAAATATATATAAAAAATATTAAAATGAAATCACAACGGTCAAGCGCGAACCTATCAACAATAAAAAAAAAACAACGTAACGTGATTTATCGGGGGCCCCATCTAATGAATTTGCCACGGGCCTCAGATGATATAGTTACGCCACTGTCTACATTGGAGTCAGTGAGTGAGTCAAGACTTTGCCTTTTTGCGTTTTATTCTGTTTGTTTCTGAGGCATAAATGTTTAGATAGTAAATTGTAAATCCTTAATTGGCTGTAACATTAGTTTATCTTTAAGTAAAATTTTTGTAAAAGAGCTGTGGATTTTGTGAATAAATAAATAAATAAATAAATACACAAATATAGGCTGCATAAGCTGCTAATATAAGTTAGTAAGGGATGATTATTTAGTTCAGTAATGTTAATCATTAAAAGTTAAAAAGGGTGCACTTAAATCTGTATTTTAAATTTACAGTACGATAGAGTATAAGTAATGAGGTGACATTTTTATTTAAACAGAATACCACACAGTCCCAAGCAAGCACATTCATGAGACAGCGCTAGTGAGTTGTTACGAGCGTGGGAAGGATTAATATCTTAATACTAGGAGGTAGGTACATAATAAGCTTAGGAAACTGTATGGTATTGTGTTTAAAAAAAATATCACCACATTGCTTATATCACCAATAATAATATCTTCCTTTACCTGGTTAAGTCCAACCTTCAAAGCCTTGAGCATAGGCGTAGGGTAGCCAGCCTTTCGGTGTTTTACAGGATGCATTTTGGAGAGTGTGCGCAGGAATTGCATGACTTGATTCCGCCATCGCAATTCTACCATCGGACAACCCGACGTACGGCGAATATTCACCCTTACGTTGTTGAAACCTCTACGGTCCGGACTAAGCGTTTCGCCTCGTCGTTTATACCGCGTACGTCGAAGGACTGGAACAGTCTGCCTGCTGCGGTCTTCCCGTCCGATTATAATTTGGGTGTCTTCAAGGCTAGAGTGAATAGGATCTTAATAAACTAGTGCGCCTCACCATCAAAGATTGCATCGCTACTTACCATCAGGTGGGATCGCAGTCAAGCACTAGTTTATCTCAATTAAAAAAAATATATATATATAATATTCTACAACTTTTACACATCGCCATCTGGTCCCCTAAACTTAGCAGAGCACACTTATATATTTCTAAATACATACATATTATAGATAAATCACACCCCGACACGGAACAAATGATCATGCTCATCACACAAACATTTGTCTTGGGTGGGAACCAAATCTACGAACTCCGGCATAGCAGTCAGAGCCACTAACCACTAGACCCACAGGCCAGTCAAAAGTATGGGAAATGTTACCATAATTAAATATCCAATCTCAACTACATAACATCAAAAAATCAAAATCAAAATACTTATTTACAACACCTGGCGGAAATCACGGCACCAGTGCCTCAACCAATACAATAATTTAAAAAAAATCCGGAAGTAAGTTCCGCTCTGGTGGCCGCTTCCGCTTGCCATTGGCCGACACCTTTGACCCCACCCCACGTGAGGGGAGGACCACCCCTAGGTGGACTCTCGCGTGACATGACGTCTTGTCTAGCCCTCTTTTACGGAACTTTTATTTACATTATTTACTTTTTATTTTTGTTTTAATTGGATTTTTATTAAATGGAGTTAGCTGACCATTCGAAGGGGAAATCTATATATGAGCTATTTCTCTACATTTACAGAAGTTCCCTGTGGTTCCCTGTAACGTAAGTAATAAAATAAGTAATGGATATGAGACTCATAGGACCACTCGTTATTGCGACACTCGGGGAGGTCTATGTCCAACGGCGGACGACTTTTGGCTGAAATTATAAAAATTAATATTCTGAAAAACTAAATTTTGACAAGCTTTTTAACTTTTTTTAATATTTGTCATTTATCATTTTTTCAGACTTATCTGCTGAACGAAGAGTTTTGGAGCCAAATCACTACAAACAAAATTCCAAATTGAAATCCTTTCTCTTTATAATATTATAGAAGTATAGATTAGAAATTAACATTCCCCACACAGTCCCAATCGACTTCTACACTTAACAAATCCAAAAATAAATTCTTGAATCCATTTAAAAACTTTCCGGAGCGTGCTTTCAAAAGTGCGAGAGATAAAAGTTGGAACTTCAAAAGTAGTGATAGTGAGAGTGGTCATAAATCTGAAGTAGTGATAAACAAATTAATAGAGATATGATAGCGCAGCATCATTACTCATTGGGAGATAAGGAGCTTTGTAACTGTTAAGAGCGCCCAACCAATCTTAGGGTCAACTTACACCGAAAGAGCGGCGAAGGACAGCGAAGCGCAGCGACCCGTTTACCGTTTATAGAATTCGCCGGAATTCCCGCGGCGCCGCAGGCATCCGCGCGACTCGTTTGAGTTTCTCATGCGATAATAAGTATTATGGAAAAGAAAATAAAGTTAAAATTCATATGACACTGAAACTGCGCTCCGCTTCGCTGCGCTTCGACGCTCTTTTGGTGTGAGTTGAGCCTTATACTTTTCCATACAACCACTCTTACGTCATTATGACGTTATTATTACACGTATTTCTCTATATGTTTTTGGTTTGGAATCTTGTGGACATTATCTTTTTTTTTTAGGTGGGAATATCATCTCCTGACATCCCCCGCTCTTGGGTGGAGTGGGATATAGTGTTAGACTTTTACTAACTAAAAACCCACTCCTGTTCCTTCTTTGCTATTGTTCCAGGACCCCGGGAATCTCTTTCGCATCACCCATGGCCCCAGTAGGCTTCGACTCTGCTGGGCCCCTATGGTTGCTGACAACTCCTAGAGGCGCGCGCGAAACACTACGCTCCATTGGAGGACTTTGTCTAGATTTATTTTGACATCAAAACATAAATATGTGTAAAACTAATCCAGTAAAGATCTCTGAAAATCTGCTGAACTTTAGTCCTTCATAAATAAAAATTTGTAAATCTAATTCAGTAAAGACCTCTAAAACTATGCTATTGCGCGTGAATTTTGGCCCTTTGCAGTGTATTTATATTTTTAATGCTCACTTTGACGATAAACGGTTCGGGAAGGGCCCTCTGAAAGGATGACACATTGCCGTGAAACGACGCGACGCGACGGCAACGTTACCACGGTATCGTGTCGTTCAGAAGCTGCGTCGTCGACGCGATATGTTGACCATGACAACACGTTGACGTCATGTCATGACATGGTATCGTGTCAACATGAAAACAGGTTAACAGCAACGTTGACGTCATGTCATGACATCGTGTCAACGTCACATGTCATCATTTTGACAACGTGTTGACATTATCGACGTCGTTGTCGACACGTTGCCACATATTTCTCATACCACGACACCATGCTGTTCAGGCGATGCGTATTTAAGCAAATGGTTTTGCGAGATTGCCTGCTATTTACACGATTCAGCATCGCACCTTGTATCCGCTCAACAAGGCTCGGCACCGTTTATCTATACGACGCGGTAACATGCCGTGGTTAAACGCCGCGCCATTCAATCTACTAAAAACACGATACCCTCAGCCATATCTGCTGGACAGCAGCCCCTGTGCACAGCCTGAATGGAGGAGGACGAGACAGCAGCACTTCTGCTTCTAAGCTGCCCAGTTGTCGCTGGATACAGGGCAACATACTTCGGAAGCCCTGGTACCTTCTGCGAAATGGTCAGTAACACCAAGGCGCTGCTGGCCAACTTGAGAAGCCGAGGTGGATCGAATGACACATTTGTTCCACCTGTAAGCAAAATACGCGCTTTAGTAGCGGAGTTGCAGACACTAGCCCGAAATAAAAACATGTACAAAAAAATCTGTTGGATTGGTCAACTCTCCCTAAATTGTTCTTTCGTTTCATTTGACCTGAGCAATCTATAAGATCACATCACACTATCCCCATATATAAGGTGGAATTCATCCAATGACGTCTCCCGCTCTAGACTGGAGTGAGAGAGCTTGTCAAGCTTTTACTGAATAATTCCCAGTCCTTCAGTTGCCCTTTAACTTCCCACAGCTCAACACGCCTGGAACCCACAAATGACAATAACATCACCAGTAGCTCTAAATAGTTAGTATCTTCCACTATTATTCTAGCAAGGATATAAACTAGTGCCAACCTAATTGGTGTTTTAATTATAATACAAGTAATTATATTAAAGCAAAAATGTGTACGTGTGTATGTTTGTTACTCCTTCACGATAAACAGCTGAGTTCGGATCTAGATGAAATTTGACATACGGGTAGACTAAGTATGTCATGGAAGACCACTTAGTTTATTATTTATGAAAGAATGGCATAAGTAGTGACAATCACAGCCATATCACGAGTTTGAATTATTTTATTTGTCAGAACTGACAAGTTAAAACGAGTGATAAATCTTAATAATATTATAAAGTACTTATCTATATTTTTTTGCTGCTTCACGCTCGAACGGCTGAACGGATTTAGATGAAATTTGACATAGGGATAGACTATGTCTTAGAATAGCTCATAGGATTTTTTTAATCCTAGAATATGCTTTTTTTTGATAATTTTGTACTTTCGTACAGACGGTGTCGCTAGCTGAAGCTAGTTCAGAATAAAAACAAGCAATTAGCACCAGAGCTGGCTAGCTCCACGAAATGTGGTGAATTTTATGCGAGTGTGAAATGTTCGAAACACGCGGCTGTTAAACTATTCCTTATGGCTGCGAGCGCATATTTCAAACAATTAGACGGACCAATCGCGGCCAATTTGAGCCTCCAACGACCGCCATCATGTTGCGTGGAGTAGTGTGAACTTGGACTTTTAGTATATTAGCTGGAACAAACACAATTTGTAATCAAAATTGAAACGATAACAACAGAAAATTCCTCACGTGCCATGTCATCTTTGCTCCAAGAGTTTGCTTCTGAAAAGAAATCTCGGCCCTAGTATGAAAGGCAACGAAGGAACAGGAGTGGGATTTTAGTCAGTAAAAGTCTGACACACCCTCGCGCTCCACCAAAGAGCAGGAGATGTCATTGGATGATTTCCCCAACTAAAACAAAACGTCATCTTTGCTGAAAAGTTAACTGATCACAAAACATTGTATGTGGGATGGTTCTTTGTTTTAATTGTTATTTTTTTTCTGTTCCCTACAGAGTCCATATGTCTTATACGCTAATAAAGATATGAAAATGAATAAAACGAGTTGGTAATTCACTTTTAAGTATTTTTTCAATTAACAAGTTGACAATAAATAAGTAATTATATCAAGAAGTAAAACTAAGAAATTCCCTCTTGCAGTTTACATACTTATGTGATTCTTGTATATTAAATTATCAATAAAAAAACGTGGGCAATAAAATTGTGAAACATTGCTTGAAAGTCCTATCAAACAGAAAACTTTATTCACTATAAAATGTAACACTTACTACAGCATATTAATTACGTTTTGGTTTTTTTTCTGAAAAATCTCACCTCATATCAAAACCCAGACATTATCCAAATGTCCCCATTCCGACGACTATCTGACGTCTACCCACCACACCACCGTACGTCCAGCGGCCATAACTCAATGAACAATGGCCAGCATTCTAATCCAGCCGGCAGTCCGTGGCCCGGGCGTAATGAAATTCCCGGGTTATATGGCCCGGGGCGGGGCAGGCCACTGTCATCTAAACAATTAGCTAGATTACTGGATGACACCCGGCTGTTGGGATACTACCACATACACTTTTGTTGTATAGATTTCTTAAGGATAGAAATAATTTAGTGAAGTTTTTTTAAAAATCAGATTTTGGCTGAAGTCTGGAATACCTAGAATATTTAATCATTTCAGCCGATATACGTCCACTGTTGGACATATGCCTCCCCCAAGTGTCGCCACAACGGACGATCCTGCGCGTCTCGCACCTATCGGTTTCCCACAAGCTACACCAGATCATCGGTCCACCTTGAAGGAGGCCTTCCAACGCTGCGTCTTCCAGTACGCGATCACCACTCTAGGTACCTTTCGGCTCCAACGGCCATCTGTTCTGCGACCAATATGTGCCCTGCCCATTGCCACTTAAGTTTGGCGGTTCTTCGAGCTATGTCGGCAACCTTAGTTCTCCTGCGGATATCTTCATTTCTGATTCGACCACGCAATGGAACCCCGAGCATAGACATAACCATAAATTGACGTACCTATTGATAAGATACTGGTCTTGAAAGACAGAATGTTCCAATTTTATAGCTAGTTTCGCTCATTGTAGTAGATCACATAAAAACTTAATCACAGACAGTGAAAATCTGATATTTTGTCTCGCTCCACCCAAAGTGGAAAAAATTACCACCGGAAGTCCGCTGTGTCAGACTTTTTAAGATGTTTTTGACTTTAAAAATATCTTAGCTCAGAAAACAGTCAAGCGTAAAGAAAAACGGAAAAATCTCTGTAGATTAAACGCTTAATACATATGCAAATGAAATTCATCATTACAAGACAATAACACCTATGAATGAATGAATGAATGAAGTGTTTCATTCAGACGCGTGTGGCCCACCTTCCGTTATACTCCTAATATATTCGTCAATTGAGGCTCAATGTATATTAAATATGAATAATGATCGCCCGGCCGTCGCAGGAATACTAAACACTGCGATGTATTGCAATCTGTAGCGTAGTTAGGGGTGGGTGAAGTGGCCCCTTTCCCATGGCCTCGCTCTCAAAGGGGCCTCAAGTAAGAACTCTTTAAGCATGAGGGTTTTTTTTATAATCGACTAGCTTTTGCCCGCGGCTCCGCTCGCGTACATAAAATACAGCCTATGTCACTCAGGAATAAAGCAGCTTTCTATTGGTGAAAAAATGTTTGCAGTCAGACCAGTACTTCCAGCAGAAATTACCGCCTACAAACAAAAAAAAAAAAAAACAAAAAAACACAAAAACAAAAAAAAAAAACTTTACCTCTTTATTATATTAGTGTAGATAGGCTTGCGTTTGACCATTATTTAGACAGAAAGAAAAATAGTTTATTTACGTGAAATAACGCAATCTTAAAATTAGTTAACAAACATAAATAAATATATATGGAAAAAACGCATCAAATCCGTGCCAAACGGCCGAAACGCTCAGCATAAAGCTGTGGCTTCATACATAATGCGACGAGATCACAGCGCTGTTTTTCTGCGTGAGCCGGTGACGGTGTCAACACAAAGACAGTGGAAGGATGCAGGGTGCAAATAGATTTGGATAGAAAAAAAACAGATAAATACATAAATTTAAAAAAGACGTGTGGCACTCGGGGACTGCCGCGGTAAAGCTATTGCATAGCATTTTTTATCAACTTATGCAATAGACCTCGCCAACAGCTGCTTAACCCCACCCATCCAAAACCAGACCTCGCTAACAGCTGCTTAACCCCACCCATCCAAAACTAGACCTCGCCAACAGCTGCTTAACCCCATCCATCTAAAACCAGACCTCGCCAACAGCTGCTTAACCCCACCCATCCAAAACCAGACCTCGCTAACAGCTGCTTAACCCCACCCATCCAAAATGAGACCTTGCCAACAGCTGCTTATCCCCACCCATCCAATACCAACCTCGCCAACAGCTGCTTAACCTCTTCCATCCAAAACCAGACCTCGCCAACAGCTGCTTAACCTCTTCCATCAAAAACCAGACCTCGCTAACAGCTGCTTAACCCCACCCATCCAAAACGCCGACAGCTGCTTTCACTCATTTGTCTTCATAGCGGTCACCACGCTCAAAAAACAAATGAATCCCCCACTCATTTGTTTTTTGAGCGTGGTGTTAGGTTATTTTCGTTACGGAATTTCTGGATTCGGTCTCCACGCTCAAGGCCCGCGATAGAAGCTATGCAATAGCTTAAAAAATGGGGAGGCAAATACATATGTCTGATGGTAAGGGACGATGTGATCGAACACTGGGTTGCGACAGTTGCTGTCTCGTTTTCGAATTTATGAAAGAAAAATCCCTCGCTGATGCGCCTTCACCCACATCTAAATTAGTGTACGTTACGCTTCTGATTGCGATGTTCGTGTCATCGTCACGTAATCATTAGCAATGCGACCTCATAAATTTTTGAATAACAATGGTAATTGATGTAAGGACTTGTCACACTGTAGAAGTGATATAATAAATAGTTGGATATCGATAGATAAAGCAAAAGTAATCTGTTCGCTAAAAACCATTGCCACACATTTTGTAAGAGGTTTTTCTTGGAAAAAAGTACAGCTGTAAAATTTCGATGATATCTACATTTTTTTTTTCCACAACTATCACACAACGCCGTCTAGTCCCAAGCTAAGCAGAGCTTGTGTTATGAGTACTAGACAGCTGATAAACATACTTATATATTTCTAAATACATACATATTATAGATTAATTACACCCAGACACAGAACAAATGATCATTCTCATCACATAAACATTTGTCCTGGGTGGGAATCGAACCCACGACCTCCGGCATAGCAGTCAGGGTCACTAACCACTAGACCAACAGGCCAGTCAAAAAATTATTAACCATTACACTAATATTATAAAAAAGAGCAGTGGTGGCCCGGTGGTAGGTAAAGGTCCCGACTTCTGAGTTGTGGGTCACGGGTTCGAACCGAGCCTGGCGCATTACTTTGTGTATAAATTACACCAAGTAATGCGTCAGGCTGGGTTCATCACCACTGCTCACAAAACGGTGATGGAACACATCGTGAGGAAACCGGCCTGTCTTAGAACCAAAAATTCGAAGACATGTGACATTCACCAACACGCACTGGGCCCGCGTGGTGGATTACGGCCGTCCTAGTAGTGAGAACATTATAAGGCTGACCATACTATATAAAAAAAGTTTGTATGTGTATTATCTTTGTTACTCCTTAACACTAAAATGGATTTCTATGAAATTAGACTATGTTCTGAAACATCACATAAAATACTTTCATCTCGTCATCAATCATCCAATGACATCCCCCGCTCTTGGGCGAAGCGGGGGATAGTGTTAGACTTTTATTACCATTGTTACAATGCCCCGAGGATGTCTTTCGCATCACCCATGGCCCCAGTAGGCTTGGACCACTTGGACTCGGTCCGGACGGTTACCGGACGGTCGGACGGCGAGCTACCCATTGCTCGCCGTCCGCAGGAGAATCTTCCCTTGGGATAATGTTCTAAAATCACGCGAGCGAAGCCGCTGGGAGAAGCTAGTAAATTATATGGTAATCAATCTCAACATAAAGATATTAATCACACACCGAATCAAAGGAATCTCGATCAATTCTGCAAAAAGAAAGAATAGATAGATCACCGCTGTCTGTATCACTAAGGCCTTGTCTTGGCATAATATTTGTTCTGTCTGTTAAATTTTAACACTCTGCATCTCTTTCTAACAAACGCTTAAAGGCTACGAGTAAAAGAGATAGGTGGTGTTGTAATTTGCGCGACAATGAAACTGGATCGTTCACGAGAGATTTATACGCTCATTTGTAAATAATGAAGGCGCCACTCATTGTGATTGAAGCCCCATTGATGGCGACCCAACCACACCCCTGAGCCGCAGGGCTGCAACCCGAGCAGGTCTTCAACATCGCATTTTGAAGATAAATTAGCGTTGCTGCCATACTTCACTGGATTCGGGGTAGCAATTGAAATAAGCTACTTCATTTTATTTTCGAGCCGTTGATACGAGTGGAGAAATTTTGTCATAGCGAAATTCCGGTGCGTGTTTCGTGTACTGGACCCCATGCTGCAGTGACTTTCCACATGTATCAAACGACGTTTTTCAATCCAGTTAAGAAAAAATAAATGAACGGAGGCTGGAGCCGATAATACATTTTGAGATATGTGTTTTGAAGCAGAATTCTGGTGCGTATTTCGGATGTATGTTATGGAGCCGAGTGCTACAGTGACTTTCTCGACTGGTGTATCAAACTACGTTTTTCAATACACTTACAAAGAAATAAACGGGGGCTATTTGACAACTAGTGGCGGCTGCTTGGCGACCAGCTTGACACTATACCTGCATGTAATAGATTATGGTTAGAGCCCCCCTCTTTGGCGCATTTTTCCGCGCCAGTGCGAAGAATAGAAAATTGCGTGCCTTTTGGACATTCAATTTAGTGTGCTTTTTACTATGCGGTAGGAATAAGAGCGGGTTTTCGAGTAGGTGTTTAAAAATATACATTACATAATGTAATCAAAATAACGAACAATCGCCAAACTTAAGCGGCAATGGGCAGCCCACATTGCTCGCAGAACGGATGGCCGTTGGGGCCGAAAGGTTCTGGAGTGGCGACCGCGTACCGGAAGACGCAGCGTCGGAAGGCCTCCTACAAGGTGGACCGATGACCTGGTGAAGGTTGCGGGAGTCCGATGGATGCGAGACGCGCAGGATCGTGCATTGTGGCGACACTATGTCCAATAACAGACGTCTATCGGCTGAAATGATGATGATGAATGTAATCAAAATAATCATAATCATTTATTTGTTATGGTAATTAAAGAACATATAATATAAACGTGTTTTTTTGCCAGTTTTAGCTACGGACGCTAAGGAACCTTTCGTGCGCGAGTCCGACTCGCACTTGGCCGGTTATTTGGAAGCAATCTTAAACTCGTGTTCACATGAAGATAAAAAAAATATTTCCTCTCCTCACCAGCCCTATCCTAAGGCCAATTACTTAAAGTCAGTATGCATAACGGCCTAGACAACTACACCTGCCATTGTCTCTCGCTTAATACGTGGCGCCCTCTGCAGACGCGCACTGACAACTCTTGTGAGCACTTTGTACAATTAGCAAGCTATTTTAATAAACACCTACGAAGAAGGGTATTCCAGAGTAATTTACTGTAGCTTTTGAATCTTTTTTGAGAGAAATTGTGACGCAAGATTTTCTTTTTTAGGCCCTAGTGCACTAGCTCCCGAGCAGTGCCATAAAACAGTGATTTTCTGAAGCCTCGATAGCGGCTTGGTCAATAGGTTTGAAAAAAATATATGTTTATTATAGATTCATGTACAACATTATCAACGTTGCATTTTTTCGTAAGAGTAATAATTTTGCCAAACAAAGAAACAATTAACAACATGATATTTTTTAGCTTGTTTTCCCTATTCCTTTCAAACGGCTTTGATCTTTAGAAATATGTTTACACAAAAAAATTTGCGTATCAAACATTATTTTGCAAAGAAAATAGGTTTAAATCTATTTTCTTTGCAAGTCAGTGTCAGCGGGTTTCTATCCGGGCGCAGCTGGCTGGAATTAAATTCGCAGATACTCGTATTGCCGCTTAAGTGCCAGAGTACTAGTATGTGTGCATTTAATTCCGGCCAGATGTTCAAAGGACTATACGATTTAATACGTGGCGCCCTCTGCAGACGCGCACTGACAACTCTTGTGAGCACTTTGTACAATTAGCAAGCTATTTTAATAGACACCTACGAAAAAGGGTACTTACTTCAAAATAATTTACTGTAGCTTTTGAATCTTTTTTGAGAGAAATTGTGACGCAAGATTTTCTGTTTGATGGAGCTGGATTTTTCGCAGCTCCATGAAGATTTTTTGTTCTGTTAGATTCATCATCATGATTTCAGCCGAAAGACGTCCACTGTTGGAAACAGGCCTCCCCCAAGCGTCGCCACAACGACCGGTCCTGTGCGTCTTGTATCTGTCGGAGTCCCACAACCTTCACCAAGTCATCGGTCCACCTTATAGGAGGCCTACCAACACTGCGTCTTCCGGTAGGTACGTGATCGCCACTCCAGAACCTTTCGTTCCCATCGACCATCTGTTATGCGAGCAATGTGCCCTGCCCATTGTCTCTCAAGTTTGGCAATTCTCCGAGCTATGTCGGCAACCTCTTAGGTTACTCTTAGATTGTGCTTTGGCACAAGTGAGCCTAACTTGAAAAAAATACTCAAAAAAATATTGTAATTGAGTTAATTGCAATTTTTTTTTGGTGTTTTTTTGTGTGCTATGGTGTGTGTGTGTGTGTGAATTCATAAAATAATTCCTCCCGCTCCGGGTAGAGCGAAAGGTAATGTCAGACTTTTACTGACTAAAATGCACCTGTGTTCCTTCAGTTGCCCTTTGATCAATCAGCAATGCAGCCCTAGTATGTCATACAAATAGGCCAGTGTAAGAAACTCGGGATGTGGCGAGTCACCTACGTGTTAATGGATAACAATGAATCCATATTGCTTCATTTATGTTGCTATAAAATTTTTCGTCAATTAAACCCGATGAGGCCGGTATTTTCTAGTTGGCTACCCTGAGAAATAACACCGAAACAAACTCAGGGGTCAAAATCTCTTTTAAAGTCCATACAGCAAACATGTAATGGTCTGGGCACGCCACAATCATGGCGGTAAGTCCCCTCTTTGAGGCGTGGCTGGAAAGACCTCACGGCGTCCTTACCTTCCGCATGACGCAGGTCCTCACCGGACATGGTTCGTTCGGGAGTTTCCTACACCGGATTCGTGCGGAAGTGACGCCCGGGTGTCGTCACTGTGCGGAATGCCCGGAGGACACGGTGGAGCACACAGTCGAGGTGTGCCCTGCTTGGGCGGAGCATCGCCGTGCCCTCGTGGGGGCGATCGGCGGCGGAGACCTCTCGCGCCGGGCCTTGGTTGAGGCCATGGTCCGGAGCGAGGAGGAGTGGCAGGCGGTCACCGACTTCTGCGAAGCAGTAATGCTCGCAAAGGAGGAGGCCGAACGCATCAGGCAACGGCGTTATCGCCGCCGCCGCCGCCGCCGGGATTCTGATCCCGATTTCCGGCCACCGTAGGCGCGGGCTTGCGGACAGTGAGCAATGGGTAGCTCGCTGTCCGGCCGTCCGGTAACTGTCCGGACCAAGCCCAAGTCGTCGACGGCGCGCACTGTTCCCGCGCGCCTCAAGGAGTTGTCAGCAACAGCAGGGACCCAGCTGGGTCGAAGCCTACTGGGGCCAGGGTTATCCGAAAGGGCACTCGAGCCCCGGTATGAAGGCTAGAAGGAACGGGGTGGGTCTTTTAGTCAGTAAGAGTCTGACACTATCTCCCGCTCCGCCCAAGAGCGGGGGATGTCAATGCATGACTTTTTCCCACCATAAAAAAAAAAAAAAAAAAAAAAACATGTAGTGGTCAAATCATTTATGAGAACCATGGAGATTAGTGTCTGAGATGGTCTTCTGAGGAAAGAACCACACAGATTTGAGTAAACCTGTCTAGTCAGTCAATAAAGATGATACAGGAACTTTAGCCAACCAAACAAACACACAACAAACTAAACTTTACTGTGTTTTATTTTTTTTTAAACTGTTGTAACAGCTGCTACGTGCTACGTATTTTCGTAGCGCTACGAAAAGACTACGAAATATTTCTGAAGTATTTTTAAACCTTTCATCTACACTATCTAAGAATATTATAAAGAGGTAAAACTTTTTTTCTTTTGTTTTATGTTTATTTGTTTTTTTTGTTTGTAGGAGGTTATCTCTGAAAGTACTGGTCCGATTGTGAAAATTTTTTCACCGATAAAAACTGCTTTATTTTTGAGTGACATACGCTATGTTTTATGTACCAATGAGTTAAAAAACCCAAAAGTAACGAAACGGATAATCACCAAACTTTTGAGGCGGACTTTTTTTGTGGCTTTTTTTTTCGATGGGAAAAATCATCCAATGACAACCCCCGCTCTTGGGCGGAGCGGGAGATAGTGTCAGACTCTTACTGACTAAAAAACCCATCCCGTTCCTTCAAGCCTTCATACCGGGGCTCGAGCGCCATTTCAGATAACCCTGGCCCCAGTAGGCTTCGACCCGGCTGGGCCCCTGCTGTTGCTGACAACTCCTTGAGGCGTGGGAACAGCGCGCGCCTTCGACGACTTGGGCTTGGTCCGGACATATACTGGACGGCCGGACAGCGAGCTACCCATTGCTCACTGTCCGTAAGCCCGCGCCTACGGTGGCTGGAAATCGGGATCGGAATCCCGGCGGCGGCGAGAGCGCCGTTGCCTGATGCGGTCGGCCTCCTCCTTAGCGAGCATTACTGCTTCGCAGAAGTCGGCGACCGCCTGCCACTCCTCCTCGCTCCGGAACATGGCCTCAACCAAAGCCCGGCGCGACAGGTCTCCGCCGCCGATCACCCCCACGAGGGCACGGCGATGCTCCGTGTGCGGCGGTGCCGCCACAAAAAAACTCTTGAAGCGGCTTCAAGCTTCTCCAGACACAAGGTGTCGCGCGCTTCAGCTGATTTTTGCGGCCGCTTCTAGCTTTTTTTTGTGGCAGCTTCTAGCGTGTTTTTGTGGTGACGTTTTTTTTAGGCCCGTGTGCGCTTAAACGCAACATAATCCTGCCAAAACACCCGCGAAAAACGTTATTTAGGGTCCATTTACATTTTTCTTAACTGATTAATCCACAGATAAAAAAGCACCCTCTTTAAAAAATAGCAACAAGGAACGAGGTGCGTATTCTCGACAAGTCAACAACGTCTTAAAACGATTACCGACAGTCTTCAAGGTGTGAAGGGGGAGTGCGACACGTAAATCGCATTAGGTATGTTAAATCCCAGCCCTCGGGGGGACGCGAGGCGGTTGAGACGATATTTTTATTCGTATCGCTTACTTTCGTGATTATTGTTCGGCGGCCATTTGCATTGCGAGTCGTAGCGTAGTTGATGTCAATGGTTTTGATATTTTCAGGAATTATTGTAACAATATTTTGGCTGGTTTCTTATTTAAGAATCTGAAGTTATGGGTTTGTAGAACTCTAGGGTCTTGGTGATGTGACGAGTTTCCGAATCGAATATTTTGAATTAAGAACGTATCAAACCCTAACAAATAACAAATTAACCCTACCAAAGGACAGGTTTTGAGGGCAAAGTATATATAGTATGAGAATTACTCAACTACAAATGCTTAAATCAGAAATTTAGGGATCTTGATAACACGTCAAACTTTTGCAGTAACGTAGGGATTGACAGGGTCTTAACTTAAAATTATCGATTCGGAAATCGGCCATTCCATAGTGTTTCAACATAGGGTTGCTTTTAAGATCATTATTTAAACAGCAATATGCTATCTACTAATCATCTTTAGATTAATTCATTCGTTCATTTTAGTTTTCTATTGTGTATATCTTCTTTCTATTGTGTCTCTAATTACAATATTCGAAAGGTTAGAGATACACTTCATTTTCTTGGCAATCTTCATGAAGGTACCTATATATATTTAGGTACTTACCTACTGTTGTGAAGTGCTCCCTCGCAAACCCAATATAGCCTATGCAACACTGCAAACATTTCCATAACTTTTACTAATACACAAAAGCCAACAAATAAGCTTTCCGATATAGCCATAGATTAACAATAAAAAAAAAACTTTGTGAACAAATCAAACTCAAGTATCAAAACGTCTTCACTACGCTTCACAGGTGACATTTCCATGATTTTCCCGCCAAAAGCGTGACGTAAAAAACCCCAAGACGCAACCAAAGTCAACGACTCCGCAGAATGTCGGAAGTGAGTTTTTTTTTATTCAGTTTTATATTTATACAGTCTCCTTGTCTCTTGTCAATTTGAAAGTGTCACAGATCTTTTACTTAGAGAAATTGACTACTCTTTTTTGCGAGTGAGTGTTTTGCTAAGAAAGAATTTGTAGGCGTTTGGTAAATTGAAGAACAAGGAATCATTTTGTCAGCAAGTGAATTGATTGATTCTTCGTGAAATGTTTATGATGTGCTTTTTAATACTGTCGTGATCAATTTATGCGTATTGTGTACTTAGTGGGTTTTTTTTTTCTTTTAGATAGGAAAATCCACCGCTCTTGGACGGAGCGGGAGGGCGTGTCAGACTTTTACTGACTAAAACCCACTCCTGTTCTTTCTTTGCCATTGTTCCAGGGCTCCGGGGATCTCTTTCGCATCACCCATGGCCCTTATGTGTACTTAGTGGTTGAGTTTTGAACATTTTTTGTCAACATGATGGGGTTGATCTATACTTTGGTCAATCAACCGATACCACCGAACATGGCCTTTTAAAGCAGGTTCAATAACATTTTTTTAAGGTAGGAAATCATCATATTTTCTACCAATGTGCAAAAGAGTCACTCATGTTCTTTCAGTTGCTCTTTGCGTCTCAAGGCCAAGATAACTCTTTCAAACAATCCCGCAGATTTAGATTTGATAACCTAACCTAATAAATTATCTTAGACTAGACTTGAAGACGCAGCGTTGGAAGGCTCCCACAACGAGGGCCGATAACCTGATGAGGGTCGGAGAGATGCACAGAACCGTTGGTTGTGGCGACATTTGGTGGAGGTCTGTGTCAAACAGTGGACGTCTTTCCAGTGAAATGATGAAGACTAGTTCTAATGAATTTAAGGTAATAATTAAAGTAGAATCTGCTGTATCAAAATGTTAAGTAGCTAAAAGTGCCAGTAACTACCGTAGATTTCTGAAACGGAAACCCGTGGTCCTAGAACTCAAAGGGCAACTAAAGGACACAGGTGAGTTTGTCACTCCACCCTAGAGCGGGAGAAGCCAATGATGATTTCCCATCCCAAAAAAAGTCTATCGACTCAACTTATGAACCGCCATCATTAGTCATAACAAATAACGTAAAAATAAATAAAACACCTAATCACATTCCTCCATCTCCCCTCCAAATGCCTTCTGAGTCTTATTCGCCATTTTTATGAGTATTCATCGGGCTGATATGTACAGTCGACTACACGATTTGTTCACAAGCCCCTTACCCCTTTGTGTACAATCGGATAGTCGGGGCTCACCGCTTCGATCTGACTCAATGTTAATTTTTCTTCGTCTGTATTGTGGGTTAATCGTGCAAAAAAAAAGTTGAGGTGGGATTGTAGAGGTGGATATGTATGTAGTATTGACTGTACTTGACAGAAGGCATAGCATAGCATAGAATAATCAATCCTTTTAATCTTTCGAATTCCGTAATTAGAGACACAATAGAAAGACAATGAGAGATGTCTTATTTTTTTTTGTGACGTAATAACAAATTTTTTGTTCTCAGATTTATTCCTATACTTGTGTTATAAGATCTTGCTTTATGTAAAATTTCAGGATTCTGGGTCAACGGGAACTACTCTAGTGTATTGGTTCTCTTGAGTGTAGAAATTACGTTTTTGCGACATAAACTTCCATATACATATTTTTTTATCCGTTAACTTAGAAGTTCGTACAATCGGATAGTCGCGACTATCCGATTGGCTTGGCTCACCGCTTCGATCTGACCCAATGTTAATTTTTCATCGGCAGTTTAGTGGGTTAATTGTGCAAAAAAAAATTGAGGTGGGATTGTTGAGGTTGATGTAGTATTGACTGTTCTTTGACAGAAGGCATAGCATAGCATAATCAGCCTTTTAACCTTTTGAATACCGTAATTAGAGACACAATAGTAAGACGATGAGAGAGCGAACGCGTTCGCTCTCATTTTTTTTTGTGACGTAGGTAACAACAATTTTTTTGTTTTCAGGTTTATTCCTATACTTGTGTACCTTGCTTGCAAAATTTCAGAATAGTGGGTCAACTGGAAGTACTTACTCAAAAATTTTGGTTCTCTTGAATGTCGAAATATACGTTTTTTGCGACATAAACGGCCATATCTTTTTTATCCGTTAACTTAGAAGTTTGATTTTTCACAGCTTCAAGGGACCGCAGGCCTAATTATAAGGTTTTAGTTTCAACTCGATACGTCTTGACAGACATACAGACAGACAGACAGACAGACGGACAGACAGACGGACGGACAACAAAGTGATCCTATAAGGGTTCCGTTTTTTCCTTTTGAGGTCCAATGACAGCAGTAAACAGAAACAGTAGATTCATAACAAAGAGAACAACAGTCGCCACAACAAGAAATAAGACACAAGAATAACTTTAATATAACAAAAGGAATAACCGCAGTAAAAACAAAACTGCCGTATTTTCCCATTTCATTCCTTGACTTAGCCACAGGTGTTCATAATTATCTAAAAGAAAGGGTTCTTTCATGATCCCTACAATATCAAGCACCTATTCATAACATAACCACCCTTATAACAAATAGCATTAAAGGCTTTATTCCGCTGATCAAGAATGTCTCCGATACATTCCTTGATTGCTAACATAACCATCGTAGAAAGATCTATCATAGATCATCTTAACTCCCTTTTCATTTTCGTCTTTCTAAGTAAAGAGAGGGGGAGAGAAGGTCAATTTTGAATTGTTGGTATTTAATTGAAATGCTAGTACAAATTTCAAGTTAATAGCACAGAGTGACGGTCTTCGTAATAATAGCATCGCGATTTATGAAGATAATCTCGGTTTATTAGCGACTGAGTGCTAAATATTACGGAATTAAAGTCTTAACTATATTTTAGTTTATAACTCTATTGGTAGGACATAATGGATGAATCACGCCATTGCATTAGTATCTACTTGATTCTTAATATTACGTAGATACATACATAAAAAAGACGAACCGACTGCGTAATACAAGGAATGCAGAGCTGCGCGCACCAAAACTAAAATGAAAGATGTTACCCGAAAAGCTGCCACTCTAAAGTGGGATTGGGCCGGACATGTTGGCCGCATGTCGGATGAGCTGTGGGCTAAAAGAGCCACTGATTGGGTCCCATTAAACGCAAGGCGACATCGCGGCAGACCAAGGCGAAGGTGGAGAGATGAGCTGGATAACTACCGGAGGGACTGGCCCGCAATGGCCGAAGACAGACGTGTGTGGAAAAGGGAGAGGGAGGCCTTCGCCCAACAGTGAGACATAAGTGGGCTAACTAATATAGATTTAAATAAATTAATCGGCAGTACGATTGCCGCAGTATTTGATAGTTCAGCTACTGCGCAGCTTGTCGCAAGTTCGATACCCCCACGGAACAAACTGGGTGTCTAATTTCTACATGATATGAATTTATATTTTTTTTGTGAACACTTCCACCATGGGAGTAATTCCTAGTGTGGGGCAAAGGTTTTTTTTTTCGTCGTAGTAGTAGCTCAGCTCAGTTGAAACTGTAAGTTTTCTTTAGGGATCTTCAATCTTTCCAAAGATCACCATGCTGAGCTTCTTCTTGCAAAGTCTTAAGATAGAGATTATTAAACATGTTGCACAAACTTCGTAGTGATCCACAGATTAATCTCGAAATTCCAGAGCTGTTTTTTTTTTAATCTAAATTAACGTAGTTACTCCGAGTACTAATAAAACACAGGCACCTTTTTTTTGTGGGGTCAGACTCTTACTGACTAAAAAACCCACCTCGTTCCTTCTTGCCTTTCGTACCGGGGCCGAGCTTCCCTTACGGATAACAGACACCTTCACAGTGACCTATACCATTCCTATTCCATAAGAAAACCCACCATTTCTCCCCATAAGTTGACAAAAATGTCACCACTATAAAAGAGACCGCATAGATTTTATGTATTTGGCGCCCTTTGCGGAATCATCACCATATCGTCTGAAAGGTCGCAACCCCATAGCCAAATGTCGTGCCCTTTGCGCTTTGGCCCCATAGGAATACCATAAACATCGCCGCTAAACACAATTGTGTGTACCTAGTCTGTTACGGGCTGAATGTTTGTTTATGGACTGATTTGAGGTGGATTTATAGGCTTAGAGTCTGTCTAAAAAGTCAAACGACTCGGGTGGTAATCTAATGAAATACCTAATCAAATTCTTGAAATCTGATATAATAGTCAACACTGGTTGAACAATCAAGGTTGAAAAGAGATGATCATTGTTTACTAATAGAATCTTCTAAAAAGTGTTGTATGTAATATATATGTAAATAAAATATAACAGATTTTTTAATTCGTTTAAAAATTTCCAAATCGTTTGACTTTTTGGACTGACTATACTAGAGTTTAACTATAGAACTAGCTTCTACCAGAGGCTTCGCTCGCATGAATTTAGCTTTTTCCATACAAACTTTAGACAGGGGGTCTTCCCTTTAGGGGGTAAATTGGAAATCCTCACCTACGTCTTTAAAGAAAGCCTTGTGCAAAATTTCACATTTTTCGTCCCAGTTGTTTCGGCTGTGCGTTGATGTTGTCAGTCAGTCAGTTTCTCCTTTTATATAAAATAGAAATAGATAAGTTTTGCTTATTTATCACTCTTGAGTCTTGATCATCAAAAATGTAGCATCAAAACTTTTGTGACATAGGTTTGGAGGTATGCGGAACAGAGAGTAAAGTCCCGCAAACCTCCGTTGAAAAGGGAGGATCCTCCGACCAGACAGGTGTTATAGTCTGGTGGGCGACTGCCCGATAGATGATTTCGGGCTGTCGTATATGTTCAAATCGCGCGGAGAACTTTGATTGCGCGATGCAGGATTTCGTACTTTCCTTCGTAGTTCTTATGTGGCGCCATAGATGTCGCTACATAGGTATACGTATTTGTTAGTAGATTTTGAGAATGATTCTGTTCTCAGATTTTAACTGAGATACAGTTTTATAACCTGAACCTACCCAAAAAGAATTGAATGAAATTAAATGTTAACAGTTAGTTACTCAGGAGAATTTTGTTTCGCATGGCCTCTAAGTATACCTTTATGTAGCTCACCGCCATAATGGTCTAAGCTTCCACCAAATAATCCTATCTAGCATAGTACAGTCAGTCTTGAATGTTCCCACTGCTGGGACTTAGGCCTCCTCTCTAGGAGAGGGAATGGGCTGTAATCCACCACGAGGGCCCAGTGCGGGTTGGTGGATGTCCTATGTCTTTGAATTTTTGGCTCTAGGACATGCCGGTTTCCTCACGATGTTTTTTCTTCACCGTTAAATAATCCTATAAAAAACTTACTACTCCCTTTAAAAACTTTTTGACCTATCAACTTTATGGAGACGTACGGAGAGGTATGGAGAGGCACAATACACAAAATGAACCGAAAACCTCACAATTTCGAAAATGGATTGCGTGTAATACAAAATTTAAACTGTCCAATGCCGTCCCTAGCTCTGATGACGTATGGCACCCGCGGGGGTGATCAACTCCACTCTAGATTGCCAACTTTATATTACCGTTAGAACAACTTTAAATATACTCTATTACATGGTAATACGGTGTGATAAGGCTGCATTAAATATTGCCTAGCAAGTTGTTGATTGCCAAATGTGCTTTACTGTTAGAATTGATGAAAATGAACTTTATGTGAAAGTGTTAAGGTGGGTTATAGATACATTTAACATTGGCAAATAAGTTGTTGTATGACGAATCTGTACTGTCAAGGAGCTATGCAATTATTAATATGGTGGGTGAGAAAGTCACATGTAGGGATTAGCGAACAAGTGTTGTGGGTTTACAACATTAATCTCTTGTTTTGTTTGTATTGAGGGAACGATGCAACCACTGAACGTGTCTTATTGAGTTATTGATAGAGATATTTGAGTTTCAAATTATCTTACCTTCAGTATAATGTTTAGAGCAGTGGTGGCCGAGTGGTAATGGCCCCGACTTACGAGTTGTAGGTCGCGGGTTCGAACCCAGCCAGGCGCATTACTTTGTGTAATTTATTTCATCACCACTGCTCTCAAAACGGTGAAGGAAAACATCGTGAGGAAACCGGCATGTCCTAAAACTAAAAATTCGAAGCCATGTGTCATTCACCAACCCGCACTGGGCCCGCGTGGTGGATTACGGCCCATTCCCTCTCCTAGAGAGGAGGCCCGGATCCCAGCAGTGGGAACATTAAAAAGGCTGATGATGAGTATAATGTTTACAGGAGCAAAGGAAAAGTATGTATTTATTGAGCGGGTTTTTTTTTTCTTTTTTGTGAGAAGTCTACCAAAATTAAATTTTGTCAGTGACTGGCCAAACTTTTTGAATGTCACTTGAAAGGACGACGGACGAAGAAAACAATAGAACAGTTTTTTTTTATGATATAAACCAGTGCCTGAGACCATATAATTCACTCTAACCTTGAAGACACCTAGATTATAATTAATAATAATAATAGTATAATATACGACCTGGATGGCTTCCTTAAGAACTGGAATGAGAAAGCGAGGAACCTTGATCGTTGGAAGGAGTGGAGGGAGGCCTTTGCCCAGCAGTGGGACAGTGTGGGCTAAAAAAAAAAAAAAAAAAATAGTCCAAAACTATCACACAACGCCGTCTAGCTAGCCCCAGGCTAAGCAGAGCTTGTATTATGAGTACTAGACAACTGAAAAACATACTTTTATACTTCTAAATACATATATATTTATAGATAAATTACACCCAGACACAGAACAAATGATCGCGCTCATCACACAAACATTTGTCCTGGGTGGGAATCGAACCCACGACCTCCGGCATATCAGTCAGAGCCACTAACCATTAGACCAAAAGGCCAATTGGACGGGAAGACTTCCGCAAGCAAATTGTTCCAATCCTTCGATGTATGCGGTATAAACAACGAGGTGAAACGCTTAGTCCGGACCGTAGAGGTTTTAACAACATAAAAAGGTGAAAAAATGAAAAATGAAAATGAAAAATAGTTTATTCACAGAAATACATATTCAACACTATAAATATTACCTCTGCCAAACTGCAAAGTAGTTTGTTGGCAGATGTAGCTCCTTTTGTCTAGCACAAACATACACATCACAGTAAACACTTTCTAAATATCCTCATCATTGAGGGTTTTATAAAATTCATTGAAGAGGTACTTACCTATGTATTTTATTTTTATAAGACGCTTTTGTAGCACAGCTGCTTATATCGACTGGAAGGTTATTAAAAATGGTTGGAACAAAAAACTTTCTACATCTTCGACCATAACAGTTATTACAATTGGGTACAACAAACCTTTTCATATTATTTGTCCTCTGAGATCTCGTACGTACAATAATATTTTTATATATTCACTATTATACTGTTCTAAAGCTATTGCTTACACCACCCTCTCACGAGCCGGCAGTATTTTACATCCCAAAAATAAATTTTCATACTCACCAATTTTACAACGCTTTTTTGGATTTTTATCTACTTACTCATAGTTTCATGAATCTAATTTTGTATTTTTTTTTATTTTATCTAAGTATGTCTTAAACTAAGGTAGACACTCGCCGTACTTAGGGTTGTCCGATTGATCGCGGAACCAAGTCATGTAATGCCTACGCAATTGCGCACACTCTCTAAAATGCATCCTGTAAAATACCAAAAGGTTGGCTATCCTACGTCTTGATTTGTACGTAGAACGACGTCACGTGGCGTGGATCAAGTGTAGCTCTACAAGTCTAGTTTCCATATAAAATGTATGGAGACCGACGCGCCCAGATCGTCGTGTGTGACCAAGTGTGTGACACAAGTGTGCGTACAGTGTAGTTCTACCTTTAAAATTACGGGCACATCACGCACAAAAACAGATAAGAGAATTAACACAAAACAGTATCAAGTGCAATAATAATTATAATTAGTGGCAATAATTGGATGGGTCGCGAGTCGCGAGGGCCGTCCTCGTCAGAGGGTCGTAATTCAATAAAACCGTATGATGGATCGCACCCGCACACTTGTTCAGACGAGAGGTTATTACGTGTGAAATGCGCGTCTTTTTGTCTAAGGCATGTGTCTGGATTTGTGCCATTTAAGGTGAATGCTTTGACGCTGCGAAGACATGTGACATCCACCAGCCCGCACTGGGCCCACGTTGTGAATTAGGTACGGCCCATTCCCTGGCCGACTATGCTATGCTATATGCTTTGACGCTGGCACAATAGTGCTGACGATAATCCCCAATCTCGTTTTGTGAACGTTCCCTGTTTGTCACCTAATTTTTTGTGTAGGTATATCTGGAAGGTTTGAAATAATAATTGGATCCGATAGGTAGCGCTGCAATCAGGTCCCTATTTTTTTTTTGTGTATCTGTCGCGACCGCTGGTGTCTTTTTATACATTCAAATTTTGGGATATTTTTGCAATTTGCTGCTCAGTATCAGATAGTGTGGTATGGTAACCAAAAATTAAATAAATATATTGACATACAGTATGTGTTCACACAAAACCATCCATCAACATATATCCGTCAACTATATTTACACAACTAGATACTCAACATCATCATATCTCTCTAACTTGGAGACAAAGTAAAACGTCAAGTTTTTATGAAATGGCACTTTTTATTTCTTTTCTAAGTCAAAGAGTATGTTGATGGTTTGACTTTTCAGTTGTGGTACCTACCTCTGCATTAAAATTAAATCGTGAGCAAGTTCTCTACTAGAGGATTGATAAAATACTCATAATTATTCAATTTACACATTGCTTTGGGATTGTCAAATGAAATAATTATATTTCATATACCTAATTTCAATAATTATAAGTAATGGGATTTTCAATGAGTTAGGTATAACTTTAACCAACTCAAAAATAATTATCAAAATCGGTTCATTACCAAGAAAGTTATGTGCGAATTTATAAACCCCATGGAATTTGAACGTAATTGATGAATTGACGGTATACCAATGTAAACTTACACCGTTCACGGGGTACCGGGTAAGAGTCGATTGCAGTAATCCTGGATGATTCCCGAAGTGTTCTATAGTCTATCTCCTTCATCAAATCTTCACAAAAATAGAACCTTCAAAATTGGTTAACATTTGACGAAGATTCTAAAAAAAAAAAAAAAAATCGACGACTTGAAACCTTCTGCTATTTTGGAAGTTCGATATAAAAATTATATGAAAGATTATTTTACCACAGATGTTACCAGTTCTAGAAAATTCGATCAAACTGAAATAGAAAAATGAAATTCAATTTATACATTAAATAAAACTTATACAAGTATATAATCCTTCTGCAGTGGGTTGTGAAGCAGATTTCAGATGATGCTTGTGGGCTTTTATGTCCACTTGTCCAGCAGTGGACAGTGGACGTTTTTCAACTGAAAAGATAGTTGAAGTCATTCAAAACTCCAATTTCAGATATAGTCTGTCTAATAAATCAACCGACTTGGGAATTTTGTATAATATTTAATCATTTAAAAAATACTTATATTCGATACTTTTCATAAGGTTCTTCTGTTAGTAAACAATGATCTCTAATCTCTTAATTAACCTTGATTATTGAACCCGTGTTGACTACATCAGATTTAATTAAATCCTGATAATTACCCAAGTCGTTTAACTTATTAGACAGACTCTACCACCCATTTAGTCCTAGAATTCGAATTTCAAATACTTAATCGAAACTTTTCTTTTTTTTCAGGTAACACTTTATTTGATCCACACCTATTTGCGTTCCATTTATAAACATTTATCTTTTTTCGGTACATTTAAATCTTAAAGAACATAATAATACTTACATTGAATTTTTAAACGATAAACCGCGTTCAGAGACTGTGTTCGTGCGAGGGTGGTGTGTGTTCTATTGTGCGGCTTTCACATGACACTAAAGGGGTTTTCGAGTGTGCTTTTCAATTTGCCTCAGGCGAGTAGAACAGGGAATGCCTTTGAGTCTTCTGCTGTTTATTTTTTTTTTATCGGATTTCTGGTTTAAGTTTCGAATAGCGTGAGTATAGGGAGGTTTCTCACCAAGGGCAATCTAAACTAAAATATCACTAAGCATAGTGACTTAATTATTACTTCCTGCAAGTTTATGAACTCACTTTTAATTTAAAGACGACCACTCCTAAAAAAATAAGTTTTCTTTAACAGACAAAAATTAACAAAGAGAAGAAATCCGAGGAAAAACTCGATCTTGCTAGGACTTCTGGAAAACTCTCTTCTTTATTTATGAATCCAAAATGATTCTACTTAAGATAAAAAAAAAATCAAGTTATTTACCACACCTCTCTTCAGCTTCTCCTGTTCTTGGTCAAATCAAGTTCGTGTAATAGTGAAACTTTTTTTTTACAATGGATCCGTTCAAAAACCTCTCGCACCGAACAGAGTGCAACGGAAATGAAACGGAGCATGTGTCGATGAAATCGGCCAGCGAACTATTGTCGTGTGCCCGCTTTTCTGAACGAAACGACACTTGTCAAACGTGGCGGGAATTTAGAAAAAAATATCAACGTCATCAATCGAAAAAGGAACGCCAGGTGCGTTGCTGGTGTGCTAAAATAAAACGAAATTGAATAAAAAATGCTGCGTTGAGAAATGAAATTGATTTTGTATCTGATAACCGTGACAGTAAAATGAAAACTTTTTTGCTTCCTAAAAATTAGTTGCGATATCATCTTCTTTTTCTTCCTGCTCTTATCCCATATTACTTGGGGTCGGCGCAACATATTTATTACTCGTAGTTACGATATCAAATAATCAAAGCATTTATTTCAAATACACCACGCTTAGCTCGGCTGCATATGCTGTTAGAAAAATCCGCCAATTTACGGATGTTGATACCGCTAGACTAGTCTATTTTAGTTATTTTCATAGTGTCATGTCGTACGGTATCTTACTACGGGGATGGGCTGCAGACATCGAGTCAATCTTTATATTACAGAAAAGAGCCATCAGAGCTATTTACAATCTCCGCCGGTGCGATTCTTTAAGGGAACTGTTTAAAGATATTAACATAATGACGGTACCTTGTCAATATATCTATGAAAACATCATGTATGTTAGAAAAAATCTTCATCTTTTTAGCAAAAGAGGCGATAGACATAATTATGTTACAAGAAATAGGGATCAATTAGTTCAACCAGGTTTCAGACTGGCTAAAGTGGCCTCTTCTTTCATGGGGTACTGTTTGAAATGTTATAATAAAATACCACCCCAAATATTAGAACTCAATGAAACGAAATTTAAATCTTGTATTAAACGCACACTATGCAGGCAAGCATATTATAAGTTGGAGGATTATATTCAAGATAAAAATGCTTGGCTCAATGCTGGTCCAGCTCCACTACCACTAGGGCGTACTAATTAGTTGATTAGTTGGAAACTAATATTATTATTTTTTAATTTGAAAGACACAATTGCATTGTATAATGTAGAAGCACTTTTTCCAAGTTTGTGAATGTGAAGCACCATGGAGCATTTTTATTAGGTTACAACTTTTTTTTTGACATTACGAGCATGGCAGTTGAGAGTTTGTCATGCTCACTCAAATGTCCCGCTGTTGGTGGCACGTGTTATTGGGTCGTTCAGTTCCCTTCAAAATGGTTGAGCTGAGTGGGGCTGATGCACGCGTCATGCTCGTGAACGGGTGCCGTCAGATGGGACTGGTCATCTCTTAGCTGCCAGTGGCTTAATTCAGTTTCTATCTTTTAATTATTTTACATTTTTTATTTCATTATCGACATTGTGCTCACATGATAGAAGCAACAAGTAATATGTAACCAAGCATTATATGTAACACATAATATGATTTAAAAGAGTGTCCATGGAGTTTCTTGC
This sequence comes from Mythimna ferrago, assembly GCA_910589285.2. Classification (NCBI taxonomy): domain Eukaryota; kingdom Metazoa; phylum Arthropoda; class Insecta; order Lepidoptera; family Noctuidae; genus Mythimna; species Mythimna ferrago. The sequence goes on from OU342689.1 coordinate 7,549,456, forward strand.
ACGTTCTTCTCCATAGAGACCTACTCTTTGGAACGTGCAATTTAGCTTCACTTTTCTTGGACTGACCGACATTTGACTATTCAAAAGTGCCTGTAAATGGTCTATTTGAAATAAATGTTTTGATTTGATTTGATTTGATTTGATTTGACCATATAGGTACAATCACTTTTGAATTGTCAAAAAGTCAGTCAGTAAAAAAAAAGATGCTTATTGCACATTCAAAAGCGTAGATATCGATATCGTAGGTAAACCTATCCTAAAATAAGAAATATCTACCTTATACAATAAACTCGTTAGTTTGTAGTTCACCGTTCTAATTTATTTAGCTACACTCAAGAACAAGTCTAGTCTAAATAAAACCCCTTAGGCATAGAATACAAAATGAAAAACAAGTAAGCTGTATCACACTATTGTTTACTAATATTAATCTATTGGTCGGTTTCCGAATTGAGAATCTAGAGTTGAGAACGTATCAAACTTAACTCGACTCTATATGAAAGTCAATGCCAAGTTTCTCAAATTTTTAAGCTAGAGTTTAACCTACACTCAAGATCAATTTCTTCATTTCGAAACCGACCTTTTGGTGTCCAACTTTTCGTATCGATGTCCTCAAACTAGATTTTTTTCTGACCAGAAATCAGAAATGTTTATTTCAAATAGACCAATTATAGGCACTTTTGAATTGTCAAAATGTCGGCCAGTCAAAAAAAAGTGAAGCTAAATTGCACATTCCAAAGCGTAGATGTCTATGGAGATTGGAGAAGAACGTGCAAGAAATGTGCAAGACCAGTATTTGACAACCTGTGCAGCTCTACTATTGAAACTCATTGAAATGTAGACAGTAGACTGAGGTGCTAGTTTTTCTGTAGCACTTTCCATTTATTTTCACGACGCAACGCTTCCAGACAATAGTAAAATGCTGATTTCTTTGACGATATAAAATAAGGAGCCTCTCGGTGAATTTTATTTTACATAAATACGCTCTATGAATAAATATTCGGAGGAACCTGTTTTTTTTTTTTGTGGAAAATAGAGTTTTAAAAGTAAGATAAGCAGTTTTTTTTTGTATTTAGGGTTTTTCCTATCCTTTGTTGTTTATTCTGAAATAAATTTATGCCCCAATATTTTTTCGAAAACTTCAAATAATTTTATAACGTCCTCATTACACTCCAATCCACATCCTAATTAAAAATGCAAACTCATTTCTTAAAAAAATAAAAAACAACAAATCACCACATTAATTATTATCTGTGGCACTAATTTACATTTTTCAAAACCCTCAGGCCAAACGTGCATCTAAGTTTAATGAGAAATTAGAACGAAAAATTGAAACGGCCATTCGTAAATGAAAAATTAAAAAAGTCCCACCGGATGCGGAAACGTGGCCATGTTTCATGGAACGGCCTTAATTACGGCGACAAACAAACCGACGAAACATTTATTGTTTTTGATCGAATTAAAAATGACTTCGACGTCGGATTTGCGGGGTGTTTTTTGGGCTAAAGTTTTCTTAATTAGAATTCAACTCTAATTATGAAAAGTTTTGTTTGTCAATGTTATAAATACCTCATTAGCATTCTACGCGAAGGTGAAGACGTCCTCACGCTCGAGCCACCGTAGTAGATGAGTCGGTGGGCATTTCCCGACCACCGTAGCCGCAGCCTTGGGGACGCCGAGCAAAGGGTAGCTCACCGTCCGAAGGATAGCGACCAAAGCCGAGTCGACGACGCGTTGGATTATATTAATGTGCTAACCAACAGCCCACAAAGCACATTACTCACAGAGTAGATTGTCTATGGGGACGAATGTTCTGGGGAAGCGACCAATAAAATAGACCGCTGCCTATACGCGAGCTATCCAGCTCGCATATAGGCAGCGGACAGCATAGAACAGCACAGCATCGAGTGATGTGACAACGTTTGGGGAGTGAGCTCTGTCCAACTACCAAAGCAGTGGTTTCCTAGTGGTAACGGCCTAGACTTACGAGTTGTAGGTCGTACTTTCAAACAGAGCCAAGCACATTACTTTGTGTAATTTATTTCAACACTACTGCTCTCAAAACGGTGAAGAAAAGCATTGTGAGGAAACCAGCATGACCAAAAAATCTAAGACATTTGACGTCCATCAATCCGCAATGGGCTTGCGTGGTGGATTACGCTTTCCCTCTCTTAGAGAGAAGGCCTGAGCCCCAGCCGTGGGAACATTATGAAGCTGATTATGCTTTTTGGTGTTGTACCTACAACCTATCTACTTAATCTTTCAAAAAAATTGAGTTTTTAAAATAGTTACTTAGATGTTAACCTAAGTTTTTGTTACGCATTTGTTTGAATTATCCTCTTATATAAAATTTTCAAATATGAGGATTGCTGGAAGAAAACCCAATTGTGTGTTAAGCTCACCTTTGTATATCAACTGTCCAATTTTTAATTAATTGTAAAATTATGCATAACTAGCTTTTGCCCACAGCTTCGCCCGCATACATAAAATATAGCCTATGTCACTCAGGAATAAAGCAGCTTTCCATCGGTGAAAAAATTTTAGCAGTCGTACCAGTACTTCCTGAGATTACCACCTACCAAAAAAAAAAACCAAATATTACCTCTTAAATTATATTAGTGTAGATAAAGAATATAGGAATAAATGTAATGTACCTCCCTTTTTTAGGGTTTCGTAGTCAACTAGGAACCCTTATAGTTTCGCCATGTCTGTCTGTCCGTCTGTCTGTCTGTCTGTCCGTCCTCGCTTAATCTCTGTGACCGTTAGCACTAGAAAGCTGAAATTTGGTACCAATACGTATATCAATCACGCCGACAAAGTGGTAAAATAAAAATTGGAAAAAAATGTACGGGAAACTACGGAACCCTACACTGAGCGTGGCCCGACACGCTCTTGGCCGGTTTTTTTTTATTGATTTAAACTAGTGCTTGACTGCAATCCCACTTGATCGTAAGCAATGATGCAATCGTTGATAGTTAGGCGCACTAGTTTATTATTAATCGTATCGTAACTAATTGTTAATCAAAGAATCGTCAATAAAACAATCACATAGTGGTGTTCATTCAACACTGGTATCAAGGGACACTCATTGTAAACCAGTTGCATTGTGATAATAATATAGGGACCTATCGATACTACAGAAGCAATCTCATGGGCTTAGCTGTATTTTTTTTAGTCTGGTATGTAAAGATGACGATAAAGGCTAGGTTGACGCTGTGGTTGTACAATTGGCTGCTTCACTGCATGTTGCGCGTTCGATTCCTGCACGGAACAAATATAAACCCTACAAGGTCTACAGATAGTATGTGAGTTTACATTACAAAAATAGTCATGGAGATGGGATACCTATCCTAAGACTTATACCAAGACCTACCAAAAAAAAAAGTACACAAAGAGAAACCATAAAAGTCAGACCGTTTCGGAGGAGTTCGATAACAAACACTATGACATGAGATTTTTAAATATTAAATTTACCACACTAAACAACTTTATTATTTAGATAATTTTATTTAGACGAGCGAATAGAAGTAATTTTGTACTTTTATTTATAAAGTCAGTAGGGAGTTAACACATAGAATCCCAATGGAAGAAGAAAACGTGTTGCGCCGACCCCAAGTAATATGGGTAAGGGCAGGAAGAAGAAGAGGTTGATTGATTAATTAGACATGTTTTTTTAAGGCGAAAGCGCCAGGGAAGCCCGCGGAAATCAAATTTTCTTATATTTTTTGCAATTTGCAATGTATGTTATTGTAATAAAAATAATAATGTATAATATTTATATGTAAATGCTTGTACCTGTACAAAATCTATTGTATACTTAATAATATATAAACCATTTTAAGCCACCCTTGACTTGACTGAAAGCAAAACAGATGTGGGCCCAGTTAACCACTATCAATTTTTAAAAGGGGTAACTGGTCCGCAGTCCCAGTTCCATAGTGGGCCGAATGACCCCTAACCCAACAATACACGCCGGTCCTATAAGGTGTCTGACACACTTACTTGGGTACCTACTCAAACTTATTTTAAATACTTTTCCCATTTAACCCTTACCCAAAGTACTTAATAGTATAAAATAAAAAATATTCTGGAGGGTAGGTGTAAATAAAAGTGCATTTGTGTAGGTACACGGCGCGAGTGCTCCCGTGACTTCCGGCGACACCGAGATGACACTACACGCAACCCAGTTACTGGGTAGGGTTGCCTGCAGCGAAAATGGAAACAAGGAAATTACTACTCTGCAGTAGTCAAATGTTGTATTGTAAGCATAAGCATAATCAGCCTTTTAAAGTTCCCACTGCTGAGAATAAAGCCTCTTCTCTAGAAGAGGGAATGGGCCGTAATCTACCATTTTTCCTTCACCGTTTTTGAGAGCAGTGGCGATGAAACCAATTACACAAAGTAATGCGCCTGGATAAGTTTGAACCCGCGAACTCGTAAGTCGGGGTCTTACCACTCGGCCACCACTGCTCTCAAATGTTGTGTTTAAACATATTTACCCTTGATACCCCCTTTAAAGAAAAACATTATTTGACAAGCTATATTTTAACTTTTTTAAGTGGGAATTTATATCAAAACACTTTAACATCAAACTTTAATGGCCTATAACCAACCTCTGTAGTGCTACCACAAGCTCTTAATGCGATCCATAATATTTGACGTCCTAAACTGAACTGTTATGATTGAACTATTTAGGATGCATAGCTCCTTCCTTCTTTCTCGCTCGCACAACTGACATTTTTGACGTGGCTTAAGGGCGGATACCACCGTAACCACAAAATAGATAGGTAGAGAAGACAATCTTATGTAAGTACTTCACTTTTTATACCTACGCTTGGTGGACGCACACTAATGAGCGTTTGAGCCGGAACTGTTCGACGACTGGGTAGAGGCGCTCCGAGATATCGTGTCCGTGAGCGGTGCCTATGTGTGCGTTGCTCGAGCGCGGTGTGTATGTAGATTGACTTCGTACCTATCTATTTTGTGCCCTAACTAAGTAAATACCGATTTAAATCTGATAGGAAAGAAAAATAAAGAAAGAAAACATGTTTATGTTGCTCGAATAGACACACAATAAAAATACAGCAATCTATCGGGCAATATGTGAACCAGGCATAGGTGTGTTGCACCATAAACACTAGACATGGTGATAGGGTCCAGGATCATGCTAGGGTCCAAACTAGGGAATGCAAACCGGTTAACCCGAAAACCGAAAAACCGGTTTTTCGGCATATTTTTAATGATTAAAATAACCGGTTTTTTTTTTTCAAGTAACCGGTTTTTTCGAGTTTTTTTTTATTACTTTCAAATGACACTATTTTTAAGCAAACATAATTTAAAACGCTGTTGAGGCTTAATATCAGTCGTAGGTTTGTTTATAAATATTTATGTACCACAGTGATAGCTATACCAATTGTACAGTTCTTCTGTTTACGATAATTAAAAATCCAGGCCGGCCGCGTGTTGTGAGAACAGGCAATGAATGCTGTCAGGGCCAGAATTAAAATCTCGTAAGGACAACAAAATTATTATTCGCAGATGGAATACCCATCGTTGTTACTCATCATAACATCAACATCACCAAGATTAATTTTCGTGAAAATGGGCTACTCTAATTTCAGCTGAAGAGTATCAAGATACTATCCTAAACGCAACGCAACGCATAGCAAAGCCTCTTAAAGCCTCTCTTTTTGATAAAATACTAGGGGTTTTTCAGCAAGACTCAGCTTCCGGTCACAAGGCACTCACTACCCAGGCTTAATGCCCTGCAGCGAGTGTTTCGGACTTCATTAACTCTTTGAATGTCGTAATTAGAGACACAATAGAAAGACAATTACCTTATGTCGGACTGTGTAACTTAAGACATTCGAAAGGTTAAGGCTGATGACTGATCTTTGGCTAGCCCAGACCTCAACCTGTGAGAGTCGTACCGGGCGGCGGTCGCTCTAGTGATACGCGGGGTTGCGATAGTCGTTGGTAGGATCCAGGAGTTGGGACTCGACGTGGCGCTACACAAATCCGAGGCTATGTGCGTTCACGGCCCTCGGAACGCGCCACCATTAGGGTCCCAACTAACGGTAGGAGGAGTTCACATCGGCGTCGGGTCGACGATGAAGTACCTGGGACTCGTAATCGACAGCTGGTGGAATTTCGGGGAGCATTTCCGACGTCTGGCTCCCAAGCTCAACCGGACGGGGGCTGCACTCAAGCGGCTCCTGCCCAACCTTGGGGGTCCAGATGCCTCCTTACGGAGGCTCTACGCGGGGATTGTTCGGTCCATGGCCCTCTACGGGGTGCCGGTGAGGGCGCCGTTGCTGCAAACGCGACCGGCGGCCATGCTGAACGCCTGCCAGACGGTCATGGCAATACGGATGGTGCGGGGGTACCGCACGGTTTCCCGCGAAGCGGCGAGCCTTATTGCTGGCCTACCACCGTGGGATCTGGAGGCAACAGTCCTTGCACACATGCATCGCACGTGGAGATACAATGCCGGGGTGAGTGTCCGCTGCCGCGACAGGTCACGGCATGGCGGACAGAGCTCCGGCGGGATCTCACGGTGAAATGGCATCAGCGACTATCGCAACCCAGTGCTGAGCACGCCACAATTATGGCGGTAAGTCCCCTCTTTGCCGCACGCAGGTTTTCACCGGACAAGGCACGTCCGGGCGCGGGTCGTGCGGGTGTCGCCATTGTGCGGAATGCCCAGAGGACACGGTGGAGCACACAGTCAAGGTGTGCCCTGCTTCGGCGGAGCATCGCCGTGCCCTCGTGGGGGCGATCGGCCGCGGAGACCTTTCGCGCCGGGCCTTGGTTGAGGCCATGGTCCGGAGCGAGGAGGAGTGGCAGGCAGTCGTCGACTTCTACGAAGCAGTAATCCTCGCAAAGATAAAGGCCGACTGCATCAGGCAACGGCGTTCTCGCCGCTGCCGCCGGGATTCCGATCCCGATTTCCGGCCACCGTAGGCGCGGGCTTGCGGACAGTGAGCAATGAGTAGCTCGCTGTTCGACCGCCCGGTAACTGTACTCAAGAAGTTGTCAGCAACAGCAGGGACCCAGCCGGGTCGAAGCCTACTGGGGCCAGGGTTATCCGAAAGGAAACTCGAGCCCCGGTATGAAGGATAGAAGGAACAGGGTGGGTCTTTTAGTCAGTAAGAGTCTGACACTATCTCCCGCTCCGCCCAAGAGCGGGGGTTGTCATTGGATGATTTTTCCCACCATATAAGAAAGACCTCAACTCGTGAACTACAAATTGAGATCTATATTAGAGAGCATGGGCTGCATGTAACAATAATTCAAAGTCCTTAAAAATTCTTTATGATCAGCAGTGGACAACTTTCCAATGATCATATTAGGTATACAATATATTTTTTAATAGATAAGTTCCAAGATAAGTTTAAAAATATTAATTTAGAATTTCACAAGCAAAAAAAAAATTTAAATTTTCACTTAACAATAAATTTCAAAAAAACTAATTTTAAAACCGGTTACCCGGTTAACCGGTTATTTTATAGAAAAACCGAAAAAAAAACCGGTTTGTAATATTGGCGGTTTTTGCATTCCCTAGTCCAAACCATTAATAACTAAGAAAAGAAATGTAAAAATAAAATCAAATGACTTCAAAACGCAATGCGCTTGTATCTGAAATACACTGAGGCATTGCAAGGGTCACACCAAAGTAGTTTCCAGTATTCTAAGCTTTATTTAAAAACTTACTACTGTTTCTGCAAATCTCCAGCAAGCGCCAACCCTAAACCAAAGACATCATTATTGTAATGGATGTCACGGGCTGCAACTCCACAAGTGCTCTAGAAAGTAGTGGCTTTACCACCACTCCTTCCCCTATGTCAATCAAAAACCGACCTTAACGTTCGCAAAATAAGTTGCAAATAAAATGCACCACAATGTTTGCAGTTTCGAAGACTAGATGGTGCGACAATCGCGAGAGCAACACATTAGCGACATCTCTGGGCGAGTGAGAAAATTACAGAGGAATTACGACGTTGGCTAGAGTCGTAGCTTTCAGCGTCAAGCGTGTACTGTACTTCAGTTTTTTTTAAGTGCCACCCTCGTAGATATGGCTGTGATGAAGTATAGGCAAGTGTTAGGTAGGTAGGTTTAGAGAATAATGATTGAATTTTACACTTAAGTTGACCACTAGCAGCTGCCAGCAGCTTCGCCCATGTGATAGTAGAAAATTATCCCAACGGAACATACTTACGAAATAAAAAGTATCTTATATGCTATTTTACACATACATAAAACAAAGGGTAATTTCATTTTTCCCATAGTCTAAACGAAATAAAAACAAAACCGATTTTAAACAGCAGACATACCCATATGATTTGAAGATCCATATAAACGCAGCAGAGAATAATCCGAGACAAACTCAACAGAAAATCATCCGGGATAAACTCAGCAGAGAATCATCCGAGACAAACTCAACAGAAAATCATCCGGGACAAACTCAGCAGAGAATTATCCGAGACAAACTCAGAAGAGAATCATCCGAGATAAACTCAGCAGAGAATCATCCGGGATAAACTCAGCAGAGAATCATCCGAGACAAACTCAGCGAAAAATTATCCGAGACAAACTCAGCAGAGAATTATCCAAGACAAACTCAGCAGAGTATCATCCGAGACAAACTCAGCAGATAATTAATCATCCTACTCACAGAGTCGTACTGTACTGATTCCAGTTCTTTTTAAGGTCGTCGCAGAATGTCTTCATCTTCATAGTCTCTGTTCACCGTCATTTCAACTAAATAGTCATCCTAACCAGACAACCTTTCTAGCCGCCATCTTGCACACATTCCATGCATTGTTTCTTTAGTCTTCTTCAACTCTTCATCATCACTTCAGCAGAAAGACGTCCACTCATGTGGACATATGCTTATTGACATGTTTCCTCTCTCTGTGGCTGGATCGAGAGGGAGTGATAGACTTTTACTGAAATGAACCCCATCTGTATTCCATCAATAGCTGTCAAGATTAGTGCTCGCCTACATCATAAAAAGAAATCTTGTGCAAAATTTCACACTTCTAGTCTCAATAGTTTGGCTGTGTGTTGATATGTTAGTCAATCAGTTTCTCCTTTTATAAGATGTACCTTATTGCTTAATTAAGATATAAGTGCACTGCCCTAAGTGGTCCTTCATCCAACGCCCAACAAATAAGGCATGCGTCCCACATAGCTGGAACCTTTCTAGACTACGATATTAAATAAATGCACCGGTACTGGTTGGACCGGCTCACTGCATACATTACAATTCATCAGTCATACCTGTTGTTAAATGCATATAAATTGCTTGGAAGTAAATAAAATAAATGTGTTTTTATAAGTACTGTTTTTCTATAGTACGTGTTAGGTTATGGTTATCTTCCATGCTTATTGACTTTTGAATTTATTATCTACGTGTAAGTTATTTTTTCCGTTGGGTAAAATTCATCCAGATGAAGTCCCCCGCCTTTGGGCGGAGCGGGAGATAGTGTCAGACTTTTACTGACTAAAAAACCCAAACCCACCTTACCCACCCCCCTTCCTTCGTTGCCTTTCCTACCGGGGCTGAGCCTATTCCTTTCAGAAGCAGACTCTTGGCCCCAGTAGGCTTCGACCCTGCTGGGCCCCTACGGTTGCTGACAAGTCCTTGAGGCTCGCTTGGACCAGTACGCGCCGTCGACGACTTGGGCTCGATCTTCGAATAGATGATAGTTTCCAGCTTTTTTCAGGTCTTTATTTCTATCTACCTGAATTCTTTCTGTATTTCGGTTGGTATTCTATACTAATTTTCATACGGCGTGGCAATGCCGCCAGTCTTTTGGGTACATTACCAGTCGACGGAAATGCGGAAGAGTTTTTCGTCGCAGTAGGTACTTTGGATTTTAATTTTTTTTGTTTTTAATTTGTTAGAGCTTTCATTTTTATTTAGTGTATAACGTAATGATAGTTAAGTGTTTTTTTTATGTGTAAAGTGCTAGTAAATCCTAACTAATATTATAAATGTGAAAGTGTGGATGTTTGGATGTTTGTTACTTAATCACGCAAAAACCACTGAACGGTTTTTTTATGAAATTTGACATGCATATAGCCTTTGACATGGAAAAGAACTACCTTTTATCCCGATTCCTTAAGTACCTAATGCCACGCGGGCGAAGCCGCGGGCAAAAGCTAGTAGAAAATAAATAAGTATCAATATTATATTCTGAAAAAATTTGTTAAAGCAAAATATTAAAAATGATAAATCATTTTAATTTCATTTTTTTATATTATTTATTTATTTATTTATATATACTTTATTGCACATCAAGATTATGAATTAACAAAAAGGAAACCATATAATAAAAAACACACAATTGGCGGCCTTATCGCACTAGGCGATTTCTTCCAGGCAACCTTGAATGGACAGGGATTGCCTGGACACAAAATGGGGTTGCACTTAGTGCAAATATAAAAGTAAGAAAACTTAATAAATACTTAATACTAAAATAGATACACAAATACATACATACAAAATAGATATAAGCAAGAGAGATAATGAAGAACGAAGACAAGGTCACAGAGTCAAGTAATGATCCCTCACAAGCCCTTTAAATGCAGGCAGTGTTTGTGCACGCATTATTTCCACAGGCAATGCATTCCATAGACGAGCGGCCTGAACAGTTAATGACTTGTCCAGGAAAGTACTTGAATGCATTATTTATTATATTATATTTTTTTTATATACTTAAGAGACAAAAACAAGTTAAATAATAATATTATTTGACGGCACGGTTAACGCAATAGTTGAGCGATTGACTGCCACGCTACGTGGAAATATTTATATGGCCTACAGATAGGTGTTTCGGGTCTGAGTGTCTCGTGTATGTGAGTTTACATAATTGCGAACATATCCATGACAAGCTTTTGCCCGCAGCTTCGCCCGCGTATATAAAATATACCCTATGTCACTCAGGAATAAAGCAGCTTTCTATCGGTAAAAAAAAATTTGCAATCAGACCAGTACTTCCAGAGATTACCTCTTCTCACGGCGTCCTTACCTTCCGCATGACGCAGGTCCTCACCGGACATGGTTCGTTCGGGAGGTTCCTGTTCCAAATTAAAGAGGAAGTGACGCCCGGGTGTCGCCATTGTGCGGAATGCCCGGAGGACACGGTGGAGCACACAGTCGAGGTGTGCCCCGCTTGGGCGGAGCATCGCCGTGCCCTCGTGGGGGCGATCGGCGGCGGAGACCTCTCGCGCCGGGCCTTGGTCGAGGCCATGGTCCGGAGCGAGGAGGAGTGGCAGGCGGTCGCCGACTTCTGCGAAGCAGTAATGCTCGCAAAGGAGGAGGCCGAACGCATCAGGCAACGGCGTTATCGCCGCCGCCGCCGGCGCCGGGATACTGATCCCGATTTCCGGCCACCGTAGGCGCGGGCTTGCGGACAGTAAGCAATGGGTAGCTCACTGTCCGGCCGTCCGGTAACTGTCCGGACCAAGCCCAAGTCGTCGACGGCGCGCGCTGTTCCCGCGCGCCTCAAGGAGTTGTCAGCAACAGCAGGGACCCAGCCGGGTCGAAGCCTACTGGGGCCAGGGTTATCCGAAAGGGTGCTCGAGCCCCGGTATGAAGGCTTGAAGGAACGGGATGGGTTTTTTAGTCAGTAAGAGTCTGACACTATCTCCCGCTCCGCCCAAGAGCGGGGGTTGTCATAGGATGATTTTTCCCATCGGAAAAAAAAAAAAAAGAGATTACCTCTTACAAACTAAAAAATAAAAAAACAAACTTTACCTCTTTATAATAATAATATTAGTGTAGATAACGATTAGTAAGTTAAAAAAAAAATGCACACAATGTGATCCTTGAGAAGTTGAGAGACAGGAGACCATACCAGGATACCCTGTATGACGGATCACTAGGTTCTCATCCCATATTGATTGATGTATCTTTATTTTGATTTCATGAAAGTTATTTTAAATGAAAACGTCATGATGTGAAATAGACACTAAAATAAACTGGTTCATGTTAAGTTGAAAAATAGTGGATATTACCTAATTGATTTGTAAAAGCCATTAATTAACCTTTTAGGATTATCTAAAATATACTTCTAAAGATAATATGTCCCTAGTGATGATAGTAACTTCTGTCTTTACCATTTCTTAATGAAGCAATTATGCTAATATAGAGACGTTAAAAGAAAACTGTAATGATAAGAGCTTATCTACAATTTCTAATCAACTCTGTGTGTGGGATTGTTTAATTTATATAACCTATATATAAGTACATATACCTATATATTATTATTTATTTATATCATCTCCATTATATCAATTATTATTGAACATTATGTTAAGAGGAATCAAATAAAAGTGGGCCCAAGATTGAACCCTTTGCAAAATAAGCATTCTTTGGGTGATTTCGGCAAGCCGTAGCACCCACGGCATCTGTTTTTTAGGGTTCCGTAGCCAAATGGCAAAAAACGGAACCCTTATAGATTCGTCATGTCTGTCTGTCTGTCTGTCCGTCCGTATGTCACAGCTACTTTTTTTCCGAAACTATAAGAGCTATAATATACTGTTGAATTTTAGTAAGTAGATGTATTCTGTGAACCGCATTAAGATTTTCACACAAAAATAGAAAAAAGCAATAAATTTTGGGGGTACTTAGAACTGAAACTCAAAAATTTTTTTTCATCAAACCCATACATGTGGGGTATCTATGGATAGGTCTTCAAAAATGATATTGAGGTTTCTAATATCATTTTTTTCTAAATTGAATAGTTTACGCGAGAGACACTTCCAAAGTGGGAAAATGAGTAACTTTTAAAATAAGAGAATGACAAAACAAAAAAAAATTTATGATGTACATTACCATGCAAACTACCAACGAAAATTGGTTTGAACGAGATCTAGTAAGTAGTTTTTTTTAATACGTCATAAATCTAAAAAATACACTATTATTAAAACATCGATCAAAGTTACAACGAACTACAATAACTTTTATATTATGTTACTTGCTGCTACGGAACCCTCCATGCGCGAGTCCGACTCGCACTTGGCCGGTTTTTTTCTTTCCCGTGATACTATTGTATTTTGTGATACTACAAACCCAGCCAGGCGCATTACTTTGTGTAATTTATTTCATCACCACTGCTCTCAAAACGCTGAAGGAAAACATAGTGAGCAAACCGGAGGCCTAAGTCCCAACAGTGGGAACATTCTAAGGCCGATCTCTATGCTATTATGATACTTATTTCAACAATATCTTATGAACTTTACCTAAGTTAGAAGCATACAAGTTCATATTTAATTATAGTGTACAAGTAGGTCCCTACCTATTGCAAACTATCCTAACATTGACAATAACTATAGGCCGAAAATTCACAGACAAACGTTAGTGTAACATATTAAGCACAGATAAACATGTTTACTTTTTTACTTTTATGTTTACTTCCAAAGATAAATCACAGTAGGCATGTTTTCAATTAAATCAATTATAGAAAAAAAACAATCAGTCATATTTGTAAATATTTATTTAAAATATTTCCACAGGGAATCAAAGCTGTTAAGTTGACATTCAATACATGAGATTAGTTAGGTATTGCATAAATATTCGGCTTTATTTCCATATTATGTTACTTTTGCCGGTGGTTTCAAAGCTCCTACTACATTTTCATTTCTCATTTTCATGGACGACCTGTGGTTTATAATCTAATTCGAGCACCTTACTGAGGCTGTTAACATACATGTCCAAACGCTGGGTCATGTAGTAACAGCGCCGGTCCTTAATCTGCCTGTTCTTGTTCAAATCCAGCACACTGATCAACAAACCATCCCTGGTACGCGAAAGTCCTGGGCACCTAACGCCATCGGGTCCGGTGAAATAACTTGATCCATAGAAGAGACCCAAGTCCTTGTGGGCAGGCTTTCCATCAGCTGATGTGAACTCGTTAGGGAACTCTTCATACCCAACTCTGTTGATAGCCGCTGTGAAGTAACAGTTGGTGATCGCAGCGTTCCTAGCCTCGATGTTCCACATGTACTCGCTGCCAGCTTCAGCAGCAATAGTAGCTGATGGGTTGAACACGATCTCGGCTCCGTTCTGCCCGAACATCATCCAGTTCAGCACGTGATGACGCCCGAAGCAAATGTTCACCGCAATCTTACCGTATCTGGTCGCAAAGACTGGGTGACCGGTGTTGCCTTCCATGTAGTAGTTAGATTCGTTGAAGTCTCCCACCCTCGGGATGTGGTTCTTGCGGTGCTTGCCAATAACACTGCCAGTGTCGCTGATGATCACAGCGGTGTTCCACAAAATGTCAGAGTGGTTCTCGTCTCTTTCGAGAATAGAGGACACGAACACCATAGCATATTTCAATGCTAACTCACTCAGGAATCTCGTAGTAGGGCCGTCTTCAGCTGATTCAGCAAACTCGCACCACGGCTGCTTCTCCCTCGTGCAAAAAGCAAAAGGCATGTTCCATAATTCTTGGAAGCAGATAATGTTGACTCCCTCCTGACCGGCGACATCGATGATCTTCTTAACTTTCTCGAAGATGGCTTTCTTCTGCTCGTTGACTGGGCGGTCGGTGGGGGCGGCGATGGAATGCTGGATGACGCCCACCTTCACAATCCTGGGAGGTCTGGTCTGCTCTTTCTTGGCGGGGAAAGCGTAGGCAGCGATTTCGAAGTCAGCTTCTTTTGCCGCTGCGATCGAAGAATCCTTCAGCTTAACTTCATGATTATCGATTCTTCCATAGTGGATTCTGTTGAACTCTTCAAGATCACGACCACTGAGGTTGTTGTTGATGATGGCTTCTAGGCTGAGAGTTTCGTTTTCCATTTTTAAATGATTTAAGTGAATGTGTCTGCTCCCTTGGATTGCCTGTCAACGACTGCGCTTTTCAGCCTGCGTGTGCGCTTAAATACCTTTGAGGTTGTAAGTGATGCATTAGCCCTAGGTTTGTTTGTTTTATCTGTGTGGTCCGGCTGTTGAGGGTGACCTTCGACCCTTCGCGATAAGTTTAGCAGCGTCGCTGAAAAATATTTGGTTATCTCGTCGACTACGTGACCGGAGAAATAAGAGCAATCCGGGTGTCGGACGATAATAGTAGAAGGGAAAACAAATTCTGATATTTATACATTATCTAGTTGGCAACTACTGTTTTAATTGAAACTTATTTTGTTTGTTGTTTATTTTTGAGACTTTTAGTAGTTATCTAACAGTTTTATGTGATGATAAAATTGTAAGTAGGTACAGATAATTAAGACATATGATTTTGTTTACAGTAAAATTAATTTGTAATTAAATGTATAAATATTAAGAAAATGAAATAAATAAGGATTTAGGAAAAGAGGTTTTTTTTTTTTGGTGGGGAAATCTTCTAATGACAACCCCCGCTCTTGGGCGAAGCGGGGCGTCAGGCTCTTACTGACTAAAAAACCCACCACGTTCCTTCAAGCCTTTCGGATAACCCTGGCCCCAGTAGGCTTTGACCCGGCTGGGCCCCTGCTGTTGCTGACAACTTCTTGAGGCGCGCGAGAACAGTACGCGCCGTCGACGACTTGGCCTCGGTCCGGACAGTTACTGGACGGTCGGACAGCGAGCTACCCATAGCTCGCCGTCCGCAAGCCGGAAATCGGGATCGGAATCCCGGCGGCGGCGAGAGCGCCGTTGCCTGATGATGTCGGCATCCTCCTTTGCTAGCATTACCGGACCATGGCCTGAACCAAGGCCCAGCGCGAGAGGTCTCCGCCACCGAATTTTGGTCTATGGTTGACCGTTCATCTGTGGCCCTACCATGAACTCTTAACGTGATCCTAAACTGAACTGTTAAAGAGATTAAGCTATATAGGATGTATAGCTCTATCCCTATAACTCCCTTACACGACTCACATTTTAACTCGTCATGGTAAGGCAGGCGTCATGTCGATCGTGCTCATCACGCGAACATTTGTCTTGGGTGGGAATCGAACCTATGACCTCCGTCCTCCGGCATAGCAGTGAGAACCAATAACCGCTAGATCAACACGCCACTCATCATGTACCTATAAACAAAAAATCTGCTTTGCTAAAACTGGTCCAATTTATCTTTCGAAATGGATAAAGTGTATCAAATATTGCGGTTCTAGATAGCAGCTTATATGATCATATTATGTTATACAGTTACCACAGGCCGCCCTAGTTTAAAGCCCTGTTCTAATTACCTGTCTATTGTTACCAACAGAGGCGTAACGTAACTAATTTTAGGCATGGGCGAAAGTAACATCGCGATCATTTCAGCCTGGTCACTTAAAAAAAATTTCGCTTGAATCCTGCAGCGCGGCGCCAAACCAAACCCTTTGGAATTTTCGTTTTCAGTGCAAGCAAAAATGAACTTAACGGTGGTCAAGCGGAAGTGTTTTTGATGGTACATAAGCGAAGCCTTTTTCTTTCATAAATTCGAAAACAAGATCGTGATTGTCGCAACCCAATGTTTGACCACATCGTCGCTTACCATCAGGTCAAATAGTGGTCAAACGCGACCCTATCACATATAAAAAAACCCTCGTTCTTTGAGCATTGGTGGCCGAGTGGTAACGGCCCCGACTTGCGAGTTGTAGGTCGCGAGTACAAACCCAGCCAGGCGCATTACTTTGTGTAATTTACTTCATCACTACTGCTCTCAAAACGGTGAAGGAAAACATCGTGAGGAAACCGACATGTCCTAGAACCAAAAATTCGAAGACATGTGACATTCACCAACCCGCACTGGGCCCGCGTGGTGAATTACGGCTTATTCCCTCTCCTAGAGAGAAGGCCTGAGTCCCAGCAGTGGGAACATTAAATGGCTGATTATGCTAGTTATGCCTCGTTCTTTATGAGCACTCGCTTAAGCGAGGCCCCTTTAGGAGGCCGTGGGAGAAGTGGGCCTTCTTTGGTCTAGCTACGCTACTAGTTACCAATACCCAGTAGCTGTGTAATTATGTACCTGCCTATGTAGCCACACATGTGACATTCACCAACCCGCACTGGGCCCGCGTGGTGGGTTAGGGCCCATTCCCTCTGTTAGAGAGGAAGCCTGAGTCCCAGCACTCCCAGCAGCGGGAACATTAAAAGGCCGACTATGATAAACTATACTATAAGTGGTCAGCTGGACAAAAACAGCAGTAGAATCGTTTTTTTAGGGGGGAAAATCATCAAATCACTTGTCGCACTATAGGGTAGAGGATATGTAGAGGATATAGGTACCTATTGTTATAGGTTTACCGTTTTTCTGATCTAAGTAAGTATACTGATACGTGCTAATACTAAGGTACTAATATTACAACGGCGCGGCGTGTCAACACGGAGTAACTTGCTGCGTGGGCGTGTCTATTGTATGGTTGCCTAGCAACGGGTCTTGTTTGTGTCAATTCAAACCCCAAGCGAACGCCGGCGTTCGCGCACCTATTGTCTTTCTATTGTGTCTGTAATTTCCACGATTGAAAGGTTGTTTATTTCAATAAAATAGAAAATCCATGTAGGTATTTGAAACATTTAAATCTGTTTTAAGTCAATCATATTAATATCCTTTATTATATTTATATGGAATAACATACAAAATCAAAGCTAACCTTAAATAATAATATACATATTAGTATCAAAGTTGGTACCATAGTTAAACTAGGGGTTTCGGCGACCTAACTTTACTACCATAAATAGTTCAGAAAGGGTTTGTGACTTTGTGTATTTGTTTTGAACGTGCTAATCTCAGGAACTGCCGGTTTGAATTGGAATTGTAGGTACATTGTGATAATAGTGGAGAAAGTTTGTCATTGCGACGAATTTCCACACGCATTTTTCTGCACTAGTGTAACAGTAAATTTCGTGCCTAAAAGCGGTAGGGATAAGTGCGTTTTCGAGTAAGTGTATTGAAAAATTATTTTAGTGATGGCTAGCTGTGGCTAGCTCATTAATTGAGAAAGGAAATAGGCTTTATTAATAACATCACACTAGGACCAATAGGAGCGGAGCAATAACCATAGACGTAGGTGAAACCGTGAGGGGCAGAGCTATCTACAATCTCATGCTTCATACTTCAAAAAAATGGGCAAGTGCGAGTCGGACTCGTGCCCTCTGAGGGTTCCGTACATACTTACCAACTTACCCTTAAAAAGAGTTCAATTCCTGATTGGAGTCTCGAAGTTTTTTCAAAATCGCAAAAAAAAATTGTGACGTACTTGACCCCTTATTTAAAACCTTACTTTAAGCAAAATTTCAGGATCCTGTGTCAACGGGAAGTGCCTACTCTAGAATTTTGGTTCCCTTGAGCGTCGAAATATAGGTTTTTTGCGACAAAAACGGCCTTATATCTTAGTTTTGCGTTAACCTAGAAGTTTGATTTTTTTACAGCTTCAAGTGACCACTTCACAGACCTAAGGTTTTAATTTTATTTCGATATTTCCACGCGTTACCGAAATAAAGGAGCTTGACAGACAGATAGACAGACGGCCGGATAAGAAAGTACCTACCTAATCATATAAGGGTTCCGATTTTTCCTTTTGAGGTTCCGTTCCATCATCGGACCACAAGACGTACGGCGTTGCGCCACCGGTACATGGTGGACATCCCACCTATACGTACAAAGCGTTTTGGGAGTACATTCATTATGCGTACAGCTAAGGAATGGAATTCCCTGCCGGAGTCTGTGTTTCCTGATAGCTATAACCTAGGGGTCTTTAAGTCAAGAGTGAATAGATTGCTTCTAGGCAAGCGTGCTCCATCGTCGGCCACATCATCGCTTACCATCAGGTGAGATTGTGGTCAAACGCGAGCCTATCCATTATTAAAAAAAAAGGTACGGAACCCTAAAAAAAAACAGACAAAAATATTTCGTTTTTAGTCGTTAAAAGGCAAACAACAAAATAATATGTAGATATCTCTCAAAACAACTAAAATACGGATCTATGTAAACAAATTTTTAATCAAATGTTGACCAATCTCGAATTATTGTTGAAACAACGAGTCGCGAGCCGATATGTTAAACATCGATTAGTGACACAAACCACGCATAACTACACTAACATCGCACACAGCGTTACATAACTTATCACTTGTTTGTCTGCCAGAGCTATTTACCTAAGTAGGTATATATCATCTAACTTCTAACATGAACGTTCAACCAGTGCGAAGTTTTGACGAAATCATCAAAAACAATTTAAAATCGGAACAATTGAAGGAATACAACAGAATACATTATGGAAGAACTGATCATTGTGAGCTAAAACTTCAAGATTCAACTCTAGCTGCAGGTAAGGTGCATGATTTTGAAGTCGCAGCCTTTTACTTTAATGCAGCACAAGAGGTTAGACCTCCAAAAATCGTCAAGGTCGGTTTAATTCAGCATTCAATTGTTTTGCCGACTAATGAACCCATAGACAAACAGAGAGACGCAATTTTTGATAAAGTTGAAAAGTTAATTGATGCTGCAGCTTCAGAGAAGGTCATGATTTTATGTTTACAAGAAACATGGCCCATAGCATTTTTTTTGTGTACGGGAGAAAAAGAAGAATGGAAAGATTTCGCGGAAGCAGCAGATAATGGTCCAAGCTTCCAGTTTCTAAGCAAATTAGCCAAAAAGTACGAAATGGTAATTGTTTCACCAATTTTGGAAAATGACAATGGAGTATGGTGGAATACTGCAGTCGTTATAGATGAAAATGGGAATTACTTGGGTAAACACCGTAAAAACCATTTACCCAGTGTTGGTAGTTTCTGTGAGACGGGTTATTATTTACCTGGTAACACTGGTCACCCCGTATTTGACACAAAATACGCAAAAATTGCTGTTAATATTTGTTACGGTCGTCATCATGCTTTGAACTGGTTGATGTTTGGACTCAATGGAGCGGAGATCGTATTCAATCCGGCAGCAACAATTTCTGAATTTGGAGAGTCGTTTTGGGGCATAGAAGCGCGTAACGCGGCGATTGCTAACAGCTATTTTACTTGTAGCCTCAATAGAGTTGGCACTGAAGATTTTACGACAAGAATCGATCAGAAAATGATAAGTAGAAGTTATTACGGGTCGAGTTACGTCACAGCTCCTAATGGTCACAGAACTCCCGGCCTATCAAGAGTAAAAGATGGTCTTCTCATTGTAGAAATGGATTTAAACCTGTGTCGTCAAGTAAAAGACCATTGGGGATTTAATATGACAGCACGACTGGACATGTACGCTAACGAAATAAAAAAATCATTGTCCAGTAAATAAAATTAAATAAGCTTTGTTCTTTTTTTATTAGATATTTTGTAATAAAATAATTTGGTATTCTACCATTAATTACAATGCAATTACAATATTAAAGTAAGAAAATTTTATTAGTGAGCTATATACTAATCCTACCATACACAGCATCTTAAAGCTACTTTAAAGGTGAATGCACACTTATCCGAACCGAACGCGTCGAACGAATAAAAAGAAAAGAATTTTGGGGATTACATGAAATTTACATGAAATCCGATGAAACCCCGCACAATTAGGTGCGTGGAATCGCTTGAATCTGGAAAAAAATCCACTATGAAGAAAAATTCAGAAAGAAAGACTCCAGTGTGAAGAAAGATGAGTGTGCGTTCACCTTTAGTGATAATCTTCATAAAAGTTGGTAGGACCCCAGCTAGCGACGGGTAAGTCAATAAAAACTGAATCACAGTAAATATGGACTTTTAGTAAATTTTCAATAATTATTATATTCAATAGAATTTACTTATCAATCGGATGTTATGGGATGTTATTTAATAAAATTAGAAACTTTAATAAAAAATATTTATTAAAAAAAACATGATTAAGTAATCAATTCCCAGTGTCTTCGGGCTTTATTGCATCTTATGTGCACATAGTTAAATATAACATGTCATCATCATCATCATCAGCATCATATCAGCCGAAAGACGTCCACTGTTGGACATAGGCCTCCCCCAAGCGTCGCCACAACGACCGGTCCTGTGTGTCCTTTTTCTATAATCTTCATAAATATAACGCACGAACGGTCAATAAGGTATATATTTCGTGCAATACTGCAATCTTTTTCTTCGCAGCAGTCCAAGACTCACGTAAACCATCTAGGTATTAGGTCTCACTAGTGACTCCTTACTGTCCCTACAATTACACAAATAAATTTTAATCTATCAGCTAGCAGAATAAGCATCAAGACAGATTTAAAAACGGAATAAGAAGCTATATCATTATACTAGCCTAAAGTATCGTTTATTAACCGTTTTAAACCAGGTTTTTCATGAAACATAGCCAGTATTTAATAAAATAATACTATCAGCATTTATTATTAAAATTAAACTCGTTAAAATAAGTTTTTAATAGTCAAAGTCACAAAAAAGCATTTGTTTTATTTTATTAATAAACAGGCTGGCTCCTTTTTTACCCAAAGAACGTCTGTCTAATAAGATAAACGACTTGGGTAATTATTAGGATTTAATGAAATCTGATGAAGTCAACACGGGTTCAATAATCAAGGTTGATTGATTAAGAGATAGAGGTCATTGTTTACTAACAGAAGAACCCTATGAAAAGTATCGAATATAAGTATTTTTTAAGTGGTTAAATCCGTGGCTGGCGTGAATACATTGACATGTCGACTTGCATGTTTTTTTTTTATTGGCTCTATGGATTCTACGCGCTAGGAGTTTATAGGAAAAAAATTGACACGTCCATATGTATCTTAATTTTGAAGCAATCGACTGTGGTTGTATGTTGACATCTCTCATTTTGACGTGTTTTTGTTGGTATGTCATTTTATCAATTTATGCACAGTGACCAAAATAATATTCATTATTTGATAATTCAACTTATACACATAATAGTTTTGTTTTCCTTCTCATTATAAATTGACAATTGTCAAGTTATGGACATCCTAAGAAAATGTTTTTAAATCTTGACATATTGAGATGTCAAGTTACACCCAACACAAGTTTTGTATCCTAAATGTAACAAGTATAGTTGTCACCACAAGACGGTTATCAAATGCTTAGTAATATTGCTTAGTTGTCAACTTCTACACCTTTTTTAAAAATATTCAAGTTTTTCTCATAACTAAGTGATGCATTTTAGTTTTCGACAGTCACACGGACAAAGTCACGGGCATAGCTAGTTTAATCTACACTAATATAATAAAGAGGTAAAGTTCGTTTTTTTATGTTTTTGTTTGTAGGAGGTAATCTCTTTGAATACTGGTCTGATTGCAATTTTTTTTTCACCTAGAGAAAGCTGCTTTATTTCCGAGTGATAGGCTGTTATAATTTCGTATAGTCATAAGCTGTATTTTATGTTCGCGGGCGAAGCCGCTAGCAGAAACTAGTAATAAATAATATAAACTTAAATGAATACAATATCAATCGCTAACTTAAACATAACTGTTTTTGGACAGATATTTTAAAAGAAAAACAGTGTTTTTTACAAGGTTTTATTTAGTTTCGCCTGTCTCGATGTTTGTATGTCTGTAACAAAATCTTGCAAAAATTCGATCCACTTCCCGGGTACTGATTGAGCTGAAGCTTTGCATGCATGTATAAATCAGATGACAATGCAAAATTAATATGACATGGAGCTGATCTGATGCACTATTGGACATAGGCATCTCCCAAGTGTCACCATAACGACCGGTCTTGTGCGTCACATATCCACCGGAACCGGATGTGACCCCCACTAGGTCAACGGTACACCTTATAGGAGGCCTTCCAACTCTATGTCTTCCGATATGTGGTCTCCACTCTAGCACCTTCTCTTCCCACCGATCATCTATTCACTGCACTTAAGTTGCGCGATTTTTTAGGCTTTGTCGGTAATCTTGGTTTTCCTGCAGAAATCTTCATTTCTGATGCGATCACGTAAGGAAACTTATAGCATAGGCCCTTTCCATTTCTGTTAGGGTGACTTTAAGCCTTCTGATGAGGCTCATTGTGAGCGACCACGTCTCAGAGCCATATGTCATCACTGGCAACACTCACTGGTCACAGACTTTCGTTTTGAGATACTGTGTATTCTCGTCCAACATATTTCGTATGTTGGACATGAATTCTGACCACGCAATCAATGAAAAAACTAAAAAGAGTACACAATTGAAAATCAATCACTTATATATGATTGGGTGCAATTACTTAGGACTTGCAAAGTACAGAAACCATTCAAGGTAGTAGTGTTGACGGTAAATGATTTCTTGGATTTTGCTGAGCTAAAATCTAAGAAAGGATTCTTTACTGTTAAAAAAATAAATGATTCTGGGCAACCTATCAAATGGCTGCAATTTAATATACTTTCAAGAAAAGTCTAGATCGCGAATCTCCTTTTACGCCAATTAATTTCAAGAAAAGAGGCAAACGTACCATAGATTTCTTTAGGGTGAGCCAAATCTCCAAGGAAGCTTTGCCAATCAGCGCAGAGAAAAAAGGATTTAATGAACTTTGACTTGATAGACGACTCATTTAAAGAGTTTTAAATTAATTTAAAAGCTGTCGGCAATATCTCTGCATGTACTGATCCGGATTTGGACGAAGATAACCCAGATGAAGAAGATCCTGGGTCCCAATAAAATATAAATTACAGTGTTTTCATATTTTAATTTTAACTCAAACTCATTTCATTTCCAATGTAATGAAAAAAATATAATTATTATACATTTTTTTAGTTCTCTATGCCTTTTATTTTACTTACCTACGTCTTATTGACCTGAAACTGAAAAAATAATAAATTGAAATAGAGCAAACCCTCTATTTCAATATTTTATTATTTTTTCAGTTAGTACATTAATGTTTAAGTAGTTATTCAGCAAATTAACATATATTCATATTCGTAATCTCTTTGCTATTTAATATCAATGACGTGTTTGTCATTAAAATAACTTTTTTAACATACTAATTATATACCTCTCGTACCACTCAAAGGTGAATAAGTTGATAACTGTGGTGAATAAATTGACAACTCGGTGCATAAGTTGATAACTCGTTGGTGACCGATTTGATATGTCTATTATTGGCTAAACTATAAGGAATTTCGTTAATTTACTATCATCATTCGAAAGGGGGCTTAAAATAACCGTATGTACACATAAAACACTCACGTTAAAGTAATTCCTCGATTTACCAGAAGAAGTCAAAACACTAAAATGGCCGTCCTGACAAATTGCTATTTTAGACTTGTCAACTTATTCACGCCAGCCACGGAAATATTATACAGAATTCCCAAGTCGGTTGACTTATTAGACAGACTATAACTATAATTGATTATTTCCCACCTAAAAAAGGCCTTTATCCTTTGCTTACAAGCTATTGTCTGTGCGATAAAAGAACCGTCGTGGCGTAAAGTGAAAACAACATTAAAGATTTTAAGTAGCAACCCAACCCAGCAGCCCGTCAAATGCCAAACGTCATATAATATTGGCACCGGTTTGTTTATTAGGTTATTTTATTGTGATTTTTAATTGAAATCTTCAGAAATGTGATAAAAAATTTCACTGAGCTGCAAGGGAAATAATATTTAATATATTACAGTTTTGCCAAAGATAACAAATGGCAAATCACACCATTATTGATCAAAACAAAGTCACGAATTTGGGAAACATTGGTATGCTGTTTTTTTGGTACGTAACACTTTTATTTTAATGTTTTTAGACTTCCTAGATAAACTCCTGTCCCTGTTATCTCCAAATATATATAAATTAAACGGAAATTCATTTAAACATGACGATGTTTATTTATTTTGTTTTGGTCAATATGTTCTATGGCTAGTATAAAGAGTATTGATACTTTAAATTTATAATGCGTTTTGATTAACTTAGAATAATTCTTTTCAGGCTTGAGTACGGATACAGTAACTAAAATAAAAAAGGACAAGTGCGAGTCGGACTCGCGCACTGAGGATTCTGTACAAATTTACCTTTGAAATCAATTCCCGAATTGAGTTACGAAGATTTTTCCGAATTACAAACAATTTTTTTTTGTGGCGTATCTACAAATTTACAATTTTCAGATTTTTCCCTGTACTTGTTCTATGAGACCTTGATTTATGCCAAATTTCAGGATTTAAGGTCAACTGGATTCACCCTATGAACTTTGATTCGCTTGATTATAGAAATATACTTTTTTTGCGACATAAACGGCCGTATCTTTTTTTTTCGTTAACTCAGAAGTCTGATTTTTTCACAACTTCAAAAGACCGCAGACTTGAGCGTATGGTTTTAATTTTAACTCGATACCTCCAAGCGTTAAAAGGTCTTAACAGATAAACAGACGGACAACCAAGTGATCCCAAAGATCTTATATACGAGATGGTCCCTTACAGGCTAAATAGATTTTTTACGAAGCAACATTACAAATTCTGAAGTGTACTTTATTTTCATAGTCATTAAGTTCATATTTTTCATAGATTAGCAAAAGAGAAAAATGTACTTTCTCGTTGTCTTGAGAAAGTGGTAGTGTGTTCCATTTTCACCTTTATATTTAACTAGGGTACCTAAACATAAACTTGCTGTTAGCTACAATATTCCAGTCAGTGATAATAGACCGATCCCAGTCAAAGTGATAGAACCATTTTCATTGGCACTGGGTAAGTGGTCGCTGGTGGAATCTACCTAGATAGGCAGTACAGCAGTTTCTTCACGCTATTTTCCTTTACCGGTTCGTGTTTGCATTTCAATGTTCATCATCATTACAATCGAAAGACGTCCACTGTTCGACATAGGCCTCCCCCAGGTGTCGCCACAATTAACGGTTTGTTACTCATTACGCAAAAACTTATAAACGGATGAATTTAATGATAAACGTTGCAATAATATAGCTTATAACCTATATTTTTGCTAAGTTTCATCACGTGAGCAAGTTCAATATATAGGCTACTAATATTATAAATGCGAAAGTTTGTGAAGATGGATGGAGGTAGTCGTGTGTATGGATGTGTCGCGCAAAAACTACTAGACAGATGAACTTAATCATAAACATTGCAATAATATAGCACATAAGCTATAACTTTGCAGTTTCATTAGGTGAGCACATTCAGCCAATCGGATAATTTTTATTATAGGGTGACGCCGCTGGAAGAAGCTAGTCTAATATAGTTTCAAAATATCAAGATTTAACAGTCGCACTATAATGACGTCACAATGTTGCTTACATAACAAAAACGATATTTATCTACAGCAGCGCCCTCAAATCTCACGATGGTTTACTTTCCGCACAGACTCTATAAACCCCGCAGTAAAAAAAGGAGCTGGATTTATCTTATTGTTCTCCGAATGCAAGTGCAGAATATTATATCCATCCATAGACAAAAATAAGTCCAGAGACTACAAAAAAATGTGAATGGCAACTTTTAATAATTATCTTTTTTAATTTTTTTATCTGTGCTACAACTACAAATTGTCGCCGATGAATTGTCACTTTTTCGGTTTCCCGTATAAAGTTTATTGCTGTGTTTTTACTAGAAAATAACTGGATTTATTTACATAAAGCAAAATGGTAAGTATATTTTACAACGTTTAACTCATTTTGGCTGTTTGGGACCAACTTCTGTAAGAATACAATGATTATTGGTTATGATAGCGTCATGAACATTACGAAGCATAATTTGTATTTTGTTGTAAAACAACTTGGTTTTAACTATTTCAGACTTCTAATAGCTTTCATTCCATTAGAAATTCATATCTTCTCCGGCCTTTATACCCTTTTCTGGTATTATTTGTTCAAAATGACCATAACAGTGCCGATTTTCACTTTCCATTTTCTAACATCCCAAATGGTTTACAGTCTATTTTAGCCTACAATGGAGGCGCCGTGGTGGCAATGAAGGGGAAGGATTGCGTGGCGATTGCTACAGACAAACGTTATGGTATACAGGCTCAGACCGTTTCGACCAACTTCCCAAAGGTATACCAAATGGGGCCTACACTGTATGTTGGCCTCCCTGGCTTAGCTACTGACACACAGACTGTGTTCCAGAGATTAAAATTCAGGTAAGTTAATCTCATAAACAAAATCAGTCTTATTTTCACCACCTACATAATGTTGCTTTATTCAATAAGAACTAATTATTAGGTGTACTACACTCAATACACTCAATATGTAACTGTTTTTATCTTATTAACTCAACTGTAGAGCCGTACCCGCTCTGGGTCCAACAACCAATGTGTCTGTGTGAGGAACTTCTCTCTCTTTGATATATTTATAGGGAGCAGGAGCTGATCTGCGCCACAGTCAAGGAGATATAGTATATTATGTTATGCAGGTGAAAGTTATAATGAAGACCATAGATATTATTAATTCATACCTGTGATTCCAGAATGAACCTTTATGAGCTGAAAGAAAACAGAATGATGAAACCCAAGACATTCTCCGCGATGCTGTCCAACCTGTTATACGAGAGGCGCTTTGGACCTTACTTTATTGAGCCTGTCATTGCTGGATTGGATCCTTATGATAACCAGCCCTATGTGTGCAATATGGATCTGGTAAGCTTCATAATTAATTAATTTTGTTAAACTTTCTATTTAAATTTTCTGATACTGATGACCATGTTTTTTCCTAGTTAATACTTTTTTTTTTTTTTTTTTTTTTTTTCGATGGGAAAAATCATCTTATGACAACCCCCGCTCTTGGGCGGAGCGGGAGATAGTGTCAGACTCTTACTGACTAAAAAACCCATCCCGTTCCTTCAAGCCTTCATACTGGGGCTCGAGCGCCCTTTCGGATTACCCTGGCCCCAGTAGGCTTCGACCCGGCTGGGCCCCTGCTGTTGCTGACAACTCCTTGAGACGCGCGGGAACAGCGCGCGCCGTCGACGACTTGGGCTTGGTCCGGACGGTTACCGGACGGCCGGACAGCGAGCTACCCATTGCTCACTGTCCGCAAGCCCGCGCCTACGGTGGCTGGAAATCGGGATCGGAATCCCGGCGGCGGCGGCGAGAGCGCCGTTGCCTGATGCGGTCGGCCTCCTCCTTAGCGATTCCTAGTTAATACTTGAAATATATGTATACTTACGGTCCTAACAGACTTTGTCCTATCCTAATGCTGGCTTTCCACAAGTAAAAAAAAATAAAAACCCAATTGCAGCACCAACTCCCGGGTTCAATTGTATTTTCAAACCATCAAGGGTCTCGCTCAATTATACACAGTTTCCTCTAAATTGGTCAAGCCATTTAGGAGTTAGGTGACAAACACATATAGAAAAATTATATATGTAAAGATGGAGTTTCATATACATTGTCCATTGGTTTATACTTTGGAATGTACAATTCCATCATTTTTCTGACTGACTTTTTGACAATTCAAAAGTGCCTTTATTTGAAACAAATGCTTTGATTCTTAACACATTAAACCTCGAGTGAACGCCGGCATTCACTCTCTCTCTCTTTCTATAGTGTCTTTAATTATGGTATTCGAAAGGTTAAATCTTGACTCTGTCATTACAACTGTATGTCTAATAAATCATAACTTGCTAATTCACATTATGTTCAACAGATTGGCTGCCCCAATGAGCCCGAGGACTTCGTAGTGTCAGGAACCTGTTCAGAACAGCTGTATGGTATGTGTGAAGCTCTGTGGGAGCCCAATCTGTCACCTGATGAGCTCTTTGAAACCATCTCACAGGTAAGATCATGTTGAGAAATATCTAGAACAGTGCTTTGAAAGATGTAGATACTATACCTATGTGTTCAAACTATTGTGTAAAACTATCTGTATTTAGATGGATGGAGAGGGAGAGGGATGCCAAAGAAAACATGGCACCTACCATAATGTCTCTTCACCATGCCAGGTTGACTGGTAGAGAATGTTTAAGTCCTTTGTACATTTGTGCTGCACGAAGTTAAAAAAATAATATATATATATAAAAGAAAATGGAGTTATAAGGTGACAAGACAGAATAGAAAAAAAACATGTTGCACTGACCCCATGTAACATGGGATAAGGGCATGAAGATGATGTTTTTTGTGAGAGCTTGTTCAATAAAGTAATACCTGCCAATTCTACATTTGGAGCTAAATAGAATTTGCTAGGCTAGGATATAGGCACCAACCTCCTGTATACCTCATGTATTTTAGTTTTGTCTATGCCTGCAAGTCCCATGTAAGCCCAAACAACATCAATTGAGCTTCCAAATTACATGAAACCACTCTACATGTTTAAAGATTCTTGCAGCCAAAGACCATGTCTTATTTGAAAAACTGTTATAAATCTTTATTCTCTTGGATATTTGTATGTGTATGGTTCAAACACCAAAAACCATACCTTTTCTAACGTTTTCGTTCATCATCATCATCATCATCATTTCAGCCGAAAAACCGTCCAATCTTGAACAAAGGCTTCCCCCCAAGTATCGTCACAAGGGCCGATCCTGACCGTCTCATTAATTTTCCACGACCATTGGTCCGCCTTGTGACGCCCATGTCTTTATTACTAAAACATTACTAATTTATTTCCTCAGGCGCTGGTGAACGCTGCCGACCGCGACGCGATCTCCGGTTGGGGCGCCGTCGTGTACATCGTTGAGAAGGACAAGATCACCGAGAAGCACGTCAAGACGAGGATGGACTAGGTTTTTGTAAGATACTGTGGCCGGGGAGCTTTTACTAATAAAATTATTCTAAAAATTTTAGAAGTGTTTTTATTCAGAGTCACAATACGTCCCACCTATCTATACTAATATTATAAACTAGCTTCTGCCAGTGGCTTCGTCCGTGTGATAGGTTTCTTCATACAAACTTTAGACCTCCATTTCGAATTTTGAAAAATCCTCTCTGTGCTTTTTTTTATGGTGGGAAAATCATCAATGACAACATCCGAGCCAGGTGGGGAGGGTTAGGTGGAGCGGGAGATAGTGTCAGACTGTTACTGACTAAAAACCCACCCCGTTCCTTCAAGCCTTCATACCGGGGCTCGAGCTGTCTTTCGAAACTAACCCTGGCCCCGGTAGACTTCGACCCAGCTGGGCACCTACTGTTGCTGACAACTCCTTGAGGCGCGCGGGAACAGTGCGCGCTGTCGACGACTTGGGCTCGGTCCGGACAGTTACCGGATGGTCGAACAGCGAGCTAGCCATTGCTATCCGCAAGACCGCGCCTACAGAGGCCGGAAATCGGAATCCTGGCGGCGGCGGCGAGAGCTCCGTTGCCTGATGCGGTCGGCCTCTTCCTTTGCGAGCATTACTGCTTCGCAGAAATCGGCGGCCGCCTGCACCTCCTCGCTCCGGACCATGGCCTGAACCAAGGCCCGGCGCGAGAGGCCCCACGAGGGCTCGGCGATGCTCCGCCCAAGCAGGGCACACCTCGACTGTGTGCTCCACCGTGTCCTCCGGGCGTTCCGCACAGTGGCGACACCGGGGCGTCATGCGGAAGGTAAGGACGCCGTGAGGTCTTTCCAGCCAAGCCTCAAAGAGGGGACTTGCACAACGCTCAACCTCTCTTAATGCTCGCCTACGCTATAAATGTAAGCTTGTGCAAAATTTCACGTTTCTAGTCCTAATAGTTTCGCCTGCAAAACTAGGCTGCCATATCAACATAATATGTTGATATGGCAGCCGTTTTGCAGGCGAAAATATGACAGTCAGTTTCTCCTTTTATATAATAGATGTAGATACTCCGCAGACATAGATCTTTTTTCTTTCACCGGTAGAATACTACTTTATCACCGCTGGCAGCAGTGCGAAAGAAAATCTTATTTTCGCAACGTACCCTAATGGCATCAATGCTTCATAACGAAAATAGATGCTCCTGAACTGCACGACGAGCTTTGCCAACTGTTTGCTCCGATTAACTATAGCCGTAATCGGAGGCACCGACTATTTGCTGTTTCTGGGAGTCGTACTGTCGCCCGAGCCGTTTCCTGTCTCTCGTGCAATCTCCGCGCTCAACGCTCTTTTGGATGCCAAACCTGATTGTGACGTGTTCGCAGATGAATGGAAGAACATTTTGTCTGTCTGTTTGGAGTTTTGTGAGATGAGTGTATGACTGTGGTGTAGTTATTATTTTGTATTGTTAATTCGTAATTTTTCAAATAAGTGTATGTCTTTAACTAATGTAATTGGCCTTTGGCCGTCATATGTTAAACTAAATAAATAAATAAACAAGATTCTTAGAATATTTAAGGCCGAACGCTGCGTTAAGCGGGCGCCCGCGCGGACCTATACATAAGCGCTCCGCCCGGATCCCCGCGTATAATAACACATTAAAGTTCTCTATCGACACGACTGCACATCGTTAAAGTTGTACTAGCGACACTGCGCAGGTAATAATCCAGTTTCCGTTACGGAGGTTCCCGCACAAGACACACGCGATGGGTGCCGCACGAGCTCCCGCTCAACGCAGCCTCGGCTTTAGGTGTATTTTCAATCTTAAACATTAGCTAACATAAGGATTACGTAGGGAATAAATGAAAAAGCTCATATAATGCAGAATCTTTATAAACCGAATATTTTAAAAATTAAGTTTTAATTTTTCATACACATTTTTTTTGTCTTTACAAGAGTAGTAGACTAGAGAATTAACATTTCAACCGTGTTGCTTACATGCCGAATATGTTTGTATGTAGCGAAGCTATCGTTTAATAAATATATGCCGTACGCTGCGGACTCGTGGCCTCAACCGTCACCGATAACAAGATAAAACCTATTCGAAATAACATAACTACAAATTAAAATACAATTATCGACCTAAACAATGGCAACACATATGACATAATTTGAATCATTTCATGACTAACACATTGTTCAGGAATATGTAGAAAGGGGTTCGGGATAAAATTAAAAAAAAATCCTCTTCACTCAGAGGATCTCTAACAAAGGATTTCTACCACTACTTAAGTTGACCACCCCGTAACAAAACAGTACCGACTTCACCTCGTTTTAATTTAGAAACAAGAAGAAGTGGTCAACCCGGAAACTAATATAAAATTAATATCTAAAAGTAAACAATAATCTATCACAAAAAAAAAAAACTAACGTCTGACAAAAATATTTCAAATCAAAGGCTTACCGAATGGAGCCCTGAATACTGATTTTCATGAATCAATCTTTTAATATTTCCCTGATAAATAGTCAAAAGTTAACAAGAATTACGTGAAGAGCGATATAATTATTCTGAGGTCAGCTAAACATTCGATATGGCGCGTTCAATCACGCTAGTCGAGGGCGCGAAGGAATCGACGCCTAAAAAGTATAAAATTACCATTATTATTAGTTCACCGTAAACGGTACGTGGTTTTCACAGAATAAGAGCGTGGCCATTACCATGGTGCGGCGTCGTTAGTGAGAAGCGAGGCGGCGCCTTAGACACGTTGAGCGGATGCACGGTACGGTGCAGCGCCGTGTAAACTAGGGATGTTACGAAACTAGAGTTTTAAAATTAGGTTTATCGGAATCAGAATCGCAATCGGTGGCGGAGGCAGTGTCAAATGAAACACAACTAAAACTGCTTGACAAGGCCAGATCGCAAAACCTAGTCGCGAAAGTTTTTTAGACTCTACGCCAGAACAACACGGTGTTGTGGTAGGACACGCCACCGCATATCTGCACGACAGGACAACACGCCACACCGTTTCACGTTAACGACACCGCACCTTGGTAATGTAGCCATGCTGTAAATCACAAGACTTCAGAACAATCCAAGTCTTATTCGAAATATAGAATAATAAATAACAAAATCTTACATATCGTACTATTAAAAACACTACACTAGACTGAAACTAAGCGAACTAGGTATGGGTATATTGGCAAAAACGTACATTATGTATTGGGTGAAACACCGACTCTTAACAATGGCCGTTTCTTTTTATACAATTTTGGACTCAACTGTCCTTGTAATAGAATACATAGTTAAATGTTAGTTAACGAGTACAATACCGAATACACTGATAACAGTCTTCCCTGGGAATTGAATATTATGAGGGTCACAGAGAACTGTAGACTTCCGAGATATTTGGAAAAATCGTGCCAGTATCAATACACTTTTTAATATTTTAAGGCAACAATATACCTCATGTTTCTCAAAGTATGGATCGATACAAATCGATTTAATAATTATTATAACAACATTTCACGTCTAGATTCACTACTATTTATTTAAAAAACCAAATTCAAAATCGTTTATTGACAATTTCATAAGTTTGTTCTTTGAGTCGATCCATACTCCCCAGGGGTTCCTCACAACATTTATTATGAACAAAACATGTATGTACTTCAAACAATATACTATATATCGAAGGCATTACATTACAATAAGATATATAATACAACGGCCAATTATAAATAGTATACATGTAATTTCATTGATAAATTTAAATTGGCCAACCGTAACACTTCAACATCCTAATTCAATGATATTTAACATTTTTATTTATTAATTATAATTTGTCAATACTAAACTACGCGTTAGCGGAACATTATAAAAAGCTAATAACGAGTTATGAAAATTATTGCGAACGTGCTTTGAGGTTTTATTATAAGAAGAATGTGTACTGAGGAACTATATTGCGACTGCGCATTGTATTTGGTTGCAAGCTGAAAGCTTCAATACTGCATGCAGTTTACAATCGAAATACAGTCTCAATACACAAAATTTAGTTACGTATATATTTTTTTTTTTTTTTTTTTTTTTTTTTTTTTTTTTTTTTTATGGTGGGAAAAAATCATGCATTGACATCCCCCGCCCTTGGGCGGAGCGGGAGATAGTGTCAGACTCTTACTGACTAAAAGACCCACCCCGTTCCTTCTAGCCTTCATACCGGGGCTCGAGCGCCCTTTCGGATAACCCTGATTACGTATATATTGACAAACACGTCGTATTTTGCACGTCAATATGGTAAAAACGGTTTCATACCCGAGTATACCACGTCGTAACACGGGGAATAACACCGTACTGTAATGGCTTATTTACGCTGATCCAGTATTAAAACTGGCATTAGAATCAGTAGGAATATGTATGAAATTGGTAGAAAAGCAAACGAGATATCTAGCAATTATAAACAAATATATTATTATCTGTCTCTCTCGCTAAGATGCCGTTTTCTATGACGGCCGCACGAGCTTGGTGAACTATGACGTCATAAACTACATCGGATTTCTCTTTCTTATTAGCAATCTTTATAACTTCGTTATTAATGAAGATTTTTTTTTCATTTTTTTTTACTAGAGCGAAAAATGATTTAATGAACCAATTTAAACAATTGCATTAATATTCCCAAATTCTTAAATTCAGTAACAGCATTTAGAGACGGTGACCTATCACAATGATAATGATCACCCTGTGTAACTAAATAACTCGCATTTTTACGTGCGTGTTTGTCAACATGTACGCATTTCTGAAAGTTCAATTTTCGAATCGAATCTCATCAGTCATTTCGGTAAAAAGAAGCGACCGATTCTTAAATTGAACTTAGTTTTTTGTGAGCGAATATTTCATCGGGTATTTAGGGACAGTGCGCAGTAGCTTTAAGAACTAAATTCGAGGCTGCCTCGAAATCTTTGTATATCAAATACAAAGCTCCCATCGCAGATACGTAGCTTGTCTTCACAATCAACCATCATTACAACCACTCCATCTTTGATTTCAACAATAATCCCGATTATTATATAATCTAACACGTATGCGTAAACTAAGATGTACAACCTCGGACAGTGCCGGTTAAACACTTATCGCCCTTATGACAACATCAATAAGGTTGAAAATAAGTGTCCGCGGTTATACGCGAGTCACAATTTGTGACTTGTGTGCATATGACAACAGTCTTATTACCAAATACATTAAAAATCACTTAAACAAGGCAACCTCGAATTCAGCATTAGAATAAGATTGAAATAGCACAAAACAGGGACTCAAGTGTAAGAATAAAACGTGAATATTGTCAAAAAGGGTCCACTTATCATTATTATTATTATTGCAAACATCAAGACGAAAGTGTAGAACATTATAATTGTAAAAATATGGGTCCCTTTCAACCCGTAACCGTCCCTGTTTCGGACAATGACCGACCTGGAACTTGAATTATGCTAGACGGTAGAAAACCTGAGCTGAGAGACAAGTTTTTTTATTATTATTTGATAGGCTCACGTTTGACCACAATCTCACCTGATGGTAAGCGATGATGTGGTTGACGATGGAGCACGCTTGCCTAGAAGTAACTTTTATTGCACCCGGTTTTGGCACGGCACATTAACCGTTTTAACGCCACAGATTGTCATAAAAAAACGCTCATCAAACGCCACATCCCAAGATTTTTCAAAAGGTTCCTAAAAGCCACCATCTATTATTAATTTACGCATGTACGAAATTAATTTCTTTAAGAAAACGTCAGCTGAGCGAGTTCAATGGCCTGTAGGTAGTTTGTACGCAACGCCGACTGTTACGCAACGCCGACTGTTAACTACAGGTCATTCAACTCGCTCAGCTGACGTTTTCTTAAAGAAATTAATTTCGTAAATGCGTAAATTAATACGAGTTTTGAAAAAAAGGTACTTATTGAAATTTGTTTTTACCCATTTTTTTGTCTCGTATATGAGACTGTGGTGGCGCGAGCACAAAATTGATTTGTCTCATATTTTGAATGCGACGTTGAAAGGTTTCAGCTCGAAGAAAATGTCGCCTTCGTACCATTTTGACAGTCTTTCTAAATCTCGATGTGTCCTTATTTACTCTGATGCTGCACTTTATCGAGCTAAGTACATCCGTAGATTTCGGACGAAATTAGGTAATTCTGACATCGCTTCCAGTTTTCTACATTCTAGCACAAACCAGTCTTAAAACGTGTCTATTGCACAACTGTGTAAATTCGCACGCAAAGCGAATAAAATACGATATTTTAATTTGATAAAAACGACAAACTCTTCGCCAAACTGTCCGATAGTTTCACATAATCGCTAATATCAATTACATACCTCCTCACTACGAAATTTTTTTAACATATTTTATGAAATTTTATTTATTTGCATTTTTTTTATTTTCTCAATAAGAATCGACGTTATTACACTTACTGTAGCTTGTCTTTGACAAGATATAACAACATTTAAGCGGTGCTTCTTTCAGTACGTAACTACGTGGATAAATAATAATAATAATAAACTTCAAAAGCCAAGACCACCTAATCATTTATTGATATCACCCGACTAATGTCAATATTTGGGTGATTTTCACACACTGTGTGAATCTCAATGTATGCCATCATCTCTATTTCTTTCTTGTCTCTCACACGTACAATTGACTAGAGAGAGAAAGAAGTACATTCGCATGGAATAACTCTTTCTAATGGATTGAGATGCTTGCGGATCTTCCACTTTTACAATTGACAGCTCTATATAACAGAAAGAGATAGAGATACAGGATAATGCTGACACGAGCTTGCTTTCTTTAACACTGACATTAGTCCAGTAAATTGAATCATTATTTGCAACTGTCTTAACTGAAAACGCTTCTAAATAAACTACCAGCCCTTTATATTCTACATCACCCTGTTAACTCCAATTATTTAATAACAAAGGACCGTGAGCGAACTTAATTAGGTCTAGTAAATGAGCTAGCGGGAACTAAACAATGAATGTAGCAAAAAACATCAGAAACTTACGGAAATCGTTTATACTTTACTATATTTATTTCGTTACGAAAGTTGTATCCATACTAATCAAAACACTTCGAAAGAGAAACTAGAAAAAATTGTATCTGTTCAGTCCAAAATATTCGTTTTAATGACGCTACTGTTTCTGAAATTATATTTTGAATTTTTGTGTAAAACTTTCTGTGTCATAACACTTTCAAAACAGGGCTCTTTTTCGTTCGCCCTATGAAAGTCATCATGAATATCCTTCATATAATGTTTTTAAAGTACAAGACCATGACATCCACCAAAAAATCTATCCAAAAATATATTAAAAAACCGGCCAATGCTGAAATAAACTGTAATTTTAAAGTTAGGCAATGTTGTCAATATTTCAAGATACAGTAGCGCCACCTATAAGTCGTAAAAACACGGAGTAGTAAACAAATGGAGTGCTAAAGTGCCAGCGCAAAATTATTTTGAATAGAGGTACTGTAATCATTTTTTTAGTGGGCTTTGCATTAACATGAACGCACCATTAGGAAGTCCTGCAAAATAATCCAAATCAGAACATCTCCAAAACACTACCTCCTCTCTTCCTGTACTCAGCATTGTCTGGACTAACATTTGTATTGAAGCTTGCGTGGTGTAAGTTTTCCGCTGTAAAGTAGACTACGTCATCGCAGTAGTCAATAATAATAATTAGTAAGAATGCGCCATGAAATGCGCATCAGAAAGCCTGATTTGGATTGGCGTTGAGTTTTATTAATGTGCTTAATGGTACATCAAGTGCTGTTGACCTTAGCCCTCCATGTGGGCACAACTCTGTGACGTATAAGTACTAAAAGAAGCACCAGTGGTTGCGGGGCGCCTAGTTGCCCTCGATGGCCTTGGCGACGAACTCTATGAAGCGCTTGCCGTACTGCTCGGGGTCGCAGGTAGAGATGCCGTCCACATTGCTGCCGTATTTCACTGTCTTTGCTGCTTTCGCCGCCTGTGAAAGTTGTTTAGTTAAAGTAACTTCTTGAGCAGCGTGCGGGCAGACTATATCTCATTATTAATAATAGCGAGTCTCCAGCCCCCCTAGCCAAGTTACAACCAGTTTGTGTCGAATTCCGTTTTCTAATCGGTAACGCCTCGGTGACAGCAATTGTAGAAAACGATAAGTTGGTAGCCATGTTGACGCGCCTGAGTCCGCCGCTCGTTCTACAATGTAGCGTTTGTCTAACAAAGAATGTAGCGTTAAACATTGTAGAAACGATTTTGAACGATGTGAACTTGGCTACGAATTGTCTATTCGTTTGTTCTGACCACGCGACTTTACGTTGAGATGACGTCATTCCCATACGTTTCATCACTTTTCGACAGCTTTAACGATTGCAGAATAACAACTTGGCTAAGCGTGCAGGGCACACTAACGGCCCGTTCACCACATCGATTCTAGCGGCTGTGCAACATCGATAGGCTAGCGGCGTCTCGTAGCGTGCGGGAAACATTTTCATACTTTTGTTCTTACCGCTCGCCGCTGCCGCGCTTAGCTACCGCTCACAGTGGCAAGGTCGTGAACGGGCCGTTCCATCGCAGTTCTAGCGTGATGATGATACTCATCATTCCCATGGAGAACACACTCGGATAAATATAGAGATAGTACCCATATATTTTTATACACCAGATAGGGGTTTTTTGTATTACAGCGTCAGTATTTACCTGTTTCTTGACACCATAGTGCGTCAACACATCAATGAGGGCGACGAAGTAAATCTCCTTTTTAGGAGCACCTGAAATGGATGATTTTTTTTTAATTCTGTGCAAAGTATTACTGATTTATGTATAACTGTCTGCTACCAGAGTCAAATTTCATTTGCACTTCCGACTCTGATTGGAGTACAAAATAGTACAGCGCCATCTCTCGGGAAATTGGGTTACTAATTTATACAAACTAGACAGGTTATGTATGTTGGGTTTTCGGTGGTAATTTTGGATTGCGTGAACCGATTTTAACAATTCTTTTTTCATTTGAAAGAAGATACGTTCAGGATAATAAAATATGTAAACTAAGTTTTAAAAAATGCTTGCATATACGATTATACTACAAACTTAGTCCAGGAATTATTTTGTACAACCTTTTTGTCTTTTTTGTACAAAAACTGTTTCTTCCATCAAGTTCAAAATGATTTTTTAGCATTTTTTTAAACTGCTTGCACAAACATAATTTAGAAATTATTTTGTACAACTTTTCAAAAACTGTTCAACCCATCAAGTTTAAAATAACTTTCCTAGAAATCTTTATAAAGTTCTACTTTAGAGATTTTTGACATATTTTTTAAACTTACGGTTAAAAAGTTGGTCCCCCCCCCCCAACTTTTGATTTTGGTTCCTAGTTGACTACGGAACCCTAAAAAGCCGTAATTTATATGAAACAAATCACCGTACCGCGAAAATATCAAACCAACTGTTCACGACCGCTTTGGTCATCACCGCATCGCACTCACGTGCACGTCACGTAGGTCACCGTTAAAGAGTACAAATTATTCGTTTCATTCGCGCTCGCATTTAATGGAAAGAACAATTAAATTTATGTACAGCAGAAGTAGTTTAGTTTTGACTTACTCTCTTGACTGGGTATGGCGTATATGTCGAGCTCGGGGATGATGCCCTCGTACCGCATCGACGACTGGCGAGCGAAGCCGCGCGGACTGTCCGGTGGAGTGTTGTAGCCCCATCTATGAATATATAATCAATAATTCACGACACAGGAATAAAAAAGCATGACAACCGCATTTTGTCTTGAAATGCTGTTCGATTAAAAAATTGATCGTCACAAAATCAATAAACCTCTATTCTCACGGTTCATTAAATTCGCCAAAAAAAAATAATTTCAACTTTCCAACTAAATGACTGACTCATTGACACATCCAATCGGCACAATAACAGCCGAGTTCACATTCCTTAAGGATTGGCCAAACTAGGTTGGTTGGTTGGTTTGGTTTGTGTTGCGGCTACATGGATGTAATCCACGCGCCAACACGTTCGGTGGTTGGGAAAACGAGCCATCCAACCTAGGGCGTTGAAGGTCATGGATTACAACTGCTGTCTACACGGATTGCAACTAGCAAGGTCGTTCAATTACAACTATCGGGTCACCCTTTTATGTCTACAACCTTATATGTTAATCCGAGATATTTGTTTTGCTTCTCTTTCACAGCTGACTCGACATGTGAGACGGGGACATCGACTATTACTATGATCATCATCGATTATACTAATCAGTCTATCAACACTATAATCGGCTCATTAGCTGAGAAAGTCCTTTCAGTGATGATTGACCGATCCCAGTACAACTTGACATGCTCATTTCCGAGAACTGAGTCAGGCATATACTTATATAGTAACCTCAGAATCCACAAGTTTGTATTATAAAACAAGTTGGTGAATAATAACAATCATAATATGTTATTAATAAGCTCGCACTTGACCACTATCTCACCTGATAGCAAGCGATAATAAAACGGGCTTAACGGGATTAAGTTATGCAATTCCGAAACACACTCCCCAAAACGCCGGTAGAAAACTGACAGGCTACCAACTCTGCAGCGATGCTCTAAAGTTTATGTGAGGTAAATGGAACGCCAGTAAAATAAAATATCTGGGAACGCGGCCGCACTCGTGCATGGCCAGTAGTAGCGAGTAGTCCATCAAGTGGAGTTTTGTTACCGGTCGCCATGATGCCTGTTATCGGTGTCGCTGTCGGTGTCGGTGTCCCCGTTGTCGCTGTCGTTCTCCGCGTCCCGCTGGCGCGCCGCCTCGGCCTCCGCCTCCCCGCGCCCGCACTCGTGCATGCCCAGTAGTAGCGAGTAGTTCATCAAGTAAGTGGAGTTTTGTTACCGGTCGCCATGATGCCTGTTATCGGTGTCGGTGTCGGTGTCCCCGTTGTCGCTGTCATTCTCCGCGTCCCGCTGGCGCGCCGCCTAGGCCTCCGACTCCCCGCGCCCGCACTCGTGCATGGCTAGTAGTAGCGAGTAGTTCATCAAGTGGAGTTTTGTTACCGGTCGCCATAATGCCTGTTATCGGTGTCGGTGTCGGTGTCCCCGTTGTCGCTGTCGTTCTCCGCGTCCCGCTGGCGCGCCGTCTAGGCCACCGCCTCCCCGCGTCCGCACTCGTGCATGGCCAGTAGTAGGGAGTAGTCCATCAAGTGGAGTTTTGTTACCGGTCGCCATGATGCCTGTTATCGGTGTCGCTGTCGGTGTCGGTGTCCCCGTTGTCGCTGTCGTTCTCCGCGTCCCGCTGGCGCGCCGCCTCGGCCTCCGCCTCCCCGCGCCCGCACTCGTGCATGCCCAGTAGTAGCGAGTAGTCCATCAAGTGGAGTTTTGTTAGGAACTGTGAATAAAAAAAATACGATTAGCTAGAAAAGACAAAAATTAAAGAATGCCTTACTTGATTGACTGTAGTTTAAGCTGCCAAGCTGTAAGACAGGCCTTGTATTGACGCGTGACGGCCCAAACACTAAATAATTCAGGCAAGTTGTTCTACACTAGGTTATACTTTGAATACAAGAAATAATAATAAACCCTAATGGTATACCTATCACCTTCCTTTCACGAGTTTTGGTTTTTTGTTTTGTCAATGCTACTGATCGGATTCTCACACAGTTATCACCAATAGACAGTGATTCATCGGGAAGGTTGTTTAATACTCTAGCATAATAATATTAAAATGAACTAACCTCAACATCAGCAGTAAGTGTCTCCAACAGCTTGTCTTTAGCGGCATCACCGATGTCAATACGCACTCCTTGCTTGATGAAGTCGTTGTCTTTCAACGTGGGCAGGTCTTTCTCCAGCTCCTTCTCAGAAGCCTCACGGTCTACTGTCGAGCCTTTTAAATCGTATTTCCTAGAAGAAGAGATATGGCAATTTATTATTACTTTAGATTTATATTGCGAAATCGGAAAAAATATTTTAAAACAGTCACAAGCTGGCCACCACCGACACTAAGTACACTATGTCACGGCAAGCCATAGCGGACATTAGGAGCCAGCTCAAAGCTGGATGCAGGAGCAAAACAACTCCTCAATCGCGCGGATGGCCCGGTGATCATGTATTTGTGCGGACAACCAGGTAACATAACAAGGTTATAACTTTGTGATTTTTTTTTTTATAATGGATAGGCTCGCGTTTGACCACAATCTCACCTGATGGTAAGCGATGATTTTTCATGATACCGAAATTTTGCACATAGATTTTATACATAAAAATACTAGAAACACATGATTTCTGGTTTCGCAATACTAACTAGTGTTGTAGAAACAATCATAGTGAACAACAGTACCTGTGTATGTTGAGGTGATTGGAGAACACATTCCTGGTGGCGACGAGGTAGTGCTCGATGCCGTCCACTGTCAGCCGGTACATGCCCAGGTACTGAGGCAGCAGGGTTTTGC
The DNA here is from genome assembly GCA_910589285.2 of Mythimna ferrago. NCBI lineage: Eukaryota > Metazoa > Arthropoda > Insecta > Lepidoptera > Noctuidae > Mythimna > Mythimna ferrago. The sequence continues at coordinate 7,591,404 of OU342689.1, forward strand.
CATGACGCTCCACTATGTACTGAAAATAACAATACCATCTTAATTATGAGAAAACTAACTGACCCGGCGAACGTCGTACCCCCTACAGTAAATGAAGGTAGTGATTGCCTTTTAGAAAAATATTATTGACCGAATGACTGAAAGCAAACCAAACCAATGTTGCTGCAATTTTTCTGTTTTTTTTCCGAAGTACAAAATAACTTTATTTTCGGAAGTCAGTGTTAAATAGTCGAAGTGACAAAACTATTATATAAACACCGACTTCCGAAATTAAAGTTATTTTGTACTTTTCAGTGTTAACATTGAAGTCTGCTATATTTTTTTTTTTAAATTTTTACTTAATCAATTGAGTCATAAGGAAACGCTGGAGATTCCTCCAAAATTATATTTTGGAATACATGGCCTGTTGTTGATCCGACGTGACGAAAATCAGCAAGATATTTTTAGCCATAGTAACAAGAAGTGTCCTTATGGAGGCCATAGATGGCGTCTATCTCTCGCGTCCGGCTCTGGTTCTGACCTTGGTACGGGGTGAGAAGGAATAGGAAGCAGTCAAGCAGTAATGCGCGCGAAAGAGGTGGCTGAAACCGTCCGCGTCAGGGAAAGAACATTCTTACGTCCCATCCGTCGCCGCAGGAGACGCTCCGAACGTCAAATATCACTGTATTGTATTTCTGTACTCTTTTTTTATTATTTTGTGTTGTTGCCTGCGATGAATAAATCCTATGCTATTCTATACTTTATTCTAAGGAATATATAGGTTGGTTTTAATCAATAAAAGTCAGATACTCCGACTGGCTCCACCCAGAGCTCAAAAAAAAAAAAACGCGTAATAACAAACCACAAAAAAAGACGTCCCATATTCATCTGTAACTAAGCCAGCCTGTCTTAGAAACCAGATAACCTGCCTTACATTTAAACATCAAACAGTTAATTACACAAAATTGTTCTAAATTACTCACACATGACAATGACGCTATCTTTCACATATTATCGGTAGTAACATATATAAATTCACATAACGTACTTTCTACGATAACATATCTTTTGTGTACAAGCAGATTGATAACTTGTCAATGATGTTGCTATCTTTCAAAATTTGAATAATGATAAATTCAAGTGCATGGGGACAGAGGCGTAGTGTGGACTAATTTAGATGTTGGCGAAGGCAAATCAACGAGGCCATTTCTTTCATAAATGCGAAAACGAGATCGTGACTGTCGCAACCCAGTGTTTGACCACATCGTCGCTTACCATCAGGTGAAATAGTAGTCAAACGCAACCCTATCTACATTAATATAATAAAGAGGTAGTTTGTATTTTTTCTTTGTAGGAGGTAAGCTCTGGAAGTAAAGGTCCGATTGCTAAAATTTTTTCACCGATAGAAAGCTGCTTTATTCCTGAGTGACAAGCTATATTATTTTAAATCCGTGGGTGAAGCCGCGGGCAAAAGCTATCTATATATATATAATTATAAAAAAAAACCTAACTAAAACTTACTCGTTCTTAAAGAGCCCTTGTTTTTTGCGAGGCCCCTTTGGGTGCGAGGCCACTTTGGGTGCGAGGCCGTGGGTGAGGGCCCACTTCGCCCACGTCTATCTACGCTACTGCATGGGGAGATGTTGACTTGCTGCATTTAGGCATATCAGATGATTGGGTTCGATGATAAACATTCAGCATTAAATATTTGCGTAATCGATACGAAAAAAGAATGTAACAGTAATTTTTTCCTGTAATAATCCACGCTTTGGATACTAAAATGTAGTACTTACGCAGATGAGATAGGTTCATAGACTGGTGCGCCTCACCATAAGAGGTTGCATCACCGCTACCATCAGGTGGGATCGCAATCAAGCACTAGTTTATATTAATAAAAAAAAAAGATTCATCATTATTTTTTCGGTCTTAGTTGTAATAATGATGATCCCAATTTATTTTCTAAAATAAATTGGGATTCCGATCCCGATTTCCGGCCACCGTAGGCGTGGGCTTGCGGACGGCGAGCAATGGATAGCTCGCTGTCCAATTGTCCGGTAACTGTCCGGACCGAGCCCCAGTCGTCGACGGCGCGCACTGTTCCCGCGCGCCTCAAGGAGCTGTCAGCAACAGCAGGGGCCTAGATGGGTCGAAGCCTACTGAGGCCAGGGTTAGTTTGAAAGATAGCTCAGCCCCGGTACGAAAGGCAAAGAAGAAACAGGTTTTAATCAGTAAAAGTCTGACACTATCTCCCACTCCACCCAAAAGATTTTCCCACCGGAAAAAAAAAACAATTTCTTTGTAGTCCACCACATTTCTCGTACCTTTTTTTAGATATCATCATTCCCACAATCCATCCAAAAATATTTTCTTCGGTTTCGATCAGATAAGACTGCTTTTTGATTTTAGGTCCTTACAATATCCTCTAACTGTTCTTATATCAACTTTGCCGTCACCAGACCTTCGAATTCTTGCAGATATCTGATCTACCTATCTACGTGAAAACCGCACGCTTCCGTCAGATCATTGTTTGCTACCAAAATGAGTCAAACACTTTATTTGTCGGGTGACTTTTACGACTGAAATGCATGAATAATCAGCATAATGTATGACATAATGCATAAGACGACGGCTACATAATCAGATTCGGTTGTAAGTCAACAGGGTATTCTATTCTAGTTTTTAACACGCTTTTATTAGCTTCACTTGTAACTATGTATGTAAGAAAATCTTGGAATCTTAATTTGACCCACTTCCCGGTCTTCGATTAGGATGAAATTTTGCACACGCTCTGAGTTCTGATGACAATACATGAATAGCTAAGAAACGTCATTACAAATCCAATATGGCGGCCTCCCCAAGATAGTGGACTGGCTGTTTGAAATCCACCCCCATGATATGGGTATCAAATGAAAGGGTTTGCTGTCAGGAATACGAAAAAAATTGTCACGTGACTTAAATCCAACATAGCGGACATCCAAGACGGCGGATTGGCTATTTGAAATGCACCCCCATGATATGGATATTAAATGATAGGGTTTTAATATTTTAAATTAGTAAGTAGTAAATTAAGTTTGAATAATAAGAAGACTAAAAAGTATAAAATAAAAATAATAGTTTAAAAAATTAAAAAACATGTAATTTTTAGTGCGTGCTAAAAGCGTGTTTTTTTAGTTTTTTAAACTATTATTAATATATGAGACAATTTTCTTTTTCCCATTGAAAATATCGTATACTAGCTTTTGCCCGAAGCTTCACCCGCTTACATAAAATATAGCCTATGTCAATCAGGAATAAAGCAGCAATCTATCGGTGAACAAAATTTTAGTAATCGGACGAGTGCTTTCATAGATCACCTCCTACAAACAAAAAAAAATATAAAAAGCTTTACCTCTTTATAACATTATATAGGGTGACTGGTAATTAGTGTACGATACTTAAACACGTGATTGTGCTCATGATAACCAACAACTTTTACTATGGGAACAAACCTGAAATCGCGAAAAAAAATCAGCTGTTCAGTACATTTATGTTTGCCTAATGTACTGAACAGCTGATATTTTTTTCGCGAATTCGGCTTTGCTCCCATAATAAAAATTGTTTGTTATCATGAGCACAATCACGTGTTTAAGTATCGTACACTAATTGCCAGTCACCCTATATAAAACCAACCTATATTTCATACCATTTATAATCTATACTAGCACATTAATAAACGCTAAAAATACACTTCATTTTTTTAAGCTTCGCAATTCTCTTATTTTAAAGTTATTATTAAAATAAATACTATTATTCAAGGGCTTTAAATTGGATAATTCTATTCTCTCTTTTTATATGTGTGATAGCGTGAACGAATTAATATACCTCCTTCAGCTTCAGTGTGATCGGTTGTCGATTGAAAATAAGAAGGTACAATTACCGGCACGGATCTTGAGCGCTGGCTTCAAGTTGCGCAGAAGTCAAATATTCGGTCTCTATAGTGGTACGAAGTGAGACGCGGGAGCGGAAAGTATCAGTGATTGGCTCGTCGCGCCATCGTGTCATAGACGTCACTCGTGATTCGTTCCCTGCGCTTGCTGCATGTATCTAACAACGACGTCGATTGGCTCGCCAATGTATGGAATGCGTAAAGCGATCCCTACTCTGACGCCGAGCGCTCATGATCCGTGCCGGTAATTGTAAATATATATGGAATTTTTGTTTTTTGTCCCCAATAAAATATAGCAATACGTTAAATAAGCCGTAGAAACAACTTTTTGTCACCACTGCCGATATTACCATGCATATTGATTATCTATGTTTTATGATGAAGTAAAAGCAGTACATGACGTAACATCCTCGGGCCTGTTTACTCTGAAGGTGTAGACAGAGGTGAGTAAGTACCACCTCTTATATCCGTCACATAATAGGGAGTCTTGAACACGCAAGTAGGGTCGATGTCTGCTAGGGCTGCGGAAATGTTCGAATGAGTTACCATGGCACTAAAACTCAAAGGGCAAATGAAAGAACACAGCGGGGTTTCATTCAGTAAAGTTCTGACACGCCCTCTCACTCCACCCTAGAGTGGGAAAAGTCATTGACTAATGTCTCACCTCAAAAAAAAACCATGTTGCGCTGACCCCAAGTAATATGGTACAAGGGCAGGAAGAGAATATTCATTGGTATAGGGCCTATACCAATAAATATTCGTCAAATAAAAAAAATAAACAAATTTACAACTGCTCAAAACCCAAAACGCCTCCGTGCTGTTGTGGATAAAAAATAAATCAGTAATACTTACGGGATGGTAATGCTTAAGGAACGAGTGCATCCTCTCGACCTCCTCGGAGGTCAGGGTCTTCAGGATGAAAAGGCGGTCGTAACTCTGGTAGAACTTGGCCCCCGACTTGCCAGACGAGTCGTCGGGGATCGGCTGAGATCTGTCGACAATTTGCACTTATTGTTTAGAGTAATATCATTGACATTAAAGGTTTACCAAAATACCCAATTTTTCTCCGATGACCTGATATTAACCAACTAGCCTTATTTGAAAATAAGGCTCGACGCCCATTATCGGCATCAGCAACAAAAAGGATCTTTCGGCATCCCTACATGCAAGCGCACACTGTCGGAAATGTATGCATGTAGGGATGCCGAAAGATCCTTTTTGTTGCTGATGCCGATGTTTCCTCTCACGGGTTTCTTTTTCAGAAGTTCCCTGAGGCCATTTCAGGCATCGGCCCTGCTGAGGCCCAACGGTTATAACTACTGAAAAACAAAAGTCCTACAGCACCTATCTAAACTGATATTGATTACGTTCCCTTCAACTTACGGATTTACAAAATTTGAAAAATTACCTGTAAAGTAAAAATTCTAAACAAAATTATTTTCCATTCAAATTCTGTAGAAAAATCACCGAGTTTTTTTGTATGTCTTTTTTACTTACTTACTAAGGCCACTATGCCACAGTGTTTCAAAACGCCAGTGGAATAGTAGTCTAATAAACACATAATTATCTAGTCAGAATGGCAGCGACGCGTCGTTTGAAACTGAATTCAATAATAAAATCTATCCCGCATTTCTGACGCCGCAGAAATGGTGCGGGATCTCGCGTTTGCGGAATTAGATTCCCTAGTCATGATCTGGTTGCGCTGCCTTAGGTTCCTAGTGAGACACGGCCCCAAAGTAAGAGTATATGTATAGGTACTTAAAATAACTTTTAGTAACATTGGTTAGCTTCTTCATTGGTCAAGACATGAACATATAAAAAAAAATCTAGACTAGTTTAAAGGCTATTGTACCAGATTATAAGACTATTTTAAAGTTTATTGAACACGACTATATGCGGTACTGCATTTTTACATATTTGCAAAGTTCCCAAAATAGATCTGGAATCTAGAACAATGCCCAGTCAAGCATTTCTTTCAATCAAACTAGGACTAGAATATGAGATGTAAAACTATTTTCGAAACACATCCATGACTCAGTATCGATCTAGAATACGGACCCGAGTGTTTTACGATGATTGATGGTGATATGAATACCTCTGTAATGTAGAAGTTGACTCATATTTTTTGTATAAAAAGTGACTTTATTCAACCGCAAATAGAAAGATCTTTTTTAAATCCTTTAATAAGTTAGAAAATTTAAAATCTGATGGAAGGTTAGACAATGTCACTTTGGACCTGGCTAGATATTTCGGAAACTGTGTAAGACAATGTCACTTCAAACCTGCTACACATACCGGAAACTGTGTTAGACAATGTCACTCTAAACCTGGCTACATATTTCGGAAACTGTGTTAGACAATGTCACTTCAAACCTGCTACACATACCGGAAACTGTGTTAGACGACAATGTCACTCTAAACCTGGCTACATATTTCGGAAACTGTGTTAGACAATGTCACTTCTAACCTGCTACACATACCGGAAACTGTGTTAGACAATGTCACTCTAAACCTGGCTACATATTTCGGAAACTGTGTTAGACAATGTCACTTCAAACCTGCTACACATACCGGAAACTGTGTTAGACAATGTCACTCTAAATCTGGCTACATATTTCGGAAACTGTGTTGGACAATGTCACTCTAAACCGGGCTACATATTTCGGTAACTGTGTTAGACAATGTCACTTTAAACCAGGCTAAATATTTCGGAAACTGTTAGACAATGTCACTTTAAACCTGGCTACATATTTCGGAAGCTATGTAAGTTATACTGAATCTTAGGTCCCATGAGCTCCCAGCGATCCAGAAATCACGATTATTCCCGATGTCCACCACTTGTCTGGCCACCACTGGGGGACAGCGAGACAACTTTAAAACATTATTCTCGTTGTCCACCACTGGGGGACAGCGTCACAACTTTGTAAATTATTTCCATTCGCCACCACTGGTGGACAGCGACACGGATTTTTTAACATTCCCTATGGCCGCCGTTGGGGGACAATGGCACAACTCTTTTGATCCGATTCCCACTGGCCATCAATTTAAATTGTTTAATCTAGAGACCGGTAAGGGATAGCTTAATATACTTACGGATTTGATTTTTAGCAGGGCTAAGGGTAAGACTAATTTAAATATTTATAAATTATATGGTAGGTAAATAATAGTCATATTCTTGAATCAACTTTTATTAAATGTTTCACTCAAGTATTAAAAAATGATCCTACTACTTAGTATTATATAATATAGCTTTGATTGCTTATTTTTTATTGAAGTGGGTAATTAACCGACTTATTTCAATCGATAAATCGAATTATTATAAAAATAGAAAACAAAATAATGAAAATGAATCAATCTTTCTTCTATAGATTAGGTTTCAAAAACTTTTAAAATGAGGACTTAATCATATTATCTATCATCATTTCTAAGAACGTCATAAAACTAATTGATCAACGAATCGATTTGACAGTCATTATACTTTTTTATTATACAGGCAACAACGTAAAACTCGTGTCAATGTGACATCAAACGTCAAACAAAAACCATCGCTTCGTTTGGCTTTGAACTTGCGATAGTGGATATTCTATTTTGTTTGTTGTTTTCGTGTGCTTTTGTCTACAATAAAGTCTAAATATTTCTTTAAATAGACCATAAGAGCACTGACAGCTTGTAAGAATAACTTATAAAGAAGCAGAAAGGATAGTTTTGTGCAAACTAATAATACCCAATTTCTAGATATTGTGATAAATTATTATGTCTTTTTGTTTAATTACATATGTGATTTTTAAAACTGTTGATTAATTTATATTTAATTTTTATTCCTCCGTCGAGGAATAGGATAATAAAACTGTGATTATGATTGTAATGTTCTAGTCGATTTTAAAAATTGTAGCCTGTCAACTAGCTGTGGAAATTAAGTCGGTTAATTACCCACTTCAATAAAAAATAAGCAATCAAAGCTATATTATATAATACTAAGTAGTAGGATCATTTTTTAATACTTGAGTGAAACATTTAATAAAAGTTGATTCAAGAATATGACTATTATTTACCTACCATATAATTTATAAATATTTAAATTAGTCTTACCCTTAGCCCTGCTAAAAATCAAATCCGTAAGTATATTAAGCTATCCCTTACCGGTCTCTAGATTAAACAATTTAAATTGATGGCCAGTGGGAATCGGATCAAAAGAGTTGTGCCATTGTCCCCCAACGGCGGCCATAGGGAATGTTAAAAAATCCGTGTCGCTGTCCACCAGTGGTGGCGAATGGAAATAATTTACAAAGTTGTGACGCTGTCCCCCAGTGGTGGACAACGAGAATAATGTTTTAAAGTTGTCTCGCTGTCCCCCAGTGGTGGCCAGACAAGTGGTGGACATCGGGAATAATCGAGAAATCACTGTACGCGTACATGTAGTCTAAATCACGCTCAAAGACATCAACTCAACTCTTTTTATGTTTGCTATCAATGAATCTCGTTACCTAAAATTGATTGATTAACGCGCAGTTCCTGGAAAGAACAGCGGCACAAATTAAACTAACAAGACATGTTATAAAATTGGCTATTGAACATTGATTCAACCATCATAATACATAGCTAGCGTGCGTTTGGCAAGTAGTCACATTAATTTTCCGGTAATTTTGCGTCTGGACCTAAGCTTATATTAATGTACCATTGCGGTCATTTCTGCCTGATCACTTAAAAAAAACTTTTCGCTTGAATCCTGCGGCGCGGCGCCAAACCAAACTCTTTGAAGTTTTCGTTTCGAGTGCAAGCAAAAATGAACTTAGCGATGGTCAGGCGGAAGTGTCTTCGATAGTACCTTTTACCTGCTACCAGCAGCTTCGTCCGCGTGATAGTAGAAATTTATCTCAACGGAGCATAGGATAACTATTTGGATAAAAAGTATCCAATGTGGTAATCCAAGACATGATCACCCGTGTACCAAGTTTCAACGAAATCCGTTTAGCCATTTCAGCGGGAAGGAGTATCAAACAAACACACACAAACTTTCGCTGTCATAGTATTAGTGTGATAGCAATTTGTATAAGAATCAAAGGAAATTGATAGCAGTCCTTCCCGTTTAGGAGAAAAGTTTGATAAAGGACATAAATTCCGGTCGTTATCACCTTTAATGGCGGTTCGGAATTCTAGTATAAAACTTGGACGGTGGACTTTGATCGCATTAAGCAAAGAAGTTTTAAAAGTGGTAAAATCGAAGCTTGTAGAGGTAAAAATATTTTTTGTAGGAGGAAATTTTAATCTGTTCAAGTACTGGGGCCCTGGCTTGCGGTCATTAAGTTCAACTCAGTGATAGAAAATAAACGGAGTGCCATAGGCTAGGCCTGCGGGATTGTTTGCACGAGTTACCGCAGCCCAGGAATGCAAAGGGAACTGAAGGAACACAGGTCAGTTTCAGGCATAGTTCTAGGTCTACGGGCTTCCTTTTCAGAAAATCCCCACAGTCCTAGCGAGCAAAAGCTCTGCTGGGCCCCAACGGTTTGCTGACATCTCTTCGAGGAGTGCGTGGATCACTCACTACACGCTGTTGGCGAATGGGCTTAGTCTGGTCGCGTACCGGGCATCTGGACGGCGAACTTTCCATTGCCTGACGTCCACAAGCCCGCGTTGGGGTCGGAATCTCGGCGACTGGGGCGTGAGGACGTTCGTTCCTTCACACGTGCGGTCTCCTCCGTCGCTAGCATTACTGTTTCGCACAAGGAGGCGACCGCTTGCCATTCCTCCTCGCTCCGGACCATAGCCCGAACCAGGGCCCTGTGCAAGGTGTCGCCGCCGCCGACTGCCTCCTCGAGGACACAGTGGTGCTCCGCCCAAGCGGGTGCGAACCTCCACCGTATGCTGTATTATTTCAAGACAGAGAGGTTTGGAAGTAGAAAGGGAGGCAATATAGGCTAATAAAAAAGGGTACTATAAAACCGAAAAATTACGATAAAGCACGACAGTTTTTTTTATAGGAAATCATAAAATAACCCCTTCCACTCTATTAGACCATCAGGGCTATGCTATGCCGCAGGAAAGCCAGCCATTTATTATTTAAAGAACACTAAACCTGTTGCTAATGACTGTTATATAACCATCGCCATGTAAGTTAGTTTTCTTTTGTGTTAAAGTTAAGCGTTATATTATCGGAACTTCCACTGATATGAAAATAATTTCCCATTAATATGAAAGTCAAACAAAACACGGTACTGCTCAATTATTTTAATGTATTCCTAATGCTTTTATTTTCGAAGGACATGCTATGCTGGCGACAATGTATGATATTTTATCTTTTGTTCTAATATTAACACACGCTCAAACTTTGTACGATCGGATCACGAATTTGGTTCGCTTCTGAACCAAATCAGTACATACATTTAATGGGTAGTACGGCGACCATAATTATTATTAATTTTTAATGGGTAGTACGGCGACCATAATTATTATTAATTTATTTAAAGTTTCAGTTCTTCTTAGTGGTATATAGGCGGTAGAGAATACCTAATTGCATTAAATGCAATTACGCATTCTCGACCAGTCAACCTTTGGGTTAAAAAGACTATTAGACTACACTGTAGAAGGTGTGCACAATAAATAATTATTAGATATTAGAATGAAGTATAGTAAAATAGGCTAAAATTATAATCTAATAAATACCTATCTACTATGATAAATACCAAACCATTATAATTAAGAAAACTCAAAATATAATAATTATGACTAAAACCAAACTAAGGTTGAAATTACTTCAAGTAATAGTTCCGAATTTTACGCTTGAAAGAAAATTTACTTTCAGCTTTTGCTTTGTCAAATACTTGACCAAAGCATTTTTCCTCTGTTTACCGGATTTTCCGGATACGAACTAATTTTCAAGATGTCGGGGAAGGACATCGGGAAAGAACTCCTGACACTTCTAAGAAATTGGAAAACTTTTACGCGCAAGTTCTATATTTGAGGAAAAATGTAGTAAATCTTTGGAGAAATCTCTAGATTTCGTATTTAATAAAGTTTTTAATACCAGCTAGAGCTATTCGATTTTTCGAAAGACTTACTGCGGCCCTAAAAAGTAAATGGCATCTGGAGGAACACAGTTAGTTTAACTCTGACACTCCCTCAATCTCCACCCAAAGCGGGACAAGCTATTTGATAATTTCACACCTCAAAAAAAAGGGGTATTTAGTAATAAGTCAACCTCGTAATGACTAATGAAACTGGGCAATTAATGTCCGGATAAAACGGTTTTACCTATAGCTATTAACTATATTAAATGTAGTCTATCTGCTTTATATAAAAGGCTGACTGATCCATCAACGCGTAACTCACACCACTGAACGGATGGCACGCTGATAATAATTTATGACGCAGATATGTTCTAAGAAAGGATTTTCCAAGTTTTTTAAGATGGGAGATCATCCAATGACTTCTTCCTAGGACGTTCCTTCCTAGGACCTTCCTCTAGGACGGAGCAGGACGGCGTGTTGGACTTTTACTAACTCAAACCCACTGCTATGTTCCTTCTTTGGCTTGCATTCCAAGACCCCGGTCATGGCCCCAGTAGGCTTCGGCCCTGCTGGGCCCCTACGGTTTTGCTGATAATCTTTGAGGCGCGCATGCATTACGGGTGTATTTTGGAAACTTATGACATAGGCATGTTCTAAAAAGGATTTTACAAAATACATCCCCCACGGGAATGAAATTGAGGTCTACACTTTGTATGGAGAAACACACTTTTATTACGTGGACGAAGCCGCCGACAAAAGCTAGTTTTTAACCAAGTTTAAAAAAAGGAGGAGATTCTCAATCCTGTTGTATTTTTTTTTCAAGCATTGCTTCGCTCACGTTCGGTAAAATACAAGGTGTTAATTTACCCAAAATGGATCGCGCTCTCAACACCTGTATAACTTCTTCAACAAACAAAGAACACTTTTATCAATGACTCACGAGATTTGTGCAAATATTAATAATAATCTTACAAATCTAAGAACGTACCAGCAACGTTACTCAGTATTTTATCGCGCGAATTTAAGTTTTTCCTTCGTGTCATGTACATTGCATATTTACGACGCTTTCGATAAAATAAAACCTTAACTGTTCTCAGAATATAAAAAAGATACAAGATAAAATGTTTATTGAAAAGATAAAATGTTTCATTTCACGAGTTGACAACAAAAGACCTAATGATTATTTTACGGTTATGGCGCCATTGTCGACCTAGCCTTGGCCTTGATTTTAATTGAAATAAAGAAGTAAAGTAGACTTGAAAGCAATCTTAGAAACTCTTCAAAAACACCATCAAAATTCAATTAGAAATTTTAGATTTCCGGTATTAAAACGACCCCTTCGACAATTCCGGCGCGTTCCAGCTAAAAGCTAAACACTACTAACAGAAGCTTATAATAAACCTGATCTGAAAGCTAGAACTACACGTAGACCGACACACACGTAGACCACGCCTGAATTGTACCATCGCAGTCACTTAAAAAAAATTTCGCTTGAATACTGCGGCGCGATTTTAGATGCCAAAGCAAACCCTTTGAAGTTTTCGTTTCGAGTGCAAACAAAAATGAACTTAGAGGTGGTCAGGCGGACGTGTCTTTGATGGTACGTAGAACGACGTCGCGTGGTGTGGATCTAGTATAGGTCTACAAATCTAAGTTTCCATATAGAATGTATAGAAACCGATGCGCCCAAATCGGCAATGTGGCACACGTGTGCGCAGTATAGTCTGTTCTACCTTGATATTTTGATTCAGAGAATGGACTATTTTGGTGTACAATAAAGTGCCTATATTCTATCCAATTTATCCTAAAGTGAGCTGGAATAATCTATACTAAAGCAGCACCTTTCAGAATAGTATATAATTTGCAATTTTCCTTATTTCTACATCTATTTTGGTGTACATATCTACCTAAAATAAATTGCCTATACTCTCTATAGTTACCCTAAATCGATCAGGAATAATAAAAAAGAAAACATGCTCTTGAAACAGGAGCTCGTAACATTAGGCACTTCCCCCCCCCCCCCCTAAATTTAGGTAGTGCTCGACTGCGATCCCACCTGATGGTAAGCAGTGACGCAATCGTTGTTAGTGAAATGCACTAGTTTATTAAGAGTCTATTCACTCTAGCCTCGAAAACATCTAATTTATAAACGGACGGGAAAACCGCTGCAGACAAATTGTTTCAACCGGCAATCCCAAGATTTTTGACAAATTGTTTCAACTTTTTTGTTATTTCTCCCACAATCTTTCATTTACAAAGTAATATTTCTTAAGTCAAGCAGAACTCTGTATTAGACACAAGTTATCTACTACATGATGAAACTGAATTACTTTACAAAGTATATGGTTATGGAGTCAAAGTGTGTGTAATTACAATCAACAGTGATTCGTGACTTGCAAGTGAGTTTGTGACGTTATTTCTTGCACACACCCTAACAAACAGGAAATTAAGGACACTCAAAGAAAATTGCAGGTCTTGGAATAAGGGGCAACACAGACGACAGACAACAATATCTTCTAACAATTTAACTTTATTTTGATGATGTACACTGGTTATGTTTGTATCTATTTATGCGTTCGACTAAACCATTTCGATTGAAAAAAAAATTGCATTGCGAATTGCCTGTAGTTTGTGTCGACCCTTAAAGGAACATTAAAAAAATAACAGCACGCGGACGTTTCACAAGTCAACCAAAGTACTCAACTACCCTATTGTATATATAAGTCAAAGTGATCACTTAGGTCCTTGAATATCCTTTCATTTGTAATAATATGCAATTTGATTCGTTACGTCTTTCTCATTAATTTCTATTTCGTGTTACGTGCGAAAGAGATGCGCATATTAACATAATACTTACCAACCGGTGAAAGTGCACATGAATGTGCTCACAGCATTAATGTGCACATGTAGTGTTAATTTCAAAGAAAAATATATATATATAAGATATATTAAGTCATGGAGACATACGGGACAATTGCGGAGGTTAAGGAACGTCAATGGAGGTCACGGTCAATCAAGGATCGAGGCACCCTTGACACTCATTTAACCTAAACTGGAATGGACAACAGGACGTAGGCATACAAAAACCAAAATCCAACAAAAATCCATTTTCATATACAAACTTTTGAAACCATCTCTCATGGAGTTCTCTCAAGCGGTTAGACAGGGGAAATGACTTCACAATACAGCCAGTGATCGTGGTAATGCTTATGCTCGCCGTGTCAGTTCGAAAGGCACACTACATACTGTTATTTGAGAGAAAATAAAAAACTGAAAAAAAATCGTACAGCTGCTAAGTAAAACTCCGCTGACCTCAGGCGTTTTATCGTCAGCCCTCGTTTGACGAACTCGCTTGCATCGTGGAATATGCTCTCTTGATGTGTTTCGTTTTTCATGTTGGCAACCCCGGTGGGCGCCGTCGCCGAGCGTCGCAGCATGCTGCTAGGCCTCTTCTGAGCCCGCGAACACAGGTAGTTATCTGGCTTTCTAAACCTAGGGACCACAGGATGGGATGTGGGATCGAGGATGCCAGATAATACAATATGGGGATAAAAATAAACATAAATAAATACATAATTAATAAAGAAATAAATTATCGTTAGCGTATCACTCGTGCTAAGCGAGTTTGACTTCGGTATTGGCTATGATTGGGATCTATAGTAAGGGTTTTACCTTGTGAGTGATTCCTTGTAGTCAATATCGTCGATTCCGAACCTCTCTCGTAGATTCCTGAACACAAGGGGGCAGTACTCCTTCACCTTGAAGTGAGATGGCATGTTTTCTCTGAAACAATCGATAACATTATTAATATTTTATCGATAAGTACCTGCTTATTAATAAGTAGATACACTAGCTCGACTTAAGGAAAACACCTGTAATTTCGCTTCATCATTTAATTACCATAAATCCATTATGATAACAAGGAAAAGTAATTTCGGAGAAAAGATAGCTATAACATATAAATATTTATAATCAGAAGATTGATTACGTATTGCCAACTACCTAATCTTGAAGGAAATACCATCTTAATGTAATATCTTTTCTTTATAATCTCTGAAAAAACATGTCATACTAGGAACTACTCATGAGTAGTTTTGCATGTTGCATTGCAGCCCAGGTAACACAAGAATCGAATATAAGAACAAGGGTATTGTAAACCTTTTTTTTTACGTGGGAAATCATCAAATAACTTCTCCCGCTCTGGGTGGAGTGCGAAGGAGTGTCAGACTTTTACTGAAACCCAGTGTTCTTTCATTTGCCCTTTATTGCGACGGCTAACTCCTTCGAACAATCCGTAACCCTGGAAGGCGTGGGCTCTAACTGGCCCCATCAAGTTCGCTGACATCTCTCCATCAATTTTGCTGACATCTCCCCATCAATTTTGTTAACATCTCCCTATCAATTTTGCTGACTTCTTCCCATCAATTTTGCTGACTTCTTCCCATCAATTTTGCTGACATCTCCCCATCAATTTTGCTGACATCTCCCTATCAATTTTGCTGACATCTTCCCATCAATTTTGCTGACTTCTTCCCCTCAATTTAGCTTGCATCTCCCTATCAATTGTGCTGACATCTCCCTATCAATTTTACTGACATCTCCCTATCAATTTTACTGACTTATTCCCATCAATTTTGCTGACATCTCCCTACCAATTTTGCTAATATCTAAAAATATCTTAGACCTAATATATAAAATCCACGCGCACCTCAAGGAAATGTCAGCAAAACCGTAAGGGCTCAGCAGGGTCGAAGCCTAATGGTGCCATGGGTTCGCTCCTGAAAGGAAAACCCAGGGCCCTGGAATGCAAGGCAACAAAGAAACGTAGGGGTGGGCACCTAGTATATTATAACAAAGTAGATTTTCTTGTATATTTAATTCAGGTAGGTACTAGAATAAACGGTGTAAAGCTATTAATACGTCGTTAAGCGAATCATTTAGTTCAATCAATTTTATTAGCATTGACGCACCAAAGTCGTTTATTAGCAGCGAGATTATAAAATGGTTGAAAATGGTTTAATAGATCTTAACAATCTACAGATTATTGTCTAGGTGGTATGATGGCGTGGCTATTATTATTTATGTCATAACTAGCATTTGCCAGCGGCTTCGCCCGCGTGAAAATAGAAAATATAAGCATAAATTACTCAGTTATAAACTAGCTCTCTACCGGTGAAAGAATTTAGAAAATCGGTTTTTGAGTTAAATCGTAAAAAACAAACAAACAAAAAAAATCAAATCTTTCCACTTTATACTATAAGTTTAATTAGCACTTTGCCAGCAACTTCATGAAGAACAGTGATGGCCGAATGGTAACGGCTCCGCCTTACGAGTTAGTTGTAGGTCGCGGGTTCAAACCCAGCCAGGCCCGGTACTTTGTGTAATTTATTTCATCACCACTGCTCTCAAAACGGTGAAGGAAAACATCGTGAGGAAACCGGCATATCGTAGAACCAAAAATTCGAAGACATGTGACATCCACCAACCCGCACTGGGCACGCGTGGTAGATTACGGCCCATTCTCTCTCCTAGAGAAGAGGCCCAGCAGTGGGAACATTATAAGGCCGACTATGCTATGCTATGCAGCACTTCATTTGTCAGAATGTTTCATAAAAACTTTTACACCCTTTAAACCGTATTTTAAGGGTAATCTTACTGTCCAGGGTGCCTTTTAAGATAGATCTTCACTAGATACGATTATACTGAGGTACAGTACAGTATAATCGTATCGTATAGTTAAGATCAGTAGTACTAACATAGTTTTCCATCATAAATTAGAATACCAATATTAATGACGACTATAATAGTCGCTATGATAATGATGCTAATTTTCTTGAAGATAAAGCTGTCTCAACAAATACATAGTTACAAGAATTGTGTCAACAATTTAGTGTTATTTTTTTTAAGCAGGGAAGTCATCTGTGGAGCTGGAGACCATGACAGATTTTTACTGACTAAAATCACGCCTGTGTCCTTCAATTGCCGTTTGCATTCTAACACCACAGGTTTCCTTCTCAGAAAACCCCCTATTCTAGCGGGCTTATCCCTCCTGGGCTCCTACGGTTTGCTGACATCTCTTTGAGGTGCACATAGAACACTACGCGCTGTCGACGACTTGGGCCTTGATCCTGACGATTACCGGACGACCGGAAGGCAAGCTACCCATTGCTCGTCGTCGGGGTCGCGGCGACTGTTCGTGAGGATGTTTCCTCACACGTGCGACCGTATCCTTCGCTAGCATTAATGCTTCGCAGAAGGAACCGACCGCCTGCCACTCCCATAGCTTCAGAAATCCAGACCGATCGTCTCCACGAGGACGGCGATTAATGTAGAATTTAATGTAGAAGTTTGATCCAACATCCTCTTTAAAAAAAAAAATGGTGAAAAGAAGATTGTCGTGAATCCGCGTTAATTACTGTGATTACTGAATTGAATTGGCAACTGGCAATAAATCACAGCTGTTTATACGCGGTCACATTAATTTTTCTATTTTTCGTTCGAGAAACGTTAGTCAGCCTCACCTTAGCTCTTGCGTTTTCTAACAAGTAATATACTTAGATAAAGTGTGATTAGAATATAAGGAAACTACCTAGAAACTTTGTTATCAGTTGCAATTAAATATTTTATCCATGTACTGAATAACAAGCCATACTTATAACTTGCTAACAAGTTTGTATTTAAAAGACGAAAGCAGAGAGCAGGAGGGATAATTTTATGACACCCCGACACGGACAAGTTGGCGGGAACGGAGCTCCCGGTTTAGCCTTTGAGGTTATTTTTTTTTATAACCACCAGGTAATTGGAACCTAATGCCAGCCATACACAGTCAAACCTGTCGTCCTATCGGTATGACGCTACATGATTGATCAAACCTGTAGTTCGTCTTTATACACCATACACGGTCAAACATGTCGTCCAATCGGTATGAAGCTACATGTTTGATCAAACAGACTTGACCGTGTATGGGAGTGACAACATGTTGACAACATGTTTGACGGCACAATCGAATTTCAATTCTTTTGGTTTAATCATACCGATTGGACAGCCCCATACACGGTCCAATCTGTATGATCCAATCGGTTTGATCAAACCAAAAGAATTGAAATTTGATTGTGCCGTCAAACATGTTGTCACTTCCATACACGGTCAAATCTGTTTGATCAAACATGTAGCGTCATACCGATTGGACTACAGGTTTGACCGTGTATGGCTGGCATTACTTTAAACCCGTCTGACAGAAATTGGACTGGAGTACTTGTAAGAAAAACATTGTCAGTGACAATGTAAAATGTCTCTTTTATTACATGCTAACTAGTGACCATTCTGATATCGAGCTCAAGCATATTCCACAGAAGGGTGGCCTTTTAGCAGTTAATTTTTAGGGTTCCGTACCGAAAAGGTAAAAAGGGGCCCTATTACTAAGACTTCGATGTCTATCCGTCTGTCCGTATTGGCCAGGCTGTATTTCAAGAACCGCGATAGCTAGACAGTTGAAATTTTCCGCTATAACAACAAATACTAAAAATAAAAAATATATTTAATGATGACGAATTTTCCTAAGGACGGTACGGAACCCTCCTGCGCGAGTTCAACTTACACTTGGCCAGTTTTTAAAAATCCTTTCTTAGTGCTCATTTTTTGAGTTGCATACCCAAAGAATAATACTAAATATACTAATACTTTGCTGTCCTTCCTTCTGTCTGTCTGTTCTTCTGTTACCAGGATGTACCTCAAGACAATTGGACAGTTGGAATTTCTATAGATATTTCTGTTGTCACTATAACAACAGAATAAAATAAATATTTAAGGGGGCTCCCATACAACAAACGACATTTTTTTGCTGTTTTTATAGATCAAATTGTATGGAACCCTCCATGCGCGAGTCCGACTTGCACTTGGCTGGTATTCTGTTAGACAAAGAACTTTTGTGCAAGATATCATGCATCTTGAACATCAGTGATTAGGATTAGCAGCTTGAATTATTCTTTAGAATTCAGTGTTTCTCTAAGTTTTCTATATTTTGTATTACAAAAATAATTTTAACAGTATTAATTCATTAAACCCCAAGCTATACTGCGCTCCAAAACTAAAATAGTGTTGTGGCTCAAAAAGCTGCCAAACTGATTTGGGACTGGGCAGGACGTGTCTGCCGCAAAAAGTTGGTGTCCTGAAACAGTGCGACGGGGTCGCGGCAGACGACGAAGGAGATGGCGCGACGAACTAGACAGATTCCACCAGAACTGGCAAGAGGAAGCCAAGGCGCGCGAAAGATGGAAGGAGTAGTGGGACGCCTTTGCCAAGGAGTGGGACTGAACTGACTGAAAAGGCTAACAAAAAAAACCCCAAGAGAATAGGGTAGTTTCCAGGGTCAAAATAATTACATTTTATTTAATCCGTATTTTAGATTGTAAAAAAATATTGGACACGTATTTTTTCTTTTTTCGATTAAACAAAGAATAACAAAGATATAGCCCATTAAAGTTACGTGTGACGTCACCCCGTGCGAAAAAATGCAGCACGGCGAGACGTTACACGTAACTTTAATGAGCTATATCTTTGTCATTTTTGGTTTAATTTACAAATAAAAAAATACATGTCCCTTATTTTTGAATAATCTAAAAGACGGACTAATTACATTTTTTACGGCAACTAGCCTATACCAGCGTTCACCGTCTCATTGTCTTTCTATTTGTCTCTAATTACGATATTCGAAAGGTTAATAGAGAACCAAGCTAACACATAGGAGGGTGGATGTAATAGTCAGTATTTTTGTATGATATTTTAAATTTTACAGTTTTCCCAGTACGATATCTGATTATCTAACCTCATCAATATTTTTCTAGTTAATGCCTACATTTTAAACACATCATCCTCAATTTTTATTATCCTCAATTATCAATATGACTAATGAAGACCTTGACACTTATTTCCTGGAAGGAAAATCTATTTCATGCACTAGAAAATGGTAATAACTAATCTATACATATATATTATGCGAAAAATCACTCACTGTTAATCACGAAATCTAAGAAACTATAACACCTACAAACTTAAAATTTGGTAGGGTGTAATATCTGCTAAGATTTTACGAAATCCCACCCCTAAGTCGGTAAAACGGGGTAAAACAGGGTAAAAGGGGAGGTTGGAAGTTTTTATGGAGAAGTTTACTTTCACACAGGCGAAGTTGCTGACTGACGCTAGTAAATAATATTGAAGTGTCCATTTGTAATATTAAAATAACATTTTTTTACCAAATGCATATGAAAGTATATTTGATACCTATAACAACACTTTTTTGTTAATTTTTGTTTGTCTGTTGGTTCCTGCTAGTCTCCGAAATGGCAGGATCGATTTTGACAGAACTTTCACTAGTGGATAGCTGATGTCATAAGGAGTAATTTATGGTATGCAAAATACGCGCTTTGGTCGTGGAGTTGCGGAAAACAGTCCGTTGTAACTAAAGGAGTAATTTAGACCACTTTTATTTTAGAAAAAGTACCTATTAGGGTTCTGTGCAAAAAAAAAAAAAAAAATACTTGAAGTTGTGATCTAAGGGCATTGTGCTGTTTTATGAATCTAAAGCAAAGTCAAGGGCACCAGCTAGTATGTAAATAATTAACCATTGAGTGTCTACTTTGTTTACAGTACTCATTGTGAATTCTCTCAATTTTGCATTAGAATTCAAATGTTTTGTACAAATATCTGGTAAATTTTACAATAGGGTTTTGTTATTGCTTACATTTGAACCCTGACTTCTTTTGTGTTAAAACTATTGTCACACGAAACATTCTTAGCTTTGTAAATCACAATAACAACTGAAGATCATCTAAATCAGAGATTCCCGAGTGTCATAATATTATTATTGCTGCATATGCCAATATTATCATAATCTGAAGTTGACGGCGATCCAGAGGAGTTTTATGACGTCATATTTAGTTAGGCCTTTAGTGTATATATTATTACTAATTAGTTCAGTATATTTTATAATTTAATTTGTTTAATAATTGTCCTAAAATAAATCCTTTCAGTTATCAGGTTGGAGTTCAAATCCTGTTTCTAATAAGAATTTAGGAGTAATTTTTGGTTGTTTCTTACTTGTTAAATAAATGGTTGTCAACTTTGAGCTTGGAGTAAGCTCTGAAGTCATCCGGGAGGAGCATGACTGGTATTGTGACATGACTTAGCTCATTAATCTGAAAAGAAAAAATATTATGTAGCTAACAACAATAGGAATACACTATGCAAATGAATGTTGATGTGACCAACATGCCTAAATTTATTGGACCTGCCTTCAACGCAATAAAGTTTAATAGTCTATTTATATTCAATGGCAGGGAGACATATAAAAACTACAGTATTGACAAAGTGCCAGAATTCACAATAGGATTTGGGTGTTATCGCAGAGTTTTTTTAATTAGGTAAATTCAAACGTAAACATTGTAAAACCACAACAAACCAGTTGTGTGGGAAATGACATAATAATGATGCTTCGCTCGCCGAGATCGTTTCAAATAGGATTATACACCTGCCATACTATTGCAATTAGTGCGTAAAATATGAAGTAATTACCGTGTGATTCACACCCCACATAAACACAGATAGTAATGGTTCATTTGCACGAAACAGTTTCACTTTTTGGTGTTTTACACGAATGTGTTTCTTCTTCAATTTGCTCAATCCAGTGCTAGGAACGGACATTTTGGATTTGTTTACAACTTCTACCAGAGTCAGAGATCAACCACTGTACGTAATTTATAGCGCGAGACAATAGTTAAACCATTTTTAGTTAACGGGGAATATATTGAATCACAAAGAAAGACGATTATAATGAGAAATTTATAGAAACTCGACACCCATCAACAGGAGCAAACGGCTTTTTGACAGACAGAAATTCACAGAATGTAAAAAGATAGTTTTTTTTTTTATAATGATTATAGTCTGGGTACTAAGTCTTTTAAGCGATTGTAAAGTGAATAAAGCAATAAGATTAATAGAGATGTCCCTTTCATTTACTTTTAGTCGATGGTAGGTTAAGTAAAATAGTAGAATTCCTTGCCAATGAAGTTGAAGTGAAATGCCATCCAAAAGCTACCAAAAATGTTGTTTGACATTTGTTGGCAACATTTGCAGCCGGTCGGTTGATAGATTGACAGGTTAGATTCTGGCGGGAACTTCAAAAAAGAGCGCGCGGAAAAAAAATCTCAAATTCTTTTTTAATTAAAAAATTGCATTTTTTACTTAAAAATTTAATAAAATAACAGTGCTAGGTGTGCTATATAAATGGTGGGAAACGAGGGGGGTGGGGACAACCCCCCCACCCCAAAACGTCTTCGGTCTGAGGCCGGAGACGGAGGAAAGAACATGGACTTGGATGGCGGCGGCGGTGAGCTTGATTTACCGTACATTAAACCAGATTACAAAAGACTATACCCGGAAAATGCTAATTACGTAGACTTCAAAGTCTTCATTGAAGCTATCAATAATAAGGATAGAATAGGCAATAAGAGCCCTATCTACCTCAACCATATATTTTCTAGCGAAATAAAAGGTGTGACGGCTATACAGAGAATTAATGCAAATAAACTAGCAGTAATATTCAAACAATTTAATACGGCCAATAACTTTATTAATAACAGCGCTTTTCTTAACAAACATGGCTTGAAAGCATTTATTCCGGCTGCGCAAATAGAAAAAACAGGCATAATTAGATATGTACCAGCAAACATTTCCAACAAAGAACTTTACACTAAACTATCATCAATTTATGAAATAATAGCAGTAAGAAGATTTACAAAGAAAGTAGGCCAAGAGCGGGTACCACTACAAACAGTTAGCATTACTTTTCTATCAAATATACTTCCAGACAATGTACAATATGATTTGTTTTCATACCGAGTTTTTGAATATGTCGCCCCATTACAGCAATGTTTCCGCTGCTTTAAATTTAACCACTCTGCTAGGATATGTAATGGCAAACAAAGATGTTCCATTTGTGGAGGTGAGCATTTATATAAAGAATGTGATAGACCAACAGAGATCTGCTGTTGCAACTGCAGCGGGCCTCATCTGGCTATATCTAGATTATGTCCAATTAAGATTAATAAAATTTTAGAAAAGAAAAATAAAATTACATATGCAAGTGCTACATCAACAAAACAAAACATGAATGAAAATACTCAATTTCCACCTCTACCACCTCCAAAAATGAAACCAATGGATACTGTAAATAAATTTGTAAATAAGTCTGTACATAAAGCTGTAAATAAACCTATATCTGTAAATAATTCTGTACAAAGTGTAAATAAATCTAAAGATGTCCCTCCTAAGAGTGACATCAAATCCCAAATAGTTGCCAACAATGATGTACTTATGGCCCTGGTACAGACATTGGTGGAACTGGGAAATAAGGGAGATAATACGCCTACCACCGTAAATAGTATTAAAGAAATACTTCTTAAAAATCTAAAATAATGGATCCAAGACACACACTGTCTAAGCTTCGTATTGCTCAGTATAATATTCAAAGTGCTAATAGTAAAAAACCCTTATTGATTCAATTCTTACAAAAACAAAACATTGACATTTGCTTACTTAACGAAACATGGTTTAAAGACAATAGTTTTAGAATACCTGGCTATAATATTTATAATAAAAATTCTAATAATACTCATAATGGTGTAGCAATATTGATTAAACCATATTTAAAATACAAAGTTTTAAACACTAGATTTTATGAAGACATTCAAACTGTTGCTTTGTCCTTATCTACTGTACATGGTAGCTTGACTATTCTTTGTGTATACTGCCCTCCTAGTGGACATATACGGATCAATAGACTACGTAATATAATTAATGATCTTCCAAAGCCTATTTTTGTCAGTGGTGACTTTAATGCACACCACATTGCATTTGGATGCCTATCCACTAAGAGCAGAGGTCAAGATTTATTTAATATCATAGATGACTTGGATCTATGTATTTTAAATGACGGTAGGTTTACAACTGTTAACAACCCGAGACGAAATCCGTCTGCAATTGATGTTAGCTTTATTAGTGCTAATCTCGCATCAATATGCGAGTGGTCTGTGCATGACGACGCTATGGGCAGCTATCACTACCCAACAATAACAGAAATTTCACTACAAATAGATAAATATCATATTAATCCTCCTGTTGATAGGTTTATATATAAAAAAGCAGACTGGGAAAAGTATAAAACTATTTCCAAAACAATATTTAATGATTTAGTCCTAAAATTGTATGATCCTATTTCAACCTACAATGATTTTTGTTCTCGATTGAATACTTTAAAAGATATGACGATTCCTAAATTTAATAAACCAAATGGTTTCAAAAGCAGACCTCCAGCTCCTTGGTGGAATGACATTTGTGAAAAAAGTGTAATTGCCTCTTACAATGCATTGAAACTTTATAGAAGGGAACCTACCATGGAGAACTATTTAGCATATAAAAGAAAAGATGCACTTAAAAAAAGAACCATATCGGAACAAAAAAGAATAGGTTGGGATAACATATGTAACACTTTTAATAGAACTACTCCTATAAGTAAGATTTGGAATCTTCTTAAAATGTTCAAAGGTATAAGAGTTGGCAATAAATCATATAAAGATGAGTTTATTTCTCAATTTCTAGATAAATTGTCCGACAATAGCAATTTAATTGACATTAATAGTTTTGGCAATATTTTCGAATTAAATAATGATAATCTAAATTCTAAATTTTTGCTAGATCCTTTTACATGGTCCGAATTTAAAATGAGCTTGTTATCCCGGAAAGACACAACACCTGGTTTAGATGATTTCCCCTATAGTATTATCAAAAATTTAGATGAGTCTGCACAAAAAATATTTCTTAATATCCTTAATTTACTTTGGCATTGTAAATGTATTCCACAATCATGGAAAACACAATGTGTCATTCCGATTCTCAAACCAGATAAACCTTCAGAGCTTGCCGGCTCTTATAGACCAATATCACTGTCTTCATGTCTAGGTAAATTATTTGAAAACATGATTAAAAATCGTTTGGATTGGTATATAGAATCTAATGGCATCATTCCACATGTACAATATGGATTTCGTCGTGGGCGAAGTTGTGCAGACAGCTTCACTTCCTTAATTTCAGACCTGAAACATGCAAAGGAAAGAAAGTTACACACTGTTTGTGTATTTTTAGATGTTCAAGGTGCTTTTGACAGTCTAGATCCGGCTATACTTGCACAAGTTATGTCTAGGTTAGGTGTACCTGGTCAACTATGTAAATGGATATATATTTTTTTAAATAAAAGAACACTCTACGTAAGACACAATAATGCATTACATGGTCCAAAATGTGCATCTAAGGGTACAATGCAGGGTGCTACACTATCTCCTTTGCTATACAACATATACACAAGTGAGATTTGTAAATTTGTAAATAGTGATGTAGATATTTTGCAGTTTGCAGATGATATTGTTTTGTACAGTAGTAATTATAATGTAGAAATTGCAATTGAAAATATTAATAGAGCCTTGTCTCAACTATTTCATTATTATAATGATGTGCTACATTTATCAATTAATCCTTCAAAAAGCAGTGCGATGATATTTGGAAATGAAAACACAAACTTAAATGTAGTATACAATGGAGAATCTATAAAACTAGTAAATTCAAAGAAATTTTTAGGTATTCTATATTTATATATTTATAGTCATAGATAAGAAATTAACTTTTGAGGAACATATTAAATACATATCAAAGAATGCTCTAAAAGGTATAAACGTAATTAAATGCCTTGCAGGCGTCTCATGGGGAGCAGACCCAAAAATATTATCAATTTTGTATAAAAGTATTGTTAGAAGCCATTTTGATTATAGTTCTCTAGTTTATATAAATAGTAGTCATGTAAATAAATTGGATCTATTGCAGAACAGGGCTTTGAGAACAATTTCTGGTGCAATGTGCTCTACTCCCATAAGGGCCATGGAAGTGGAGACTAAAATTATGCCCCTAGCTTTGAGACGTATTTTACTTGCAAAGAGATTCTGTCTTAAATTAATTGCTGCTAATAATAGAAAAATAATAAATAAAATTGCACCTTCTGTAAATAGAACTCCTGGGCCTCTAACAACAGGAGAGGAACTCTTGAATGGCAAATCCCCAACATTATCCAAAATATTATTAGAAACAGAAGATAGTTTAACTGGTATTAGAAAACAGTGCCCATGGCCATGTTACTCCTTCTCTTATCAATGTATTTCACATCCTGTAAAGATATTGCAAAATCCCATAAATAATAATTTAGATATGTTGCAATTTTTGGAGGATAATCAGAATTATTATGTTATTTACACTGATGGCAGTAAGGGGAGTGATTATGTACATGCTGCTATATATGATCCACAAGGAAAAGTTTCTCGAAGCTTTGTTCTGCATAATTTAAGTACTATATTCACTGCAGAGGCATATGCGGTTTATCAGGCATTATTACATATTCGCCAAATTAGCCATTGTAAATATTTTTTGATAGTATCGGATTCACTGAGTTTGATAAAAGCGTTAAATAACCTTACAGTTTCATTTAAGTCAAATTATATTCTGTATTTTATCAAGGAAATAGTTCATCAATTTTACCTTAAGCACATCAAAATTCCTTTCCTGTGGGTTCCTTCTCACCGGGGTATCTCTGGTAATGAAGCAGTTGATAAAATCGCATATGAAGGTAATAATGCTGTTGATGTTAGAAATGCAATGGACATTCCTATGACTGATTTCCTGCAATGTATCAATGAAAAAATATGTAAATTATGGTTAGAAATGTGGAAGAAAGACCAAGACATAAAAGGAAAGTGGTATGGCAATATTCAAGAAGCATTACCTGATAAACCGTGGTACAATAATTTAAAGGAAGCCAGCCGAGACTTTATCACTACGATTAATAGATTGCGCTTTGGCCATAATACTGCACCGTCACACCTTGCTAGACTTGGCATTATTGCAAGTAGCATATGCCCCTATTGTGAATCCGAAGAAGGGACCGTTGAGCATCTTATTTTTGATTGTCAAAACTTTTTACTTGACAGATTAGTGTTGGCTAGTGAACTCAGTGATGTGAACATTAAGTGTGATTATTCTGCCCGCCCGCCGCCAATTAGACACCTTTTAAAAGACCAAAAAACTTTCAAACCGCTCTATAAATATATTAAAAACACAATTAAATCTTTATAAAAAGTGAAGTGATACATAGTGCAGTCTTTTGAAAAATAAAATAAGAATTGACTTAAAGGTCCAAGTGACCAGGTCATAGAAATACAAAAAAAAAAAAAAATTGACAGGTTAAAAATATAAATTGTATTTCGCTTTTCTGAAATTATTAATTCTAGTTCGATTCTAATTCTAATACAATTTTAGTTGGTTCGGTGCAGTATTTACATCGTTGTGTAGTGAATTTGTGTCTTAAATAATGATCATCCCAAGCCCGTTTGTTTATTGGGCACAGACTGAGAGTGTAATTTCATTGAAGATAGAATTGAAAAATGTTGTAAAACCTGATGTGAAAGTTCTAGAGAATAACTTGAAATTCTCAGCACAAGGTATTGGTGCCCGCGGCGAGAGTCTGTATGAATTTAATTTGGATTTATTTTCACCAGTAAAAACAGTAAGTATATTCGTACAAGCAAGGTTTTATCAAGTATTAAATCCTTTTATCTAACGTACATATTATCGTAATTATGTATTACTGATCTTTGCCAATGTTGTTACTATGTGATTTCTAAGTTTCTTTAATAGAATCAAATTAGCTATTTAGTAAAATTTATTCCACCACAAATCACTGTTGTAGCAACACATTTGATGAAGTATCTTCGTATTTAAGATCCTGAAATATATAAACAAGTTTATCAATGGTAAATGCAAAACATGCATAACCACATGATTGAAATGGCTTGTGGAGGCCAAAAAATAGGCACTCTATGTGAATTTACTGTTTTCAGGTGCATTTGTGTTTTTTGTTTAATCTGGAAGCTCATAGACCTTATGTTTAGGAAAATGTTGGGCAGATGAATTTCTAACATGAATGCAGGGCCCAATTTAGCTATTTAGTCACTCCGGTCAAAGATAATTTTCGCCATGTCATGAGTCTTAAGTCTTAAATATTTTCACTATCCAACCTGAAATTCTCAACCTGCCAACTTGGGTGTTTAAGTTGAAAGAGAGGAATAAGTCAATTTTGCAGCCTCTCATTTTTTGCCGCTCTGGGCAAATGCCCGGCTTGCCCCCCCCCCCCCCCTTAGATTGCATGAATTCTACTACTACTACTTCTCTAAATATTGTCAAATCAGTAAGTCATACAGTAGCAACAAAGCCAAAGTCTAAACAATGTACACTATAAAAATACTTATTTTATGCATTTTAAAAAGGACAGGACATAACCTTATCAACTTCTTGTAAAACAATGTTCACTACCGTGTCTGTCTGTCTGTATGAACATGATAAATTTGAAAACTACTGATCAAATAGATAACTATACTCTTTATTGTACACTAATAATACAATTACAATAGGAACTTATAATTAATAGGGTGTCACAACAGGCAGTCTTGTAGCTAAAAGTGATTTTTTACAAACAACCTTTAGATGGATTTGACAGAGGAGGAAAAGATACACAGGTAGTTTATAGAATATAAAATTTATACACATTAAATAATAATTTATTTATTTATTTTACTATTTATGTACACAAAATAAAACATAAAAAGATAATACATAAAAAACATTAGTACAAAGGTACTCCTTATTTCCAAAGAAATTTCTTCCAGCAGATCTGCCAAAGAAGAAATCAAAAAGAAATGTAGACAGTAGTGTGTAAGAAGCAAAAGAAGAATGTGCTATGTCTTAATTCAAAGCATCAAATAGCACATATAATTAAATATAAAAATAATATATACCTTCTACTATAAATATATATTAGACATAATGCATACTTACAATATGTAATTAATATTAATGAGAGTAATTTTTAACAGATTGGGAGTAGAGATTTTATTACTAAAATATTAATGAAAGCTTTCTCACAATATAAAAGCCTGTAGATTCTTACAGTACGACAAATAGGGGGTATTTGTCCTACAGTAAGAATCCACAGGGCCCTACTAATCCCCACCAATCTCTATTGAAAGCTGCGAAATAGAGATTGTTACTACAACATAACTCAACATCTTTTTTTCAGGCTGAAAATGACCACATTACCACTGTCCGTGTGTTTGAGAACAGAGTGGAACTTATTCTGCAGAAGGAAAAGCCAGCTTGGTGGCCCCGACTGACTGCTCAACCACAGAAACCTGCATGGCTTAAGGTATAATATTACTACAACTGTGGCCCCAACAGTTATTTTCCTGTCCAAAAACAGTGTTTTTGTCACAAAAAAATTGAGAACCCAGTTTTAGTGCCACATAATAAATGATATAATTCTTATTTTTAACAAATTCAAAATAGTAGCAGCAATTGTGCTAATTATTTAACTTTTTAATTTAATTTTAATATGGGTATGTAAATAATTATTTTATTTTATTGTAGTAATTAATTTTGTGAACATAATTACATAACTAATTTTAGTTATCTATCAATGGAAGATTAGTGTGGAAAAATCTTTTAATTATTTTATCATAAGTGAACTAAGCTGCAAAAATAATGGGTCACATAGAAACTGCAATATCTTATAGATCACTTAAATAAATAATATATTAAAAGCAAGTTAATGCTAGCGAAGGTGGCGGTCGAACGCGTGTGGGAACAGACATCCTCACGCCCTAGCCGCCGGGATTCCGGTCCTGATTTCCAACCACGGCTATATATGGCGCCTAACGCCTGCTATGACCTGCTGTGACCTGTGTTGTACTTAGTGTCGGTGGTGTCTGAAATGTGACTTTTTTTTTCTAAATTGGGAATAAATATAACATGATGTAAAAACTATTGGAATCGATTCAGTTACAGATTCTGAGCAAACTATATTCAGGTTTCGCATTGATGAAATCCCACCCCAAAAGAAAAGACGTATCATAAAAAAGGTTTGTCGCATTGTCGCATCTCGTTTATCTGTGAAGCACTTGATCAGAAGATATCACAGTTTTTATTAGCCACCCGAAATTTTTGCGGCCAAGTGTAAGCAAGTGTAGTCGATAAGTATAGATAATAAAGATTATATACACATACAATACTTTGGAACTGTAGTGATATTGTTAAAAAGCATTTGTCATTCACAGTTCCACCTTAAAATAATTTCTACTACGTTGAGTTACTCATTGCTCGTCGTCGGAATAGACTTCTACCATATGTTCCATCATGTCCTATGGGGCGATCCGGGCCTTGGTTGAGGCCATGGTCCGGAGCGAGGAGGAGTGGCAGGCGGACGCCGACTTCTGCGAAGCAGTAATGCTCGCAAAGGAGGAGGCCGAACGCAACAGGCAACGGCGTTATCGCCGCCGCCGCCGCCGGGATTCTGATCCCGATTTCCGGCCACCGTAGGCGCGGGCTTGCGGACAGTGAGCAATGGGTAGCTCACTGTCCGGCCGTCCGGTAACTGTCCGGACCAAGCCCAAGTCGTCGACCAAGCCCAAGTCGTCGACGGCGCGCACTGTTCCCGCGCGCCTCAAGGAGTTGTCAGCAACAGCAGGGACCCAGCTGGGTCGAAGCCTACTGGGGCCAGGGTTATCCGAAAGGGTGCTCGAGCTCCGGTATGAAGGCTAGAAGGAACGGGGTGGGTCTTTTAGTCAATAAGAGTCTGACACTATCTCCCGCTCCGCCCAAGAGCGAGGGATGTCAATGCATGATTTTTTCCCACCATAAAAAAAAAAAAAAATGGGGCGATCCGATTTTCTTCCGCCTGAGTCCAGAACAGGAACTTCCTAGTTTGGGAGGTTCCTGTTCCGGATTCATCTCCGGCCAGGACCTGCATCAGGTAGAAAGTGAAGACACGGCACCATCACACCTCTTTAACCACTCCTCAAAGAAGAGAACTTGCCGCCGCGATTGTGGCGTGCCCAACTACTGAGAACCTTACATACTGCTTCGTTGACGGTTATACATCCGATAAATATGCATAAAAATGTACGTAACATATATTTTTCGGAATTAAGTTTTACGTACTCGACGCGAAAGAAGTTACGGGCAACATCTAGTTTAAATTCTAACCTTGCAGTCCGCAGTAGATACATTCTTGTTTTCAGTATTTTATCATTCTTATGAATTTATACAACGCATTTGTAAATAACTGTTGGCCTTGAAATTAACTTATTCACAACATAACAATGAGACATAAAAAAAACAAAAATATATTTTTAATTAATTGATGCCTGACATTGTTTTCATTTAAATACCGCCTTACAGAGATACAGATAGAAAATGAACTATAAGCAATGAGCAAAAGGTGTTATTTAAAATAACACTTGTTCGAAATAGTCGCAGGGCTACAACCTCATGACAGGTGAAATCCCATAACAACTCCCACGCA
This sequence comes from Mythimna ferrago, assembly GCA_910589285.2. Lineage (NCBI taxonomy): Eukaryota > Metazoa > Arthropoda > Insecta > Lepidoptera > Noctuidae > Mythimna > Mythimna ferrago. The sequence goes on from OU342689.1 coordinate 7,622,818, forward strand.
TAGTCACAGTATAACTGACCAAGACGATCAATGCTACGTTAATTCTAAAAAATAATGGTACCATGTAAAGGCCAAAAGGTACCAGAGCCGTAGAAGGTAACTGATTTATGATTGCGAAGCCTGGGAAACCACCACATGAAGCGTCCATTCACCTATTTCCTTTTTGCCCAGGTCATACAAACTATTATAGATAAACTCAATAATAGAAGAAAAATACTATATCCCATATCAATCTGGCTTCAAAGAAAACACTACATACAGTAAACGAGGTTTAAAATAAACGCTCTAAAAAGAACACTGAGTCACCATGTTTTAGACGTCGTCGTTGACGTCACCCAAGCTTTTGATTAAGTTTAGAATGAAGGTCTAAATTCAAGTTTAGGCGCATGCCGCACCTAGAATTTCTAGATATTATCTAGTTGTATTTAACTACTAGAATGATTAGAACAGAATAAAGCAGAAGGTGGCATATTGCGAGCTATAAACTATAGAAGCCAAGGTTCCTCAAGGAAGTGTGTTAGGTCCAATCCTATCCTTGATGTACACGTGTGTCATCTCAACACTATTGCGAATTTGCGACCTTTGCAGATGACACTGCTATTATGGCTACAAGATCGAATAACAGAGAAGCAGAAAAATTAAATTAAATTTGAACAAAATTTATGACTAGAAACAAAAATGGAAGATCAATTGACGTTTTCTTCACAAAGCAACATTGCGATTACCACGGAACACATTTGTCTGTGTTCCGTGGCGATTACCACCCAATCTATAGGGACGGTACGCAAGTAAACGCTAATGCTAATACAGTCAACAATCATTCGTTGTAAAATCACACTAACTCCTCTGAAACGGCTTTATCGATTTTTATAAAATCTTTTGCTTATATTTGGTAGATCTGTGAATAGGTTTTTTAAGCTATTTGTTACACTTCTACCTAACCCCATTTCTTGTTTATAATTTATATGGATAAACAACATTTGCCGAGTTAGCTAGTTATGGTCTATGGACTTTACTGACATTGCGCCGAATGTCGTTACCGCCAACAGTCTGACGGCTAGCTTCGAAACTGTCATTGCGTAGTTGGATCAAGACTATTCAAGACCCTAATACAGAAGGTGGCCCTCCTCGATACGTCTCATTGTGAGGAGGTTCCTGTCCTTGCTGGAGCCCTAAAGCTTGGACCCTGGTTCCGTCATCGGCAAACAACTTTTTTTTTTTTTAATGTTTTTATACAAAAATAAATAATCGTAATAATTTGAGTTAAATTGCTTATTAGTCTAGATTAGGTTATAATCAATTGTAAAAACTTGGTTCTAACTAATATGTATAATAAAAGTAAAATAAAAACTATGAAAACACTGTGCATCATAGTTTAGTTGTAAGTACCTAGGTGTTGGCGACAGCCGTCTAGTAACCACTAAAACATACCAACAAGTTAATTAGTCGGTACTCTTCTTTCTAAAGTTTTAAATACTAAGTTTGTGCACAAAATATATAAATTAATTTGATTAGAAAGTTTAACCCCAACGTGGCGTTCGCTCTCTCATTGTTTTTTTATTGTGTCTCTAATTACGGTATTCAAAAGGTTAATTTGTTAGACATTATTGAAGAAAATTATAAATAAAATAATCTTAAACAAATTGTCAGATAAACTTCGACCTGTGGACGTCAGAAGACGCTGCTGACAGTGAGGACGAGAAACGTGACGTCATGAAGGACTACCCTGGCATGTACGATAAGCTGCACAAAGAGGAGATGGGCTACAGAAGAGGTAACTATCGATATTCTACAGGTGAATTTTTCAAGTGGGCGTGAGTGGCCAAATTCAAAATTATGAGGAATAGCTAACATAAACTCTAATGTGTGTGACTCGATTCTGATGAAATATAAAACTACATCAATGGAATTAAAAAAAAATTAAAACCAGTATCAGTTGTATCACTTTAATCAGTGCCTTGGGCCTGCCATGGCAGTGCATCGCCTCTGGGATGTTTGCTGAAGCGCGCACTGATGCCAGGCCGCGCAAAAAGCAGCTTCACTGCTAGCCTGTTTACGTAATAGCAACAACAACATTCTGAACACAATAGCTGTACGTTTTGACTGTCCCTTTCAAAGTCAGTGGGTCATGTCATGTGGTGTGGCCAGTCATGATGAATAAAGCCTGTGATTTGGAAAAAAAACGTAGTCATTGTATTATTATAACTTCTGATGAAATGTTGCTAATTAGGACAAATTCTAGGCAGTAATGACATATGGGACAATAATGGCTTGGGAAAAAAATGACATGACATTCCCTTAGAGTAATTTCCGACTGGCGTAAGCTAGTAGGTATTATTCTCTCATTTGTTTGTCTGGTCACTGAATTCTAAAGACCGCAAAAATTCCAAACCCACCCGCTCCTGTTCCTTCGTTGCCTTTCGTACCGGGGCCGGGTCTTCCTTTCAGAAGCAGACCCTTGGTCCCAGTAGGCTTCGACCCCTACGGTTTGCTAACAACTCCTTGAAGCGCGTGAAATTCCAAACACAAATACACTTTTAAAGGGGGTCTTTAAATTAAGAGCGAATATATTACTTATTGGCAAGCGTGCTCCATCGTTGACCACATCATCGCTTACCATCAGGTGAGATGGTGGTCAAACGCGAATCTATCTATAATAATAAAAAAACAATGTTAGATTTTTTTTTTATTCTCGACTTTTCTCTACTAAAATATGCATATATTACACACCTAAACCTACTCATAAATCAGTCTGTCTATTAAAAAACCCACAAACAAAAATAGTTATTGTGAACAGACATATAGACGCGGTGGGGTCTTTGTTTTATAAAATGTAAATAATATATGTAAAGAGGATTTCGTTGAATCATTGCGTCGCCGAAATGTGCATTTGCAACACTTAATTTGAATTGAATGGTGAAATGAATATACTCATTTAAATAACTACTGCCATGAATATTCGCGCGCGTCTGAACTATTTTTAAAAATAATTTAAATAATAGTCTAAGGTCCGATTAAGAACGACCTTCACCGGTCTGTTTATTGGATGAAACGTATTTTATGACAAATCGATTATATTCAATAATATAATGCGGGTGGGTTGCCTAAGAAATTCCTGACCAAACTATTATTAATTAAAAATTGAAAATTGACTTTTTTTTTGAAAAATGAATGGTGTGTTTAACGAATAAATTTAATATTAGCCGAAAGTATGAAGCCTATAGAATATAAAAACGTTGGGTTATTCGTTTCCTGGCATAACTATGGGTTGCCAGGTATAAAAAGGTGTGTCAATACTAGTAATCTTCACCCACGTGTTTCATAAATATATTGTATATCAAAATAAACGCTGTTTCATTACGAAAAAGTACGATGATATAGGGTTGTCTGCAAAAAATCTGGCATGAATAACGGAAGTCGGTTTTGAAGTGTTTTGATGCGAATAGAAACTTGCGAAAAAGCGGTCCGAGCCAAGTATCCCGAATTAAAAAAAAGGAGGAGGTTCTCAATCCGGTTGTATGTTATTTTTTTTTTTAAATGATACAAACGCACGGGATACTTGGCTCGGACCGCTTTGTCGCAAGTTTCCATTCGCATCAAAACACTTTTCAAAACTCGACAACCGTTATTCATGCCAGATTTTTTGCAGACAACCCTTCATCATCGTATTCGTAATGAAACAGCGTTTATTTTGATATACAATTTATTTATTAAACAAGTGGGTGAAGATTACTAGTATTGACACACCTGTTTATACCTGGCAACCCATAGTTATGCCAGGAATCGAATAACCCAACGTTTTTATGTTCTATACTTTCAGTTAGTATAATATTCGTTAAACACATCGGTGCATTTAACAAAAAAGTCAATTTTTAATTAATAATAGTTTGGCCAGGAATTTCTTAGGCAACCCACCCGCGTTATATTATTTAATATACTAGGTTTATCATAAAGTACGTTTCATCCAATAAACAGACCGGTGAAGGTCGTTCTTAGTCGTATCTTCTACTATAACTTTGACCAGATAACCGTACAAACGTAAACCAAAGTTTTGAAAACTCCTTTTCCATCAAAACTCGGCTCCCAGCATTAATTATTTATGGACGAAACCTATCTATCTAATCTCGCTAACTCCTTCATGGTCCACCTTTTTACACTTTACTAGTAGAACTCATTTTATAAAAATACTAAATGCAATACCATTGCAATACAATTGTAATATACTGGGCCCTTTTCGGACAAGCTATATCACTGCCAGAGTTATTCGCAACAGTAGTCAATGTTTTTTTTTTTTTTATTATGAATTGGCTCGCGTTTAACCTCTTGATAGAAAGCGATGATGTGGCCGACGATGGAGTACGCTTGCCTAGAAGCAACTTATTCACTCTGATAAATGATATTTATTTTCCAAATAGGTTTAAAAAAAAAAACACTTGTACATGTCAATTTTTGACGAAACGAGATGAGGCCGGTATGTCCTATCTGACTACCCTGAGAAGAAACACCGAAACAAACTCAGGGGTCAAAGTCTCTTGTCTAAAACTTTAGACTTAAAGAGCCCTAAGTTGTAGCTATCAGGAAACACAGATTCCGGCAGGGAATTCCAATCCTTAACTATACGCGTAATGAATGTTCTGGACAAAAGGCTCAATCATTGATTGATTTCAGAGGACCTCAAAAAAGTATACCTGAAGCTATACAACTTGTTCCAATTCATCGGCTACACGTATGTCCTGGCCGTTATGGCCGTGAGATATGCGAAGCTGGAGTACGACTCAGTCGCCGATACGTATGAGCACGTTGGACCTGCCATGAAGTTCCTGCAGCTGCTACAGTACCTTGAAGTTATGCATCCGCTGTTTGGGTATACTAGGGTGAGTTAAATATTACGTATACATTTTTAGGGAGAAAAATTATGTAATTTTTTTTAAAGGGTTTTTTTTTCGTTGGGTAAAAATCATCCAGATGACATCCCCTTCCCCTTGGGGCGGAGCGGGAAATAGTGTCAGACTTTTACTGACTTAAAAACCCACCCCGTTCCTTCGTTGCCTTATATTCCAGGGCTGAGCCTTCCTTTCAGAAGCAGACCCTTGACCGTAAGAGGGTTGAAATTTTCACATAATGTGTATTTCTATTGCGGATACAACAACAAATAATAAAGTTATTAAATAAAAGGGGTTCTCAGAGAAACAAACGTTATTTTGTCGGCGAATTTTGCGTGATTTTAATATTGTAGGACCGAGTAGTAAGTACCGTTAATGTCCGAATCCGAGGTTCCCATAAAACAAACCTTAATTTGTCGGCGTATTTTTTTCCCGATTTTAATATTGTAGTACAGATACAGACATGAAGGCTACTACGCATAAGAAACCTTAATGGCCGACTCCGACAGGCCTGTATTTTTTTTTTAATTTCTTTCGTTTAATCCCTCAAGCGCCGATTGTACATACGTCTGTACAATTTAAATGCGTTTTGTCGTTTTGTACACACGTTTGTAATCTCATTTAATTAACATATCTCCAGGGTGGTGTACTAGTGCCGTTCCTGCAAGTGAGCGGTCGAACGTTTGTCCTGTTCGTAATGATCGAAGCCGAGCCGCGCATGCATACGAAGCCTGTGGTCTTCTATCTCTTTGTTATTTGGAGCATGATTGAAGTCGTCAGGTAAGGCAACCTTGGTAAAACCGTTTTGAGAATTACCTGTTCCAAAAGCCGTGTCAAATTTGTTCTTCAGTCTCAATTGATCCCATTCCTGCAAAAACGCAATTTTTTTCTTACGATGCTCTTCTTGAAAAGGATCGATATTTCATGTCCTTTTCTCTTATTGCTTGCTGATGCAGTGATATTACTAATTTTTAAATTTCTTCTATTCCAGGTATCCATACTACATCTCCCAACTGTACAAAAAAGAAATATACATCCTGACTTGGCTGCGTTACACGATGTGGATACCTCTATACCCCATAGGCATTATATGCGAAGCTATAGTCATTCTCCGGAACATACCATACTTTGAGGAAACAAATCGGTTCACAGTCGGGATGCCAAATGAATGGAACTTCGCCTTCCATATGCCAACGTTCTTAAGGGTCTATTTACTGTTCCTAACATTCCCTGGCATGTACTTCGTAATGAGTCATATGCACAAACTCAGGAATCATAAGCTTAAGCCAAAGATTATTATTAAGAAGTCCAAATAGGTAAGGCTGAGGCGTTTCCCACCTTTTTTTACTGAAACGGTGTAAATTTTTTTGGTGTATGGGTGAAAGGAAACCCTTCTTCGGAAGTCCTTTTAACCGCTTAGGTCGAATATATTCCACAAACATTCGCGTTAATACCTCAGGGTCGCACATCCACGACCAAACACTCTCATCTCGTCAGCTCTTCTGTCACCTATAGGGATTGAAGAGATGAACGAGATGGAGTAAACCAGTCGTCATCACACGACCCTGGCGAATAGGGCACGAGAACACTCGTCGGACCAAGCGTTTAAAAGGAAGACCTGATTTAGAAAACTGATTATTTACTCAAAATATCTATTGTGCACAAAATGTGTTTTGCAAACCAATTTAACGTACAATGCGTTCCAAATGAGAATAGGACCGCCCGCCATGTTGTGACGTCACGATTTACTGTCAAATCGAGGAAATAAATTTTTAAACATTAATTAATTTACGAAAATTTTAATTTATTTATGAACTGTGAACGAAAAAAGTTTAATCAGAATCCAGTTCTTCAATTTTACTCATCTCTAAGTTCTTCAATTTTGCCAAAATTTCTTCGATTTGACAGTACGACGAGACGTCAAAACATGGAATCGGTCCTATTCTTATTTGGAACGCGTAGTGAAATTATCGTTTCGGGATACCATAGATAATTAAATAAATAAGTAACCAAAGATTACACAATTGATAATGTAATAAATATTCATGCATTTAAAAATTTACCTCAATAGTAGGAAATACCTTTAGCCATTTCTCCTGCCATGACCTTTAATACTAGAATAGGGCAATATTTTTCTGGCTTTGTCAAATACAGTCGAAATTCAATCCCGTCGCAACCGTATCAATATGCGTGCAATATGTTATGTAGCAATTGATAAAAAAAATGTTATATTTATTAACTGTTTGAGTAATGGGTATAGAAATCCCAGTAAATATATAGTTCATAGTGTTACATAAACTTTAAAGCTGCGTTTTCACTGGGGGACATTTGTTCTGCGATTCGATCGTTCTATGGGCGTCGACACGCATGACCCATTCGCGTCAGTCGCGCCCCGCCCCCTTTTGCTACGTAATAATAGATTACAGTTCTCCGTGGACAAGACTACATGCACACCGTAATAGTTTAGCGACACTGCGCAGGTATCCGATTTCCGCGACGGTACCGCCGCACACGACACATGCCCAGTCACACGACGGGTGCCCGCGCCTGCGTTTCGCAGCGTTGGCCCTAAATGTCCGGCCATATATCCCTGGGACATGTCTCCTAGTGAAAACAGGACTTAGTGTATTGTCTGATTGATGTGATTTATCTGTCTGATATATCAGCATAGGCTTCGTCCACATTAACACAATTTGCAATAATGTCTCAAAGAAGCGATAAGTATTAAGTATTTTCTTTACATCACATATTTAGGCGCAGCGTGGGAAAGGCTCCCACGAGGTGGACGTCGTCGGTCCACACCTGGTGAGGGTAGTAGGAATCCGATGCATACGCACAAGACTGGTCTTTGTGGCGACACTTAGGGCTATATTTCACCGAGACACCATGGCGGCGTGATCTGTCGCCGCTACTAACAATATGTATACAGCTCTATAGAGAGTTACTCACCTGGTGTCCGTTTGGTTGCGCAACCAATTTGGTGGCGCGACCAGCTTGGACGTGTGGCGACTCTGGTGTTTATATGGTGTCTAATATGGTAGCTTAGGGCTATAAAATTCATTTTATGAATAATTTGATAAGTACCTAATTTATGATTGGCACAACTATATGTATGGTCAACAAAAAAGAAGGCATTTATATATTTATAATTACATGTTGGATTATTAGTATTATTGTTGAAAAATTACGAAGTATGATAAAATGAAAGTCTTATGTCCTCCTTATGTTCTTAGGTGATAAGACTACATACATTTTATGAATAAACTTAGATTTAATATTTGTACATTACAGGTGTTGCATTTCAATTTGAACCTTATGATAGTGTTATAAAGCTGAAAACAGCTTGTGTATTACTGAAATGCAATCTTCTATCTTAGGGTATATGGTTTAAGGATTAGCATTGCATATAATTTGCAAAAGTTAGTTGCTTTTTGGTGATGTGATTTATTCATTTAAAAACTCTTTGTTTATTGAAATGAAAATGTTAATAAATTAATGATGTACTTGTGAGAAGTAATTATTAATTAAGAATTATGTTTACATTTTTGTATACTGGATGGTGAAAGTAATAAATGTTTTGTTTATAAAATGGAACAGTTGTTTAAAATTATTCCCACGTTTATACAGTAATCTATGCAATGTTTACACATGTAGATAGTCTAGCAACTTGTTTTAGTGCAAGAATAAGGATTTTCCAAAATTTACCCCCCCAAGGGGATTTAACAGAGGTTCAAAATTTGTATAAAGAAACTTTTATGCGGGCCAAGCAGCTGGCAGACGCTAGTTCTGTACAATATCGCGGGTCTCAAACCATAGGGGCGTATCCACAAAACCCCTACTTTTCAGGAGAGCGAAAAAACTTAATAACTTTTCCTGTGATTGAGCCAGCTCGTTGTTTTTTTGCATGTAGCTATATATTTTTACTGCAATTAATATAGGATTCTTAATTTTAGGGTATTTCCTCTTTATCACTTGTTTTTGGTTGATACGCCTATATAGCATGACGACTATACTGTAAAATTCCGTCAAAATACTCCTTGAAATATATGAAATTTATGGACGTAAAATCTTTTTCCTCAAATTGTTAATATTTATACCAATTTTTATTATTACTTAATTGGCGACTTAAAATATTGCTATTAGGAATGAGAACCCATTGAAATTAACGTTATTTACGTAATTTCAAGAAATCGTACGCCTGTCTGGCTTGTCATAAATATTGAGAGGTGTTTTAACTCAAAGAGGAAGTATAAACCAGTTTTGTTCTACAATTTAAAAAAAAAGAAATGATTAATAGGTAATTACACAATATTCTCGTGTTTGAAAAGAAAAATAAGCATTATAAAAATAAAATTTATTCATAAATCTGAACATAATTATTAGAAATATCGTTAAAATCACAAACATTTGAAATTGAGCTGAAACAAAACAGCTCTCAAAAACGCTGAAGGAAATCATCGTGAGGAACCCAGCATTAATGATGTTTGTGTGAATGTCTGATTTCTCACATTCGGGAATGCGAATGCGAATATTCAAATTCAATATTCACGAATGCGAATATTGACTTTCAAACAAAGTGCGCGCAAAATGTCAGACAGTTTTCACATTTCGTATCAGCCAAATTTAAACCGAACATAACAGAGCCTTAACAGACTGATTGAATGAAGCTTAACACAAAAAGTTTTTCAGGAAACCCAGCCTCTGGCAGGGAATTCCACTCCTTAGCTATACGTATAATGAGTGTGTTCCCATAACGCTTTGTACGTATGGGTGGAATGTTCACCATGTACCGGTGTCGCAACGCCATACATCTTGTGGTCCAACGATGGAACGGACTTGGCGGAATTAAATTCTGCAATTCCAATGCACACTCTCCGAAATGTAAACAGTAAAAAAAAAACTGACAGGCTAACAATTCGGCGTCGATGCTCAAAAGACCATACACGATCAAACTTGTGCTTGATAGAGGTTATACTGTCTCACCCTCGCTAAGATCCCGAATTTTTTGGCAGACAGTATGGCTTTTGCTTCGATGTAGAAGCTGAAATTGAGGGTAGTCGACAGCGGCACCCCAAGAAGCTCTGAGATCTGAAAGAGATCTCGGAGAGACTGGATCTGAGATCCATAAGCTCGCTCGCCGGACATTTAACTCTCAACAACAGTGCTATCGTCTGTATACCCAAAGGCACTGGCTTTAAGTAGGTCATTTATGTGCAGCAAGAACAGTGTTGCCGAGAGTACCGACCGCTGAAGAACCCTGGCATTAATATCCATTTGACCCGACGAGCAGCCATCAATAACCACTCGGATGGATCGATCCCTCAAGAAGTTTACGATCCAATCAAACAGACCAGTGTTGAGACCAGTGGAAGGAAGCTTAGCAATAAGACTTTCATTTCAGCTTAGACCCTATCGAAAGCATTCGAGATATCAAGGGAGACGGCAAGCGCTTCCTCATACTTCTCGATGGCCTCGCTTTAGATGTGAATGGCATACGCTAGAAAATCCCCAATAGACCGATTTCGGCGAAAACAGTGTTGCCGGTCAATGAGGATGTCGTTTGTTTCTAGGTATGCCAGGAGTTATCTGTTAAACACCCGTTCCATACTCTTACAGAGGATGGACGTAACGGAGATGGATAGGTAGTTTGCCAGGTCAGCTTGACTGCCCTTCTTGGGCACAGGCTGAACGGCACTTATTCAGTCTCAGAGAGGTGAAATAGGCGGGTCAAGATTAGAGACAATTCAAGTGCACAAGTTTTAAGAACAGCTGCTGAGATCCCGTCGAGGCCACTGGCTTTATTCACGTCAAAGTTATGCAGAACTCTACGAACGTCCTTCTGATGGATACGAATATCCGGCATACTCGTCACGCACCCATCTGGAGAAACAGTTAAATTCATTTGAAAAAATTTGTTGTGATTTGAGGTTAACATGTTGTTTCACAATTTGTGATAAAATGTGAAATAAAGTTGTGTGATGGAAAAATATTAAAGTAAATATAAAATCATATAAGTTGTATTGTCTTTCTAGATTCATTCAATCAAAATATTATTTCCTTTTTGTTTGTCAGAAACATTCGCCAAATATTCGCATGTTTTTTTGCGAATGCGAATGCAAATATAAAAAAATGTGCGAATATTCGCGAATGCGAATATCAAAAAATGTGCGAATATTCGCGAATGCGAATATTTGTTACATTACTTACATCTATATAGCTTGACAAAATGATTTCAGGTTAAAGTAAAATAAACAGTCGTATGTTCATACGCCTTTTTGGTCCGATACGATTTCCTTGGATCACGACAAAATTGAAAGTCGTACGTGCGTACGTCTCTATGGCACGTCGAAACTGCCCCAATACGCAATAATATTGCTCTTACGTCAATTATACGGCTATTTGGTCTAAAAATAATTCTAGACTCTCCAGCATACGGCAAATAATATTTTTTAATTTATGTAAAAAGTAATTAACACTAAATTATAAGAAAAATTTAGTAAATGTATCGCTTATAGTAGAATCCAATGGCATTAAAAACGAAAAATCACATTTTTGCATATACGCCCCTATGGTTTGAGACCCGCGATATGTATAACTAGAACTACATTAGACCGACGTGGACCACGCCTGATTTGTACGCAGTACGACGTCGCGTGGCGTGGACATAGTGTAGCTCTACCAGTCTAGTCTCCATATAAAATGTATGGAAACCGACGCGCCTAGATTGGCATACATGGAACCCGTGTGCGCAGTGTAGTACCTACCTTAATAGTGTATTAACTTTCCACACAAATAAAACTCACTCCTTCATACTATGTTTTATTGTAATGAAATGAAATCACCTAAAATACACAGTAACCGCACTTGTGTCACAAGCAATAATTTATAATGCGCAACTTCAGACCAAGGAGGCTCTTTAGATCACCGACAGCTGTACAAGCCCCTTGTCCTTGCTTCTTAAGAGCGCAGTTTGAGGTAGGCACGTTGGTACCATTCATAGGGTCTGGAGTGGGCGTAGTACTCATGGTAGATGGGCTCCACCAGGGTATCAGGGGGGAGGAGGTTGTATACCTTCTCGCCGTAGTAGGTGCCGACCTGGAACAATTAATGATTTTACTATAATTGAAAACATTTCTCATCAACACACAGTCAGGTACCTGGGCATGCACCTGGACCGTCGATTCACTTGGAGAAAACATGTTCAAACAAAACGTGATGAAATAAACCTAAAATACAGGGGTCTTTACTGGCTACTGGAACGTAACTCAAAACTATCACTGGACAACAAGTTGCTCATATATAAAACAATCCTAAAACCTATTTGGACATATGGTATCCAGTTATGGGGCTGAGAGTTCAAAACTACATATTGAAACAGATATCAAATGCACCATGGTTTATAAAAACAGAGGTCCATGAAATTCTGAACAAGCCTACAATTAAACAAGAAATAGCCACTCATGGAGAGAACTATAAACTGAGACTGTCGAAGCACCCAAACCAACTAGCAGGGCAACTCACTATCCCCGAAACCATTCGTCGGCTTAAAAAGCGGCGTGATATCTTCGACGATTAGGGGGTCTGTGACCCAACAAATGAAGAGTAAAGGGCTGGCTCGGCTCTAATGGGAGCAGCACCCTAAACGACAAAAAGCACCAACCACATCTACTTATAGTCTGGAATGACTGATTGAAAGATTAGACAAAAAAAAAACTATAATATTGAAAAAGTGTCCAGAAGCTAGCAGGAAGATTTGCTAAATAAATATGGGAAAACAAATCTACTCACCACACCAAAGACAGATTTTAGCCAGCACATTGGATTATTGCTCTCGAAGCAGAATGCCAATTAGCAGTAGAGAAAAAGGAAAAAAAATCTATAATTGACAACCCTATTTTGAAGTGGGATATCTTCCCCAGAAATGTCTAAAGCTTGTCAGATGAGCTGTGGGCTAAAAGCTATTTATTGGGTCCCCATCAATAAAAGCATTTTTTTCAAACTAGATTGAGTTTATTATTATTACGGATGTGACTGAAAATGGTTTAAGTATCCATACTTATTTTTTAACAATATAAATGTGAAAGTAACTCATGTCTGTCTGTTACACTTTCATGTTCAAATTTGGTATGTAGTAAGCTTAGACCCCAAGGAAGGACATAAGCTACTTGTAATCTTGCTTCGACTATGCGCTCATATTATACGACATTCACACAGACAAAGCCGAAAGCAAACCTTAGTTAGGAGTAAATATTTTAGTCTTTTTCTCTTTACTTTTAGAGCACCTTGCTATTATAAGGTGTTTAGGTGAATCTTCACTACAACATGCTTGATAGAAACCATCAACTGTACTATATTTTTGGATTGGATATGGCTTTGATTGTGGCCAATCACAAAAATACTATAGTTATATATAACCATGCCAACAATGGCAGGATACCTAAGCATTTAACACGAGTTTTCACCCTTGCATACATAGTATCCTTATTTATTCAATCTATTTCCTGTCACTGCCGTGGCATTCAGTGCAGTGGCGTAAATTTACCATCCGAGGCCCGTGGCAAAATCATTAAGTGGGGCCCGAGGAAAAGCGTCAACTTTGTAATAAATTACAAAACTGGATAAATCACTGAAGTACAGACATAAAATATTCTTTCTTATTATTAAATCGGCAGGTCTCTAATCCTAAATAAATCGATTTTTATATTTAGTTACTTAAGGTGGGCTTCCTAGTGGCGTATCTATAAGGTAATCAAGCAGGCAAAATTCCACGGGAAATTAATCCTTTTCTTATTATAAACGCGTTTAATAAATCTTAACAATTTACTGGAATTTGTATATTTACTTCTTCTGAACTCAAGGTCACTCGAACCGCCCCGGGCCCCACGGGGCTGGGGGCCCGTGGCATTTTGCCAGTCTTGCCACCCTATAGTTACGCCACTGATTCAGTGCTTAACCTTTCGTATGCCGTAATTAGAGACACAATTAAAAAGTTATTGTGTCCCGCGTGGATCCGCGTTCCGGCCATACAACAAGTTAAACTATGTAGTGATACAACTGCATGTACCTATATTACCTTTTATGTTTAGCTTTTTGCTAACTAAGGTTTAGCTTCAAGTCTAGCTGGATAGGTACAGCTGAACACCAATTTTAGTATTTTACATGGATTAACTGCCTATCTGATGCCTAACACCTAGGTGCCCATAGATAGATAGGTATACAATACATAAATAATATCAACCTTGCATATTTGTAACAAACTACAAAAGGATTACGAAGGATTAGGAGACTTTATTTATCAATTCTGTTCTCCTTCGTACTCCTCGCTACACTTCCAGCCGCTATAATTGGCTCCTTTACTGTAACTGCAGTGCGTCTCTGGAACTCTCTCCCACACTCCCTTCGCGACAGCCCTTCTCTGGATGTCTTTAAGAGGAAAATTAAAGAGCACTTCCTTTCTCAATTGACATAATATTAGTATATATATAATATATGTTTATGTATATATATATATATTTTAGTCGTATTTATGTAGGTTTATGTTGTACACTGGATCCTACCCTCGAATGTGATCTCTCTCTCTATCACTCAAAGGTTTGCTGGGAGAAAAACTCATTTTTTTTTTTTTTTTTATAATGGATAGGCTCGCGTTTGACCACAATCTCACCTGATGGTAAGCGATGATGTGGCCGACGATGGAGCACGCTTGCCTAGAAGCAATCTATTCACTCTTGACTTAAAGACCCCTAGGTTATAGCTATCAGGAAACAGACTCCGGCAGGGAATTCCATTCCTTAGCTGTACGCATAATGAATGTACTCCCAAAACCTTCAGGCACGCACTGAAAGGACGACATCATTAGGGGACTAGTCTGGAGACTGCGGGGACGCCCGAGCCCCCCCGAGAATGTCCATCGGGCCCTCTCATCTGGTCGCCAACCAGCACGATGGCGCATTCCGGGATTTTTCGACAGATGGCGGGGCAGCCTTTCATGTGTGGCTAGCACATTACTTGGGCCCCCAACTATCTGCGGTCGGCCAGCGGTGCACCGTGCCTCGGATCCCGCTACCCTCCGCGACCAGTCCCCCGATACATCCATATCAGTACGAGCCAGGTTGGTCTGCTTGCGTTAGAACAGCCATTTCGACCCAACTCCTCTAGACTGGCTACACTGAGCATCATACCGGAACACGGCTAGGCCGCTTGGCGGTATGTCTTTGCTCAGTGGGTGGTCGCAAGCCAACGGTCGAAACCTACCACCAGTTAGTGTCACCTGATTAGCACCACCTGGGGACTACGTGTAGGGTCTTACTTTGGGTATTCTCCTACGGACGCGGGTGACTCGGTCCCCTCATTGTTGAGTTAAGCTCGCCTTTGTACATGAATTGTCAATTATGAATGTAATAAGGTTAAGTTTTTTTTGTGTGTACAATAAAGAATTAAGAAGGATAAAATTTACCTCCCATCCGGGAACGTCCTTCATGAGTTCTCTCTCAGCGTCACGGTTCTTACGGAGCTGCTTCAAGAATGCCCTGTCCCTCTCAGCCATTAACATGGGGAATATTGCCATCTTAGCTGACCGCATCTCTATCTCGTCTTTGGTTATTTGTTTGTAGTTCTTAGCATACAGGTAGATTGCGAATGCTGTGATGCCCACGTAGCCAGCAAACATAGTATACCCTGAAATGAATATAAAAACAGATATTATAGTAGAACTGGCTGAAATTGTGAGTATAAAGTCTGTCTAATAAGTCAACCGACTTGGGAATTTTGTATAATATTTAATCATTTAAAAAATACTTATATCCGATACTTTTCATAATGTTCTTCTGTTAGTAAACGATGATCTCTATCTCTTAATCAACCTTGATTATTAAACCCGTGTTGACTACATCAGATTTCATTAAATCCTAATAATTACCCAAGTCGTTTAACCTTTCAATCGTGGAAATTATAGACACAATAGAAGGACAATAGGTGCGTGAACGCCGGTTTAATTAATTAACTTATTAGACAGACTCTACCAATGCAAGATGTAACCAGAATGTTGAAAATAGTTTTTATGCCACTTTAGAAGTAAAAAAATTGATCATATTATAGAGGTCATGAATGAACACAAAACATGACTTACAATGATCACAGCATTCATTACAAACATTTTTTCGTTAGATTTTTGGACATTTTACACTGCATAAGGATATCTTTGTGGTTTTATAGGCAGAAAAACTAATTAAAACGTTTGGAAAACATAACAACCTAACCTATAAACATGGGTTACATAATCTCGTATTAGTCCTATGTACAACTAAAAATGAGAAAAACTATTATTTTACTTACCGCTAAAGAATGTTTTTGCAGGCACCCTTTTATAAGGAATCGGTTTGTAGCCCCCCGGAGGGGGCAAATCTTGTTTACGGGCTACCTGACAAGCCTGCATCTTTCGATTTGACAATGAAAGCGGATTTTCGATCAACAGCAGTTGTCATTTGTCAACAGCTGACTGACGTTTTTGAAGTTCGCGTTCCAATACACGAAAGCACAGTAACGTTAAAAAAAAAACTTTATTATTCGTCAATTATTCGTATCCATAACAACCATCAAGCCATCAGACGCTTTTGAGTATATTTTTCGCGTAAAAGTAATAAGTTTAGTAAATTATGAATCCTGCAGCCGTTGACGCTGAAGTTCAAGCTGATATTCCGGAACCAGAAAATGAAGACGAAACACTGAAGATAAGACCACTAGAACGTATCAAACTCCATCCCAAAGTTCCTATTGAACCATCTGCTTATGGCAAAGGGAAGAACTTTAGCCGTCCTTGGATTCTACAAGATGGACGTGAAGCTCCAGAAAAAGGGAGTGAGATGCGCGCCTGCTATAAAATCCCCAAAAAATCGAAATACGGGGAAGGTATGTAATCTATTGCTATTAATTTTTTTGCAAATACCTTTGGATAGATCATAATGAACGTAGACCCTTCATTATGATCTAACCAAATGCCCTAGGAGACCAGCAGATCTCACAAATCACCAATTTATTTTTAGGTATTCGCAAGCGAATGCTCACTGACTTCTTTTGGGAACAAATGCTGGATGAAGTGATCGAAGAGCTGAAGACATCTCAGCCTGTTTCCGAGTATTGCACAGAATATGACGCCAATTACGTCAAGGAAGATTTTGAGCCTCGCAATTTAGAAATTACTGCTGATAAAAACGTAAGCATGGAATGGGCTAGAAGTCAACTGGATGATTCCTTTTCTAGGGAAGCACCTGTCTACCTATTTTTAGACGACTTGCATTTTGAACAAGCACTTAGTTACCTTGGTACTACTCTACTACCTTGTACCGTCCTTGTGTATCCTTGTACTGTCGAGTTGACCCTAATATTGGTACTGGTGGCTACAAATACCAATTAATAGTCAGGCTCCATCTTTTACCACCGTACCCTCACTCAGAATCCTATAGCCAATTCGACCTCTGAACTGTCACCAACACCGCTCGGAAATGCCGAAACTTTGACCACTAAAATTTATTTACTTACTAACACTTGTGTCTGCGACATAAAGAAGAATTAAAAGTCGGGCATTTAATTATGAAGAGTCAATGGGTTTTTAGGGTTCCGTAGCCAAATGGCAAAAAACGGGACCCTGCCACAGCCACCTTTTTCCGAAATTATTAGAGTTACTATACTGTTGAAACTTAGTAAGTAGATATAGTCTTTGAACCGCATTAAGATTTTCACACGAAAATAGAAAAAAAACATTAAAGTTTGGGGGTCCCAGGGGGACCCCCAAACTTTATCATGTACCTACTTAGAACTGAAACTCAAAAGTTTTTTTTTTCATCAATCCCATACGTGGATAGGTCTTCAAAAATGATATTGTGGTTTCTAATATCATTTTTTTCTAAACTGAATAGTTTGCGCGAGAGACACTTCCAAAGTGGTAAAATGTGTGTCCCCCTGTAACTTCTAAAATAAGAGGATGATAAATCTAAAAAATACACTATTAGAAAAACATCGATCAAAGTTACAACGAACTACAAGAACTTTTATATTATGTTACTTGGTGCTACGGAACCCTTCATGGGCGAGTCCGAATCGCACTTGGCCGGTTTTTTATAGAGCAGTGGTAGCCGAGTGGTAATGGCCCCGACTTACGAGTTGTAGGTGGCGGGTTCAAACCCTGCCAGGCGCATTACTTTGTGTAATTTATTTCATTACCACTGCTCTCAAAACGGTGAAGGAAAATATCGTAGCCTTGTTGAAGACACCCAAGTTATTCCTAGCGTGTGGCAAAGTTTTTTTTTTGCTTTGATCTTACAAAATAGTGTCGTTTCAGATGCACCTCAAGTATCCACTGTACGGTACAGGATCCAGCGCTATTACTTTTTATAGCGAAACAACTACTAAGACAGGACCTGTAAGTAACATCGATCAACCACCAAACTATCCTCTTTTCAAGGGCTCTGGCTTTGCCCAGCGGCTCCATCTACTTATATATTGAAATGACCCTACGGTACAATTGCCGGCACGGATCTTGAGCGCTGGCTTCAAGTTGCGCAGAAGTCAAATATTCGGTCTCTTTAGTGGTGCGAAGTGAGACGCGGAGGCGGGGAGTGTCAGTGATTGGCTCGCCGCGCCATCTCGTCATAGACGTCACTCATGATTCGTTCCCTGCACTTGCTGCATGTATCTAACAACGACGACGATTGGCTCGCCAATGTTTGGAATGCGCAAAGCGATCCCTACTCTAACGCCGAGCGCTTAAGATCCGTGACGGTAATTGAAACTAAGGGATGTACGTTCTAAGCCGTGATCAACCAGGGGCCTTACCATGATGTGTTAAAATGTTAGGCGTGAGAGCGAGAAAGAGGGAGATGGAGCTATACACCGTGTATAGCTCCATCCCTTTATCAGTTTAGTCAAATGGTTCGCTGGTAGGACTTCATAATATATACTAGCTTTTGCCCGCGCGGCTTCGCTCCCGCTCTTTCCTACTACACCCTACTCTACCCTACCCTACCCTACTACACCCTACTCTACCCTACCCTACCTTACTACACCCTACTCTACCATAACCTACTCTACCTTACTCTACCCTACTTCATTTGTTACAAAAAATGTTATAAATGAAGAATCGCTCGACCGATTTTGTGCAAACTTCACATAAAACATCTACTAAATAGTCCGAACAAAGCCTAAACATTTGGTTTGGATAGGTGAGCCCGTTCTTGAGTTATAAAATTACAACGAAAAGTGATATTTATCTATCTAATCAATTCCGAAACATTGTATCGATCTCAATTTTTAACAGCGTATTTTTTACAGGGGGAAATTCTGGAGAAGTTCCGAAGATGCCAGTACTTCACTCGGCCTATGGAGGAGAGACTAGACGATGGCTGGGTTTTATAAGATTATTTATATTATTTTCCCTATAAAAGTCTTGTGTAAAATTATACTTAATGAATTTAATAAAGTCTTACAAAACCTAACGCTTTTATATTTTAACCATCCGAATCGTAAATAATTTGCATCAATGTTTTTGTAGTTGACGTGATATAACCCAGGAAATAAGACTAATAGGCAATAAGCAAATAGGAAGTTTGGAGACCGATCAGGTCAAGGTCACTATCAAAATTGGCATAGCATAAGCGTAGCATAATCAGCCTTTTAATGTTCCCGCTGCTGGCACATAGGCCTCCTGTCTAGAAGAGGGAATGGGCCGGCCGAAATGTATCACGCGGGCCCAGTGCGGGTTGGTGAATGTCATAGTCTAAGATCCGATTAAGAACGACCTTCACCGGTCTGTTTACTGGATGAAACGCATTTTATGATAAATTTTGTGTATTAAATAATATAACGCGGGTGGGTTGCCTAAGAAATTCCTGGCCAGACTATTATTAATAAAAAAATTAAAATTTACTTTTTTCTTAGAAAAATGCACAACCGTTATTCATACCAGATTTGTTCACAGACAACACTATAACATCGTATTCGTAATGAAACAGCGTTTACTTTGATATAGAATTTGTTGTATATCAAAATAAACACACCTGTTTATATATACCTGTTTATACCTGGCAACCCATAGTTATGCCAGGAAACAAATAGGCAACCCAACATTTTTATGTTCTAAAGGCTTCACATTTTCGGTTAGATTCGTTAAACACACCGGTGCATTTTTCAAAAAAAAAAAAAATTGTTTGGCCAGGAATTTCTCAGGCAACCCACCCGCGTTATATTATCTAATATACTAAATTTATCATAAAATACGTTTCATCTATTAAACAAACCGGTGAAGGTCGTTCTTAACCGTATCCTCTACTATCACATGTCATCGAATTTTTGGTTCTAAGACATGCCGGTTTCCGCACGAGATGTGGTCCTTCACCGTATTGAGAACAGTGATGATGAAATAAATTACACAATGTGCCTGGATAGATTTGAACCCGCGACCTACAACTCGAGTCGGGCCGTTACTACTCGGCCACCACGACGCTCTAAATTGGCAACCTTCACAAAATGAATTTACCTGCAGTCGGTCTTCTCGCCCGATTATTGTTTTTAAGCCTAGAGTGAATAGGCACTTAATAAACTAGTGGTGCGATTCACCGTCAATGATTGCATCCCTGCTTACCATTCAGGTGGGATCGCAGTCGAGCACTAGTACTCGTATATATTTTATCAATTAATTCATTAAACCCCAAGCGAACGCCGGCGTTCGCGCACCTATTGTCTTTCTATTGTGTCTGTAATTTCGACGATTGAAAGGTTAAAAAAAAAATTGCTAGTAGGTACCCTATCCAGTTATTCAATTACCTGAAATCTTAAAATCAAAAACCTTTCGAATTTTGGAATAAATTTTATTTACCACAGTAAAAAAAAAACGAACACATTCAACAATAGTACCTATCACACACTACAAGTATTTAGTAAAGCAATAACATTAAATTTATTCGGTTTACAACTTAAAACAACAGATCTTCGTCATCCCAGTTGTGAGGATAACAGACTGGTTTGAAGTCACCAGACTCCGTGGTCATGGACAGGGTAGAGGTACACGTCAGAATGCCAGTAAGGCACTCGATGGAATGGCGGCGAGGTGGCAACGGAGCAAGACCTTCGTCTCCTGATTCCTCTGAGAAATGGAAATGCTAATTAGTCCTGTTTCAAACCCTGATATTTTTAAAAAAAGGAACTGTTATTCTTAACAGTTCCTTTTTTGTTGTGTTGTCTTCTTTAACCTTTCGAATACCGTAATTAGATACGAGAGAGCGAACGCCGACATTCGCTTGGGGTTTGATGACCATCACCCATAAACATGTGAACGGTTTGGCATAAAATTTGGCACACAGCCGGGGTAAACTATGTCCTGGTAATCACATGGGATATTTTTTTTTATCTTGGGAGTATGTTCCCTTGTCTCCATTATTTTCTACTTTCACGCGAGTTAAACCTCCGAAAGAATATAATCTATAGTAAAAATAAAAAAACCGGCCAAGTGCGAGTCGGACTCGCCCATGAAGGGTTCCGTAGCAGCAAGTAACATAATATAAAAGTTCTTGTATTAATGTGTTGTAACTTTGATCGATGTTTTAATAATAGTGTATTTTTTTCGATTTATGACGCATTAAAAAAAAACTACTTACTAGATTTCGTTCAAACCAATTTTCGTTGGCAGTTTTTATAGTAATGTACATCATATATTTTTTTTAGTTTTATCATTCTCTTATTTTAGAAGTTAGAGGGGGGGGGACACACATTTTACCACTTTGGAAGTGTCTCTCGCGCAAACTATTCAGTTTAGAAAAAAAATATCTTAGAAACCTCAGTATCATTTTTGAAGACCTATCCATAGATACCCCACACGTATGGGTTTGATGAAAAAAAAATATTTAAGTTTCAGTTCTAAGTATGGGGACCCCCAAAATTTATTGCTTTTTTTCTATTTTTGTGTGAAAATCTTAATGCGGTTTACAGAATACATCTACTTACAAAGTTTCAACAGTATAGCTCTTATAGTTTCGGAAAAAAGTGGCTGTGACATACGGACGGACAGACAGACAGACAGACAGACAGACAGACAGACAGACAGACAGACAGACAGACAGACAGACAGACAGACAGACAGACAGACAGACAGACAGACAGACAGACAGACAGACAGACATGACGAATCTATAAGGGTTCCGTTTTTTGCCATTTGGCTACGGAACCCTAAAAAGAGACCAAGATCAAGCTTATCTGTATAAAACCATCGTGTAGAGGAGTTTTGGTAGAACCTTGTAAATACCAATACTAGTCTTAGGGGCGAGTCACACCGGAATAAAAGCGGCCGGCGATCACTTTTAGCGTGAAATAATTTTAAACTTTATATAATCCACATACTTATAAGACTAGTATCGCTTCAAAAGATCGCGCCCGCCCAGGGCGTCACTAGTTCTGCCCACGGTTGCCATTCCGGTGTGACTCGGCCCTTACAGACGGTAGAAAAGCCACTGATACCTATAGAAGGGATATTTTGGCTCTCAATATTTAACCTTTCAAATACCGTCAATTAGAGACAATAACAGCGCCAACGGCGGCGTTCGCTTGGGGTTTTATGAATTAAATGATACATGCCCAGAGCTTCCCCGGCACCACACGCGCTACTAGATTGCCGCAAAAGGAAGCGGGTTCGAGTTTTAACCTTCTTCGCTTTTAACATTTTTAAACGATGAAATTCTTCACGTTCCTGAATGCAGACAAAAAGTTAAGTTCATAATATTCAATAGCAGTATTTTATTTAGAAAAGATAGAGGTTACCCTTTCATCCATTTCCGTCAAAATATAATTTTCAGTGTTGCGTAACTTCGGCAGAATGACTTTCTCGATACCGTTTACCTTCCTGTGAAGATTTTTGATGAATTTGTCAGTGAATATTTAAGAATCATTAAAATGGATGGAATTCTACTACCTTAATGTGGTCCTAATAGCTTCGTCCAAGAGTATACAACTATTTCTCAATGATGCAAACTTGACGAGTATTCGCACAGCTTCTCTGAAAGCTTTCTTGGCTTCCCCGGTGCGGTGGCCGCCTGCGCCGAGGCCTGCGTATCGGAACGAGTCCCCAACACCATCCTCTTCTACAGCTAAAAGCGATACTGTGGAAACACCTGATATGTTCTCGGCTACGCGCTGAACTCTGATTTGAGCCTGTATCAGTAGGTATTCGTCACTTTAATGAATTTGAAATTCCAGTATTTTTAGCTGGTATCCCCTAATAATACCGCGGAATTCAAAGTTTTTGACCGTTTTTTGCCTAGTTCTCTAGTGGGTATATACCTATGCCAGGCCTCCGTCACTCCATGTACTTGCGCGCTATAAGTGCCTACCGCCCAGCCGAGCGGTCTCGGGCCGCCGGCGGACCAAATTCAGTGCGGTTTTCGCAAGCGAAGCGCGCGCACGCCGTTCAATTTTAATAGTGCTGTTCGTTCGTACGCGTATATATAAAACAAAACAAACTTACAAATATAATAAAACAAACTTTAAAAAAGAGAACCGACTTCAAAACACTAAACCGTAAGAAATAATTTCTTCTTTGATGTCAGTGCTTTTTCGATTCGTAATTACCAGCTGTTAGCACTAACATAAAAAAAAAATATATATTTCTTACGGCTTAGTGCTTTATTTGAAGTCGGTTCTCTTTTTTTAAGGCTTTTTTTTTCATTTCTAGTGAACATCTCCGAAGATAATCATCAAACTAAGAAGTATTATACTTATTTTAAAACGTTCTCCTAAATGTAACAAATCCTTTTCTGATAACCGCATCGATATCGGTTTAGACAAACGCGAGATTATCGCGCACAAACATACCTACAAACCATACAAGTCAAACTTCTCAGTTTGGCCTGTATGTCTGATCACCTCCTTTTTTTAAGTTGGTTAAATATTTTATAAATGATAAAATTTTTAACTGCCACATAAAAGTCAGAACATATTCACAGTTCTCAATAACATAGATAAAAAGTTATGTTAATTTAATTTTATCGAAGAGGCAGCCCTGCGATTACTGTGGAATCGCGCGGTGCGAAGCAATCACTGCTGTACGCTTGAGCATTTAGGCGCATTTTAGCATACAGTGGTTGTTGACGCGAGGGAGTAGGCAATTATCGTAATAGGTATTGGAATTTTTCTACTGAGTGAAGTATCTGTTACGTAGTAACTATTCAGTAATCTGTGCCTATGCGCTATTGTGTAATCTTATTCGCATCGCCAGAAGTTGTGATAAGTATGTTTGCTAATTAGCTGCTACGCTGTAATACAGTTACCAAATAAATATTTCGTTGCTTGTATGTGTAGTTACCATCAGTGGTGTAACTACACTGAGGCCCGTGGCATAATCATTAGATGGTGCCTTGGAAAAATCGCCATCTTTATAATTAAATTTGGATAAATCACTGAAGAAGCCATAAAATATTCTTTATTATTAATAAATCGGCAAGTTCTCTAATATACAAGGGTTTTTATATTTCATCTCTGAAGGTGGCTTCCCTATGGCGTAAGTATAAATAAGGTGGTAAGGCTGGCAAAATAGCACGGGAAATTGATCCTTTTCGGAATGCTTTTAATAAACCTTAATTAATAATTTACTTGAACTTGTATATTTTCTTCTGAGCCCAAGGCTTCTTAAGTCGGGGGGCCCACCAAGGAAGGGGTCCGTGACATTTTACCACCCTATAGTCACGCCACTGGTTTCAATCATTCTCATCTTACTCTTATAATTGAAGACTTACTTGACCAACTTTCTCAAGCACCAAAGCATTTGACTCTCCATTAGTGAACTTAACAGCTGCCAACGTTATGTAGGCTTCTCTCAGAGTGTGGCCCAGAATGGCTTGAGTGGAGGCCAATTCTGAGGCCACTTGCCTGCCCCTGATACGTAGGGCTTCGGCCTTGCGCTTCAGGAGTTGATAGCCACGGTTAACTTGTTCCTGCCTATGTTTTATTTCTTTTAACATGAAGAGGGATGCCGTCACTGGGTATCGGTTCTCATTCATTTTAAGATTGCTTTTATCTAGGAAAAATATTTTAATAAAGTTTATAGGTACTCTTGAGGTTTTAGGAATAACGTCAATCTGTCAATTTTAAATTGTCAACAATGATGATGACGTTCGGTGTGAAAAGTAAATTAGGCATAGGGCTAAGTTTTTGTAGAATACAAACTCTTTGTAACTATCTCGGAAAACGACTAATCTATGGCTCATGGTATGATTCTTTAAATAGCGTGAAATGACGTCCACGGGCCAACGCTGCCATAAGCGGGTGCCCGCTCATCGAAGCGTTCTAGCAGTTACTTCAATGGAGATACTGTGTGATAGCTTCAAAAAGAAATTGATTGCAATAAGAAATAGGACTCCATTTATTCGTGGTTGTGCACGACAAAGTGCATCTTTTACTGCAATTACTGTCTAAATTCTTGCCAAATTGTGCGTGAACAATAACGTGCTAGGTATTCATTTACAATATACATGTATTCATTTACAATACGAGGGTCACACTTACGCATAAACCGGAGCGCCCACGCCTCAATACTTACAATAACTACACTTCACTTAATACAATCGTTGGCATTGTCGTCAGTGTGCACCCAGCTTTACAACTTTCACTTTTACATCACTTCAGTAAAAAACAATAAATATAGAAAATACTCATTATTTCATCTAGATTCTAAAATATTTCTTTACATTTCATAAATGTATGTTTATAAAGCAGTCTCTCTTCTTACAAATAAATTATTCTAAAGTCATTCACTGGTCAAATTCAATCCCAATAAAACTTTCTAACTCTCAGCTGTCCGGCCAATAGTTATAGTTTCCTGAGGGAGGGGGTACAGGCATTGGGGGCCCGTTTGGTGGAGGCCCTGTGCCCGCACTGTAAGGGGACCCTTGTGGTGATCCATACCTTGGTCTGAACCAAGGCCTACTTGTGTACTGGTACTGGTTACTCGCGTAAGCTGCCAAGTTCTGTCCAGTGGCGTTTGGGTAAGGGTTCTGCGGAGTCTGGTTCGGCGCGAAAGCTACGTTAGGCATGTTCGGAAGGTTGGTAGTAGGATACGTCTGAGGAGCTGGTGTTGTCGATGGAGAAAAATTTGCCTGCGAACTTTGTGATGTTGGCGTACTTGGGGGCGCGTACGTCTGGTTAGAAGCTTGGTTCGACCCGTTTGTAGGGTTGTAGGTGGGAGGCGGTTGAGTCGTCGTCGTCTGACTGACGTAAGTTGCTGTCTGGCTGCCATTCGATGATCCGTACGTCGGAGTGCCATTCTGATTGGTCGGCGTAAAGCCTGTAGTCTGCGTTGATTGGCCGTCTGACGTGAACGTTTGCTGATTTTGCACTGTACCCGTTAATGAATACCCGTTGTTATCTTGTGATGACGATGTAATGTAGTTAGTTTGGTTGTTGGCCCCATTTGTATCAGTTTCTGTGGATGTAGATTGTCCATTGCCATTGTTTGAGGTATTTTGTGTCGCTGGTATACTATACTGCACCGTCGGATTGTTAGTTGGTACAGTGATCGTTCCAGAGTTCCCTTGCATCATATACTGTTGGGGCATCCCTGCATACTGTGACGTCGGTGTAAGGAACGAATTTGGAATTATTTGTTGCATAGGCGGCTGTGTCCCGGGGATTGTTTGCCCAGGGTTCGTTAGAGGAGAAGACGGTGGGGGAGCTTGCACAATGGGTATGGTCCCTAAATTAGGATTCAGTTGATGTCCAGCGAGAGCTGCGTTTAGCTGCTGGGCGGATAGCTGCGTATTAAAGTTGAATCCTGTGGGCATATATTGCGAAGTAGCTGGCATGTTCATCAAAGGCACATTGTACTGGACTCCGCCTGGCATGCCTAGTTGATTTGGTTGCATCACTGTGACATTCTGACCAGGTTGGAGAACTTGCTGGAACCCTGGAGGTAAAGCACTTTGCATGAGGTTCGGATGATTTGCCGGTATCATATAAACCTGGCTGTTTGACTGCCCAAGCATCGTAGGGACTTGGCCTATATTCAAAGGGTTCTGTAACACAGTCATTCCCTGAGGAACTGTGATCATTTGCACGTTTTGTGCAGTATTCTGCATTTTGCTGAGGTCTTGCTTCTGTCCGTCTTTGCTGGTCTGGATTTGGATCGCGTTTCTGTCGATTTGGCGAATGTACATTCCAGTACCATCTTGGCCCAATCCGGGGGAGGAGACACTGTGAAAAAATATGTATAATTACATGTCTTTGCAAAAACGAAATTGGAGAAGGCGGAATTGTCTTTTACTGAGAAGACAGCATACAGGCAACGAAAAAGAAAGTTAGTATCGGCGATAAGTAAGACAGAAACCTATGGCTTGCTGTAAACATTAAACAAAATGGGTTAGTAAGAAACTTGTCAAGCTGGTTATCTCCCTAATTTAGGGTCAAAATAATGTTATCTTACTTCGTCTGCTGACCCGAAGATACTTGTATAATGGTCCCGTGTGCTGGATTTATTTTCATTCCCATACTGACTATGGTGTTGTCCTTAGCTGTAAAATAATGTCAAGTTATAGTACCAGTTCTGAAATTTTCTTTTACGCATTGCTTTCTACGCTTAGGCTTTGCAGGCCTGATTGAGCTGCTACTATGCTGTTAGTGAAATAAATACTTAATCTACTGCTACATTGACTAATGTCAAATTACCTACGCATTGCAAAAAATTCTGATCTCGGAATCTCCATTGAAATCTGAAAATAATTATTTAAATGCTACTTTAGTGTACTACATAATTATTTTCTGAATCGTTTGAAAGAGTTATCCAGAACCTGGAACGCAAAGGGCAATTGGAGGATCACAGGTGGATTTTAGTCGGTAAAAGTCCGACACTCCCTCTCGCCCCACCCAGAAAGCAGGAGACGATATTTTCTAATTTCCCACCTAAAAACAAAAGTCTACTAGGTACGTATTATTTATAGCGCGTCATTCATGTGTTTAACTTCAGGCAGAGTAAGAGTAAGGGTGATTTGCACCATTTAACTATAACGATAACCAAACCATAACCAGCAGTCAATTCGACGATTTGACAACTGTTAACGGCTTTGTTATTGTTATAGTTAAATGGTGCAACTCACCCTTAATAACTAGTGAAGTGACGCATACGCATAACGTTGTAAAACAAATATACGCTGAGACGTGCATTAGCAGTTTTTTACAAGCAGCTTGAAACTTGTCCAATTGTTACTTGAGGATCGGCTTAAGACGTTTTTTTCTTCCATTATATCCTGTCAACTGCAACGCTATGCCTTTCAAACTAACTAATTATAATATCGCAATCTACTGCAGTACAAAAAATAATAACTACGCTTGGCAATCGTTAGTAATGAGTAGATATTTGGAAAGCAAACTCTTCGGTTTCTTACACTGAGTAAAAGCTCCACCATTATTTTTCGTCATTCGAAGAACATATTCTGAAAAGAATAAAGTGCTTATGATTGAAATTAGTTTATGTAGATGGCAACAAAAAAAAAAACTATCGAAGTCCTGGTAGCGTCATCTATGGCGCCACATTAGAACTAAAGTACAAAATCCTGCATTGCGCAATTAGTTCTCCGCGCGATCTGCACATATACAACAGCCCGAAATCATCTCTCGGGCAGTTGCTCAGATCAGACAAAACATCCGTCTGGTCGGAAGATCCTACTTTTTCAACGGAGGTTTGTAGGACTTTACACTCTGTTCCGTGTACCTTTAAATCCTTATTAGCGTTCTTTCTGTAAACAGTCTTAGAAGTATATTTAGCGCCAAGCAAACCATAAATAAAATGGTGTTACGCCATGTACGCAACATCTTGATACTGATAACGCTAATATATTTACGCTGTTAAATTGAATATTACGCTTTATCATTAACTATTATTATGTAGCGCTGTGCAAAACTTTGAAAAGGGTACGCCACCAACATTAAGGGGCCGGCGGAGGATGAATTTCCATACAAACGTAATACCACGCTCATTTGCAGTTGGAGCATATATCCAACATATTATGATGATATTCGGTTAAAGACAATATTTATCTAGGTTCCTACGTCGAGAATATTAGAAATATTGTTATTTTTAATACAAGAAAAGCCAAATGGCATGTTTTGCCATTTACGCTATAAAAAAGTGCGAAATACAATTTGCTTAAATTTCTTTTTGTTTTTTTAAAAAAGAAAGACGTAGGAACCTAGATAAATATTGTCTATAACCAAATATCATCATAATATGTTGGAAATATGCTCCAACTGCAAATGAGCGTGGTATTACGTTTGTATGGAAATTCATCCTCCGCCGGCCCCTTAAGACATTTTCAGAGTAATAAAATTAATGTACGAGATCCGCATTGCAAAAAAAAAATCAAAACGCTGAACTTAAGGCATTAAAAGTCCGCCTCTGTACTGTTGTGTGCATAAAGAATAAATAAATTTTTAAAATAGTTTATGCAAAAGTACCGCTAGTGCTAAACTTAAACTTATACACCGTTAAATTTTTATCGTTTAAATCCCGTGCAGGGTCGATCCGGTACATGAAACACTATCGATTTGTGAAGATAAAATTAAAAAAATAAAGTACGTTTTTTTAAAAAAATCGTATTGATTTACGCATGTACGAACTTAATTTTACTAAGAAAACGTCAGCTGAGCGAGTCCAATGACCTTTATGTAGTAGTCGGCGTTGCGTACAAACTACCTACAGGTCATTGGACTCGCTCAGCTGACATTTTCTTAAAGAAATTAATTTCGTACATGCGTAAATTAATGCGAGTTTTAAAAATAAAGGTACTTTATTTTTAATTTTATCTTTATAAATCGATAGTGTTTCATGTACCAGATCGACCCTCCACGGGATTAAAACGATCAAAATTTAGCAGTATATAACTGACAGAAAAGACGACGATTTTCATCTCACATAATGCAGAAAAAATAGCACAGAAAATATAAAAGAAATTGCGGAAAGCGATAAGGCCGCCAATTGCGGCTTCCGTACCTGAACCAATAAAAACATTTTTCTCAGGAACGCGTGGAGGTGTTAAACTAAAATTAATCTACACTAATACAATAAAGAGGTAAAGTTTTTTTTTTATTTGTAGAAGGTAATCTCTGAAAGTATTGGTCCGATTGCTAAAATTTTGTCACCGATAGAAAGCTGCTTTATTCCTGAGTGACATAGGCTATATTTTATGTACGCAGGCGAAGCTGCAGGCAAAAGCTAATATCGAATACTCCGGTCTGCGTTACCCCTTGGAGCAGTGAAAAAAACAAACTTCTAAATCTGGTGCACATTTTGACATTAGCAAGGAAATCATAACCTAAATACATAGTCATAGGCCACTTCCCGTTGATATCCTGAAAAGCAAGAAGCAAGGTCACACAGCACAAAAATGTAGGCGGACGCGTAGCTTCATAGCCGCGTAGATATACTCTACTTAGCACGACTGAAACCGTAAATTTACAACATCACAAAATACTAAACTCTTTTGATTTACGGAAAAATCTTCGAACTATTGGTCTCTTAGCTTAGTTATTCCACTTGGTGAAAACTCAGTACCGTTATCTAACCTATTTACATAAACGCCAATAAAACGATTGCTACTCGCATTATAGAAAGGCCTACTGTCCACTGACGCGTAGCTTCATAGACGCGTAGATAGGTAGATATACACTACTCGTACTCTCTCTCTGCGTGTTCGTCATTATACGCCTGGTGTACGCCTGCGTGAAGCTTACATACAACACTATGAAACTCTGTCGACGAAGCCGCAACGACACGTCGCACACTGGGACCCGTCCATACAACGCAATGCTCAAAACTCGATTTTTAAAGTGAGAATATTTAAAAAAAATAAACTATGTAAGGGTAGACTTAAGAATGTGTTACATCATTTCTACAAATGCATAGTTTATTTTTTGAAATACCTTCTTTTTGAAAATCGAGTTTTGAGCATTGCGTTGTATGGACGGGTCCCAGTGTGCGTCGGCACGACGTTGCAGCGCATGGGCCGTTGGAAGTACCTAAATAAAGTTCTAGTAGGTTTGCTTTTCATCATCATTGTGGCTTGTGAATTGTAGTAAAAGCGCTGCTTGCTAACTGGATACTGTCCTACTGGAATCGCATGCCTGCTTTGGATCGTCGAGGACTTGACTAAAGGTAGCCATACACACTAGGGTATACCTGTCAGGTTTGCCTGTACAGAGTTATACAGATAAACCGGAGCGTGTATGTTGCATAACTGTGCAGGTTTCCACACAAGCTTACCTGACAGGTATACCGTGGCTCTATGGCTACCTTAATACAGGTTGCAGTATTGTAAATAAGTGGAGTGGGTCGCTCTGCTTTCAGTCTCTCGCTCTTCTACAAAAAACAGGTTAAACGAGACAGCAACAGTGTACGAGGATCCACTGATTTCTTTAGCAGACTTGAAGAAGTAGCTTAGGGTTGGAATCATGGTATTTGGAAGTGCTGAGCTTCTTGCAATGCTTGGCTACGCTATGCTAACTATATTGCTACAAAACATAAAAATGGCAGTGTTGTGTAGCCTCTGATGCCCCGTCATAACCTCGCAATAAAGTTGATATTGTATGTTGTGGTGACCCCTTCACGACCCGGGAAACTTGACTTTAATAAAAATGCTAGAATAAATAAATATTAATCGCAAGATGCCGCCTTTCCCTTGTCCGTGAAATCCTGAGAAGACGCAAGTGCTTTAAAAACAATACAAATTAAAATACGCAACTGAAGCCTTAATATTATTAAGTAAGCAGGTGCTGGTTACACAAATATTTTATACACGAGATGACTTGAATAACTAATTGCCATTTTAATTACAATCAATTTCTTCTCAATTTGATACACTAATCTACGCAGAATTTAAATTTCAGTACGTTTAGAAGCTTTTACGCATATAGTCTCGCGTGACGTCGAATCCCTATGACGATTCTATATTCCTTACGCAATGAAAAAAGTACAATAAACTCTTTGCTTTGAATGTCATCCTTAAGGGCCTATTGAACCATTCGATATTCAGACAGTCTTAGTCGATATCGCGTCGTGTCGCGTGGTGTAATAAGGGTCAGACTGTCTTACTCGGAATGAAAAAAGACGGGTCTGAAATCGTGTGCTGAATAGTGTAGTGTAATAGACCCTTTAAGCTTACGGAATAGAAGTCAAAATCGGTGGAACGGACAGTGAAAAAGGTTTGTTTAAATGTCTAATGTTATTGCGATTGGAGTAGTGTTCCTTCTAAATTTTTTGAGGTAAAAACCATGACACGACGCATCTGCTACTTGCCTGATAAGATCGTTTCAGCTGATCTCTACAACATTATTTTTAATTTTTCCAAAATCTGAATATACTTTGTTCAGAATCAGTAATTGAATGGATTTCAATAGTTTTTACGCCATGTTATATTTTGTTCCCAAAAATATTTTAAAAGGTTACAATTTGGATACCACCGACACTAAGTACTCGTACAACACAGATCACAGCTGATCACAGCGGGCATTAGGCGTTAGCAAACAGCTGGGTGCAAGTGCAAAACAACCCCTCAGTCGCCTGAATGGCCCGGTGACTACATATTTTTGCTGACATAACAAGCTTATAATTTTGTGATTTTTCATAATACATATACGAAATTTTGTACATAGATTCTTTACATAAAAACGCTAGACACGTGTTACGGGTTTCGCATATAACAAAACTAATGTTGTATAACTATAAAAAATATACGCGTACGCAAAATGCCATGATTATGTTTACTTACATGGTTAAAACCTGGTAGATGACATGCGATTGTAAGTATAGGTGTACGTACGCTTAGCATTTGAAGTAAGAAGTAATGGCAACGCTACATTCGAGTGATCTCGTATAAAAACAGCAGATAATCTTCAATGTACCTGGTGCCGCGGTCCAGGTGCGCGAATCTCTCGTGGAGTTCTTGTCTTGGCTCACATGCGACCTGGAGCATCACATCGTTTCAATACACGAACATAACAAAATAAGCATTTCAAACCAAAAAAAGGAAGTTCTTCATTTGAAATCTTCAGAGAGGCGAAGGATTTGAAAGTTCAAAGAACTGTAGAAGTGATTTTCTGTAACGAGAATATCTTCCGTGATTCTTCTTTCTTGTAGAACTGGCCGGTTTGTATTCATTTCGGGAAACACGTTGAAAATAGAACCTCTTCTTATGTGGAAGTCGTTAAAATAGCGTGTTCCATTACTATTGTGACCTAAGCGGTAGGTTACATTATTATTATTGTAAAAAAAATTAAATATGAGAAATGTTAGAGATGCTTGTATACAAATTATAATTTCTGTGAAAAGACGTCCGCTGCTGGACATAGGCCTCCTCCAAGTGTCTCCACTACGAACGATCCTCTGCGTCTTCCCAGAGGCGTAGCTTTAGCGTAGCAAAGCCTTTTGCTTTCATAAATTCGAAAACGAGACAGCCACTGTTGCAACCCAGCGATCGACCACATCGTCGCTTACCACCAGGTACTGGAGGGATCACGGGTAATAGGCCCCCCATGGGCTCTTTGGGTAACTTTCAAGACTGCTGATGATGCTCATTGAGAGCGATCACGTTTTATTTCCCGGTCATCACTGGCAACACGCACTTTTAACACAGTAAGTGAGACCAGAAGATACCGCGCAGCATCCCGATTTGACCTCTTTCTCAAATTTGGGCCTACTTAACTCAGTCACAATAGTAATAAAACAAAACCATAAAAAGCTTAAAAATCAAAAAAATATGTTTTCTGTCTTCCAATTGACGATTGTTTTCTTCAAAGAAAGCAAAACATTTTAATATTTGCAAAAAAAAGTGTATTGAGGTTGTAATTATTGTAACGCCAATTGCCTTAACACGCAGTTTTATCCAAATAGATACAGTAATTTATTAAATAATGTTCCATGCAATATTTTTTTGCGATTATTAAAATGTTGTAGAAAAGATAGTTGCTGTACAAGAAATGAGTAAACTATGCGAAAGAAATAATAATTGTTTACAATATTTTTTTTTTTAAGCGGTTCACAAGTTACAGCAAATGTCTTTTCTAATAAAAAAAAAAATCTGAAAGAGAGTCTAAATGATTTTTTTTTACTATAGTAACTTACACAGCGGGAGCTATAGGCCTTAGCTGCAACTGACTTGGAGTCCCATCAGACAGTCTCTTTTGACCACGAGACTCTTGTCCAACAGTTTTTGAAGGAGTTGACGAGTTCTGAAATGCGAAAACATCTTTTAGAAAAATTCGTCGTTTGTTGGTGATGAATGAAAGGGCGCTAATTAGGGCAGAAGCAATTTGTTTATTTATTTAACACTAGAAGCGCGGACTATTAATTGTTATTAAAATGTTGACCATTTTATATTTGCTTTTATTGATTTTTTTTTTTGACTTAATTTATTGTGTCATTGTTATTATCCTGATCTCATTGTTTTGTAATTTTCAATGTTTTTTTTTTTACGGATCTTTAAGGTCTGAAATAAAGGTTTATTATTATTAATATTAAAAAAATGATATACAAATGAGACTGGTAATATAATAGTTTTTATTAGGTATTAGATACCTACACATATTTTGATGTACTTTGCGATTCAACGCATAATAAAACTAGAGCAGGAAGAACATAAAAAGGGATAAATTTGGGTACCTACGCTTCTAGTGTCAACAATTAATGTAAACACATAATATAACAAACAGACAAAAAGGAAACAGAAAAATAGAGACAAAGGTGACGCGTACTTCTGAAGAAAATAAATGGGTTGGAAAACATGACTTTGAAGAATTTTATAAAATGAAAGAAGCAAATGAATACAGCAGTGACGTAGCTAGCAACGTGATTGTTTAGGGTGTTATAAAAAAAAAAAACAAGACTGTCAAACTACGCCACTAGAAAATGTTAAAACATGGATGGAAAAGAAATGCATTTAACAAGACAACCGCCAAAATTAAAGAACTAACGAAAAAGTACATAAAATGCAGGTTTCAGCAGGGATGACGACAAAAGAAATGGCTAAATAATCCGTGAAAAAAAAAACCCTAGACCAAACACCAAAGGCGAAATGTGAGGTTAAGCATCACATATTAGTATGTGCTAATATTAAAATCTGCTCACAGAAATTATTTGTGGCGAAGACGCTTGTCCTGTTGATATAATGTTTATCAAAGAACCACTGCTTGCTATTGGCTGTTGGGAAAATTTAAAACATTATCAATGTTATGTTTAGGCCATGTTATTGTACTAGAGATAACAATGTACATAAAATATTGCAGTAAACAAATTAAATTAGAATGATTTACTTTAATAGGTAGTTTCGTTTTTCATCATTTATTAACATGTATAGAATAGCATAGTTGGCCTTATAATGTTCCCACTGTTTGGACTCGGGCATTCTCTCTCGGAGGGAGAATGGACCGTAATCCACTACGCAGGCCCA
This sequence comes from Mythimna ferrago, assembly GCA_910589285.2. Lineage (NCBI taxonomy): Eukaryota > Metazoa > Arthropoda > Insecta > Lepidoptera > Noctuidae > Mythimna > Mythimna ferrago. Next base: position 7,658,165 of record OU342689.1, read on the forward strand.
GTGCGGGTTGGTTTTATTGACATGTAATTAGACACTTTTTTAATTGTCTAGCCAAAATATATATGAGTAAATATTTAATTTATAATAAACGTTACAGTATGTTTGACTTAGTAGCTTCATAGAAATTTTAAAGCCACTAATAAAATAAGGTATAATTAGATACATAATTTCAAAGTGCAAAATGACAAATGGTAGACAAATGTAAAACAAACAAAATTTTTGGAACTATAGTCAATTTGCACTTTGGAAAAGTGCAAATTGACTATAGTTCCAAAAACACTTCTAAATACACCACTACCTATAAATCAGTGTTGGGCAAAATGTAGTTAACTACAAATTAACAATTACAATTACAAATTGTAATTGGCGACTTCAATTACAAATTACTTGAAATTATTGAAAAGTAATTCAACTAACATGCAATTACTCAATTACTTATGTATAATTTCTTCTAAAGTTGAGGTAGTTAGTTATATAAAGCGATGAATGATTGATCAAATGTGTTTATTTATTTAAAAAAAAGTGATTTACTTTAAATTAGACTTTAAACTGTCATAAACAGACATACAAGGTTCCACCTTGTAGTCCCAGGTCTTGAAAGTGTATGTCCTATGATGCTCTGAATAATTTCAGCAGATTTTGGTCGGTTAGCAGCATTCCATAATGTGGTACATTTTTGCAACATTTGGTTATGTGTTATGGAAAGTCGTGTATTAGGTACGTTCAAAACTTTGTTGCTGTCCGAAGTGCAACACAAACTAAGTTTGTGAGCACAACATCTTAAGTGAGATGGTAACTGTCGAATCGACGATGGCAGCGCTGCTGATTCTTCGATATGAGTGTGAGCGAAACCACCGCTAAAGGACCTATTACACTGTGCTGAATATCGCGTGCGATCCTACTATTTTTCATTCATAGAAAGACAGTCTAGTCTATGGTTCGACGTATTGTGCGCGACGTGCGCGCAGCAAGCGAACTACCGCAAAATTTAGGTGGTTTTGTATGTTACCCGCAATGTTACCCCATAAACAGTAATTGGGTAATTTGAATTACAAATTAATGTAATTAGAATTACTTGTGACTTATGTAATTGAATAACAGTAATTTCAATTACATGTAATTTTAATTAAAGTAATTCAATTACTTTTCATTAATTTAATAATTAAATTACAAAAGTAAATTAATTACGCCCAACACTGCTATAAATTGATTTAATAAAGTCAGAAAAATAAAGAAATATAGAGCTTAGAAGTTTTTGGAAAAAAAAAATTGACATTTTGCTCTTTGGTCTTTTCATAAAATAATAACTAACTTTATGAACAATAGCAACATTGTAGAAAAAATCCAAATGTTACCTTCTGGTTTAGCTGCATGAAAGTGCCGGTAGCTTGTAATTGCTGCAACTGACCGGCTGTCAGAGGTAGAGATGTTTGTTGTAGGCCACCAGCTGGGGCTATCTGTAATATGATACACATGTTTGAGTTGAACTTACAGAATCGAAACTAAAAGAAGACATCAAGTACAATACAGGTCATGGCAGGTTTTAGCGGGCATTAGGTGCCAACGCTGGGTGCTGAAGCAAAACGACCCCTCAATCACCCAGGTGGCCCGGTTACCAAGTATTTGTCGCCAACCAGGTACCATAACTGGCTAAATAACCTTGTGATTTTTCATAATACAGCAATTTTGTTTTTTGTGTGTGCGAAAAAACTTGGATTCTTTGCATAAAAATACTAGACAGGTGTTTAAAGTTTTGTATATACTAAAAATAAGGTTGTGTATTTTAAAAATTTGCTTTTATATTACTTTTAGTTAGTTATTTTTGAGATAATAAGATTACTTACAGATACAAACTGCTGAGGTTGAAAATTAGTCAGACCTTGCTGCCCTGCTGCCAAGTCTTGCAGCTGTTGATAAGGTATCAACATTGTCTGGGAGCCCGGCACAGTCCACTGCACAGTGTCGGCCCCTTGTATGTGGTACTTGATGTCTTTGTCCCCCTTGTCCGTACTATACAGGATCTTCTGACAAGCATTAGTACTCTGAGCAGCACACACTACAGGAGTAGAAGTAGCTGTGCTTACAGTCGTATTCTCAGATGTTGAAAGACTTGCTTGAGGAAATGTTAACCCATTTGGTAAAATCATTGACATAGAAGATGGCACACCACTCAACCGCAAAGGAGTCACATTGACAGGCTGCATACTAGATATATCTACTATCTGTGTCCCAAAGTTAGGCTGCTGCAAACTCAACGTTTGGCCAAGAGGTAGAGATGTAAAGTTGGCATTAGAAACTTGCATCCCAGGTTGTACTATAGGTATTAGCTGCCCGTTCTCTTGGTTCAACACATACTGCTGCTGAGGTTGAAGCAGTTGTAACATTGTGGGTTGACGAACGGTCATGAGCGGGGCTGTCGCTGGCGCCACGCTCACCACTGGGGGAATGACGGCGGGGTGAGCGGTGGACGTTAACGTAGGAGGAGTGGACAGTGCCGCAGTCACAACTGGCGGTGGTACGGTCGGAGGCGCGCTAGTCGTCGTCAGCGTCGGTGGAGGCACGTTCAGCGCAGGCGGCGGCCCTCCAGCCTGCGCCGCGCTCCATTGCGCCAACTCAGCCCTTATAGTCTCTATCAAGTTCTGCGCGAGTGACCTCGCGCCAGCCAATGCTTCAGATCTAGTATGATGCAGAGCCAAATGCAATGGCTCAAGTTTATCGCCTTTTAACACAGCTACAACACCAGTCTCTGACCTTATATATTCCAAGTTAGTACCGTTCTGAAAGAAAATTAATTACATTGAATTGTATGCGATTTATAATGCAGAGTTTAAATCCAAAAATACAAAACTTACGGGTCCCAAAATACGTCCTTTAATGTCAAATGCAGCCGGCGCATTATCGAGACCGATGTAAACTTTATCTATAAGACCACCGGACATCATTTATACTAGCTTTTTATAAAATTCTATAGCATTTATGTGATTTTAGCGAAAAGCATCTTTCTTGCACAGGAGGGAGAAAAAGCGCTTTTGACATTGACGCGTTTCGTTCTAAAATCCTCGAAAAAACAGATTATACATCAATCAATTATAAATTTTACTTATCTTAAAAATTAATCTATCGCTTGGAAGCTTTTTGTTGAATATTTCTAGCTTTAGTTCAGTATATTTTACATAAAATACTTATAAATTCAAGCAAACACTGTTCCGTGGATTCAAACGACGGACGGGACGGACGGGTTTATTCTAGAGTCTAGGATAGAATTTTCCACAACCACATTGTCATGCTACTACGGTGTTGCAGTTTGGATACTTAATTATTATTATAATAAAATAGTACTTTATCCATATGATAAAGTAATAAAGTCTACTCTACGGTGCAGCGGTGTAGTTTAATTGTACAGCCCGACTAAAATACCTCCTATTCTATCAACAACAAAAAAAAAAGTAAACAGGGAGCGCGGCTTTTTGGCGCGATTTTGTAATTTTTTATTTTTTCGATTAAAGTTCTGTGGCATTTTACATAATATATTCGCAAAATGATGAACTGGAAAACATGTGGAATCATAAAGAAACGGAATTTCATTAAAATGGAGCTAAAAATGGTATTGTAGTGTTGATTACAAATACATACATACAAAGTTCTGTAGGACAGAAGTTTGAAATGATGAAAATTACAACCACAAGCGAAGCTGTCAAAAAGGTGGACTCGATCAAGAATCTTGATACATTTGCTGCTAATAAATAATAAGAAAACTTAAATTGAGTTACATCCGCATTCTCAGGTAACTCACAGTAACTGTAAAAACTAAAAAAAAACCGAGCAAGTACTATACTAAGGGTTCCGTACCATTATTAATACTGCATTAGACACTAGTTATTTTTTTTTTAGTTTCAACTGTCCCGGTGTTTGTTTTATGGGAGCCCTAATGAAATATTTATTTCATTGTGTTTTTAGAGTTCCTTACTTCAAAAGGAAACCCTGAACCCTTTCTTGTCCGTCCGTATATCTGTCTGTCAAGACCATTTATCTCGGGAACGCGTGAAAGTATCGAGTTAAAATTATTCTTTCCAAAAACAATTCGATTTATCAAAGTTAAGCCACTTTGATCCTTAGTTACGTGACGATATAAAATTCAATTGTGTTCTAAGACAGGTGCTATTGACGCGCTTCAACAGTGCCATAGGAGAAATACGATATTCTGGTGTCTTAGGTAATACTGGCCAATAACATGGAGAGGATAATTACTCATTGATATTTAGGGTTCCGTATCTCAAAAGGAAAAAAACGAAACCCTTATAGGATCACTTTGTTGTTCGTCTGTCTGTCGTTTAGACCCTATATCTCGGGAACGCGTGGAGGTATCGAGATGAAATTAAAACCATATACTCAGGTCTGCAGTCCCATAAAGCTGACAAAAACTTCTGAGATAATGAAAAAAAAAAAAAAACGATATGGACGTTTATGTGATGAAGACGTATATTTCGACACTTTCAAGGAAATCTAAATTCATAAGGTACTTCCCGTTGACGTAGAATCCTGAAATTTGGTATGAAGCCAGATCTCATATCACAGTATAGGAAAAAATCTGAAAACTAGTAGTTAAATCACAAGAAAAAAAAAACATTTGAAAAAATCCTCGTAACTCAATTCGGGAATTGAACTTTTGCACGGAACCCTCAGTGCCCAAGTCCGACTCGCACTTGCCCGGTTTTTTTTTAGTATTTGTTGTTATAGCGGCAATAGAAATACATCATCTGTGAAAACATCTGTCTATCACGGTTCATGAGATACAGGTTGGTGACAGACGGACGAACAGCGGTGTCTTAGTAATAGGATCCCGTGTTACCCTTTTTGGGTACGGAATTCTAAAAACGACAAGCGCGGTGGCGAGGGCAGTTGTTCGGTTCAATAAACTGTTACAATATTAGATAAGTACCTACTTAGACAATTTCACATCATCATCATATCAGCAGAAATACGTCCACTGTTGGACATAGGCCTCCTCCAAGCGTCGGTACAACGACCGGTCCTATGCGTCACGTCACGCGTAGAGAATTTACAGCGATGTGTTGAAACGAAAGTTTGATCGATGTGCACTTATTCGGGGAAGTGTAATGCCTTGATCACACGTACCGAGTAAAAGGGCGAGACAGTGATGTAAATGAATTATAGAGATAAATGGTAGGCCGAGCACTCGGCGCTGTGTTTACATGTACCGAGTACTCGGCCACGACAGGCTCGAGAGCACTGTCTCGCCAGAATCCTCGGTACGTGTTACGTTAGTACTTATTCTCATCTATGGTACGTGAGATCAAGGCATAACACTTGGACGTCATGAAGCCGCGCGCGGAGCAATGCAGCGGAGCGCAGAGCAGCATGGCGGCGACTGGAGCACTCGCGCGCATGCTCCTGTAGTAGCTTGAAGGCGCTCCGAGCGCCGCATGCGAATTTATTCTTTTGTAGACCGTATGTCAAGGTAGTTAAGGTTTATATTAAATTGTTGTCTTCAATTGCGCTCCGCTGCGCCTCCAGCGGTGTGCGCTGGGCCGAAGAAGAAGAAGACGCTTATACTCTCCAGGCAAGAGCCCAACCTGCAGGCAGGTTATGGCAGTAAAAAGAATTATGATAAGTACCTTCCTAGTGTAATCTAAGGAACTCTCAAAGGAACATAACTCATGAGTCTGACGGTCAAATGCCTCATTTTTCTTTTTCTGTTCCATTTTTCTTCTTCTTCTTCTGCAAGCGCAGCAATAATAATCATGTCCCAGTCCACATCTATTACGAACGAGAGCGAGTTGTCTGTGCAAAGTATCGATCAGCACTAAATGACATGGCCGCGCGCTCGGAGTAGCTGCGCGCCGCCGCGCTCCTCTGCGCTCGAAGGTTCTCAAGGGCTCTTGGCGCCGCTCGAAGCCCGCGGAATCCGCCCGAAATGCGCTCCGCCGCGTCTCCAGCGGTGTGCGCTGGGCCTTCCTGCCCTTGACCCATCTTAAATCATTAACAGAATTAGTCGAATAGGATGACTGTTGAGAACCAGAACGGTATCCATAACTTTATTTATGGCTTGAATTACATCCCGTTTCGTATCCTGTATAGTTGTATTTTCCCATCCTGGCCTATAATAAGATATTACTAATTAAATACTTTGCTTGGGTATAAGCATGATGGGTATAAATAAAATACAGTCATAATTTTGCATAATTATGTATGTAATATCAATTTATATTTCTACAAAACATGATATGCTGTCTCTATATTGTTAAACATGAAAAAATATAATGTTACCTCTGATTTCAACATGATTTATTGTGTACACTTTTTACTTATATTATGAAAGATTTATATTTGTCATGATTACTCACAATCTTGTTACAACTTTACAGATCTATTAAGCTATACAAAAGGTACTTATTAGACAACAACAGATATTAGTAGGACAGAAGTTTGAAAATTAACAATTAGAGTTTAAACATAAACAACATGATCACACTATGCAACTGATTTTTAATTGTTTTATAACATCAGTAATCGATAAATCACTGCACTTATTACTATCACATTAACAACTAAGTATTCTATCATACGGGACTAGAAGATCAAATTTTTAAATTAAGGCTGGGTTTCACCACTACCAAAAAGCACATTGACGAGATATTTAATCCATGTTTAAGTTAAGAAACAGTTCAGCAGTGGTCAAATAACGCCAAATGTCTTAACCAGCAAATTAAGGACGGAGATGAACTCCAAGCTCGTTATTTTTATTTTGGAGAGGATTTAATCACCTACTATTTATTATCTTAGGAATTTTAGTGCATCGATTTTTTTTACCCTGAGTCCAAAATATATCGGGCGATTATGGCTGATCGAGGTACCACAGTAGTCTCTATAATAATTAGATATTATTATTCTTTAAGGAAAGATACTGATATTCATCTGAAAAAGAAAGGTATAATTTCTTGAAGTTTCTGCTCCAGAACAGTATACTTGTTGGCACTAAAATTTAAATTAACAAAACAGGTTGCTATGGAAGCACTATCATCCACTATAGTATTGAAATCAGCCATAATCTTATGTTTTCTATTTTTGTATCACTAAATTGCTGCATCAATGAGGTAGTCGGATGATTTAAATAAAAAAATATACATCTGTGTCTATTTGTACATAACCTCTAAATCACAATTCCACAAGGCTATGGTCAGAATTCAAGCTGCAATAGTCCTACTTTGAGTAGGGATTTACTATGATATAAACTCTTCCTAAACATTTATAATAGTTATTACCATAGATGATAAATATAATTTACAATATTTTGTCTCTTTTTTAAGTATTATATTTTTTATCATCCTTACTATTTTGTTAAATAAGTCTGAAAAGTTTAGCCGCCAATATATTTAAAAATTTATAATTAACACCCTCAATATCTAAAATTCTCAATTTAAAATATAATAAAATACTCATGGTTCATTTTTCAATGTGAGAAGACACGATTATAAAGGCAACATAATGTTAAGGTATACATTTTTGGTGTCTGAACAGATTTTACCCTGTTTTATACACTGTCAATTTTTAAATACAATTTATTTATTAAACAATAATATAAAAATGTATGAAACACCATAGTCGCCGTATTGTCCAAAATTTTCTTCCCGTTTCCAACCTGGCACTGAATTTTGAACACATTTGTTACTTAAACACTCATAGACATTTACATCCTCCAAATACTTTTTGTAAAATACGTTAAGAAGCCACTTTTTGGCACTTGATAATATAATAACAGTCGCATACTTCATTCAGACCACTGGCGCATATAAAGGGAAAAATGGTAATTAGTAATTACTATTTTATTAAACTGTCTCCCTAAGAGTTTGGGATATTATTTGGTATTAAATGAGAGATCAACATTCATTGGTCATTTGTTTTAGTTTAAAACATGAACAGTTTTTCCCGTCACATGAATACGCCTTTATACGCCCATGGTTGGTTATCCTGGAAATGACAGTAATAATATTATGATATAATTATTAAATCACAGATATTATCTGTGCTTACTTATTATTATGCATTATTAATAATGGTGGGGCAAACACAAAGGTGACTTACTAAATCTAAGTAACAATAAAAAAATATCACCCACGCAAACGATAATATACTTACTTTTGATTAATTATTAAAGTATTAAGCTTAATTCGAATCTAACGTGAAGTTAGTATGAGAGACGAAAGTAGTCGGGCAAAAATAAAATCGTAAAAAAATTAAAACTACTAATTTCCGATCGTACTTAAAATTCAGAATACTCGACGTACACAGTAAATATTTTAGATCAACTTTTTATATTAAAATTTGATAAAACATAGTTTCACGGGTTAATACCCGTACTAACCTAAGACTCGTCAGGTCGGATTTCACCAATGAAAGAACGCAATCAGCAAAGGACATGTAAACTGCGTCGAATCTGTCAGTGTCAATATTTAACCACAATGACAAGTCTTGAACGTAGTTTAGATGTAGCGATTAAGTAGTGGGTCATTGGTGGAAGTGGCCTGTGGGAGTTTATCACACAGAGTGGGGTCACTGCAGGCGCGAGCAGCGTGAGCAGTAGTCTCCGTTGGCGGGGCTGCCGTAGTACATGCACAGCGGCGCGCGGCACGGCAAGGGGGACGGCGGCCGGTCGTCGTAGAACGTGGAGCGGCTCAGGTACAGCGTGCGGTCCAAGGGCGCCCGCGCAGACTTGTTGGACGTGCTGGTGGCCGCCCGAGCGGACTCGTGCGCGGGTCGCTCGGCTTCGGCGTAGAACTGGGAGCGCCCGGTGCCGTAACGAGGTTGGCTGGGCTGGGCTGGTTGCTCTTTGCGGTTCTTGTCCGCTGTGTACCTGAACATTTTACCCATAATGTTAATAAGTAATAGACCTAAACTTCCAAAAGCAACCGAAAAGTTCCTAGGTAAATTATAGTAGTGTAAATCAATATTCATAGTTTGGAATTATATTCTATATCTTTGGTTGAAATCGTTACATAACGGATGCCTAAAAACGGACCTTTTCATTCGTTGATGGAAGCCAATGAAATGCTGACGCGACTACTTGGTTGTGGTCATGAAAAAATTGTCAAAAAACAATCATAAACTGCACTTAGCGCACGCGAAATTCAAACAGCTGTTATGTTATTGTAATAAAACTAATGAGTATAAAAAAAGCTCCTTTGGAAAAGTTGTTTGTAATCATGAGTACAATCATATGTATGAGTATCGGTCACTAATTACCAGTCTGTAACTTTTTTATATTTTAGTTTATCACAATAACAAAACAGCTGTTCGCGCAAAATCGCACGCGCACGCCTGCGAATTCTCAGTTGTTAGCCGCGTAACACCGATATCTCATGTACCTTACTTATAGTGATAGTGCACCCGTGCCGCTTGCAAACCGATCGTTATATATAATCAGTGTAAGTACCGACATGTTCGGTTAAATAAGGAGTATAAAAAAAGGTTCTTTGAGAAAGTTGTTTGTAATCATGAGTACAATCATATGTATAAGTATCGGTCACTAATTACCAGTCACCCTATATATATATAAAAATTAATAGCTGTTCGTTAGTCTCGTTAAAACTCGAAAACGACTGGACCGATTTGGCTAACTTTGGTCTTGAAATATTCGTGATAGTCCAAGGAAGGTTTAAACAGTGAGAAAATATGGAAAAAAACGTCATTTTAAAATGAATTATGATGGTTCTGATAATGCCAGTAGATGGCGTTATTCTTTGACAGTTTAGGTAAAAGGATCACAACATACATTGCATATTAGGCGGTACGAAGTCCGCTGGGTCAACTAGTAACGAAATAAAAACTAAAATCAACTTACCCAATCCAAGCTTCATTCAAATAATTCTTGACCATCTCCTCCTGCACGGGCGCCCGCGCCGCCAGCACTCGACAACACAGCACCTCACAAGTGGACTGCGTCCGCATCAAACTCTCTTCAGGATTGCTATGACTGCCACTGCTTTTACCGGCCAATTTCGCCATCGAACCAAAATTCTTCTTTATCTTACTACTCATAGACCTGCCAATACTTCCAAATTGTTTGGCTACTGAGTTCATCTGCTTCGAACTTTTGGTCGATAAAGCGTCGAGTGATCTTCGGAGTTCTTCAGGGGGTTGGCTTAGGGAGATGCATTCGATTGGTTCGAGGTCTAAGTAAGCAGCCAGCATGGCGGAACGTTGGTATTCGTCGGGTAGGATATTATTTATTGTCTTCTGGTCGGGTTCGACGTCCCAGCGGAAGTCTTCCCCCGGATCGACATTGAATCTGAAAATAATTTATTTGTATACTAGGTGCAACGAACTTACAGTCACTAGATGTGAGGCGTCTGGTGCGGTGAGCGGGTCTACGTTGCTCGAGCGCGCTTTGTATGTTTATTGACTTCTGTACCTATCTATTTTGTGCTAATAGGTATGGGGTTTCCTGCAAGACTTTTTAAAGATATTCGAGAGGCATCTGTGGACAATGGCTCACTAGGCACTGATGCTGAGAAGTATTCTGTGTTATACGCCAGAAGGATGGTTGTTTTGTAGGCACTAAGTAACTAACCTGATAGGCATAGGGTTTCCTGCATGGTCTTCTAGCGGTACTCTAGCGCCATCCGTGGGCAGGGGCTCACAGGGCACCAATGCTGAGAAGTGTCCCGCATCATACGCCAGTAGTATGGGCGTCTTGCTGCATGCGTCCGGAGCGAGCTCCAGAGGTAAGTAGACTCCGCCGAACGGGATGGGGGCTATTGGGTCGCCACGGAAGTCCTGCAATGATTTAAATTAGATATTGTCAGAAAGGTTTTCGTGTTGTTTGGCGTCTGATTGTGGCTGACAATAAAATAGATACGGGTTTGCGACAACAAGTATGCGGTCACTGCAAAAGAGAAATTGAATAGGCCAGTTGATCCATTTTTTAAAAGATTTGATTTACTCCGACGTTTGTAAAGAATACCTCGATGTTGTTTATATCAAACTTACAATTTTGTCTCTGAATATATGTGGCATAAGAAAGAATCCGATACATTACTTGCATTTCTGCAACATTTAAAATTCAAATATGACTGATTGACTGAGTGGGGGACGCCTAAGAAGTTGTGATAGGGCTTGAGCTTATCCACTTTTCATTGACTTTGATTTTAATTCATTTAATTTGATGTTAATTTTAATCTGATTTTAATTGATGTAATATTCTTAATGTATTTTTGAGTGATGTATTTTAATTTTATTTTTGTATGTAATTTATATTTGTATGTTCAGTTCAGTTTAGTATGGAATTTGTAATTTATATGGGAATAATTTCTTTAAATAAATGATTATTATTATTATACACACGAGCGGCATATTGCCAACGGCAGAAGTAACTGCAGCCGCAGCGGCAGCTGATGACACATCAGTGGCAGTTGTTAACGCGTTGTCGGCCATTGATATTCCAACTTTGAAGATCAGCAGCAGTCGTCATATGTGTGGCAGCTGCTGATGCGTCGAGGGCTGCCGTCAACCTGTGTTGACGGCTGGTCGACTGCTGCAGTTACGTCTGCCGCTTGTGTGTGTGAGCTCTTATAAGAAAGGAAGGTACCCTGAGCGCGACATCGGCGAAGACGATGACGGGCCTCCTCATGACGTGCGCGAGCGCGAACACGTGCAGGTGCTCGAGCGCGGCGTAGTGCGGCGCGGCGGCCGGCGTGGCGCGCGCGGGCTCGGGCGACGCCGCCGCCACGCACTGCGCCCACTCGCGCTCCCACTCCGCCTCCGACGGCGTCAGCCCCGCCGACCGCAGGGATATGCTCTCGGACCAACGCCAGCGACGCTTTATTGCATCTGCAAGGGCAAAAAAAATGTTAATAACGCTAAGAGGCGAAAACAGATCATCTTGTGCAATTGCAGTTGCTACAAGACCCTTTTTTTTAGTGGGGAAACCTTCTAAAGGCGCTTGAACCAGAGTGTGTGGGATTCTTACCTCACTAAAACCACCCCAACGATCACAATCGCACATGGAAGCCACAACCCCTTCCGTACCATCCCTGAGAAGACTGAAAGGGATCCCTGAGCCTTGTAAACGAACTAACGCCCTACAACTCATTCTTATCCCAGAAATATACTCAAAAGTGTCGTAAATGTCGTAATACCATTTTGTGTACTCTTACTTACTATATCCATTTTATTTTAAATACTTTCTGGGAATTAACCATATTTTCGTGGATTCGGATCGGAAGCAGGGCGAAAGAAAAAGTGAAAGATAGTATGCTCAACAGCTGAATGGATTTGTATGAAATTTGGCATACGGGAATGACTATGTCTTGGAATAAGACATCGGATACTCTTCACACCAGGAGTATGTATCCTTTTGGTACAGTTTTCTACTTTCACATAGACAAAATAAGCTTTATGTGAACTTTTACGGCCATATGATTTCAATATTAGACATCAATATTCATAGGGCTGTACTAGGCATACTTACTAGTAAGTACTTCACCGCCTTCTCCAGACAGCAGCGCCTGAACCTTAGTTCTCAGCGCCAGCAATCTATCGTGGAAGCCATAAGCGGCCAGTGAAGCCGCATGCGGCAGACAGTTCCCGTCGCCTGATGTGGCCAGTGGCAGCAAGCGAGGGGCCCCCGGGACGCGACCGTGGCGCCACCAGTTGAGGATGTTCGCGGATTCTAGAGTAACTAGTGTCGCAGTCTCTAAAAGGTCCTTTTCTAAGAATGTTCTGGAAACATTAAAATGGTATTAGATTATATGACAGCATAATCGGCCTTATAATGTCTGGGGACATTATCATTAATGGTAATGAGTGATCATATTTTAGATACCATATCTGATTATAATCATCATCAGCCTTTTTAATGTTCCCACTGTTGGGACTCAGGCCTCCTTTCTAGGAGAGGGAATGAGCTGTAATCCACAACGCGGGCCCAGTGCAGGTAGGTGGATGTCACATGTCTTCGAATTTTTGGTTCTAGAACATGCCGGTTTCCTCACGATGTTTTCCTTCACCGTTTTGAGAGCTGTGGTGATGAATTAAATTACACAAAGTAAAGCGCCTGGCTGGGTTTGAACCCGCGACCTACAACTCGTAAGTCGAGGCCGTTACCGCTCAGCCACCACTGCTCTGGTATTGGATTAACTTCATTTAATGAAGGATGGTCAAAGGCTATGTAGGCGCTGATACTACTACTCTCTATTGTAGACCAAAGGTAAACTACCCACAAGCTCTCAGGCCACTTGCCCTCGACGACTTTTTGTAGCAATGCTGTCGCGCGTTAGTCGCATTTGCAAGCGCTATAGAAATAAAGCCAACGCGCTACAGAATCGCGACTGTATCGATGCGAACGCGCAATAGCATCGCTAAAGTCGCCGTGGGTGAGGGGCCTTAACCCGATCCGATTGACAACCTAAATTGAACTGTTAAAGGCATTGAGCTATAAAGGGTGTAGACTGTTACAGACTCCATCCCTCTTTCCCGCTCGCTCGAATGACATTTTAACACGGTGGTCAGGCCCCAAGCGCCTCGGGAATGCGTCCAGTACGCGTTGCGGTCGGTTACGAATAAGGTTAGTTTCACTTCGCTACTCGTTTAGGCTCTAGACGACAATAAAGCCGTCTGTCAATGCGTAAAGCCTTAATGTGTCGTGGACGATCTTGAACTTTAGTAATTGACTATTACCAAAAGTACAACCCACGTATTTGCTTCTGTAGCAACAATTTAATATACCGAAAATTCTTATCTAATACGGAACTCCAATTTATTAATATTTTACCTTACTCGTTAGTTGAACACATATAATTTTCCTTAACGGTAACCATGAGAACTTTGGTATTTCCTTTCATACATTGCCAGAATTCCACTTACGCGAAAAAAATCAATGTGGCCAATGTCGGATTCATGTGTCCGAAACACGAAAAGGTTAAAGAACGATAAACAATAACAGAAAGTTCAACGACAAGAAACGGTCTGATTGCGTGTGCGACGATAATGAATATTGGCTAGCTGCCGACCGACCGTACGCACCAACCAACGGACATTATACTTTTATGTATACATACAAGTTGGTATAACAGTCTACCACTATATTTGTCATTCGTGACTAATTTAAAAGGGCATCAATCCAAAAAAAATGCAAACCGTAGCGTGCGCGGCACACGCTCTTGTCAACGTTTTATTTTTCGATCTAGCAAGTCATTCCCACATTTTGCTTGCTACTAACATTCACGAAACGTCCATATGATGAGTTGGATTTTTGAAATAACCAAGCAATAAATCAAATCGGACATCGGTTTGCGGAAATCCATTTAGTTATCAAAACAAAGAGTCGCGGAGTGCTCCTAATTTTAGGCTGCCAGTGATGAGCTGTCATGTTTCAGCATGCCAGCTCGGCCTTGCGTCGAATATAGCCAAAAGGCAATCCACTTTTAGTACCAGATTAAGTTGTCCGACCTTAGTTTGTTCGCATAATATTAACCTTTCAATCGTGGAAATTACAGACACAATAGAAAGACAATAGGTGCGCGAACGCCGGCGTACGCTTGGGGTTTAATGAATATTACTGAGATTATGTGCTTACCTAAAATCAGGTGGGTAGACAGAAATATCTGGAAGCAGTAGTATGTGATCGGAATTGATTGTGTTTGGCTCTGGTTCTGTATTGTTGCGTAACGCCCATACGAGTCCCTCGTTGTCTGTCGCGCGGGAGATGCCTCGGGATAGCTTTCGACCTGATAGAAAAAAAATACTAGTTTACAAGCTTTTTAGTTGATGTGAAACACGCTCATTGAAAGTTCAGACTTTTTATTTTAAGCGGGACTCGAATACCAAGCGCGTAGTTGGCTATATCTAAATAAAGACATTTTTTAGATGTCCCCTAAGGTTCTGTACTTCTCGTGCCCTTATTATATAATCGATCTATCAGGCTCAACTAGTTCACTGTAGACCTACCTACTTACAGCTTCAAGACGCTAATTGACCTCAATTATTAATACTACTTTTGACTTACATTCAGGGGCAGGTGTGAGCACCAGGTTGGAAGGAGCTGTGAACGACATGTTGAGGTCGAGGGTTCCCACGGAGCGCTCCGGAGAGATGACGTCACCGCCAGCCCGCGCCTTCAACGATGCGCTGTGCACTCTCTCTGAAAGAGACAATTCGTGATTATAACGCATCACTGTGTTACGTACGACTATTTATAACAAACACTGATTCATATTGGACATTTTAGTCTGCGATCTGCGAATACATTCAAGGGTTTATTTTGAGAATGTCCGAGTTTCAATATTACAAACATGAGCTAAAATGACTTGACTAAGTGCGCTTAACTTAAGCAATTAACTACATAAACATACGTGTCTCGTTACTCATTCTGACGGTCGTTTACAAGAAGTCTACTTATTTTCTAATAGAATTTAGCACTGACCTATTGTAAAACTAGGTGGCTATTAGGGAATTTGTTTGACAATACGAGTCGACACTAGCAACACAATGCTGAGACTGATTGCAGGAATACTAACTAAGCATTGAATAATACTGAATTTCTGGAACGGAAAATGCTACCCATAATTCAAAAACCCAATCAAAAACAAAAGAATATAAGAAAAAACCCGGGATATGATGCTAATGCCATAGCTCGTATTAAGGATAATTGCATTGCTGACGGTAGATAAGTCACGTAAAATGTATCGCAATGGCGACTATTCTACATTTCCTGCGGGGAAGTGTGTCACGAACAATAGATTGGATACGACTTTATACGCTTGATTGGGGACAGTCCTTCAACTGGAGACATTATGGACTGCGCTACCTACAATATTTGGTAACTCTGTATCCGAAACGTTTTTGATAGCTGTGGATTATTTAGGCCACTTCCTCTAGTTATCATCGAAGCAGATATGTACGAGTATAGCCGGTCAGTAAAGATAGTTAAGGGTCCCCAAAACATCGATATATATAATTATTATGTACTACGCCCGGAAACTTGAAACGGTCAATGCGATTGAAAATATTTACGTGATTGACGCCAATTGATATAAAAATAGATTAAAAGATCATTTTTTGTAACGATCAAACGATTGAAGCAATTGTCAATACGTTTTCATTGTTATTCACGTAAATATTGTAAATTGCAATTAACCGTTTCGGGGATACTTAAGGCTAACATTCTAAATTAAATCTAGATATTAATATTATAAAGCTACTCAAATTGAAAAAAAAAAATTAAGTGTGCTACGAGCCCACGACCTGTTATAGGAACAGGATAGTAATCAAATATGCTGGTGAAGCCGCGAGTACAGCTAGTATGTATTGGAATAAAAGACAACGTAAATCAAACTGCGGTAATAGTCGAAACCTAAGGAAGTTTGAGAATATGGCATTGAATTATTTCAGCTGAAGCTGAAAAAGCTGTCTGTATCTACCAGTCCTAAAATCTCAATAAGATTATATTGTTTGATGGCAGAATATTATAGCCCTATAGCAATTACACAAAATGACAAATGTAATAAAACCAAAATTGATATATCAGTGGCGCCATACAGAGATGTTTTCGATATTCAAATAAAAATCAAACAGAAAAGACGCGACGGAGCAAGACCGTACGATTCGATTCGATTGACAACATCAATGGCCAATTTGAATAATGACCGCCATTCAAAGTCATCGTATAAAACGCTACATTGAATCTTTGTAAATCGTTGTTTTAATTTAAAATGCAATGTGCACATCTAACTTTCTGTGTTTTGTCTACCAATCAGCGTGTTATTGCTATATGTGGTGATTGGAAGCTGGAAAGTTGAAAGATAATTCACTAGGATGAAGAATAGCATAAGTTTCTAGACGCACAACTTTTGACTTGTAGTTATTAAGGACCTATGGAACAACTTACAAGATAAATATGGAAATATTGATGCTCTTGCTTTATACGTTATTGCTATTTTCCTAGAGATTAATGCTCAAAGGGATTCATTAGTAGTTAACGCGGAGGTATAGTGTAATGAGATAGAGCGTATTAAAAAAAAAACTAACGTTTCAGTGCGATATTCGCTTGCAGCGTTTATTACTTCTGAATATAGGCAACAAAACCTGATTACTGTAAAGCTATTTATAATGATGCAGTGAACTGGGCACAGGAAGACCAAGACACTAGACAGAAGTTTTCAAGGAGACATAGCTACAAATCACGCTCGAAGATCAAAGCAACGTAATGTCTGACTCTGATTTGTGTCCACATCCCGACATTTTAGTTTCCGTTCCCGCAAATTAGGTGATTCGTACAGATTCTTCTGAGTATACAATAGCCAGTAAATAACGGGAACGAAATATTGAAAATAACACTTTAGATAAAATGAGTATATTACAGCAAGTTTAAAAGTGGCGCCAGTGACTGAAAAGTTGAAGAGGAATCTTTTGTCTTAGTATGTTCACGTAAAAAGGAGGTAAGAAACGCATGTGGATGAATGGAGAGAGAGAGGAAGGCCAAAGAAAAGGTGGATGGATTGCGTGAACAGTGATATGAAAGAAAAGAGAGTTAGTGGCGAGTGACAGAGTGTAAGAAAAAGACGTGTTAACAGCCCTTAATACAAAAAAAACAAGAGACGGTTTAAAAATATTACTAGTTTTACGGAAATCAGAAATAGATTTTATCGACACGTCCCACACGCGGAAAAAACAGGCTTATCAAATTTCATTCTAACAATAAATCTAGGAAATATGTACAAAGAGTCTTAATTGAATTGATAACGATCGGACCGTCCCAGTCGTCCAATACCAGTGATATTGGTAATAATGATAATCTAGTATTGTGGTCATAAACAAAAATAATTCATTTTATCCGTCAAAAATTTGTGTTTATAACTTAAGCCAGACATTGAGATAAAACAGGGACGTGCCCAGTATTTATAGCGAGGCATCAAGCAGACAAAATTTGGGGCAACGACTTGTGAGCGAAAGTAGAGAATGGGAGGATTAGAAATAGGACGATAGGCGTCAAACGGGACATGACGCGCCTGACACGTGTTATTAACCAGCATACGCACACATAGCAACACAATATACACACACATAGCACTCGACCACGGTCAACGACAGACAAAGAAAAATTTTGATAGCATATTATATTTTATAATTTTTCACCGGATACAAAAACTCTAATACTTCATACTATGCATGTGTGTGGAAAAGTTCTAACGAGTCTGAAAGAAAATCACAAAATAAACCAAGCATTCATTACATATTTGTGGTAAAAATATGTAAATGAATACGCCTACGAATAGAAGTATAACGCTACAAACTCTGAATAGTTCTAGCGTTATTGCAGTAAGAGCTCCATAATTTACTTTCTGGCAGTCATAAAGACCTCGATTTTTATTAAATTACATCTAGAGAGATACAGATCATAATGAATACAGAAATTCAATAAAGCTTCTAAATGGACGTGACGCCAAAATTATTGAAAAAGGATCTTTTTTATATTTACCATCTGTATGTTTGCCAGCAATAGGGTCGGCTTCCATCACCATCCCGGCTTACCTAAGCTGCAACAAAAATATTTCCTCAATCAAAACTGTTTAAAATACAAAAGGAATTCTACTACAATGTTACAAAATAGTCCTCGTTAGGGCTTGAATGTGAATCGATAGTACCTTGCTTGCCAACAAGCCAACTGCGTCAACTACAAAAACACAAGTCAAATAATATTTCGACATATTGGACAAAAAACAGTGTTTACAGTGAGACTTGCCAGCGTGGAAAATGACGAATTAATTCCAGAAATAACGTCATGAGCAATAATAACACGTCCCACCACCCACATAGGGATTTTAAATAGATTTAAATTACCAGATCTGATTGTCCATTTAATTCTGTTCTTGGATAAACACACGATACGTGGCTTTATTTAGAAGTCAACACGGGTGGAAGGTCTTAAAGAACTGGTGTTGTTTTATTTACATGTTGTGACGATGATTATTGTGATGATATCGATAAACAAACCTCATCAGAATACCTAATCGAACAGGTAAACAGACACTAATATTTACTTATAGCTTCTTGGATCATGCCTGATGTAGATAGCGTGTATGTCGTGTGTAGGCGAATTATGTACCGTGATGTATTCTTATGGTACGTAAATGATAAATTATTAGAAAATAAATGCCATTAAATAATTACAGCAATTTACGCCTCCTCTGTTATTAGAATTCGTTCATTCGTGTTATAAAGATGGTACGTCAAAAGCTATGAACATGTTATCAGTCAAACGGATCAGTTGTAGAAATATCGATACACTATTTTAAGCTACGGTTTGTTTGTAGTATGTTTGCAATTTGACATCCTACACTAAACGACACCTACATATATTAGCTTGTTATGAATGCCCATAAAAGTAGATCTTGCCTAAGATTTGTGTAGGTATCACGTCTCTGCCTGTCTTTGTTTTCGACTAATGGTTGTTAATACCTGATAAGGAGACATTGAAAACTGTTGGTATACATATAAATGTAATCATGATGCATCCATGTTTAGCCATGATAAAAACTGTTTCAACAGAGGCCTTTAAATTGGTTGTATCAGATATTTAAGGTTTTTATAAGCGATTGTACGATAACTTCGTATTCTAGTGACACATAGCACGCTGTAGATAAGAGAGCGATTGAAACAAGGCCGACTGAGATCTAGCGATGACTCACGTTTGTATTGGTTCCGACGTATCAAAACATGAGGAAATGAATCGGAATCGCCTTCCTTGAAGAATAAAAAAACAAAAACAAAGCAATAAAGGAGGAAATATGAAGGTCAGTTTCACTAATTACTCAAACTGAAAGCGATATATTTCCCAAATTGAGCAATCTGGCGGTCCTGATTACGCTTTTGTTTACTTAATTAACACTTAAGTGCTAAGAATGTGGCTGTAGAGAACATTAGCACATTTTACATCACTTATGTAAGTACTGCATGTTATTCTGGCTTCACGTGTAGCGAATCTAGGATACACTTCGCTGTTATTTAGTTTCTCAAGGTATTTACTGGATATAATATTGCAATCATGTGTAGTTTCGTAATATCTTTGATATGGCATATCAAAAATTGTTGTTTGTATTGAACAAGCAGGCCTCGTTAGCTAGGCAAGGTTACCTTGTTTTTAATTCATGACCTGCTAAAGACTGAAATGGTTTCAATGGTATTTGAATTCATATTACGACATAGCCTCCTAGAGTTTCCCATTATATCCTGACGTAGATGGAACTCGATGACCGTAATCCCATACAATAAAAATATTGAGCGGGATGACGTATATCGCCGGATACGTCACGGCCAGATTAATAAGCGGTAAACCCATGAATGGGGATGACACTGAAATTCACAATGCGAGACAGAGTGCGGGACATATTACTTTATATGGAAGTGTGGTAGTTTCAAAATTAATGCAGTACAGATGATATTGACGTCGTGCCAGTGACGCCACTACGCCACCCAGATAATGTGGGAACTGGTAATGGAAAGTTTTCTCTTTAGGAGCACCATGTGGCTGGTGGGAATCAGGAGTATATTTTTATCCTTTTGCATTCGTTGTGTGTCTACTGTCCACAGTAGCGAGAATGTTTTCATTGTCTGCGTTTGGTTTTTGTGTTTTATTTTTAGACGCTGCGTTGTTCCAGCTTCCAGCCGAATAAATTTACTTTTGGCCTTTTATAGAGAGGTGGGAGAGCGTGGCGAGGTACATATCAACCTATGTACGTAAGCCGAGTAATGTATCTTTGTTTAAAAAAAACCGACTATTTTGGCAGTATGAGTAGTATACGAAACTGTACCTCATCATTTAATTAAGCCGATAGACGTCCACTGTTGGACATAGGCCTCCCCCAAGTGTCGCCACAATGAACGATCCTGTTTGTCCCGCATCCATCGGATTCTCGCAAC
Source organism: Mythimna ferrago (assembly GCA_910589285.2). Classification (NCBI taxonomy): domain Eukaryota; kingdom Metazoa; phylum Arthropoda; class Insecta; order Lepidoptera; family Noctuidae; genus Mythimna; species Mythimna ferrago. The sequence continues at coordinate 7,679,099 of OU342689.1, forward strand.
CTTCACCAGGTCATCGGTCCACCTTGTAGGCTTTCAACGCTGCGTTTTCCGGTACGAAACTGTACCTAAACATTTAAAATCTATGTATGTTTACTAATTACCTTACATGCCTTTGTTTAATTAACTTAGCTGCTGTAAGTATTGATTTTTAGCATGCGTAAGCAAATTACTTTACAACAATTCAACTTTGCTTAATGAATGTTCGAGGGTCAACGAATTTGCCTTGAAAGTAGGTACCTATCTTGAGAACGAGTGAATGCTTTCTAAAAAATCAATGAAATTACTTTTTTTTGAGCAGTCATTATAAGACAAAAGTCTGTAGATTAAACTTTTGAAATAAAAAAACTGGCCAAGTGCAAGTTGGACTCGCGCACGTACGGTTCCGTACCGTCCTCAGGAAAATTCGGCAATTTCCCCTTAAATATTTATTTTATTTTTAGTATTTGTTTTTATAACGGCAACAGAAATACATAATTTGTGAAAATTTCAACTATCTAGATCTCGCGGTTCTTGAAATACATCCTGGCGACAGACAGATAGACGGACAGACAGCGAAGTCTTATTAATAGGGTCCCGTTTTTACCCTTTGGGTACGGAACCCTAATAAAAAGGGATGCTTGAGAAAACTCTAAACCGCTATTCATTTTGGACCGTATCACTTTCGGGAAGTATCTTCAAACATTGGAGCTCTGCCAAACTTCCATCACCAATTTTATGTCAATAACCACCATGACTTTTAAGTTTCAATGTCATCGAGTCACTTGATCGCACTCGTGTTTTATTGAATTCTTTATCCACCAGCGTACCAGCATCAACACTTTCTCGTGTTTTTATTTTATAATCTCACGCGGCTTTCATTCTCACAGTTCAATAATGGCCTCATATTGGTTAAGATCATGCAATCGAGAACACTCCATCAGAAGGTATCTATACAATACCCTACTAATATACACGTTATTCTCAGTTCTAGGGTTCTGGTTGATCGCACTGCAGGAATCTTTGGCCTTATTGTGCAGTGCATGGCTTGTCACGGCCGATTTTTTCGTTTAGTTCTGCTGACTGGGAACTAGGGCTATTGAGTCATGGAGACACTAGATCTTTTTGTAGTAGATAACACAATATACTAGGGGCCTTTATGCTAGCCTTTGAACAACAGCTCTACAATCTGTCGCCGCTGAGTTGCTAGCCTGTCGGTTTTCTATCGTTTACATTTCGGGGAGTGTCCACTGAAATTGTCCGCCAAATCCGTTCCATCATCGGACCACAAGACGTACGGCTTTGCGCCACCGGTACATGATAGACATCCGCAGAAAGCGTTTTGGGAACACATTTATTGTGCGTACAGCCAATTAGTGGAATTCACTGCCGGAGTCAGTTTTCTGATAGCTACAACTTAAGGATCTTTAACTCAGGAGTGAATGGGTTACTTCTAGGTAAGCGTGCTCCATCGTCGACCACATCATCGCTTACCATCTGGTGAGATGGTAGTCAAACGTGAGCCTATCAATATCGAGCTTTGTTTTCAATGCAAGCTAGCAAAACTTCCATTGAAAATTTTGGCTGGGATTGGCAAATTTTTGTCTCGTTGACAAGACTGTCTTTTTAAATTATCTCACCAAATTTGCAGCATACATGCGTTAGTTTTAGGAGTGAAAGGATTTAATCCCGTTTAGGTACAGGTTGACCATCACCTGTTTAGAGTACCTACAGAATCAAACCATAAATAAGCCTCAACGAGTTATCAATCTGAACAACTTTCGCATCGAGTTTTTGTGAAGAGCGATGGTTATTGCGAGCCGAAACGTATTTGTACACATGTCATTGCTCGAGAGAAAGTTACATTGTATTAGGTATTGGTATGCGGCAGTTCGAACAACTTCGAACGTGGTCTTGTAATTTCTATTGGAAGTCGTCAAAAGTTGAGAGGCATTTTATATTTTATTCGTATTCTAAGATCGTTTTGTATTGGTTTGGCACTTTATTGTTCTTCTTGAATCCTTAAGTCACCAGTCATTATTCCGGCTTTATGCTTATGCCACTTTATTTGAGACTGGTTTCATAGTTGCGGTACACTTCCATTCGTAGATTTATTTTAATCGTCGTTAGTGTTTACTTGTCTAGCTCCATTTTAGGTATTGTACAATGGAATTCTCAATTTTGTCTACTTTCTTCTATCTTTTAGGCTGACAGTAAACTTTTGAGAGATGAGAATATAAACTGTATGATCTCGATTAGCATTGTGTCTTTGCTATCACTAAGTAATCTACACTAATATGTATTAGAAAGAAGTAAAGTTATTTTTTTTTTGTTCTTTGGAGGAGGAATTTGTAGGAGGTTAGTCTCTGGAAGTACCTACTGGTCCGATTGCTAAATTTTTTTCACCGATAGAACGCTGCTTTATTTCTGAGTGACATCTACACTCGATATCCGTGTCTTCACTAATATAATAAAGAGGTACGTACTTAAACCTTTATTTTATTGTTTGTAGGAGGTAATCTGCGGAAGTATTGGTCCGATTGCTAAAATTTTTTCACCGATAGAACGCTGCTTTATTTCTGAGTGACATCTCCACTCGATATCCGTGTCTTCACTAATATAATAAAGAGGTACTTAAAGCTAGCTTTATTTTATTGTTTGTAGGGGGTAATCTGTGGAAGTATTGGTCCGATTGCTAAAATTTTTTCACCGATAGAACGCTGCATTATTTCTGAGTGATATCTACACTCGATATCCGTGTCTTCACTAATATAATAATATTTTATTGTTTGTAGGGGGTAATCTGTGGAAGTATTGGTCCGATTGCTAAAATTTTTTCACCGATAGAGCTCTGCTTTATTTCTGAGTGACATCTACACTCGATATCCGTGTCTTCACTAATATAATAAAGAGGTACTTAAAGCTTTATTTTATTGTTTGTAGGGGGTAATCTGTGGAAGTATTGGTCCGATTGCTGAAATTTTTTTACCGATAGAACGCTGCATTATTTCTGAGTGACATCTACACTCGATTAGATGTCACGTGTCTTCACTAATATAATAAAGAGGTACTTAAAGCTTTATTTTATTGTTTGTAGGGGGTAATCTGTGGAAGTATTGGTCCGATTGCTGAAATTTTTTCACCGATAGAACGCTGCTTTATTTCTGAGTGACATCTACACTCGATATCCGTGTCTTCACTAATATAATAAAGAGGTACTTACTTAAAGTTTTATTTTATTGTTTGTAGGGGGTAATCTGCGGAAGTATTGGTCCGGTTGCTAAAATTTTTTCACCGATGGAAAGCTGCTTTATTCCTGATTTACATAAATGCTATATTTTATGTACGCGAGTGAGGCCAAGCTAGTCTATACATATAAATAAAATTAGAGTGTTTGTAATATTGAAATAACCGCTTTTTATTACATGCATATGAATATATCTATATACGGTACATACACCTAAATATTTTTTTTAAATTTTTGTCTGTCTGTCTGTTTGTTCCGGCTAATCTCTGAAATGGCTGGACCGATTTTGACGGTACTTTTATTGGCAGGTAGCTGATGTAATAAGGAATGAATTAGGCTAATTTTAGTTTAGAAAAAATAAATTCAAAATCCTGTAGTCTACGCGAACGAAGTCGCGGGCACAGCTAGTCTACAATAAATACCACGTTGTCGCGAATTCAAACTACAAAAATCGCGTATTTAATGCAAAGGGTTCTTTCTGTATAAACAGCTTTATCCTTGACACACATAATGAAGAGATCTTGAGGCTCGAGCGGTTGTGTTCCAGGGATTTGTAAAACTAAGCTCAAGCCGCCATGCTGGTACTGCGGACTCTTTGACAATATTAAGGTCAACATTCAAGCAAGGCCGGGCCCGCCTCGGGTGTTTTGGCGCTTCTTGGGACTGGTCTATCTTTGTCAGCAGTAAGTAGACCTTTTCTTCTTGTTTTTGAGGTGGGAAATCATCAAAGAACTCCTCCCGTTTTAGGGTGTTTTAATATCGTGCGGGTTTCATTACGCATGCGGAATTGTTCCGCATGCAGAAAATCCGCGTCCAAAATGCAAAAAAACGCATCCCGCGTGCGTATTCTACGCATTACATAATTGTATGAAATGGACATTTGCGGGGGTTCCGCGTGCTGAGCATTTCCGCATGCGTGATTAAAACCTCCTACAAGGTGGACCGATGACCTGGTGAAGGTAGCGGGAATCCGATGCATGATATTAAAAACGCCCTTAGATGGAGCGAGAGTTGTACTGACTAAAATCTACCTGTGTTCTTTCAGTCGCCTTTTAAGTTCCAGGGCCAGGGTAAATCTTTCAAATAATCCAGCAGTCAAGCAGTAGAACTGCAATTCACATAGCATCACGCCTGTATTCCCTGGAGGGTAAGACAGAGGCGTACTTTTAAAGCTAGAACTACACTCATGAGACTAGACCCATGCACAACGTGTCAACACGCCTAATTCGTATGTAGAACGACGTAACGTGGCGTGTATCAAGTGTAGCTCTACAAGTCTAGTTTCTATATAAAATGTATGGAGACCGACTAGTCCAGGTCAGCGTGTGTGGCACACGTGTAAGCAGTGTAGTGTGTTCTACCTTAATACATCTACAATTCACTGGTTATGTTGAAGGCCCATGTAATAGGGGGCGAGCATTGCCATCATTATTATTGCAGCCTAAAGACGACACTGCTGGACATATATCATCTGCAAGTCACCACAAACCAGTCCTCGACAGATCATCGGTTTACTTTTTTGGGAGGCTTTCCAACGCCTGCATCTTCCAGTAAGCAGTCACCACTCAAAAACCCTTTGGCAACATCGAATATGGTCTGTTCTATGAGCAATGTCTGCCCACTGCCATTGATGTTTGATGACTCTTCTTTACTGATTCGTCCACCCAAGCAAGCTAACCCCCTTCATCTCCATTATTTAGTAATCCAGACTCAACGCTTCTGATGTGGTCCTGTAATATGCTGACTTGATTGTTTAATTCAAGGATTTCTAGTTAAAACTAGTTAACTTCGTCGTTGTTAGAAATCGTCGCCGGAAAACAGTGGCCCCCCGCCCACGGCCTCGCATCTAAAGGAGCCTCGTACAAGCGAGGGCTCTTTAGGAACAAGGGTTCTTTTTATGTAATGGACAGGCTCGCGTTTGGCCACTATTTCACCTGATGGTAAGTGACGATGTGGTCGAAAACTGGGTTGCTTTGTGAAAGAAAATGGCCTCGCTCATGCGCCATCGTCGACGCGCGACGTCTAAATTAGTCCAGTTACGCCTGTGCTATCAAGCCTAGCTCTCTGTGAAATGTTTCAAACAATTCTCCCTTACTTCGATGTCTCCTAGGCTGTAGAATTTTTCGAAAGACTCACAGCTTGGAAGCAAAATGCAATTGAAGGATTGTGGCGTAGGTAGATTTTAATCATCATTATCATTACAACCAATAGACGTCTACTGTTGGACACTGGTCTCCCCAAGTGTCCTGTGCGTCTCGCATCTTTACCAGGTCATTGGTTCAGCTTGTATGAGGCCTTCCAACGCTGCGTCTTCCGGTACGCGGTCGCCATTTCAGAAACATTCGGCCCCATCGCCCATCTGTTCTGCGAGCAATGTGCCCTGCCCAATGCCACTTAAGTTTGGCGATTCTTCGTGCTATGTCGGCGACCCTGGTTCTTTTGTGGATATTTTCATTTACGATTCGATCACGCAAGGAAACTCCGAGCAGGTTTTACTCAGTAAAAAAATACTCTCTCACTCCACCCAGACCGGGAGTTACTTTGATGATATTCCACCGTCCGATGTCTCATTTAAAAGCTTAACTCGTCAATAAAAACGTGATAGATAAGGATTAAATAAGAACAAACATAAAATAATCTAATCAAACGATTAAAAACGTGCTAGTTGCTATCGTATAGCGTCATTTGTTATCTGTAGTTTAAAGTTTTGAACGATTTTCCTCTACAGGTAACTACCTGTCTACTGATGTTTGCACAAGTGGGAAATGTAAGGCGTCCATTACACGGACCAGCAGGCGTCGTCGTCGGCAATCAGGGGCGCCGGGTTTTAGAAAACCTCATGGGTGCTCATGCTCATTTGATGACTCGAAACCAAGAAAAACCACAAACACCCAGACCCAACTCAAATATCTTTTTTTTTCAACAATCATTTGTGTTGGTGCGGGAATCGAACCCGCGACCCTTGCGTCTCAACCGGCGCTCTAAACCACTGCGCTAAACAGGTCGTCGGGTAATGCAAAAATCCTCATCCCTAAAAGGCGATTACTGATCTGTTTTTTGATGTCTATTCTCAAGGGTGCTCGGCACCCACTGTTTATTTCTCATGGGTGCTCGAGTCCCCGAGCACTTACGGAGTCGGCGCTCCAGGCGTCAATCAATTCCATCAATCATGAATGGTTTTCGTCAGTCAGTACAATTTTACGTCAATCATTGCATTAGACGGTAGGTTTTTCGTCTTCTCCTTTCTTATATCTATGATCAAAACATTGACTGGCAAAACTGACAGCAAAACCTACCGTGTGGGCGACCATTACACGGTAGGTTTTGCTGTCAGTTTAAAGGGGTGACCAGACGGTTGCAAACCAACGTCCCAAATAACGTGAACTTGCCAGTTTCAATCCGTGTGGACAGTAGTTGTAATCCATGACCTTCAACGCCTTTGGTAGGGAGGAGCGTTTTCTCAACCACTGAACGTGTGGGCGCGTGGTTTACATCCATGTAGCCGTAACACAAACCAAGGTCGCCTTGGTTGGAACGCTCGTTTGCAACCGTTTGGTTATCCCTTTAACAGTCCTAGTACTTCATATGACTGAATCGGAAGAAATCGTGATTCCCTACTGCTATAGTGCTACGATAAGGTTTAAGGTACAAAAATCATTATCTTACAGTCCTTGTCTTGTGTTATTTGTGGGCGCAACACGTTTTTTCTTTAATTCCGTCTTGTCACCCGTCCCGCTATCACTAACTCTTTTATTTCATATTATCACTTCTTGCACAATCCTAAACAACCCGTCTATCTTTTCTTTGGCCTCTCTTCCTCTCCATCAACAAATAATTTTTTTTTAAGTACATTTTTTTATTTTTTATTTTTGATAGGCTTGCGTTTGACCACCATCTCACCTGATGGTAAGCGATAATGTGGTCGACGATGAAGCACGCTTGCCTAAAAGAAACCTATTCACTCTCGAAGACTCCCAAGTTGTAGCTATCAGGAAACACAGATTCCGGCAGGGAATTCCACTCCTTGGCTGTACGCACAATGTGTTCTCAAAACGCTTTGTGCGTGTATATAATATAATATACGCACAAATAACTTATATAACCCGTTTAGTAACATGCATTTCATCCCTTCACTCTTCACATGACCATACCGAGACAAACAATTCCCTTTCAATTTTCCGTCACTGGTGCCACTTTCAAACTTCCTCTTTACCCATTTCTCACTTTATCTATTCACGTCCAATTACACATCCATCTCAAAATTTTCATCTCCATTACATGCAATCTTTTTTTATCCGTCTTGTCACGGTCCAACATTCTTCAGTGAGTCGAAAGTACAAAAATGCTAACTTAATAACATACGCAAGCTTCAGTTAAAAAAAAAAAATAAAAATAGAAATCAGTAAACAATCAAGGACAAAGAATGTTCCAAATTCAAATAATTTAAAAATACGCGCTGACAAACTCAGGATATCGCCAGACACATTTAAAAACGAGTGATAATGATGAACGAATGACGTCAACACGCATGAAAGATTGTACACAAAAAATACGATGGAGATTATGAAAAAAAAAAAAAAAAACTGTACAATACCGTTTCTTTTTTGACAAAGATGTTTCTTTGTTTGTTGTTTTATTTAGTCACAAGATAAGTATACTTAATGGTTTTAGTTGATGTTATTTCTGTCTGTTTGGTATTCTAAGGATGCCAATAAGAATAATTTACAATATATTAATATTTATGTAGTTATTTTTTGAAGTATGAAATCATTAAATAACTTCTCTCGCTCTGGGCGGAGCGAGGTGTCCGATTTTTACTGACTAAACTCTGTTCCTTTAGTTGTCTTTTTCTTTAACTCTTGAATATTCCGGCAGTTTAAATGTTACATCTTTTTAACATATATTTGACTTTTATTTGTCCTCAAAATCATAACTTGTCTATGTCAGTGTTTAAGGCCTACTTGCTTAACTACATTTAAAAACCAAAACAGCATGTAACAGCAAGTAACAAGCAACGCTGGGTACAAGTTACTAACCAATATTATGTAGTTAATTTAATCAATATATTTTTCTTATTATGCAATTTATTAAACAAATACTATCAGAAAATACAGTGCTCACATACATAAGTATTAATCTTATATTAATATATTTTATTTAACTAAGCTTATCAGTACTTGGTACTAATATTTGTGTACTACTTTTTTACTTTATTTGTTAGATAGTTAAGCCGTGAGTGATGGGTTTACACACATGACGCATTATACCATTGCCTGATTAGAAGCCTTATCTTTATGGCTGTGTGTAGACAAAATACCAGCTTTTAATTTGGATTGATAGACTAGAATATACATCAAAATAGTAAAGTGGTTTTCACACAAACTTCAGTCTATGGGTATGAAGGTGGTCTTATCGCTGACAGCAATATCTACCCGATCACCATCGGGTGGAATGTAAGGACTGAAATTCAAAACTTTACATATTTTATTTTTATGCTGCCATTAGAATTTGGACATTATTCTTACTTGCTTTAAATATTAAGCCAGTAAAAAATATCCTATTTAAATTATAGTAATATTTCTTACAATAATTTTTAAACTTAAAGGGACATTAAAATAATTTAACATATGATTTATAATAATGATGAATGATTATTTAACAATATTACCTAACTGCTCTACTATCTATAAATATAATTTTGAACTTGAATTATTCAATGAAGTGTCTGTTTTCTAGTAAAATCCATAACATAACAAGGCCATCATTGAAACCAGTTTGAAACAGAAACAAACAACAGCTGTTCTAATAAATACTTAAGTTTCAAACATGCTCATCAAAGAAACTTGTAGCATTAGCATAAAATATTATCATATTTTGACACAGATTATTCCCTTTGGTATTGAGGCTATAAACAAAAGAAGCACTTTTTTTAATAGCTCTTCTAAAAATAACAAAAGCATATCAACAAAGGTGTTCAAAGCATGAATTCCAGATTTAAACATTCTAAACCACAGAGTATCAATAGCATGTATTATGTTACTGGCCAGCGAGAAATTGTGAACTGAACTAGATACACTCGACTTTTATGTCTACACCCAGATAAAATTGAAATTGGTTCAGATCCACATGTTTTTAATTATAGGACATAACTATTGTTTTAGTTTTAGTCTACAACATGAGAAACAACAGAATGATATATTATTATGAAAATGTTTTATCATCAATTTCTAAATATAAGTACAAACAAGTTTAAGAAAGTAGTTACCAAACCATGAGCAAGTGAGTTTTGTAACCAACCAACACAAACATAAAACTTAATTAAATTAATTATAGATCAACATACAAAATCAGCAAGCTATGTAGGTACTTGGTTCTACACTGTTAAATGATAATGCACCAAAGAGGTGTAATATGGTAGAAAAGTCTACTTGTTTATGGGGGTGTGAAGAATTCGGTCTGTGGGCTGTATAATGAGGATAATCTCTTCTAAATCACAGTAGATACTGAATATATAGGTTTCTGTTTGAAGGAATCATTTATACACCATTTGAATCACAAAGTAGCTATCACAATGTTATTGTTTAGCTACCTGTAATGTTATTTTATGGTTGTGAGTGTACATTTTTACGATGCAGTGCAAAAGCAGACAAAATATTACATTTGAACCATCGTTTGCTTTTTTAAATTTCGAACATTGTTTTATTCTATTGACAAACAAAAATAATATGACGGTAAGCGTAAAAAACGTGTTATAACACGTGCGTGATATGTATTGCTTGTTTTCTTTACAAGTACATACATACCTGAAGTATTTACGTTGCCGTATAAATACTTGTAGGGCACAAGCATAAGGCCGAATTAGACGATGACACTCCGCTTCGTTCGCTCAAGGTTACACAAAACAGCGCAACTGGCCGACGTTCCAGACAAAACAACAAAATTAAACTCATTACGAAAATAAAATGACCCTATATTTAACAATGAATTGCATTTGCATGAAAATTACGTACGATACGACAGGTGTTTGAACATCGTTCGCAAATAACTCACCTTATAAAACGCAAAAAGTCCTTATAATGTTCTGTATTTCCATAAAACACTTTCACTTCAAGTAATATCACAAATTAAACGATAAAACACTGAAAATTATGAAATATTTACAATTCAGCAATATTTACAAATAAACACCACTTTCTAACTGCGCGCAGCACTTATAAAAACCAAAAACAAAATAGACTGGCTGCACTGACAGCTGGGATGTCTAGTGTTGGGCGTTGAAGTAAATTATGGATTTCTCGATTTAATATCGATTTTTACATTCAATTCTATTGGTCTAATCGGAGATAATTATATACAATAAATTCGTAATAATAATAGTTAAGTCATACATAACGTTATTTTAACGTTATGTATGACTTAACTATTAAAAAAAAGTGTTAGCGTAGCCCGCGTAATTTAAATTTACTTAGAATTATGCTTTTATGTAATGACTAACTGCTGCTAGCAGCATTACCTACGTGATAGGATATCATCAACATCCATTCAGTCGTTCTAGCGTGAAGAAGTAACAAACATACCCACACACTCGCAAACGTTCACTATTATTGTGATGTGATTTCACAAAATATTGATTTATCTATAAAATTAGATAACGGGTTTCATTTGTTTTAAGGTGACGAATAACTTTTTGGATAACATACGGCCTAATACTGAGTTGCAAAAATTGATACAAAATTTGAATTTCTTGCTAGAGAGAGCTTTGAGGTATAGAATACCTCTTAAATATAACTGTAGGAACGTTTGATAACATAATCGAGATATTTGTTAAATTAATGTAATTGTGCGATTTAGCTTCCTAAGGTCTCGTTAAAATTGTTTTGTTTATCGTCTATGTCACAGCGCGATGTCTATGGAAAAAATGTTGCCAAGTTCAATGTTTTTTCTTTGTTATGGGGAATGGTTATAATTTTCGAGGCATAATTATCTCGAATATCGATGTGAATTTATATAACAAAAGAAATATGTTTTATCTACGAGATTATACTATGACATCGTACTCAGAAGTTTGTGGCTTATTCAATTGTTTTTTAGAATTTATTCTTATTTTTTTTAAGTATGTTTCATCAACAATTAGTTACCCAGATACATCGTTTTCAGTCTGATTTTCAGCTCTTGTCATCAACAGAAATAATCAGACTGAACTAAACAAATAATTTTGACGTTTGACAGTAACTTTGGGGAGCCCAACAAATGAAGTGGCAACACTGATCTAAATTTCCGGGTTCCAGTCGGGCGGGCCGATATGGCTTGAAGGTCCAATCAAATCATTCAGCTCGCGATCCTATGTGGGCGATACCTATCAAAACAACACTCTGTCCTGTAGACCGCGCGTTTTATTTACAAATTAAAAGTTGAAAACATTGACTGAAAATATTAAGCTTTTAACGTTTACAGAGATGCAGTGATATATTTAAGTGGTATTTGTCGTAATAAGGTTCGACTTTTGACTTATTGACTGTGTGCGAATATTATTTTGTGTCGAAAATGACCGCTTCCACGATGATTGAATTGGAATCCTGGATAATCTACCAGTGTGTGCTGAATGAATGCCATGTGTCCAGCAGCTGTAAGTAGTAACCGTATCAATTATTATGATAATTTATTCATTAGTTAACTACACGACACGGCGCGTGCTTAATCACGTCAAATATTTTGTGATTATTTGTTTTTTTATTCGAAAAAAAAAAGAACTGGTTTCCTCAATTTATTTCTGTTTATATTGTTCCTTTTCGTTACCTCGTAGTTTGTTATTTGTTGTTTTATATAATTGAAGCCACATTTTTTAATACAAAAAAAAAATCATTTAATTATAAGCCTGAATATGGATGAAGCTTATAGTAAATATTTTAGAATAGGTGTAAGTAATAATAGTTTTTTAAACATTTTTGTTAATTCATACAACAACAGCAACACGTTAATTAAACATTTTAAGCAACAACAACAACATCCATTGTCTCTCCAATTATCAACGCATTAAATATACTCTAAAGCTACTCTTTTTCAAATTTATTGTTCCCGACTGGCCGAAGTGCCGAACTAATGTAAGTACTTACAATACCCACCTAGGCACAGGTCGGGAATTACGTCCTATGACTCAGACCAACATGGAATCAATTAATTGCATTGGGAATTCAATTTTATTTGTACAGGCATAACGTCTTCTATTGAAATTATTGGGTCAAATCATTGTGATCTCATGAAGACCAACTCGTATAACATTTTTACGACGAGAAAATTAGACCATTCGTTCTAGTTGAGACGCTGGAGATTAAGGAAAGAACCAGGTTAAGGAGATGGAAGCTACTAAACATTTTCGGTGTTTATTGGAAGGCTAAATAAATAAATAAAAGGCTAAGCATTTCCACAGCGTCTTCCCAGGTTACTTTCCATTCATATGAAGTCTTCTTATTCTTAGGAATCTCTTCTCGCTCATACTTTTCAGGCTATGTGCAAACCGTCTCCTAAGCCGTCTTTAAGGAAGACGGCAAATTAACGACGCATCTTAAGCGTAATGCAACTAGCTGTTGATCATTCATTCAACCAATCACAACAGCTTACGCGGGATTGATTTTGTCACATTAGCGATCAATGTGGTTCCAGAAATAGGGCCCTTTTTACAGGGAAAGTCTGTATTATGAGTCCTCCCGTACCCACCTGTAGGTGGGGCGAGATGGAGTGTCAAACTTTTACTGACTAAAACCCACCTAGATCTCTTCAGTCAAGGTAACTCTTTCGACCAGTACCGTAGAGCAACAAAGTCTACAGCATATGGTGGACCATACACTATAGACTATGTTCTTCTGCGGTAAAACAGATGCAATTATTAACGTCAAATATGAATAAGACTATCACAAAAAAAGTCGTCACCGCCTAAACAAATCAATTCCCATTACGAAATGGACCATGAACAATCTCTTTAGATAAGAGGCGCTTCTTATAAACAAGTAACGATCACGGGCTATCGTGAACGCTCGGGCGAACCCCTAATTAACGTTAATTGCTCGCCATCTTCATAAACGAACACATGCCCTGTCCGAAACGGTGTCTGTTAGTCCTCAATGGAGCATAAGAGCATTAGGGAGTGTGTCTGCTAATTATAATTATTGTAACATTTCTTTTGTAAAGTGTTATCGGGATTTTCTGTCTGGAATTTCTAAATAGCAGCTCGAAGTTTGAATTCGGGCCTGGTTCACTCCATAAGATATGAGAGGAGATTCACTCCTTCCTAATTCATTAGATCTAGATCCAAAATAGGTACAGGCACCATGTTAAGTTGGGCTTATTTTGTAACTTTATTTTGAGAGAATCACTTACGGCACTGCCCAAATAATGATTAAACAGGAAGAAGAAATATAGGACTAAGATTCAAAACGGAAGACAGTTCTGTATTAGTGAGAAAAATATTCAAACATTAAAATACGAATAAAACTCCCCCTGCCACGAAGAGGAAAAAACAAGGAAGTCTATCTATAATTCGTAATTTTCGTAAGATCAAGAGCTTTTTTCCTGAAAATGTATTAAATCTCCTTAACATTATTTTGTCTGAGATAAGAATTAACAAGATCGTTAACAGTTTGCAACAAGTACGCGAGCAACTTGCCCGGAAGAGGCTTTTACTCGGCACCAATCACGTCTGATCCCAATCAGAAACATGCTCTCGATGTCTAACGCATTGCCATTTCCTATTACATACACTGTCTTGATAATAATCTGTCTGACAAACCAATTGGGTTCATGAAACAACTCCGCAAATTCGCGGAAAATCTAAGAATCTATTCAGGTTTCCGGAGGTTTTTCTCTCTTTCTGGGTCTTTGAGATTAGGTTGTAAGGTTTTTGAGTTTACAAGCCGCTATGCTGAAAAATCCTAATCATGACTTGATTAGTTTTAGAGTAGATATAATCGTCTCTAAAGGATTTAGTGCTAATGGGTGGTTTAGGAACTAGTGGCGAAAAATTCTCAGTGTAGATTACATTTCATTCAGCCATTCAGCTGTCTTCTGTTTTTATACTGTCTCTGTTGTTTTGTTGTTACATACAATTTGGAGTGATTTCAAGGTAAATTGTTGATCGATTAAGTCTTCACACAGGAGCTTCATGAAGGACGCGTCCTTGATGTCGGCCGTCTTTACAGCCCGAACGACATGGAACGCGTAAACTATATAGCGTTTTATGTTTACTGTGGCGTACTCAATAAATACGCCAGGTTAATACTTTGTTCTTCGTTTCAAGACACACCCGTTTGTTGACAGTGTGTTACGTTTGTACCTACATGTATAATGTGACGCAGTTTGCCTATATCGCGGTGACAAAATGCGTTGTACGGCGTACTACGCTTCCTTCCCTTTACTCCAGATGCCACATTTTTGTATATTTTCATAGCAGTTATTAAACGCGACCAACCAGAAAAACGCCAGATATAATAACCACGTGATACCATGATGTTCTTCTAGAAAATCACCGAAATGTTCAGTGAAAATGATATCATGAAAAAAAAAAAAACGAATTGTTATCAAATCACATACAGATAGGAGGTACTGCGGTTCAAATAAGGAATTTCCAACATCGATCAAGGAGCGCCGCCTAGTAATTACGATACTTAAACCTAATGGAGAACTTAATTATCCAGCAAAATAATTAAAGACATTTACGTGAGGAACTTTAGGAATAAATCCAGTCAATTGCGTAACATATTGGATTTATGGTCGATCCTTATGTTGCAGGATTTATGCTGATAACTAAAGTAATAACATCGTTCAGTTTTGTTACAAGATTCTAGAAAGTCTAGAAATCTGAGAAGAGAAAAAAACATTTTACAGTTTTTAAACTTTCTAAAAATACAGCAACACAACTTTGAGACGGTATTTCTATAGGAGCTATAGACACTTAAAAACTCAAAATTAAATTGCCAATTTTGTTGTAGTCGTTGAGGAAAAATCGTGACTGCCATAACATGTACCTAAAGCTATTTTTAACACTGTAACTCATAGAACGGGTACCGCAAAGATAGGATACATTTGTTGCGTCTTTATTTTGATGTGGGTAATCATCAAACACCTCATTTAAACCCACCTGTATTGCCCTTTGCGTTCAGGGACAGCGGCAACTCTTTCAAACTATCCCGCAGCATTTATTATGCTGAGATAAGAAACACAATATTAAACAATCAATGCACCATTATCTCTAAAAATGTGCTGTATCATTTTAGGAATTAATAGGTACAGACACTTCTTCTTCCTGCCCTTATCCCATATTGCTCGGGGTCAGCGCAACCCGTTTTTTTTTCTTTCTGTCCTGTTACCCGTCACATTATCACTAACTCCCTTTTCTTTTATATTATTATCACTCCCCACACAATCCAAGAAAAGGTCCCACAGACATCTCGTCAAAAATCGTAAAAGGATTTACAAGATTATCTCCGAAAACTTAGTTCAGTACTTATTTACGCTCTAATTGAGTCCTTAAGATAAATTAATTCCCAAATTAACCCAAATGAAAATGTTGTGGTTACGCTAAATGTTTGCCAACCGCCTTCGATTTCAAAGACACGGATTAGAATTTCTTAGAAATAGTTACGTTTGTTGTAACGACTTGGTTAAGTTTTGTTAAAGATTAATTAACTAATGTCTTAATTAACGATGAAGACGCTTACCGCAATGGCTGGTTCGAGGCGGTTCAGGAAAAGTCATACATTTGGAAGGGTTTGGTGGAGGCGTTTGTTCAGCAACTTTGGACGGAGATTAAAAGGTATTAGATTATTAAAAAAAGAAACTTAAACATTTACGATAAGTTTGAAAACGTATTTACTATCATCATCATCATCATCATTTGCGTCCACTGCTGGACGCAGACCTCCCCCAAGTGTCGCCACAAGAACCGTTTCTGTACGTCTCACGTCCTTCGGATTCCTGCAACTCTCACCAAGTCATCGGTCTACCATGTGGGAGGCCTTCCAATTCCTGCGTTGCGTCTTCTGGCACGCGGTCGGCACTCCAGAACATTTCAGCCCCATTAACCGTCCGTTATGTGCCCTGCCCACTGCCACTCAAGCTAAGAGATTCTTCGGACTGTGTCGGTAACATTGGTCTTGTGGATATACCTACATATCTTCATTTCTGATTCGATCACGCAAGGAAACTCCAAGCATAGCCCTCTCAATAGAGAGGGCTATGCTTATCTTTGGTTGATATACGTAGGTACATAATATCTTATTTTTGGAGCTTATGTGTTGTATTCATGTAGGTGATTAATTACGGCGGACTCAGTATGATATTCGTTCATTAAAATTAATTAGGACAACAAGGTGTAATTGGCTGTAGCAATACCAACAAAGGCAACGATGCGGGGACTATATCTGATATGGTGCATGATATTATACAATATTACCAAAAGTCTTTGCCTTATTAGTAAGTTTAACGTTGACTGCTTTAAAATGATCTTTGTAATCAGAACTGCAGGAGTGTAGAGAAATAGTCTAATGTTCAAACAAAGAAACACGTATTTGATTAAGACGATATCAATGTTTTGCAAGAAAAAAGAAGGGCTAAGAAACGATCTCATAATGCCTAGACGACGTAATACCAATTATACTTGATTTAGATGCAAATAAAAAATACGAATAAATTAATTTTCTTGAAACTACAAAAGAAGGAGCTGCAGATAAGAAATGGTCTGATTTCGTAACAAAGAAACATTTAACAGGTAGTCTTGTATTTGCTGCAAAAAAAGGAATCGTAGATTTCATAGACATTTGGTCGGAAAGTTTTTAATTTATATCACCGTTTCAATATGACCCTGAAAAGTTTACATTGAATGAATATCGCAGTTCATCGGTTTGACCGCAATTTGCCGAAGTGCTCGAGCAAGGATTACTTTGAATTCCACGTGTTTCAGGCTCGGCATTCCGAGCCTGAATTCCGAAGGTCACGAGCTTTTGTCCAGTGTTCGCACCTCGGAATATCGCCACGTTTGGCCGACCTGCATTCCCTAACGGTGGATTTTATGTACCATTCTACGTGTATAATGTTTGTTTGGGGACAAAAAGTCCCTAAACGTCTTTATTTCAGTAATTTCAATACCTATTTACTGCGTAGTAAATAGTCTCACGTTTGTTGAGTCCTCAGTTTTAAAAGATTTTAGCACCCTCAGTTGGGTAGCTAACGAAAAGTTGAAAGTATCCTAAAGACGTTGAAGTCGAAACGTGAGCGAAAATGTTCCTTTGTATTAAGTTCCCCTTCGTCTACAAGAGTCCTTATCGGGACTTAATAATATGTCGGTTCCTTGCTCAGCTGTTGTGTGGCAGGTGCGATCCCAGCTGCCCTTCCCATCGTTGTAACGGTCGCCGGCATGTGCGGCCCGACATTTCTCTTTCAAATTCAAACTAAGAAACTGTTTGCTTGTTTGCAAAAGTACTAAGGTGAAAAGTTCTTTCTATGTTTTTATACCCACCAAGGTTCGTTTTTCTCTCTTGGCACTGCGACAGTACCGTGACTAAGCGGGTATGTATTTTAATTGGAATATGGCTGCCTCGCGAACCTTGTTCGGTTAACTGTGGATTGTTTAGAATTCAATCTGGATTCTACTTACCTTTAAAATACTTGTATAAATGAGTAAATTAATGGTAACAACGATAAGGTAAGAGTCAGCATTCTAACTTGCATTTTTTGTATTCAAGATCTTATTTAAAATCTTAATAAGAACCGAAAACATTTCAGTTACATCCATGTGGACACGGTTCAAATTCTCTAAATTTCTATTGCAGAAATTTAGAGTAACTTTGATGTTTTCATTAAATATGCATACGTACTTTATTTCAAATTGCATATTGTAATATGTAGTTATCATTATCCTCTTCTTCATCATCATCATTGGCCTTTTTAATGTTCCCACTGCTGGGACTCAGGCCTCCTTTCTAGGAGAGAGAATTGGCCGTAATCCACCACGCGGGCCCAGTGCGGGTTGGTCGGGTTTATCTTTAAACCCAATTAATTATTTTCATTCAATATTTTTCTTTTAATTAAGTAAGCAAGTAAAAGTTAATAAAGTTAGAGACTAGTCTACGTACTCGATTTCTCACGAATTCCATTGTAGTTAACGAGAGCCACTTCGCAAGTTGTCATTTCATTTTAACTGTTACTGCTGTACCCTTTCAACTGATTGCTCTCTAAGACTTGAAGGATAGTAATTCTAAAGTTTCTCTTATTACCCATTAAAAGTGTTTCGGTTCTGTTCGTCTCGCAGATAGATTGGAATCCCCACAATTTCGATATTGGAACTATCATTTCGATCGAAGTGAAAGTCGGGAATCTCTATTGTGCTTGGATATAATCCGAACCATGCCAGGTTGGTCCCTTAATTAAATAACTAAGAGCTCGTCCGTCTGCCGGCTAGGCCATTAATACTTGGGTTCAACACGGAGGCTCTATAATGATCGATTTGCTAGTAGAAATCGCCTCCGACTCTAAAGTCATAACTTTAGAATTTGTCCATTAACAAACTTGTACTATTTGCTTGTCGTAACTTCAAGCTTTCTTCAATTTTCTTCAGTGTTATGCTTTATTTATTTATTTAAGGCTCAACTGGCCCCCAAAAAGTTGTGAATTGCACTGACACTACTTACGCCGGAACAGCTGCTAAAACTTTATCAAGTACAAGTTCGATCGTGTACGGAGAGTAGAGCCCTATCACGAGCTCTTAATGCGGTCCAGTTGACGACCTAAACTGAACTGTTAAAGGGATACAGCTAAATAGGGTGCATAGCTCTGTCCCTCTTTTTCACTCGCACTCTTGATATTTTAATACGTCATAATATGGCCTCTACTCTCATCTTTGGGACGGATTTTCCAGACACCAGTATGATTGCGCATGAGTCCATTGAGAAACGAGTCAAGTGGATCGTCGGTAGTGATGCATTCGTTGAGTCAAAACTCTAAAACCTTAAACATGTTGAGTGAGTTGAATGAGTTGCTAACCAATCAGTTTTAATCGTAATTCTGGAAGAGTATTTCGTATCGGTAGATACGGTATTAAAATTTAAATACTTTCTACTATTTGATCTTAGGGTAGTGCAGAAACATAACATGACCAAATTCTAAATGAAAGTTATTCCCCCTTAGCCTGACCTTATGCCCGCAAAAAAACAACAGTTCCTGTTCCACCAGAGTGACCCGTGGAAAAAGCTAGAAAATCATAGTAAGAATTCTATTGTAAGACCCGACAGCAAAGAATGAAACGTGTGACAGCTTTGTAGATTGTTTCATGACCCAATAATGATTGCGGGTCAGGGTCGCCCAATAACGTTTAACGGTGTTATGAAAATCAATAGGGGAAATCTATTTTTAAAACAGGCTTAACGTGACTTGACAGTTTATAAATCATTTGACAGAGCTTTAATTATCTGGTAACATTACCTATATTGTTTTTTTTTTGTGGTGTGAAATCATCTAGATACTTCTTCCGCTCTGAGTGATACTAGAGGGAGTGTTAGATGTTCACTGAGTAAACCCTACCTGTGTTCCTTCAGTTTTTCTTTACGTTCCAAGGCACATAAAAGATGAAAGAGGTTAGGTAGAAAATCCTTTCCGATTTGTACTACAACGAGTGTCGCCGCTGGTCTCATATCCTTTAAGGCTTATAGTCCCTTGAACCATCTGGCCAAAATTATGTGGTCGCAACTCTCGCACCCGCCTAGGCGGCAGTACGCCAATCTGTGAATTTATTTGCGGCCAACAGCGCTCGGAAAGCGCGCGGCTGAACTTTAAATCCATTTTCTTTGCGAAATATTTATTTATTTACTTATGCAATGTTCGCTTTGAAGAATATTTAACCACCAATTTTTATGTGTAAAAATGTTTCTAAAGATCCAATCCGTTTCGAAGGAGTAGGGAAAAGTTGCGAAAAGTTGCGAAATTGCTAAATATTTTTTTTAGACAAAAGTATTAACAGCACGAAAAATTCAAATGTTGAAAATGTTGTTCATGAATCTATAATAAACATATATTTCTTCAAACCTATTAATCTGGCCGTTACCGAGGAGTAGTCTTCAGAAAGTCATTGTTTTATGGCACTTTTCGGGCGCTTGGGCCTTAACTACACTACAGGCAATAAAACAATACGAGCGCGCATTATGCAACTAACAGACCACGCACACATAGATCGCAAGTTTTCTATTGGTAGTTGAACTATGAGCATTGCTCTACTTTGTGGCACGCCTGCCCCGCCCACAATGCCATTCTAACCTCTTTCATCTGTTCTGTGTTCCAAGGCACCGTAGCCCACTTATACTATCCTAACTGAAAAATTCATACTAAATATTCGGTTCAAGACTTACTGCGGCCCTGGAACGCAAAGGGCTGACGGAACGCAGATGGGTATTTGTCAGTAAAAGCACAGGTAAAAGTCGGGTCGAAGCCTACTGGGGCCAGGGTTAGTTTCGAAAGACAACTCGAACCCCGTTATGAAGGCTAGAAGGAACGGGGTGGGTCTTTTAGTCAGTAAGAGTCTGACACTATCTCCCGCTTTGCCCAAGAGCGGGGGTTGTCATTGGATGATTTCTCCCACCATACAAGAAAAGGTACACTCCAAACAAAACGGGAAGAGTTGATTTTCCACCTCAAAGAAAAAATAAAAGAAGTGGCATATGCCCAAGTGGAAGTTGGAAGTTAATATGTACATAACTTAGTTAAACATATTAGCTCCGCACCTACAAACAAACATTAATTCACATTTAAAACAACGACAAATCCACAAGGGACCGGCGTGCCGGCTATCCATATAAATAAAATTCTTATGTCTGTCTGTATCAGAACATAATAAATTCATTGTCTTGAGCTCGCGTATGGAATATTTCGTAATGAATGATTAATAACTTGCGCTTTCTATACACGTTTGCGATATTGTACACGTTAATGACTAGCTTTTGTCCGTGGCTTTGTTCGCGTACATATAATGTAGCCAGGAATAAAGCTGCTTTCTATCGGTGAAACAATTTTCGCAATCAGACCAATACTTTCAGCGATTACCTTCTACAAACAAAAAAAAAATTAGCCTCTTTATAGTATAGTGTAGTGATGGTTAGGGCTTCATGGAGAACATGAAAATAATTATTTTCTAAGCAAGTCGTTCTGAAGATAGAAAGAATAAAACACAGTCATCGTTATCAAGTTTTGGGCGTACAGCTAAGGAGCAGGAATACCCTGCCGGAGTCTGTGTTTCATAATAGCTAAAACCTCCCTAGGTTGTAGCTATCAGGCTTATATACCCCTGTATATGAGAGTGAATAGGTTACTTCTTGGCAAGTGTGCTCAATTGTGATTTACATCTTCGCTTACCATTAAGTGAGATGAGTGGCCAAACGTGAGCCAATCAATAAAGACAAAAAGAAAAACTAAAATATTGACCATCTTTATGTCTTCATGCAAAGTTATAAAGTTTAGTTTTGCAAACCATAAATTGTTTAGATAATTATCTTTTCATGGAGAACTATGAAAAAATTGTTGCAATTGATTCTGTCAATAGAAAAAGTATTAAAAATCTCATCAATTCGTCTTTATCATGTCGCTATTGACATTGATTGTTCAAAAAATGTACCAATGCTATAATGAGATTTATTATTTTTGGGAACTTGCAAATGATTAGTACTATTCCTCACAGGCTGATTGGTAATCGGTATGATACAGCCGTCTATTTTATTTAATAAAGGCTTCGCCTCTTGCTATAGTATTTAGATCAAGAATTCACGTGGGCGATCCAGTTTTCTTTGAAAATTTCTTCGCCCTTCAGCTACCAAAGCAATGACCCTTAAAATTATGTCAAGAACTGTACGGTGCTTGAGGTATTCATTAATGAAAGGTTTTTGCATATTTGCACACGATACTTTTATGTTCTGAAAGAGTCATAAAACTCAATTAATTGAGGCCTATACTTTCGTCAAGAATCCGGTCTTTACGCATTAATAGGATTACACAAAATAGACGACTTTTTTAGTGGAGCATCAAATATAATGACTCCTTTTAACCTCTTTCCTTTAGGCCCGGTACCTATTCTCACTCATATCCGTCATTGTTCTTTGCCTGGAGGTCTCCTTATTCTCCTTCAAGTAATTTTCCGGATTTCAGGATAAAACATCAAACGTATTTTTGAATTTAAATGCCATCTTTTCCTCGATTGTTTATTTTCTTGACCTAATGATTTCCAGTTCCTGTTTTGCTTTAAATTCAAAACAAGCTCAAAATAGACGCAGACATAAACTAATATCACAGTTTCTTGGGAGGAAATAAGGCTTTTTGGAAAGATATTTCAAAACTCAATCGTAGTTCTCAAACAAGAAGTTTGATTGGTTTCTTCACGAGTTCTTAACTTCAGCAATCAGATCAAATGGTTTTTCGCACTTGAGGACGCTATTGAACTAGATCTTTAGTTCTAACTGATATTCTACTTAAAGTCTTTAGTTGTATTTGGAGAAGATTTGGCTACCTTCCAAGTTGATGTGTTTTCCTTTTTATTAATGTTACTTAAATTATATTTATGTGGTCGATTGAGCATCATTCTTGAATAATACCGAAAGAACAGTTGATAATTTTGGAAAAAAATATCAGATAAGTATATTGAGGACTCTTCTGAAAAAACAATATGCTAGCGTCCATGTAGTTATTCTCCTGTGTTACAAAATACGTATTATAGGTGCAAGTTTTGGCATTAACCATTAAGTTGCAGTTGGTATTGTCGCAATAATAATCTTTTGCAAAAATACCAAAAGTGAATGGTTTTGTTGTGACGTCATTTGGGTTATTGTTGTCAACGTTATTCTTGAGAATCTATTGTTGTTTGCAGCTCAAAATAAAACACTGGACACAAACACAACATGACATTCTGAAGATGGTCATAGACTAAATGGAGAAATAGAAATAGGATTATCTTTGTTTTAGCTATTCCAATGTCCCAATTCCAAACTATATTTGTACAAGTCTACTGACTGGATTAATCTAAATTTATTTCTAATCTTCCTACAAAGAACTAAATAAACATACTAATGTTTCTGAATGGAACGTGTTATCTGCATTACTCACTATACAAGTATTACAAGTAACCTACTGTACAATAATGGTGAATTTGTTCGCTTATCTGCAAAAGAAATGAGTGTGTCAAAGCGGACGTAGCGAATTACTAATGCTTACGGTTTTCTTAGCTGATAAATTAACCAACTAGTCATTACTATGACACAAGACATGATATTATTCATTTATTTAACATTAGTTTCTACCAGTGGCTTCCCTCGCGTTAAGGTAAAAAAATATCTTAAAGAAACATACTCTTAGGATAAAAAGTGTATCCTATGTGCTATTCTAGGACATGATCTTCCCGTGTACCAAGTTTCATCGAAATCCGTTCAACCATTTGAGCATAAAGGAGTTACAAACAAGTACACACATAAATACATAAAACTTTCGGCTTTAAAATATTGGTGTGATAGTGTGACAAATTCTTAAATTAGTTCATATACAGACTGACATCGAACATCCAAAACCTAGTAGTCTAGAAGCATAAAATGTTGAACAGAACACAAGCTTCGAAAGAAAAAGGATTTTTAAAGGTATATTAGTTTGTGTAGCAATCTGTTTTGTAGATGGAAAATACTCTGCTCCCTCTTGTAAGCAACAATATATTCTTACAAATGTATATGTAATAATTTATGTCCTTGTAACTCTCACAACATAACTACGGATGCTCAAGCCTTTATTGCAAACTTTGAAGCCAAGATGTTACGGAGCATGAGCAACTTCTGTTATAATGGTTTTGTTGTCTTGTTTCTATTTGTTCTCTAACAACAAATATGAAGACGCAATCAAATTGTTACCGAAGTAAGGGGACCTTTATTACTTACCAAATTCGTCATGCAGGTTTGTATATAGGTATATGGACGATGTGTTTTCGATACTCCTACTTCGCATTAATCTGCGTAGGTGTGCCAAGCAAGTCCGGTTTGTAACCGTTAACCGATTAAACGTTTTTATGATTATAATACTCTTCACACATATACCATCTAGCATAAACTTAGTCGAACCGATCGATTTTATACGGCGACTACCGTTGCTAACCTTTGCACTTACAATGTAAGGAGTCTATTTTAGTTTTGACTCGGTGTGGCCTTCTTGAATGGCTGATGATTTATAAATGTCCGCCGTGAAATTGGACACGTTTGAATTGAAATGGTATTTACTTGCTTCCACTTTTTTGGTAACAGTTTAAGCGGTTAAGTGAATTAAATATTCTATTGTCCACCTACCACCAATTGTGTTGTCAAACTAGGAATTGTCCAAACATGAATTTTCTTGCATCAGATATCTTCAGAGAACTTCTGTGTGGTCTGGTATCCATCTGTATGTATTTTTTCTGTCATGAAATAAACTTAATGAGATCACAATTTTAGTTCTAGAATTCGTTTCTTTATGACCAGTACTTTTTAGTGATTTTATTTGATAAACCAGCAGTGACTATAATATATTAGAGGAAGCTATAACCTCGCACTGACTAATCGCAAATAGCTCCACGCAAGTTCCTGTCTGCGATTATAAAGTACTCAACTATATCATATCTCCAATTACTGTTGCAACATTTAGTATCATATTTTCTGACTGCCCATATTTTATTTCCAATCGTCGATCATCTTAAGTACTTCGCAACAACGACTATAATGGTTTGTCAGTTATTCAAATGATAAATAATAGTCCTCACCGCCATAAAATACAGGTATTGTATTGCAATTTTACAGACTCACTTGAGAAATTTTAGTCCTTATTGCTATTTGCTGAGGAACTATAATGCGTAGGCTGAGGTGAGGTCGAACTGACAAGGTCATTAAGTCTAGCCTCCAGACAGCCTGTTTTTTCTAGCTTTAATGATATGTTTATGTCTGAGTTATAAATATTGGCGGATCATTTAGGGGTAAGCCATGTAGAGACATTTTAATAAACAAATGCATAAGAATTTAAGTTAAAAAAATGAAATTGATTCAGTCGGTATTAATTTTATTACATTGGTTTTCAAAATGCGAATCGCGATGTTGCTTGTAAACAAGATTCTGTAACAGTAATGGTAACGGTTGGTAATTTTTGGGCC
The DNA here is from genome assembly GCA_910589285.2 of Mythimna ferrago. NCBI lineage: Eukaryota > Metazoa > Arthropoda > Insecta > Lepidoptera > Noctuidae > Mythimna > Mythimna ferrago. Next base: position 7,704,496 of record OU342689.1, read on the forward strand.
GCGATGCGCCCGCGCCGCTGGCCTGCTTAATTGATTATTTCGCTTCAGTATGAACAGTTTCGATGCTTCTGTGAAATTGACCGCTGAATTCGAGTATCGATCGTTTTTGTTTTGTTAATACTTGCACATGTTCGATTTTAATTCGTTTGTTATTGTGATCTGGCGCCTGGTGTGCTTGAAGGTTGATTTTACATTCATGATTTCATGATTAATGGATTTATAAACTTAAGAAGCTTAACTGCTTACACTGTGTGAAGATGTTTTCATTTTTTAAATAATTATGTACACTCGATATTTTTTATTTACTTACTACATTCATGTCATTTGAGGCAACTTAAGGTGTCAAACACTCATAAAAACTTTGTAATATCGAACATCCTTTCTAGAAAGCTTGTGTCCCAAACTACCCATTGTCTGCGTTTCTGAACTAGCCCTGTATCCACATTACACAACATACTCGGATACTTGATAGCTCCATTGTCACCACAATGTTGGCCTTTGTTATGTGAAAGATTGTATTACAATACTGTAAAACTAGCCGGCTTGTTCCGGGTTGCCGATCCGAGACACACTTCCGAAACAAAAGATTAATCGTTCTTCAACGATGGTTAATATCCCGTTCGAGTTATTACTTTTATCTTGATCTTCCGTTATATTTTAATCCATATTAATGACTAATTTTAATGTGAATTCTTCATTTTATGGTGGACACAATTTTATTGGTTGATTAAGATCTCCATCCGATGACCCCATTCCGGTTTCTTCGCTTAAATAATTCGAAGTTGTCTTCTCAGCCCTCATGGTCCACAATGACGTCAACCTTAAATTTAATTTCGGCGGTGACCAGTTTGTTAGAAATTTAATCCATAATAATATGAAAAAAGCCTACAAGATGTTGTTGTAGAGCTTTAATTTGCAGAAGAGCAAACATTTTTGCTGCTCCTAAACAAATTGAGGCTAAACTGTTTTTGGTCTTTTGCTTAAGTGCTTATTACATTTCCTCTTCAATAATCCCTGTCATCTTCTTTCTGGATACATTTTGATTAAACGAGAAATCGCTTAGCAGATGAAATGAATGTACAACTTTGTATGTATATCTTTCAAGATCTGTCAGCTATAAAGTTGTGTGCTCTGGTCCACTGAATAGTTAGCGCATTTTATGGCTGACATAAAACGAGCGCATTATGATAACTATTTCCTATTAGACGTCAATTTTCTGGTATAATATTTAATAATGAAATAGGGGCTTTCTGGCCTTGCGTGTAGGGACTTTCTTTGTACAAAGGGAGTCCATTAGAGTTGTATATGAGGAGTGTAACGTCATTTTTATTTGCCGGTAGACTGGCTTTCATACGCTTTTAAGTCTGTGGCAGGATGTCGATGGAAATGTTTGTGTCGCGACGGTGTCACGATTCTGAGAATCACTAAAGTGATATACTCACGTTATACTGCTACATATTTTAGGTTAAGTGATTTTTGTCGGTATGTGACATGTTCAAATGAAGGGGCAGGTGAAGCTTGTCAGTGACCTTTAGTGTTTTTGGAAAAATGTCTGTTACTGCTTTGAGTCATGCCATGATGTTATCTTTGTGGATTTTTTGATATCCGTGATTTATTGAACTTGATCTTCATTTGTTTTTACTGAGCAGTTTATTTCTCTAATCTTTTTGTTTATTTATTTTATCTTTTTTTTTCTTATTTATTTGATATATCAATCGAAATCATAATAAATATTTTGTTATTTGCATTTTATAAGTTCTCTACGATAATGGTCTGTTTCGGTTTGCATGAAACTTATGCGCAAATAAAAAGTAGAGGAGATACTGTCTCGTTCTATTTAACATATGTTAGCAAGAAGCGTATTAATGTCTGCTATAATTGCAACCGCGTTGCTCTTATGAGACGTAATATGAGCGGTGTCGGCTGCTTATTGTTCAACATCTCTCACGATTTTACTTGTTTCTCGAAAGTCAGGGGAAATGATTCATTTATTATGTTTGTACTCAAATAGTGTTTCCGCTGTTATTTAATTGACAGACTGCGTCTTCACTTTCGATACGATCTCCTTGGAACCAACTCATTGACTAGATTGAGGTTTATTGTAAAGTTAAATGGCAATAACTGCTTATTTACTTCGACTTGGATTGAAATTGGTATGGCACGGTGCCTTACCACTAAAATTTAATTAAACTCTGAAATCAAACACGTTTTCCTAAACTTTTTCAAGGTTTCATGTATTTCATCGTGATTTCGTTCACGTAGTCCTTGACTTACAGTTTGATTTATATTTTAATGAAAAATTTCATCAACCAAAAAACATGAAACCAGTCCAACGTAATATAATATTCAAATGAGTATCTAATCTCATTTTGCTTACAACCGGATGCTAAGAAACTTGTCACTGCTACATATTATACAGTGAAACGAGTTTTTGCTCTACATCAGGCATTGACCGCACGAACGATAATGCCGTAATTAAATATGCAGTCTAATCTTAAGGACGGAACATCTATATTTGTGGGGAATGGGACGGAATGAAACCGGAACGGTGTGAGACGTGGCCGTGGTATCGAATGTTCTCACGCACGGCATTCTATCTCACCCCGTTGCGTTTACACCGAAAGAATATGAATATTGTTATGGAAAGTTGAATAGGCAGATGCGAATCCGTTGTAGTGTTGTGTTTGGGGTAGGAAGTGAAGGAGCAAAAATGGCTCTCGCCAATATTGATGTAAGTATAACTTGGATATTTTACTGTGTTTTTCAATATCCTAAACTGCCGGACTAACTTTAGGGTTCATTTTATTATCACAAAACTTATTAGCACCTAAATCAATAAAGCGCGACAGATTTTAAAATAAAGCGTCATGCTCACAATGGAATTGATCAAAACCTTCACCGTTGCGAATACCCGTTCATGATGAAGTGTCAAAAGGGGACGCTATGTCCTACGTGATCAAAGGAGTAGCACCACCTATGTATGTAATTGGATGGGTCCCCATTCAACCATACCGTCGGGACAGTATTATGTGTCAATGGACGAAGGGATTTCCTCAGGTGCCTTATTGGAGCCTGTTGTACTGCTCTTGGGTCTGTTATTTCGTATTGATCTTTATTATGTTGAATCCGGACTGGTCTTTTCGTTTTTGCTCATTGTTGAGTTTCCTGTGTTCATAATTTTTGAATATTGTTTGTCGTTCTTTTGTACACCAAAGTGATTTTTTCAGAAAATTGCCTGCTCTTTTTGATTGATCACGTTCATCAATTATTTCATTTTTTTTTTTAATTAATGCAATAAGTGTACCAATATAATATAACCGCCTCAGTGACGTGAATATACTAAAGCTGGATCTGAAGAAAAAAAAAACAGACCGCTGAACGACCGTGTCGCTGTTGTTCAAACATTTATAAACATCATGATTCAACCAGCTCTGCACAATTACGGAGAGCTTGTTTTAAATCCAACTGAGACCCTATTTTACGGATTTATTACAGTTCACGTAGGATTCATGATTTGTAAGGAAAAAGTACGTATGGGTACGCATATCCAGTTATGCTAATATGGTTTCCTTATTGTAATCATATTGTATTGTGTCGCAAACCGGCTGCCTACCGACCGTCTAGATTCGACGGATGCAAATTTTCTTTTAGTCTTGTTACGACAATGTATTGCTCATATGTAAATCGTGCAGTTACGTATAAACTAGGTACCTACTGATTCTCGTGGGATCTCAACGATGTGAGTCAGGTAATCCACCTTTACTTATAGTAACTACAGTATGTTTCTGTGTTGAGTAAGTTCTAGCCACAATAATACCATCTGCTGCTTTCTAAAGTGGTCATAGCATGGTCATGGCTTTATATTGGTCTTGTTTAGATTCATTCTAACAATCAACTATGAAGTTACAAATACAACTCAATTAAACGTTTACAAGGAAAACAGTGACCCCAATAGTCCTCTTCGTACGTTAAATGGTATAAAAATAACAACAGTTTACAGTACACAGTTGTAGGAGATACATGTTCAATTCAAGGATGGTGTAAACAATGATTAAGTCACCGTTAAACGTCTGTTCAGCTGTGACTCAGAATTTGTGTGTTCGTTTGGTTGGTGGAGTGTTTTTTAAGGCCGAGTGTTTTGAGGATCTTGTTGCCTGATTGTCTTGCTAAGTTCTACTTCCTTGTGTTGTCCTAGCTCGAGTAATATCTAGTCCTGCTCATAGTATGTAAATATACTCGTAGTTTTGTGCTACTTGAGACGTTTTCAAAATAGCTTATTGAATTGTTCTTCGTCTTTATTCGACATGGCCATATATAAGTGAAGCTCATGTCGTGCTTAAGATTAAGCCGGTCAGCAAGGTTGTAGACTGTGCTGACCACATGAGTTATTTACTCATGTGACTGTCTATAGAGTGCCAATGTTTTTGAAATAGTGATTTCTTGAGACAATAATGATAAAATACACTTGGCTATGTATAGATTTACTGTCTGTTGGAAACAGACCCCTCTTCTCCACTGGGCACACTGGGCACGTGCCCAGGGCCCCGCGATCGATTGGGGCCCCCTAATCGACCAACTTGATTACCAAACGACAGCTACTCTACTCTCGCCTAAAAATCAGACTTACCGATTACAGAATGTTTAATAAGTTTAGATTAACTTATTATTTTTTAATTATGACAGTTTGTATCTAATAATGTCGATATAATGTGTTAACTATGCTCGAAAACACAGATTTTGAAGTTGTGATTAACGATTTTGCTCAACTCAAAGCTAGAAAGAAGGGTACTTACCTCTTCAATAAGCATTATCTACATAAAAGGACCAATCCTGGTTGCTAGAAAGTGTCCCCGCACACAGGCCACAAAAAAAAGCCGCCATAAAAAAAGCTAGAAGCAGCAACAAAAAATGCTAGAAGCGGCCACAAAAAAAAGCTGAATTGCGCGACAGCTTGTGGCCGGGGAAGCTAGAAGCGGCTACTAGCTTTTTCTTCGGCTTTGGGCGCCGCCACAAAAAGAAAACGAAATGCCGGAAGCTAGAAGCGGCCTTTTTGTGTGTGCAATTTAGCTTCACTTTTCTTGGACTGACCGACATTTGACTATTCAAAAGTGCCTGCAAATGGTCTATTTGAAATAAATGAGTTTGACTTTGACTTTGCTCGTGTGCAAGGACACTAAAAAACTGTGTGAACTGCGTATATCCACGTTATTTGTCTGTTCTAACAAAATAGTGCCTTATTATGCGCATAGGGGCCCCTTTATCCTAATGTGCCCAGGGCCGCTAATAAGTGAAAGACGGCCGTGGTTGGAAACTTGTTAAAGTATTTGTTAAAGCAATCAATTTTGTATCTTTCATTTTATTGTTTGTTGCTTTTAAGTAACACATAGGTATTAGCTAAACTGCAGTTGTTTAAAAAAACAAAATGTGTTTCTATTATGATGACTCAGAATCTTTGTGCATCTGTCTGTTTGTGTATAGATGTTTACTAATACATCATTGTATTCGTGTCCAGTCATCTGAGACGCCTTTGTAGTTAGTCTTTCATCGGTGTCTGAAATATCTAACAATAAACGGCATCAGTCAATCGTGATTATTTTGGACTAGTGGATATACCTCGGCAGTCCATGAAACTAAGGAGTGAATAGTATAATTATAAATTAAGAGTGCAGCGGGTGCGTATGTAAAACTCAGATGAGTAGTTAAACGAAATTTTCAACTTGCGAGAAGCTGTCGATATATTGAATAGAATTATTATTTTGAGAGAGTTTTAACTGATCTCAGTGTTCTCACAGTTTCAGTTCTTAAATATTTCCAATGATATCTTCACATGTGTGAAATACTTAATGTAAATAACTTTTATATCGTTCTCATAACACGTAGGTATGCTTAATCCTATAAAACAGATGAGGATAAATTGTCGGGCACACGGATAAAACTTTACCAATATAAATCTATCAGAAGTTCGCTAATGCATTTAAATGTTTCTGTTGAAATATTATGGTGTGGGCTTCTGGCATATTTTTGAATTCCTTCGTATTTTTAGATGTTCAATCAAATGAAAAATTTTGGGTCATCCATATATCATTGCGATTTTCGCCTGTCGGTTTAGTATTGTGAGTTCAACGTTTGCTTGTAGTTGTTTATAAGGAGATCTTTTATTACCAAAACATGTGCGTCATGAACATTTAAACCTTGCATTTAAATCCAGCTTTATTTTCACCTAATTCGTGTTTTTTGTCAGTAAGGTCTAAGACGAGAATAGGATATGAAGTATTCAAATCGAAGACCCGCTCTTTACGTTTTCCTAAACGTAATCCTTTAAACAAGTGTGTTATATTCCTAATTTTTGAACTGACACAGTTCGTGCCAAATGAGTTCGTATTTAGTATCGTTTCCCTTATTTACTCGGCTAACAGACCAGAAAACCGGTCAAGTGCGATTCCGTATCAACATTGGCAGACTTTCAGTGACACGTGTTTGCCAATTGAAATATGAGCTTGTCGTCTCGTTTACAAAGAAACATATACTTTACAGCAAAAACGAATGTGTGAAAGCCAATAAGGAAGAGATTAAAAACATCAGATGGCTAGATACTGTTAAAAGTGCAAACACACGTTGTGCCGTTAACTAAATTGTTGTGAACCGTAACAACATCGAGGATACATAAAATCAGACTTTGAATACAGTGTGACAAACACATGTGAATGCCAATAACCTATGAATATTATACCAACATTCGATACTATAATATAGGAAGTTGTCAATTTCCCGCTGTTGCATAAAAAGCGCTTTATATTTCATGTACCTACGTATACAGAATTTACACGATAAAGCGATTAACGCCTAGAGCCGTTCTGTCAGAAACTGCGTCGCATATGGCATCGACCGCAGGGTATATTTTCTTTTTTTTTTATTCGTGACCACTGCATCCGGACGCAAGTGGCGACGTGCGAGATAAAAGGATTTTAAATATAGAACGGGGAAAATGTAACGGCTATTTTGTTACTTATATGTGGCTTGTTAGTAAAAGCTTGGATTACCGCAATATGCTCATTGAAGTGGTGCTAGCGAGACCTTACTTTGTATACCCAGGGAAAGATATTGTTTCGTTGCTAAACTATAGCGACAAGATTTAGCCGTGTTATAACTATAATGTATTGCATAAGACTGATTATGTTAACTAGAGTTGTTGTTGTCTTACCGCTAATTATGATACTCGTGGTCCTAGAAGGATACACGTGGTTCTAGAACGCAAAAGACAAGTGAAGAGACATAGGTCGGTAGGTTTATTTAGTCAGTAAAATTCTGACACGACTTCTTGCTCCACCCTAAAGCGAGAGAAGTCATTAGATGATGGAAAAAAAACCGTCAAATGGTAAACAATCCGTTTTGTTGACTGTAGAGTCTGTCTAATAAGTTAAACGACTTGGATAATTATTAGGATTTAATGAAATCTGATGTAGTCAACACGGGTTCAATAATCAAGGCTGATTAAGAGATAGAGATCATTGTTTACAAATAGAAGAACCCTAAGAAAAGCATCTAATATAAGTATTTTATAAATGATTAAATATTATATAAAATTCCTAAGTCGGTTGACTTATTAGACAGACTTTAGGTGCGTTTTGTATCTATCATTTGTTTTATTATAATGTGAGTTTTAATTTGTAGCAACACTGGCAACATGAAAGTCATTTGTGAATCATGCTTGTTGTTTGTTATATTTTCGTTTGAGTCGTTTATGTTTCAACTGAACGTTGAAATGGAGATGGTCTGTGTGATTGAACGTTCTGTAAATTAATGTTGAGTAGCTTGAAATTAACTTCAAAAAGTAATTTGCTTTAGCTGTTACTTTGATTATATAGAAGCATAAAGCGAAATATTGCGGCGGTCATTTCGAGCTAAAATTTTAAACAACATTCTCGATTTCTTTTTTAGGATCGCCATGTCCGTCTGTCCGTCGTCTGCGGCTTAGCTTAGTGACTGTTAGTATCTTATAAAAAGCTATAATTTTGCAAGGGTAGGTATGTATACAAATTGATCACGTTGGCAAAGTGGTTAAATAAAAAGTAAAATTAAAAATAAAATAGGGCCCTCACAAAAACGTAAAGTGGGTATGATTTTTTTCTCGTTTATCCAATGGTGTATCGCTGTATAAGTATTTTGAAAACATTGTGGAGATGTGAAGAATATTTTTGATTCCCGGTTGCAAAGTAATAATTTTTGTTAGAGCTGAACTTCTCTAAGAAGCTAAACTGTTAGCCTGAAAAATCTGAAAAAAAAAAATATTATAGTAGTAAAGACAGGGTACAGGGTTCCTGTACACACACGTGGCCAGTTTTTTGTTATTATATTTTTTTGTTTTTTTTTTGTTAATTTTCTTTTTTCTTTTTCTTTACAGGAGCTGGATGTGTAGCTGATATTATTATTTTTACAACAAGTTTTTTTAAATTTTCTTCATGGTATCATGTAAGTTTTATTTTATTTTTGGTTCTTTATTTTTATTTTTTTATTCTTTTTTATGTTTATGTCTACTAACACATTTCTCTACAGGTGCTATTTTTTCTAACATATTTTAAGAAAATATGAACCACTATACTGAATACAGGCTCTGGTCCTTTAAGCTCCATTTTCATAAACTAACCGTATAATCACAAGACCATATCCTCGAAATCCGGACCATGTCATCCGGAATTTTTCCATTTCCGCAAACGGACAAGTCCCTGGCCAAGACTGCCGAGACAATTCAATTTGACGTTATTTTCCGGATGTTTGACATAAAGCTCACCCTGACGAGAGATGCCGTAAAAATAATCCGGTGAACCGGGTTCGGTATCTCAGCTATTGGAATCTATCTACCGGGTTGAGATAACAGGGTTCCCGGAAGGTCTAGATGCGGAATTTCATGAAGATTTCTTAAGGATTTGTTGAAATATGGTTTGACGGATTTGGGGTTTGTGAAGCGTATTGAATTTGCGATATTGGTTATTGATCGATTCGCCATATTTATTATCGTTTCTGTAAAGAGGAACAAATTATTGCAATACTTGACGTTGATAGGTGACATCTTTGAAATATGTGTAATCAAAGTAAGTAAGGCTTGGGGGAGGCCTATGTCCAAAAGCGGACGTCTAACGGCTTATATGATGATGATCATGAAGTAATTCGTATTTATAAAATGTAGCAGGTTTAAACTTCGTAGGCACTGAATTCAAATAACCGTAAGCATAATAAAATGCCGTTCGATTTAGAATGTCATCATTATTCGCCAATTAATTTCTTATTTATTAGATTAATTAAATTATAGGCCATCACTACGCAAAAAGGTTGAATCACCATCCAATTAAGAATAAGAATAATGTTTACTGTTCATTGTTACAATAAATAAAAAATACCTTAAAACTATTACATAATCATTAATATTGTCTGTAACTAATTAGGAATTATAGATATATTTGGATGATGGTCCCCAAACTAGGTAGAACCTGTATCTTGGGAACCCGAGTTGAGATAACTTTAATATAATAACATTGTATCGAGCGGACATGTAGAGATTCGGCTTTTTTATACTTAGGAAAGAGGTTGTTGTGAACAATAGAACAACAAAATGAATAATAAAAATAGGATAAAAAAAGCAGGCTAACTTAAAATCATAGTTTTTGTGTGTAGTGTATGTATACAAGGTGTCGTTTTGAAGCTGCAAAATATTTCAGGAGGTAATTATGTTAGTGATTCTCGACCCGAATCAATAATAAAATAAGTAGGTAATTTTTTTTTTTTTATAACCGCGCTTTCTTTCACACACACAAACACGGAACAATAAAGGGCGTTTTCACACACACTAACTCGCAACGATAGTTTCATAAATAATGTATCATCCAATCATCATCCCGCACGCCACACCCTAGCCACGCCCCCGCGGCCATCGATCAATCGATTTAGTTTAGTGTAATTAAAAAATTAAATAACAAGTATTACTGATTATTAACCAGGTATCGTTTTTTTACATGATTATTTATGAGTTTTATTACAACCTCCTGAAATATTGTGCAGTTTTAAAACTGCACCTTGTATAGTGTACGTGTGGAGTGTATGTGTGTGGTGTGTACAGTGTTTAATTTCATAAAACAAGAGAACACGATGCCCACAAACAGAAAAAAAAACATAAAACGACGAAGTCCAATAACTTCTTTGCATGACAAAAGCCATACGGAAGCGTTCAGTAATTTGCGAACATTTTATGTTGACCATAAAACCTCCCAATTCCAAGGTGTCTCCTTGGTAACCCACCAAGGTAACCGAGTGCCACCCGGAAGGTCCAAGGTCATTGCAGCAAAGTGACGTACCTGCCTACTTCTCCGGAAAAGGGCATATAGCGTGGCATATAGTTATTCGTGAGATTTATTGATCTTTTCATACATATTGTAGGCTAGTAATTGCTATAGGTTGTATAGTGCGGAAGTTTAATCTTTTCCTTATTATAGGTATGTTATTATTTGATGAAGCTGTACGTACCGGCCGGATGTTGTTTTCTAAGGCGACCATTACACTGTCATGCAAGTGTCAATCAATTCCATCAATCATGAATGATGGTTTTCGTCAATCAGTACTAAAAACCGTCATGCAATGCATATAGACGGAACGTTTTTCGTCAATTAAGGTTTTGACTGTGGCAAAACTGACAGCAAAACCTACCGTGTAATGTTCGCCTAAGAACTGGCTTTAGTGGTAGATTAATAGTAATGTTCTTGATAGATTTCATGTTTGATTACCTCTCAATAAGAATATTTTATTTGCATTACGAGTAAGACAGGCCATATCTTAATCTCTGAGTTGCCACAATACTTTAAAAACCCTAAAACTATTATTTATTCTTTATTGTACACAAAAAAAAAAAATTAACAAACAACAAAACAGGACATTTAATGTACATAGACTAGTTCTAAACTAATTCTACCTTTCCAAGGTTTCTATAAAACATCGGGTATTATTCCATTTTTCTTTCATTTATAATCAATAACCATTTCTTCAGACGCCACTGATTGAATAACATTGTTCGCTAAAGTATCAAAACTGATTGTCAAAGAGCTTTCCCTTCAGAAACTTTTCTAAAAGCAGTTAAGTCTTAATTGGGGACGCTAGTTTGCCTTTATAGTTGTGCCTTTATTAAGGCTCTTACTTCCATTTTGTGCCATAAAACTGTGACTTTCTGAAGCCTACGCATCGGTAACGGCCAGGTAATAGATTTGAAAAAAAAAATAAGGCGTGAATAGCCCCTTGAACATTTCATCATTATCATCATTTCAGCCGATAAAACACTGTTGGACATTGGCCTCTCCCAAGAGTCGCCACAACGAACGGTCCTGTGCGTCTCGCACCCACCGTATTCCCGCTACTCTCACCAGGTCTTCAAATGCTGCGTCTTCCGGTACGCAGTCGCCACTCTTGAATCTTTCGGCCCCATCGACCATACGTTCCATGTCCAACAGTGGACGTCCTTCAGCTGAAATGATGATGTGATGTTCAAGAGACTATACGCCTTAATATTTTTTTATTCTAATCTATTAGCCCAGCCATTCCCGTTACCGATGAGTAGGCTTCACAAAGTCACTGTTTTGTGGCTCTAAATAGGAGTAAGGGCTTTAAGTCAAACATCTTTTAATACTAGAGAGCTTACTCTCCAGTACACAACTTATTTTAATACTTCATGTTTGCAGGAAAATATTGTTTAATGGTAACGGAAGCGTTCATAATTTAATATAGGTAGTTCATTTGTCTCACGGATATGAGAAAATTAAATCTGAAGCGGTAATGACACTGTAATATGCTCTTTCCGTTCTTGATAATATCCCACTGGTGTAAAGGCTTCAGTATTCTTTTCATTGGCTAGCCTGTTGGTCTACTGGTTAGTGGCTCTTACTGCTATACCGCGGGTCGTGGATTCGATTCCCACCTAAGACAAATGTTTATGTGATAAGCACGTTCACTTGTTCTGTGTCTGGGTGTAATTTATCTATGGTATGTAAATATTCTGCGTGCAATGTGCCCTGCCAATTGCTGCTTAATTCATTAAACCCCAAGCGAACGCCGGCGTTCGCGCACCTATTGTCTTTCAATTGTGTCTGATTTCCACGATTGAAAGGTTAAGTTTGGCGATTCCGATGACCTGGACAGAGTCGTGGAATCCGATGGATGCGTGACGCACAGGACCGGTCGTTATGGCGACGCTTGGGGGAGGCTTATGTCCAACAGAGGACGTCTTTCGTCTGATACGACGATGTATGTATCTATATCTATATTAGAAATATATAAATAAGTATGTTTATCACGTCTAGTACTCATAGCACAAGCTCTGCCTAGTTTGGGATTAGATGACGTTGTGTGAAAGTTGTGGAATACTTATTATTAGTTATATTTTTATTATTCTATTCATTTGGCCTGCAGCAATATGTCTAATTGTCTACTATCAAGAATCAAACTTGAAAGTTGCCTTTTCAAAACAATTTTTTTGCAGTAAAAAAAACACAGTCTTTTTAAATAATTACGCTTTCAACTCGACTTGCAAGGTAAAAACCACACTGCAATTAGAAATTCTCAGCCAATAAGTAACAGTTAGCATGGTCCTTGCATTTGAAGGTCTGTAGTAATAACTGGAGCAGTACATCCTTGACACGCCTTAGGTGACCGCATCACATGTGCCGAGGAAATGTACCTACGGTAAACATTGATATGGTAAATGGTTTATTAAACATGCTTTCGAGTTCCGTAGAACAACGACGTGTCTTTAATTTACTTGAGTTTGTTCATTAGTGGAAACTTATAAGCTATATGAAAATGAAGCCACAAGAGAGTTTGTTACACAATACCCATGTAGGTGTAACTGCATCAAAGGTAGAACTACGCCATTATAAGCCATTATACCTTTTTTTTTGGGGTGGAATGTCATCAAATAACTTCTATGGCTCTGGGTGGAGCGAGAAGGGTTGTCAGACTTTTACTGATTAAATCCCATTTGTGTTCCTTCAGTTGCCCTTTGCTTGTCAGGGCAGTGGCGATTCTTTCTACCATTCCCGAAGCACTGGTATACCTGGCTTTTCTCATCCAGCTGCTACAAGTCACCTTGCAACTATTGTCGATTCGCGGTTTCCAATCAAGAACATGTCTGCCCCAATAAATTCAATCATTGCCATTTCTATATCGTCTACTTCAGCCTCAGATCAACTTTTATTCCAAATTAGTCTCCGTTAACAAGTAAATATAACACGTAGGTAAGGTACAGTCTTTTTCATATCTGCATGAGTGTCTTTGAATTCCAGTGCAAGTTGCAGGTCTTACAAATATGTAGATCATCTAGATAAGCAGCTGATTAGAAGGTTGTTCATAAGCAGGATATTACCTTGTACCGTGTACTGCTCGTATTAGTTAAATGAATGCGATTTAAAATTGAAGGTTTTTAATACATTATTCAGTCTTCCTTTCCATTGTTAGTAAGATAACTTGTGTAAACCTTGATGGTTTATGTATATCGGAAATTTACACAATTAAAAGTAAAGGTTTCTAAGTAGCGTTAAGAGAAGACTAAAGTTTCTCGGAAACTTGTTAGAAAATAAACATAGTTCGCTTTTGCATTTTATAATGATTCAATATGCTTGAAGCTTGAGTATAAACTAAGAAAATAAAATCAACAATATCATGTGTACGCAAGACTGTTTAATTAAAATTATGTTTGTAAATGCAATCAACATTTGAACCGACTACATCATTGTTTTTCTTACTTCTTAAAACATACCGAGCTCAGGCAGCATATTACCAATTTAATTTACCTTGGTAAAATTTCACAGACGATTTTTTTTTAATAGCCTTGTCGCGCGTATAAAAATGCGAGCAGTTTTTTATGAGGGAGGCAAAATAAAGGCGGCTCCTCTTCTTACGTCATAATATAATCCGAAAAAATTAAGTGTACATATAATATTCTCTTCACTCGGTGTAATATTTTGTGGAACATGATAAGGCTTTGCTCGCAGGTCGTTAGGGTATCCTTGGAGATTCGGAGCCTCGAAGCCAGGTCGTGCAGGGTTAGATAACGTCTTTATGGTTAAGATACTAGCAGATTCAATTAAATGTGGGGATTTTAGGGTTGCGGGCTTGCTTATTATCTTGAACGAATCGTGGAGTGAAAGAATGGTTGTTTGCGATAAATTTTGCTGTAGGTACTGCTTTCTTATCTTCAATTGAAATATCTTCTGTAAAATAAATTATTGTTGGGACGCTATGCGCTACTGCCAAGCACTCCAAACTACAATTTAGTCATTGTAGTTCGTGACAGTAGCGTGAATAAACAGCCGATTTAAAGCACTTTTGTAAATAAAATTAATAAATAGTTTGGCAGTAATTTTAAAACCTATTTGCAAATTCGGTTTTGAAAGAAAATTAGCAAAAGAGCAACATAAACATGACTTTTGGGTCATAATCATAAGCATAAACATTATTTACCCACTTATGAACAATAGCCATTACGTACCTATTGCTAATTTTCCTTTCACAATCTGTACTTCATTCATCCGACTTAAGCCAAGCCTTCCATAACAAGACTATCAAATGACGTTGCTCCGTACGTGATTCATCTTGCATCAGGTACAGAACCTCTGACTTAGAGCATAGACACACTCACACTTAGACAGAACCTGTGCTTACATATGTCGTGCCTATAGAAATGGTACTCTCACAATGTAATAATGATTAACCTTTCTCTAATATGTTTTTAACTACAGTTGTATGGACTAATGAAGCTGTTTTGTTGTACTTTCTAAAACACATGACTATTTTGTTTTATCAAGTTTTGTCAAGTTTTTAGCTTGGTAAAGTTAATAAATTTATTCTTAACTTTATAGTAGTTGGAACGTGCAATTTAGCTTCACTTTTCTTGGACTGACCGACATTTGACTATTCAAAAGTGCCTGCAAATGGTCTATTTGAAATAAATGATTTTGATTTTTTTAAATTTTGAGTAATAAATTTATTAATAACAGCATGAGGGCAGTGTAAAATATTGATTTTTCCTACCATTCATGACGAAATTATATTTCAAACCACAGAACAGAAAATCTTTTCTTTATTCCGTGTTTCAAACACGTGGCACTGAAACAATGGAACGTAGCAAGACTTAAGAAAGGAAGAAAATTATACTATTAAGGTAAAATCTATTTAAAAATTTGAAGAGTTTTACAGTGTGAATGGTTTCCTTCAACAATGTATACAGTCTGTGCAAAACATGAACTATTTAGCTATGCAGAACGGAGACTCGGGCATAAATCTCTCCGAGCATAAATTGGACAAAGTATTGTAACATAACTCATCGTAGCATTTTGATGACGTTTTTTCCGCGAATTTGTAGTCTAGTCGCAGTCTCGCTTGTTTATTCTCTGCTAGTATTTACAAGGTTTTATGAACTTTTTAATTGGTTGGTAGATAAAGCATGATGGGAGATCATGAAAGCCACGTCGCCTGTTTCAAGTTATAAAAGCTTGACTATAAATGACGATAACTAGATTTAATTTGTTTATAGAATATTTGTTAGTAAAGTCTTGTGGTTTGTTGATTTTCATATAATGTCACGTGTGAGAATTTATAGGTTTTTGTTTGAGTTATACATATGGTGTTGGTTCTACACTTTCTTAACTTTACCATCATTCTGTGGCTCTTATTTCTACCTGCATATCATCTATATCTTCACCAACCCACTTCTCGTTACCTATTCATTTCTTTACTAGCATATCATATCACACTAATATTTGAATTCGAAAGTTTCTATGATGCATGTTTTGTGCTTCTTCACGCTCAAACGGCTAAACGGGTTTGGGTGTAATTTGGCACACGGCTAAACCATGTTCTGGATACTTTTTATCTCGTATGTTCCCTCGTGATAAATTTCTACTTTCACCTGGGTGAATCCGCTGGTAGAAGCTAGTACTAGGAGACTGAATATATGTGTCGTGATGATCAATTCATGATATGGCTAACTAACACTGGCCAGATCGTTTAAACGTTGGCATTTGATGATATGTCTATTGGCCATATCGTCGTTGATGTAGTATTTCTATGATAATAAAAACCGGCCAAGTGCGAGTCGGACTCGCCCATGAAGGGTTCCGTAGCAGCAAGTAACATAATATAAAAGCTCTTGTAATGTGTTGTAACTTTGATCGATGTTTTAATAATAGTGTATTTTTTTCGATTTATGACGCATTAAAAAAAAACTACTTACTAGATTTCGTTCAAACCAATTTTCGTTGGCAGTTTTTATAGTAATGTACATCATATATTTTTTTAGTTTTATCATTCTCTTATTTTAGAAGTTAGAGGGGGGGGGACACACATTTTACCACTTTGGAAGTGTCTCTCGCGCAAACTATTCAGTTTAGAAAAAAATGATATTAGAAACCTCAGCATCATTTTTGAAGACCTATCCATAGATACCCCACACGCATGGGTTTGATGAAAAAAAATTTTTGAGTTTCAGTTCTAAGTATGGGGACCCCCAAAATTTATTGCTTTTTTTCTATTTTTGTGTGAAAATCTTAATGCGGTTCACAGAATACATCTACTTACAAAGTTTCAATAGTATAGCTCTTATAGTTTCGGAAAAAAGTGGCTGTGACATACGGACGGACAGACGGACAGACAGACAGACAGACAGACAGACAGACAGACAGACAGACAGACAGACAGACAGACAGACAGACAGACAGACATGACGAATTTATAAGGGTTCCGTTTTTTGCCATTTGGCTACGGAACCCTAAAAAGGTCTAGGCCGAAGGAGGATTGAAATATCATCAAAAAACATTTAAAACGATCTGGCCGGTTTTAGTTGGCCATATTATGAAGAAATCAATTTCTTCGATTTGGCTATGATATATTCATTGTGTCTTTCGTAGTGGGTTTGCAAATATTTCAATTCAAAATGTGCTCATAACAGATGTTTCCATTACAAAAAATCAATGAGTATATCCTCTTCATCTTATTGGCCAGTATTACCTAAGACACCAGAATATCGTATTTCTCCTGCGGCGCTGTCGAGGCACGTTAATAGCACCTGTCTTAGAACACAATTGAATTTTATATCGTCACGTAACTAAGGATCAAACTGGCTTAGCTTTGCTAAATCGAATTGTCTTTGGAAAGAATAGCTGTCTTATATAATTTGGGGAAGTATAGCTTTAAAGGCCCTCCATAAAATTATTTGTTTTAACTGTTTAGTAAACTTAAAAGGATACTTAGAAATGATTAATAAACAATTTTTCATCCACAATATTTGTCAGTAACTCTTATTTCCATGGTAAATAAAACATAAAAATTAAATTGTTTTAAAAAAAGTACTTTATTTTTTAATTTTATCTTTACAAATCGATAGTGTTTCATGTACCGGATCGACCTTTCACGTGATTAAAACGATCAAAATTTAACAGGGTATAATAAATCTGTAGAATTTTAAGTTGTGCGCGCATCACGTAAAATTACCGAAATCGATGTAGATAACTTTTATACATTAAAATTGTGTGTAACTTGATATATTACTTAGGCTTTGTTTCATCGGTGATAACTAGATTCTGCTAGCGGCTTCGTCTGCGTGAAAGTAGAAAATTATCCTTAAGGAACGCACTTCCTTGTTAGCACATTAGGAACACCTTCCAGGACATGATTGACCCGTGTAAGAAAAAAATATATACACACTCACAAACTTTAGTCTTGTAATATCAGCGGTATTACAATAAACTTTGTAACTTTTACAATAAAATTATAATCAACTCATTAGATTCTCAATAGTCAAAAAAATGTCGTCTATGTTGCTAATATCAGGCTATAACGTCAACCGCCGTGATATTTCAAAAGGCAATATTTTCATGTATATTAACTAAAATCTTTAATTGGAAGACACATAACCTTTATTACAAAAACATACCGAGTTCAAATTCCTGAAATCACCCCAAGTCTGTGTTAAATTGGAAATATGTTTGGCAAATTACTTCCGTATACAGGAGAGTACCTAGAATTATATATAAACCAGTAACGGGTCTCATTGGGGTAAATCAGGGAATACTCCTTGTATTTGAGGTTGTTGACCCGGCTTTATTCCCTGAACCCGCTTTCCCGCATCCTATTACTTTACAAAACAAATTCGATGAGAGCTTTAAATTCTATTACGCTTCTTTCGTTGTTTTTGGCAATGACATTCCTTTCCATAGCTATGTCTACTAACATAGCATCTCTTGTCAATGCTTTTAAGTAATCAGCAATTGGTTTCGAAATGATGCTGGGGAACTTTGATGAATCTGGTGAAATATCCTTAGGTATGTACTTTTCTAGGTTTATCTAGGATATTACTAACACCCCATGCCCCGAAAAGCACGTAAAGCCGTCGGTTCTGGTTTGCATTCGTAGATCTTTGATAGAAGTTACATTTAGTCAGACGCCAGAATGTCTGATCATCAGTCTATCCAAGGAGTATAGTGTTGCCTAGTATCTGGGTTGGAGAGATTTGATGGGCAGTCGCACCATATAAAACACGGATATTCAGCTGCATCCGGATAGATTGGAAGCCGACCCCAAGCAAGTTAGGAAAAAG
Source organism: Mythimna ferrago (assembly GCA_910589285.2). Classification (NCBI taxonomy): domain Eukaryota; kingdom Metazoa; phylum Arthropoda; class Insecta; order Lepidoptera; family Noctuidae; genus Mythimna; species Mythimna ferrago. Next base: position 7,723,121 of record OU342689.1, read on the forward strand.
GTTACGGAGATATAATAATATATTTATTAATATTCCACAACTATCACACAGCGCCGTCTAGTTCCAAGCTAAGCAGAGCTTGTGTTATGGGTACTAGACAACTGATGATGAATCTTCAGCCGATTTTCTGTCACAGTCGGGGCTGGGTCTCCTTTTAGGATGTTAATCTGTTAAGTTTCAATCTTTAACTCGCTTCGTTTTTAATTTTCCTATAGTCCTGATGATTTTGACACTAAATCTATCTAAATGATGGAATATTCGTCGTTTATTGTTTTATTATTTATGCCTTACCGTTATAGAGTGAGCCCTATGCTTATATTATCTTTTTTTATATTTAATTCAGACGATCTCCCTTAATTTCTTTTCATTAAGGAATTTGCCAAAATCTACTAACCAAAATCTCCGCTCTGATAAAAATACTTCTATTAGACCCGTATCGCCATATATTTTCATCACGGGTCGCTGGATAGATTACTTATAATCAGATACAAAGGTGATTGAAACGAAGGTCGGAATAAGTTTTATCGCTAGCACCTAATACTGAAACTCCGCAACTTTTACGTAGGTAGGTAGATCCGTAATTGTACCAGATATTGGGACTACGCATGAATGATTATTATAAGACATATTATCCTATCCGCTAATGATTAGTCTTTATTTCGTTTTAGCAGTGGGTGTTAATAATAATGTTATATTATATCAAAAAACCACTTTTGTGTCTTAAAAAAAGGCAAAGGTTCACGATGGACTTGTGCGGAAACCAGACCACATATATCAAAAAGATGAGCAGTGTGTTCAACTTTCTGCTTCTAACAATTCAAAACGGTTAGTTACGGGTCCATTATCTTTTGAATGTTTGGGAATGTTTCAGTTTGCCCTAATGTATTATCTAGAAGGAGAATTGGGTGGTATCGGGTCTATGACCAGCACAAGTCAAAGTTAATTGATTGATGATAGGTGTTCTCCGTCCGAAGCGGTCTTTAGCGTTTGTAAATATGTAGGTATATAATGAGTTGGCTATAGCTATAATATCAACAGTACCTCGCATGACAAACATAGATAGCCTAGTTACACGTACACAGGTAGGCTCGACCTCTCGACATAACCCCACCAGCCTTTTACGTCGCCCATGGGAAATGTATGGGGTTTCTATTTTAAGCCGAAAACACGACACAAGTCAACTTACCTATAAGTAGTGAAAGAAGTTTCATTTCGGAGCAAATTATATTGGATTTAAGCGTCACTGAAGTGTTGAGGAAGTGTTGTTCTGTTTGTTTACCATTCCCTTAGGTAACATCGGTAAATTGGACAGTGAATAAGGAAAGATGTTCATACATTATTCATCCTGTCGCACATTAAGTCAGTGGAACTGTATACGTAGACAGTATAACTCTTTAAGTTTTTCAACACCTTTAAGTTAGTTTGCAACTTGTAAGAGATAATGTACGTTCATTTAACTGGATCTATTCTCAGTTTTCTTTTAGACCGGTTATAGAAGCGAGTATTAATGTTTGTATTTATTTATTTTTTACATACTTTATTGTAGTTACATACAAACATAACAAAGAAAATCTTTAAATATCTAAAACAATAGGGCGGCCTTATCACATTCCGCGATTTCTTCCAGGCAACCTAGAATAGACAGTAATTGTCAGAACATGATATATATGTAGTAGCTTATGAGATTTTTTACGTCTTCATAGAGTTTCTTGCCGGGTCTTCTTCATAGGAAACGACCAATATGGAACCGTGCATGTAGGCCTATGTGAAAAAAACATTTGAATTTTGATTTTTGGAATTTTAAATCCTTAGAAAGTTATTAACAGTAGGTCGGTGGTTGGAAATTAAAAATATTGAAAATCACAATATGTTTTTAGGATTTAATGTATATAGAGAGTATTGATTTGAATAGAAGGAAGGAGAAAGAACAAAGAAATGATGAGGGGACTGTGCGAAAGATGATAGGGTTAGAAAAGGGCTAACTAATAACAAAATAACTAATAGAAGAAGAAAATATGTGAAGTTGTGTTCATGCATAAACATTGGAAGAATTTTATGAAAATGGAGATCTTTTTGTAGTTCCATCGTTCGTTATTTTTATAGTAAGTGATATGAACAAAGCCTCAAACAACTTAATGAATAAAAGACCCTACGTTTCTCTTTCAGCAGGTGTGGTAAATGTCAAGTTGTTCGTTACACCGACTTTTGCGATGGCTGTAATGAGTGACCGTTTGTGTACGCTTTTTGCTTCAATGAAGAGTTCTAATGAAGCCTGCTGTCATTCGGAGCGGATGTTTCAGGACGGAAATGTAGGTCGAGTGATTTTTGAAGAGGATTTCAGACCTCTAGGGCTTAATTAACGCCTTTTGTGATGACGTTGGAGTGTTTGCTTTGATTCAATTGCTTCGGAAGAGATAATTGGGAGCTTTTGGATTTGTTTGGGAACCTATAGAGGATTAAGGTTGTAAATTTATGTCAATCTACTTGTCTAATGCAAAAAGCTGTAAATATTAGAAACAATTCTTAAACAAAAGAAATATAGAAGTTTCCCATTTGTGGTTTCATTGGTTTCTTTTGTATATAATAATAATGCGATAACTAAGCAATGCCGAGTCATATTGGACACGACAATGTTTGCGATATACAGCGCTTTTGTAACTCAATTATAATTTCTATATTTGCTAGTGACTGACCGGAACACGATTTGCAGCCGAATGTCCGGCTCCTCTTCCAATTTCGGCCTAAACGAAACCGAAACTGATGTGATACCAAAAAAAACGGACAAAATATAAAAATGATATTTCGATACAGATATTCCTAACTATACTTAATTACATAGAATTAATTGAATAAATCGACGATAACATGAGAATTATAACATACATAGACGAACGAGCCCGTCAGTTTTTAGGTAACTATCACAACCATTAGCTTAAAGACACTATTTTCGCCCGAGCAGAAAATTCTGCGCTTTTTTGGCCGAAACCGTACCTTGGTTGGTCTCTAATATTTACGTTAGAAGAGTGGCGAGGACTCTCAGCTATACTAACATTGTCAAAAACATTCATGTCTGATGTCACAAATACACATTGGTAAGAACCTATATTGTATACGAGGTTCTGAAATTGATCCTGTTTGTAAAATACGCGCAGTGTCGCACTAATTCAGTGTTTGCATGTCCAAAACATGTGTTTTAATCATTGAAAGCATCCGTAATTAGCACACTTGTTAATTTCGGACAGTTACAAATGGGAGTGCCATTTGTCCATGTCCAAACCACAACAAAGGCTCAAAAGAAAAATTAATGATTGAGAAAAAATACCAAAAAAAAAATAGCCCATCTTTTTCTTTTCTTTGTACAAATAAAGAGTTAAGAAATAGCAATAAACGAAGGTGTCGCATCTATCACCTAGACTGCTTGGCGACAAATGGGCTCAGACTCAGACGGGACTTACCTTTGAATATTTAATTTGCTCGAGTGAATAAATATGTTGTTGATTTCATGTTGTCTATTTTGAATTTTGTACAATGATAGATACAATCTAAGCGATTATATTGGCTTGGCTAATGTTTCTGCTATAGTAAGAAAATCTTATTCAGTTTAGCTGATTGTTTTGTCTCTGTTCAGTCAATTATTAATGTTGTTGCAAGTAGCCGTTGTTATTATGATTATCCTCAATCCTTATTTTAGATGAAGTTTATACAAGTCTAAAATTTAAGCGTCGTTAAATCGATAGTTTTGTTCGCCTTTTCCTAATTGGTTAGTACCCTGCAATCTTTTTCTGAAAACAGCATCGAATTGATAACAGGAATTAGCATTGCAAATATTGATATGTGGAAGAGTGGGGGCGCGGTAAGAACATCTTGCTATCTCTCTTGTATGCACCTAACCTAATGGAGGTGACGTCATATTTCATTGTGTGCATTCTTATTCCGTTATTTGACAGTTTCCCCTTCCACCTGATTTGAAAGGTTTGTAACTTACTTAACATTAAATGGATTTGAAAAATTCTTTCCATTTGTGATCTAAGATAAAGTTACTTTTTTATGAGTCATCTCCTCAATTGTGGTGAGCTTAGATTCCAGTGTTACACATACATGCAGCTGAATGCCAGCATTTGACCAGTCATTAGACATTAAATATGTTTAATGACTGGTCACTGATCAATATTGTTTTGTTTAGCTCCTACCTAAGACAATACAAATACAACATTCCAATGGTTTGTTTATATCCGTAGATAATAGTCGTCATCCCTAGATGTTATTGCGTAGGCATTTTATTTGGTTTCTTTAAATATTTGTTGCAGCAAATTTAAAACCGTGTACGTATGTAAAACGTAGATAAGTATGTCGTGATCAGATTGCAGCAATTGATCACTTCATGATATGGCCAAATGAAACCGCCCAGATCGTTATAAACGTAAACGTGTAAACTTAAAAGTTTGATGATATTTCAATCCTCGTTTGACGTACTTTCTTTAGACTTTTTATTTTCATAGATGTGAGAATCTGAGATATGAAAATCTTACATCAATGACATGGTCAAAAGAGGATTGACATGTCGTCAAATGTTAACGTTTAAACGATCTGGCTAGTTTTGGTTGGACAATGGACATTACATGAAGTGATCAATTTTAAGATTTGGCTGAGACATATAATACTAAGTAGTCTTACAGCGGCTTTAGCATATGGCAACTGGAGAAATACAGATAGGTTTTAGTTAATAAAAAACTGACACTTTTTCTGGCTCCTCTACCAAAAGCGGGAGGAGTAAATTGATAACTTCTCACCATATACCAGCTTCGCACGGGCAATAAATATAGCCTATGTTACCCAGGGTGAATGTAGCTTTCCAATGGTGAAAGAATTTTTGAAATCGGCTCAGTAGTTTTTGAGTTTACTCATTACAAACAAAAATACAAATTGTTCCTCTTTATAATACAAACTAGCTTTGCCCGCGCGGCTTCGCTCCCGCTCTTCCTTACTCCACCCTACTATACCCTACTCTACCCTACTATACCCTACTCTACTCTACTATACCCTACTCTACCCTACTATACCCTACTCTACCCTACTTTACCCTACTCTACCCTACCCTACTCTACTCTACTCTACCCTACTCTAGCCTACTCTACCCTACTCTACCCTACCCTACTCTACTCTACCCTACTCTACTCTCCTCTACCTTACTCTACCCTACTCTACCCTACTCTACTCTACCCTACTCTACCCTCCTCTACCTTACTCTACCCTACACTACCCTACTCTACCCTACACTACCCTAATTTTCATTTTTTTTTCCATAAGAACCTTCTCCTCATAATAACGAACACAACAAAAAAAAAAATTACCGAAATCGGTCCAGGCGTTGTTGAGTTATGCGCTTACCAACACATTTTGCGATTCCTTTTTTATATTATAGAAGATTAGTGTAGACTTTAAGTTTATAGATCCAAGTGTAATAGAAGTCAGACTTAAACCGGTTAAAACACAAACATTGACATTTCATATTTTCGTTTTGCAAACAGCTGCAGTTGTTTCATTTACGGCCATTGTGCGAAGTACATAAGTTACGACTCTACCATACAAAGTATGGCCAATTCGGATATTTTATCATCAGAACCGACTGTACCGTAACATTTTTCATGTATTTTATGTCTTTATTCAAGGAAAAGATTGATTGGTTCAAGTTATAACTTGACGATACTTTTTAGACTACGTTATTGCCCAATTTAAACTTTCCTTTTTAGCAACGTAACACGTCAATTAGAACATTTTTATTTATTATACCAGAAGTTTAAAAAAAAACTTTATTTTTATAAACCAATCAGTGCATTAATTAGCACAAAAATGTTAAGTAAATGGCGTTTGTTCCTCGCTGAATGTAATCGGAAAATACTTTCTTCGGTACACAAGCATTAAGTAATGACTTCCCTGCCTAAAGGCCACATGAAAGACGTTCACGATTTGTTCACGGTCATGACCATGAGGTCAATCACTCCCATGAAAGTAAAAGCCGGTTCTTTTGAAGAAAACACCTCGCTATAATCTGTGTTTTCTTTATAGTGAACGAGCTTTTATATTTTTTCCATATCCGTTTGGCGTGGCTTGCGATTTTATCGAAAACTAATCGCTTAGTTTTGATGCCCTTTTTGGTAATGTTATTTTTGATGAAAGCAGTTTTCGTTGTTTACTTAGATAAAGTAAATAGATACAAAAAATAACAATAAGAAAGTGTATTTCAATGGCTACTAAATGGAAGGGCGAAGGTAGGCCACTAACATTCTGATTGTCTAGAGAGAGATTTTTCTTAAGGCCCAAGCGCCCGAAAAGTGCCTTAAAACAGTGACTTTCTGGAGCCTACTCCTCGGTAACGGCCAGATTAATAGGTTTGAAAAAAATATAGGTTTATTATAGATTCATGAACAACATTATCAACATTTGATTTTTTCGCGCAATTAATACTTTTGTCTAAAAAAACACATTACATTCGCAACTTTTCCCTACTCCTTCGAAACGGCTTGGATCTTTAGAAACGTTTTTACACATAAAAATTGATAGTTAAATATTCTTCAAAGTGAACATTGCATTTCATTTGCATTCATTGATTTACATATAAATCAATCAATATTTCGTAAAGAAAATCGATTTAAAAGTCAGCGGGGCTCTGTCCGGTTGCAGCTGGCCGCAAACAAATGCACAGATAGTCTTACTGTCGCCTAGACGGGTACGAGAGTTGTGACCATTTAATTTCGGCCAGATGGTCCAAGGGACTATAAGCCTTAAACATTGCTCCACACTAGTGTTCTCCTGTATCGTGGGTGCATTCACAACCATGTAAACTCACATACCTAAGACATCCAGATCCGGAACCCACACATCTGTAGGCTATACGAAAAGAATGGAAGGAGGCCTTTACCCAGCATTGGGACAGTATAGGTTATATTAAAAAAAAGGCTCGACACGATAGTGCGACAACCTCTTTTCATACAGATAAAATTCTTCTATAGATAATATATCTGATAACAAGCGGATGATACATCGATATTACATCCCCTTTCTCAGTAAACCCTTAAACAAATTAAAAAGCCCTCACATTCTTTAAACATACAAACAAAGTGAGTGATGGCTATGCGTCAAAGAGACCGATTACATCGGTGTCACACCACTAACCTAATTGGACTGGCCACTAACTGGCGAACCAATGTGAACTAGTTTATGACTAATGGATTACCTATTATCTACATAACTAAAGACTCCGCATCATTAGTTGTTATATATTAGACAGAACTGTATAAATTGGCAACACCGAGTTCTTACGTCAAATTTTCCGACTATCCTTGCGAAAGCGCTGCGAATATAATATTTTCTTCTTTGTCTTCATTTTTTCTCATTACGCGGGGTCGCATTACCCTCGTTGGTACGCATTGTCATCCGAGTGCCTACTAGTGCGAGTTTATTTTGCGTTAACGCGATCGACAAGTTTATGACGTTCAGCGCTACGATTGTCCAGGTCCAAGCTCTTAACCAATCAGAGTCAAGCACGGTAAAAGCAACTCGCACTCAGCGCACTGATAGGGCCAACTTCATCATGGCGGATGGGTGGGGTAATGATTGACCGATTAGGTGCTTCGCTGCGTGTTGTGGGACAAATATTTTATTGTTCCTGGCTCTGAGCCATTTCTTGCCAGACATATACCTAAGTCCCGCCATCTCCTTGGGCTGCCTCGACCCCATCTTGCAATTTTAAGGCACCGCTTTGTGTTTTACAGGCCCATTGCTCGATCGGCATTTGGCGGATATGTCCGATATTAGATCCGATAGTCCGATTTAAGTTGGACAGCTTTCTGAGCCATCTTATCAAATTACTTCTTCCGCTCTGGGTGGAGCGAGAGGTAGAGGTACTTTTACTGAATAAAACCCACCGTGTTATTTTAGTTGTCTATGAGTGTGTTCATGAACATAAATATTACATTGGCCTAGCAGATCTCATCCATTTTGATGGCATCTAGCCCTACGGTATCCTTTAGCTGTCTTTAAAACTCAATTTCTAGCAAAGAAAAATAAAGCAAAATTAAAGTGACAAATTACTACAAAATGCGCGTCAGCAGCTGTGATTGGTACAAATGTATATTCAACAAGCAATTGCATAATTTTGCGTTTAATTGGTAAAGTTAAAAAGTTTATAATTTAATGTCAGGAATTGTACTTGTATAATATAACGGATATTATATAATGAATTAGTAACTACGCAGGGAGCTAATGTGGTCACCTGCGTTACGATTGTGCATGAAATACTAAATAATATACCTTATTATATAGGTAATTAATTTTAATACGTCGGTATCTTTTTTTTGTTAATTTGTTAGGCCAGGTGATGACATGGCCCTAAGGTTAGAATCTGATGATAGGATACTGGATAAATCGAGGAACTCTTGAAACTTTTTAGGCACTTGTAATGGTTATATTCTATGGGTATCTTACTATAGAACTCGAACACAATTTCAAAGTGTGAAATAAAAAACTTTTTACAAAAAAAAACAACCAGTTTCAATAAAAAAAAAAAACAATAAAAAATGCAAAACATTTCGGAAGTCGGTATCAAATAACGATAAAGAAACAAAACCAGAAACCCACCCTGGCCGTCGCTCGGTTGTATTTTTTTAATCGGTTCCAAAAAAAATTAATCTTTTCCTACAACCAATACGTTATTACCGTATGTACGTGTTGCCTATCCAGATAATCAAAGACGACTAAGGTAATAAACATTATGGTAAGATATAAAATTCTCCTCTCCCTCATTTATTAATTTCATTTATCTAATAAAGATTAAATTAAATCTAACTAACGATACAACGGGAAATTATAGTGCCGGGCATCGTTTAAACACTGTCGATATATCCGTTCAAACATCTGTCCGTTTATATACGTTCATGTCGTAAACATGAGGAACCATGGCTAACCAGTTTCTTTAATAAAATTAAATTGCGAATTGAAAAGCCGACCCCGCGTAACGGGAAGAGGTGTGGGCAAAGAAGAAGAATAAATTATCTGCCTAGCCTTTTTCCAATTAGTTTGGGCTTTTTTTAGCTGGGAAAATCATTCAATGATATCCCCCGCTCTTGGGCGGAGAGACTTTTACTGACTAAAAACCCACTCCTGTTCCTTCGTTGCCTTTCATACCAGGGCTGAGTCTTCCTTTCAGAAGCAGACCCTCGGTCCCAGTAGGCTTCGCTGGGTCCATACGGTTTGCTGATATCCCCTTGAGGCGCGCGTGGAACAGTACGCACCGTTGACGACTTGGGCTCGAGCCGGGTGGTTACCGGACGGACGCAAGCCCGAACTGGATTTGGTTTGGCTTCCAATCTAAACGGATGCGGAATACCTGTGTTTTACATAGAGCGACTGAATATCAGACCTCTACAATCTACTACTACTAGGCAACACGATACTCCTTATATAGACTGATGTTCAGACTTCTGGTATCTGACTATCTGTAATGAACATAGATCGGAACAGGTAGGGCTATTTTATGTACTTGCCATAGGTTAGAATAATATGGATATTCCTCGAGTCCCGGGATTTGGTTTTAAAGTAGTAAAATTATAAAAAAAAACTATCTTGCCTTCGGGACTAATGAAAGATTAGCCGAGCGCTAACATCCGTGCCTGTATCTGTACGCGTCTCAACCAAGCGGCAACTTCGCGCGCTTGGCAAAAAGTTTTCTAGCGTGCTGTTGACGTAAAATTTACAACGTCGCATATCATGCGCTTACTGGCTTACATAATTTTTTTATGCATATTGACAAAAATAATGAAATTTAATTAAATCCCGTAGTATCAGCCGGAATCCCGTGGAATATCCATATTAACATCAATGTTTGCGGTCAATGAACCTAAATAGCCCTACCTATTCCGATCACTGGTAATGAATGACTTTCGAAGGTCCGAACGGCTTTACGTGCTTTCCGAGTCACAGGGTGTCAGTAATGTTCTATCTAGACAAACTTAGTAAAATAGGAATATGAATTGAACAATTCACATGTTCTATTAAAACAAAATAATATGTCAATATTAATTTATTACGGCTCGTAAAACTAAACAAGGAGCTTTAATAAGAAATATCCCAAGTAATATGATAGCAAGGGTGATCTTGAAATATTGTGTAATAAAAACCAATGTCGTTGTAATAGGGTCATATCTGGCTAAAGGGGATTTCACATTTTTGTGTAGATAAGGGGTTTTTGTCTCATAAAAATTCAAATGTTTTCGTAAATAAGTTGGTTGATATTTTTTTTAGACCGACTCGACATGTTTTCTTACAAATAAAATTTGACAGAAAACCTGTCAATTTGTAAAACTTTGTTTTTTTTTTTTGCTTATACGATATAAAGACACACATGATGACAGTCGGTACTTTGATGTTTCATCTTAGTCAACTTAGAGAGTCCTGATACACTTATTACAAGATTCAATCTTAGCTTGGGTATCAGGGTGTACACACATCTTAATTTTCGATTTTCCACTTACTAGCTGGCCCTGTAGCGATAAATGCCACAAAGACCGCCTTCCGTTGCAATATACATTAAAATAATTGAAGTGAATAAATAATCGTGTTTTTCTATAGTTCATGTTAAAGTATTTATAGTACGGAATGACGTTTGTCCCAGTTACTTTGACATTTAATTCTATAAGTTTTTTTTTGCTTCGTACCTTAAGGCCGACGACGGTGACTTTTTGTAGCGCGTTCGCATAGATACAGTCGCGATGCTGTAGCGCGTTAGCAGAGCGTTGGCATCTTTTCTATCGCTTGCAAATGCGACTATGCGACTAACACGCGCCTACAACGCTCGACAGCATCGCTGTAAAAAGTCGCCGTGGGCGAGCGGCCTAACGGTTCTTATGGCATATAAAAATCATAACACATATGAAAATAATAACTCAGTTATTTGTAAAATCACGCTAATATTTCTATATGTTTTCTTCTTCCCACCGATAGATTGACGATTGGTAACAATTGATTTGACAAAGCATTTTGCCGAAATTTAACAATTATTTACAACAATTTTTAATGCTTGATTTAACTACAGATATCAAACCATTCGCCAAAACATGATAGGTTATTTTTATACAAATAGTATCTGTCACCAGCGTCTCAGCGTGAAATTAGTATTTCCTAACTTCATAATTTACTAACGATAATTTACTACTACGAGGATACATAGGTAATGTATCCTCGTAAAATTTATCTGAATCCGTTGAGCCGTTTGAGTATGAAAGAGTAACAAACATACACACACAAACATGTTTTCGCCTTTTGAATATTTGTTTTATTACTCACCTATATTCTTTTGAACAGAATATAAACGTAAGTATTTTCCCAGAATCTAATTATGAAAAAAGTGCTTCGCAATAAGCTTTTAAGTAGTAGACCGTCACGATTTCATAGAAAAGGAAACTGATCTAACACGATATGATATAGAAACTTATCAAAATAAAAGCCATTCAGAAATAACCTTGGCCGCATGTATTCAAGGAACTATTAAAAGTACGAGTAATATAAACCATTTCATAACAGGAGGATAGAAATCAAAACTAATTACTGAGAACTAGCTATTTTGGGAATAAAACGTAGCCTTTGACACTTGGAAATAGAATAACCTTATATCACGAACATAATTACTGTAAGTATGCTCCAAATCCGGACAGTGTCCTTTCAATACGAAAAAAAAGTAGTTGGTAACAAATAAGAACAATTTTTCCTCATTTCATTTGTTAGGATAAATAGTATACTTTGTGCTATTCCAAGACATGGTCTAAAGGTGTATCAAATTTTATCGAAACCCGTTCAACTATTCGAGCGTGAAGAGGTAACAAACACACTCACAAACTTTCGCCTGTATATTATTAGTGCGATTAGTAACGAATTAAATTATAACAATCAATTATACCAATCATAATTGTTTTCTTTGTACTTTGGTTTTTCTTTTACTCTTTTTTTTTAAATCAGTGCTAATGATCATTTAATTTACCCATAAATTCTCAATAATTGACATTGTTTTTATTTTAACTTTCTTAATTAGTAAACTAAATGAATCTAATAAATCATTAATGGATATAAACGGGTTTGAAAATATTGGGAATTAACGTTCTTAATAAAAACCTGTATTTCAACAAGATAATTTGCACCAAACATTTAAAGACGAACACAATAAAATTAAAAGCTAAATTAAAAAGAAAACAATATTTCCAATGACTTAAAAAGTAACTATTTAAGAAGAATTAGTTTAAAACTAGATTATGTACGATATACTCGTATCACAATAAAAAAAATCTATATCTGTATATACACCGTTAAATTTTGATCGTTTTAATCCAGCAAAGGGTCGATCCGGTACATGAAACACTATCAATTTGTAAAGATAAAATTAAAAAATAAAGTACCTTTTTTTTGCGCGCATCACGTAAAATTTCCGAAATCGATGTAGATAACTTTTATACATTAAAATTGTGTGTAACTTGATATATACTTAAGCTTTGTTTCATCGCTATCGGTTGACTATATCGAAAGATATACTAGGTACATGCATTAACTGTTAGGCGGTATGAAGTTCGCCGGCTCAGCTAGTGTTTAAATAAATTAACGAACTAAAAAGTAATCTAAAGTATGGCGAATTAACAAACGTTAGACCTATGGCGACTTTATAAATAAATCTATTTTATACACTTAGAGACAGTTTCGTTCTGGAAGCACGTGGATCGATATGGTGGCGTGTGTCACGCAACTAGTGATGTAGCAGTTAGTGTCGGTACCGAATACTGAGTATCCGTAATCCCGTATTCATATCCGCAGATATCAACGAATAACTGGTGAAATTCATATCAATTTCTTTTTACCATTTTTTTTCGTAACTTATGGGCCTTAGTTACCTTGCCTAGTTTGCCTGAATTCAATTGTACTTGTCAGGAAAACTAGGTAAATATAGTGGTGAGCATTCAGTTTATTCAAACAGCAATATAGACATAACTATATAGTTATATTTGGTACTGACATGATACTACATGATGATCTTTAAATAGACACGATCAATGTAATAAGAATGTATAGGTATTGTGTAACACCTGTAGAAGCGTGGGTCTACGCTAGAGAAGCTGAGCATGCACAGAGCTCGGATCGAGTTAAAATTCATGTAGTGTGGGACCGACTCTAGAGAGACCGAGCACGAGCGACTCTATACGAATTTGCTCGTGCTCGGCTCCTCTAGTGTAGACCCACCTTAAATGTTTATTTAAGCTTGTATTATATCACAACAAATCTAAGAAGCACCGTTTGACGTTTCAATTTTCTATAAAAATAGCTGCTCTTTGTATAGGCGTATTCGCACTATTTATATTATCTTTTTCGTAGAGCCATTGAATTATGAAGCTGTTTTTATTTTATCACAACATTTATATAATTTTTTATTAACAAATTAACATTAAAATGTACTAAGTACGTGTAGAACTGTCACACGGCACTTAGATTTGCCTGGCTTAAATTATAATAATTTTTGTATCTGTAGATTTAGCTTTTAGTTTTATTGTCACATCCCTATTTAAAACACTGATGGGCAACACCTAACCGTGGGTGCTTTTAATATACACTGTTCTCGGATTTCTATGAATTTACATAATGTATAGGGAAAACATTGTTTTATAGTCTTTTTTCTGATAAGTGCCTTATAAGTGGGATTGTTCGAAAGAATTACTGTTGCCCTGGAACACAAAAGGCAAGTGAAGGAAGACAAGTGGGTTTTAGTCAGTAAAAATCTGACACTGCCTCTCGCTCCACCCTGAGCTTGACCAGTTATTACAACTGCAATTTAATAGATATTCTACAAATGACAAAAATACTCATTGGAAATACTTTATTTCACTTTTTTTTTTTAATAAATAATAATGTACTTACCCGCAAAAAAAAAAAAACATAAATCATACTACATGAATAATAACAAAGAACCGGGGGACCTGATAGGGCCAGACAACATAAAGACGTACAAGACCACGAAATAATATCTTTATGCTACGAACGCTAATAGAATACCAAACGAGTACAAAATAATACCGCATTTGCCTGATATTCTATTATTCATGAGCACAAATTATGAGTAACAGGAAAGGAACTTTCCTATATCGATTGTCCCTTTTGAAAAAGGAACTGTATGAAATTAGGCCACTCGCTCATGGGCCACTCAAGGCGCCCACTTTTGTAACGTTTATCGTCAATGTATCTATTAGCCGCTGCGGTAAAAAGTATTGAAAAACGATTGTTGCAGACCATTACTGGCGGTTGCGAATGGCCAGTGTGAGGGCAGCCTTAAGGTAGCCTTACATGCTAGGGTATACCTGATAGGTTTGCCTGCACAGTTATACTTGTAAACCTACACAGGTGTGCAACATACACGCACCGGTTTACCTGTACAACTCAACTAAACAGGCAAATCTCTCAGGTATGGCTTTTCCACAAGAATTGTGCTATGCTACGTTGCTATGGAGGTGTTTGATATCCACCAATCGTTTTCATTAGTCCATTTAGCTTAGCACTGCTAGAAACAGGATCAACTAAGGTAATTTTTTTAATGTATGGATGCGTGCCCTGGAGGAGTATTCTGAATGCATGCTATGTTGCGCATCTTTATAGCATACTCGTATCTTACTCGCACCGCTATATAGCTAGTATCAGTGGAAATAGTCACATAGTTTCGCAGCATAACTTACATTCCCTCATCTATCTACTATATATACGGTAGAAAATCACCCTTAAGGGCGTGTAAAAGACATTTGAGCCTACGATACAAAATAATAAATATCCCAGCAGTGCGGCTGTCACGGACATTGTCTGTGAATCATTCATGCCCCAAGAGTTCCACCTACTTTTTTCTTGTAATAAAAAATATACATTTTGTTACGTAAATTGAGTACCGGAAAGTTTTGAAGCAGGGACCGTCCTCAGTTATAAAGTTTGTTCGTTCAATCATAAGCTGTGAGCGTAGATTGATTCGGTGGTTCTATATAACATATATTATTCAGACAATTATATATTTTGTATCGAAGGGATATGGTGACGAACAAGAAAAAAACATAAGTCATTTAGATTGTTTCTTGCTTTTCCGGGTTCGCTAGAGATGACTGAGATATTTCTGAGTAATGTAACATTAATATCCCAGCGCTGTTTACCAAGCGTCATGAATAAGATAAAACTAGGTCATGTCAGGAACTAGTTTCCACCATTCATGGCAACCTGCCTGACAGCCGAGATATAAACACCAACATTTTCCAGTAAATATTTACTTTATGAACTCCTTGTAAAGAAACCTTGCCTTCGCAATAAATAGCTGCGCACACTTCAATCAATTCAATACGGATTTATTGGACAGAAGAAGAGAAATCAAATATTAAGATCTGATCAACATTTTCAGGTTGGGCAAAATCGAACAAAGGTTTGAACAAATATCGTTTTCCTGTCGAATGGACTTCATTGTTTGCTTATTGCTTGTCCCACTTTTCGGGGTACAGCTTACAAATCTCAAATGGAACCGGCCCTAAACACTTTTTGTTAAGGATCCCAGACTCGGCATGAATTTTGAACAGGTCCCGGCCTGTGAAAGTCTTCTATAGTGCGGACGTTAGTATTTTATTTATACTTTTGTAATACATTAGAAAACTATGCAAATTACTGTACTAGATTTATCTCTGATCAAGTTGTATCGTATAAACTAATTGGTACTAGACCAGAAAGTACGATTTCCTAAGCTCCTTATCGTTTGAATTCTAGATCTGAAACGGGACTAACAAACGTTGAATGAATTTCATTACGGGTAAGTTTAATTGTAGGATAACGTTGTTGAGATGCTTATATATTATTCGTGAAAGTATATAAAAGAACTTGTAAATCAGAATATCAACAAAAACCCGTGTCTTACAGCAGTTGACGACAAGTTTCACTAAGTTTTGTCGAAACTTTCGCTATCCGCCTCCGCGGGAAACAAGGAGTGAGGGATTTTTCCAAGTTATGGACTAAAAGTTATTCACTTATGAAAGTACCTTAATTTTATTGACATTGAACAGCTTTATTTTAAGTTTGCTGCTGAAGTGCTGGCACAAATGAGTTTCGTCTGCGAAGTTTTTTGAAAAATTACACGTGAACCATGCACCTGCTGTAATAACTGTATGAAATATATAATTTGAAAAGTTAAACAAAGTTATTAGTGTAAATTACAACATAACATAAAAGTTAAAACAATCTTGTTCATTTTCATCGTGCTCAATCTTCATCTTCACTAGGAACGCTAGCTTCATTCACTCTATGCCTCGTTCTAACGTCATGTGAACATCTCTGACATGCCTTGTCATTTGTTTCCCAGCTTCAATGCCGTGCACTTTAACATCTAACTCTCACTTACTCCAATTAACAAAACATTGTTCTTAATTGTGTTCTTCGACGAGGCCGTTGACCCAGCCCTCTTTCTAGGGCTGTACCGTAATCATCCATTGTTCAGAGTTGTTGAGTGTGTACTCCAAGTTTCAAATGTCTTTGCGCGTAAATAACGATTGTTTATCGATAACAAGCCAAGTTTGAGCGAAGTTAGGAAAAGTTCGAGGGAAATTGGTGAACAATTTTTTAATTAGATTGTTCTGATCCTTTGGAAAAGAATCGCTTTTTTTCCTGTTAACAATTTTTAATGATGTATACCTAAACAGATAATTAATTTTTTGCCTAAAATTTTATAACTTTCTAAAGTTTAAGATGACGATTTAGTGTCAAAATTTTTTTGTAGGCAATGGTTTGTGACTATATTTTCGCATTACAAGATAGATAGATATAGAGCGAACAAGAAAGATACAGAAAAGGACCCTAAAATTTGAACGTTCAGTCGTTCAATTTCATGAATCGATTCCATAAATTCTGCCGTCAAGGTACGATGACCCTACAGTGTTAATATCCGCAATAATTCATCTTTGTACATCGTTAATGATGGTCTGTCGAGGCCCTGGAGGAAGGGACGATTTCTGAATTCTGTTTTATACGAAAGCTACGATAATGGAATTTTTAAATTGCGCTATTATTTTTATATGGCTGATGGTAATTTTAATTTTAGATAGCTTTTAATAGATAAGACTATTCACACCAAAATTCGTAGCATTTTATTTCAAACTAGCTCCTGCCAGCGGCTTCATCCGCGTTAAAATAGATTTTGCATACCAACTGTAAATGGTTTATCTATAATAAAAAACGAAAAACTGACTGACTGATATATTAACACACAGCCGAAACTACTGCGTCTACGAGCATGAAATTTTGCACAAGGTTTTCGTTTTATGATAAGCGAGCACGATAAACCATTTACAGGCACTGTTGAAGCGTCAAGAAGTCGATTAGTCAGAAACATGATGCTAATTGCACATTTCAAAGCGTAGATTTCTATGGAAGTAGAAAGAGAGAGAAGATGTAAAAAGTAACATTTCATCGAGCTATTTAATTTTGGCAGAAAACATGGTGGAACATGTGTGCAGTCGCAATGACACTAACATAATATTCTATAACGTCCTTCCTTAAAGAGTGTTTACTGCAAAAGGTCTGTGATTTAATATTAACTCTATCAAAAGGAAATAAACTTTTAAACTTTCATGTTACGAATAAAGCGATGGAAGATTTCAGGTACTATGCTAATTTTGTAACTTGACATTCTAATTATGGCTAAATAATATCATTAGACTAAGTGAATGCTGGAAATGACAGGTAGATTCAAGGGATCAAGAGCTGACAAGCTTGAGAATCAAATCAATCGAAGGTAACTTAGTCAGGTCTCTGAACTCAAACTTTCGTGTGGGTGTCAATAACATTATGTTAACAGCACCGGTGTGAAAGACCTCCGTTCTTGGAAGCCGTCTGCGTAGCCGTGTTATCCTAAGTTTTGAGAAAAATCTATTGGTACCTTTAAGGCCCAAGCGCCCGAAAAGTGCTATAAAACAGTGACTTTCTTAAGTCTACTACTCCTCGGTAACGGCCAGGTTTATAGGTTTGAAAAAAATATATGTTTATTATAGATTCATGAACAACATTATCAACATTTGATTTTTTGGTGCTATTAATACTTTTGTCTAAAAAAATATTTAGCAATTTCGCAACTTTTCGCAACTTTTTCCTACTCCTTCAAAACGGCTTGGATCTTTAGAAACATTTTTACAAATAAAAATTGGTGGTTAAATATTCTTCAAAGTGTGTTCATAGCTTGTGTAAATCAATCAATATTTCGCAAAGAAAATGGATTTAAACGTAAGCCGCGCGCTTTCCGGGCTCTGCTGGCCGCAAATAAATGAACAGATATGCGTACTGCCGCCTAGGCGGGTGCGAGAGTTACATCCATTTAATTTCGGCCAGATGGTTCAAAAGCCTTAAACTCTCATACAAGTCTGTACTTGTAGTTAGTCCATTCATTACAATCTAGCATAACTAAAAATTAAACAGAAGAAAATCGGTTCGATTCAATATGTTACACAAGATCTAGCAATAAATCGAAAACAATTAAGTAGTTCTATAATATTAATCTGTTCTGCGAGCAATGTGTCTTGCCCAATGCCACTTAAAAGTTTGGCGATTCTTAAATTACTATGTCTAGTATACATCACTAGTTTTAATTAGTATTAGAATAGGTCTTGTTGTCAATAAATAATATTCACCAATAGCCAAGTTGAAGTTATCGTTTGTTTATATCCCAAAATCTCACTCTCAATTTATGGAAATATTGTACAGGCTTTTGATTATGAATGAAAAGAAATTGAAAAATACTGGGCGTAGTATTTTCTAGTAGTAATTGTTATGAATGATTAATTCAATAATGCATTTACCAAATAAGACAAATTAACCTGGACAATTTTGGATTTTTTTTTTTACTTTTGACTACAAAATATGATTAGTACCGGGTACGATTAGAGCCCCATTTTTTTGTACTATTTAAAAACTAGCGGTGTATAGTACTATCCGAAGGAGAATCACAGAGGAGAACCAAGGTTACAGACATAACCACTTATGTCCGTAACCTTGGTTCTCCTTCGGATATCTTCTAATATGACGCAATGTTCTGGAGTGGTGATCATGTAGGTACCGGAAGACGTAGCGTTGAAATCCTCCAACAAGTTATACCAACGATCTGGTGAAGTTAAAATCCGATGGATGCAAGACGCACAAGACCGGTCATTGTGGCGACATATGTAGGAGGCTTATATGTAATAACAAAGACATCTTTCGGCTGAAATGATGATGAAGAATAGAATTAAAAAAAAACTTTTTTACGATTGTTAAAATAGTAAATTAGTCCAGCATATTTTTCAATTTATTAATTTTTTATTACATTATTATATAATATAATAATATTTTATTATATTATATTATATTTTTTTATATTATATTATTATATAATATAATAATATTTAATATTCCACAACTATCACACAACGCCGTCTAGTCTCAAGCTAAGCAGAGCTTGTGTTATGAGTACTAGACAACTGATAAACATACTTATATATTTCTAAATACATACATATTATAGATAAATTACACCCAGACACAGAACAAATGATCATGCTCATCACACAAACATTTGTCCTGGGTGGGAATCGAACCCACGACCTGCGGCATAGCAGTCAGGGGCCACTAACCACTAGACCAACAGGCCAGTCAAAGTCAATAATAAAAAAAAAAACTGGGCAAGTGCGAGTTCCGTACTATCCGTAGAAAAAAACGGCAAAAACATCGCGTTTGTTGTATGCGAGTTCCCCTTAAATATTTATTTTATTTTGTTTTTAGTATTTGTTGTTATAGCGGCAACAGAAATAATATAATATTCCACAACTACCACACAATTACAAATACATAATTTGTGCAAGTTTCAACTGTTAGCTATCGCGGTTTTTGAGATACAGCCTGGTGACAGACCAACGGGCAGACGTACGGGCAGACGCACGGGCAGACAGCGAAGTCTTAGTAATAGGGTTCCGTTTATACCCTTTGGGTACGGAACCCTAACAAATTTTCAATATTATTTTCAGTGCACAAACTAACCCTGACGGCTCGCTCGAGGTTGAGACGACTATCAAATTTAATTTTCCGTGTAGTTTTAATGAAAATGTGGCTTTCCAGTTGTTTCCGAGTAAAACAAAATTGAACATTGCACTTAGATTTGTAGTTGTAGTTTAGATTTGTAGATAAAAATGATGAAATGTAAGTAGGTATAACAAAAATTTAAAGCTGATGTTATCAGGGGAAGTGCATTTGTTGTTGGGTGACAGCTGAAATCTGAACTAGCAATGGTCAAATATTTAATGTCTTTGGTAATGGTGGTAAGCAGAATAAACGTTTTGATGGGTAACCTACTAGGCTCGTTAAAAAATAAAAAGCTCGTTTTGACATTTGAGAAAAACCCTAGAATGTAACTTAGAATGTGTAAACTAAAACAAAACATTAAAATAATAATTAATTAGGGGTCTGGTGTAGTAGTAGCTACTGCTGTAGCTACCTGCTACTAAAGTAGCCACAAGCCGCTAGGTAGTAAAAACTACAAATGTCAAAAAGTGGCCTCTTATTTTTGACAACTTTATCTACATTTATGTCTCCATCTTAAATTGAGACAAAACTAAAGATGAATCAATTTGTATCCGAAAACCATGAAGTAATCACGAATCATACCTTCAAATGCTCTTTTTTTTACATGAGCAATAGGGGAGGTGGATCCAGCTAGTCCCCAAGAGCACTTTGAACATCTCTAGCACACGGTTTAGGGGAGGTGGATCCAGCTACATAGTTCAGGATATTCGTTTATGCTTTTTAAAGCGATTCTAACTCTAACTGGCCTGATGGTCTAGTGGTTTGTTGTCCTGACAGCTATGATATGGTCATGGGTTCGTTATCCACCCAGGACAAATGTTAGTGTGATGAGTACGATCATTTGATCGGTGTCTGGGTGTAATTTATCTACAATATGTATGTATTGTGAAATATTTAGGTATGTTTATCAATTGTCTAGTACTCATAACATAAGCTCTGCTTAGCTTGAGACTAGACGGCGCGGGCGTTGTGTGATAATTGTGTTATTATTACATGTTAGTTTTTTTCTTTGTTATTAATTATATTATTATTTTATTAAATGTATTTTTAGTTGGTAAGTTTCTACTGTACAACGTTTTGGATATCCTCCGTAACGATGGACAAATGCTAGTAAATATATAAATAAATTATAATAATTTGGATAAATCATTCTCAATACCCTACTTCTACGGATATGTCCATTATTATTCTCGACACGAGTTTAGAACTGTGTGAATGCATTCAATACCCGTAATATTGAATAGCGAGACACCCGATACAAACTATCTACTGGTTTCTCCGACGTTGCCATGGTTACGGACATATAACTTTGTTATACTCGTATCCGTATGTGCTTCTATGTAGGTAATAGATCTCAATAATAAGTTTTGTGAAACTAGATTCGTCGAACTTTAGCGTTTAACTTTGATACGGAAAGTTTACTTGCTTTGTTTAAGTTAGGTGAAAATGTATCTAGTTTCCTTGAAAGTAACACCTAGCTTTAAAACGGTTTTATATGTGACTATGTCATTTAGGAATAATATATTATAAGCTAAATGAGTGACATAAGCTATATTCTATGTATGCGGTCAAAGCTGCGGATAAACGCTAGTCTATAATAAAACGGTAGGTCATAAAATATTTTCAAGAACTGAAAACTCTAGGCAAGACGGTACCTTAACACTTGGCTAAACAACATAAAAAGAAGTTTTCGTTTCCACCAGTTGCAAATTATAACGATAAATCCTTTCTTTATCGTTTTTCTTTTCAAGGTAACAAAAAAAGGAATTGGGTCCTTTTTAGGGTTCCGTACCGTAAAGGAAAAAACGGAACCCTTATCTTAGAATCACTTTGTTGTACGCCTGTCTGTCAAGATTCTTTATCTCGGGAACGTGTGCGTGCGGCTAGGAAGTGGAATTCCTTGCCGGAGTCTGTGTTTCCTGATAGCTACAACCCGGGAATCTTTAAGTCGAGAGTGCATAGGTTTCTTTTAGGTAAGCGCGTTCCATCGTCGACCGCATCGTCGCTTTCCATCAGGTGAGATAGCGGTCAAGCGCGAACCTATCAACAATAAAAAAAAAAAAAGAACGCGTGGAGGTATCGTGTTGAAATTAAAACTATATACTCAAGTCTGCGGTCCATTGAAGCTGTGAAACAATCAAACTTCTAAGTTAACGAAAAAAAAAGATGTCGTTTATGGCGCAAAAAAAGTATGTTTCGACATTATCATGGGAATCAAAATTCATCAAGGATACTTTCCATTGACCTAGAATCCTGAAAGGCTTAAAGCAAGGTCTTATATCACAGGTATAGGAATAAAACTAAATAATTAAAATAAATAAAAAAACAATTTGGTAATAGTTAATTAATTGTTGTTACGTCTGTTACGATTCGGAAAAAAAAATTAAGACTCTATTTGGGAATTGAGCTATTTACAAGTAAGTAAGTTTGTGCAGAACCCTCAGTGCGCGAGTCCGACTCGCACTTGCCCAGTCTTTTTTTCTACAAGATCCCTGTTTTGCCTAGAGCGGTTACCGTTTTAAGGATGTATAAGCTCACTTGGATTCTTTTTATGAGAAAACTTGTCTATACATTTTAGAGGTATTGTTTATGATATTTTTTCTCACCTGAGACACCTTTTAGAATACATGTAGGCCATTTTAGGTACGCCGACCTCAGGTCCTAAAATGGAGACCCTTTCGCGACATAAAACAATTCAGTAACACGTCTTTTCTATACATATATCAAATATATAACTTTATTTTTAGTATATCAGAAACCTAAAACGCTTGTCTAGTATTTTTACGTAAAGAATTAAAAAAAAAACTGTTTTATGAAAAAAACAATGCTAGGTATAAGCCCGTTATGGTACCTGGTTGGCGAAATAAATACATGGTCACCAGGCCACCCGGGCGACTCACGGGTTGTTCTGCTTCCGCACCCAGCTGTGCGCTGGCACCTGATGCTTGCTATGACCCGCCGTGATCAGTTTTGTACTTAGTGTCGGTGGTGTTGCGGCGTCTGCGCTGCGTAAACGTTTAACGAACGCCTACGCTGGACAAACGCTAGTGTAAAGGCGGTCTAAAGATATACTCGTAAATTGCGCACAAAAAAGGTATTTTAGTTCAATTCAGCAGATAGTGGTTTTATTAAGGGGTTAACGTCTACCCCAGGGAGCAATTTCCTGGGCGGGCCGCCAAGGTCGAATGTGTGTAATGGACGAAGTTAATGTACCTGTGTTACACATTATTAATATTGACAAAGCTTTGACTACACCCTGTCTGGTACAAAAAGTAAACGCCGAAAATATAACAAAGGGTTTTAGAAAAAAAAAAACTTGGTTTAGGTAGGGGTGGGTAGCCACCCCAGCTGTTGCCAGCTGTTTTTTCTAAAATACATACTCATTATACAAATACACGTGGCTTACTTTCTTGCTTGATCTATCTAAATTGTAATATAAAATAATCTACTCAATCAAAGTCGTGTCGTGCTGGTGCTGCCGCTGCGGCTGCGGAGAACCTCAAGCGGCGGAAATATAACAACCTTGTTGGAAGTTATATTTTCGAACCGTTTGGAGTTGAAACTCTCGGATCGTGGGGTCCGAGTGCTCACAAGTTGTTTAAAGATCTGTCGAAACGTCTAGTTGACACTTCGCGTGACCCAAGGGCTGGCTTTTACCTCGGACAGAAGATTTTTCATTGCCATACAGCGTGGCAATGGCACATTACCAGTCGACAGCGATGTGGAAGAGTTTTTTGACGCCATATTTTAGTTTGATTTTAGTTAGTTGTAATTAGCGTAAGGTTTTATTATTTTATTTTTTTTAATTTACTGTAATTATAGTTTTTAGTTGTGTATGTAATAAGTTAAATTGTCAATCAAATAATCTACTTCTACACAATTTTTTGTATTGGGCTATCCACCATGTACAGATGTAATATAATATAGAAGAAAGATTTGTGTTTGTAATAAAAAACTCAAAAAAAACTTTAACGGATTTTAAAAATTATTTCATCAGTAGAATGCTATTTTATTACTGAGTGACATGGGCTATATATTACTACATCACGCGGGCGAAGCCACAGTAGCTAGTATTAAATAATCATAATTTTGTATGTGTATGTTTTACTCCTTCACTCTCAAATATCTGAACACTCATCGAAATAGGATGAAATTTGGTATCAAGATACCATATATCCTGGATTAACACAAGCTATAAGATATAAAGCCGCAATAAGCATATAGAGCCGCCGACGGTAGCTATAATTAACTACTATTAAATTATTTAGCAATGTAGATATTATTGGACCATTACTAGGTAGTTATTAAAATATCCATATTAAGGTATACTCCATATATTACAAGGTCGGCAGGTACACCTGCATTATACCTATTTTATAGTATGTAAACCACAAAAGGAAAAATAATTACGATAACAAATGTCCAAATACGTAAACAAAATTGAAAAGGAAAAAACAACACCCTAGTCATACTTAGTGCTACTAACACTATTATTTTTATATTCGGCCTCGAAAATCGGAAAAAGGTGTCTTACAATCTTGTCCTTTATATTCTCGCTGCCAAAAAACATACTCTTAACACATGTTTAGTGCAAATAGATGAGCTCTTAGAGCTTGCTAGGATCCCAAAGAGGCTTGAAATGTTGGCACGAAGAGGCGCCGAGGTAGGAATTACGTCGGCTGCCAACTGCCCATCACTGCGAATATATTCGTGTGGAAAGACTTTACATATCATTAGGCTGATGGTAACGTGATCAAATTATTTACGAAAGGTTAATTTGGTTTAGCTAATGTATTTTTTTTATATGTGTATGGTACTTTGATCATAATTTTGGCCTTCAAGCACATGAATGTGTGCATGATTTCAGCTAATATTAATTTATTAAATGAACCTGAATAAAAAAAACCACATGAAAATGAATGGACATCAATTTTCATTAAAATAATAGTACCAATAGTTGTAGTTTTTGTAAGTGTTGGTTCTATGTATTTAACTTTTCTTGGGATTTTTTTGAAGATTTACTCCTCCGATACAGTAGGGGACAAAAGATCTCCCAACATAACGCTTAAGGTAGAACTATATTGGGCACACTTGGGCTACGTACGCCGATCTGGGCGCGTCGGTCTCCATAATTTTTATATGGCAACTAGACTTGTAGAGCTACACTAGATCCACGCCACGCGACGTCGTTCTACGTACAAATCAGGCGTGGCCCATGTGTGCGTCGGTCTATTGTAGTTTCCGCTTCAATCCTCATGACGCTGCAACGCTGCACTGTCCTGCAACTTGCGCCCCGACGAGGGACATGTTACTGGACAATTTGACAGTGTTGAGAACAGTGGTAGCCGAGTAACAGCTCCTACTTACAATTACGTGACCTACGTCGCGGGTTCAAACTCAGCCAGGAGCATTACTTTTTGAAATTTATTTCGTCACCACTGCTCTCACAAAGGTGAAGAAAAACATTGTGGGGAAACCGGCATGTCTTAGAAACAAAAATTCGAAGACATGTGACATTTACCAACCCGCACTGGACCCGAGTGGTAGACTACTGCCTAATCCCTCTACTAAAGAGGAGGCCTGAGTCCCAGCTGTGGGAACATTGAAAGGCTGATTATGCTACGCTTATGCTATGACAGTCTTGTGCATGTTTCCGAGGCTTTGCGCAACCGTGTTTCCAGCCAAACCAAAATAATTTAATTTTACCAAAGGTTGATTGCGGTTCAATTTTAAACGTAAAAGCAATAACCAAACATCGTACTCCATCAAAACACCAATTAGTTAGACTTTATTACGCGGTAACAAAATTACAATAAAAAGCAACGCGTAACGGAAGCCACTCAGTAATTTGACCACGTTTTGTTTATTTTCCGCAATGTTTGTATAAGCAAGTGTTATATGGGGCGACCTTTTTATTTTATTTGCCTTTAACACGACCTCTGGCTGTTTGGAACCACTGCGTGCGGAAATAGAAGCCTGGTTGTAAAAAAATATTTGTGTCAAGTTATTTTATAATAACCTTTCAATCGTGAGAATTACAGACACAATAGAAAGACAATAGGTGCGCGAACGCCGGCGATCGCTTGGGGTTTAATGAAGAACCCGCCACTACTGTTTCAACTCATATTTGTTCGGCCCACGATGGTGTCCGCTAATCCTGTAGTAGGCAGTGCTGTGACTAGGCTTTAGCCCCTAGAACAAAGTCCAATACAAACAAAAAGTCGACTCTGTCTGATTGACTAAAGGGAACTCGAGCCCCGGTATGAAGGCTTGAAGGAACGGGGTGGGTTTTTTAGTCAGTAAGAGTCTGACACTATCTCCCGCTCCGCCCAAGAGCGGGGGTTGTCATTGGATGATTTTACCCACCAAAAAAAAAACCTGGTAGATAATGCCTATGGCATTAGGTCCACCTTTGTACAGTGTTATGTCCATAAAGCTTTAATAAATAAAAAGGACTAGTTATCAAAATTTTGCACCCCTCCAGGGACGGCGCCCAGTGCCAGTGCACTGCTTGCCAGCAGTTGCCCCTGTAGAGGTAATTGAACATCATCGTGATAACTTAGGTGAAGTGAACATGAAGTGACTTCCTAGCATCCATGAGAATGATAGCTCACTTGAATCTCACTGTGTTCATTTTGAGATGGGCAGAATAAACCGGCTGTTTTACAACCTGTTTTAATGTCCTAGATTGGCTAAATAGACCAATGCAGTCCAACCAATCGTCTGACATGTGTCATATGAATTGTTCCAATACCTAGAAGACCTGCCGAACCAGCATGCCTTGACAAATATCACGTATGTTATCAAATTGTCATACAAATAATATTTATAATTACGGTTTGTCACTAGCTGCCTATACTACTACTACTAGTTCCTAAATTACCATAGGATGGCTTTTGTTTATTCTCATCATCATCTTTTTAGCCAATAGACGTCCACTGTTGGACATCGGCCTTCCCTAGTGTCGTCGCAACAAGCAATATATTTCGCATCCATCGGATTCCTGCGACCTTCATCAGAGCTTCGGCCTACCAAAGCTACATTTCTGGTATGGGGTCGACTCTCTAGAACTTTTTGACTATACTTTTTTAGGCTATGTTGGTAACTTTAGTTATCCTGCGGTCTGTGGATACTTTCATCCTCTTCATTACCCTTTGGGTGGCTTTAAGCCTTCTGATAAATTCTACCAAAGAAACGAACACATATCCTCCTTTTAAGATACGTCTCAATCAGAAAAAAATGGAATAAGGATATTTTCCTTGCCTAACTAATATGTTATAGATCCTGACATTTCTCAAGGCTGAAAGACATGAAAAAGCTGTTTTTCCTTTTAACTTGTTTATCGTTTATGTAAGTAAGCAAGGAATATTATCGTCATAACACTGTTAGCAAAATATCCGTCTATTATGTAATCAATTTACAGGCAAAATTCATACTATGGAAGCTATTAATGCAACAACAGAAGCCCTCGGTGAATATTCACCCAACTTGTAACCACAGTTAAAAATTAAAATAAATTTCGACAAATTGTCAAAAATAAAAATGTTAGCAAACAAGATCAATATTTAAACTCGCCAAAAATATTCACACACAAAATATTTAACCGTAATCCAAAAACACACATCTCGATGGTATTAATTTTATACTTTTTTGTTTGTGTCTATTGCCGTGTATGCGCCTGCGCTTGTTATTCAAATATCTGTGTCATTACACCGGCACAATACACGAGGCCGATCCTAAAAGCGATCCTATTGCCATCCGAGAAGTTAACGAATTCAGTAATTGGAATACACACACATATTTATGTGATGTGCGTAGATTTGTGTTTGAGGAAAATGCGATGAAAATTTATCAGGCTTGAAGGACAGATCTGACGAAAATTTTCCGACAAGAGACAGGTATGAACGATGCTATAGGAGTATGATTAAATTATAAAGATCGATCTGCAGAACCTTTTCTGAACTATTTTGACATCCGCTTCCAGATGCAGCTGAATTAAAGTATTTCACTTTGAGCGACATAATCAGATATATCTATGAGTAATATGATTACGAGAGCTCTTCACTCGATGGAGCACCAAGACATGTCGTTTAGCCATCTACTACTCGTAATGTACAGAGGCCCTATCACGACCTCTTGTCAGCAAACTGTAGGGATCCAGCAGGGTCGAAGCCTACTGGGGCCTTGGGTTCGCGTCTGAAAGGAAAACCCGGCCGGGGTGGGTTGTTAGTCAGGAAAAGTCTGACACAACTTTCTGCTTCGTCCAAGAGCGAGAGGTGTCATACATAGTTTTCCCACATAAAAAAAAACAACATCACGACCTCCTATTTGACAACTAGAGGTTGAGCTATATAGGGTGTATTGTGTAACTCCTTTCTCGCTTGCACGACTGACTTTTTAACACGTCATGGCAAGATCTCTGAACTTCTATAAGATAGTTACGTTTCTACCATCTGGGTATATGCCTCATTTTACTCGTACCAATCCTCCCACGCTCCTGTATTAAAATCCTTCAGATTCTACCCACAATAGCAACAATGTCGTCTATCTATTTCACTTTTTTTTTACCTAGATATAAATCAAGATCAATACGAGTATTCCTTTACGAAGCTTAGTTTTCTGCTTAAAACTGACGGCTAACTAATAGGCCTTAGTTCTGGCGCGGCACGATCGCCTATTGCTTCAACCAAAGTGACGAGCTTGCGCGGGTAAATGACACCGCAGTTTTCATACTGAAGTGGCTTTAGCGGCCAGCTAGTTAGCGATCACCCATTGTTTTATTTCTGAGGATACACGGTTGATGTAAGTCCTCAGGGTTGAGTCTGAGTGTCTACGGTCTGCCATAACTCATGAAGAGTTGTGGCCACTTAGTGTCGCTGCACACGGGCCACTGGCTACAACCATAAACGCCGCCACGAGAAGCTAGAAGCGGCCAGAAAGGTAGATGAAGCGTGCGACATCTACTTGTGGCTGGTGGCTGCGACTTTTTAAAACTTTTTTACCTATACGCGTTACGCGCAGTATCAAACTCTGACGAAGAAGGTTTAAATGCGCGAGTGATGTGTGACGGCGTTTAGTGGCCAGTGCAGGCTACGATTAGAGGCGATTTGTACCATGTGGCGGCCACCGGCGTCAAACGTGTGCGTCGAATCCATATAAAATGTATGAGAACTTTAGGAAATATGCAAGTGGCGGCGTTTTGTGGTTGTGGCAGGTGGCCCGTGAATGGCGACGCATAATCGCATCCGCCTCCGCACCCGCACCCGCCATAGTCACTATGCTTGTTCACTCTGAGCAAGGTCTATCCTGTCTACGTGCCATGCCCGTGGTGGCTTCGTTCCGGCTAGCCTAGCTTCCAGATTACGCGATTGTATGCCATTTGATGCAGTTAGACTACTGCCAAACTCGGCTTGTTTCCTAGTCCTTACTTACGTATTAGCCTACCTATAGGTATTTAGAACTAGACTCCATAACTTATCGCTTGCCGTTTCCAATAAATTCAGCGTGACATTGATGAATTTTTTAGTTAAAGTCGGAAAATTAGATATTCAATGCTTTCTCTTCCTATAATTTAACGATGGCTTAATATTATATCCAGCAATATCAGCAAACTTTCGTGGAAAAACTCATTATCATAAATTAAATGAAATCTACAATCTAGACTGAAACGTAGAAAATTTTGTGGCTCTGATAAAAATCTGGGCGTTATTGAGAGCAGAGGTCTGTGAACAAATTTATTTAATACAAGTCATAAATATAGGGTCCTGCTGGTAATGAGGCTTTTGACCTTTCAGTTCTGCTAGAAATAAGATCCTTTAGTACTTATTTTGGACCTTTTATATTATTATGGCTTTTATAAAATAAATAAATGGTGTAGGTATATCGTATTTACCGCATATACACCCCTACTTTTTAATTAGTACACAAAAAAATGGGGCTGTATCTGTACCCGTTACTGATCATATTTTTGTATTCAAAAGTAGAAAAAACCGAAATCCTAAAATTGACCACGAAAAGGTAAATTCATCATATGTAGATTCAATCATACATAACAATTGCTAGTAGAAAATACTGCGGGCAGTGTTTTTCCATTTTAATTGTCATTTATTCATTCATAATCAATAGCCTGCACAATATTTCCATAGATTGAGAGACATTTTGGGATAAACACAAAACGCTTATAACTTTGCTGTTTATGAATATTATTTATTGAGACTTTACTTAAATAATAACAAGGGCTTTTCTAATAAGCCCTTTAAGTATTTGTACTAATTAAAAATTAGTGGTGTATCTACACTTATATAATAAAGAGGGAAAGTTCATTTTTTCGTTTGTAGAACAAACACTCTGGTAGTACTGGTCCGATTGCTAAAAATTTTTCACCGATAGAAAGCTGCTTTATTCCTGAGTGACATAGGCATTATTTAGTGGGGCAGGTTTTATGTAGTGAAGCGAAGTCGCGGGCAAAAGCTATTTGGATAATATTTTCGTTGTGTACTGTGTTGTGTGTATATACAAACCGGAAAGTAAATCATGGAATTACCCCCTACTGGTGTACCTACCAAACCGAGTCAATGTCGTAAGCTGTAGGGTGCCATTGGCTTAGCGACTCAAAACCGTTCGCTTCTGAAATACCAAGTCGTTCCATGAATTTCTATAGTAACTTAGTTAATTTGATTCAAAATGGCATAATTTATCAATGTGTTATTTTTGTATACCCACATGGGTATAGGACGTGTACGCATATGACAGGGGTAAAAGTATGCTTGCCAATGATTCGAGATTGTTCGAAAGAGTTAGCGAGGCCCTGGAATGCTAAGGGAAACTAAAGGAACACGAGTGGGTTTTAGTCCATAAAAGGTCAAACTCCGTCACGCTTCACTTATAAATTCGTTAAAAAGATTAGTTAAGTTCGCATTTTTCTTTTCTTAAACACAACTTACCCGGAGCTTAATATAAGTGATTGTTACACTATTGTACTCTTTATTTGTTCGATTATTGGTGAACAAATAAAAAAATAAATAAAAGACCAGTTATGACACAAGAAAGACCCTAAAAATGTAACTTGGAACGAAACTGAAAGAAAAAATAAAATAATAATTAGGGGTCTGTAGTAGGGGTCGGTATTTTAGTAGTAGCTATAGTCTGTCTAATAAGTCAACCGACTTGCGAATTATGTATAATATTTAATCATTTAAAAAATACTTATATTCGATACTTTTTCTAAGGTTCTTCTGTTAGTAAACAATGATCTCTATCTCTTAATCAACGTTGATTATTGAACCCGTGTTGACTACATCAGATTTAATTAACTCTTTGAATGTCGTAATTAGAGACACAATAGAAAGACAATTACCTTATGTCGGACTGTGTAACTTAAGACATTCGAAAGGTTAAATCCAAATAATTACCCAAGTCGTTTAACTTATTAGACAGACTCTACACTACACTGGACAAGGCGATAGGTAGTCAAAATACAAACGTCAAAAAGGGACTTTTGTTATTTGGAGGAGAATTTATTTGATTATAAGGCATTTTTTTACATAGCATGGGTAAGATCACTGCAGGACGTAAATATACATTTTTAAGATGAGAGAAAAGGACAGGTAGCTACATTGTATGAATCTGACAGCTGTCACCCGCACCATCCTATAGCAATTGTAGTGTAGATTGGCTTCGCTTACTGTATGTAGTTCTGTATCACAAGCAAACTCAATTCTGTTTGTGAAGCATAAATCAATTCAGATACGAGTGTACCTGTGTATTGGCAATTCATCCGCAACCATATCACGTTGTTGTGCGTGACTGATGTGAGGAATACCGCATACTTTAAGGACTATATTTCACCGGAACAGCACGGTGGCGACCAGTTCTACTGCCATGGTGGTCCAGTGAAATTTAGCCCTAAGCTACCAAACTAGACATCATAGAGACACCAGAGTCGCACACATCCGAACTGGTCGCGCCACCAATTTGGTTGCGCAACCTAACGGACACCCTAGCCAAGTTACAATCGAATTCCGTTCTCTAATCGGTAACGCTTCGGTGACAGCAATTGTAGAAAACGATAAGTTGGTAGCCAAGTTGACGCACCTGAGTCGGCCGCTCGTTCTACGATGTAGCGTTTGTATAACAAAGGATGTAGCGTTAAATATTGTAGAAACGATTTTGAACGATGTGAACTTGGCTACGAATTGTATATTCGTTTGTTCTTACCACGCGACTTTACGTTGAGATGACGTCATTCCCATACGTTTCATCACCTTTCGATAGCGTTAACGATTGCAGAATAACAACTTGGCTAAGCGTGCAGGTGAGTAACTCTCTATAGAGCTTTAAGTATACATTTTGTTGGTAGCGGCGACTGGCCGCGTCGCCATGGTGTCTCGGGGTTATATTTCAGCCCTAAGGGCTTCTTCAAATTAGCTGCAAAGTGCCATGCGACGACAGCGCGGCTGCAGCGCTGCCGCTGCGCTGCCGCTGCGCTGCTTTGTTATCCCATGTAAATAACAAAGTAGCGTGCAGTGCGACTGCAGCGCGGGTGTAGAGCTGCAGTCGCGCGTTTTTAATTTATACGCTGCCGTCGCGCGGCACTTTGCGGATAATTTGAAGGCGCCCTTATAAATAGAACTTTAGACCATACTCGTGGGTAGTAAACATTTTTGCATTGTTACAATGTAAAAAATGATTTATTTATTAATTAATGATTATTGCACATAAAACTGTACAAAGGCGGACTTAATGCCTTAGGCATTATCTACCACTCGACCTTAGGGTGGTGCAGAAACATAACATGGTAGGTACAACTTCAAGGCAAACAAACAAAAAAGACGTGTGGCACTCGGGGACTGCCGCGGTAAAGCTATTGCATAGCATTTTTATCAACTTATGCAATTATAATTATTTATTTATTTTATTTATGCAGTACTTTTTTTTCCTTTGTTTTTTTTTTCTTTGATATTAATTGAAGTTACACTTTCACACATTGAATTGAATTTTGATTGATTGTTCACTCATTTGTTTTCTTATCGGTCACCACGCTCAAAAAACAAATGTGTGGGGGGTGTTAGGTTATTTTCGTTACGGAATTTCTGGATTCGGTCTCCACGCTCAAGGCCCGCGACAGAAGCTATGCAATAGCTTAAAAGAAAATTAAAATCGAAATAAATACATATATATACAAAAAAGACGTGTGGCACTCGGGGACTGCCGCGGTAAAGCTATTGCATAGCATCACTCATTTGTTTTCTTATCGGTCACCACGCTCAAAACAAATGAGTGGGGGGTGTTAGGTTAGGTAGGAATTTCTGGATTCGGTCTCCACGTTCAAGGCCCGCGATAGAAGCTATGCAATAGCTTAATAAATAGGTACTTATATAAATACATACAAATATTAATTATGTGGCCAATATTGAAATATCTACGGTCCGGACTAAGCGTTTCGCCTCGTCATTTATACTGCCTACGTCGAAGGACTGGAACAGTTTGCCTGCTGCGGTCTTCCCGTCCGATTATAATTTGGGTGTCTTCAAGGCTAGAGTGAATAGGCTCCTAATAAACCAGTGCGCCTCACCATCAGAGATTGCATCAATGCTTACCATCAGGTGGGATTGCAGTCAAGCACTAGTTTATATCAATTAAAAAAAAAGCTTTTTTATCATGAAGACACCTGTGGGCATTAGGATCTGCGGAGATTGTTCGAAAGAATAACCGTGGCCCTGAATTGCAAAAGGCAACTGAAGAAATACGGTGGGTTTAAAATTGTAAAAGTCTAACATTCCCTGTCCCAGAGTGAGACAGGTTATTTATTGACTTTCAACTTAAAAAGGCTACACATTTAATTAAGTGCAATAATCTAATTGGGTCTCACTATAGTACGTACCCGATTTATTGCTTATAAAAGTAACTGCGGTAATTAATGAACCTGCCCCCCTAGCCAAGTTACAAACGTTTCGCTTGCGCCGAACGCTTCGAGTTGACCATGCCGCCAATTCTTTTGTTCTGACCACGTGACTGAGCGTTGAGACGACGTCATTCCCGTACATTTGAAGCTTTCTACAAGCGTTAACTATTGCAGATTAGCAACTTGGCTAGGGGTACTGGTGAGAGTTGCGGGAATCCGATTGGACGCACAGGACTGCTCGTTGTGGCGACACTTAGAGAAGCCCTAAGTAATATATTTTAATAATATTATTATTACTTAGGGCTAAGTACAGCTGCGAACACCTTTTGGCTGAAATGATGATGATGAATTAATGATACTCGGAAACTATTGATTTTAAACCTCTTAATTATTTGACTCAAATCTCCTACCCAACCGGACGACAAGCAATGAGTAGCACGCCGATCGGTCGTCCGGTAACTGTCCGGAATTGGTACACGTCGGGGCCCTGAAACGCAAAGCAAAGAAGGAACAAACGAGTGAGTTTTAGTAAGTAAAAGTCTAATACGCCCTCCCGCCCCGCCCAAGGGCGGGAGATGTCATTAAATGATTTCCCACCTTAAAAAAAACCAACCTTCACCAATCTTCATAACAGACGATACAATAGCTATACAGCAGTTCACAAAAGCTCCGAACTAAGTATTTTTCAGCAAACAAAAACACATTGATCCTTCTAATCTAAACTTGACCGAAAAAAGAATTCCATCCTCTTCACACACTGGTACGAGGTAATCTAGCCTCGCCGAAAGCCATTACCATCTTGATAGAAGGGCCATGTTACGCAACCCGTTATCAAGATGACCGGACCAAGGTCTGGGCCAGTTCAATCAGCACATTGACATTGTCGGGCCGGGTTTGGAACTTGACATTGTACCTGATATTGCCTAGTTTGGAAACAGTGGGTTCACTTTGAGCAGTATGTTTAGCTTTGATAAGTTTAAGTAGTGGTTTTATCCAATTAGTATATAAGTAATTATTTTGTGTTAATAACGAGTCAAACTTCTATCAAACCATATACTTAAGAGGATCTTTCTTGATGATGATGAAAGTTTGTTTTTATGTTTTTTTTTTGTGTGTAGGAGGTAATCTCTGAAAGTACTGGTCCGATTCGAAAATTTATTCCTGAGTGACATACGCTATATATTATGTACGCGGGCGAAGCTGCCGGCAAAAGCTAGTGTTTGATAAAGAGGCAACGCGAAAAAAAGAGATAACGCATGAAAGCTCTCTTGGCATTCGGTATTTCCGTCACTTACTCGAGATTTGGATGAAATTTGGTACACTGGTATACAATCCTACCCTGGAATGTAACCTATGATGGGACTTTTTATCCTGGGAGTATGTCCCCTTGGTATTTTTTTTTATTTTCTCGCGGCTGTAGCTACAATTACTATCTTTGGCCTGTCGTTCAAATGTTTTGCGAAACATATTTCTATCTGCACAGCTCTAATCTCATCCTTTCTCTAGCACATATTTCGCACGCACTTCATAAAATCATATAACAACATTGTCCCGTCTTTGTTCCCTCCTAAAACCTAGCTCATAAGAAAGTTTCACACACCCATTCTCATAAAGTGAGGCGGACGATCGCGTATGTGTCATCCCCTTTATTGCAGGTCTAAACTACTGTAAATGACTAGACGCTGGTATAGGTAGAAAGTTTGGCACCCCTCCAATCTTCAAGGCTTGTGGAGCACGCTATATGGTAATATTACCTTATCAGTTTCCTGCGGAAAGTGCTATATGGGCCCGCCATTTTTGTATATATACACTGAGAAAATTACTCGCTTAGTCATCAGTTTGATTTCAGAACTTTAAGTTAAAGTTCTACTTTCAACCTTACTTTCTTGTTTATAGGTTTTTAAATTGTATGTTTAGTAGACAACAATTACTTGATACTTAGTCACTGTTACCTGTTTCTTAGCAAGGTTAGTCATTGTTTGATTAACTATTTAGAATTTTAATTTAGACTTATGAGTCATGTGGTTTACAAACAGCTGTCTAATAGGTTTTGTAAATAAGACCCGCTGTTGTCATGCTATGTTCATTTCCTATTGATCATTTGTAAAGTGTACATCTTAAAAAATTGGTAGTAATTAACTGTTCATCAAGTTATTCCTTTTTTTTTTTTCCGATGGGAAAAATCATCCTATGACAACCCCCGCTCTTGGGCGGAGCGGGAGATAGTGTCAGACTCTTACTGACTAAAAAACCCATCCCGTTCCTTCAAGCCTTCATACCGGGGCTCGAGCGCCCTTTCGGATAACCCTGGCCCCAGTAGGCTTCGACCCGGCTGGGTCCCTGCTGTTGCTGACAACTCCTTGAGGCGCGCGGGAACAGCGCGCGCCGTCGACGACTTGGGCTTGGTCCGGACAGTTACCGGACGGCCGGACAGTGTGCTTACTGTCCGCAAGCCCGCGCCTACGGTGGCCGGAAATCGGGATCAGAATCCCGGCGCCGGCGGCGGCGGCGATAACGCCGTTGCCTGATGCGTTCGGCCTCCTCCTTTGCGAGCATTACTGCTTCGCAGAAGTCGGCGACCGCCTGCCACTCCTCCTCGCTCCGGACCATGGCCTCGACCAAGGCCCGGCGCGAGAGGTCTCCGCCGCCGATCGCCCCCACGAGGGCACGGCGATGCTCCGCCCAAGCGGGGCACACCTCGACTGTGTGCTCCACCGTGTCCTCCGGGCATTCCGCACAATGGCGACACCCGGGATCAAGTTATTCCTGTTTTCTACTATAAAATATGCCTTTAGTTCCACAGAAATAGTAATTGTTCACTAAGATGTCTATTCTGAGTAGTATAAAAAAATAGACCCCGCCATCCCCTTCTAATCCAACCTGTCTGGATTGAGATGCCTCAAGTCCCTTAATAATTGTAAAATGTCCATTAACATTTGGTTTGAAATTAGTATTTTTAACAAAGTATAATAATATATTTTCGATGCACAGTTAAAATATGGCCTTCAATTTTATCAAGGAACGAACAATAGCGTTGTCCAATATCAGAAAATGACCCTATAACGATAACCATTCTACCTTTCTGCAGTCCAGATATTTCATTATAAAATAACAGGTGAATTTAACTTTCAAGCTTGACTACTTCGGGACGCGCCTCATTTAAATAAGTCGGATGCTCTCTACGCTTCAAGTTTTATCGATAATTGTGATCTGATTTAAAAGAATTGAAAAGTAATCTTAAATTCTATTATAGGCAGGTCTTTTTATAACAGGATAAAATTATAAAGAACGGTAACAAGCTTGACAATCAGCATCTTGATCGGAGTTCAGAAAACAGTTTTGATATTTTGAATTTAAAGGTTGGGAGAATGGGTGTACAGGGATTAGTTTATTGCCTTGTACTATTACTAAAATGACATACAGAGAAAAAAACTGAGGTTAAAAAGAATTTAATAAAAAAAATAATATATTAGCAAAAATATAACCCTGTGTAAAAATATACGTTATTTCAACATTTCAACAATGCAGCAAGACTGCAACATTATCATGCAAATCATGCACTTTCGAAGAACCGTTATAAAACATTGTTGAAACTGTATTTGAAGAAGTTTCGACGAGTTATCTGATAATCTGCATGCAAACTGCTGGAAACGGAGCAGACTTAGTCATAAAAGCTAACACTCACTACCTAACTTTGACATAGTAGTTTCTAACTTTACTAACCTTTGCCATTTATGAGCAAGATTATACTAAGAAAATTGTTAAAAGTGTATATTTCTTTGCATTTAATCATAATTAGGTAAAATAGAATTTACCATGTTATTACTGTTAGGGGCGCAGAGTAATGAAACATTTAATTATTGTGTTTATTCCTAGATAAACTACACCTTCTCGTATTATTTGTATAATTATTATCCGATTCGCCTAGCGGCTTGAAAGCAGCCCTAACTTACCTGCTTTAAAAAGCAATCATTATCATCATCAATTCACCCGAAAGAGGTCCGCTGTTGGACATAGGCCTCCCAAAAGTGTCGCCATAAGGACCGGTTCTATGCGTCTCGCATCTATCGGATTCCGGCGACCCTCACCAGGTCATCGGTCCACCTTGTGGGAGGCCTTGCAACGTTGCGTCGAATCTTTCGGTACGTAATAGTCACTCCAGAAGCTTTTATCCCTATCGAACATCTGTTCTGTGAACATATTTGCCCTGCCTACAGCACTTAAAAAACAACTTTTCTTTTATCTATCAAATTCAAACACTTACCTTTCTACGTTTGATTAAACCTTAAAAAAGTATAATTGTCTTGCCAGTCTGCAAATTAATAAGAGCCATCATACTACTTATGGTCTCCAATATAGCGGTAGACGAAAATTCGGATAGATACTTACATTCAGCAAACCCGTCACCTCGTCTAAAAAGTGATACGTTTTAAATATAGAAACCACTTAGACTGAAAGCAATGTCGATTCTCATTAAAGTAACTTGATTAATCTATGTGGATGACAAATATCATTAAACGATAATAATTACGTTCACAATCAAATCGATGCCCTACCTCGACCTTGGTTATATTTTTGACAATGAACTTTTGAATACAGGTGACTAAGCAATGGTGGCATGACTGGCTGAAAAACTTAAAGAAACTAATGGTCTGGCTATAAAGCCGTTATGCCGTTGTCATTTCCTTCCAAACAAATGAAAACGAACATGTAAACAACATGAAAAGCCGTTTATTTTGGTAAGGACAAAGAATTACCAACACGTTTTTGTACATTTGAAGTTAGCTACAAAAAACGTACAACGTTTGAAAGACTCATCGCG
Organism: Mythimna ferrago; assembly: GCA_910589285.2. Lineage (NCBI taxonomy): Eukaryota > Metazoa > Arthropoda > Insecta > Lepidoptera > Noctuidae > Mythimna > Mythimna ferrago. The sequence continues at coordinate 7,761,988 of OU342689.1, forward strand.
GACCTGAATTGCAAAGGGCCAATGAACGAATACAGGTGGGTTAGATATAGTCAGTAAAAGTCTGATGCACCCTCTAGCTTCACCCAGATTAGGAGAAGTTATTCTATGATTGATCAATTTGTTGAGAGTTTTGGTACGACTTAAAGAAAACAAGCTGGTATCCTTAGTTTTAATCAGTAACACTGGTATCCTTAGTTTTAATCAGTAACAGTCTGGCACACCCTCCCGTTGCACCCTAGAGCAGGAGAACTCATTTGATGACTAACAATCTCAACAAAAAATAAATAATAAAGCCGATTGCAAAGCAGACTCAATGTAAGTCAAATACTTAAAGCAGACCTGAAAGTATGTAACAGAATCTGTTTATACGATCTAGTTGGACATTCAGCCGGCATCCCGCAGCTGGTAACCAGTGCTGCCAGAACAAAATATCATATCGGTTTTGGCAACACTTCAAATGGTTGTTTCTGCCCCTGATCGGTCGTTTTGATTTTTGAGTACGTGCGGGTTATGGTAAAACAGCTTTTATTTTGCACCTATTACGAATGTGTTGCTAGGTGTATACTCTTGCACTATCTTATTATTTTGGTACAGTCTCATCTATTGTTCTGTCTAGCGTACATTTTTTTTTTCTGATGGGAAAGGTCATCCTATGACAACCCCCGCTCTTGGGCGGAGCGGGAGATAGTGTCAGACTCTTACTGACTAAAAGACCCATCCCGTTCCTTCAAGCCTTAATACGGGGCTCGAGCGCCCTTTCGGATAACCCTGGCTCCAGTAGGCTTCGACCCGGCTGGGCCCCTGCTGTTGCTGACAACTCCTTGAGGCGCGCGGGAACAGTGCGCGCCGTCGACGACTTGGGCTTGGTCCGGACAGTTACCGGACAGCCGGACAGCGAGCTACCCATTGCTTACTGTCCGCAAGCCCGCACTTACGGTGGCCGGAAATCGGGATCAGTATCCCGGCGCCGGCGGCGGCGGCGATAACGCCGGAATATATTATACAACTTGCATTTCTTGGGCCTTTATTATAGAGGGAGATCGCTAAATTCAACAAAATACGATGATGTCTTCAATTCGCAGGTTATTTTTGTAATTTCAAACACGGTTTATTGTTGACATAGATGAGGTCATCAAATAAATTATAATTATACAACTTAAAATAAATAACTGTAATGTAAACAAGTAGTCAGTCTATTTTTACTACTATAGACACATTGTGAATTTTACAAGTTAACGAGGATACGATGGCGAAATCCTAAACTATGAAGATACTAAGTCAAAAATAAATTTAGTTCATTGAAAAATCAATATTCCTAGCTAGAAACCGAACATTTTTATTTTGGAAGAAAATGCACGCTGTATTTATTACACCATTCAACAATATAGCTAATTAGGATAACATTTTTGACATCTACCTAATAGCCAAGCTTGTTAAAATGTAAACAATTAAATGAGTAGAATTAGTCAGTACAAGCCAGTTGTAAAAATCAACAGCTGGAAGTTTTAACAGCTGCATTTAAAGCTGGTTAGTCAGTGTTTATAACATGCAGCTGCTCTAAGGTCATCTCATGAATGACAAATTGATATACAGTACACGGTCGTTACTATGGCAGATCCAGTTATATAAATAGGCCCAAAGCTTTACAGAGTCAAACCTTTTCTGAAATTTGATGTGCCATATTAGCAGCCTCTACTATAATAATTCAGAATATATCCTATAACAAACACTCACTGCATAAAAAAAAACTATCAATAGATTCGAGATCTTCGTCAACCAAGGATATTCACTAGCCCTAGTACACCTCTGTTTGAGCAAGTCTGTCTGCTTTACACTCAAGGTTCACAAATCCAACCCTTCGGCCAGGATCGCAATATCTGACGGACGACTTGTCTGCTACCATAGCGTCGGTCGCCATGGTAACCGACGACAAAGGGATAAGCTTTCTTGTTTACAGACACCTGAGTTTAGCTGGCTGGTCGATTTAGTTTTAGATAAAACAAGTTGCAAACTATAGAAACTGTATTTGGATTTACTGAAAGTTAATTTTGACCACGAGTTCGACAATATCTTCAAGTATGGAAGTGTTTGGTATGTGTTATTATTAGTCAATAGTCATATATTAATATTAAGCTAAAGTTTCCTCTTCGAGATTAAAATAAATGGGATCCTATAGAATTGAATCCCAAAAAGGGATTAAAATTAATATTTGCTTCAATATTACCTAATTTAATTAATAATCTAAATATACATTCCCGTTTTCGTTTAAAACCAATTTTAAATATATGAACAATACTCAAACAGAAAATATCACACGATAATATTCATGTAGATGCAGATAGATACAGATGCAATGAAAGCATGCAGCCCACAATGCATTGTCCTAGTTAACAGAGATTCAATTGAAAACAATATTGTTCATTGCACAGAATTGAAATAGATTCCTCCGGGGTATTGTAAACAGTCGAGATGGCAGTTGTGGGCAGATGCGATTGCATAAATTAATATGATCATGACGAACGTTAACGTTCCATAGTTCCAACTTTGCTTGATCTAGTGTTTCAATTGCATTAGCGTTGATATATCGTTCATCATTAGCGAATCTAATTTAGACTATCGAGGTCACCATTTTGTTTTAGAATAAATTATCGATCTTTTGATCTTCGTTCGCTTCCAATTTATTAGTCCAGATTTTGGTGCGCGAGTAATTACGCATAATCATGAGCTTTGAACGGTGAAATTGCAAAAAGTTTATTCTTATGATCACGGAACGTTGGAATGCTCTGGTAATGGCGTGGTATTGCATATCTTTAAATCGTTTACATTAAATGTTTTTCTTCTATCTTTGATGTGTTGGAAATTGTTTTCATGTTTTCTTTCGCCTGTAGCGTTCTTTCATTTGAGTCTTATTAAATACGTTTCTGTCTGCTTTCGAAATTGTTACCCCTCTTCATTATAGCATTGTTCGATGCTAGCCTTCTACTTTTCTTAATCAAAATTATTTCTTGACTCTTACTTACTTTATTCATGGTCATGTTTTTCTTGTCAACAGCAATGGACGGAGGCGCGTGGTGCGCTCGCGACATTTCTCTGCGCGCACAGAAAAAGTTCCTGTCGCGCGTCGGCGGCGCTGCTAGTGCGCGTGCGCTCATTCTTGACGAACATGCCGCCAAGCTGCTAGATCAGGTACTATTAAAACTGATACTTCGCTTTAGATCTATAGAGAGCTGACTGTGATGTGGCCAATTAATTGGATTTAGTTGTAAACAACTAACGGCCACTTACATAAACTACAACCGTGTGGCTGGCTAACTGTAAAATGTAGAGGCCGTTGTTTCCCACAGATGGACATTTGACAGGGATATTCGGAAAGCTAAGAATTATCAAATAAACCAAAGGTGTACGGTAGGCTGAAAATCGCTTGTCATAAATAGAGACTTCAATTTTTAAGCATCATTTTTTGGCTAGAATTGGATTCTGTTGATCAGCTCTATACAAATATAATTCTTATACTAATAATTATAACATTTGTACACAATTGCGTCGCACAAAATTTTATGTTGTAAGAACCCTTAAACATTCAAGTCTCTAGGTGTATGAAATCATTTTTTGTCCTTTTCTTTTAACTCTTTGTTTTAACCTTCTGTAATCAATATGCCTTTTCTATATTCAACCTTTTCGCTTTCAGTTCTTGACGGTACTCCGAGAGCGCCTCGAGAAGAGGGAAGCGGAGAAGCTGGTGAAGCACGTCATCAAGTCAGCGGTGAAGCTCGGTGTACTGCGCCGACATGGACAGCTGTCGGCGGCAGACGAGCGTGCCCTCGCCGCCTTCCGCTCTAAGTTTCATGTAAGTAAAAATGACTTCATTATATGTAAAAAAAAACTACTTAAGGTATACAGGGTTATTTGTAAAACAGTAACAACCTTGTAAGACTGTATTATTAATATCACAAACTACAACTTTTATTCTATGACTTTTTAAAAAACATAATACATTTACCAAAAAAAAAACCTTCAAGATTTCGTTGTTCTATCTAACACATTTCAAGTCTGTATTTTACCGTATCTACTTCGCCTTCCGCGCACTGTTCTCGTAGTAATAGTAAGCAGGCTTTCGAAACATTGTCATCACATCTAGCAAGCATTCGCACCGTTTCCTTGTAGTCGACATTAGAATAATGATACATCACATCATGTAAAGATAATTATTTTTTTTAAGCATGTATTATGTGATTTTTGGTCAAGTTTGACCTGCAAACGTGATCTGATTATCATACCACCTCCGCAGCGGTCAACCTTCACCTCGACGAGATCGCATATGATAGTTTTAAGTCTTCATTGATTTTACTTGACTTGATAACTTACCACCAGTTCAAATACTTACATTCTCCTGCCTTGTCTTCCAGACTGTGCTGATGGCTGTAGTGTCCTTCTGCGAGGTCGACTTCTCATACGACCGTGGATTCCTCCAGGATGCACTGCGCGAATCTCATCAGTCCCTCAAGTGAGTCCTCAAGTCTTTTACAAAAAATTACATAGTGATGTACAGTTGATAAGTTTGACGTTGTTATGCTTTAATAAGCTGGATAAATTAAGTACCACCGCGTTTACAAAAACAATGTTATTTTCTATTTCCAGAGCGGTAGTAGAGCGGCACCTCACAGACAAGTCAGTGTCCAGGCTGGCCGGAGTGTTCGCCATCGCGTCTCGAGGTGAGCTCCTCGACGCACTATTCGCCGGCCAGGTCGATGAGGATGTCCTAAAATTATCCAGGATGCTGCGCAAAGAACTGGACAGAGGCCTTCTATAATCTCACTCTACCACACATCCTGTGCCGTCCTTAACCAAAGCTAGACGTACCAACGTGTTTGGACGACTTTCCTCAGACGAGGCTTCATGCCGTCGGGATTCAGGTCCCTGGAACTCGACAATGGGAACACTTACAATATCGTTATCTCCACAAATGGAGATTTGATTTTTTATTATTAACAATATTTCTAGTTAGATTGTATGTATATACAATTTGCACAGTCGGTGGTTCGATTATGTGCCGGCTTTGAGTTTTGCTTGTTTCAATGATATAATTAAAATTCAATGACGAATTGGTGTGTATTGGTATATGTAAATTATAATAACACAATTTTTATACTTGCAAATTGTAAAGAACAATATTTGAAATGGAAATACAAAAGTCAGTATTTTTAACCACAAGACGTGTGTATTGATAAGATATGGTAGAAATAGCATCAGTGGAATCAAAGCCGGCACTGCGATGTAGGGCATTATCGCTTCAGCGTTCGTTTCACTTACTGCACACAAAATGTTTCATAAAAACGCCATTGAAAAGCTCTCTTTATTCTCTGCGGTGAAGACTTTTATGATTCCGAACATGGAGTCAATGGCAATTTACAAGACTTCTAAGAATACTCAGTGAGTTTATGTTGAAATATGTATGTATTGACATTAAATTATTATAATACTATATTATATGTGTGTAACTGAAACTATTTTATTGGCATTATTTTTGGATCTCGCTGCGGGCTAACACCATATGCCCGTGATTTAATATTTTTTTTCACAAAAATACACGTAGATGATTACTGTTTGTGGTTTGACACCAATGATTCGTCATAATGACGACATGTATAACAGGATTAGGGATTTTTATATTGACGACTGCATGAGTCTCAGCAATTAAATAGCTCTTCCTGTATTTAATCAGTTGCAGCGCAAAAAAACAATGCCAGTAATATTGACTGCTTAAATCCTTCTTTCCAATATAAACTTGCCTGCCGTATATCTGCCAATTTTATCGATTGATTTGAAGAAGTTAGGAGTATAACATTCATGACTATGTCGAAACATATTATCTTGCCTTGTCTCACGACTTTTAAGATCATTTCACAGCATTATTATTTTAGAATGCATTTAATAGTTTGTATATAATACATATTTTAAGGTATACTCGAATAATTTAATTTTGTAAAATTATTTTAGTTATATGCAATATACTTATAAGAGGACAGTTACCAGTTAGGTAAGTCGTTCTTTTAAAATATCAATAATGTGTGTGTTTAACATTTTTACATTCAGATCCGTAGATATTTTATGAGTCAATAAATTTCTTCAAACGGAGTAAGGAAAAAAAATGTATGCTTCCTTTGAAGAAATTACTTATTTATGGATCTGGCTGTGAAGCTTTGATAACTTAACTTATGTAAACGAAAAAATAGACTTAAACAAACATAAGCCTACACATCTACGAATATACGGAATCTATCAAACTAAGGCCCTATTGCATTACTCAATAAAATAAAGTCATCTAAATACTAAATGTCATTTTGGAGTTTGTACTTTTCTGATTAGGAATTGGTTCTAGGTGTTATATTAATATTTATGATATCAGAATATTTGATTTAACATCTTTCACGTTTACAACGTCCCAATGAATATTTTATTATCAAATCTGGATCGAAGAAATGTATCTTCTTATTCTTCATATCCTTATCCTTAACACGTAGACATATGAATGGTGTATGTATAATGTTTTTTGTATAATTCAATTGTCATTTAAGTATTGAATCGAACACAAATCACACGAAAATTAATCTTAAAAAAATCGGACTCTTGCAAAATTTTATAAAATACTTTGGACCAAAACTTTAATATCTACACAGTTCTAACATATCTGAACTAGAATTCATATCTTAATTATTTTATTAGCAATAAACTTGGATAAATGGATAGTCATAGTCGTAACTATATTGTTTTGTATAACTATTTGTAGTCTAGTGCGGTACTCTCACTGTAGAACGCACATCTCTAACTCTCTTGCCTAATCGTGTCACTGTTTAGTGTTTTATACTAATTGTGTTGGTGTTATGGCGTTTCCCATTTAGAGAATGCACGTACTCCATTTCATGCGTAATTGTTGCAAGGGGAATGATCATTGGCATTTCTTTGCTTTTGGACCAGATTGAATATCCTTTCAAATGAGTTATACTTATTGTCATTAGTATGCCACTTGTGCTATTTTATTTGAGAATAAATCGCCATGTATGACTTGACTTAAGATCCTATGTCCCGCAGTAGTGACCTATCGCACCCGGTCCATAGCTGCCGATGCACGCTTCTGCCAACGCAGTGCGTCGCCAGTTTTGCCGATGACGGCCACGCTTCCTTTTCCCTCGAGTATTCCAAACCATCGCCAGTTTATCCCTCCAAAGTGTGTAACCAATCCATCTCCACTTGCGACGCTTAGTCTGATTCGATCGATTGGGCTTTCATGGCACTTCTCCAATAGCTCAACGTTAGAGATGATTTCGGGCAGATAATTCTGGAAGACATTGGTTTTCGAAGACCTGGATTTGGCGTCAGATGTCTTTTGTTGCCTTCCACGTTTCGGAGTCGCCATGAATGAATGTTTTTTTTTTTATATGTTAGGAAAAATAACTTCATGTATGGATCTAGTCACTTTACATTAGATTCTTGATGTAATGTGTAGTTTCGTATGTGCATCTCTGAATGGGAACCACCAAATGTCATAGCTAGATGAAATCAAAGAGACGTCCAAGTAGGGATTGTATTAAAAAAGACAATATCAATGTGTAATATAATAAATGTTGATTCCTAGACGCGTCTCTACGAGGTGTACTGGATTGATGTAAAATGAATGTTTAAAGTTAGTTGGTTTTACAAAACTGGTGTGATTTATATGTTAGGAGTTAGTTTCTCAACTTCTAAGTGTTTTATTGTATATATACTTTATGGATGACGTTCACCGTATTGAAGTTGTGTTATATTTTTCTAGAGATTCTTTTTTTTTTCAAATTTCGGTGAAGTCATGTAAGCCGAAGTAATTGTCTTTATTTAAATAAAAAAAATATACAACATTCAGTGCAGTCCTTGCCTCTTTTACTACGTGATTAACCTGTGAACCTGTGAACCTGTTATTGTTACAGGAGCTAGTACCGTCTCTCGTGATGACATATAATTATAGTTCTTACCTCAGAAAAGATTTAAGAGGTTAGAATGTCCCTGTGGGCGGGGTAGGCGTGTTTCAATATATGATCATGCTCATAATTGACACATCCAATAGAAAACTTGTGATCTAAGCGTGCGTGGTCGGTTAGTTGCGTAATGCACGTTGGTTTGTTGTGTGTGGAGTTAAAGGGTGGGAGACAAGCGGTGACACTCGCTGCAGTACAAATCGGAAAATATTTCCTTTTTAACCTCTTTCATCTTTTCTGTGATTCTTACCGTGTATTAAGTTAAATGAAAAAAAAGTAATAATTTGGTTTACTGCTTTATACAATGTTTTGATGTATTTTCTAGACCCTGATAATCAAGGATGGTGAGCGTTAGTTTTTCGTACCATAATGTTACACAAACTCTCTATACTTATTTGAAAGACTAGAATGAAAATGTCGAAATCTCAGTGAACTAAATGTTATAGGTCTCAAGTTCTCATGGTTGAGTCAGTTTAAAATGAAACATTAGTCTTTATTAGATATTTTTATTTAATAAAACAAGTTAAATGTTGTAATAGAGACTCACGTTGCAAGTTTGTTTCAGAACACATTAAATGCAAATATGATGGAGAAGCATTCTATGACACTATGTTAGACGGTATTGAAATTGAAATTATCAATGTTTATTTTCAGAGTTTATTCTAATTTTAAAGGAAATTTTTCAATCTCAATTTATTTATTCAAAACACTAAACAATTTATGAGTCATTCACTTGGGCTTTCTTTAGGTCATTGCTAAATGCAGACATCCGAGTTAGAACGCTTTTTTGAACCTCTATTCATGTATAGGGCTTGCCTAGTCATATGTTCTTCAGATCTTCTCATTACATGACCATACCATCTGAGTCGCGGCTCACTGAACTTTTCTCTAATTGGGCGGATCTTAAAATTTAATAATTTATTATTTAATGACGTTATTTATTTATTGTTGTTTACTTATATGTATTTTTAGAAAACTAATCACAAAATATTTTTATTCTTTTTTTCCAATTTCAATACCGTTACACTTAGAATTGTATAACCAATGTATAATTCTGCACATAATGGCACGTACATGACATTTTACTGATCGTAGATCTATTTCGCCTTATTTCTCAGGAACGTCATCAAAGCGTTCGAGACGGGTGGAGCCGAAAACTTAAATGTAATAATTTTTGTTAAGCTGTGTTATTGTAATAAGATTTGATATCAAATATACAATTGATAAGAGTTTTTGAGTTGTTATTTAAAATACAAATCCTTCATATTTTAGCTTACAGTAAGTAGTAGGTACAGTCGTTTGGTATGCAAGACCGATGCACATCGGAACGGCAGCGGCCGGCATTGATGCAAAGAGGCTGGGGAGTCGACCGCGGTCAGTCAAGGCTGCTTGACTGCTCGAAGTCCCCTTTTTGAACCTTTCAAGCAATATTATTCTTTTAACGCTGTAGATAAAGTCCAAAATTATTCCGCTCTAAAAGTGCTCGCTGCGTCGCTGCCGGCTGCCGCCATGTCGGTCTGAATCGGCTTTAAGTGTTGCTACATCTGTCAGAACAGTGCTGCTGTCAATTTCAAAACGTGCGTTTGCACTCCCGCTCTCTTTTGCGCTCTAGTAAATGACAGTTCTAAGTGGCAGAAAAGGAACGGTACTGCCAGACGTATGCTCAGTCATCAATGTTAAAAGTAAAGTCAAATTCAGTTTTAATGGGATGCGGTACCACCCGAGGAATATTATCAATCGACTCAGGAGTAACACCATCAGCTTGTAACGTATCGAGAGAACAAAGTTGCTATATCTAGTTTTAACATTATTTGCATTCTGACTGGTAACTTCTTAAAAGACTGAGCATAGCTTAGGAAAAAGTGGTCTACTCCATCCAGTTTGTGGGTGTCTTGTTCTTCATCGGTTGAATCTTGTTCTGATTGATGCTCTGATTGCTCGTTATGCGTATGTTCATTCGGAATGATATATTCAACAAAACTAGGAGCTTGTGTCTCTTCTCTAGGTCTGGGTATATACTTTGGCATTCTTCTACTGGTGAAGTAGTCATCTAAAAACATCAAGTGTTCAGCCCAGGGCCAGTTTTTGTAGTTCTTATAAGTGTCGGCGTGGGCAGGTTCTGAGGACTTCTTGTACTTTACGAAGTTGTCTTTCAGGCCTTTCCACCTGGCCAGCCATGTGTCTGCTAAAAAGAAAATAGAATATCGGTTTAACACATACTCGTACAGAACGGAAAAATATTTATTTTTTATTTTTTGTGTAATCACTTATCAAAAACTGCACCTATAAGGTGCAGTTTTATAAGTTATTATAGATATTTATTTTATAAGTTAAAAAAAACACCTCTACAAAATTTTTTCGTCATAGACGAGGCCGGCGGAGATTTTCTAGGTATCTGGATAAGAAACACAGAAACCAATTCATAAGTTAGTCTCTTTTGAAGTCCATACAGCAAACATATAATGGTCAAATCATATAGAACCATGCTGATAAGTGCCTGAGATGGTATTTCGAGGAGAAAACTACACTGATTTGAGTGGCTGTCCAGTCAATGTAAACATTTGTCAAAAAATGACGTTACGAGTACTGACTTGGAGCTCAACTCAGGACCACGAAGAAGCTCAACGACTTCATGTAGCAGGTTGAAAGTTGCCTGACAACAAGTCTAATTTATTAATCTTGCCTCTGAATGTTCACTTGATAAAAAATCTGTTAAAAAATAACTAAGTATCTATTTATAAATAACATATATCATGATTTTAGAGCAAAGTTATCGGAAAACGTATTTACCACACAATGAAAAATATGTTAGTTTCGGAAGGCGATGGGAAAACCAAATGAAAACATTGAATACGATCGAGATAGACTTTGAAATGAAACAACGTATTTGTCGTGAGGTATGTTTAATGCTACAAAATATTATGTAACCGTAGACATTGAAAAAAAAGTTTGTGTTTATTTAGAAAACAAAATCTAAACCTACCCATACTCTAGGTATGTGCTTATAACATCCGATTTTTAGAAGAAAATTATAGTACAACGTTCCTAATTAAAATATAATAGCAATACACGCGCACTTGACAATTTGTTACCTTTTTTGTCCACAATAAACTTTCTAGAAACTAGATATAAGATATCACATTGAGATAGGTATAGTCTTTTTTCGTGCGGAAATCATCAAATGACCGCTCTGGGTGGAGGGAGAGACAGTATCAGACTTTTACTGACTAAAACCCAAAAATCCTTCAGTGGCCCACGCTAAGTCCTCCGAACAATCCGCAGCCCTGACAGAGAAGGGTATAATCTAAAGTTTTTATTTCTAATGATGTCCTACTTATCACTTATAGAAACAATTTCAATTTAGTCGTCAATCGTATTTAAAAAATCAAATTCATGTTTAACTGGATGTGGTACAACTCGAGGAATATTATCCACTGAATCAGGGGTAACTCCGTTCGCTTGTAGCTCGTACCGAGTGAACAGAGTAGCTATCTCTAGTTTTAACATGATTTGCATTCTGCTTGGTAACTTCTTAAAAGATTGTGCATAGCTTAGGAAGAATTGGTCTACTCCGTCTGGTGGAGATTTGTTATTCTTTTTAATTTTGTGGTTCTCTTGATCTACTTCAGGCGTTTCGATGTGACTTCTCTTTTTTCTTCTTCTATTGTCTGTTACTTCTTGTACCGCATCGTTTGACTCTTCCGGGGTACCATCGGTAATGCTAGAGATCGTGCCGGCTTTAAGTGTCACTCTTCTCCCGCTGGTAACACAGCATTCATCAAGAAACCTCACGTGTTCCGACCACGGCCAGTTTTTATACTTCTTATAATTTTCTGAATACGGAGGTTCAGTAGACTTCTTGAATTTTGCGTAGTTGTCTTTCAGTCCTTTCCATTTGGCACTCCATATGTCTGCTGAAAAGGAAAGTTTTTTTATGAAGACCATTTATAATTTAAAGCTAAAGCGACAAATTTTGACATATCCACCGAGGATGGCAATTAGATAACGTGGAATTGGTACTTATGTGTGATTTTTCTGTATTTGTTGCTGTTTTTAAACCTAAACAAAAACACTTGCGAGTCACTGGTGATTTCTTATTTACATCGCGAGCGACGAGCTACTAAGGTTCGTCGCTCTAGTGGTCTGACCGGGTAGTAGTATTTTTTCGCAAGAATGAATTCAGTTCCAGCCTGGTCAATTATTTTTATTTAGCTTGGACTTGTACTGAAAAAGTTAGTGAAGTGACAACGCTGAATTTTGGATTTTAGGACACGTAAATGCTGAGGTATCGCTTCGTCGTGATCGTTCACCTTGAATGATGGATTGCTCGTTATTCCCGGAAGTTTATTAATAATGTCTTGAACGCGCATTATGAATTAGGTTGTCTAGATATACCAATAGACTTGAATAGGCATTAAATCCGCCTTTGTACTTGCTGTTGCATGAAATTTTAATAAATAAATAGATAATGTCTCTATTCCATACCTACACGTAATTTCTAAAATAAATGTTGACTTTACAATTTTTGTCAATAAATTATTCTTTTTAATAAAATGTAGGCAATTGGTACGAAAACTTTCAAATGCTTTTTATTTAACGCTCGGCTCTCTAAAAACGATAGGTACTGGGATACTACCGTTTGTTTTTACTCAATAATAGCGTCTCCCCTCGGCTTCCTCATAGCAGTTGAGCAGTATCACCACATAAGAACCTAAATGGTTTTTAAACAGTTGAAGCATAGATGGCGCTATCAAGAACATTAGTTCACGTACCATTGCCCGAGCCCATTTCTTCGGTGATTTCCTTCCATGTCGCCAGTCGTTTCGCTCGATTTTTATATTCCGGATCATTCATATCGTACAAAAAAGTTCTTTCTTTAACTAATTCAATTAATTTTTCTGTTTCAGACATGGCGGCGATGTCTTTGTTCACGTCAGCGGGGAGTAACGTAGAACGCGGTGAGCGTGCGTTCCTATTGACCGCCGCGGTCGGACTATCTGTTCGCACGAAGTTTCTAGAAACCGTATGCAGGACAGAGAGCGCTGAACTCCTATCGCGGAACGCGCGTGACCGCTCTCTCTTTCTTGCACTAGGGTTATCTCTATGATTATGATTAGAACAAAAGAGCTTGGTGGATATTTACACGACGTCTGGGGATTTATTTTTTGTAGACATTAACGTATTTAACATCTTAAATTTTCAAGGTAAACAGATGCGTCTACTCTTTCCAGCAATTACTTTTAGACAATATTAAAATACTGTGATACTGAATTACACGTTGTAACATAATATCTATGTACCGGGATACCTACGTCAGTGCGAAAGCCGTATCATCGAAGTTTGTTTCTTCGAAAACTTTTCAACGATATCTCTATACTGCGACGCCTTGTTAAGTCGACTTTTTGTTACTGCGATGGTTCGTTACATCGAAAAACTTTACTGCAAACGACGTTTAACGTTTGTTTTTAGAATGTTTTAAATAACTTTTTTTTTTCAATGGGAAAAATCATCCAATGACAACCCCCGCTCTTGGGCGGAGCGGGAGGTAGTGTCAGACTCTCACTGACTAAAAAACCCATCCCGTTCCTTCAAGCCTTCATACCGGGGCTCGAGCGCCCTTTCGGATAACCCTGGCCCCAGTAGGCTTCGACCCGGCTGGGCCCCTGCTGTTGCTGACAACTCCTTGAGGCGCGCGGGAACAATGCGCGCCGTCGACGACTTGGGCTTGGTCCGGACAGTTGCCGGACGGCTGGACAGCGAGCTACCCATTGCTCACTGTCCGCAAGCCCGTGGCTGCGGAGGCTGGAAATCGGGATCGAAATCCCGGCGGCGGCGAGAGCGGCGTTGCCTGATGAAGTCGGCCTCCTCCTTAGCGAGCATTACTGCTTCGCATAAGTCGGCGACCGCCTGCCACTCCTCCTCGCTCCGGACCATGGCCTCAACCAAGGCCCGGCGCGAGAGGTCTCCGCCGCCGATCACCCCCACGAGGGCACGGCGATGCTCCGCCCAAGCAGGGCACACTTCGATTGTGTGCTCCACCGTGTCTTCCGGGCGTTCCGCACAGTGGCAACACCCGGGCGTCTCTTCCGCTTTAATTCGGAACAGGAACCTCCCGAACTTGCCATTTCCGGTGAGGACTGTGTCATGCGGAAGGTAAGGACGCCGTGAGGTCTTTCCAGCCACGCCTCAAAGAGGGGACTTACCGCCATTATTGTGGCATGCCCAGCACTGGGTTGCGATAGTCGCTGGCCTGTTGGTCTAGTGGTTAGTGACCCTGACTGCTATGCCGGAGGTCGTGGGTTCGATTCCCACCCAGGACAAATGTTTGTGTGATGAGCATGATCATTTGTTCTGTGTCTGGGTGTAATTTATCTATAATATGTATGTATTTAGAAATATATATGTATGTTTATCAGTTGTCTAGTACCCATAACACAAGCTCTGCTTAGCTTGGGACTAGACGGCGTTGTGTGATAGTTGTGGAATATTATTATTATTATTATTCCACCATGAGATCCCGCCGGAGCTCTGTCCGCCATGCCGTGACCTGTCGCAGCAGAGGACTTTCACCCCGGCGTGGCATCTCCACGCGCATATCGTGCATGTGTGCAAGGACTGTTGCCTCCAGATCCCACGGTGGTAGGCCAGCCAGAAGGCTCGCCGCTTCGCGGGAAGTCGTGCGGTATCCCCGCACCATCCGAATTGCCATGACCCTCTGGCAGGCGTTCAGAATGGCCGCCGGTCGCTTTTGCAGCAACCCACACCGGCGCCCCGTAGAGGGCCATGGACCGAACGATGCCCGCGTATAGCCTCCGGCAGGAGGCGTCTGGACCCCCAAGGTTGGGCAGGAGCCGCTTGAGAGCGGCCCCAGTCCGGTTGAGTTTGGGATATGTATATAACTTACGTTTTAGTCATTTATAGCTAGAATGATTTAGACAAACATTGCAATGGTCTACGATATTTACCTACTTAAACACTGATATTCATGACAGATGGCGCTCTTTACTTTTACATACATATATGTAATGAAATGACCTCCTTGGAAATGACATTTCATTAATTTAATTTTTAAGCTGTGAACACGGGGTGACGTATCATTCAATGGCAGATGATGTTTAGATTATTTTGTGCATTTTATTGTTATAAAAACTTGTAGAGAGATAATTAAAGGGATATAATTGAGGAGGCGATATTAGTGAACTTTAGATGTCGTTTCTTTGTTTTCAGGTGAGATAAAAGTGTAATTTTAGTTAAACGATAATTGTTATACTGTAAAAGCATGTTGAATAATACAAATCTTTGTTTTCAGAGAAACAATTTGTGGTTTATTTCGAAAATCCTCAATAATATACCTTATAAAACGACATTTTTGTTAACTAAAAGAAGATGGACCGGCTGCAATTTGAGTTTACGATGATAGCTTCAAATGATGGCAAATCAAATGTATTAGCCATAACCTCAATATCTACAGAAGAAGGAAAATGTTATGTTTTACCTGATGAGCTGAAGCCGGTGATTCATCATACATATATTGTCAAAATGAATACTTTCTCAAAAATAAAAAATAGTATAAAGAAAAGACATCAAAGTAGAAAAATATGGATAAAATTGGATGAAGATCTTAAGAAAACATATAGAGATGAGGAAGGTAATATGCAATTTTTGGATCAATATTTAGAAGAAATGAGCACAAAACAACCAATAGACATAAACGACAATTTGCAACATATCTTGGAAAAATTAATAGAAACTACTACAAAGAAAGAAAATCAACATAACCTAAAACATATTTCAGAGAAATTTATTATTGAAAAATTCACAAGCAAGAACCCTAATGCAATGCAATGGATTGAGAATTTTGAAAAGGAGTGTAAGCGCTTTAATATATCAAAAGATGAAACAAAAATAGATATATTGAGATTATTTTTAGAAAAATCTTGTTTGGATTGGTATAGCTCGATGGCCATAAAACTAACAATAAAGGCTGAATGGAATGAATGGAAAAGCAAATTTTTAGAAGCTTTTAAAAACCGAGGATGGGACATAGTTACATATGCTCTCGCATTTAGATATAAAGAAGGACTACTAATTGATTACGCTATTAGAAAAGAAAGGCTTATGCTAGACATAAACAAATCGATACACTCCAAAACAATGATAGATCTTATTGCAACAGGTTTACCTGGGTTTATCTTAAATAGGTTAAACAGAGATGAACTCAATGACACTACTGATTTGTTCAATGAGATAAGAAAATATGAAGGTATGATGTACAAGAAAAACTCAAGTACAGTAAAGAGTTGTACATTCCTTTATAAAAATAAAACTAATGAGAAGAAGCCATGTAACACTTGTGAATCTTTGGACAAAGGAATTAGATATCATCCGGAAGAGTCATGTTGGTTCAAGAAAAATAAAAATGAATCTGAAAAAGTTTTTAAACCCAGAAATGTAAATAACAACTCCATTATTGAAGTAGATATAAATACTGAGAAAAAAAACGAGTAAGTACACCATTAATCAAAATCAAGCTCTTATTAGAAAATAAACTAGAAGTGAGCGGCATTTATGATTCAGGCTCACAGATCTCTTTAATAAATTCAAGACTGATTAAAATAAAAGAAAAAAAGGACAATGAGAATATAGCATATATGAAAACGGTTAATGGTGTGAAAAAAACACAAAAAACATGGCTTGATAACAATAAAAATAAAAATATTTGATTTAGAAGAAGAGGTGGATGTATACATAGTAGAAAATGAATATTTTGATGATTTTATAATCAGATTGGATATGATAAAGAAATTCAAACTAACCCAAAACGAGGACTTGCGGATAGAACAAAAGATAAGAACAAATAAAATAGATGAAATGTCTAAAGATAACAGAAATGAAGAAAAGAATATAAAAACATTAGCAATAAATTTTAATGAACACATAGAAGCAGACTGTTTGAGCCGAAACCCTGTATTAGAATCAGAAGATAACAAGGAGGAACTATTAAAAACAGTTAATTTAATACAAATAAAAGATATAGTTGAAGACCAAGAAAAAAATGAAACAATAAAAGAAAAGAAACAAAATCTACTACATAAAAATAAAATCTATTATAAAAAAATAAAGAAACTTGAAAAGATTATACTCTCAGAAGAATTTAGTAAAAAAATTATAAAAAAGGTGCATGAAGATTTATGCCATATTGGAATCAGACAATTACAGAAAAAAATAATTCCACTATATACAGCTAAAAACCTAACAAAAAATATCATAAATATTTGTAAAACATGCGAAATATGCATAAAAAATAAATCAAGATGTCAAGGAAAATTTGGGTTAATGTCACAACTGGGACCAGCAACAAAACCATTTGAGATAATGTCAATGGATACTATAGGTGGCTTTGGAGGATCTAGGTCAACAAAAAAATACTTACACCTTTTAGTAGACCACTACACAAGATATGCGTTTATTGTGACTTCAAAAACACAGAACGCAAGTGAATTTATAAAACTAACAAAGAAAGTACTCGAGACAGATGAGATTGGAATAATTCTGACAGACCAATATCCAGGCATCAATTCAAAAGAATTTAAACAGTATTTGCAGGAGAATAACATCAAACTAATATTTACAGCTGTGAATACGCCATTTTCGAACGGCTTGAACGAAAGATTAAACCAAACAATAGTAAATAAAATAAGATGTAAAATAAATGAGAAAAATAATAAGAGAACATGGACAACAGTAGCAAGAGAATGTGTACAGAAATATAATGAAACAGACCATTCTGTTACAGGTTTTGCACCAAAATATTTACTGGATGGTACAAATGTCAGTATTTTACCAAATGAAATTAAAACAATAGAAAAGGAAGACAAGTGGATTGCTGATAGAAGATTAGCATTAGAGAATACAATAAAATCTCACAAGTACAACAAGAAAATATTTGATAGAAATAGGAAAATACAAGAGTTCGAGATAGGAGACAGTGTGTATGTAGAAAATGGAAATAGACAGAACAGAAAAAAATTAGACGAATTAAAAATAGGCCCTTTCAAGATAATAGAGAAAATATCGAACTCCATTTATAAGATTGACACTGGCAACAGAAAAACAGAATCAACTTTATTCCAAAGTCATTGTCTAAAGGAATTAGAAACTGCTGTAAACGGAAGAGAGAATTATTGTGGGAATACAGAAGATCACCCAATCTAAAAAATAAACAATTGCTAAAAGTCTATTCTCAAAGACTAAAAAAAGTGATATTCTTGACACAAAAATCTCAAAATAATTACTTGGTAAAAAACGCAGAAAACAAAACTAAAGCAACTTGGAAATTAATTAATAGATGCAAAAGAAACTTTCCTCCTGAACCTATTAAAAATATAATTGTTGGAAATGAGCAAATTAGTGACCCTCAAAAAATTGCTTCGGCGTTTAATAATTATTTTGTAGATTCTGTTCAATCAAATATGAACACTAATTGCACTAGGGCTCTATCTTCAATAAAATATTATCACAAGTCGCTATTTATGAAACCTACAGATCCTTTAGAAATATTCAGAATCATTAATTCTTTAAAGAACACGAATAGTGCGGGGTATGATGAAATAACCTCTGACATTTTAAAATCAGTATCACATATTATCGCACCAGTATTAAGCTTTATAATAAATTTATGCATAGAATACGGCTATTTTCCAAATTCTTTAAAAACCTCTTTAATTAAGCCTTTGCACAAAAAAGGAGAAAAAGCTACAGTTTCTAACTACCGTCCAATTTCACTTATACCAGTAATATCTAAAGTAATTGAAAAAGTTATTTATAATTCATTATATTCATTTCTTGAATTAAATAATATTTTTGCTAAAGAACAATATGGTTTTCGGAAAAAGAGAAATATTAATAGGGCAATATATGATCTTTTTTCTGAAATTGTTAGTAATGTGGATAAAAAAAACTCTATTGCAACAGTACTCATGGATATGTCCAAAGCGTTTGACCATGTAAATCATGAAATACTATTGGGTAAATTAGATCGATATGGCATAAGAGGGAATATTTTAAGTCTACTTAAAAGTTATCTCAGTAATCGTAAGCAAATTACAGTTCTAAAGAGAATCTGCTCCAAGTCTAGAGTAGAAGTAACTGATATGTCGTCACCTAGATATACATCATGTGGTGTGCCACAAGGAAGTGTCCTTGGCCCTTTGTTGTTTCTCATTTACATCAACGATTTGCCAAAATGCATAAAATTTCAAACAGTTTTATTCGCTGATGATAGCACACTTATTGTACCATGCAAACATATTGAAACTTACCAAGATGATATAAATGACTCCATTCATTGCATAATAAATTGGTTAGATTTGAATGGATTAAAAATAAACATAGAAAAAACTAAGCTTATGACATTTAATCAAAAAACTGTAAGCCCTAATTTAAATATTTCTTATGAAGGTCAAAGAATAGCTGAGACAAACCAAGCCAGATTTCTAGGTCTTCAATTGGATAGTCACTTAAACTGGAAAAGTCATGTAGAGATAATCTGTAAAAAATTAAACCAATACTCATATGCTCTCTACAATCTTGCAAAGATTGTAGACGAGTCTATTGCTCTTACATCGTACAAAGCATATGTGACTTCTACATTACGTTTTGGAATTATATTTTGGGGAAATTCCACAGAGAGATTAACTGTGTTCAAAGCCCAAAAGAGATGTGTGCGCTCTATATTTAAACTGAAACCTACTGATAGCTGTTTACCATATTTTAAAAATTTTAAACTCCTAACATTTCCTTGCATGTACATTTTTGAAACTGCAGTTTTTGTCAAATCCAATTTTCATTTGTTTAAAACATTGAAGTCCAAACGTCTCAACAAAGAGATATGTACTATTTCACATAAGACAGCATTATTTTCGAAAAGTTTTCTTGGAATGGCACCTAAAATCTATAATAAAGTTCCTAATGAAATAAAAGAAATAAACGAAATAATTGATTTTAAAAAAGCGTTATTAAAACTATTAAATGAAAAAGTATATTACTCTGTTAATGAGTACTTAGATGACAGACTTTAATTTGCACAAATATATTGCATACTCTTCATTGTTATATAATTGCCTAAAAATAAATTAATTATTGTGTATACGCTTTTTTGACAACTATATAAATGACATTTGTATTAAAAATTGTTTTATTATGGACTACTACAATTATATTATATATTGACTACTATTTTAAATTAAGTATATTAAATTGTTGATTATTGTATTAAATATCATTAAATTATTAACTGTTATATATTATCAAACATGATTAAACTTAAAAAAAAATTGACATCTATAAAGTTGACATTTGTATTAAATACTATCAAATTATTGACTGCTATATCAATTGTTATTATACTACTTAATTGATTACTGATATAATGTTCCAGCACTCTTATAAATAATATTGTATGCCAAAAGGCGGGTCATAGAAGTACTTCACTATTATAAATTATTACATCATATCTTTACCTGTGTACCACAATAAACAATTTTGAATTTGAATTTGAATTTGAATTTCCACATAACAAAATTACAACCTGTTACGGCAGAAGATGAAGTAGAAGAAAACGAATAGGTATAAAGATAACTTGCAGGTGCATTGTTTGTATTATATTATTTAGAATTTTCGTTCCTATGGGGGGGAGATGTAATGAAATGACCTCCTTGGAAATGACATTTCATTAATTTAATTTTTAAGCTGTGAACACGGGGTGACGTATCATTCAATGGCAGATGATGTTTAGATTATTTTGTGCATTTTATTGTTATAAAAACTTGTAGAGAGATAATTAAAGGGATATAATTGAGGAGGCGATATTAGTGAACTTTAAATGTCGTTTCTTTGTTTTCAGGTGAGATAAAAGTGTAATTTTAGTTAAACGATAATTGTTATACTGTAAAAGCATGTTGAATAAAACAAATCTTTGTTTTCAGAGAAACAATTTGTGGTTTATTTCGAAAATCCTCAATAATATATCTTATATATATATGTAAAACATTCTAAAAACAAACGTTAGGTGTTGAAAATCGTAACGAAATTAAAAGTTAAGTATGCCTAAGTAACATAATTATCATCGTAGTAACAAGACATCGATTGAACAAGGCTTCGCAGTATGATGTTTTCGCTTTAAAATCGTTCGCAGTAAAGTTTTTCGATGTAACGAACCATCGCAGTGACAAAAAGTCGACTTAACAAGGCGTCGCAGTATAGAGATATCGTTGGAAAGTTTTCGAAGAAACAAACTTCGATGATACGGCTTTCGCACTGACGTAGGTATCCCCTATGTACCAGTTAAGTAAAAATTCAAACTTTTCCAAACTCATAGACAAAATTTTTATCCATATCGTGAACACTTTCAAAAAGGAATATGATGCCCAAAACAAGCAGTTCACCATCGCATAAACGCAACGTCAAACTGTGCTGCGGTCACTGATACTACGTGATAATCATAGCCGTTTTATCTCCTGACAGCAACCTCAAAACAACATGAATAAGGATAGAATAGAATACCCTGATTCGAAAATAAGTAACGATGAGCAGGATATGGGCCTTTTTTAACCGACTTCTAAAAAAGGAGGAGGTTCTCAATTCGGATGTTTGTATTTTTTTTTTTTTATGTATGTTCGCGCATAACTTCGTCACTTGCCAACCGATTTGAAAAATTCTTTTTTTGTTGGAATGGGTATACTTCCCAAATGGTCCCATAGTCACCAAGTCGGGATCTGATGATGGAATCTTGGCGAAATCGAGGGAACTCCTCAAATATTATAGGCAACCATACAGTTCTTTTGGTATTTTCATCAAAGACTTAAGCATTTATAGTCAAAACATGAAATTTGATGAAGTGGAACTGGTGAAGAAGATCAGAAATGGCCAACGGAAGTTCATACTCACACAGATCTCCCAATGAACATAGTTACAAATAAATGAATAGTTCTGAATAGGTATGTTGAAAATGGTATCATCGATGTGACCTGATGATGATGATGGAGCCGGAAGATAGGCACCGGAACTCCGTAATTAATCAATGTATCCTAGCTGTGTTTGGGCTTATTAGAATTGTCATGAGATGCACTTTGGCTATAAGGTACTATCGAACTGATCTGATGATGATGAGAGAGCCGGAAGGTAGACACCGGAACTTCATAATAAAACAATGTATCCTAGCAGGGTTTGAGTTAATTGGAATTGTCATGAGAAAAAGGTACTCTGGCTGTAAGTGTATTGCAACTAAAAAGTGTGAAATAAAAAACTTTTTACAAAAAAAAAAATAACCGACTTACTAAAAAAAAACACTAAAATTATCAAAATAACTTTAATTTCGGAAGTCGGTGTTAAATAACGAAGAGGCAAAACTATTATAGAAACACCGACTTCCGAAATTAAAGTTATTTTGATAGTTTTAGTGTTTTTTTTAGTAAGTCGGTTATTTTTTTTTTGTAAAAAGTTTTTTATTTAAGAACGAGTTGGGGTAGAGTAACTTCTCCATTGTCAGGCTTTTAATGAGTATAACAGCGACGACGATTGTAAGAAGTCCGAAGAAATAGTGCTCAGACGCGAGCATAAAAAAATATTAATTTTCTAAATTCTCGGTACTGGTTTTAAATTTTTGACAATCCTTTCTCACTCTGTCCAAGCTCTCTCGTGTATTCACGGTTTTAGAAGGAAACAACAAAGGAGAAATAAAACGAACGATTATTGTGAAAGCACCAGTCAATAAATTTTATTCACTAAAATTCCCTTAGTATACAAATCTGATATTGGTGATGTGGATGACGTGGTCTATATACTACAAGTGCTGGTACATCTGGTTATCTGCTGCCAGTCTTACCAAGACATTATAGATTAAGAGGACCTATTGATTGCTATAGATTTAGAGAAGATGTAACCAATTGTGCTTAACGTTGGCACACCAGTCCTTTACTCTAGATTGTGGCTTGCTAGGCGTAATTTGGTTCGTCTTCTATTTGTCTATTCTTTCAGAAGAAAAGTGATATGTCTTTTCTCGAGTTTATCTTTGTCTGATATATGTTGCCTTAAGCCAAAACTGATTTCTCTTCATATATTTTGGATCTCATATTTTCAAGATCATCAACAAAATAATGCTTACTTAATTTATAATGTCTTGGTAAAATGGCATTATAATATATTAATTAAACCTAAGATCTGTTTCATTGCTTACACAAAATCATACAAAAAATATACTTCGTCGACTTTTCAAATTACTTACAGCATATCCTAGTAATGAAACAGACCGTAAGTCTTTAGCGATAAGAACCAGTTTCGCATGAGTTTCATCTACTACACATGAACATTATGAAATTATACAAAGTAAAACACATGAGATCTTTAAAACAGAAACATTTAGTGATAGTAAAGTACTTACATCTAATTATAATTTCTTAGTTTAACAATTAGAATGAGAAAGCGGTTTATCGATGATCAAAGCAATGACTATTTACAATTTTACTTACTTATTTTTGGAATGTTTAAAGTATGGATTTAGTTAAACAAAGGGATAGTGATGTTAATTAGTAACATATAGCTACAACGCTTTAATTTTTACTACGAGAACAAAGTTCACTAATTCAACCGTTGCAGTTGATTTCAATATGCCATACATAGCGAGTGACCGTACATATTATGGAAATACTTACATACCATATCTGTAATTCGTATATTGTCTCTACGATCTGGGACATCGTCAAGTACATTACCAATGAATAAATAATATATTCCCTACAATATCCGACAATTTCAAAAATATGTATATCATGGAAATGAGATCATTCGTGGAAGCGCCATCTATGGTGGCACAGCGACACTATGAGAGTACATTACGAGACAGAAAGCTCGAAGCTTCGTCCTGAGCTTACACATACCTAAACGACTATCAAAGTAATTTTAGGTATAAAATAGATTTATTTTTCTAACCTATAAACTATACATATTAGGTTCTAGTCGACCAATGAGTATTACTTCCGTCCAATCCTGCGCATGCTTGCGGTTGAAAATCGAATGCTTCATTTCCGCCTATAGCATGAACAGTATTGAATGCACTGACTACTGTGAATGATTGAAACCTCGACTTTTTGTTGACAAACTCTCCGATCTTTTAAATTAAATTGTCAGTGTGCCCTCGGTACATGAAAGGTTAACTCCAAACAATTTTAGCAATATTAACTTTGTCTATAATGAGATCGTCAATCATTGTATTATTCTCAGTTGTTATTTTATCTTAGTCCTTGACAGACTAGTGATCTACTAGTGGGAAAAAATCCCAAATATTAACCTATATTTTCCCAGCTGTAGCTTTGTTGCTATATATGATATAAATATGTTTCAAATGGACAGTGCTGATAGAGCCGGCGGTAACAACATGTAATAGGCACCAAGCTACCAATCTGTTTCCCAATTGGTAATTTGGCACCTATTTCTATTCTAGCTCAGAAGTCATAGTCAGAACAGACACGAAATCAAGTTACTTTATTTGAGATTTTTTAGAAATACTGAAATTGTTTGGAGTTAAAATTACAGTTACACGGTTGGTACCTGTTTTTCATAAGTTTTTTAACAAACCAAAATCTGTACAAATGTTTAGAGCAAATTTTTCTAACATAATTAAAATTCTTGTTGCTCGTATCATTGACTGACTAATAAATTATATATCGGAAAAGAGAAAATCTAGATTTTGTCAATAGATCTCCAGAATCTTGAACTAAGGTTGATGAGAGCTAGACTGAAAACGAAAACAACTAGGCTTATGATTAGTTTGTCAGACATTACATAGATATCCATAACGAGTGAATTTCCATTACATCAAGGTGTTCTTACATTTAGATATGTAGAGTAATTAGAAGACATTGAAACGGGAGAGATTGTTTTAATATATTCGGCTGTCAAGTCCACAATAATCTTGAATAGTTTTGAGCATTCTGCTTGTGATTTTCAGCAGGCTATTGAAGCAGTTTTAAATGGTGTACGTAGATAATTTTATGCAGATCAAAATCTTTAGTTTTCTTTGTTTGATTTCTTTCTGTCTTCTCGACCGCCATTACTTCACTCCCGTTTCAAAACGTTAAGTTAATCTACATTTGAATAAACACGAGTTTGCACTGTGTCTTGTGATTACACATAATACATCAATGTTTTACAACAAAGGGGAGGGGGAGGGACGCTGTGCGCTTTCAAACATATACAAAATATTTCACGCGAGTAAATTCCAAATAATTTCGTCTATCTAATATACAATATCATTTTTAGTTTACAAATTAATACTAAAACAAACTCTTCGTACTCTCCGCTGGACTTTGGCTTTGCCATCCTACTTACCGTACTCTGTGCAATAATAATAAGTGAGAAAAAAAACAAACCAAACGATTATGGCCGATTTTTGTTGGAAATCAAACTTGAGACCTTCCAGGTCAGGTTCGGTCTCTGAAAAAAATATTTAAATATGACTACATCAAAATTAGATGGAATTCTAGTGAGCTATAGACAAGGGGCTTAGATACTTTTTTAATAATTTCTTGTTCAGAAATTTAAGGGATTCGTGAAGATTAAGCTTCACGAATCCCTTAAATTTATTCTGAACACAGAAAGTAAATACGTATCTAAGCCTAATAAATTAAAAATGTTGAAGGATGAAAGGGAAATACGTGAAGTCCTTATTGATACTGCACCAGCTCTCCGACCCTGTAGACCTTCTATCTCTCCTTTTTCCAAATGCAAATTTTAAAATACTTGTTACCAATCAATAGCTGGATTTATATCCAGCCGATGATCTTATCCAAAACAGGTGTTGTGTCATACTTCTCCATAGCTTTAGGAGCAAATGATAATAGTAGCATTAATTCCTTCTATAATTGTGAAACTGCCTAGATCTGGGCCCTTATAATGACGTGTTAAAATGTCAAACGTGTGAGCGAGACAAAGAGATGAATCTATACACCCCTATTATTTATTTAGTACTAAAAATGGGGTTCTATCCGTACCCATTACTGATCATATTTGTATAGTCAAAAATAAAAAATAAAAATGAAATCCCAAAATTGTCCACGATATAATTGGTAAATTCATAATTGAATCAATCACTCATAATAATTGCTTCTAGAATCGCAGTGTTTTTCCATTTTGATCGCCATTCATTCATTTAATAAATAATTAGCCTGTACAATATTTCCATAAATTGAGTGAAATTTTGGGGTATAAACAGACGCTAATAACATTTGCTGTTTATGAATTTATTTATTGAAACTAATGAGACTATACTTAAATAATAACAAGATCTTTTCTAATAACCCCTTTAAGTATTTGTACTAATTAAAAATTAGAGGTGTGTAGCTTCGTCCCTTTACAGTTGCTATAACGGATCTTAAGCGGTTGCGCACAAGTCTCGTAATATTCGGTCTCTTTAGTGGTGCGAAGTGAGACGCGGGGGCGGGGAGTGCCAGTGATTGGCTCGCCGCGCCATCGCGTCATAGACGTCACTCATGATTCGTTCCCTGCGTTGCTGCATGTATCTAACAACAAAGACGATTGGCTCGCCAATGTATGGAATGCGCAAAGCGATCCAAACTCTAATGCCGCGTGCTCAAGATCCGTTTTGGCAACTGTACCAGTTCAGTTTAGGTCGTCAATTGGATCGCGCTAAAGCTCTTGTTAAGGCCTTTGACAATGATATTTCTTTAAAATTTTGACAGTCTGCGAGGCACGAATAAATCGTGTTCGTCTTTACTTCATTAGATCATAAGATCACAATGTCCCTTTTCAAACATATGTATCCAGTAGAGTTGGCTTAGTTTCCGCTTAAACGGGCCACTGACCACAACCACCGGAGGCTGCTGTGCATTACCGCTATATTAGTAACAGTGTCGGAAGCGAGCGACAGCCACCGGTGTTCGGATGCCGCCACATTTTATAACATGCTCCTTGCTGGCTGCGCAGTCTATAATGTATAAACATCCATTGAGGCTTCGTGCATCAAGGTGACGCGTGCGATTCGTATGATATGTAGATCGCCTAACGGTTAATTACGGCAATATCGGCGTTTTGTTGTGTTAAGTCGCTTTTGCTGGCCATCAATGGCTGTGGTCGGTGGCCCGTTTGCGTCGTTACTCCCTATATTTTCAAATTGTACTAAATGAAATCGAATATATTACAAGTCCTTCATTGTGGTATGTATCTGGAGGCTTCGTACAGAGCAGACGACTAGTGCAGTATGAAGTCGGGACGGGATGGGTCGGTGGGAGTGTGTGAGTGAGCTTGTTCACTCCTTGAGTTTGTGCCAGTCGGCGATCTGCCGGCGCGGCGCCGCCTGCACCTCGCGCCAGTGGTGTCGCGTGCTGCCCGCGCCCACCGCGCCCAGCTCCAGCCGACCGATCACCTGGAACACGAATACTCATTGTTACTGTTACAATCCTGATAGGAAGTACTGGAACGGTCCTAGGGAGTACTGGAACCCTTGTAGATATAACAGTTTTTAGGTGGAAACGTGACCCGCAGAACACAATTTTTTTCGCTGTCCGGCCGTCCGGTAACTGTCCGGACCAAGCCCAAGTCGTCGACGGCGCGCACTGTTCCCGCGCGCCTTAAGGAGTTGTCAGCAACAGCAGGGACCCAGCCGGGTCGAAGCCTACTGGGGTCAGGGTTATCCGAAAGGGAGCTCGAGCCCCGGAATGAAGGCTAGAAGGAACGGGGTGGGTCTTTTAGTCAATAAGAGTCTGACACTATCTCCCGCTCCACCCAAGATCAGGGGTTGTCATTGGATGATTTTTTCCCACCATAAAAAAAAGGTACCTTAAAACCCGCAGGTTTTAGTGCTATGCATTATGATAACAATTGAAGAAATTAAGGCTTTAAATTCTAAAATCGTAGTAATTTTTTGACTATGGCTTTAAGTAAGAGCCAACTGCTTCTATGTGTCTACGTATTTATCGTTTTAGCTAATACGAGTATATTGAGATTATTGGATGTAATGGATTCCTCCCACAAGTATTAGTAACTAAAATACTTAAACCGTATCGAAAAGTACATATAGATGGTATATCCAGCAGTTGACATCTGTTGGCTCTTAATAATCTTGATGAGGGCCTTTTAATAATTCGGTTAGGTACTAGTGAAGTAACGAACTCGCTTGGTTAGCCTATCATAACGTTAATCAAACCTCAGGAAAATCTAGTTTTTAAAAATCTTATGTCCAATCATCATACCAACTTTTTTCTTTGATAAATTTATGTCGCAGATCAACGTGGACCATCAGTTCCACATAAAAATCAAGATCATTGGGTTCTCGGATTGTTTCGATTTTCAGAGTTTGTGTGGCGTCTCTATGCCACCTTCTATCCTGCATAATGTTTCGTATTACCTGTTCACGTAAGAACCTATTTACAGCACCAGTGGACGGTATTGCTGTGACCGAATACTGGGCTAGGCAAGGAATTTAACTAGCTTTGCCTTCGATAAGCTAAGAAGAAGGAGAAAGTCACCAACGTCACTTCACTAACCTCATTCTTAGTAACCCTGTCCCAGTCGAGCACGAGCAGTTCGAGCGAGACGTGGTCGAGCGTGGCGTTGGGCGCGGCGGGCACCTCGAACACGAACGACTCGTTGAACACCGGGTTCAGCGTGCGCTTCTTCACGTGCGTCTTCTTCTTGGCGATGCGCTGCCCGTTGTACAACAGGTACATCTTCACGTAGCTGTCGAACAACAATATGTGGTTTTGTGAATATAATTAAAAGTAGATATCTTTTGGCATAATTTCGATATAACTTTAGTAAAGGGTTAGCGCAGACAGAAAGGAGCGCTGCGGAAAGGATTTTATTAAGGTACTCCAAAATCAACTTTTAACTTATTGAAATAAAGTACTTAAAATCTTGACCCTGACAAAAAATGCTCGCGCGTCCTCGAAGATACGCAGGAAGCGTATCTCCAACATACGCCATCCTTCAGAAAATGCCCGAGACTGCGCGAGAATTATTCCACTCTGTCTGCGCTGAATCTATGGCTGCCAATTGCACACTCTGATAAACATACATTAGCGTGTGTAGTTTGTGTGATTGTTTTAAAGACATACATTTTTTGAAGTCATGTACAATAGTCCTTAAGTAGACTGACGTAAATAAAAGGAGAAAGCCCGATGATGATACACAGGCCTAACCGAAGTGTTGTATACTAACGGGTCAGCAAGTCCGGTGACGTCCATCTTGGGCAGGTTGCGCGCCTTGAGCAGCACCACGGTGAGGCGCGCCGCCGCCGGCTGCCAGCACAGCGACACCAGCACCTCGCCGCGACCCACGCTACGCATCTACGGAATGGTACAAAAGATAAGGATTGCATAAGTGGTTCCTTCCACATTCATTCCAAAATTAATAAGCATTTTGCCAAAAATGGTTGCGAATACGAAACAAACCGATTGCAATTATAGCAATTCTGCATCGCTAAAGTTTAATAATTACTTACTATTATTATTATTTTATTAATAAAAACCATAGTGACGGCAACCTGAATCCATCTGGAGTCTATCAGGCATAGTAAGGATTGAAAAATTTGTATATGTGTACCTGTACAGTTGTTTGTTCGGCACCCGTTAGGGTGTCAAGTTAATAATTTCATGAATTTGAATATGTTACTTGGCTAAACTAGGTACCCTTACAAAGTACATTACATAATTCAAAATATAGTCAAGCCGTTGTTTTTTTATCAGCAGTTACGAAAGCAGAAGAAAAAAAATCTTAGACTATTATAATACTAAAATCATCTGTTTACCTTGAGACTGCGTGGTTGTATCTCACGGCAGAGCGCCATGGCTTCGCCACTCTGTAGCTGCAGGCTCGTCAGCGGGGACACCACCTCTCCGATTATCTCATCACGGGAATATCTGAAACACGAAGTATGAAGCCCGCCTTAATTTTTAAGTCTGTAGAAGGTTTGATTCTAAATTCAGTAGGAAACAAATTGTTGACGAATTGTTAAATCAAATAATGGCTGCTGTTGAAGCTAAAATGTTACCTATAGACAATGTGTAAGTAGATAAAGATAAATTTATACCTGTCAAAGCTGAGGACAACGAAGTGCAAGGTGATAGCAGCGATCTGGTGCGGGGCGATGCCGTAGAAAGTGAAGTCCTCATCGTATACCGGGCAGCGGGTCTTGCGAACAACTCTGAAAATGTTACAAAATAACACTGATTAAGAAGTGCGGCAACTAATACCGTATTCGATCAACAAACTTTGGAAACAGACGAACAATATCACATTTCGCGAAAGTTAGCTTGCCAACGACAAAATATTGTTATGACTGGTGAAATGTTTTTGTTTGAAAACTAAATTGGAGCAAGTGTTTACAAACTTTTGTTATAAATATCAAACCACTGGAAAATTTAATTTGTAGGTTTTTGTTATCCATCTATCTATATTGTTCTTGCTTGTTGTAACTAACTTGCTTGATTATCTTACATAGGTACACTTGATGTTGGTACACCATTTCCTGTGCTTTAAGCTTTGTGATAGTGCAAAGCATAGCTGCAGCTGGCATAAACTTAGAGTTGTACTGCGCACACGTGTGCCACACACGCCAATCTGGGCGCGTGGATTTTCATACTTTTACATGGAAGCCACGTGACGTCGTTCTACGTATAAATCAGGCGTTTTACTCGTGTGCTTCGGTCTAATGTAATTCTAGCTTAAATTGTGAAGTGATGTAGTACTGACCTTGTCTTAACCTTGTGCTGTTTTTCAGGTAACAGCTGCAGCTTGACATAGGGGTCCGGGCCGGCAGGCTCGCGACCTGGCAGACCTTGGCAGGATACCACCGATATCACCAAAGCGTTTTTCTCGTTCTCATATCTGAGGATGAAATCAAAATACATCATAAAGTAACTACTAAACAGTATCCTCAAAAAGTCAATGTCTGGATATGATTTAAAAGTTGGTTTCGATGTTATCATATTTAGTAATCGAGTTTGTAATCAAAAGATACTATAAGGTTTAGTCATACAAGTTTTTTTTGTAGAATTTTTTCCGTTCATATATTTATATCAAATTTATGGGCGCGGAGTGCAAAATGAAAAAAAAAGTCTAAATAATGTTATGAGACTCGCTAATTTCCGTAGGGTAAGAAAAGTACTTTGATATGAGACTTGTTAAAAAAATTAAGATCGTTAACTTCACAATCTAAGCTCGCTGAAATCCCATCAAGATTCTCCTTCTTTTTCACATTCACATTATAAACACAAATTTTTTTCGCAATTTCTTGAATACATACTTAGAAGTAATAAAGATTGTATATATCAATGCGTTATACAAATCAATATACGAAAATACAAATAGAAACTCGTTCCATATCTTTGGCCAATACGACCAAGTAGCACGGAAACCGATATTCGCCAAACACGAATACTCAGTACTCTCCAAATTACGTCTGGTATTTGTTATCGATTATGCCCCGTCGTGAACGAAGCCAATAACCTCTTGTAGATATGCATTAGGCGGTACAGTACATGTAAACTAGGTCATATCGGGACACCATGTCGAAGTACAGGCACTGTTGTAAGTTATACTGGTTCGGAATGTCGACCGTTGATACGGGGAGTTGTTATTTCCGGGTATTTCTGTATCAGGGTTCTTTTTTCAAAGTAGGTAGTACTCTGTTCGGTTTAAAAGTATTACACTAATCAATCAATAAAGTATTTTGCGTACTTATTTGATTTAGTTTTCTTTGGTCTTTGGCTGTTGCGCTGCGTATCGTGGGTTCGATTATCGCATGGAACATTTATTTGTATGGTCAACTAATAATCATGTTTGTGATAATTGAATTGTACAAAAGATTTCAAGATAGGAATACCTAAGCTCTACCTAGGAATACTAATTGAATTGTATTTTCAGGAATATTTCAATTTTCACGAAGAAAATTTCACGAGTACTTCTCATAAATATTCGGCTAGGAATATTTATGAGAAGTACTTGTTTAGTTTTTAGATACTATTTAAACTCCTTTTTCAAACTAAAATAATACTAGCTTAATAATAGTAGCCTTTCAATTTAGGTATTTGAATATTTTTTTACCTACACACCATCTCGTAATCGAGTGGTCTCCACAACCCAAAGACTAATAAACTTTCTATTTGGTGGCTCCAAATAGATAAGGATACTCCTGTAAACGTACGTGAGCTCTGGAACTGAAGGTACAGTCAGGGACAAAAATATATGGAAGAACAGCAAGCTGAAAATGATCTGAACAGCTTGCTGATGAAAAACGTATCGAATACTTAGTATTCATTATTCTATGTAAGTGGAATCGACGATATTACAGTCATGCCAAATGTCGAGATTGGATAGGCAGACGTTCTATTCCTCGATTTCTGATTTAAGCATTTGAAGTTGAGTATTTCTCAAATTCTACTTTAGCCTGACAACCTGTCGATGATTAAAGTATGGTTTGACACGTTCATAATTTAGTATACTCAATTCACAAACTGGCCTTATCTGTAATAATATACACCCAAAATTTTTAATTAGTACACATACTTAACGGGTTTATTAGAAAAGCCCTTGTTATTTTATAAGTAAAATCTCAATAAATAATATTCATAAACAGCAAAGTTATTAGCGTTGGTTTATGTCCCAAAATGTCACTCAATTTATGGAAATTTTGTGCAGGCTATTGAATAATGAATAAATAAGTGGCAGTTATTAAGGAAAAACACTGCCCGCAGTATTTTCTACTAACAATTGTTATGTATGATTGATTCTATGATGAATTTACCTTTTCGTGTTTAATTTTAGGATTTCGGTTTTTTCTACTTTTGTCTACAAAAATATGATCAGTAACGGGTACAGATAGAGCCCCATTTTTTTGTGTACTAATTAAAAAGTAGGGGTGTAAAGCAGGGTGTGTATAAAGCTGAAGAGTTTGTTTTTTTTGAACACGCTAATCGCAGAACGACTGGCCTATTAGAACTAATTATAAGCTACTGGTGCGAATAATTGTGCGAAATAATTCTTTACTTATTTATTGTAAACTGTACAAAAGCGTTTTCCTAATCAACTCCAATTATAAGTTTAATAAAAAAGTAATTAACCCACGTTTTTCATTAAAAAATACAATGTAAATAATACTAGAAGGAGCTATCTGTTCAGCTGACTTCAAATATCGAGGTGAAAACAGGAATTTTAATTACAAAAACTACCACCACTTGGGGTTCAGAATCATGTAGGGTTCTGTGGTACACGTGTGTGCGTTGATGTCTGAGAAAAGGTATATGTATTTGTGCCTTTGACTGTACTCCGTGAGTGAATAGGGGTCAAAAGAAACACGTTACCAAGTTTATAGAGATCGCAGTGGAGTGGGCGCGGGTGACACTTTCCCTATATTTTACGATTAACCCTCTGGAGGCTGGTTTAGTTTACGTTTTATTGGTAAATATATATGTGAGAGGGTGTTACATAACGTGTTGGTGTAGTGTATCAATCAATTTATTGTTAAAACTTGATATTAGGAATGACAGCGATAAATTGTTCGACCGAAAGATGTGAAGAGGATGAGTCTGTAGCGACAACTATGGCGTCACATAAGAACTAATCCTGCATTGCGTAATTAAAGTTCTCCGCGCGGTTTGAACATACAGAACAGCCCGAAATCATCTGCTGAGCTGTTGCCCACCAGACATAACACCCGTCCAGTCGGAAGATCCTCCCTTTTCAACGGAGGTTTACGGGACTTTACACTCTGTTCCGCATACCTCCAACAAACTAAAGTGACCCTCGACAAAAAACGTCAGCGCAGCCTTCGTGCAGCCACTACTTCGTGACGTCATTATCACTTCCTCAAGCTTTCGAGCAGCGAGCCATACAGCCAGCACTGGCTATAAAGGGTATCCTGACCACCAGAATGTCTACCTGATCATACCTGGTCATCACCCTCAGCCTCATCAGTGACCTTGGCTAAGCACACCACAACTTCGGCCAGCACATAAAGAGCTGAAGGTGATATTATGACTAATAGGTACTTTAGCCCATTCGCATTAAGAAAATAGTGACTCATCGTTATCACTCAGCTTAGCCACGCCCCTTAACCAATTAGATTAATCTATCTATACTTATAATAAATCTGTTAAAGTGAAAATTCTGTACATTGAAAATGTCAAAAAAATAAATGGCAGGAGAGATGTTACTAGACCGACACCGAACCCAAAAATGTGATTAAAAAATTTTTGTCTGTCTGTCTGTTCGTTCAGGCATCACGCAAAAACTACCGGTTCGATTACGATGAAACTTGGTATAGTTATTCTTTAATATCCTGGGCACCACACTGGGTACTTTTTATCCCGGAAAAGTATATACAATAAAAAACAAACTTAATTTTGTGGTTCGATCCCTAGACCCGATTACTATACCGACCGCAAATAATAAGTTTGTCGTAGGTTACGTCACCCGCAGTGGAGTTCACTAAGGGGCGCTGCACACGGCTAAGAGACTATCACACACGACGAAGATAATAAATAATCTACACTAATATAATAAAGAGTTAAAGTTTGTTTTTTTATTTGTAGGAGGTACTTAATCACTGGAAGTACTGGTCCGATTGTTAAAATTTTTTCACCAATAGAAAGCGGTTATATTTTATTTATGTACGCAGGCAAAGCTGCGGGCAAAAGCTAGTAGTAAATAAAATTAGAAAGCCGCGCTCGCATTGACCAGTTGATGAGTTCATACAGTACCTACAGATGCATCTTTTGTGAAATTAAACAAAAATTGCTCGCCTATTCGTAAAAAACAGTGAAAATTCTGAGGATTTTGAATTACTAAATATTAATAGCACATAGCTTTGTAGTAGTATTGGAGCGTTTTCTTAAAACTACTATAGATGATGTCAGGACAGCTAAAAGAGATGCGCAGGAAATAAAAAAAGACGTGTGGCACTCGGGGACTGCCGCGGTAAAGCTATTGCATAGCATTTTTATCAACTTTATAATTATTTATTTATTTTATTTATGCAGTATTTTTTTTCCTTTGTTTTTTTTTCTTTGATATTAATTGAAGTTACACTTTCACACATTGAATTGATTGTTCACTCATTTGTTTTCTTATCGGTCACCACGCTCAAAAAACAAATGAGTGGGGGTGTTAGGTTATTTTCGTTACGGAATTTCTGGATTCGGTCTCCACGCTCAAGGCCCGCGATAGAAGCTATGCAATAGCTTAAAAATAAATAATAAATTCAACCAACTGCGGAATAGGATTATACGTAGAACCCTTAACTTAGGTAAACGAGAAAACATTTATCACTGTAAATATTTGTAACATCGAAGCGAGAAGCTCAGTAAAGATGGTAAAGTTCTTGTAAACAGGAAAAGTAGATATTCTAATTAAAAGTATAACAGGAAAATTGCGTCGTAATTTCCTGGAGGAAACGAGCACGAACACTTATCTCGGGATCAAGTTTAATTCGTAACAAATGTTATCTTGGTGCAAACGTTGTCGTAATATTAGCACAGAAACCCAGGAAACCCTACATTATTTAAAGTGGCTCATTCAGCTTTAACAGGAAACCCATACACTAATAATTTTTAGTCAGTACAATTTTTTTTTAATCTTTTATAAATTTAGGGACTTTTGGTCACAGTAAGACCATGCCAGACCCATCGTAACCTAATACAAGTAAAGAGACCTTGAACCTTATCAACTATTAGGGCTCTAAAACCTTACTCACTAATTTATAAACAGCGATAACTGCGTTAGAGAGGAGTTCGGACAGTATACTCTAAATAATAATAATAATAATAATAATAATAATAATAATTTATTCAAAATACATTTACAAAAATATGAACATTAGGCAACAGTAACAAGGTTTCCTATTACAATAATGATACAATTACAGTGCTTAAAAATATTGTAAAACTAAAATATCAAAAAAAAGTACAATTAGGAGTGGTTTGGAATTGCATAATTGATAGAGGACCGCCCGATCTAGGTTAATTTAAACCAATATCAATCAAACTAATTTTGAAAGTATTTATCAGCACCTCCCTAGCAGCTCGTGTTCTGACGCATTCCACCATCAAGTGGTGGACATCCTCCACCGTGCCGCATTCTGCACAATTTGGACTGTCACTTTTTATCATTAGATGTCAAAACTTGTTGAGTGGAACGTGCCCAGACCGCAGACTATTATTATAAACTTTCAATTTTTAACATTGGCAAACCAAGGAATACGAGGTGGTTCACATTGTATTGTCTTGTACAAATACTTAAAGGGCTTGTTATAAAACTTCTTGTTATTTTTTAAGTAAAGTCTCAATAAATAATATTTGTAAACAGCAAAGTTATTAATAGCGTTTGTTTATATCCCAAAATGTCACTCAATTTATGGCAATATTTGATGAATGAATAAATGACGATCAAAATGGAAAAATACTGCGCGTAGTATTTTTCCATTTTGATCGTTCGTTGAAAGTTCTGCATAAAATCTAATTTCTTTTTTTTATACTTTTGGCTACAAAAGTATGACCCAGTAACGGGTATGGATAGATAAAACTAGAGGTCTATATTTATCACTTAAATTCTGTATATGCACTTGCACGTCCCATTTTTATCTGAGAAAACATCAAATAGCTTTTCCCACTTTGGTGTGAATAGCAGACTTTTACTGACTAAAACCCACAGTCTTCCTTCCGTTGCCCTTTTCTGAGAGGGCTACAGTAACTCCATCAGGCAATCCGTAGCCCTGGCCGGCTTGATCCTTACTGACCCCGTTAATTGGTAGAACCGGGCGTTTCCTCCCGCTTCTTCTTCTTTCGTATCGATTGGACTCAAATTTGGTCTCACCAAAATTAGCCACCGCTCTGACGTTGGCCTCGCATGAAAGGAGCCTTCGCGAGTGGAGCTAAAAACTTTGTAATACGATTCTTAGCTCCCGGCGCACCCTGGACAGCTAGCACTCGGTAACGCAGAGTCTAGCTGACTAATCCTTTCACCACGACGACTCAAACCCAAATTCTTCCCACTGAATACGACAGGAACCACCCGAAAACTAGCACATATCTAAATACCACACTTGTTATCAGAATTAAAAACACTAAACTCTAAAAACTTTTACAGAACAATAATCCTGAAAATAGTTGATTTGTACCTGATAAGGGACATTTTACAAGCGGCTGACTATCGTAAAACGTTCGTATTCCAAGTTTACGGCCTCGCCCAGACGCTGCGACAGTTTATTATTAAAACACAGTAAAAAGGCTTAGATACCATTAAAGGCTTTTATGTCCCGTGTAACA
Source organism: Mythimna ferrago (assembly GCA_910589285.2). Classification (NCBI taxonomy): domain Eukaryota; kingdom Metazoa; phylum Arthropoda; class Insecta; order Lepidoptera; family Noctuidae; genus Mythimna; species Mythimna ferrago. The sequence continues at coordinate 7,799,330 of OU342689.1, forward strand.
AAACACCCCCTAGGGTTGTACAAATGGATTACTTTTTAGTGAGACTAAAGTAATATCCTGAAAGGTTTAGTGCGAGCGAATGGAGAGGTAAGTTATGATGTACAACCCTACAAAAAACTTGAATTTATTATTTATGTAAAACGATAAAGTCTCCGGCGCTCGAGTTTAATATCAATTCAGTCGCGGCTACGGCTCTTTAATAACGTAGGTACTGCATTTTTAAAAGCTGGGTCAGATATTATAATAAGCGTATTTATTTATTATTTATGCACACAAGAGTACAGAGGCGCCGTTTATTATTTAATTTGAATTTTTGGCCTATAATATGTGTTTTAAAACAACATTTCGAAGACATGTTACACCTGAATAAAGAATTATTATTATTATTATTTCATTTATTTATATTTATACATATTAATTATATTTTTAAATATTTCTTATAAAAAGGATATTAAAAAAAAACATTTAAAAATACAAAAAATAGTAGCCCACCGGCATCGGGAACATTATTATTATTATGTGACATTCACCAAACCGCACTGGGCCCGCGTGGTTGATTACGGCCTATTCCCTCTCATAGAGAGAACACCTAAGTCCTAGCAGTAGGAACAGTATACGGCTGATTATGTGATATGGTCGCTTATAACTTAATAACGTTAACTCCTTTTCCTTTCTCTTATTCTTGGAAATAAAGAACCTTTTAATGAACTTACGTTAGTCACCAACTTTGTGTACCAAGTTTCATTGGAATCGATTGAAGCGAGAACTACACTAGACCGACGCACTCGTGTAGGTAACATGCCTGATTTGTACGTAGAACGACGTCGCGTGGCGTGGATCAAGTGTATCTCTACAAGTATAGTTTCCATATAAAATGTATGGAGACTGACGCGCCCAGATCGTAGAGTAGGTAGTTCTAGCATTATTCATTTCCAAGAACAAGAACTAGACAGTTTGCATGAAATACCGGGAGGATTAGCCACTCTTAAAGCCAGAGAAGTGCCATAAAACAATGGCGTTCTTCAACCTACTCCTCGGTAACAGCCAGGTTAATATGTTAAAAAAAAAACAATATATGTTTATTATAGATTTATGAAGTAGGTACATTATCAACTATTGATTTTTTCGTACGATTAATATTTTTGTCTAAAAAAATATTTAGTAATTTCGCAACTCCTTCGAAACGGCTTGGATGTTTAGAAACATTTTTAATCATAAAAATTGCTGGTTTATTCTTCAAAGTGAACATACCATATGTAAATCAATCAATATTTTGCAAAGAAAATGGATTTAAAGGTCAGTGGGGCTCTATCCGGGCGCAGCTGACCGGAATTAAATGCACAGAACCTCGCACTGCCGTCTAGGCGGATGCGAGTGTTGTGTCTATTTAATTTCAGCCAGATGTTCCCGGGACTCGTTACAGAAACCTCTGGGTCAATTATTATGATTTGTGTTATCTGTGCCTTCTTTGTTGGCTTATTTATGAACGAATAACCTACTACATAAGCTAGATAGTACAATTTTATAAGCATAACTAGCTTTTGCCCGCGCAGCTTCGCTCTCGCTCTTCCCTGCTCCACCCTACTGTACCCTACTCTACCCTACTCTACCGTACACTACCCTACTCTACTCTACCCTACACTACCACCCGTGATGGCGTGACCAAGGAAATAGGGATTCATTTTTATATAATATAGATTTACTAGGTTTTTTTTGAGGTTGGAAATCATCTTATGACTTCTTCCGCTCTAAAGTGGAGCAGAAGGGCGTGTTAGATTTTTACTGATGAAAACCACACATGTTCCTCTAGTTTTGCGTTCTAGGACCGCGAGTATCCCCTTTATAAATTATCCCTTGAGCCTAGCAGGCATAATTTAATAGCTACTTGAGTAAATAAGTGTCTACAAAGTTTGCTGATTAATTATGTTCGTGTCTTCAATAAGGTTTATGATTAAATATTAATAAATCCCCGAATCTGTAAAGCTTTCCTGTACAATAGCCTTCTAAATGCGATTATAAGCTCAAGGAAGCTTTAAGCTTTGTGATAATTCAGATGGCGAATTACATGAGTACGTAATTGTTCCGTGAAAAGCTTAAGATTCATTACGGCTTTTACCTGAGAAGTTTAATATATTTACTGTAAATTGAAAAACTTTTTTAAATTAGAATAGGAGTACCTAATTAGTTTAAGTCAGTAAAAGTGACACGCCCTCCTGCTCCAATCTAGTCATTAGATAATTTCCTACTTCAAAAGAATCCTATTAAATTATGCTTACAAAACTGTACTATCGACATAGCCTACGAGTGTATAGAAGGTTTTATTTACGCGTCTAACTTAACTAACTACTATATGTATATTAGGTATTTACTTTTAAAACAAACACTCTTTAAAATAAATATCTTAAAATATGGCGTCAAAAAAATCCTCCGCATCGCTGTCGTCTGGAAGTGTGCCCAAAAGACTGGCGACATTGCGACGTTGTATTGTGGCAATACTTAATCTTTGGACAAAGTAAAAGTTGGCTATAAAGGGCTGCCTTTGGGTCACTTGGCCAACTTGGTTTTCTTTAAATCTACCGGCTTGGAAATAATTTCTTAAAGAACAGAGGGCCTAGCGCGAATTTTTTGTTAAATCCTATCGCGAGAATGGTTGGAATGGCAAAAGACAACTGAAGGACATATAGGTAGGTAGCCAGTATAAGTGTAACACCCTCTCGCTCCACACCAAAGCGAAACCAATTTGATGATTTCTCAAGATGTAAAAAGGTTTTCCGATGTTGCCATCAGACGGCGCTTATACGGCTTTAGTACAAAGTACAAATCAACGTTTATTTTAACTAGATCGAGTACGTTACAAAATTCGCACTAAGCCTATAAATGCGTCACAATAGTCTGAAAATCACGCGAAAGCGCGTTACCATTGAAATATGTTTAATTAAAGTTATCACGTTGTCACATCACCGCGTCTTCCCTGCCTGTACTTACAGGCAATCATACTACTTATTTGCTATCCGATCTTTAAATTATAGCAAAAATATAATTTACAAAATAAAATATTTGTTCAAAACTAAAGCAACCTCCCAGCTGTCGAGAAATCAAAAATAAAACCAAAACCAATCAAAAAAACACTTAACTATCCCTGACCAAACCACAGCTTAATTATCACTTCAAACAAAGACAATATACAAAGTAAAGTACATTAAACTCGAGAACTCATGGCGGTGTGAAGTACTCAAGTGTCCATAATGACCGCAGGGTGGCGTGGCTGTCGCAGACAAATATTGTTATAAGGCCGCAAATTAACTCCGGAACTCAGTGTTGCCAACTCCTGTACTAGCCGAAAACTTCTTAATCGTACAGTTTTAAGCTTTTAAACGTGCGATCGTTTAATGTAATTTAATATTTTTAGATTCCAATTACAGTCTTATTTAACAACAAAATAGATAACAATTATTTCCAAAAAATTTAAATGTTAAGTTAAAACTGTAGCGTTAGCAAAAACTGTATTCTGTAGACACCGCAAATTACCGGAGCTCCGGAGATCCGGCGAGTTCGCAGTCGGGTCGACAAACAAAACGACGCCGGTGCGTTAACAACCGAAACTGTTTAATGAGACAATTTAACTTTGTACAAAAGAGTTAATGGTCTGTTGACGCGTGGGGACATGCGAGTTTCACTTTCAGCATCACACACAATTAAAACCTTGGAGTTTCCCACTAAATGATGAATAATGAAAAACTTTTTTGTTACCTGGACGGCGAAATACAAGAAAAATAACTGTGAATTCTTGTAAGTACCGCATAAAGTTATATATGTTTTAAATATCATCATCATTATTTTAGCCGATAGTCTTCTACTGTTGGACATAGGCCTCCCCTAAGTGTCGCTACAATGAACGATCCTGCGCGTCCCGCATCCATCGGAGTCTCGCAACCTTCACTAGGTCATCGGTCCACCTTGTAGGAGGCCTTCCAACGTCCGTTTTCCGGTACCTACGCGGTCACCACTCCAGAACCTTTCGGCCCCAACGGCTATCTGTCCTGCGAGCAATGTGCCTTACCCATTGTCACTTAAGTTTGGTGATTCTTAATGTTTTAAATATGCAATTTATCTACTAAATATTGGAATATTTTTTCAGTATCTTAAATCCTTGGTCCAGTATCACCCAACGTGTGGGTGTCGATAATAAGTATCATTACGCACGATATTCTACTAGGACAAAAACAAACTTAGCTAATATAATTTAGAGAAAAAGCTGAGGCTGTAACAATCTTGGGTCAAAGACAAGATAATTTATCGACCTTGTCTACTCGAGGTTGAAGAAGTCTTGACCCTCGGAAGGTCAGCCTATGAAATACCCTTGAAGATGAGCTCGCCCTTCCATAGTGCGACTATAGTCTTAAGAAAATGTTATCTTTGTTATGTATGTATGTATCACCACTTGTATCTTCTTACTTTTTTCTTTTTATGAACTAATATTGTATAAAAAGATAGGCCAATAAGAGCGAGGCGACGTAAAAAATGCTAGCTCTGAAATCGACAATGGAGAAAAATTGGATAAATGACTCAACTTTTTAAATTATTGGTATTAAAAAGTAACTATCTAAAATCGTAAACAGAGAGAATGTTTCGATACCGTTCAATTTAAAACCATGTACGCACGTACGAACTTTGTTGCGTTGCAAGATACACGTAACAACTTAGTTCGCACGTGTGTACCGAACACTCTGTTCGTCAAACATGTTTGCGACGATCCTATTAGTATGTTCTTTAAGGACGGTTTTCTTCATGAAACAATACGAACACCAAAAAACGTTTCGCTACTTCTCAATCGACTACTTCCTACAACGCCGATAACTGTTGTATGAGAACTCGATTCGAACTGTGTTCGCGTTCGTGTTCGAATATGCCGTCCATACGAATAAACCAAATGTTCAAGGTCTGTGTTCGCTATGTTCGTGTTCACCAGCATCACACCAATATTTGAAATGCTAATTGCTGCTTCATTTAAATACCAATTTTAATGTCGTTTTAAGGAAAAGATTTCTTTTTAGAGTTGTTGGTTGTTTAATAATAAAGTACTGTACAAAAATAGACACAAGATAATATTAGATTTTTATGGTTTCTAATGTTTCTAGGTACCGTATATACCGGTATTTGGTTCTATCTGACGAAGGCTGGTCTTGTGTATGAAGGTTCACGTACTCTTTGTTTTTCTGTGTATACACCGCTAAATTTTAATCGTTTTAATGCGCAGGTGAATGAGATAAAACAAAATACCAATAAGTACCCTTTAATACTTTCAGGAATCAAGATGAAAATCGTCATAAGTATTATAAAGTATTTCTCATAAAATAATTCTCCAACAGAAAACTATTCAAAGAATATCTCCTCTCTTTATTCCAATATTCCGCCCTCATTATCTTGTCGCGCACAATCATCTCAGAGATAATGCGACCCTCGCTGTGATCCTCCCAACGGTAATGAGAAATGATGGACATAGTCGGGATTTTTCCTAGAAATGAGGGGTTATATTTAGAGACCAACCAAGGATTTGACATTGATGTCTTCCTGTCTTTGAGCTGATAGTAACTATGGCGACACTTGGGGGAGGCCTATGTCCAACAGTGGACGTCTTTCGGCTGAAATGATGATGATGATGAGCTGATAGTTGCGAGAGACCTAAAAACTGACATGTATCCGCCATTAACCGACTTCGAAAAGGAGGAGGTTCTATGTTCGGCTGAATGTATGTTTTTTTTTTATGTATGTTCACCGATATCTCGGTCAATTGTGGACCGATTTTGAAATATTTTTTTTCGATTTTAAGATTATTCTTCCAAGTTGGTCCCATAGAAAAATTGTTATGATTTCATAAAGTTCGAAGATATGGAACAGAACTCCTCATAGGAACACAGCAGAATTGTCGTAACAAGTAAAATTGCTTTGTTTATACGTGTAGTCGATGACAGGCTGAAAGAAAAGGGGGCGAGGATGTATCGAACCGATCTGGTGATGAAGCCGGAAGATAAATTAATGTAACCTAACCGTGTTTGGGATTACAAACGTTATGAGATGCACTCTGGTTAGAAGGTATTTAAGTTTGGCTGAGGGGTACTTTTTAGCGGTGGTACCATAACTAAAAAGTGAAAAATAAAAAACTTTTTACAAAAAAAAAATAAACCGACTTCAATGTAAAAAACACTGAAAAATACAAAATAACTTTAATTTCGGAAGTCGTTGTTAAATAACGAAGAGACAAAACTATCTATTATAATATGTAGAAACACCGAGTTCCGAAATTAAAGTTATTTTGTACTTTTCAGTGTTTTTTTACATTGAAGTCAGTTTAATTTTTATTTGTAAAAAGTTTTTTATTTTTGTGTAATCATCGATTTATTTTTTTACTAGCTGACCCGGTGAACTTCGTACCGCTTAACAGACAATGAATGTAGTCATCTTTCGATATAGTCAACCGATTGCAATGAAAGAAAGCCTAAGTAATATATAATCAAGTTACACATACACACGTGATGCGCGCAATACTAAAAACTTGTACAGATTTATTATACGTAATAGATTTAGTACTTTATGATAACAGTCAGAACTAGGTATATAATTAAGCACACTAATAGAGTAGGAAGGCTCGTGTATATAATTAACACCCGTGCGAAGTCGGGGCACGTCACTAGTGAATAAATAATAAATGATTATAAGTTATTTGGTGCAATTTTTTTACACTTTAATACATATGTACATAAAAAAAACTTAAATACTAAATAAATTATTTATATTAAAACTTAACTATGTACATAAAATATAAAATACAAAATGACAAAGTACGCTCAGGCGTCAAAGTACTATGTATTCTATGTGTATTTTTATTTTCAGTAATAAGTTTCAAGCGCATATCCTCTATATACAAGGGTTACAGTTTCCTGCCAAGGTCAGCCACTGGCCGTGGTCATGGTAGCCTGGCAAGAGTGCATGTCTAGCCGAAGACCTTGGAAGCACAGCGGTTTCCGCTGGCATTTCATTTGTTCATATCACACGGAAAATCTATGTTACTTAAGTGCATTGGAATTGCTTTGCGGAACATGTTTTGTGAAATTGAAACGGAGGGCGTAAAATTGATTTTATTTCAGTATATTAAATCTAGGTATTTGAATTACTGGCATCGGCTTTAAATCCTATATAGGTACAGGGTTATTTGTGAAACATTGGCAACCTTGGACTATGTTACTAACATCAAAAACAACAATTCATCAGATTGCCATACAAAAATAAAAATATTGAAATTGAACGATCTAAATATTACGAAGTCTTTGCGAAGCAAGTTATAGTACAATAGCGGAGGGGAGCGGAGATCGGGCGGCGGTGATGCTTGATGCGCTTGCAACGTGTCTTACAGACGTAGGTAGGTATAGCAAAATACAGAGTTGAGATGTGTTTGATAGAACCATGAAATCTTGAAGGTTTGTTTTTCGTAAATGAATTATGTTTTGTGAAAAGTCATAGAACAAAGGTTGTTGTTTATGATACTAGTAATTCAGTCCTGCAAGGTTATTTGTATTTTACAAATAGCACTGTATAAAACATAATAATTGTTTTTTCCTATGTCCGTTATAGACTTCGAAACCGTCCAAGCGATGTGGTTTCATTAGAAAGGGGATCATGTGAAGATTAAAAAAGTTGGCGTAACAGCAAACGCTGGGTCTTTCATAGATAGGATCGAATGATAGAGTCGGGGCTAAACCCCTTTGGATATTGCAATAGGAATGTAATTTTCTGAAATCTGCCCTTTAGAGACAACGGAGCTTTGAAGTTTACTTGCATTATTTAATAGCAAAATTAAAAGTAAAAAAAAAAGACGTGTGGCATTCGGGGACTGCCGCGGTAAAGCTATTGCATAGCATTTTTATCAACTTATGCAATTATAATTATTTATTTATTTTATTTATGCAGTATTTTTTTTTTCCTTTGTTTTTTTTTCTTTGATATTAATTGAAGTTACACTTTCACACATTGAATTGAATTTTGATTGATTGTTCACTCATTTGTTTTCTTATCGGTCACCACGCTCAAAAAAAAATGAGTGGGGGGTGATAAAATATATATAAAATGTAAAAGAACTGGTTAAGACGAGCCCAAACTCGACGTTTTTACTAGTAGGCATTCCAGGGTTCCATTAGCCACCTCCCAGTTCTAGCATCAGTTTCCGTCGGGGGTTAAGAAACGTAAAACAAATTATGAAAACATGATTCCAGAACACAATCCCTGCCATTTCCACAATACTATTATTTTACTGAAGGACAAGCTTTCAGAAGGTCTTTTGTGAACAAAGGTACCGTACAATTTATCGTAAACAAAGACTTGCCATTACAAAGGCATACTTCAGGGGCATGCCTTACGATAAAGCGAACACAAAACAAATCCTGTGTCGTGCGGATTCGTGTAACTTCGTGCGATGTCGTGCGTTGTCGTACGAAGTAATTGTGGGCGACGGAGCAGGAGGGTAGATATTGATTCGTAAGGTGAGTTTATACTAGAGCCTTTTTTAGAGCATTTTCTTTTTATAAATTGATATAAAAAACTAGTGCTTGACTGCGATCCCACCTGATGGTAAGCAGTGATGCAATCGTTGATGGTGAGACGCAATAGTCTGTTCAGAGCCTATTCACTCTTGCCTTAAAGACACCTAAATTATAATCGGACGGGAAGACCCCAGCAGGCAAATTGTTCCAGTCCCTCGATGTACGTGGTATAAACGACGAGCCGAAACGCTTGGTCCGGACTGTAGAGTTTTCAACAACGTAACGTGGGTGGATACTCTCCGTTCGTGGCTTGTCCGATGGTAGAAATGAGATGGCGGAATCAAGTCATGTAATTGCATGTTTTTTTGGGTGTGCGAAGTAATTGCTTGGCGAGTGAACCTGCAACATTATCGCATCAATTTTTCGTTTAACCCTTTAACCGTTGGCGTCGGATTGGTCCGACGAATGTTATCGTGTCCTATTCGCCAGGGTCGTGTATTTGTGACTGGGTACTTCATCGCGTTTAGTTCGTCAATCCCCATAGGTGACAGAAGAGCTGATGTGATTGAGTATTTGGCCGTGGATGTGCGACCCTGGCAGAATAATTGTAAGGGTGTTTGTTGGATATATCCGACGCAAGCTGTTCAAAGATCAACATTGCTTGTAATTTGGTTGGTTAGTTTGTTCCGCAAAATTGCACATTTACTGGTTATTAAGTAAACCGATTCCGTTCCCTCTCCTAGAGAGGAGGCCTGAGTCCCAGCATTGGGAACATTAAAAGGCTGATTATGCTATGCTATGCTTTGCTATAAGTAAACCGATGGATGCGAAACGCACATGATCGTTCATTGTGGCGACACTTGGGGGAGGCCTATGTTCAACAGTGGACGTATATCGGCTGAAATGATGATCATTAAGTTAAAACGCCGCATACCAGTCATAACACATAAGGACCTAAAAATTGAGTCAGCAAAAGGTGTTACTGTAGTTAGATGCTAGGCCAAACAAACATTTTTATTTAGAAGAAGAAAAAATTGAAACCATGAGTCAATCGTCGTTCTCATTGGTTGATCATGATAAAGTGACACATTAGAGCGGCTCGATGTCTTGATACAAGTAAATGCTCCAGTCTGTTTTCACCTTTAGCCTCCCCATTACAGAGAGTGGTGACGTGTCGATAATGTGGGAATATCGGTTTTGTAATACATGGTCTGCGAGTACTTCACTGTTGTAACTGTCGACATGAAATACTAAGTGAAATTGTGTGGCGATGTTATCGGTTCGTGATTCGTGAGTCATAGACAGGGAAACTTGGGCATAAAAATGTATTTCCGTGTTGTGTGTGTTAAAGTAGAAGTCTAATATATTCGTAGATATGTAAATAAAGCGTAATAAGCCTTACAATGTTCCCACAGTTGGGACTTTAGCCTCCTGTCTACAATAAGATATAAGTAGGCTTCTTCCCTGCTGGGCCCTACGGTCTGCTGACATCTCCTAGCCTTCCCTCTATAAGAAGGAATGAGTCGTATTCACCACGCGGGCCCAGTGCGAATTAGTACATGTCACGTGCCTTTGATTTTTTTTATTCTAGGGCATGCCGTTTTTCTCACGGTGTTTTCCTTCACCGATTTGAAAGGAGTGGTGATGAAAACATAAATTACTGTTTGCGTGTACAATAAAGTTTATTTTATTCTATTCTATAACAGTAACAGAAGAATACATCATTCGTAATCATCAAGTAGGTAAGTTAAATCAAGTCCAACACGAGTTAATACAATCTTCCGACTTTCTAGAACACTATTAACTTTAATTCCAATATAAATGCAAATAGGAATAAATAACAAAGTGTTTTTCCAGAAGCAAACATAGGAGAAATGCTAGAACATTGTTTACGGATACAGAAAAAATATATGACTCAGAAATAATTATACGACTCCACGGCACTTTAGTTCTACGTACGTGGACATTAAGTATGGCGGATACATGAAATGGCGCCTAGAGCCGACCGTGGAGCAATCAATTAAGAAATCACTTTAATAATTGTGTTGACCCCTAGTTAGCCTCGGTATCAGATTGTTGCTAATTAGGGGTCGTTAATGGCCACTAATATTATTAAGCGTGTGGGTTGCTAACGAAATTAGGAAAGATATTTATACCGACCCCAAATTCGCGTAGTCGTCAGATGGCAACATGTTGCTAGGTTAAACTTTCTAGGTATGGGCTAAAGATAGAACTACCTACACTACACACACGTGTACCATGTTCGCCAATCTGGGTGCGTCTGTCCTGGTCGGACACGTTTTATAAGGAAACGCTACATTAGATCCACGCCACGCGACGTCGTTCTAATGTAGTCTAAAAATAATGTGCTTTGTTTGAAAATATTGCTAACACAGTATCCAGATTGAAATAAAGCATGAAAAGTTTATAAATAATCTTATTACAAACAACAAATTGAGATATTAAATTATTTAAAACGAAAAAGGAATGAGAGCCAACTTGAACAAAACGAAAAATCTGTGTTGCTGATTACATTTTGACGTATCATGGAAATTCCCGGCGGCTGTCCCGACAAATTGAATATTCATTTAATATTTCACGAAAAGCAAACAGAATCCGGCTTCCAACATTAAAAAAAAGATGTCTGAATCCATCAGAATAATGCTTTTGATAAATTGCGAAGTAGATTAGATCAGGAACGTATAAATGGAGCACTTATTGACATTGGAGGTTCAGAATGATCGGGTTTAACCGGATTATGAACGAGTCGGCGACTACGGCGTGGTCCGTAGGTGTACTGAATGTACTCCTATGTAACCGCTGGGAATTCGATCGACTACCGTCTATTTACTTTGTGTTAGTGATTTTCAGACTAGTTTCAATAGGTACCCTGTAAATTAGATACTGCGAGCTCGATTAATTGAAATTCTTGGAGTTTCCAGCACGTGTATACTTCTTCAGTGGTTATATTGAGCAATTATAGACATTTCTAGACTTTTCTCATCAATGTTGGTTTTAGACCGTACACGGACAGATAATTTTCTGAAGCAGAATTTGGCTTTATCATAACATCGGCAACTCTTTTAACAGTATTTCCACACACTCAAACTTCAAACTTGGTACGATCGGACCGCGAATTTGGTTCGTTTCAAAACCAAATCAGTCCATAGTTATTTAAAGTAGTCCAGCGACCATAATTATTACCAAAATCATCTTCATCTCAAGTTCTCAACTTCCTGGAACTTTTATTTTTCGCGTTCGCTTAGAAGTAATTCTGCTCGTTATGTTCTTTTCTTGTCGCTTTTTACGTGGTGGCTGTAATATTGCCGCTACCACCATAATTTTCGCTTGATCGGACATCGGAAGCATGATGTCGATGGACGGTATAGAACTGCGGATAGTTGTCGTATCGGAATACGACCGGCTGACGCAAAAACGGATATGGTCCGACGTCCGTCGAACCAAATTCGACCGTGCATAAGTTTTTTTTTTATAATGGATAGGCTTGCGTTTGACCACAATCTCACCTGATGATAAGCGATGATGTGGCCGACGATGGAACACGCTTGCCTAGAAGCAATCTATTCACTCTTGATTTAAAGACCCCTTGGTTATAGCTATCAGGAAAGTAATTTAAGGACGAGTGTTTTTTAATTTAGCTAAGTAGCTAAACTAAAAAAAGTAAGTAAGTAGATAAGTAGCAAAGTACAGAAAAAAGTGGAATAAAGGAAGCGAGGCCTTTGCCCTGCAGTGGGACACAACGGGCTCATAATAAATAGCTCGTACAGGGATAATCACCGGTTGGTACCACGTTCCACTAAAAGCGTCTGGAAGGGCCTCTGCGAGTTGGTTTCGGCCCCTCGTACGCCTTCCAAAGGTCCTTCCAGGACCTCAGACTTCTGAGATAACTAAATGTATAAAAATATATTTTTTTTAAATTCCACTCACCGCAACTTGAAGTGCAGATCTCCTAGCTTTCCATCATTGTTCTCGGGTTCAGCAGTCTTGGTCTTCTCGGTGGCATTAGCATCGGCAAGCTCCTTGCTGAGCGGGGCCGGCTCGGTCGGTGCGGTGGGCGAGTGGGGGCTGTTGCCGCCGGTTGGCTGCACCAGGGACCAAGAACAGTTAAAGAGTTAGCACATAACAGTCATATAGCCTCTGAGAGATGAAACGGGCTGTAATTTATTATGCAGTGGCAGTTCGTGTAGGTGGATGTCTCATGTCTTTAAAGTTTTGAGCTTAGGGCATGGTGCTGTGCTACCACGAGCACTTAACGCGATCCATTTTACGACCTACCTTGAACTGTTAAAAGTATGGAGCTTTATAGGGTTTACAGCTCCATCCCTCTTTTTCGCTGTACGACTGACATTTTAATCCCGGTTTCTTTACTATGTTTTAGAACTTCTTCTTCTTCCTGCCCTTGTCCCATCTTATTTGTGGTCGGCGCAATACGTTTTTTTCTTCCATTCTACCCTGTCACTCGTCATGCTATCACTAACTTACTTTTCTTTCATATCACTCTTCTCTTCACCCATCCACATGTATACTCATAACTCTTTTAGTAACATGCATTTCATCCCTCCTCTTTACATGACCATACCAAGACAAACGATTCCCTTTCAGCTTGTCAGTCACTGGGGCCACTTTCAAACTTCCTCTAATATAATATTACTTCCTATAATATATCTCATTTCTCACTTTATCCAATCTCGTCACACCACATGTGATATATATGTACATAATTATATATGTACATATATTTTGGAACATATGTACATTAATTATCTTGTTGAAGTTAACGCCAAAACGCTACCATGGCGTTGGTATGTCATTAGATATGACTTATCATTTACAAATTGAGGGCTAGCATGGGAATATCGACACCTGGCAGTGCGTAGCAGGGACAATAGACAAAGTAATTAACCTTTATCGTGTTGCCATCGACATATTGGATAAAGAAATGGCCAAGTGTGAGCGTTTTTAAATCATAACAAACGTTGTTGTGTTTGAAACGGAATTGTTTTGTAGAGAAGATCATTATATCAGCTGATTATTCTTTCGATAATTCAGTGATCGTCCTATAGTGAAAGATTATAATTCATGAGCGATTTCATACTCAAAGATTTAAGACTACATGTATAAAGTGTAATTGAAATAATGCAATTCTTAAAAAGGTGGCTACTGTGCTCATCAATATGAATCACTTTTAATATGGGACCAGTCCTGAAAATAGGCTTGAACAATTGGATTAATCTTCCGCTATTTTGAGGTTAGTTCCAAATTAAAAATTGTTCATAATGATGAGTACAATGACACCTTTCAGGAAATTGGTTGTTTCAGTTACATCCTGTCTATGGAGACTGGCTGTCATGCATTTTTTTTTGTTGATAGGCTAACGCTTGGCCACTATCTCATCTATTGGAAAGTGACGATGTATTCGAAGATGGATCACGCTCGCCTAATGACTTTGACTTAAAGATCCCTAGGTTATAGCTATCAGGAAACATAGAATAATGTTTGAGCAGCTGTTCCGGTGTGAAGTACTGTCTGGTCGTTGATAAGATTCACAACTTTTTGCAGCTACATAGTTAGTTTTAAGCCTTGTGTATGTAATGTGTATTACTTTGAGGACCAGCCCCCCTAGCCAAGTTACAAACGTTTCGCTTGCGTCGCCTTGAGTTTGCCACGCCCCCGATTCTTTTGTCCTGACCGCGTGACTGAGCGTTGAGATGACGTCATCGCCGTACATTTGAAGTTTTCTACTGGCGTTAACGATTGCAGATTATCAACTTGGTTAGGGGTACTGTCCATGCTACGTCTTTGAGGAAAAACAAATGTAACTCAAGCTGAAGATATCTTCTTACCGTGGTAGCAGAGTTGACAGTGGGCGGCTGCGGCGCGGGCTGCGGCGGGGAGGAGGCGGCGGGCGGCGCGGGCGCAGTGGGCGAGGGCGATTTGCGCAGGTAGTGCGTGGCCGAGCCAGGCGAGCGCACGGCCGTGGCGCGCCGCGGCGGCTGGAACACCAGCGCCTTGTCCGGGCCGCGCTTGCCGCCTGCGCAGAAGTTGTTATGAATAAGGTATACTGGTAAGGGCTTTATCACTCTAGTGTTTTGCGAGTGACTGCGAGGCAGGTGCTCAGCGATAGCGCCACGAACACGTCGCGGCTGCACAGCGATGACGTCGTGGACGCGTGTCAAATTCGCAACATTTCGTCGCGTGTTTATAACAAGTTAACGACGTACAAATAAACTTAGTAACATGAAGGATTCCGACCAAGAGACACTGCTGTTAACGTTGTTACTTCGAGACCCGCACCTCTTTGCTGGATTTTGTTGCGCGTTCGCAACAAATTCGCTGCGTATGCTCGGCATGTTCGTGGCGCATCCGTAACGTATTCGTTGGGCACCCGCTGCGCTTTGAGGATGCTCGCAATCCGCTAGTATGATAAGGCCCTCATTGCCTTGAGACGATTCAAAGGCAGTAGCAATAACAATTAACCATGATGACCAGATTTTAAGAAAACTGATCTTATAGCCCAGTATAGCCAGTAGGTCTGGTCTAGTCATTCTGAAAATGAGATGACTGTAAAAAAAAATTAAAGACACTCCTGCCACAAGCAACTGTGGCATGTCCAGACTTTTTTATATTCGTCGTAGTCATGAGCACTAAAGAAATATACATTGTCACGTTTTCTATCTATCTTAACATACCTATTAGATGGTTAGATATAATCAAAGACCATTTGTCGTATTTCTTGAATAGTAAAAGATAAGATGTCACAATATATCTAGGTTTCTTATTGGTGACTGTAGGCACATACATAATTATGTGAATGTAGATATTTTAAGGGGTGACCAGATGGTTGCAAACCAACATCCCAACCAAGGTGACCTTGCTAGTTTCAATCCGTGTGGACAGTAGTTGTAATCCATGACCTTCAACGCCCTTGGTTGGGAGGCGCGTTTTCGCTACCACCGGACGTGTTAGCGCGTGGATTACATCCATGTAGTCAAACCTCAAACCTAACACATACACTGTACCTACCTACCTTGGTTAAAACACTAGTTTGCAACCGTTTGGTCCACTCTGTCGGTCTGTATATATGTAGATAGCTCTAGTACCTCGGGTACGCGAGAGTGTCAACGCGCGAGTGGACTCGCGCGTGAAACGCCTCATTGGACAGGCTCTTAAGCTAATACACACCTAGTTTGTGAGCCAGGGAGTTGCGCCGGCGCGCGATCCAGCAGGCGATGGCGCCGAGCGCGGCAGCCACGAGAGCAGCGGCGCCGCACACCAGCAGCCACAGCGTGGCGCCATGCAGCTCGCCAGCTGCAACAACAACCAAAACTGTTATTTACGCTCAATGCTACATATACACATACTTAAACGAAAATATAATGATTTCTTTCAATTTAACTTTTATTATTTACTACCCGCATACATAATGTAAAAATATTGCCTATGCCACTCAGGAATAAATAAATAAAATTTCTTTATTTCAGACCCAATAGTCCATAAATTGTTAGTGTAACAGAAAGTGCTTATATACTATATTAGCATTGTTAGTAACCTACAGCTAATTCCACCCAGTGTCTCTGGATGGGGCAATCCGGCCTATCAGCAATCATTTTCAGGATGCTGTTACGACTGTTGCGCAAACATTGCAGTAAGGAAAAGGCTTTCTAAATCAACCAAAAATCAATAATAAATCAATCATAAATCAGCTCAAATCAATGTCATCAATGAAAAAAAATTCCCATCGGACAGGTGGCAATCTCTGAAAGGACTGCTTGACACAAAACAAACAAAAAAACATAAAAACTAACTTTACTTCTTTATAATATTAGTGTAGATTTTAATCAATTACAACGATTAGACAACCAATTGCAGTAACGAAACAAAAATTAAAATAAAATTGTGAACAACATGTATGTACCTACCTAAATCAATTTCTCTCAGTGTTTCTGACATGCCGTTAAAATCAACGATAAAATCATCTTTCATTCATCCGCAAACAGATCGTTAGTTGGATTGAAATCCTAGAGATCATTTAGGGCAGCCAAAGGGCGAGGTATTGGAGACTGAGCACGGGCAACAGTGCGACAATGAGCACAGTAAACATCCTGTGCTTTTTACCGCGACAGCATTTAAATTGTCCGGGATAAAGAAACGTGCCAGCACAGTAAGTAGGTCAGGCGTTTCAACAGCGCCACGGAGCGTCTTGCAGGCTATTGAGCTGATCTCGTGCTCGTCTTACCTCTAGCGAGTTATATCCCAGGCAACCCAATAAGATATTTTTTCGGATAGAAGTATAAGTAATAGTCGTGCATCCGTTTGTACAGGGGCGACGAGCGCTTTATCACTAAAAGCGCAATGGGTGAAGGGGACGGACGCCACCCTTTGACCCATTCCAGTGTTCTTCCTGCTCTAGGTTTTAGTATACCAAAATATATGTAATCTACACTAATATTATAAAAAGGTAAAGTTTGTTTTTATGTTTCTTTGTTTGTAAGGGGTAATCTCTGAAAGTACTGGTCCGATGGGATTTTTTTTTTTGCACTTAGTGACTATGTAAAAGCTATATTTTTTGTACGCAGGTGAAGCTGCGGTCAAAAGCTAGTATATAATAAACATATTGTATTATCAGTTACCAATTTCATTTGTATACCACATCTCCTTATTATTGTATCAAAAATAAAATGGTCAAAACTGACATTGATATTCCGTGCCATCGCACAAAAGGTTTTGACAAATTTGAGTTCTGGAAAAAATGCAAATCGACACTTGCATTATAACTTAGTTTTAAGGTAATTTGAGTTACAATCACATTCTTGCTGCATATAGTGTAGAATGCAAATTGACTAAAACCGAGTTAGGTACAATGTTGTTCCGTGCTCCAGGTCTAGCCAAGTTACGATCTTTTCTTTTAAATCTCTTTCTACAATCGGTAACGCCTCCGATTCCTTTGTTTTGACCACGTGACTTAATGTTGAGACGATGTCATTCCCATAAAGAAGTTTTCTACTGGCGTTAAAATCGTTAACGCAGTAGGATATCAACTTAGCTAAGCCCTCAGGTGTCGAAATGTGGTGGTAATGATCTCGCCGTAAACCCAGCAATCCGTATTACATATTGCTGGGTTTGAAACCCATGCTTGACTCGTAAGCGGAGCCATTACCCAAAGTTTGCAAAGATACGTAACGGTAGGCGTATGTCGCACATAATCAACAATTTATTATTAATAAATAAAATAAAATACATTTAATTCAGACTAAAATAATGTCCATAGATAGTAATAAAGGTCTTAAAATCCATGTTAGTATTGTTAGTGGGTCTTAAAACTGTGTTAGTTTTGCACCGTTCATGGTTTCAAAATTCATATTAAAATTCAATAAAATGTCAACGATGTCAAAAACAGCAATGTCATGAAATTGAAATAGAATAAAAAAGAAAATAAGCAAAAGCGTCATCTAACATGCAGCTGAACAAGCCTCCCCAGCACTGCAGACTGCGGCGTTTCTGATATCATCTTTAATATCCAGTACTCTAAATATTACCTATAATGAAACCATAACAGGCTTTCCACACACTGTACACACCTAATCACGTTAGCTAACATCGATCCATTCAATATTACTCATTCATGTGGAGATGGCCTATTGGCGTGATTTGATGAGCCCTTCGCATACGATATGAGAACAGCTACCCAATAACCGATCAATAGGCACGTTGTAACAATCACAGTATCGTTTACTGTGGAGAGGGAAATGGCCTAAGTTTGCTTGTAATAGATATATTATTATTGTATAGTTTTTTAAAAGAGTAACCATGGAGTTTCTTGCCAGTTCTTCTCCATAGGAAACGACCAATTTGGAACCGTGCACTAGCTTCTGACGTTTTATAAGTGCCCATGTAGGCCTATGTGAAATAAAGATATTTTGAATTTGAATTTGATTAGTGTTAATATCAGCTGACAAAACTTCAGTTTCAATTTTAGTGATAAATTTTTTATTTTTTCTTGCTCTAGGTGGGGCGAAAGGGAATGTCAGACTTTTCCTTCCGAAAATCCGAAAACCCACCCGTGTTCCTTAAGATGCCCTTTGATTCCAGTACCCCTAGCCAAGTTGATAATCTGGAATCGTCAACGCTAGTAGACTAACTAAAATGTACGGGAATGACGTCTCCTCAAAGCTCAGCCACATGATCAGAACAAAAGAATTGGGGGCGTGGCCAACTCGAGGCATTCGACGCAAGTGAAACGGTTGTAACTTGGCTTGGAGGGCGGGACCACGATAACTCTTTCGGACAATACTCTAGCTCAATTCTTCATTGTACACACAAAAATTAACACTAATACAATGTTTTGATAAAATCTACGAAGGCTTAACTCAGCAATGAGTTTTCTCCCAGCAAACCTTTGAGTGACAGAGAGAGATCACATTCGAGGGTAAGATCCAGCTCAATTTTAGTGTATCTGAACAAAAAATCAATCTCTTTCTCTTATTCTTATCTGTCTAAGGTCGTTTCTGTACGTCTTCTTCTCCCATACTTCTCTATAAATCGATGTCATCTCAGTAGCGATACTTTTTATCATGTAGTCATAGCTATCTTCATAACTCTCATCTCCCTCTACTCTTATCGCCAAAACTTTAAGAAGAACAAAAACAACCCAAACAACAGGTTCGTACTATTTATTTGTATTACAGAACGAAAAAGTTCTGAAAGAAACATCGATATTTTTGCAAAATAGAGGAACAACTGCTGCAACCCTTTTACAAGTTTTATCCATTAGATCCGTAGTTTTAAAGCATGACTCATCGCCTGGACGCGGAAAACACAAACATTTCAATAAATTCACGTCGCTGTGAAAGTTCTGCGTGAGTTTGTGTACTATCCTACGTACATACATATATATAGTATGTGGCACCCGCATGTAGGTGGACGTATAGTCACCAGCATAAATATCTAACTTTACAATGGTATAAAAATTGAACTGCGATTTTCTGGTTGAATTTTTGATTTACATTTTTTTTTTGTTATTTTTGACTAGCTTTTTCCCGCAGCTTCGCCCACGTACATAAAATACAAGGTGCAGTTTTAAAACTGCACAATATTTCAGGAGGTTGTAATAAAACTCATAAATAATCATATAAAAAAACGATACCTGGTCAATAATCAGTAATACTTGTTATTTAATTTTTTTATTACACTAAACTAAATCGATTGATCGATGGCCGCGGGGGCGTGGCTAGGGTGTGGCGTGCGGGATGATGATTGGATGATACATTATTTATGAAACTATCGTTGCGAGTTAGTGTGTGTGAAAACGCCCTTTATTGTTCCGTGTTTGTGTGTGTGAAAAAAAGCGCGGTTATAAAAAAAAAAAAAATACCTACTTATTTTATTATTGATTCGGGTCGAGAATCACTAACATAATTACCTCCTGAAATATTTTGCAGCTTCAAAACGACACCTTGTATAGCCTATGTCACTCAGGAATAAAGCAGCTTTCTATCAGTGAAAAAATTTTAGCAATCGGACCAGTACTCCTACAAACAAAAAAAAAAAAAAAACTTTACCGCTTTATAATGTTATCTGCTCGCGCTTAATTACCGTCTCACCAGATCGTAAGCGATGATGTGGTCGACAATGAAGTACGATTGCGTAGAAGTAACATTCACCCTTGAAGTCTTGCCTCAAAGGCCGCCACGTCGTACCTAGCTAGGTATCAGAAAACACAGACTCTGGCAGCAAATTCCACAGCTAAGGACTGGAATGACGCGCAGTGAATTTGTTCCCAATACGTTTTGTGCGTATGTGTGGTATGTGGCATATTCATATCGTACGTTTTATACATATTTTGATATCGAAGGAAATCGCAATTTGTGGCACTGAATCTGTGAAGGTTGTATCTGCTTTTAGAATTGAGTGTCAGGGTAACCAATCCTTTAATATAACCAGCTGAAAACACAACTTTATAACGACCGTTTTTTATCTTCACTATGCCTAAAATATTTTTTGAGCCTAATAGTCCTCGATCAACTTTTGTTATGTCAATCAAAACTGTATCATTGAGTTTAACATCAGCTAATTTAGTTAAAGAAGCAGATTTCATGTTATTTGCAAATTTCGCTATACTAGAGTGTGCGAGAGCAATGCATGGCTCCGCTTTTCTGACATTTGAATCTTAGTTAAGTTAAACGACATATTACTGACGATAAATTGATGTTTTGTCATTAGATACTTTTAGTAAGAATACGTAATAAACAAGAATATTCGATATCTTCCGGGATTTCGTGATATAAAATTATCCCTAGGGATTTCGTGAAATCCCTGATATCTTCATTTCCCTGCGACATATATATAGATTAGGAGTCTACATGCATATCCCTGTTAAGTGAGTATTTAACTATTAATGAAGAAAGACAAAGTTGTCACGTAACTCAGCACACAACGGAATTAGTTCCTTCCCACACGACATTCCTAATGTCGTGTGGACAAACAATTAGTGAACACGTATACATGAGCATAAATTATAGCATAATTCAAGAGTGATTTTTTGAAGCCGAGAGAATGTCTCATTCATCTGGCCTAGGTTTTCGTAGCTATTTATTTTATGTCGTAAGCCACTGGGCGCTTTATGCCCTTGATACATTTAGTAATCGGGGAAAACTAATATGAAAATAAAAATGTCAAATTGTAAAGGAAAAACTTTGCCAGATGAATGAGACATCCTCTCGGTTTCAAAGAATCACCCTCCAGGCATTTTCTCTTATTGTATTGATTCATTTAATTCATTAACCCGTTGTATGGCCGGAACGCGGATCTACGCGGGACACAATAACTTTTTAATTGTGTCTCTAATTACGGCATACGAAAGGTTAAACCCCAAGCGAACGCCGGGCGTTCGCGCATCTATTGTTTTACTATTGTGTCTCAAATTGGCGGTATCTGAAAGGTTAAATTTAATAGAAGCTTCTGCACTGAAGCGCGAAAGTAGGAAATGGTCCCAAGTGAACATAATCCCGGGATAAAAAGTATCCCATGTGCTATTCCAAGACATGGTCCACCCGTGTGCCCAATTTTACAGGTCCCTTAAAGTCCATTTTACGGTTTAAGACATTTATTTCTCAAAAAGAATACAATTCACTTAATATAGATAAGAATAACTTGTATTTCTCATACAAGTTATTCTTATCTATTAAATACGTTGACATGAGAAATGTAGGTACTCAAATAAACTATTAAGTATTTTTATCCACAAAAATTCGTTTCCAAATTCATGCGGGCAAATTTTCCATCCTGTTATCCAGATTTCACTATTAAATTAGTGTGATATCAACACACCATGGCATGCACCTCGTATATTGCGTATAAATCTGACTAAACATCGTCAATCCCAAATATTCTTAAAAAAAAATAACAACTATTTCAGGTCATGTAGCCACGAATAACATCGGATCTGAAATGTTTCCATTCATCTTATTTAACCTCAAAAGATACAAAAAGAACAAGACGACATCACATAAATAAATAAAGTACATTGGATCTCTACAGAGCCCGCAGTGCTTTCACAAAAAAGAAATAGTTTTATAGAGAAAAGCCGAGAGACGTCTGCGCCCTACTTCTGAACTATACATTTTTTATACGAACTCTATGTAGAGACTAGATCTATGTAGAGTCGGGTAATAAAATGTTCTCTGGCATCCGGAGAGAGGAAGCTCTACAATTTAGGTTAAATAAACAAAAAGCTTGAAGACTTAGACTGGTGAAGGTAGAGAAATTTTAATAGCTCTTTCATCTTCCTCTTTCATTGACTGCCTGTTGGTCTAGTGGTTAGTGGCCCTGACTGCCATGCCGGAGGTCGTGGGTTTGATTCCTGAGTTAAATTTTGGACCATGACAAATGTGTTATGGGTACGATCATTTGTTCTGTATCTGAGTGTAAATTATCTACATATAACATGTATATATTTAAAATATATGTATATTAGTGTTGCAACAGAACTCTGCTTCCACTTCCGCTTCTGCAGAAGTTCCGCAAACTTTTTCACTTCCGTTTCCGTTTCTGCTTCCGCAAAATTATAACGGAACTCTAAAAGGAAGCGTGGACGACTAGGCTCTTCGAAGAGGCGCGCGGTGGGGGCGGGGGCGGTACACAAAGGTGTCGCAACGTTTGTTTATATTTTTAAGTTCATTCTGCGCATCAAGGTATAAGTACCGGCACAAATCTTGAGCGCTCGACGTCAGAGTGGGGATCGCTTTCGCATTCCATACATTGGCGTGTCAATCGACGTCGTTGTTAGATACATTCTGCAAGCGCAGGGAAAATCACGAGTGACGTCTATGACTAGATAGCGCGGCGAGCCAATCACTGACACTTCCCGCCCCCGCGTCTCACTTCATACCACTTAAGAGACCGAATAATTGACTTCTGCGCAACTTGAAGCCAGCGCTCAAGATTCGTGCCAGTATCTATATTGTATATGTGCATCACCGCGCCTCGAGATGTGATTACGATTACGACGTAAATCTTGTTGTTTTTGCTTATAAGTATTAGTTTTGTTCGCACCTTCGGGAGTACAAAAAGGAGAAAAGGCTGCCTCTTCATGAGGATCCACTTATGTGGTGGAAAATCAATGCCAACAAATACCCCCATCTGTTGCCGGTAGTGCGTCAGTATTTATCAGCTCCCCCAGCAGCGTAGCCAGTGAGCAGTTGTTTAGCGGAGCTGGGGTGCTATTCTCTAAGAATACAGCCTTGAGCTCAGCGCTGGCACAGCGACGAGTCGTGAGCGAAGTACATTGAATTAACAACCCAATGCCCCTTTACATTAGATTGTTAATTCAATGTACTGCGCTCACGACTCGTCGCTGTGTCAGCGCTGAGTTCAAGGCTGTTTTCTTAGGGAATAGCACCCCTGGTCTAATATACAAAGAGCACAGAAACAGGCTGCAAGGTGTAAAAGCGGCGAAATTACTTTAAAAAAAATATACCTTTTAAATAAAGTTTAATTTCCTTTATTTAATTTCGAGTAGGTACTATAAGTACAAATAATAATACTAATATTCAATTATTTAAACAAATTTTAAAAATTAAATTGTGGTTTTTCTTCATAGTAACACAACCGTTTCCGCTTCCGTTTCCGCTTCCGCTAAAATTTACTTTTGACTTCTGTTTCCGTTACCGCTTCCGATGCATCACTAATGTATAAGTAAGTTTAATTGTCTAATACATACTTATAGCATAAGCTCTGCTTAATTCGTATGGTCAGTAGGAATCCAGATCCATTTAACTTTAAATTCAAAGCGAATGGCGTGCCAATTCCCAAAGTACCAAGTTTGAGTTCAGAATTTTAGGTTTTAGATAGAGGAATACAAATGAGGAGGCAGGAAATGACGCAATACCAGTGTGCAGTATTTTATGTGAACACTAGTAAGTAAGTCTAAAGTTAGTTCCGCTCCGCTATATGTGACTTACCTGAAAGTATAATTCAGACGCTCCTTAATTGTAGTGGATTAAGAGGTGAATAAATACTATTGTTACGCCATTAAACGTGAACCCGCCATATCTCCGAGAATATAAAGAGTAGCACGTAATAATTAAAACGCATTGCTGTTCGAAAGATCTAGAATGATTGTGCGAAGACAGGCTTAGAAAAATCTCGAAACATCCACAAGGTACCTACAACTAGTGGGTAGGCATTTATCTAGTATAAGGGAAATGATACTCTCCGACGTTAACAATAGAGTCGAAATTCGCATGAAAGTGACTCTTATTACCACGAGTAATAAAAATGATTTATGACTTCGAGAAGCGATTCAATTGTTCTGGAATTCTGGATCGTTCGTGGGACGTCGGTATCTAGAATTTTCTTGGCTCCGCATATAAATACGTGCCCCCGGCCGGAAGCGAGTCAGTTGTGATTTCGACTGCGATCAAGAGCGAACTACCCTAGTACTTGAAGTGATTTTACATAACGACCTAAGCGATAGTGTAACGGTACTCTAGTGTTAATTGCGATTCGGATTATTGTTGACTGGACTAATTTGTTATTGTTTGTGGTGAATAAAGTTCTCTCGTCAGTAAATCGGCATTTGATTACCCACGTACGTAACAACTGGTGTCAGAAGTGAAATGCCACTAACACCGAGAGACGACGAACAGCGACCACGAACAAGAAGGCAAATAGAGATGGATGCTGCGCGTCATCGTATGGAGGAGGAAGATCAGGCTGGTATGGTAGCAACAGAAGCTGCTGAGGCACCAACACGACCATCCTCGGAATTGAACCTCGCTGCGGTGTTGGCCGCCATGCAAGCTAGTATGGAAGCTGTCCGCCGCGACCAGGAAGCCGCTCGCCGCGAACAAGAGGCCAACCAGCGTAAGCTTCAGGACCTAATCGCAGCGAACCAGGAAGAAGCTCGCCGCGAACAGGAAGCCGCTCGCCGCGATCAGGAGGCCAACCAGCGTAAGCTTCAGGACCTAATCGCAGCGAACCAGGAAGAAGCTCGCCGCGAACAGGAAGCCGCTCGCCGCGAACAGGAAGCCGCTCGCCGCGAACAGGAAGCCGCTCGCCGCGATCAGGAGGCTAAGCAGAACCTGATTATCGATAAAATCGACCACGGCCTCGTCATGTTGGGCGAGAAGGTAAAGAATCTCACCTTGGAGGTCAAGGAGGTTTCCGCCCGAGCTGATAGCCTCGAAACAAGAATTGATGGCCACGAAGATCGCCTGCTGGATATCAACAAAAAAATCGTCAAGCTCGAAGCACGCGAACCCGTTGTTGTCGGCTCACCATCGCACACTCCCTGTGCATCCGCCGCAAAATTTGATGTGCCGCGTTTTGATGGCAAGTCTTCCTGGACGGCATTTAAGTACCAATTCGAGACATTGGTCGAAACAAACCGCTGGGATGATAAGCAGTCTTTTGCGGCATTAACTTTGGCTCTACGAGGAGACGCCCTGCTGGTCCTAGAGAACCTCCCTGCGGACGGCAGGACATTGGAGCGTCTCATGGAGGGACTGGACACTCGTTATGGAGACAAGCACCTCGAGCACGTTTTCCGCGCGCAGTTACGCGAGAGAACGCAGAGGTCGAACGAGAGCCTCCAGCAATGGGGAGTCGAGGTTGAACGGCTAGTCCGGCGTGCGTACATGTCGATGACACCAGAGATGGTGGAAGTAAATCTGGTGCAAGCTTTCATCGACGGTCTACGGGATCCTGAAGTCAGGGCTACGGTGCGACTCGGACACCACCAAACTCTAAAGAGTGCGATGGCTCACGCTCTGGAAGTGGAAGCCGTACGACAAGATTCACGCACGCACAGAGTTCGGGAAGTGGTGGTCTCGCCGTCAGTGCAACCACGTCAACGAGAAGTGGTAGCTGCTTCTTCGGCAAAGTCCCGCTATATTCCGACGTGTTACGGGTGCGGAGAAAAAGGGCACATTCGTACCGATTGCCCCAAGAGGAAGAGGGGGAGTGTGGACTCCGGAACTCAAGTTAACGAGGAGTCGTTAAACTAAATGTCGCCAGGGCCGCGGGGCGGGTGCTGGCTGGTCAACTGAAGGCCCCAACCATCACCATCAATCAAGTTCACAACGGAAATAGTTTGATCATCGAAGGGACGCTGAATCATCGTGCTTGCAATTTTACCGTTGACACGGGGGCGTCACGGACTGTTATAAGACCTGAGTTGCTGAAACGCACCATCTTGTGGCAAAGAGAGTCTCCATCCTGCCGACTTCAGACAGCAACCGGCCAGTCAGTCTCCGTCCTCGGTGATACAGAAATTGAGATCAAAATCGGTGATCAAGTGTATATCCATCCTGCGTTAATTGCGAATATTACCGACGATTGCATACTGGGTCTCGACTTCTTGCGGAATAACCGATGTATTTTAGATATCGACAGGGGAGTATTGAAATTCCCAGATCAAGAAGTCTTCCTGCGAGGAATTAACTCATGCAACCTCTACTGTTTAAAGAATACTACATTGGCTCCGAGAACAGAAACCTTAGTCGAAGTAAAGTTTCCCAAGAAAATCAGGCAAACAAGATGTGTTTTGGTAGAGGATACTGGCCGGCACCCGGAGATCATCACTGCGAGGACATTAGTTATGACGACAGGGAAATCCAAGGTCAGGATTGTGAACCTTGGGAAAGAAGAGGTCCAACTGAAGAAAAACAGTGTTGTTGGGAGATGTGAAGAAGTTCAGTATCTCCGTCAAATCAATAAATCTCCAGCAAAGCAAGACACGACCAAAGTCGAAACTGATCACATCCAGCAACTTCTGGAAAATTCTAAGAGCAACTTATCGACTTCGGAACTACAGCAAGCAAGGGAATTTCTGCTACGGTTTCGAGATATATTTGCAACGGGAAAAGACTGCGGCAGAACAGGTCTCGTCAAGCATGAGATAGATACAGGTGATGCGAGACCAATTAAACAGAGACCGCGCCGCATACCCTGGGCTAAGGAATCTGAGGTAGCAGAAATGGTAAAGGACATGGCTGATAACGGAATAATTGAGCCGTCTACGAGTCCATGGTCTTCTCCAGTCGTTCTGGTGAAAAAGAAGGACGGCAGCACCAGATTCTGTGTGGACTACAGAATGCTGAATAATGTGACGAAGAAGGACAGTTATCCCTTACCAAGGATAGACGATACGCTGGATATGCTCAGTGGCATGAAGTGGTTTTCGACCATTGATTTGAAAAGTGGCTACTGGCAAGTAGAAATCAGCGAGAAAGATAAAGAAAAGACAGCGTTTAGTACGGGTATTGGCAGCGGCCTGTGGCAATTTAACGTCATGCCGTTTGGGTTATGCAACGCTCCAGCGACGTTTGAACGCCTCATGGAGAGAGTCATGGTGGGCCTTCTTGGTGACGTTTGTCTGGTATATTTGGATGACGTCATTATAATGGGTCGCACTTTTAAGGAAATCCTGAGGAATATGGAGAAAGTGTTCACCAGGATACGAGGGGCTAACTTAAAACTAAGCCCGAAGAAGTGTGCCCTGTTCAAGAAGGAGGTCAGCTACCTAGGACATGTTATTTCCGCCGACGGGGTGAGAACCGACCCTGAGAAGATAAAGGCAGTCCAACAGTGGCCGGTTCCAAGGAACAAAACGGAAGTACGTGCATTTCTAGGGTTGTGCACATACTACAGGCGGTTTGTCAAGAATTTTTCGGACATTGCCAAACCTTTACATCGGCTGACTGAGGATAAACGGGATTTTATCTGGGACGAGGACTGTGAGTCAGCATTCGACGAGCTAAAGCAACGGCTATGTGAAGCGCCCATACTGGGGTATCCAAGCAGAGACGGAAGATTTGTCGTTGATACCGATGCCAGCAACACGGGAATTGGTGGAGTGTTGTCACAAGTGCAGGGCGACAGACAGGTCGTAATCGCTTACTTCAGTAAGGCACTTTCAAAGCCAGAAAGGAACTACTGCGTGACTCGACGAGAACTGCTGGCTGTGGTAAAAACCTTGCAGCATTTCCACAAGTACCTCATAGGAAGACAATTTACTTTGAGGACGGATCACGCTGCATTGAAATGGCTTTTACAATTTAAAAACCCTGAGGGCCAAGTTGCAAGATGGCTCGAGCAGCTGCAGGAGTTTAACTTTGTGACGGAACATCGTAGTGGAAAAGGGCATAACAATGCTGACGCCCTGTCGCGACGTCCATGTAATGATGACTGCAGACACTGCCAGCAGAATGAAGCCCGAGAACGCGTTAATTTAATTAGGGCTGAAGGCAACTTCAAGAAGTCCCAGGAAGAAGATGACGATATTCGACCTATACTGGACTGGAAGCGTAGCGGAACTAGGCCCCAGTGGAGTGAAGTATCGTCACACAGTCCCGTAACTAAGAGCTACTGGGCACAGTGGGACAGTTTAGTCCTAGAAAATGATGTGCTTTGTAGGAAATGGGAATCGAACGATGGCAAGGAGGTGACCACACAAGTGATAGTACCACGATGTGAAGTAGTCCCCCTGCTACAGGAAATACACGATGGTGCTTCTGGAGGACACCTGGGCATCAAGAAAACTCTACTGAAAGTGAGACAGCGGTATTACTGGCTCAATTGTAGAGATGACATAGAGCAATGGTGTCGGAAATGTAGAGCGTGCGCATCTGTGAAAGGACCACAGACTAGGAGCAGGGGCAGGCTTCAGCTGTACAATGTGGGAGCCCCATGGGAACGCATCGCTATCGACGTCGCTGGACCTTTTCCAGTTACAAATGACGGAAACAAGTACATAGTGGTGATCCAGGACTATTTCACAAAGTGGCCCGAAGTCTTCGCCATACCCAATCAGGAAGCGACGACAGTGGCGAAGAAGGTGGTCGAAGAAGTAGTATGTCGGTATGGCGCACCTTTGGAAATCCATTCCGATCAAGGCCGTAACTTCGAATCTGCGCTATTCCAGGAAATGTGTACTCTTCTGGAAATTTATAAGACACGCACAACACCTGCGCACCCTCAGTCGGACGGAATGGTGGAAAGGTTTAACCAAACCCTGGAGAATCACCTGGCTAAGGTTGTCAATGACCATCAGAAGGACTGGGACCGGTATATTCCACTATTTCTGATGTCTTACCGATCGGCAGTGCATGATAGCACGGGACATACCCCAGCAAGAGTGAATTTCGGCAGGGAGATGAGACTTCCAGTCGATGCCATAACTGGCGTGCCACCTGACAAGACTAAGCCAGTTACGGACTACGTAAGTGACCTTCAAGATCAATTGGACGAAGTGCATAAACGAGTTCGTGAGAATAGCATGAACACCAGCGTAAAAATGAAAACTAGATACGACCGTAATGCCAATGCCAAGGGATTTGAGGAAGGTACACTGGTCTGGCTTCACAACCCGCTTCGACGGAAAGGGAAGTCGCCGAAACTCCAAGCTCGATGGGAGGGACCTTACATCGTGTTAAAAAGGATTAATGACGTGACCTACCGCATCAAGAAAGGGCTAAGAGGGAAACCCAAGGTTGTCCATGTGGATAGATTGGCGCCGTATCACGGATCTAATAATGCTCGGGACGAGCATGACTAAGAGGGGGGCACTGTTACGCCATTAAACGTGAACCCGCCATATCTCCGAGAATATAAAGAGTAGCACGTAATAATTAAAACGCATTGCTGTTCGAAAGATCTAGAATGATTGTGCGAAGACAGGCTTAGAAAAATCTCGAAACATCCACAAGGTACCTACAACTAGTGGGTAGGCATTTATCTAGTATAAGGGAAATGATACTCTCCGACGTTAACAATAGAGTCGAAATTCGCATGAAAGTGACTCTTATTACCACGAGTAATAAAAATGATTTATGACTTCGAGAAGCGATTCAATTGTTCTGGAATTCTGGATCGTTCGTGGGACGTCGGTATCTAGAATTTTCTTGGCTCCGCATATAAATACGTGCCCCCGGCCGGAAGCGAGTCAGTTGTGATTTCGACTGCGATCAAGAGCGAACTACCCTAGTACTTGAAGTGATTTTACATAACGACCTAAGCGATAGTGTAACGGTACTCTAGTGTTAATTGCGATTCGGATTATTGTTGACTGGACTAATTTGTTATTGTTTGTGGTGAATAAAGTTCTCTCGTCAGTAAATCGGCATTTGATTACCCACGTACTATCACTTGCAAAAGTCCATAAGAATTCTTAAAACTTATTCGTTTGACGTTTAGTTTGACTTACGACCTTTTATTTTCAAGTTTCGCCAACAAATGATTGAAATTCACAATTTCATCAACTTATCATAAGTCAAGATGGCCCAGTGGTATAGGCACACAGATTGAAGCGCAAATCAGTGTGCCGCAAGTTCAAATCCCACGCAATTATTGACTTTTTGTAAGTTCTTACCCGATTGGAAGTTATGTATTTGCATTACATATATTAAATTATTCTTTAACTTGTTCACACATTTCTTAGAGTTAGAAAGGTAGATCACAAAAAAACTAAATAAAGAATTAGATTTCTGCGAGGTAGACATGAGTTTTAACTTAACCGAAATGAACTGTCGTTTGGTTGTAGTTGTTGGTTAGTGACGTGAGGTTGACAGTATTGTAATATTCGCAAAATGCAGGCTAATATTAGTATTGAAGTGAGGGCGACTATCATTGGGCTGCATAAAAGTGGTCTTAATAAAACACAAATATCTGAAGAAACCGGACTGAATGTGAGTATAATAGCTATTAATGAATTGTAACTTTATTACAAATTAATCTTCTAATTAAAACGTATGCCATTTATGAATCCATTCATCGTATCTTTATGAGGTTTAAAAGAGAAATACGTAAATCGTTGGGTTTATTGGATTGGTTATTGGATTAATAAATGCAGTTTTATTTTAAAATTATATTCAATAATTATGATTATTAACATTTTATATAATGAAAATGAAGTGAAGTAGGTATAGCTGCCTAATATATATTTTTTTTTATTTTAGAAAAATACTGTAAATCTTTGGCTAAAAAGATATGAGGAAGAAGGTAGCCTTGCTAGTCGAAAGAGAAGTGGGAGACCGAAGCTTATTAGCGAGGCGCAGCGACGACATATGGTGGACGTATACGAAACGAATGGTTTCGCACCAACGAGACATTTTGCGGAATTATATGACACCTCGATGGATACTGTTCGCCGTGCACTTCACGCTGAAGGCGTGCATCACAGAAAACCTGCTAAAAAGCCGTACTTGACAGAGAGGCACAAACAAGAACGATTACGTTTCGCACTAAATATTTAATGTTAACTAAACTAAATGGCCTACCATTTTATTTTAACATATCTGTGATTATTCGTTAACAAACACTGTATTATATTGTGTTTACTTTCGTTTAAAACAGCTATATCTTTTAACTTGTGCCATCGCCTCATCTTAAGAATGCAGTGAACTCGCTATCAATTTTGTTGACAATAATCATGAGTCTATTTCGTTTTTTATTCTTCTACCCGCACTGTTTTAACATAATACTATAGTTCAATTTATTTTTCTCATCTAATTGACGATTATCTTGTGAGAACTAAAGTTCTTTTAACAGAAATTGAGGTTTGGTTTCAATCTTCTTTTCGTCAAGAAAATGAACAATTAAGCTATGACCTCAATACATTCATTGTGACGTTACACAAAAATAAAATGTTTACAAAGTCCAAATCATATATCACTTTTCAATAAATAACTGGATATAAACAATTACCTATATTTTATTTTATTAAAATTTGAATATCCGTTCATTGTTACGTTATTCATATTATGAATGGTCTAAGTGGGTATACTTCCAACAAACAATCTTAGGCGTAACATAGATAACGGTTACAAGATAACTTTTTATCTAGGTAACAATTCGACGTCACAATTCTCATAAATGTTTAATTTGTAAATATAAAGAATAAACATTTTTATTAAACACGTCTTTTTATTTCCACCTTATAACATCGAAAAGATGTAACAACTAAATAATTGCAAATTACGAATGTGATTCTTCTTGTGGTTAATAGATCACATTCGTAATTTGCAACTATTTAGTGCAAAAAATGCAATAGTATTTTTCATAGAAATATAAAAAAACAACTATATCAACATAGATTGGGAATTTCAAAGTAAGAAATAACTGCAACGGACCGACCATGATTTGAACTCGGGTTACGTGATTTGCGAATCCAACACTTAGTTCACACGGCTACCAGCACATGACGTATGTGCGCGAATTTTGCTATGGTAAGAACAGAAAAGTAATAATGTTTTTAAGCTCAGTGCGACGACAGTTCCTTAGTGTGTGTTATCTGTGGAATGTGGATACTCATACATGCGCACACATACGCACGGCAGTATCGCGCTCGCTCGGTTCGTAGCAATGTAATCTTTAGCGCTCCTATGGACTTTTGCGGCCTTACTGTACGTAACACTATTAAAAAGAAGTCTGTTTAATTTGCACCTATAAATACACGATATGCGTTTCTATATTTACTTTTCTATATTAAAACGTTACTACACACTAGGAATACCTCCTGCGTCGCATCGTGGGTGCGTTCACAAACATGTAAACTCACATTCACAAGATATCCACACCTGGAACATTTGTAGACCATACAAACGTTTGTCCCGTGCAAGAATCAATCCCGCGATACGCGACGCAGCAGCCAATCGCTCAACCACTGCATCAACCGTGCCTTCAAGATATACCATATTTATTCATGTTTAGATAAATCAAGCTTAGAACAAAACTAATGTTAGATTTTCCCCCTTTTAAGGTCTTTTAAAGCTTTATTTATTCCGAGAACTTCACTTTGAAACTCTTCACAGCCATGGACAGACGTCATTTATCTTCGTGTGTTCCCTGCCCACTTGATCTCTACACAATCAATATACCAGTCTATAAAAAGATCTAGGTCATATTTCGTGGTGTCTGGACAAGATACAAATATCGATTGGAGAAGGCACACAATGATAACTATATTTGTATTTTCAACAAGCGTATGGTTTTGTTGACGTTTATGAGTATATTAGGGAAAGTTTGAAAGTGGCACCAGTGACTGAAAGGTTGAAAGGAAATCGTTTGTCTTGGTATGGTCATGTAAAGAGGAGGGATGAAACGCATGTTGCTAAAAAAGTTATGAGTTTACATGTGGATGGATGGAGGGGAAGAGGGAGGCCAAAGAAAAGATGGATGGATTGTGTGAGAAGCGATATGAAAGAAAAGGGAGTTAGTGATAGCGTGACGAGTGACAGGACAGAATGGAAGAAAAAAACGTGTTGCGCCGACCCCAAATAAAACGGGACTAGGGCAGGAAGAAGAAGAAGTATGGTTTTGTTGACGGTGAAGAAAAACAGCGTGAGGAAACCAGCATGTCCTAGAACCAAAAATTCGAAGACATGCGACATTCACCAACCCGCACTGGGTCCGCGTGGTGGATTACGGCCCATTCCCTCTCCTAGAGAGGAGGTTTGAGTCCCAACAGTGAGAAAATTAAAAAGGCTGGTGATGATGATGATGATGATGATGTATGCATAGTTATAGGGTTCCGTACTCAAAGGGTAAAAACGGGAAACTATTACAAAGGCTCCACAGTCCGTCCATCCGTCTGTCCCCAGGCTGAATCTCATGAAACGTGATATCTAGACAGTGGAAATTTTTACAGATGATGTAAGTATATGTGTTGCCGCTATAACAAAAAATATTACAAACAAAGTGAAATAATTATTTAAGTGTGGCGTCAATCCCTTACAATAAATGTGACATTCAGCGTTTTTTGTTCGATATTAATAACGGCAATAGGTAGATGCTTGATACATTCACAGTATATTTAGTTGTATATAAAAAAATATTTAAAATATTTGGGGCTCCCATGCAACAAACGTGTTTTTTTTTTCCTATATATACAAATCACTCTCTTGAAAAAGAATCTCTCAACGACTTCCAACAAATTAAAAATGTGAAAGCACTTCAGTTAAAAATCAGTGTATTTTTCACTTTGATTTTATAAGACTCGATCAAGTCAAGCTTGAGGGCGGGGGCGGGCGCTCTTCAGAAGGGCAAGGACGCACTTAAATAAGTGCTTCCCGAGATTTATTGCGTCAAGTGTCAGTCACTTCACTTCTCCCGCTTTCTAAACATTAAATCTCCAGTAATTTTAGACTTTGAGGTAAAAGTTAAGGGCCCGAGTGTCGCCAATTTTCTTTTTTTCAGTCAAATTATTCACCAGCATTTTCTGCCATCTCGATCCCATGACCAGCCACAAACCAGTGAGGAAAATAAAATGTTCCTGATTAATGTTTTAGAGAATAGTGGATAGGAAAACTGGAAAACTTGTATTTTAAATTCCTATTAGCCTATGTAAACAAGGCCAGAGAGTTAAAATATTAGGGTCCATTCTTTGGATACTCTAGGTTAAGTGAAAGAAGATAATAAAATAAATATCCCTTTTTAGACTCTCTCCTGGACTATTCAGTGATCACGCTTTATACTTCACTACTTTATACACTTGTAAAACTTTCCAACTAAGGCTTTTATCTTACTTTATGAAGATTACTTTTTAAAGAAAAGTGTCTAAACTTTCACTGATAGACACTGTTTAATGGAATTACCTCGGTTTTCTCACGAAAGGAAAGTTATTGCAGTTAATAGTATTTCTAACTTGAATTAATATATTTAGTCTTTATTTACTCGAAGAAGTAAATAGTACCGTTCTCATTTTGTAAGTTATATTTAAGGTTCAGTGTAAGAAAGGTGATATAGGCCAGAGAGACTGGTTCCCTGTATAAAATGCTTATACAAGGTGCAGTTTTAAAACTGCACAATATTTCAGGAGGTTGTTATAAAACTCATAAATAATCATGTAAAAATACGAAACCTGGTCAATAATCAGTAATACTTGTTATTTAATTTTTTAATTACACTAAACTAAATCGATTGATCGATGGCCGCGGGGGCGTGGCTAGGGTGTGGCGTGCGGGATGATGATTGGATGATACATTATTTATGAAACTATCGTTGCGAGTTAGTGTGTGTGAAAACGCCCTTTATTGTTCCGTGTTTGTGTGTGTGAAAAAAAGCGCGGTCATAAAAAAAAAAAAATACCTACTTATTTTATTATTGATTCGGGTCGAGAATCACTAACATAATTACCTCCTGAAATATTTTGCAGCTTCAAAACGACACCTTGTATGACTAGAAGTCGGCGTAAAATTCCCTGCCGGATTTTGTGTTTCCTGATAGCTACGACCTAGGGGTCTTTAAGTCAAGAGTGAATAGGTTACTTCTAGGCAAGCGTGCTCCATCGTCGGCCACATCATCACTCATCAGGTGAGATAGTGGTCAAACGCGAGCCTATCAATAATAAAAAAAAAAACTCGTCGGACCAACCTGATTATTTTGGTGTCCTATTCGCCAGGGTGTGTTTGCGACTGGGTACTGTATCTCGATTAGATCTTTAATCCCCATAGGTGACAGAAGAACTGATGAGATAGAGTATTTGGTCGGGGATGTGCGACCTTGGCGAAATGAACACATGGGTGTTTGTCGGATATTTCCGACGTAGGCTGTTGAAAAGTTATAGCGACATTTATGGCGTCACCTATGAACTAATCCTGCATCGTGCAATAGTTTCCAGGGTCAAGATTATTACATTTTATTTAGTCCGTATTTTAGATTATAAAAAAATATTGGACACATATTTTTTCTTTTTTTGATTAAACAAAAAATAATGAAGATATAGCCCATTAAAGTTAAGTGTGACGTCACCCCGTGCGAAAAAATGCAGCACGGCGCGTGACGTTATACGTAACTTTAATGGGCTATACCTTGGTAATTTTTGGTTTAATTTACATATAAAAAAGTGTCCCTTATTTTTGAATAATCTAAAAGACAGACTAATTACATTTTTTGCGGCAACTAGCCTATTAAAGTTCTCCACGCGATTCGAACATTGAAATCATTTGCCGGACACTTGCCCACCATACTTAACACTCGTCTGGCCTGAGGATCTTTCCTTTTCAACTTTTCAAGTTTGCGGGATATTACTCTCTGTTCCGCATACCTCCAAAAGGTCCTCCAAAAGGTTAAAAAAAATATCATCATTTCTCCACATTTCACCCTCCATTTTCCCCCTAAATGAAACCCTCAAAGGTGATTGCAAAGAAAACAGCCACTTTCGTCTAAAAAGAAACAGCGCGGCTCTTTCCTGTAATCCCACGGTGGCACGTCTTGCCTGACGACATAATAACAATTTCCTGAGGAAATGTGCCACTCGGTACTTTGTGAACGATGACGGTGGCACTGTGACGTCACAACGTGCTAACTACCCTCGTTTAGAATTGTCATGGATTCTCATGTGTGTATGTGTGTGTGTGTATTTTCTTTATCTATACTTATCACTTAATATAATAAAGAGGTAAAGTTTTTTTTTGTTTTTATGTTTTTTTTTTGTTTGTAGGAGGTCTGTCAGGCTCAGGATCTCTGGAAGTACTGGTCCGATTGCTAAAATTTTATCACCGATAGAAAGCTGCTTTATTCCTGAGTGACATAGGCTATATGTTATGTACGCGGACGAAGTCACGGGCAAAAGCTAGTAATATTACAAAGACGTAAAGTTTAATTTTTTTTAATGGTGGGGGGTTCTCAAATCTCTGAAAGTATTGGTCTGATTGATAAAATTTTTTCACCGATAGAAAGCTGCTTTATTCCTAAGTGACGTAAGCTATAATTTATGTGCGGGTGAAGCCGCGGGCAAAAGCTAGTTTAATGATAACTGAATTATTTATTCTATTGGTTGTAGGTCAGACTTCGCTTACGTCATGTTGTGTTTGAAAACGGGTAGACTTCTGTTTATGTCATTTATAATTCTAATTGATTTACTAAATTATTCAACAGAATAGTAAAATAGAGAGACTTCTAGACCATCGTATTCTAGTTACATCAATAAGAATTTAAGCGGAGCATTGAGTTGCTAGATACTTAAACGATTTATTTCACGGCCACATTTTAGGCTAGGAACTCCGAAGCGGTTTTCACCCGCGACCGCAACGGTTATACATTTCACAACGCGTTTTACGCCCGCAGTGTGCGCGGTTTTAAAATAAGTAAAGTTATTACTTATAAAGAGTAGATTTTTTTACTAACTCTTTATAATATTAGTGTAGATTCTACACTAATATTATAAAGAGGTAGTTTGTTTTTTATGTTTTTTTTTGTTTGTAGTAGGTAATCTCAGATAGTACATGGTCTTTTATTTTATGGTGGGAAAAAATCGTGCATTGACATCCCCCGCCCTTGGGCGGAGCGGGAGATAGTGTCAGACTCTTAGGGCCATATTTCACCGGGACACCACTGGTAGCGCAACTGGTTGCGCCACCAGCAAAATGTATAGAGCTCTATAGAGCGTTACTCACCTGGTGTCTGTTTGGTAGCGCAATCAATTTGGTGGCGCAACCAGTGCGGACACCAGTCCGGCCGCCAGTCACGCCCCCCACCAAAGAGCGTGTATAATAAGATGGAAATCTAACCTTTGAAAACAATAATTAACCAACTGTCAAACGTTAGTGACAGTGAACCAAGAATCTTGTACAATACAATCTGGATTGATTACGACAACCTTAAAGATGTAATAAAGAAGTACCATACAAGAATCTTTATCCCTTTCTACCAGTATGTATAGACTAGTTCGTACTACGAGACATTCTGTTCTAAAGAAGTTCAAGATGTTATTAAGGACGCTTTGAACGTTTTAGACAAATATCTCGTTTTTTCGGGTACCATTATAATGCACCAAGAATCATAACTATGAGGATGTCACGGTATCAAATAAAAGATAATATACATATTCATCTCTAGGATGGCATAAAAAAATATTATGGTTTTGTATAAAACTTTCATATAGTTAAATACGATTTTACCAACGCACTAATCAAGAAAATTACAAAATACAAGGGTCTGAATAGGTCGCGTAAGCTAAATCCAGTGCACATTTTTAGCTTAAAAATCATAAAATTCCACAGCTTATATAGTCTTCTACACCTTTAATTAATTATTTTGAACTTACATAAATAACTTTATGATTTATGACCAAAATAAAACCACTCTAAAAAAATCTTCATACATTTTTCATTGAACCCACCTCTTCCAAGCCTCAGTCCACGCTGAACGCGTCCGCGTTCTGAGAAGCACGGGCCGTTTCGCTTTCTTTAAAAAACGTATACTGCGATTGTATGCATTAATACTTTTTCGAAATAAAATTAAGTACCTAGTTATGAGTATAAAAATAAAAAACGACTTGGGAATTTTGTATAATATTTAATCATTAAAAAAATACTATTCGATACTTTTTATAAGGTTCTTCTACTAGTAAATAATTATCAAGATCCCTTCATCAACCTTGATTATTAAACCAGTGTTAGCTACATCAGATTTTATTTTATCCTAATAATTAGCTAAGTCGTTTGACTTTTTAGACAGACTCTACCACACTTATTTTTAGAATTAGACAGGTATTGATTTACTGATATAGAATGAAACTAAAAATAATATTTTTAACAACTTTAATTGAGTAAATTGATATGAAAGTTATTTTTGGGGGTTGTGGCTACGAATATATCATCCTTTTAATTGAAGAAGGTGGATGTAATTTTTCTTAACTGACTTCAAAAAAGGAGGAGGTTCTCAATTCGATTGTTTTTTCCTTCTAAATTCGATGGAGACCCATTCCCTCTCCTAGAGAGGAGGCCTGAGTTCCAGCAGTGGGAACATTAAAAAGGCTGATTATGTATGTGTGTATATCTATAGGGATTTTGGTGTTTTTAACAAGAAGTCTCTGTATTCATACATACATTACATACATTCTACTACAGTCAAAAAGTATCATTTGATGAAGTTGAAGTGATGAACAAGACCAATAATGGCCAATTATTTATACAAAAAAGTTAACAAAAATATATAACCATAAAGTTGGTACAAAACTATAGAATACCAAACTAATAGTTAGTTTTTTAACAAAAACTATCTATAACAACAATTAGTTACTTATGTTTGTTTTACAGTAACTGTAAGACGATCAAAATAACTTTAAATTCAGAAGTCGATGTTAAATAACAAAATATACCAGAAACATCGACTTCCGAAATTAAAGTTATTTTGATCGTTTTAGTGTTTTTTTGTGTATTCTTTATTCAAGTCGAGCCGATTTCGACTATTCTGCCAAGTCCATAGTAAATTGGAAAAACAAGTGTGTTTATAGAAATCTAAGTAAAGTGAGAATATTAAGCCGTCCAAGACAAAGATTGTAATAGCAAATGTACCGAAACATACTAGGTGAAATACCTATAAGTGTTACTTTATTTAACCTGTTTTTTCTTTATTTTAAGCTTAACAAATTACACCTTATCAGTGTGGAAATAAATAAATAAACTGGTTTTCATCTGTTAACTCAATAAGGTTCAATTGAAAACTAGCATTAGGTAAAAAACTATATTTATAATTCACAATAGGATCCCTAAATTGATAAATAGTTTTCACACACTCGCAATATTTTTGAAAGACCTATCTAACGACATCCCACATTATGGAAGAGTCTACAAAACAAAATAAAAAAGAATTAAAAAAAGGGCGTACTTGTATCGTACTTTTCAGTACATTTTTGAGGTTGACGTAATCAATCCAGATAGTATAAAAGATTCTTGGGTGTGGCGACCCAAGAACGCTCTCTATCCCTTTCTACTAGTGTGTCCATAGATTAGTTCGTACTACGAGCCATTGTGTTTTATAGAAGTTCAAGTTATTATTAATACATTATATTTTAGAAAACTAATCAAAAACTAATATGTATATTAGACCGGTAAGACCTTACCACGATTACAAACTACGAGAGCCTAAAAGTTTTCGATAACACAATTCTTCGAGAGAAGTTGATAGGTCATCGGCCTGCCAAAAAACCACGCCTCACCGAGGTCATTAAGAAGAGACTATTGCACAGGGCCAAACAACATCAAAATATGACTGTTTCAGACTGAAGTCGGTTAAAAATAAGACTTTAAATAGTACAGTACATTGTTAATAAACTACTGCCATTATCTGATGAAATAATATAATTTTTCAGACATGTTTCTCCGATGAATCGACGTTTCAGGTTTTGGTTGACAAAAGCTCTTTTGTCCGTTCAAAAAATGCTCCTTTCCGACGACGCCCTGGAGAATAGCTCCATAAAAACCGGTGTTAAGAGACAGCTAAATTCCCAATTAGTATTATGATGTGGTCTTTAATCTCAAGCAAGGGTCTACATATCGTGAAAGGGACCGTGAGGCATGACCAGTACAAGCGAGTACTAGAAACTGGACTGCTGCCGCATCTCGAAGAATGGTTCCTTATTGACGAAGAGTCCATTTTTATGCCCGAATCTGCATTGTGCTACAAAACCAGGGGTGTTACTGCATACTTGGCTAAAAAACATAAATATTTTACCCTATACCTTTTTTGCCCTATGATGAGTTCCCTGACAGTTCATTTTTTTCCGTGGCACGCATACTACTTTAGATTACTAAAAAAATAAACTGGCAAAAAAAAAATAAAAAGGAAATGATAAAAAAAATATTGTCTTTCGTAAATTACTAAGTAAATTATTGTGGTTATAATTAACTGTTAATAAATTAAGTAAATAAAATAAAAAAGTATAGAACTTAAAAATGTGTAATGCGTTAAACGGAACTTCTGCCAATAGAGATTGACACTACTCGACGACACACTAATCGACAAAATCGGAGCGGCCATCTTGTAATCGCATGTAAAATTGGAAAAAAGTAATAGAAAAAACTCAAAAAACTATAACAGAGGACTGGAATAAATATATCCGGATCGACCGAATTAGGGACCAATAATTAATCATCGCGATTAGTTGAAGAAGATTCCGATTCCGATATGGATATGAGTTCAAATAAAGAGTCAAGTTCTGACAGTGAATAATAAATAAATTATTATTTTAAACAGACTGCATTTTATTTACCACTAGCCGTCCCCCGCGGTTTCGCCCGCGTTATTTCAGGTTTTTAGTTTTTGTCAGATTTTTTAATTTACTGTAAAAATTCTTCAAAATCCGTAGACTAGTTCTTGCGTGAAAGAGTAACAAACATCCACACACACATACAAACTTTCACATTTATCATCTATAAATCTAAAATCGGTAATCCGATTCCATTACCTTTGCCAACTGATTCGTTATTGTAAAAAATCGATTAAATTTCGTTATTCCTGCAACAGGATGCCAGAATTTGCATAGAGAGCATATCACGATGAATGGAATCTATCACAAAATTCTGGTAATATTCGTTAAATTGACTACGTATCTATTTTTTTTTTTCAAAAATACATAAATAATTTTGCTTTTAATTTTCGTTGTTTTTATTATCTCAATAAAAAAAAACTAAAAATAAAAAATACCAGCCGGACCTACAAGCAACCTTTTTTCAAACCTATTAACCTGGCCGTTAGCGAGGAGTCGGCTTCAGAAAATCACTGTTTTATGGCTCTTTTCGGGCGCTTGGGCCTTAAGCGATACGCGCGAGTCCAAGCGAGCAGGCACCTTCCGATTTCACATACTTTTTCTGTCGTCAACTCGCTCAGACTTGAAAATCTGATGTATTTATGTACAGTCAACTAAAAAAAAAATTATATGATTTTTTTTTTTTTTTTTATTTTTTTTTATATTTATATTTTTTTTTTTTTTTTTTTTTTTTTTTTTTTTTTTTAAATGTATTAGAAATTGTATTCGACTTGAATTTAAAATAAAACACTTATAAATCAACATTACAATAATATAATATTGCATATTTACCTATTAATTACCAACAAATCACAACATTATCAGCAATAAGCGACCAAAGTTGACGTCCAAATATTAGTTAATGTTAGCACACGTTTAAGTAAGCGGAATAGGAGACTTAGAAATACACGTAAGTGAGTGAATATGCAGTATCGATACGTCATGTATGTGTCAAAAAAGTCAAGAGCGCCCACACGATGAACAAAATCTTTCTTGGATGCGTTCCATTTCACGATTAACCTGTGACCTTCAGTTGCCCTTTGCATTCTAGGACTACGGGTTTCCTTTTCAGGAATTCGCCGGGGTCCTAGCTTGCGGGCATCGGCCCTTCTGGACTCCTACGGTTTGATGTCATCTCTTTGAGGAGCACGTCGATCACTACGCGCTGTTGACGACTGAGCTCGGTTCGGTTAATTACCGGACGTCCGGATAGCGGACTACCCATTGCTCGACGTCCGCGTCTACCGTGGTCCGTTGTCGGGCTCGGAATTTCGGCGGCCGATGGTCCTTTGGCTTCCTTCTTCGCTAACATTACTGCTTCGCAGAAAGAGGCGACCACCTGCCATTCCTCCTCGCTCCGGACCATAGTCTGAACTAGGGCCCTGCGTGAAAGGTTGTTGCCAAAAATTGCCTCCACGAGGAAACAGCGGTGCTCTGCCCGAGCGGGGCACAACTCTACCATGTCCTCGGGTGCTCCACCGTGTCCTCCGAGTGGTCCACACAATAGTAATACCCGAGCTTTACTGCCGTCTGAATCCGATGCAGGAACCGACCGAACTTGCCATTTTCGGTGAGGACCATGCAGGTGCAGGTAACATGAGAAAGTCAAAAGTAACGTAAAATGTTTTTAAAGTAACTTGGCTATCGTGTACCATTGGCCACATCCTACTCGCCTCATTCCTCACCTTTAACATAATATCCCGAAATCTAAGTAGATAACCGGTATAGCCTGCGTGAAAAATCCGCGGGCAATAGCTAGTTATTTATAGTAATTGTTATTATTTGACTGTATTTTATACGTTTAAGCGAGAGGACGACAGAAAAAGTAGGTGAAATCGGAAGGTCCCAACTCGCGCGGACTCGCGCGAATTGCTTAAGCGAGTTGACGAACAAGCCATATTAGATAATCTCTGGAAGTACTGGTCCGATAGCAAAAAGTTTTTCACAGATAGAAAGCTGCTTTATTCCTGAGTGGGCTGTCCGCGGGCGCGGGCAAATGCTAGAATATTATATTTATCGACCGTAAAGTACCAATACCGCCTAAAAATATTTTTTCAAGAAAATCATAATTTACCGCTATGAATTTAAAAAGGTTTTTCCGCGTGTTTTAAGCGATTATCACACTGCCACGCATGACGCTGCACGTTGCGTGTCGACGCAACTACGCGCGTACTTGCGGAAGTGCAGATCTGCATCATCGTACGGGTTTTTTACGCACTCACGCGCGTTGGTGCGTTTTGTAAATTCACGCAGGCTCTGACTCATTTCATACAAAATCATACGATAATCGTCTTAGTAAAATTCGAGAATTTTTTTTTTGTTTTCAGGTCTGACAGACAGTTTGGTGTTATTGGTACTTTGCTGTCGATATAAAAAAATACATTAATTAATATCAAATGCTGCAGTGACAAACATAATAACAATTAATTTTGTAAAATCATGGTTACCCTAGTTAAAACAGAGGTAAGAAAGGGATACACCGACCCTTTCTCGTTGTCTTGTTCAGTACATTTTTCCCCGTTTGCTTGTCAATATGAACTTAATCATAAATGAAAATAAAGAACACTTTAGAGTGTGTTTTTCTGCGTAGGCAATCTAGATTATCCGTAGGATACATGAAATCTTTGCTCTGGTGTCTTGTTTGGTGTCTTGCTATAT
The DNA here is from genome assembly GCA_910589285.2 of Mythimna ferrago. Taxonomy (NCBI): domain Eukaryota; kingdom Metazoa; phylum Arthropoda; class Insecta; order Lepidoptera; family Noctuidae; genus Mythimna; species Mythimna ferrago. The sequence goes on from OU342689.1 coordinate 7,843,070, forward strand.
TTCACTGGGACACCATGGTAGCGCAACCAGTGGCGCTACCAGGGTGTCCCGGTGAAATATGGCTCTTACTGACTAAAAGACCCACCCCGTTCCTTCTAGCCTTCATACCGGGGCTCGAGCGCCCTTTCGGATAACCCTGGCCCCAGTAGGCTTCGACCCGGCTGGGTCAGGGACCCAGCCGGGTTGTTGCTGACAACTCCTTGAGGCGCGCGGGAACAGTGCGCGCCGTCGACGACTTGGGCTTGGTCCGGACAGTTACCGGACGGCCGGACAGTGAGCTACCCATTGCTCACTGTCCGCAAGCCCGCGTCTACGTTGGCCAGAAATGGTCTAATTGCTAAAATTGTTTCATCTATGTATAGCAAGCGGCTTTATTACAGAGTGACATGGGCAATATTTTATGTACGCGGAAGAAGCCGCGTGTAAAAGCTAGTCAGAAATATAGCACAAAAAATACATATCTTAAATTATACAAATGCATTTTAAAATAGTAGGAACCAAAACTTTTTTTTTTGATGCGACAAATGCCTCGTGTCAACCCGTCCTTCTTTGGACAAACAATTTACTATTACATGTCAAAGTTAAATTTCGATTGAGCTTTGTCGTTTTTAATAACTTGATGCGCAGTCCACCATACTTAAAATTGGAATATTTGTAATAATAATCTTGAAATCCGCATCCGCATACGCATCCGTGTAATGTGGCTGTCGCAGTAAGATAGATAAAGCCGTAATATAGTTATATCCCTAGGGATATAATTATATACCGTAACATAGTTATGCGAAAGCGATTCTTTACTATCTCACTAGGAATATAGTCATAAAACCGTCGAAGTTTAGTGATATACTTATATTACTAGATTAAATTCAGTGTTATAAATATATTAGGGTTTGTCTTAAAACAGTCATATTGTATCATATTGTCATCATATTGTAGTATATTAAAGCTTATTTATTCTCAAACATTTTTGAAAAATTGTAATAATTTCAAAAGTGTGCCACTTTTTTGAGACAGACCCATTACTTGATTAAGCTTAGTGAAATAGAAATCTACCATATATAATTAAATAAAACAAAATTTTATTGGTTTTATCTTTATTAATAAATCAACTTTATGTATCCTGCAGTTAGTTACAATACTTTGTGACATTAACACGTAATAAAGTAATTATAATTAAAACGATCATATTTTTTTGAATTTAAACATTAACAATACAATTAAAACTAATCAAACATTAAAAATCTTTTAAAGCCAAACAGTTTTGAGATATCTTTATTTCTTATCAACAAGTTGAGATCTTGGTTTCTTTAAAAATATTTTTTATTTTTTTTTCAGACAAGAAGAGGAATCATGACATCTAGAATTACATAGCACCGAATGCTTCTTACAGGCACATCTTTTAGTATAATTATTCGATTTTTTACAGGAAATAACCTTGGCCACCAAAGCGCGACAATTTTTGGCATATTTCTCTCAGTGACAAGTTTTCATTTGGTATAGAATCATTCAAAGTAATATAAAGCGCGCCGCCTGCGCCGCACACTCCGAAAGCTATTTCACTAAACTTAATCTAGTAATATAAGTATATCACTAAACTTGGACCGTTTTATAACTATATTCCTAGTGAGATAGTAATGAATCGCTTTCGTATAACTATGTTACGGTATATAATTATATCCCTAGGGATATAACTATATTACGGCTTCATCTATCTTACTGCGACATGGCTATAATAACCCGCACCCGTGGATGTAAAAAATTTGAATCCGTAAAAACCCTACTACATATTTAAAAATAAATTACACCTAGACACATGACAAATGATAGTACTCATCACACAAACATTTATTTTGGGTGGAAATCGAACCCACGATATCCGGCATAGCAGCAGTCAAGGCTACCAACCCTAGACTAATTGGCCAGTCAAGAATATTTAAACTACATCCGCCATAATCCAAAACGCGATCTGAATGTCGTGTAGTTCCTGGATTATTACTTGGTTTAACATTGAAGGTAGGTTTTTAATTTTGGAATTTAGATATAAAGAAATGAAGTTTGTCACTAGTTTTTAACTACCTATGGTATAATTGCCGTTACGGATCTTGAGCGCTGGTTTCAAGTTGCGCAGAAGTCAAATATTCGGTCTCTTTATTGGTGCGAAGTGAGACGCGGGGGCGGGAAGTGTCAGTGATTGGCTCGCCGTGCCATCGCGTCATAGACGTCACTCCTGATTCGTTCCCTGCGTTGCTGCATGTATCTAACAACGAAGACGATTGGCTCGCCAAAGTATGGAATGCGCAAAGCGATCCCCACTCTGACGCCGAGCGATCAAGATCCGTTTCGGCAATTGTAGTAAAGTAAGACCGCCGAAACCCCTAGTTTAACTGTGGTTGCTAGGTAACCACACATTGGACACGCCAAAACTCTTGGACTAAAGCTACGTACTAAGTACTAAGCTAAACTGTACCACAACTGTACTAAGACATTTTTTTATAATAAGACACACTGTGCAACTTTAAATACCACAACAACGTAGCTATAAAACAAACCATGTCACGTTTACCTCTCTATTTAACCCGTCTGCTAGTGAAACGAGGTATTTGGGCCGTCACAGCCAATGTTTACGGAAAGGGTGGAACGGGGCTTATTGGAAATCTCATCGCTCCACGTAGAGGGGAGGTAAGGGAGTTATGGCCGCTGCGTGCGTCACCGGTAATGCAATTTGATCCTTGAATTAACTCGCCTTGGTTACGTATGTATCTCATAGTAATCTCTATGCTAATTAAATTTGGATTCATTGGGTTTTATAGTCAGGTCATAAACTATACCTAAACGTTGATAAAATGTCTTGTCTTTTTGATTCATTTTTAAATCTAAAATAATATCAAATATTTTTATTTCACACAGGCCCTTAAGGGCACTTATAAAATGTCAGAAGCTAGTGCACGGTCCAAAATTGGTCGTTTCTTATGGAGAAGAACCGGCAAGAAACTCCACTAACAACACTAACTTCTGCAGGTCTGTCTCCGATCCTGACACGCCTATTTAGGCTTTCATTTGAGGCTGGAAAAGTGCCGATGGCATGGAAGCAAGCTAATGTCCAGCCCGTGCCCAAGAAAGGGAGTCGTGCTGACCCAGCTAACTACCGACCAATCTCAGTAACGTCCATTCTCTGTAAGACTATGGAACGTGTACTCAACACTAAGCTCCTGGCATACCTAGAAGCTAATGATATTCTCAGTGACCGTCAATACGGCTTTCGCCGAAATCGGTCAACTGGAGATCTTCTAGCGTATGCCATCCACATCTGGAGTGAGGCCATCGAGAAGCACGGGAAAGCGCTTGCCGTTTCTCTCGATATTTCGAAGGCTTTCGATAGGGTTTGGCACGAAGGCCTTATTAGTAAGCTTCCTTCTTTCGGTTTACCCGCTGGATTGTGTGCTGGGATCGCAGACTTCCTGAGTAACCGGTCCATCCGAGTGGTTATCGATGGCTGCTGGTCTGATCAAATGGCTATTAATGCCGGGGTCCCTCAGGGGTCAGTACTCTCGGCAACATTATTCTTGCTGCACTTAAACGATCTGCTTAAGCCCGGTACCTTTGGGTATGCAGACGACAGCACTGTTGCTGAGAGTTACATGTCCAGCGCGCGAGCTAGTGGGTCACAGATCCAGTCTCTTCGAGAGGCTATGGTTGAGCGCTTGAACTTGTCCTTGGAGGCAGTCTCCGAATGGGGCGATGCCAATTTGGTCAGGTTCAACGCTGCAAAAACCCAGGCGTGTCTATTTTCCGCTAAAAGGAGCCAATTCAGTCCCGCTCCAACTTTCCGGGGTGTAACCGTGCCGATAACCGACCATCTTGACCTTCTTGGTGTTACGCTGACATCAACACTCAACTTTGGGCCATACATCGAAGCAAAGGCTCAACTGGCTGCAAAAAAGCTGGGAGTTCTCGCAAAGGTCAGACAGTACTTCACGCCGGAACAGCTGCTCAAACTTTATCAAGCGCAAGTTCGATCGTGTATGGAGTATTGCTCTCATCTTTGGGACGGATCTGCCCGATACCAGCTCGATGCACTTGAGGCAATTGAGAGGCGAGCCAGAAGGATAATTGGCGATGATACACTCGTCGACTCGAGGCTTCAAAGTCTTGAGCATCGACGCAGAGTTGCTAGCCTGTCGGTTTTCTACCGGTTGCATTTCAGGGAGTGTGCGTCGGAATTGCATAACCTAATTCCGCCTAGCCCGTGTCATCATCGGACTACCAGACGTACGGCTATGCGCCACCGGTATATGGTGGATATCCCACCTACACGCACAAAACGTTTTGGGAACACATTCATTGTGCGTGCGGCTAGGGAGTGGAATTCCTTGCCGGAGTCTGTGTTTCCTGATAGCTACAACCCGGGAATCTTTAAGTCGAGAGTGAATAGGTTTCTTTTAGGTAAGCGCGTTCCATCGTCGACCGCATCGTCGCTTTCCATCAGGTGAGACAGCGGTCAAGCGCGAACCTATCAACAATAAAAAAAAAAAGAAAAGGTCCGTTTTAGAATTGAATAATCGTAGATATAAGAATGTGTCTATAGTCTGTCTAAAAAGTCAAACGCCTTGGGTAATTATTAAGGTAAAATGAAATCTGATGTATGAAACACTGGTTCAATAATCAAGGTTGATTAAGAGATTTTGATCATTGTTTACTAATAGAAGAACCTTTTAAAAATTATCGAATATAAGTATTTTTAAATGATTAAATATTATACAAAATTCCCAAGTCATTTGAATTTTTTATCTTTTTTACTTTGATATCATTTATAGTTACAAAATAAAAAACCGGCCAAGTGCGAGTCGGACTCACGCACGAAGGGTTCCGCGTTCTGTTTCTATAATAGTTTTGGTCTCTTCGTTATTTAACACCGACTTCCGAAATTAAAGTTATTTTAAACTTTTCAGTGTTTTTTAACATTGAAGTCGGTTATATTTCTTTTTGGAAAAAGTTTTTTATTTTACACTTTTTAGTTATGGTACCACTACCAAAAAGTACCCCTCAGACAAACTTAAATAACTTATAGCCACAGTGCATCTCATAACGATTCTAATAATGCCAAACACGGTTAGATTACCTTGATTTATTTTTTTTCCTTGTGGCTACATCATCGGATTAGTTCGATACATTCCCCCCCCCCCTTTTCTGACAATCGGTCATCGACTACACGTATAAACAAAGCAACTTTACTTGTAACCACAGTTCTGCTGTAATTCTATGAGGAGTTCTGTTCCATATCTTCGAAGTTCATGATCAGATCATAACAATATTTCTATGGGACCAACTTGGAAGCATAACCATTCAAACAAAAAAATAATTTTCAAAATCGGTCCACAATTGACCGAGATATCGGTGAACATACATAAAAAAAAAGTAAAAAAAAAACAAAGACATACATTCAGCCGAACATAGAACCTCCTCCTTTTCGAACTCGGTTAAAAAGGATCACCAAATTACTTGTATCACCAATATATCTCCCTTTACTATATGTATGTATTATACACTATTACTATGATTACACTAGCTTCTGCCAGCGTCTTCGCTCGCGTTAAGGGCCAAGCGCCCGAAAAGTGTCATAAAACAGTGATTTTCTGAGGCCTACTCCTCCGTAACGGCTAAGTCAATTGGTTTGAAAAAAATATATGTTTATTACAGATTCATGAACAATAATATCAACATTTGATTTTTTCGTGCATTTAACACTTTTGTCAAAAAAAAATATTTAGCAATTTCGCAACTTTTCCCTACTCCTTCGAAACGGCTTGGACCTTTAGAAACATTTTTACACTTAAAAATTGGTGGTTAAATATTCTTCAAAATGAACATTGCATATGTAAATCAATCAATATCTCGCAGAGAAAATGGATTTAAAGCGCTTTCCGGGCGCTGCTGGCCGCAAATAAATGCACAGATTTGCGTACTGCCGCCTAGGCGAGTGCGAGAGTTGCGTTCACATAATTTCGGCCAGATGGTTCAAGGGACTATACGCCTTAATATAGGTTTCTGCATACATACTTTGGAACCCCGTTTTCGCCCCCTTAGGAGGTGAATTTTGGAAAATCCTCTCTTAGTGCTCACCTGCGTCATAGAAGAAAAACTAGTGCAAAATTTCACAGTTAATTACCTACAAAAGTTTCGGCTGTGCTCAGTCAGTTTCTCCTTTAACATATTAGAGTGTTTAATTATCAGTTATCTTTCAAAGAAACAGTTTTTTTTTTATTACAAATAGAAAAAGATCAAGACATTATATAAATATTTTTTTTTTTTATGGATATTACATTCCTGAAATTCATCAAATCAGTAAATATTTCCTCAAGTATTTCTCCGTAGCGAGTTTGTTAATAGGAAAATTTTCCCTCTCTCAGTAATATTATCCAAACAAAATGAATTAATTCTGAAACGTTTCGCTCATACACCTGGAGAAGTGGACTTGTTATATTTGCAAATATCTTACTTAAGGCCCTTGCTTTCAATTAGTACCATAAAATAGTGACTTGCTGAAGCATTTTTTGGTAACGGCTGGGTTATTATATTTGAAATATATATATATATACAAGGTGTCGTTTTGAAGCTGCAAAATATTTCAGGAGGTAATTGTGTTAGTGATTCACGACCCGAATCAATAATAAAATAAGTAGGTAATTTTTTTTTTTTAATAACCGCGCTTTTTTTCACACACACAAACACGGAACAATAAAGGGCGTTTTCACACACACTAACTCGCAACGATAGTTTCATTAATAATGTATCATCCAATCATCATCCCGCACGCCACACCCTAGCCACGCCCCCGCGGCCATCGATCAATCGATTTAGTTTAGTGTAATTAAAAAATTAAATAACAAGTATTACTGATTATTGACCAGGTATCGTTTTTTTACATGATTACTTATGAGTTTTATTACAACCTCCTGAAATATTGTGCAGTTTTAAAACTGCACCTTGTATATATATTTATTATAAATTCATAATAACATTAATAACAAATGATTTTTTCGTATGACTTTAGCTTGATACTTTTGCGAAAAAAATAAAATAACAAAATTATATTTTTTGCTTGTGTTCCCTACTGTGTGTGGTCAAACGGCCTTGATTTTTAGAAATATGTTAACACATAAAAATTGCTGGTTAAGTGTTCTTCAGAATGTTCAGTAAATCAATAAATATTTGGCAAAGAAAATTGTTTTAAAGGTCAGCCCCTCTATGCGGGCGAAGGCAGCAATATGAGGATGTGTGCAATTAACTCCAGCCAGGTGTTCGAGGGACTACACGCCTTAATGAAACTGAGACCTGCCGATACGACGAAGCGTTAAAATTAACTCCGTCGATTGGAATTACCTACTTTAGTCTGACGTCAGTTCTTATGCGTAGAGGGGCCCAATTACAGCACGATTGACGCTGTGGTTGAGCGATTGGCTGCTGCGCTGAACGGCGTGGGTTCAATTCCCGCGTGGCACAATGAGGAGTGACAGAACAAAACTTGATAATTATACTTTTTGTAAAAAAAAAGTAAGCGTGATATACGACAGAATACCATAAATTACATCGCTCGTGCTAGTGTGATTCAAATAATTGAATCTTGTCCATTTCAGCTATAATTTTGATCTTGTGCGAAAAAATACGATTATTATCATTTGCTCGACATTAAAGAATTGGCGAGCTTCCATCTAAGTAATGTTGGTTTTTGGGGTTCCGTACCTCAAAAGGAATAAACGGAACCCTTACAAGGTTACTTTGTTGTGTGGAGGCATCGAGTTGAAATAAAAACCATATACTTAGGTATGCGGTCCCTTGAAGCTTAAAAAGTGTATTTCGACGCTCTCAAGGGAATCAAAATCCATTGGCATGAAGCAAGGTCTCATAGCAAATGTATTAGAAAAATCAGAAAACTGTAAAAATAAACTTTTTTGCGGTTCGGAAAAATCTCAGTAACTCAATTTGGGAATTGAAATGTTTTCATAGGCAAGTTTGTAAGGAACCCTCAGTGCGCGTGTAGTCGGACACGCGCACTGAGGGTTCCTTACACTTTCGCACTTGCCCAGTTTTTAATTATTATATGCAGCGTTTGATAATAATCTCATAGTTCAAGTAACTCTAGAATGCTTTTATCATCTTTGATGGTAATAAACACAAGAACAAAATGTAATAAGAATAGAGCTTTTGGATACATTCTTAGTAAAGACAACTTAGGGTGAGTTGCACCATTTAACTTTAACGATAACCAAACCATAACCAGCCGTGAAACGGCCGCCTAATGGTCAATTCGACGATTTGACAACTGTTAACGGCTTTGTTATCGATATAGTTAAATGGTGCAACTCACCCTTATTAATTTAAGATTTTTTTTTTTTTTTTAAATTTACTCTATGTACAAGGCCAGATTATAATAAAAAAAAAAATGATTCTAACCTTTGCATTAGGGAAAAATGAAATATATTAAGAGAGCGATGTGATGACAGCTTTTATTAATTAAGTACGAGTAGTCAGGTTACATCGTGCACATGTTTTTAATTAACAGGCAAGTGCTCAAAGAATAAATATTTAATTTACATTAAACATTGCTCACATTTATGTCTCATGGGAGTAAGCAGAACCGTAGGTAAATTGCTGTACAATTAGTACGTTGCCAACGACTTATTTTTTTGGCGAGTAAAAATTATCCAAATGACATCCCCCGCCTTTGGGCGGAGCGGGAGATAGTGTCAGACTCTTACTGATTAAAAAAAGCCCACCCCGTTCGTTCATGCCTTTCATACCGGGGCCGAGCCTTCTTTTCAGAAGCAGACTCTTGTCCCCTGCAGGTCCTTTTTGTATGGGGAATAAAACACCATTACGTGATAGGTAATCTAACTAGCTACTGAAAGCAGCTTCGCCCGCGTGGAGGGAACATACGCCCGGGTTGAAAAGCATCCTGTGCGCTAAACCAAGGCATGGTCTACCCGTATCACATGTTTCATCGAAATCCGTTCAACCGTTCGAGCGTAAAGAAGTATGTCCGGACCAAGCCCAAGTCGTCGACGGCGCGCACTGTTCCCACGCGCCTCAAAGAGTTGTCAGCAACAGCAGGGGCCCAGCTGGGTCGAACCCTACTGGGGCCTATCCGAAAGGGAACTCGAGCCCCGGTATGAAGGCTTGAAAGAACGGGGTGGGTTTTTTAGTCAGTAAGAGTCTGACACTATCTCCCGCTCTACCCAAGAGCGGGGGTTGTCTTTGGAAGATTTTCCCCACCAAAAAAAAAGCGTGAAGAAGTAACTAACATCTAACATACATACACATACAAACCCACCCACTCACAAAAATTCCCCTTTATAATATTAGTGCGATTACTATAATATTAGTGTCGGTTAGGTTCTGAACTTTTGTGAACTTTTCAGAAGAAAAGTTACAAATTTATACCAAATAAACTTTTAAGTAGCACGTAACTCGGTTTTGAGAAAAACTGAGTTACTCGGTTTTACTGTAGCTTTTCTATTCAACATCATTTTTGATGTTAAATGACGTTATTGTTTCAAATCCTCGTGTTTGATTCGTCAAACACTGTGTCGCGGGATTTCCTATCGAATGGCATACTATCTACCGCATTTTGTCAAAAAATGGCTTACATGGTATTCGTACAGGCGATGATATACCAAACTGTACCAAGTCTCGATTTCATAACATTTTCAAATGATTACGTAATCCGGAAACGTTACAATACAATACCAATCAACCAAAGTACATGTCTGTAATTACACACAGAAATTACTAGCAATCAATACGACACAGAGTAATGGCGCATTAGCCAGTGACGTCACTAATTTAAAATGGCCGTTCATTAATCACTGGTTCACGGTATTGCTGGGTTCAGTCTAGAATATTCCCTTTTGTTATAGAGATTTTTTCTCGGAAATGGCACGCTTCTTTTCTTGGATTTTTTTCTATAGCCTCTTATTTTCTTTGTTATTGAGTGGGCAACCAGTTTTATAACTTAATAAGCGACCTGACCCAGCCTGGCACGTGTTAGAAATCTTACGAAATTTTCGGCTTTTCTCTATTATAATACATATACATGTATATTAATACATCTACTGTATGTATTATTATACACTTGAACCGTCCGCTGTTTATCCATGGTCTAAATCGCATGAAAATCCATTCCGTAGTTTTTGAGTTTATCGCGCATATACACACAGACAAGACACGGTTGAGGACTTTATTTTATAATAATAATATAATATAATATTCCACAACTATCACACAACGCCGTCTAGTCTCAAGCCAAGCAGAGCTTGTGTTATGAGTACTAGACAACTGATAAAAGAAAGAAAAAGTGTTTATTTACGTCAAACATGGCGCATAAACATACTTATATATTTCTAAATACATACATATTATAGATAAATTACATCCAGACACAGAACAAATGATCATGCTCATCACACAAACATTTGTCCAGGGTGGGAATCGATCCCACGACCTGCGGCACAGCAGTCAGGACCACTAACCACTAGACCAACAGGCCAGTAAAATAACAATGCAAAGATACTCGTAGCATAGCATAATCAACTTTTAATGTTCACACTGCTGGGAGTTAAGCCTGTTCTAAGTCAACTACTACTAAGCAGGCGTACCCAATGTCGGCCACATCATCGCTTAATAGTAAGTGAGATAGCGATCAAACGCGAGCATATAAACGATTTAAAAAATAAAGAGAACGAACAAATCCTACCATTACTTGAGCACATCGATTTTTATTTTAGTGGATTTATTTGTCTGTCTTATACCTCTGTGACAATATCTTTCCAAAGTTTATTATGACACAGTAAAAGCCCAGCTGCTGTAGATTCTACGTAGCAACCCCCAAGAGACTAAGACCCAAAAAATAACAACAAGAATTTTCAAGTGCTTTTACAGACTGAAAATCTAGCCGAAATCTCCAAAAGAGATTCTAGCACTCAATAAAGATATTCATGAAACAATTTTGGAGGGCTAGAGGGGCAAGAGGAGGCCAGATTTGTTATTCATAGTTATACCTATGTACATGTATACTTTGTTACTATAGAGAGAACCTTTTGCAACGACCCCTCTGTATATTTGATGGACCTCATTTAGGATTCATAGTATCTTTGTGCCGCTACTGCGAATATGATATATACAGACCAGCCTTACGAATAGAGTATTTTATTTCGCGTTAGTTACGAAATATTAAGTGGGAGTATGTTATATTCTAATATACTCCCATTTAACAAACTTTATTGTACACTAAATAGTAACAATTTTACAGAAACTTAAATCCATGGGTATAATGGCGGTGTCATCACCCTCAACCTTGGAATGGTTTATAAGAACTTAAACTTAAAAGGGGGAGTGGAGTGGATATTTGTACTACGGTACTAAAAAGGGGTGAATAGAAACTCAGGGGTGAATAGAAACAAAACTTTGGTTTCGTTTTTCACTTTGATACCATTTTATCGTTTTCTAACAAATCATCGAGTATTCAAAATATCAATTAATTAATAAGTTGATATAGTTAAATGCTGCAAAAAATATTCAAATATCGTGAAAATACCATTTGAAGTTTTTTTTCTATTCATCCCTGAGTTTATATTCACCCCATTTTACCATTAGTGGTTTTTAATTTTATTTAAACGTTAAAGTTAAGCCGTTCGTTGTGGCATCACTTGGGGGAGGCCTATGTCCAATAGAGGGCGCCTTCCGGTTGAAATAATGATAATGATTAAAGTTGATGCTGTCAGTCTTCTGGGCGTGCCTAGATTATATCGATGTGGAGGTGTACTTCGACGCCTAAGTTTGATTATTATTGAACAGAATGTGTACACAAAAATATATGTCACATAAAACCGTTATATCGGTTTGTCTTTGAAAACAGAAAAACTGTATTTAGATTACACCACATCACGCTTACCATCAGGTAAGATAGTGGTCAAACGCGAGCCAATCTATAATATAAAAAAAAATTACCTACTTACTAATTTGTTCTATACCTACACATATGTACGTAATTAAATAGGTTATAAATATTCGAAGTTAGTTGATAGTAAATGTCATAAAAGAAAAAGAAATGAATTACTCTTGTGTAACTAAGCCAAATCTGTTCAGAAATTTCCTTACATAAAGGTCATATGTCACTCAATATTCATCGGAAACATTCAACCTTTACATTCCTGAAAAAGTTATTTCTACACAATGTCATAATAACTGTAGCTAGCTAAGAAGAGCTTAATCTAAAGATACATTCACAAACTTAACATTCCCGAACAAGATAATCCCTATCCAAAAATTCCTTACTTAAAACGCCCTACGTTTGCGCACGTAATGCTAACAGATTCACAAGGGTCTTTTGAGCCAAGAAATAATATTAGTATCGTACTTACTAGTAGCGCGTTTAACATGCCTAGAGCCTAGAAGCTTTTATTAAACATACTTTAGAGAAAAGTCCTCTCGCAGCTTTCATATGGGATTATCAATAGACCTTAAAGGTCAACTGTTCAACGTGTATATTACAACCAGTTATTTTTAGATAGTATTAATATTTCATCTCGTTGTCTGTAGAAAAGGAATAATAGAGATGTTGCATTAAAAAGCGCGTGATTTCTATCACTAATTGAAGAAAAAAAGCTAACTTTCAGATCGCAATAATCAATTAACTTTCCGACTGAAAATATGAGAAAAAAAAAATTGTCGACAAAATGGAGTTCATAACCGATTTCAAAAAAAGGAAGAGTTTCTCAATTCGGTGACCTCAGAACTCTATCATTTATGAACGCATTTCATATTTATTTATATCACAAACACATAGATGAAAATTAGCTAAAAATAGTTCTTATAAAAATTGTACTATCGAATAGATCTGATGATGAAACCGAAAAACAAGACATGAGAACTTTGCATCAAAACAATTGAATGTTTGTTGAAATCGCCATAAAATATAATATATATGATACTGAATCCCCGCACAGGGGCCATAAAAAAAACCGCCACAAAAAAACGCCGCCAAAAAAAAACTAGAAGCGGTCACAAAAAACGCTGAAGCGCGCCACAAAAAAAAGGACGCCTCAAAAAGAAGCTTGAAGCGGCTTTTTTTTGTGGCCCGTGTGGGACACTAAGTAGTTTTAATGGTTATATTATATATATATATTTTTTTTTTAATTTTTAATTTATTATTGAATTCTGCTGTATGTGTGAGGTACGAATAAAAGTTTTTTCTTTCTTTCTTTCTTATATTCTAAAGGTCTCCACTTATAGAACTTACACATTCCTTTTTTATTTAGCTGTGGTGTACAACAACATAAAAGTGTAAAATATGAATATTTTTCCAAAATAATGAAACCGACTGTTATATCAAAAAACCAAAAAAGGAGCGAAATAACTATAATAGAAATCTAAGTATAATACAGTTCCTAACAAAATATAAAACAGACAAGGGCAAACTGAAATAATAAGGCACGTACACAATCATTATGCTAACCACACCTGGAGTTACAGAGCCAAAAATATCCCCAACATAATATCACAAAAACCGGTCAAGTGCGAGTGGAACGCGCACTAAGGGTTCCGTACCGTTCGTAGCAAAAAAAGAGCACAAAACATCCCGTTTGTTGTATGTGAGCCCCCTTTCAATATTTATTTTATTCTGTTTTTAAGATGCGGCAACAAAAATACAAAATCTGTGAAAATTTCAACTGTCTGTCACGGTTTTTTTTTCAGTAGGAAAATCATCCAACGACATCCCCCGCTCTTCGGTGGAGCGGGAGATAATGTCAGAATCTTACTGACTAAAAACCCACCCCGTTCCTTCGTGCCTTCATACTGGGGCTGAGCTACCAGTAGGCTTCGACCCAGCTGGGCCCCTACTGTTGCTGACAAATCCTTGAGGCGCGCGGGAACAGTGCGCGCCGTCAACGACTTGGGCTCGGTCCGAACAGTTACTGGACGGTCGGACAGTGAGCTACTTATTGCTCGCCGTCCGCAAGCCCGCGTCTACGGTAGCCGGAAATCGGGTAACTATCACGGTTCATAAGATACAGCCTGGTGACATAATAGACAATGAAGTCTTAGTAATAGGGTCCCGTTTTACTGTTTGGATACGGAATTCTAAAAAGTAACAATGAAAATGATCTCATTTAAAAACAGCTTTGTTTACAAAGGGGAGTTTTGTGGTCACAGGTCACATAGGTAGTGGTCACGTCTGCTCTGACCACAGAGAAATAAAATTAAGTCCGGTCAGACCTCCGACGTTCAGCCGGCTACAGACGGACTTTCGTCCGTAACAAGCTCAATTATGAAAATTTATGATTGTCCTTTGAAGGGTAAGGTTAGTGTTTTTTTTTGCGTTTGTATTTTTTTGTACTATAAAACCTTTCTAGATTTTTTTAAAGAGAATAATTTAGGCCAAGTTGGAGCTTTCATTTTTATTTTAAAAGTCTTGCCCATAATTTTATTCAATAAAAAGGTAAATGTATATCATTAACGTCGGGCTTGCGAACGACGAGTAAGTGTCGCCACTTATAGGCCACATGCCACAGCCACAAACGCGAAGAAGCTAGAAGCGGCTACAAACCACTTGTGGTTGCTACTTTTATTAACCTATATGCGCAGTAACATAATGGACTCTAACTCTAATGGCTTGCAGTGGCATTTTGTTAAGGCGTTTGAGACACAAAAAGCGAGCAGCGGCGATTTGTAGCATGTGGCGGCCACCGGCGTCTACCATGTGCGGCGAATCCATATAAAATATATGAAACCTACAGGATATATTTCGATAGCAGCTTTTAATGGTTGTGGCCGGTGGTCCGGTGTGGCGACCATATCGGTAGAGCTAGTAAGTCGTCTCGCTTGTGCCGCGTTCCGATGCGGACGTGTTATTTACGTTTTATTTATACCGATTAGCGCAGCGCAAGCTGTTGCTTGTAAGTACTCGCCATGACAAAAAATCTTGTGGCGAACGAGCTGTTGGCGTTCCTGCAGCAGAAGCTGGATGTGATGGACGAGGTGTCCGCAGTCCAAATTTGCGCAACGAACTTCAGCGAGGAGGACATAGCTGCTGCGAAGCTGTTGCTGTTCAGCGTGCTGAATAAGCGCGACCAGATGCCATCCCGCCGACGTGACGGGACTAAGAAAAGCCTGCAGGATATAATCACGCTGTTCAAGGAGACCGACCCTGAAGACGCGCCGACGTTTGTGGCAAAGGAGCTGCATAAGCTCCCTCCAGTTACCTTCGACCACGTCGACGTTACAAGCCTATTGAAAGACATTGTCTTTCTGAGGGCCAGTCTTACGGATGTGCTAGGAAAGTTAGATGCATCTCAGAAAACCGTCGCCGATTTGCGCAAGGAATTCGATGAATTTCGCAAAAACGCGGCGAAAACTAGGTCATCAGTCGATGCATCTAACGTAAACATGCGTCATGGAGCCAGCCTCGATATATTGTCGCCGAACTTCGCGTCAGCAGTTTCGTCGCCGGCGCATACGTCGATTGCTGAGGTTGCGGAGTGCCCCGCTCGTGCGCCCCGCAACTCCGTGCCTGTCACTGCGGTTCCTCCAAGCAGCGCCGCACGAGCGCCTCGCCCCGTCCCGCTGCCTGTTCCTGCAGCTCCAGCGAATCCGATCTGTAGGGATTTCGCTAGCGTCACCACGAGCGTCCCTAGCGCTTCTGAACCGAAACCTGTGCTTAAGGCAACGAACAAGGTTGAAAATGATGATGGTTTCGTCACGGTGCAAAGGAGGAAGCGTCGAACGCAAACCAACAAGAACCGCTGCGGCATAGCACCTGCAACTCCTAACGTGAGCCTGCGTGCCGCCCAGCCGAACACACCAGTGTACGTCTCCCGCCTGCATCACACGACAAGGGTGGAAGATATCGTGGAGTACGTGCGCCAAAAGACGAAGTTCGCACTGAGGGTACAGCTGCTGGAGTCGCACCGTAACATCAATTTCAAGGCGTTCGTGGTGCGAGTCCCGAACACTTTTCTGCCCCTCATGTTGAAGGAAGACTTTTGGCCGCAGGGCGTGGTGTTCCGTCGCTTCCGCGGACAGGTGCCACAGAACAGCACGAAGTGAACTTAGTGCAATGTGAAGTGTTACTAACATAGTCTTAAGTCTTATTTACTAACGACAAGTTGTATTTACTCTATATATATGTTAGTCTCTAAGGTATATATCTATGGGCCAAGATGCCTGATAATAAATGATTTATTATTATTTCGTTTATTCAAATATTAACATATAAATTATATTTTTAAATATTCAATAAAAAATAAAAAAACATTTAAAAATATAAAAAATAGTAGCCCACCGGTATCGGGAACAGGGTCCAAGCTACCGGCGGTCAGGGCTCCAGAGAAAGGAACCTCCTAACTATACGAGCCGTGTCCAGCAATACTGCTTTCTGAATCAAGCCCTTGATCCAGTCGCCTAACGAGAGCCTCCTAAGATGTTGGTCGAGGCTCTTGGCTATTAAGCCATTGGCTGAAACAACTATCGGTACAATGACCGCTGAATCCACTTCCCACATGTCGACAACCTCGCGAGCCAAGTCGATATACTTAATTTGTTTATCTTTCTCGGCTTTCACGAGGTTCTCGTCATACGGAACGGATATGTCAACAATCATTGCACGCCTCTCGCTTCGGTCCACCACCACTATATCAGGCTTATTGGCCACAATAGTCCTGTCAGTGATGATGGGCCGATCCCAGTACAAAGTGATATGACCGTTATCAAGAACTGGGTCGGGCTCATACCTATAGTATGGCACTTCCGATTCCACAAGAGAGTATTTCAGAGCAAGTTGCTGATGGATAATCCTGGCTACAAGGTTGTGCCTATGCAAGTACTCTCCGTTAGCAAGACGAGAACAACCAGAGATAATGTGACGGATTGATTCTCCCGGACGGTGACATGCCCGACAGATGTCAACCGTGCCGTCCTTCACAATAAATCTCCGGTAGTTATTCGTCATTATAACTTCGTCCATAATTGTACAGACAAAACCTTCGGTTTCCCCAAAGAGGTCACCGAAACGCAGCCAGGCTACGGACGCCAATTGGTCTACATCGGGCCCATGAAGGGCCCGGAAAAAGCGTCCGTGAAGCTCCTTGCTTTGCCATACTTCCCTGCGATCGTTAGTGTCAAGCACTATCGGTTTGCGCCAGTTCTCGTTAGCCAGGGAGAGCGGGGTGAGTCCCTTGTCCACTGCCACTACATCTCGATGCATACCCACGGTGGCAGCTAGGAAATATTCCCTGAGACTGCATACCTCGCGGTTGTGTAGGGTCTTAGCATTTAAGAAGCCACGACCCCCACACTTCCGCGGGATATACAGCCTCATCACCGACGATCGTGGGTGATGCATTCGGTATGCAGTCAGCAGTGTACGGACCCGCCTATCCAGGGCGTCAAGTTCTGTTTGATGTACGGACCCGCCTATCCAGGGCGTCAAGTTCTGTTTGATTATTATTATTATTATAGTAACGTATTAGTTCCACGCCTGCCTCAAAGAGATGTCAGAGATCCAACAGGCCCGATGCCCGCTAGGGCCACGGGGAAACCCATGGTCCTAGAAACTAAAAGGGACCTAAAGGAAACAGGTGTGTGTATGTGTGTGTGCGTATCAGTAAAAGTCTGACATGCCATCCACATAGGAAAAGTCATTGGATGATGTTGTTGTGTTGTTGTGTACATCGGCTTTCTTACTACCTATGTATAATCTGAAAAGTTACAATAAAAATATAAGTAAATAAGTATCTATACTGATATATTGACAATAAATATACACTAATATATTTTTGTTTTGTTTGTTTGTTGGAGGTAATCTCTGAAAGTACAGGGCCGATTGCAAAAAAATATTTTTCGATAGAAATCTGCTTTATTCCTGAGTGACATAGGCTATATTTTATGTACGGGTGAAGCCGAAGGAAAAGCCAATGTGTTTAAGCTAGTAGAGTTTGTCTTAAGTTAGCGCGTTTTCCGGCAAATAAAATGTATTTCTTTTCAAAAATAATAAAAAAAAAAACAACCATCTACGTCACTACAAACCGTATAAAATATTAATCTCCTTCTGTCACCATACTTAATGACATACTCATTATATAATCCTCTTTGCTCCCTAAACTCAAAGGGAGGGCTTTGAAACACAAGCAGCGGAGGGAAGCGTGCGGTCTGTCCCTCGCTACAAGTACGTAGATTGTGTTACAAAAATATACCCTTATACTCAAGGGTATATTTTTGTAACAGAGCAGTAATGTCAAATTATAAAGTAAATTCTTGAGTAATTTTATACTTATTTACTTATTTATTTGAATACCTACTCGGAGAGTTTTATTTCAGCCACACTGTTACTATACAGGCGAAAGTTTGTATGTATATTTGTGTGTGTTTGTTACTCTGACTCAAACGGCTGAAGAGATTTGGATGAAATATGGCAAATGAATAGACCATTTCTTATGTTATGTTTCTATGTTCTGCCTGTAAGCACAATGAATGTGTTCCCAAAACGTTTTGTGCGTATGGGTGGGATGTATCCCGCCGGTCCGATAATGGAACGAGCTTAAAGGAATAAAATTATGCAGTGCCGACGCACAATTCCTGAAACGCAGCCAATAGAAAACCGAAAACCAGTTTGACAGGACAGACAGGTTGGCGTTGATTCTCAAGACATTGTCAAACTTCGAATCGACAAGCCATAATTATCTAGAATCCTCTTGACTTGCTTCTCAATTGACGCAAGCGCATCAAGCTAGTATCGATCCGTCCCAAAGATGAGAACAGTACTCCTGAGTACTCCATACTCGATCGAACTTACGCTTGATAAAGTTTAAGCAGATGTTCCGGCGAGAAGTATTGTCTCACCTCTGCTAGGATTCCCAACTAATTACAAAGTAAATTAAGTTAATCATTTAGTTGTCAATTATTACGATAGACAAAGATAACCGCGAGCCTATCAACAATAAATGTAGTTGTAGTCAGTAAAAGTCTGACAAACTCTCTCGCTCCACCAAGAGTGGGTGGAAGTTATTTGGATGTATCCCACCTCAAAATAACTCAGCAAAACAGTTTTATAACATAAAATAACTATTGAAATAAGTAATACCTTTGTACCTATTTTTTTGTTTTCTTACCTTCTATTTTAAGCGCGTTTATTATTATAACTGTTAATATCTTTATTAATCTGTCTTATCTGTCTCACGCCCTCAGATGAGGTACACAGGCAGACCACAGCCTGGAATAGCACTAAGGATACCTGTTTATAGTGGTACAATGATCCTATTGGATAATTTTCAATATTTACACGGGCAAAAGCGCCAACAACAGCTATCATAATAATTTATTGTTAATAGTATCAGATCACATGTGTGACTGTACTTACAATTCTATCTATTCCTTCGGGTAATACAATAATTTATGTATGTTATGTTAATGGAATTACATATCGCTAATCTACAATAGGTAGAAATGGCAAACGTATCAAATTATCGCACACGTTAAATTATATCAGACAACTACGACGCGTAGCTCGTAGCGCTACGCCGTAGCGGTGCTACGAGTAAACGATATTATGCTATTGTTGTATGAACGTAGCGGCTACCTTTATTTATCGCGTATTATTAAACTTTATTATTGTGTATAAATTATGTAACATTTAATATGCATTATTTATGAGGTAACACCAGTTATTATAAAACAAAAGGAAGAAAGACAAGCTAGATTTAATCTGCATCGTAATAAACTACAATTCTTTTGACTACCAACGACGATGAATGATCATTGGATAAAAAAAGGCAAATATCGGAGTCTGTGTTTCCTGATAGCTACAACCCGGGAATCTTTAAGTCGAGAGTGAATAGGTTTCTTTTAGGTAAGCGCGTTCCATCGTCGACCGTATCGTCGCTTTCCATCAGGTGAGATAGCGGTCAAGCGCGAACCTATCAACAATAAAAAAAAAAAAAAATATATTATAACGAAAGGCTCTGAAGTGGCGACCACGTACCGGAAGATGCAGCGTTTGTAGGCCTCCCACAAGGTGGACCTATGACCTGGTAAGGGTCGCGAGAATCCAATGGATGCGAGACGCACAGGAACGGTCGTTATAGCGACACTTGGGAGAGGTCTATGTCCAGCACTGAACGTCCATCGGCTGAAATGATGATGATGATGATAATGATGTAACAAGCTTTTAGTCTTGTCTACCAGTGGCAATAAATGATCTTCATTTGTGTTTTTTTTTTATTTATTATTATTTATTTATGTACACACAAACACTTAAAATCGAAAAGAACAAATAAGGATAAAAGAGTACAAAGGACCTGCTTATTTCTAACGAAATTTCTTCCAGCAGACCTGCGACAGGACAGTTAGATAAGATATGTAGACACAGTGTGCATAAATTAAAAAAAAAAAAAAAAAAACAAACAAAATATTTAATTAAATAGACTATATTATTTAAATTAAATCTCATAATACATACATGTATAACAATAACAGTAAATAAATGTACACAAGAATAGATACAATACATAAATTATAAAAATACATATATTTATGATAATATCTATAATAAATATCTTTACGAGATGGTAGAGAGGTAGTGTTCCTTGACTAGCTTTTTGAAGACAGATATATTTTTAGCGTCTCGGATCTTAGCTGGAAGTGAGTTCCATAGTCGTATTGCATGAAAAGAGAAGGGGTGAGGAGGGTTTTTTGTATGTAGGAGGTAATCTCTGGAAGTACCTACTAGGCCGATTACTAAAATTTTTACACCGATAGAAAGCTGTTTTATTCCTGAGTCAGATAGACTATTTTATGTACGCGGGAGAAGCCGCGAGCAAAAGCTATAGTAAAAAATAAAGACAAAATCCTTTGTTTGATAAAAAACTGGTTGAAATCACGTTGAAATGTTATAGCAAAACATGAACCCCGTTTACAAAACTCAAGATAGTATTGATTTGTCCAAACGTTTCGACTCCAGCTAATATCTTTTGGCAGGCAGTCAGAAAGTCAGAATGTACGCAATTACAGGCATGGATAACATGATGTTATTCTAATAGTATAGGGTTTCGTTTAGCGTAATGTACTCGGGTCGTTCTATATCGCCGATCAATACTTTGGCCCATATCATTACCCGGGAGTTGTATTTAGGTATTTTTAGATTCCTTTGGAGTCTTGGGTGCTTTGAGTACAGAGGAGACAGTCCTTTACAGTCTACAGTCTTCTCAGGTATGTGTCTTAACGGGTCTTGCACAGAAGGGCTTCTGGATTGACCTTTTAAGATGGGTCACATGTGCTGAAACTGATTACTTAGCTGGTTTTGAAGGTTAATCTTATATTCATTGGTTTTTACTCCGAAAATCTTGGCGCTTTTTGAAGGTTTAAAAAGGTTTCTTTATAATAATAATAATTTTTATTCAGGTAAAAATACTCATTTTTATTATTAAATTATTAATGTTAAAATGCAAATCACATAAAATAGATTATAATAAAAACAAAATGAAACCTAATCAAATACATTAAATCAAAACAATTAAAACAAAGTCAAAAAATTAAAATCAAATTTATTTATTTATGTTTACTATGTATACTAGGAAACGCAAGTATTCTGATACTTCGTTGCTTATCTTTCTTGATTTAAAGCAGACTTCACATTACGTTGTTGAAACCTCTACGGCCCGGACCAAGCGTTTCGCCTCGTCATTTATACCGCGTGCATCGAGGGACTGGAACAATTTGCCTGCTGCGGTCTTCCCGTCCGATTTTACTTTAGGTGTCTTCAAGGCTAGAGTGAATAGTGTTAATAAATTTGTGCGCCTCACCATCAACGATGGTATCACTACTCACCATCAGGTGGGATCGTGGTCAGGCACTAGTTTATATCATCATCATCATCAGCCTTTTTAATGTTCCCACTGCTGGGACTCAAGCCTGCTCTCTAGGAGAGGGTGATCCACCACGCGGGCCCAGTGCGGGTTAGTAAATGTCACACGTCTTCGAATATCTAATTTATATAATTTATCCATAATTCAAGCTTTTGATATTTAACTCATCGAATGCCGTAATTAGAGACAAAATAGAAAGACAATTGCTTATATCGAACTCTGTAACTTACTTAAGACATTCAAAAGGTTAAAAGAGCGATCACATGAAGTCATAAACCCTGAATGGAAGGTTACTTTATGCAAACGAGTTGACCGATTAGCTGCGGCAATAGCATGAATGTATTAGGTACAGCCGACCACGATACTAAACATGAACATTAGAATGTGATAGTCTGTAAGTTTATTGGATGTCTAAATATTTGAATGTCTGTAAATTAATGAAGCCACAATGGCTGAGGAACGTAACAGTATGTTTAGTAGGAGACATGACCTGTATTTATTTATTTATTTATTTACTAGCACTTGTTGTTCAATAGAAACTTACAAATTAATAAAAATAAACCTCATAAACCAAACTTAAGTGGCAGCGACAGGGCGCATTGCTCGCAGAACAGATGGTCGATGGGGACGTAAGGTTCTTCCCAGCTCTTCTGCAGCAAGGGAAGAATATACTCATCCCTATTTTAATCAAAATCTTCAGAGCAAGCTTTGCCTGGGGATATATACCAGAGAAATGGACTATGGTTAAAGTCTGTTTTATCCCAAAGGCCGGTAAGAAGGACTACTCTCAACCAAAGTCCTTCAGACCAATAAGCCTTACCTCCTTCCTACTCAAGAGTATGGAAAAGGTTATTGACGAATGCATCAGGGATGGACCATTAAGGGATAACCCTCTGCATCCGAAGCAACATGCTTACCAAAAAGGAAAATCTACAGAAACTGCTCTGTTAGAACTAACAGACAGGATCGAAAGGGCTTTGGAAGATAAACAGATAGCCCTATGTGCTTTCCTTGATATTGAAGGAGCTTTCGACAACGTCACCATAGACGCCCTTTCCAAGGGAATGAAGGCGAAAGGGATTGACGAAACAACTACTCGTTGGATCGAATTCATGCTCCTCAACAGAACTATCAGTGTTACCTTACACGGAACTACAAAGAGCTTCAAAACAACTAAAGGGTGCCCACAAGGAGGCGTTTTATCGCCACTTCTATGGCTACTCGTTGTTGACCAATTGCTGGTTGAAGCCTCTACAAGAGACTTAGATGTACATAGCTATGCTGACGATGTGGTGGCTTGTGTTGTCGGCCCCTGTCACAGCACGGTATCATCTATACTACAAAGATCTCTGAACATTATTAACACATGGTGCACAGAAAACAATTTATCGGTTAACCCGAGTAAAACAACAATAGTCCCCTTTACTAGGAAGCGTAAGTTGGACAAACTTGTAACGCCCACTGTAAAGGGGACTCTCATACCATTCTCCAGCGAAGTCAAGTACCTGGGCGTAACTATCGACCAGAGACTGACCTGGAAAACTCACATTAACAATGTGATCCAAAAGGCTAAAATAGCTTTAGGAATATGCTGTCGCTTAGCAGGGAAGAAATGGGGCTTAAACCCTAAAATCGCCCTGTGGTTGTACACCGCCATAGTCAGGCCGATAATAACGTATGCCTGCGTAGTATGGTGGAGGAAAACAACTCAAGTGACAGTCATTAACAAACTTAATGGTTTGCAGAGACTTGCATGCCTCATATCAACAGGGGCCATGTCCACAACCCCAGGAGCTGCTCTAAATGCCCTGCTTAACCTACCGCCACTTCATCTATTCATTGCGAAGGAGGCGAAGGCAAGCATGTACAGAACAAACAGCACTGGCAAAGCAAACTGGCGCTCTCAAGCACTGAGATCGCTACACGAATCAGTACTTGAACACGATCAACTAGCTATGACAACAGACGTCATGCTTCCACAGTGTAATTTCACAAGGAATTACACAGTGGAACTACCGAGCAGAGAGGATTGGTCAAACAACCTCATCACTTGCAAGGCTGGAAGCCTGATCTGGTTTACAGACGGGTCCAAAATGGGTGAGAATGTAGGATGTGGAATATTTGGCATTAGCCCGAAATTCAGCAAAAGCTTGAATCTGGGTAAACATGCTACCATATTCCAAGCGGAGGTATACGCCATTATAGAATGTGTGGAGGCCAACCGTCAACGAAACTACATAAATCAATTAATTCTGATTTACTCAGATAGCCAGGCAGCTCTTAACGCCTTGAAATCGAATACTTTAAATTCGAAACTGGTAAAAGACTGCGTTAACAAACTGAATGACCTGGGGCAAAGGAACAAAGTTATTCTGAGATGGGTACCAGGTCATTCTGGAATCAACGGCAACGAAAAAGCCGATGAACTTGCACGGGCTGGGGCTCAAGGTCATCAGATAGGTCCAGAACCCTTCTGTGGTATCTCAAAGAACCAGGCCATGCAGACCCTTAAGGGCAACTTATTTGGCGATTCAAAAAAGCACTGGTTGGTACAACCAGGTCTGCTACACGCCAAATCTCTCATAGAAGGCTACTCACAAAAACGAACTGCCGAGCTTCTTGAGCTTAGCAGGACGAACATCTGTGCGATAGCCCGCGCCTTAACCGGCCACTGCAAACTAAACAGGCACCAATTTCACATGAAACTGAGTGACACTGATGTTTGCCGGTACTGCAATCAGGAGAGGGAGACGCCTAAGCACCTCTTGTGTGAATGCGGGCCCCTTGTCCACAAACGCAGTGTCCATCTGGGCCGACACATTATTCGCCCGGAGGAGATTAAAACTCTAAAAGCTAGGAGTATTCTAAATTTCTTGGAAGCCTCCGGTCTAAAAGAGTTACTCTAACAAGGTGGCGAGTCACAATAGATCTTTTAGGTCGCAGTGACTACATCCCCTACACTATGGGTGATGCATAGCCCCTTATCTTCTAAATAATAATAATAATAAGGTTCTGGAGTGGCGATCACGTATCGGAAGACGCAGCGATGGAAGGCCTCCTACAAGGTGGACCGATGACCTGGTGAGGGTAGGGTCCGATGAATGCGGCACGCACAGGACCGGTCATTATTGCGACACTTGAGGGAGGCCTATATCCAACAGTGGACGTCTTTCTGCTGAAATTATGAATGAACCTCATGCATGAGAGGCGGGTGCCTTAACCACCACATCACAACACATGACAAAAGGTGTCATGTTATGCTGTAAAAAAGGTAATATCCTTTTCCCCAGTTCGCATAATCATTCCATCTTAGCATATAAACATTTTATAGCAAAAATGAACATCTCAAGTTATGTGTTTATGGTTTACGATACACAAGAGTTTCATGAAATCATAAATATACATGCGTATGTAAAAACTTTTGGTTGTAACGTGTGAAAAGCGGCGCAGAGATACGTGAGTTTATGTAAATATACATGTTGTAAGTATTAAGTTGATTTATAACTGTTTCTTCAAAGGATTTTCTAGATTGGGATTTTAGCTTTATACATATTTTTCCTTGTACCTAAGACATTTATGATTCAACGGTTTACATAAGACAAAAAGTGTTTTATACTAGAGGGAGTGGCGTCTAATTTCACACAAAATCTCTAGACAGTGTATTGTATAGACTCTATTATATTATCTGTATACTTACTAATATTACAAAGGTTATAAAGTTCGTTTGTTTGAACGCGTTCATCTCGGAAACTTCTAAAGTACTAACGAAAAATGGTTGTAGTGTTATATAGCCCATTCATCGAGAAAGTCTATATGTTAAATAACACCACGCTATGACAAACACAAACGGAGCAATAACCAGAGATGACAGCTAGTGAAGAATATTTGGCCCAATATTTGGTAGTGCTACTCTATTCAACCAAGAATTTAGCTTTTATACATATATACAATCGCATCGATACTCAATAATGAACAAACGTAAACAGGTAAACAGCTACCACCCATAACAGATAAATTATTATTAAAATAAATTACATAAAGTCTTGAAACCGCGATCTACAACTCAATCGGGGCCGTTACCATGAGACCACCACTGCTCTCAATACGGTGAGGGTAAACATCGTGAGGAAGCCGGCATGTCCTAGAACCAAAAATTCAAAGACATAGGACATCCACCAACCCGCACTGGGCCCGCGTGGTGGATTACGGCCTATTCCCTCTCTCCTAGAGGAGGCTTGAGTCCCCGCAATGGAAAATTATAAAGCTGATTATGTTTATGCTTTTGGTAGTCAATTTGTCAAAAAAATAATCATCTTTAATCAACGAAAACACTCAAGGTCTCAGCAGTGAACCGTAGGGGCCCAGCAGGGTCGAAGCTTACTGGGCTACAGGGCCAAGGATCAATTTCTGAAAGGAAGTTTCGGCCCCGGTACAAAAGGTAACGAAGGAACAGAAGTGGGTTTTTAGTCAGTAAAAGTCTGACACTATCTCCCGCTCCGCCCAAGAGCGGGGAATATCAGTGAATGATTTTCCCACCTAAAAAAAAGGTCTCAGCAGTGAGAACATTATTATGCTGATTATGCCTATGATAAGCATAGGTATCACAAAATACTTATTTAGATGAAAAATTTTGTTCACCATACAAAATTTTGTTGTGATGAGAAATATTAACTTTATGTATTATTATTATCACTATCACGTCTAGCTCTCATCCAGCTGTGTTTTCCAATAAACCTCATTGGTTGAATGTAATTAATGACGTATTAAACTAAATCGGATTAGATCGCCCGCCCTCTCTGCACTCAAGGTTAGATCGACACTATAACGCCGGTGTTAGATGAAATGATTTAGATCGCATTACATTCTTAGACTGAAGGTCGTCGGCTGTCTGTATTTTGTCTGTTTATCGTATTAAAAAGATAGATCAGATACTTTTTAGTTTACCATTAAAAATACAGTAAGAGCTTATACGAGTAATTAACTAGCTTCGCTCGCGTAAAAATCGATTTCTCCATACAAACTTCCGACCCTCGTTTTACCACCTTAGGGGTGGAGTTTCGTAAAATCCGTTCATAGCGGATGTCTACAACCTATAAGGAACCTACCTGCCAAATTATAAGTTTGTAGGTGTTATAGTTTCTGAGATTTCTTGATTAAACAGTGAGTGGTATTTCGCTTTTATATATATATATATAGATAGGTATAAAACACTTGATAAAAAGAGAGTTGACATGATCTGTTACTGTTCTCTTACATCATCTGAATTTGAGAAAAAATATAATTCCTTTACGTAATATATGAATAAGTCTTTCTGAAGACTGAATTGTATATTAGCTCGTGTTTATTTTATAATAAGATACTAGCTGACTCAGCAAATGTTGTTCTGTCAAAAAAAAAAATAAAAAAAGTAAGTAAGGAAGAAGGGCAAAAAATAGTTTACTACCTTTTCTCAGACTTACTGGAAATATATAGGTACAAAATTTCATAAGAATCGGTCAAACCGTTTCGAAGGAATTTTGTTACAAACACTTTTGTGACACGAACATTTTGTATTACAACCATCTCTTTTGACTTTACGTAAACGTCATTAATGGCGGTGACGTCATATTTCAGTATGTACAATGGCGCAATTGCGCTTACTTATTAAGCTTTTGCATAGCTTCTATCGCGGGCCTTGAGCGTGGAGACCGAATCCAGAAATTCCGTAACGAAAATAACCTAACACCCCCCACTCATTTGTTTTTTGAGCGTGGTGACCGATAAGAAAACAAATGAGTGAACAATCAATCAAAATTCAATTCAATGTGTGAAAGTGTAACTTCAATTAATATCAAAGAAAAAAAAACAAAGGAAAAAAATACTGCATAAATAAAATAAATAAATAATTATAATTGCATAAGTTGATAAAAATGCTATGCAATAGCTTTACCGCGGCAGTCTCCGAGTGCCACACGTCTTTTTTCTTACTAGACAGTTTCCCCTACCAATACGTATTTATTTATTATTATAAGCACATACAATTATTTTAACAGGTAAAAAAGCCTAGCACTCAGAGATGCCACCCACAAAGTGATCAGATATCCATTAGTGCATGCAACATATATATGTCGCAGCCATCTGGTTAAATTAGCTATCCAATTGAACGACTAGGGCGTTCGTTAAACGCCGGCATCCAATGAAATGGCTGAAGAACAACTAGCCAAGTCGTTGACCGCAACGTTTAACCAGATAGCTGAACGTTGTGTAGTCATTTAGTTTAGTAGGGATCACGAGTTTATAAATTATTTAAAACTACTTTTTAGTAATAGTGTCCACCAAGTAATAGTAAAATATTATTAAATCAATAAATAGCGGAACTAAATTTGAATCACTTGGCTGAGTCTTGATCAGTTATTTCGAAAGGGCTAACTTTCAATACGCCAATCTATTAAACGTTGAGTAATTGTAGTTCAAACAACTGTCGGCCTAGGCATCCAATTGGATGCCGGCGTTTAACAAACGCCCTAGGCGTCCAATTGGATGGCTTGTTAAACCAGATGGCTGCGACATATACATAATAAACAATCGATGTTCAGTCTTAAGCAGCACCCTGGAGAACCGGCACAAGTTACATAGACGACAACACACTTAGTGTCGCCCTCTCGAATTACGCCAATGTGCAAGAAAAAAGGTCTAACCGTAAAGAGACACTATTGAGTATTTCTATCGCCCGAGTCACGGGTGCGAACTTTAACAAATTTGTGCGGGCTACCGGGACTTTAAAAATCCTTTCCCTCGGTCCTGAGCGTAGCCTACTGTTTGGAACGAGCAATCTCAACGATTCTAATATTTGAGGATTATTTAGAATACCCCGTAACACCAAAAAAATATACTTGGCAAGAGAGGGGTTGCGTCTTACTTGCAACTTATAGTAACCAACCATCCCTATAACGAAGAGGGTTGGATACATAAGTGGATAGAAAGGGTATATATGTCGCAGTAAGATAGATGAAGCCGTAATATAGTTATATCCCTAGGGATATAATTATATACCGTAACATAGTTATACGAAAGCGATTTATTACTATCTCACTAGGAATATAGTTATAAAACGGTCCAAGTTTAGTGATATACTTATATTACTAGATTAAGTTTAGTGAAATAGCTTTCAGAGTGTGCGGCGCAGGCGGCGCGCTTTATATTACTTTGAATGATTCTTTAAACAAATGAAAATTTGTCATTAAGAGAAATATGCCAAAAATTGTCGCGCTTTGGTGGCCAAGGTTATTTAAAATGTTCCTGTAAAAAATCGAATATGCAGTGTTCTACTAAAAGATGTGCCTGTAAGAAGCATTCAGTGCTATGTAATTCATGATTCCTCTTCTTGTCTGAACAAAAATTAAAAAATATTTTTAAAGAAACTAAGATCTCAACTTGCTTTAATATACTACAATATGATGACAATATGATACAAATGCACGATATGCGCGTGGAGATGCAACGCCGGGGTGAAAGTCCGCTGCCGCGACAGGTCACGGCATGGCGGACAGAGCTCCGGCGGGATCTCATGGTGAAATGGCGTCAACGACTATCGCAACCCAGTGCTGGGCACGCCACAATCATGGCGGTAAGTCCCCTCTTTGAGGCGTGGCTGGAAAGACCTCACGGCGTCCTTACCTTCCGCATGACACAGGTACTCACCGGACATGGTTCGTTCGGGAGATTCCTGCACTCGATTCATGCGGAAGTGACGCCCGGGTGTCGCCACTGTGCGGAACGCCCGGAGGACACGGTGGAACACACAGTCGAGGTGTGCCCTGCTTGGGCGGAGCATCGCCGTGCCCTCGTGGGGGCGATCGGCGGCGGAGACCTCTCGCGCCGGGCCTTGGTTGAGGCCATGGTCCGGAGCGAGGAGGAGTGGCAGGCGGTCGCCGACTTCTGCGAAGCAGTAATGCTCGCAAAGGAGGAGGCCGAACGCATAAGGCAACGGTGTTATCGCCGCCGCCGTCGCCGGGATTCTGATCCCGATTTCCGGCCAACGTAGACGCGGGCTTGCGGACAGTGAGCAATGGGTAGCTCGCTGTCCGGCCGTCCGGTAACTGTCCGGACCAAGCCCAAGTCGTCGACGGCGCGCACTGTTCCCGCGCGCCTCAAGGAGTTGTCAGCAACAGCAGGGACCCAGCCGGGTCGAAGCCTACTGGGGCCAGGGTTATCCGAAAGGGCGCTCGAGCCCCGGTATGAAGGCTAGAAGGAACGGGGTGGGTCTTTTAGTCAGTAAGAGTCTGACACTATCTCCCGCTCCGCCCAAGGGCGGGGGATGTCAATGCATGATTTTTTCCCACCATAAAAAAAAAAAAAACAATATGATACAATATGACTGTTTGAGACAAACCCTAATATATTTATAACACTGAACTTAATCTAGTAATATAAGTATATCACTAAACTTCGACGGTTTTATTACTATATTCCTAGTGAGATAGTAAAGAATCGCTTTCGTATAACTATGTTACGGTATATAATTATATCCCTAGGGATATAACTATATTACGGTTTTAACTATCTTACTGCGACATATACACCAAATTGCCTCATATATAAGTACCGAGTACCGGATTATTAGTACCGGAGTATTTAGGAAAGTCTAACTTATTTAATATCGAACGGATTTGAAAAATTCCATTTTCGATTTTGGATAAAGTTTTTTTATCTGTCACGTATATAGAGAGGTAAAGTTTGTCTTTTTTTGTTTGTAGAAAAGTTCTCTGAAAGTACCTACTGATCCGATTGGTAAAATTTTTCACTGATAAAAATCTGTTTTAAGCGGGCAAAGCTGCAGGCAAAAGCTAGTATTTAAAAAACAAAACAGAGTAAACTACCTAATTACGCATAATGACAATGACATAACGTAGTGACTTACTGCGTTCAACTGTGCACAATGTTCATAATATCGTTATCATTTACATAATATCAATACAAACATAATAAAACGCAGATATTTAAAGCCTGTTGAATAACGGAAGTAGGGAGTGGCAACTAGAGAAACTGGAGGAAACGTGGCTTCCGGTTGAAGCGCGTGTTATCTGTTCACGTTGTTGTTGTAATAAATAGAATATTCGTTTTATTGAACGGATGTTATGTTTACGGTTCCAGGCAATTGTAAGCCAGAGATGCGGAATTGTTTGAAAGAGTCAGTAGTCACTGGAATGAAAAAGGCAAGTGAAGGAACACGGGCGGGTTTGTCTGACGCCTACCCAGAAAGAGGATTTATTTGTTGATTTAGTACTCATAGCATAGCATAATAGCATAATCGGCCTTTTAATGTTCCCACTGCTGGGACTCAGTGGTGATGAAGTACTTATGTAAAGCGGCTGCCAGGAACTTTGTGACTTCAGGGCTATTACCAACCACTAATTGACTTCCAACTAACGACTTTCGTATCGATATTTTCTTGAAATTATCACACACAGCAGCGCTTTAAGCTGCGTTCCTACTAAGTCGCAACGGTTAATTTATCGTAGGACGACTATCGTCTCCAACTGTTTCCATTATGTCTGTTTGACGCGACGCAAGCGCACCAAACACCCCGTCTACCCGATCCCGCTCCCCTCCGCTATTGTACTATCACTTGCTTCGCATAGACTTCGTAATATTTAGAACGTTCAATTTATATGAAAATTTGATGAACTAAAGTATGATGAATTTTTAAAAGTCATAGAACAAAAGTTATTGTTTATGATATTAGTAACATAATCCTGACAGGTTTAACCCTGTATAAGCCAGGACACTTAGAACTAGACGATTATCTGTCGTCACGACATAGTAAATGCGGCTTTATACATATGTATTTACGGGCATTACCATCGTCTAAATTGACTGGCCTGTTGGTCTAGTGGTTAGTGGCCCTGACTGCTATGCCGGAGGTCGTGTGTTCGATTCCCACCCAGGACAAATGTTTGTGTGATGACCATGATCATTTGTTCTGTGTCTGGGTGTAATTTATCTATAATATGTATGTATTTAGAAATATGTAAGAATGTTAATCAGTTGTCTAGTACTAATAACACAAGTTTTGCTTAGCTTGGGACTAGAGGGCGGCCTAAAAAAAAATCCTCATGTTTACTTAGCTTTGCCGGCTTAACGATCAAACTAAACCAGACATGAGACACAACACATAAAATCCCATACGTCAATACTTTTTATACTTGTAATAAATACAGGCAAACTTACCTCTACTCGACCTCTGAGCACAAACGCGGTCTAATTGTATTAGCCATGCGTCGCCATCTGGCGGCCGCTCACGTAACTAAATTAGTTAATTTGGGACCAAAAGCTACGAATTACGGTGTATTAGATCTTTCTGTTGATTCTATTAGGACCGTAATTAGTTTATAGAAAGATACGGCTCTTTTTTGGGGGATAATTTGGTGTGATGCATTTTTATTATTGTGAGCCAGTGAAAAGAGAACACCATATAATCTCTTTCTTTTACGGGAGAATTCATCAAATGACTCCTTACTCTTTGGGTGGAGTGAGAGGCAGTGGTAGACCTTGGGCGGAGCATCGCCGTGCCCTCGTGGGGGTAATCGGCGGCGGAGACTTGGTCGAGGCCATGGTCCGGAGCGAGGAGGAATGGCAGACGGTCGCCGACTTCTGCGAAGCAGTAATGCTCGCTAAGGAGGAGGCCAACCGCATCAAGCAACGGCACTCTCACCGCCGCCGGGATTCCGATCCCGATTTCCAGCCACCGTAGGCGCGGGCTTGCGGACAGTGAGCAAAGGGTAGCTCGCTGTCCGGCCGTCCGGTAACTGTCCGGACCAGGCCCAGGTCGTCGACGGCGCGCGTTCCTCAAGGAGTTGTCAGCAACAGCAGGGGCCCAGCCGGGTCGAAGCCTACTGGGGCCAGGGTTATCCGAAAGGGCGCTCGAGCCCCGGTATGAAGGCTTGAAAGAACGGGATGGGTTTTTTAGTCAGTAAGAGTCTGACACTATCTCCCGCTCCGCCCAAGAGCGGGGGTTGTCATAGGATGATTTTTCCCATCGAATAAAAAAAAAAAAAAGGCAATGGTAGACCTTCCTGTTTCTTTAGTTTTTAAAAAACAGCGCGTGTTTTTCAGCGCGCTGGGGCGTAAGCGCCGTTACCTGATGCGGTCAGCCTCCTCATTTGCTAGCATTACTGCTTCGCAGAAGGAGGCGTGTTTGTGTTTCTTTAGTTAGGTACCCTTTGCGTGTCATTGCCATGGTAACTGTTTCGAACAATCCCGTAGTCCACGATCTGTAGATTATTGTTATGGGTGACAGTTTTTGACGCTTGCACCTATCACGATACATTAACTTGGGATAATTCTCTACTTTCACGCGGCCGAAGCTAGTAAAAATACACCACCCACCGAGCCACATTTATAAACATGGATTAGTTAGGATATATCCATTTTGATCTTTTCAGGAGTTGGCTGGAGTCTGGACCGGTGTCTGTTTGATAAGACGTTAACATAACTTTTTTTTTTTTTATTATTTGTATAAACTAGTGCTTGACTGCGATCCCACCTGATGGTAAGCAGTGATGCAATCGTTGATGGTGAGGCGCACTAGTTTATTAAGAGCCTATTCACTCTTGCCTTAAAGACACCCAAATTATAATCAGACGGGAAGACCGCAGCAGGCAAATTGTTCCAGTCCCTCGATGTACGTGGTATAAACGACGAGGCGAAACGCCTGGTCCGGATCGTAGAGGTTTCAACAACATTAGGGTGGATACTCGCCGTTCGTCGGCTTGTCCGATGGTAAAAGTGAGATGGTGGAATTAAGTCATGTAATTCCTGCGCACACTCTTCAAAGTGCATCCTGTAAAACACCGAAAGGCTGGCTACCCTTCGCCTATGCTCAAGACTTTGAAGATTGGACTCAACCAGATCTGGATCGCCAATTAGTCTCTTCGCACGCCTTTCCACAGAGTCCAAAGCTGCCAGGTGGCATTTTGCAGCACCAGCCCATATGTGGCTGCAGTACTCCATACACGAACGGACTTGTGCTTTGTATAGCATAAGAAGCTGTCCCTGGTATCTGGTATCTATACTTTTGTCCTGTAACTGGACAAAAGTATAGATAAGGTTACCGCTAGGCCGAAGAATCGCCGTCGCAGTAGGCAGGACATGTTATTCGCAGAACAGAGGGTCGATTACAGGAGGTATAAGTCTAACAGTGGACGTCTTTCGGTTGAAATGATAATAATGATGATGTAAGTCACGTTTTCCTTAGAATATTTCTCCGACACAACCTCTACATTATTTATAAAAATAAAATAGTTCTGGAAACGACGTCAATCGACGCGACGACGTTGATATTTCAAACACGTGACTTTAGAAACGTGTTGCAAGAAATATTGTAGCACAACTGAGTTAATCATAAGGCAGTTGTTATTGCGTGACGTTTTCAATTATAGTACTCGTACTTAGGTATCGATGACTTGTAATGCTTAATATAGAAAAGTTTTTTAAATGTCTTTGCGGTTTTAATAGGGTAAATTGCTTTCAGGCTTTTTTTTGCAACTCAGAGTGGGTGATTCCAGGGAAGACGGCAGCACCGTGATTATGTACTGCCGTGGACAGCGGGGCTCAGGGTACATCCATGAGGAAACTCTAAAGGGCTAAGGAGGGACCTCTTATAGTTTTGTCAGGGATGTGCCCTAACAGAGTTTGCACGCAAGCAAGGGGTACCAGTACGGTCTTTTTAGAGGTAACTGAGCCCATTCCATGTGCATTGATAGTGACGTTCGTGGATTTAATGTGGAAGGAATCCTACACTCTGAGGTGTTTCTTCAAAGTTAAGGTGCCTATTAAAAGTTTTCATTTTGTAACTATAAAAAGCTCTGTAGATACTTATTCATTGGAAACTCAGTATAAATTGTTAGTGTTATTAAGAGATTGAATTTCGTGAGTTTGTGTAAGGGATTACTTATATTGTGACGTGTTTTTGCGAAATCTTTGTATGTCTTATTATATTTATTATTAAGTGAATTGTGTATTGTTTCTAATCTATACATCTATACATACCAATAAAATTGGAGTGTCTGTTTGTAATATTGAAATTACTGCTTTTTACTACATGCATATGAATACATATACGGTACATACACCAAAATAACATTTTTTACAATTTTTGTCTGTCTGTCTGTCTGTCTGTTTGTCCGGGCTAATCTCTGAAATGGCTGGACCGATTTTGACGGGATTTTTTTGGCAGGTAACTGATGTAATAAGGAGTAACATAGGCTACTTTTATTTTAGAAAAAATAAATTCAGAATCCTGTAGTCCACGCGAACGAAGTCGCAGGCACAGCTAGTGATAAATTGAGTAATAAATTGGTTAAACCTACATAATCCCACGGGGGCGTACTTTTGTGATATCATCCTACGGGGCGTATTACCGGGATTAAATCTATTGTTTGTCCTAATTCAGGCCATCTTTCACTTGTTTTCCTAATGCTATTTTCTAATTATGTTGGACTAGCTTTTGTAAGCGGATGCGCCCACAAAATGTATAGCTTAGCCAAAATATATAGTTACTCAGATAAAGCAACACTCAAGTGGTGAAAGAATTTTGAAAATCGCTCCATTAGTTCTAAAGTTAATTAATTACAAACAAAATACCTAAGTTTCTTTTCTTATTACTCTTAATTAAACTACCTTTGATTATAATTACATTACCGGTCAGTCAATAAATTGAATAAAATTTAAAAAATGCAATTAATTTTTATTACATTAAAATAATTTACGAATTTACTATCAGTTATTAGCAATCCAATTCCATTTAGGATTGACCACTTTTTCAAATGATTTTATACGTGGCGATGCGTAACATACAGAGAAACAGGAGAAAATTATTGGTTTTACTCGTATTTCATAGGAGCTTGTCATATACGCAAAGCATGTCCGTGGTCTCAACTCATTCCTCTGGAAAATGCTTTGATGTGCACAGATTTCAGGGTGATCTGGTCACGGTAAAGCTCTTGGACGGGACCTGTACAGATACTGTTAGACTACCTCAGCCTTGTATTTTCCTTTTCGGCTATTAATTCGACCAGATACAGCATATATACATATATATGGCCCAACTCTAGCGGTATTATTTATTACGCCTCCACTTTTCATCACCCCATCGGAATATCTTCCCCCTGAAAAACCAACTGCGAACCCTGGTTGGCCGCCGTAAAAACAATCTGGCCAAATGGGGCTTCCTCGCCCCATCTCTAGTACAGTGCCAGTGTGGAGCCGCTGCGAGGACATGCGCTACCTGCTGTGCTGCCCATCCTACAGTTTTCAGGATCTATACGAGTCCAACAATAGAGCTGTACAGGTTGCCAAATATTGGCCAGAATAAGTATAGATTGAGAGCATCGACACGATGAAAAGAAGAAGAAGAAGCGGTATTATTATAACCAATAGGGCCTCGAAAGTTGTCATCCATCATTATTTCCACCCAGTTTCCATTATATTAACATGTCTCTGTCCTTTTCTCTCAATTGTAGTGGGCGTTCCGACATGGGATTATATTAGGCCTCCGCAAACGTTTGTGAGCTAATAGGATCACACGAGTAATCCAACTGACAAGTCTATAGACGTCTACACAAATCAGTCATGAATGTAATTTTGCTATTGAATTATTGAAGTGAACGGAAACGTCTTTTTAGGGTTCCGTACCTCAAAAAGAAAAAATGGAACCCTTATAGGATCACTTTGATCCGTCCGTCTGTCTGTCTGTCTGTCTGTCAAGATCCTTTATCTCAGGAACGCGTGGATGTATCGAGTTGAAATTAAAACCATATACTGAACTCTGCGGTCTCTTAAAGCTGTAAAAAATTAGACTTCTAAGTTAACGAAAAAAAAGATACGGCCGTTTATGTTGCGAAGCACGTGTACTTCGACACTCTCAAGGGAATCAAAATTCATAGGGTACTTCCTGTAAACCTAAAATCAAGAAGCAAGGTCTCATAGAACAAGTATAGAAAGAAATCTAAAAACTGTAAATTTATAGTTACGTCACAAAAAAACTTTTTTTTTGCGATTCGGAATAATTTTCGAGACTCCATTCGGGAATTGAACCATTTACATACGGAGCCCTCAGGGAGCGAGTCCGACTCGCACTTGCCCAGTTTTTTATTATTGATAAGCTCGCGCTTCACCTGATGGTAAGCGATGATATAGTCGACGATTGAGCACGCTTGCGTAGAAGTAACCTATTCACTCTTGACTTAAGGAACCCTAGTGTGTAAAATAATTGACTACCTTCTGTCAAAAGAAAACAGTTAATTCATATAATTGTCGTAAAAATTCAGTGGGTAAATTCATTCTTATATATATAATGACTCAGTTAATTCACATAAATTCACTCTCTGCCAAAAAGTGCGACTTATTCCAGGATATAATCTACCCGAGTACCAAACGTCACCCAAATTCAACTTATAATAAAATCATAATCAATTCATAATAAAAAAACACACAAATCAAACATTTCAAAATTAATTGAAGGGATTGATTAATTTTAAAACGCAATCTCCAGAGTATACCCAACTGCGCAGGATATAGATGACCCAGAAATAAATCCCAAATTCCCATTATCCCATCACTTTCACACAATTTTATCTGACAACGCAATCTCTATAAAATTGGTTTGACATTTTAAAAGCAGAGAAGTCAGATGAAACCATTTGCAATCATGATTGAATTCAATTAACCGCAGTGAAGCGCATTCAGCATATCAAATGAGTTTCCAATTATAGGACAGTTGACTAGAAACAGGATAAATAGGTATGTAGGTCAGTACTTCTATGGCAACTAATATCATAAAATATTTTTCAATACACTTACCTACTCGAAAACCCGCTTTTGGCCCTACCGCTTTTAGGCTTACAATTTACAGTTTTCCACACTGGTGCGGAAAAGTGCGCAAGTTCACCTCCACCACAATTTCGACTCCACAAGTCACCCTGTTTATTTATTTTTTCGTAAGTGTATTGAAAAATGTCGTTTTATACACGCGGAAATTAGTCACTGCAGCACCCGGCTTCATACCCCCATAATTCCGTCTTCGTCCCATTGACAAACTTTCTCCACTTGTATCAATATGTACTATTTTTAAGGACTGTCGTGTCGTGTCGTGTTCGTGTGTGTTCCTTCCACAACAAGGTCTGTCAAAAGAGAAATGGCAGTCAGATTCTACTTTCGACCTATCAGAGGTGTATAAATAACTAGCGGCCCGTCCCTGCTTCGCACGGATAATAAATATAGCCTATGTTACTCTGGGTGAATGTAGCTTTCCAATGGTAAAAGAATTTTTGAAATCCACACAGCAGTTTTTGAGTTTATTCATTACAAACATACACACACACACACACAAAAATACAAATTTTCCCTCTTTATAATATTAGTGAAGATATAGATATCTAATAGTAATCAATTAAAGCCTTTCAATTAATTAAACATTATTCAGTCTCAGATACATTACGGGACAAAATGTCCCCCAACATGACACGCAACGCTGTCAAATTGTCTAACAACCTGTCCCGCGTCACGTGAATGAGTTGTAAAATGTTAGAGGACAAGTTGTAGGACATCAGGCAACGTTGCAGCGACACGTTACGCGTCATATTAGGGATCATTTTGTTCCCCCAATGTATTTGATGCTTTAGAATCTTATGCAATCAAATCCTTTGCAAAAAATAAATTATATAGATAGGCCCTCTATCCCCAAATACAGCAAAATAAATAGTAAAATCTAGATGGAGCGCATATCTATGAAATAAAGAAAAATCACGTAAATCGGATTAGCGGCTCTCGGGTTATAAGCCCACTATTGGCTAGACAAACAGAGGTACAGTAGGCACAACGGACCTTGAGTGCTCGGCGTCATAGTGGGGATCGCTTTGCGCATTCCATACATTGGCGAACCAATCGTCTTCGTTGTTAGATACATGCAGCAACGCAGGGAACGAATGAGGAGTGACGTCTATGACGCGCTGGCGCGGCTAGCCAATCACTGACACTCCCCGACCCCGGCGTCATATTTGACTTCTGCGCAACCGCTCAAGATCCGTTGTGCCTACTGTATAAATGTTATAGGTATGTTATACAACAGTGCGGGTTCATATTCTCTATTAGAAATGGTTTTATACAACGTGACTGTTTTGTGAATTCGCTAGTGGTTTTGTAAAACTGCTGATCTAACAAACTATCTGCGACATATTTCTACACTAATATTATAAAGAGGGAAAATTTGTATTTTTGTGTGCGTGTGTGTGTGAATGTTTATAATGAATAAATTCAAAAACTGTGAAACAGTGGAATTCCCTGTTGGAGTCTGTGTTTCCTGATAGCTACAACCTAGGGGTCTTTAAGTCAAGAGTGAATAGGTTACTTTTAGGCAAGAGTGCTCCATCGTCGGCCACATCATCACTTACCATCAGGTGAGATAGTGGTCAAACGCGATCCTATCGAGAATAAAAAAAAAACTACTGTGCCGATTACAAAATTTCTTTCACCATTGGAAAGCTACATTCACCCTGAGTAACATAGGCTATATTTATTGCCCGTGCGAAGCCGGGATGG
Source organism: Mythimna ferrago (assembly GCA_910589285.2). Lineage (NCBI taxonomy): Eukaryota > Metazoa > Arthropoda > Insecta > Lepidoptera > Noctuidae > Mythimna > Mythimna ferrago. The sequence goes on from OU342689.1 coordinate 7,882,558, forward strand.
GCCGCTAGTCTATTCTAAAGAGAAAAGATTTGATACTTTGTTTGTTTGTTTATATGTTACGATTTAACTCAAAAATTACTGGATTCATTTTCAAAATTCTTCCACCATAGAAAGCTACTTTATCACTGAGCAACATAGGCCCATATTTTCTATTTTCACGCGGGCGAAGCTGTTGGCAAAAGCTAGTATGTTATACAATTATGCGTGTTCAAGTTCAGTTTTTACGAATTACTAAACTTCGTTCAGCGGTTTCTTTAACGAAGCTGTTTTGTAAATTCGCGAGTGGTTACGCAAAACAAATGATTTAACACACTATCTATCATTCGACTGCAAAGTTGGCGCAGTGGTTGAGAGGTTGACCGCTGCGCTGCGTGTCGCGGGTTCGATTCCCGCTTGGGACAAATATTTGTGCCCTACAGATAAGTGTTCCGGGTTTGGATGTATGTGAGTTTATGTATTTGTGAACGCACCCACAGTAGGTATAGTGTGGGTCAAAGTATAAAAAAAAAATCTGCGGCTTATGATAAATGACATTTATTTTGCAAATGGCTTTTAAAAAATACTTTTATTCGTATTTTTTTTTTGAGTATAATCACTGTCTTGCAAAATATTACATACAATTTGCCTAGCCTTTTCCAAACTTAATTGGGGTCGGCTTCCAGTAAAACTGGATACAGATGAGTGCCAGTACCAGCCAGTATTTTAGATGGAACGACTGCTTGTCCGACTTCCACAACCCAGAAACTGGGCAATACGGTACGCCGTGGCAACGCTGGCTACAGATTTTTATTTGGCGGGCGACTATGTAACAACCGTCAAAGATCTTCAAATGACAGTCTTGACCACTGCTTAACGTGCCTTCCGAGGTACGGAGGAACATCATGTTAAGATCCACCCATCAACAATGAAGTCGCTTACTCCGATAAGCGTCGCTTAAAACCCTAAATATCAATCGAAAATTACAAAGCTACTGCTTATCTATACATCTATACATATAAATAAAATTGGAATGTCTGTTTATATGAAATAACTGCTTTTTACTATATGCATATGAATATATATACGGTACGTATACCAAAATAACATTTTTTACAAATTTTGTCTGTCTGTCTGTCTGTTTGTCCGGGCTAATCTCTGATTTTGACGGAACTTTTTTTGGCAGGTAGCTGATGTAATAAGGAGTAACATAGGCTACTTTTATTTTAGAAAAAATAAATTCAAAATCCTGTAGTCCACTCGAACGAAGTCGCGGGCACAGCTAGTATCTTATAAGCAAGAACAGGAACATCGGAGAAACATCACTGAAACCTATGGACAATAACTTACAGTTCACGATTCGTCTACGGACATAAACTCACACCTATTTCCCATGGGTACTCCGACTATAGAGCCACGTGTTGCCCTCCCTACATAAATATTCTTTATGCTACATCTACGTCCATACGAATACATCATAATAGATTGTATAGTCGCTACGTCCATGCATCAATAGTGTTACACGTGTGCTCTATGCGAGTGCGACACGACTTTATCTAACATAAGAACTTGTGTTAATGAATTACATTACCGCCTGAGAAAGGCACGTGCATTTCTGGGTGTATAATTAGGGTGTCATTCTGTACGCGACTACTTTCCATTAGATACTCAGAAACTACAATACGCTACCTGAAATAATCCCAACATGAAAACTAGAATAATTTTACTTCTACGAGTTTTTAGAACCTGCTAAATTTAGTCTGGCAACGACGTTTATAAAATAGAATTACAGCTGACTTCAATATCCAAAAACCACTGTATTTTTTTTTGGAAAAAGTTTTTTATTTGATAAACCTCTCAGCTAAATCTAAATAGAGTGCAATTTCTATGGTTAGGTATGTATAAGAATATAACAATTACAAGTGTGCTTTAATGTGAAGAATTCTCTCGATACCAAGATTCTATGATCAGAGCCTGATTTTTTGACTATGAGACGAACCTAGGAAGCAAAACCCCTTAAAAAATAATAATTTTACAAGTCAGTCCAGGCAGCTCTTAGCAGGAAGTAATGGGAGTATACATAAAACATTTTTAAAAAATCTGACGAATTGAGAACCTCCTCCTTTTTTAAAGTTTGGTAACGTAGCCAAAAGTCGTAAAGTGTGAAAACTGTAGATCGTCACGTGTCACTTCCTTCATAGATACACTTTTTACTTCGTGTAGGGACTAGCGTTTGCACCCGGTACACGTGTACCGGGTGCAAACGCTACGCCTGACCTTATCAACAATGGCAACTTGTGTCAATCAATTACACTAGCGCCTGGTAAAGGCACGTGCGTGTCTGGGTATTAAACTGAGATGTAGGTCTGCCGCCATATTGCAAAAACGACACTGTTACTGCTATTCGAGACAGCGTGAGGTCCGTCTATAATTTTGACCTTACATTATGTCTATTACTAGTAACTACGAATAGAAGGCATTTGCGATATCCGTGAGTGTTTTATTTGCGAGTGTACCTCAAAATTACACTACTACTGTCTCCCATGGGGTAGTCAAAAACTACAGAACACTGCCTGCTACGGTCACAGTTTATAAAATTTCTTATATCGATTATATATATATATATATATATGAAAAACCTAATTAGAAAATATCTAAACGTTCGCAAGTCGACTGATCACTACAGTCTTCATCACATACGTCAGAATATATATCTAAACGTTATTAGAATATACTTTAGGTCGGTCTACACGCGCTAAATTCGTACTTAAGATATAAGATCATGCAAAATCTAATTGATCAATTTTTAAACGATATAAACCAGTGCTTGACTGCGATCCCACCTGATGGTAAGCAGTGATCATGCAATCGTTGATGATAGTGGCAAACATGTCCGGACTGTTTCTTTTTTTTTTGTCATCCTGCATGTTTTTGTTTTATTCTTGGATGTGTACACATGTTTCTGCAAATAAATATCTTATCTAAATCGCACTAATTTACACTATAGGCTTGAAGACACCTAAATTATAAACTAACTAAAAGGTTTAGAGTATATTCTTAAGGTCGCCATGCACTAAACTCCCATAGGTACTCTTTTTGCTCGGTATCCGTCCATACATCACTAGTGCGGCACGCGTGCCGGGTGCGAGTGCGACGCCTGACCTTATCAATCATGACAACTTGTGTCAATCAATTACATTAGTGCCTGGAAAAGGCACGTACGCTCCTAGTATAACTGGGGTAAATTCTACATGACGTATGAAACTTGTGGTGGTGTAGCGGCGTACCTACATATACAACCTTTGACTGGTATAATGCACAACCCTATATAGGGCGATTAGTAATTAGTGACCGATAATTATACACGTGATTGTACTCACGATTACAGACAACTTTCCCAAACAAACTTATTTTTAGACTCATTATTTAACTTATATTATTTAAACGGAACATGTAGGTACCTACACTGATTACATACACTGATGGGTTTACAAGCGGCGCTGATGCACTATCACTATTGTAGGTAAGGTATATGAGACAACAGGTTACGCAGTAACAGCTGAGAGGTCGCAGGCGTGCGCGCGAATTTGCGCGATCAGCTGTCTTGTAATTCTGTTGTAAAATGTTTCTTTGAGAAAGTTGTTTGTAATCATGAGTACAATATAGGTATATGGACATATATTTTATGTAAAGTAATTTTGCTATGGTTATGTATCCAAGAATGTAAATAAGAAATTCTCCATAATGTAGTCTGTAAACATCGAAACTAAGCAAACCTTTCCATTATTCCCTGTAAACACCAACTTAAATGCCAAAGCTGACAGGTTAAGTGGTGTTTTTTATGGTATTATTAGTCATAATTGTAGGTAATGGTTTTGTTATTTTGATACATAAGCCATAGTACCTACTAAAAAGTTTCGTCTAAATCCGTTAAGAGCGTCATTTTCGAAGTACATACGTTATTACACATCTTTCTCTACATATTTTGGATACACAGCTATCTTGTGGATATTATTTAGGCTTCTATAGAAATCAAAACATAAATTTGTGTAAAACTAATCTAATAAAAACCTCTGAAAATCTGCTATTTTGCGTGAATTTTGGTCCTCCATAATGTACTCACATATTAAAAATATAAAAAGGTACATCAATAGAAGCCTTGCACATTTAATCGAGATTCTGAACGATGAAAATTTTTCTGAAAATCTTTTGAGGGTTTAAAAAAAACACGTAGGTAAGTATTTCCTGGACAAGTTTTGTGACCTAATCGAGTAAATCACGGAATTACCGAATACCAACCGAGTTTTCAGGCGTTATCTCTCTTTTTTAGCATTGCCTCTTCATCAAATATTGCGTTCGATTGCGTTAGATGAAGTAAGAAGCTTTTAAACCATGCTCGATGTTGACGATAGGCGAGTGGAGAAGGAGCCTCTTAAGGGGTTTGAGCGTGAAGAAGTAACAAACATAATACACACACACATACATATAAATTTTCACCTATATAATATTAGTGTGATGAAACGTTATTTGCTAAATAATTGCTGATATTAAAGTACTTTAGAAATAGGTTTCTTAATTAGGTACTTCAGCAGCAGCCTGAAGAAACATTAATAAGTTAATGTTCCCACAGTCTTAAATCTAAGAACTCATTAAGGAATAAGCCCTTTTTTTTTTTTTTTTTATGGTGGGAAAAAATCATGCATTGACATCCCCCGCCCTTGGGCGGAGCGGGAGATAGTGTCAGACTCTTACTGACTAAAAGACCCACCCCGTTCCTTCTAGCCTTCATACCGGGGCTCGAGCGCCCTTTCGGATAACCCTGGCCCCAGTAGGCTTCGACCCGGCTGGGTCCCTGCTGTTGCTGACAACTCCTTGAGGCGCGCGGGAACAGCGCGCGCCGTCGACGACTTGGGCTTAGTCCGGACAGTTACCGGACGGCCGGACAGCGAGCTACCCATTGCTCACTGTCCGCAAGCCCGCGTCTACGTTGGCCGGAAATCGGGATCAGAATCCCGGCGACGGCGGCGGCGATAACGCCGTTGCCTGATGCGTTCGGCCTCCTCCTTTGCGAGCATTACTGCTTCGCAGAAGTCGGCGACCGCCTGCCACTCCTCCTCGCTCCGGACCATGGCCTCAACCAGGGTCCGGCGCGAGAGGTCTCCGCCGCCGATCGCCCCCACGAGGGCACGGCGATGCTCCGCCCAAGCAGGGCACACCTCGACTGTGTGCTCCACCGTGTCCTCCGGGCGTTCCGCACAGTGGCGACACCCGGGCGTCACTTCCGCATGAATCGAGTGCAGGAATCTCCCGAACGAACCATGTCCGGTGAGTACCTGCGTCATGCGGAAGGTAAGGACGCCGTGAGGTCTTTCCAGCCACGCCTCAAAGAGGGGACTTACCGCCATGATTGTGGCGTGCCCAGCACTGGGTTGCGATAGTCGCTGACGCCATTTCACCATGAGATCCCGCCGGAGCTCTGTCCGCCATGCCGTGACCTGTCGCGGCAGCGGACTTTCACCCCGGCGTTGCATCTCCACGCGCATATCGTGCATGTGTGCAAGGACTGTTGCCTCCAGATCCCACGGTGGTAGGCCAGCCAGAAGGCTCGCCGCTTCGCGGGAGACCGTGCAGTATCCCCGCACCATCCTTATCGCCATGACCCTCTGGCAGGCGTTCAGTATGGCCGCCGGTTGCTTTTTCAGCAACGGCGCCCACACCGGCGCCCCGTAGAGGGCCATGGACCGAACGATCCCCGCGTAGAGCCTCCGGCAGGAGGCGTCTGGACCCCCAAGGTTGGGCAGGAGCCGCTTGAGCGCAGCCCCAGCCCGGTTGAGTTTGGGAGCCAGACGTCGGAAATGCTCCACGAAATTCCACCGGCTGTCGAGGACGAGTCCCAGGTACTTCATCGTCGACCCGACACCGATGTGAACTCCTCCTACCGTTAGTTGGGAACTCAATGGCGGCGCGTTCCGAGACTGGCGACCGTGGAAACACATCGCCTCGGATTTGTGAAGCGCCACCTCGAGTCCCAACTCCTGGATCCGATCAACGACCATCGCAACCCCGCGTGTCGCTAGAGCGACCGCCGCCTGGTACGACTCTCCCTGTGCTAGGACCAGCGTGTCGTCTGCGTAGCAAACCACGCTGACCCCGTCAGGGAAGTCGCCGCGCAGCACGTAGTCGTACCCGATGTTCCACAAGGGTGGCCCTAGTACCGACCCCTGCGGAACACCGCACGACATCTCCCGACGTTTCCAGTCTCCCTGGTGACCGGGATAGACTATAAGTCTCTCCGACAGATAGGCCTCGACCACTCGACAGAGGAAGGAATAAGCCCTTAGAAGACCTAACTTCGTTTCAAGCTTTATTGTATTCCCGTTAATGGAAAAGTTTGAAGTAATAACTTTATTTATGAGCCTCAAACATATTGAGATTAGGCTTCAATAACAGGCTTCTAACAGGATTCTGGATAATTGTTCCCGGGTCAAACGGAGTATACTCTGTTAGGTCACATGTGTGAATATTTATACAGGGTTACTTGTAAAACACTAGGAACCTCTTAAGTCTATGTTAGGAACATCATAAACAACAACTTTTGTTCTATGACTTTTAAAAAGTTTATCATATTTTAGTTCATCAAATTTTCATACAGAAACAAAAATATTTAAATTGAACATTCTAAATATTACGAAGTCTATGCAAAGCAAGCGATAGTATAATAGCGGAGGGTAGCTGAACATGAACTTGACCTATTTACGGGCGACCCTCACTAGTCGGTCGGTCGCAATGATGCGCTTGCGTCGCGTCATATGTGTTCTTGTAGCGATATTCGGCAGTGCGGACGTAATTAGAATGTTTCGAAAGCCTGCTTACTATATATATATTACCTTACGAGAACAGTGCACCGGAACCGTAAGTAGATACAACATAATACAGAGTTGAAATGTGTTAGATAGAACAACGAAATCTTGAAGGCTTGTTTTTGGTAAATGTGTTATGTTTTGTTAAAAGTCGTAGAACAATACTTGTTGTTTATGATGTTAGTAATACAGTCCTGCAAAGTTGTTAGTGTTTTACAAATACCCTGTATATATATACCAAACTAGCGCCTACCAGTGGCTTCGCCTTCGCCTTTTGTTTTTCTATACAAACTTTAAACCTCCGTTTCATCTCCTTAGGGAATTGGAAAATCATCTCTTAGTGCTCGCCTAAGACATAAAAAAAACTTGTGCTAAATTTCACGCTCCTAGACCCAATACTTTCGGCTGTGCGTTGATCTTAACTATATATCATATCTATCATTTGACATAAAAATGAAAAAAACTTCAAATATTATAATTTCCAAAAAAAAAACACCCGCAACCTAACTTACCAGATAAAGCCTGTCCATGTTCACAAAAGAGAGAAACATAACATTTTCATTAGTGTTATTCTGATAGGCGACGCGACGGGGCTCCAATCTTAACATACATGTTCTAATAACATTCATGTTCTATCTAAACGAGTGATTTTGCTCCAAATATATTACACCAAAACATTTTTTTTTTTACTTTTACTTACTAATACCCACCTTTGTTCTCTTTAGTTACTCTTTGCGTACGGCTGTTATTATTTTTGTCTCGAGTTCCATAATAGTGTTAACACGCTCTCCAACATGGTAGGACGGTTTTGGTCCGTCGCACCAAGGTCGTGGTCCGCCAGTAACAAGGTCAAGCATGACTCAGCGTAGTTAGCATTAACTTACGCTCACACTAGGTACGACAGACCAAACTTACGCTGACTCACAATTGAATTTGGTACAGTAAATACCAACCCAGTAGTAGGTACCAAATTCGAGCGTAGTAACACTAGATCGACGTTAAAGGTTCTCAATAAATAAATAAATATTGCGTTTGCTATAAAACCTTATCATTATGTCTACCAGATAATGGGCTACCAAAGGCGACAAAACATCCTCATTAGTCAATAACTGCCAAGTCTCGTCCACCGAAGCTTTTATACTAATCTTTTTATAAAATGGACAAAAGTCTTGTTTATTTTTACTTCCAAAACAAAATTTACTTGCCATGAAAACGTGATTTTCAATTTCCTTTATAAAATGACTACGATGCAGCTTAATTTTTGTATTATCAAATATGATATTTGTCTGACGAGGTTTTGTAATCCTCACTAAATACTTTATCTTACGGAACTACCTCCACCTATTTTACACTAATTATGCTTACCAAGAAATGTTTTAGATTTCTGCTAAGGTTACGGGATAATTTCAGAGTTACCGTAGCTCTAAAACGAAAATTGCTCACAGGACAGATGGTCGATGGGACTAAAAGATTCTGGAGTGGTGAGTGTGGTGACTGCGTACCGGAAGACGGAGCTTTGGAAAGCCTATCACAAGGTGGACTGATGACCTAGCGATGACCGCGGAAATCGGATGGATGCTGTGGTGACACTTGGAGAAGATCTATATCCATGGATATAGACCTTCTCCAAGTGTCGCAACGTCATCCACTGTTGCAACAGTGGACGTCTTTCAGCTGAAATCAAGATGATGAATCGCCTCCAATAAAAAAAAAAAATCAACCGAAAGAATCCGACGGAACACAAAATAGATAGGTACACTACAGAAGACAATCTACATACAAAGCGCGCTCGAGCAACGCACACAGACACCGCTCACGGACACAATATCTCGGCTCAATCGCCCGGACGCACTCGTACAGTTCGGCGCAACGCGCTGACCCTAGCGCAGGTATAAAAATTAAAGTACATACCTACATGAGATTGACTTCTGTACCTATCTATTTTGTGGACGGGAGCTCTCCAATCCTATTACTTTCAACATATTTAATCTAAACGAACTACTAATAACACCTCAAATATTATATTTTCCAAGAACCAAAAAATATTACCGACATACATATTTATCAGATAAGGACACAAAACATCCTCGTTAACCGATAAACGGGTGTTGTCCATTTAGGCTTTTATATTCTGTAAAAATTGCCTAATGAATCGAAAAGTTGACTAAATGGCTCAATAATGGCTTCAAAGCGATGTTTATTTTTATAGCGTCTGAAAAAAATACGTGTCATGAAATCCTTCAGAAATACAACTTTTCAAAAGTAGCTACGTTATTCTAGTGTTTTAAGTTTTATTTCAAAGAACAAATACTACTGATACCGATTTAAATTAACATTTATTTTAAATTAACCTAAGGGCACACACCTACTCCTTAGTTGGGAAGTACTTATTGACTTATCGTCTGCGCATTGACAAATCTAGTTTTAATTTAAAAATAATCGACTAGTTAAATGTTTGTTAGCCAATTTGTGTTTTGTTGTATTTATTCATCTTTATTTTTGTATAAACCCCCCCTCATATCTCAAAGAACGTTTTAAGTTCCTTCATGACACACATACTAGACATTTGAGTTCATCGGAGAACTTGAAACTTTTGATGCCCTCGCATTCTACCAAATTCTGCGACAAATCGTTTACGGTTCAGGCGGTGCGATTATGGAACGCTTTGCCATTGTCAATTAGACAAGCCCAGTCGCTAGGTTCTTTTAAAAACCTTGTCAAAGAACATTACCTTTCTCTCTAATATTACTCTGATACTGCCAAATTTAATTTCTTCCATCGCTAATCTTTATTCTATTCTTTTTTCGCTTCCATTTAATTGTAACACATGATATATATGTATATGTATATATATATTGATATATATATATATATATATATATACCGCAGGCTACCCCCTTTTTTAGTTTAAGTTCTTATATTCCATCCCAAGGTTGTCTGGAAGACATCGCTTTCAGCGATAAGACCGCCACTGTGCACATAGGTTTAAGTTTCTGTGAAATTGTTACTATTTTGGTGTACAATAAAGTTTATTCTATTCTATTCTAAACCTCAACGTATAATGGTCTATTGTTATTTATGTTTTATTTTGTTTATTGCAAGATTGTTACTGTTATAACATATAATCCTTGCTGGCCGATCGGCGTCTCACCGTTGACGGCGGCTGGTGCTGAAAATCAGCGCTGTGGCTCTGTCTTACACGAGCCCCAGCATTTTGCTGAGCACCAGCCGTTTTGCACGGATGTGACGCATATACTACTTGCGTGCTACTTTAGTCGAATTTGTTATTTGTTTTATTTTAATGTATGCGCCATGTTTGCCGCAAATAAACACTTTTTCTTTATTTCTTTATTCAGTCTCAAACATCCAAATCCGTTCAGTTGTTCGTGCAAGAAGAAGTAACACACAAACTTAAGGGCCATGCACCCGAAAAGTGCCATAAAACAGTGATTTTCTGAGGCCTACTCTTCTGTAACGGCTAGGTCAATTGGTTTGAAAAAAATATATGTTTATTATAGATTCATGAACAATAATATCAACATTTGATTTTTTCGTGCAATTAATACTTTTGTCAAAAAAAAAATTTAGCAATTTCGCAACTTTTCCCTACTCCTTCGAAACGGCTTGGACCTTTAGAAACATTTTTACACATAAAAATTGGTGGTTAAATATCCTTCAAAGTGAACATTGCATATGTAAATCAATCAATATCTCGCAGAGAAAATGGATTTAAAGCGCTTTCCGGGTGCTGCTGGCCGCAAATAAATGCACAGATTTGCGTACTGCCGCCTAGGCGAGTGCGAGAGTTGCGTTCACATAATTTCGGTCAGATGGTTCAAGGGACTATACGCCTTAAGTCTTTGTAATATTAAAATGTTCTGATGCCAGTTGTTCTATCCGTCCGCGTGAAAGTAGAATTTTTTTCTAAGCAAACGTTCCTACTTACGGGATAATAGTTATAATAGTTTCAGCGTAACAAATTTACACATTCAAAAACTTGCGCCTTTATAATATCAGTGTGATAGTACGATTCTCTAGATATGTGCCCTTTGAAATATGCCTTCTGCATTTTTTATTCTAACTTTCCCATTCCCTTGATATGTTGGTGACTAATCCAGGTTTTCCCACCCTCACCCACAACTCATTGTGTCGTCTTCCCATGTTTCAAGCGGTTTCCCTCTTTCGATAATCAGGGGCCTAAGTCAACTATTTTTATAAATTCGTCATTCCAACACGATCCCATTGTCATTTTGCTAAAAGTTTGTAATCTGCTGATTCTTAATGATCGATCGTTGATCGGTCAATGGTCTTGTAATAAAATTGTGGTAGAATGACAATATCGAGCTTATTAAAAGCACTAATTGCGCAATGACGTCATAATGGTAGGTCACTGATCAAAGGAACTGTCAAGATTTGTTGAGATGCCATTTGTTTTATTGGAGTGTCAGTGGTTGACCATCGGAAAATCATAATGACGCCATTATATTAGTAGATTACCAAAACTTGTCAAAGTCAACAATTATGATATCAATGATAGACCATTCTGACACTATTGTAATAGCAGACTTGAAGCCCTGATTTATCAGATGAGAGGAGAGCAGAACCACCTCGTTAGTCGATAGCCATAGAGACCACCGACTTGGGCTTTTATACTCCGTTAATTGACAAACTCGAAGCGAGTTGCGAGGCGACTGTTGATTGTTTTTCTGCGATTCATTTATTCTTGTATCTATTCTTCATCGGAAACGTTATTGTTTTGAGATCGCTACCGCGCTGTCTTTTGTTATTATTAATTCAGATATTCGAAAGGTTAACAATAATTCCACACAATATGGATTTAATTAATATTTGTACAAAAGGGACAAATACTGCGTCGAACACAAGGATATAACATTAACTTGTTTGCGAGTCGACGCAGTACTTTTGAAAACTTTTTTTAAAATTATTCACAATCGCAATCGATTTTCATTGAATTTAGAGTACTTAGACTAGGTAATTTTTGAAAGCGCATAATCTATAGCACATACTAGGGATGTATTAGCTCCGTAACTGAAACGGATATAAAAATTCGGGATAGCATCAGATAACGGCGGAGTCTAAACGACAGGTTATGATAGGTTTTTTTTTGTTTTTTTGTGCGTACAGCCAAGGAGTGGAATTCCCTGCCGGAGTCTGTGTTTCCTGATAGCTACAACTTAGGGGTCTTTAAGTCAAGAGTGAATAGGTTACTTCTAGGGAAGCGTGCTCCATCGTCGACCACATCATCGCTTACCATCAGGTGAGATGGTGGTCAAACGCGAGCCTATCAATAATAAAAAAAAATATAAAAAAATGTTGGTTGGAAATAAAAAATAAATCTTGCTATATATATTTTACTTTTAAAACTCGAATAATCAGTAACATTTTTTTATATGTAACCGTGTTCGAAGCCAGTAGTATTTTTAGGGTTCCGTAGTCAACTAGGAACCCTTATAGTTTCGCCATGTCTGTCTGTCCGTCTGTCTGTCTGTCTGTCTGTCTGTCCGTCCTCGCTTAATCTCTGGGACCGTTAGCACTAGAAAGCTGAAATTTGGTACCAATATGTATATCAATCACGCCGACAAAGTGGTAAAATAAAAATTGGAAAAAAATGTTTTATTAGGGTAGCCCCCCTATATGTAAAGTGGGAAGTGATTTTTTTTTTAATTTCAACCCTAACGTGTGATATATCGTTGGATAGGTATTTAAAAATGCATAGGGGTTTACTAAAATCATTTTTTGATAATGTCAATAATTTCGGAAATAATCGCTCCAAAAATAAAAAACAATGTGTCCCCCCCCTCTAACTTTTGAACCATAAGTTTAGAAAATATGAAAAAAAATCTGAAAAGTAGAACTTTATAAGGACTTTCTAGGAAAATAATTTTGAACTTGATGGAAAGAACAGTTTTTGTACAAAAAAGACAAAAAGGTAAAAAATAATTTCTGGACTAAGTTTGTAGTATAATCGTATAATGCAAGCATTTTTTTTAACTCATAAGTGGGTACACTTATTGTGACGGACGGGAAACTACGGAACCCTACACTGAGCGTGGCCCGACACGCTCTTGGCCGGTTTTTTCCTATATCCGTATTCAAATCCGAGATTTCATATCTATAATACAATAAAGAGGTAAAATTAGTAATTTTGTATATCGGGGTAATCATGTACTTGAAAATTATTTTACTAATGTGTAGCTACACTAACTATTGCTATAGGCTATAAATTATTTTCATATCATGAGTTTTGCGGGCAAAACCATTGGTAGAAGCTAGTATCAAGTAAGGCTATAAACATTTAGGTCAAATACATTGTTTATGAAACATAAACTATGTATTTATGTCAAACGTTAAGTCTACAAAACGGACGAGGGTTGACAAAATGCAAGTCATCACCACCAAATACATCAAGTTCAAGTTTTACTGTGTGTTATCGTTTACTTAAACTGATGTAGGTTAGATGTTATTCAATATATAGAAATACTGTTACATAGAGACCATGTATGACGAACAAAACTATTATAAGATATATTAATGGATTTGTTTCTTTTGGATGAAAGCTTGAATAAAAATAAATCAAATTAAGAGCGGGTAAAAACCCATACTACAATCCTCGCTCTTAAGTGATTATGACCTTATTTCACACCTTTCTGGAGATGACAGATATCTTATGGTTATTATATCTAGTTTTCTATTGGAAACAAAACATGAATTTGTGTAAAACTATTCCAATAAAGATCTCTGAAAATCTGCTATTTTGGACAAAAACGTGAACTTATATTTATTGAAACCTTGCCCATTAAATTAAGATCCTGAATAACATAACTTATTTTCCGAAAACTTTTAAGGTTTTTCGAAAAACATATTTTTATTTTTCATGTTTCCTAGGACAGGTTTTGAGAATTATTTGAGTGAGCGACGGAAGTCACTGAATGCTCTAACCGACCGTTCAGGCGCTATCTTATTTCGCGTTACCTCTTTATCAGACATTGCGTTGGATGAAACAACCAGCTTTTCAACCATGTTAACGTAGATGGGTGAAAAAAAGAGGCCTCTTAAGAGGGCCCCTCATAAGAGGCTGCTTTTCCACTCGCCTATCGTCAACATCGAGCATGGTTTAAAAGCTTGTTACTTCATCTAACGCAATCCAACGCGATGTTTGACGAAAAAGCAACGCGAAAAAAGAGAGATAACGCCTGAAAACTCTGTTAGCATTCGGTAATTCCGTGATTTACTCGAATATTTTATAAAACTTGTTCGAGGAAATACGTGTTTTTTAAACCCTTAAAGGTTTTTGAAAAACATTGTCATTATTTAGAATCTTGATAAAATTTGTTAGGCTTGTACTTTGTTGACCTTTTTAATTTTTGAGTAAGATACGAAGTGTCAAAGTTCATGCAAAATAGCAGATTTTCAGAGGTCTTAACTGGATTAGTTTTACACAAATTAATAAATTGATTTCCATAGAAGCCTAGATAATATCCACAGATAGTGTATTTCCAAAATATCTAATGAAAAATGTGTAATAACGTCATAAAAGCGTAAGAGCGGTTGTATGAAAAACAGTGAAAATGTATGTCGAGATCCTATGACAACCCCCGCTCTTAGGCGGAGCGGGAGATAGTGTCAGACTCTTACTGACTAAAAAACCCATCCCGTTCCTTCATACCGGGGCTCGAGCGCCCTTTCGGATAACCCTGGCCCCAGTAGGCTTCGACCCGGCTGGGCCCCTGCTGTTGCTGACAACTCCTTGAGGCGCGCGGGAACAGCGCGCGCCGTCGACGACTTGGGCTTGGTCCGGACAGTTACCAGACGGCCGGACAGCGAGCTACCCATTGCTCACTGTCCGCAAGCCCGCGCCTACGGTGGCTGGAAATCGGGATCGGAATCCCGGCGGCGGCGAGAGCGCCGTTGCCTGATGCGGTCGGCCTCCTCCTTAGCGAGCATTACTGCTTCGCAGAAGTCGGCGACCGCCTGCCACTCCTCCTCGCTCCGGACCATGGCCTCGACCAAGGCCCGGTTCGAGAGGTCTCCGCCGCCGATCACTCCCACGAGGGCACGGCGATGCTTCGCCCAAGCAGGGCACACCGCGATTGTGTGCTCTCTACCGTGTCCTCCGGGCGAGATGCATCCCCTTAAGTTTGTTATACTACCTACCCTGACATTGGTAGATTCATTAAAAAATAAAAGGCTTGATATTAGAGCAAGACCCTAGAATGTAACTTGGAACGACACTAAAAGAAACAATAAAATAATAAATTAGGGGTCCGGTGTAGTAGTAGCTATTACCTGTAGCTATTTTAGTAGAAGCTACACTACACTGGACAAGACTAGGTAATCAAAATACAAATGTCAAAACGGGCCTTTATTTTTGAGAACTTCAGACTAACTAATAAAAAGTAAGTAGCCTCAGGTATAACAAACTTAAAAGGGCCCCTAATTAAGTTTGTTATACAGGCTACTTACATATCTGACATTGGTAGGCCAGGTAAAAAGCCGAGATCAATAAAATACTCTCAGCAAATACCCACGTCCAAATCAGTAAGTATCTGAATAGTATACTTGTGTGGGCAGATTATAATAGGAATCTTCTAGTACTGAACCCGAGTGGGTAGCCAGCCCCTAATGATGCCATGTTCAGCGGAAAATTAAAAATAAAGCTATGTTAGAGCAAAACGCCTCAGGCGTTCATAATTATTTTGATCTTCAGAGAAAACAGGATGCCATTTGTCCCCTTATATATCAGGTTATTTTTGTATTTACACGATGTAAACAAAGGCGGTGACATTTTGATAAAAAAACATCATGTTTTATTGGTTAGACACGTGTCATCCTACATGCTTTTCTTGTTTACCCAGTTAAGGTTTATTAATCCCTTGAACATCTGGCCGTAATTAAATGTACACAACACTCGTACCCGCCTAGGCGGTATTACGATCATAGATATATAGGTATAGATATCTGTGTATTTAATTCCGGCCAACTGCGTCCGGATAGAGGCCCGCTGACTTTTAAATCCATTTTCTTTGCGAAATATTGATTGATTTACACATGCTATGTTCACTTTGAAGAATATTTAACCACCATTTTTTATGTGTAAAAATGTTTCTAAAGGTTCAAGCCGTTTCGAAGGATTAGGGAAAAAATCCGCCCCTAATGATAATGTTGTTTATGAATCTATAATAAAAATATCTAAGGTATTTTTTTCAAACCCATTAACCTGGCCATTATTCGAGGAGTAGGCTTCAGAAAGTCACTATTTTATGGTACTGCTCGGGCTTTAAGCACGGCATAGCATAATCTGCCTTATAATGTTCTTATGGAAGATAGGAGTGCCACCTATGTATGCTGCAGTTAACGTAGCTACATACTAGACCCAAACAGTTTAACGAGTTTAGAGTCGATTCGAAAAAACGAAGATGTTGGTTAAAATTATGCGGGTCCTCTAAAACGGCCAACCATATCGAGAGAGACCTGGGCGTAGGCTGGACGGGCCCATTTTGAGATCGTGATCGAGTAGAGTGGAGAAAGGAAAGGAAGGCCTTTGTCAGTGGGACAATACAGTTTCTTTTTTACCATACCATAATCAGCCTTACAATGTTCCCATTGCTGGGACTCAGGCTTACTCTCTAGAAGAGGGATTGGGCGTAATCCACAACGTGAACCCCGTACTCGTCACGTCTTCGAATTTTTGGTTCTAGGACATGCCGGTTTCTTCACGATGTTTTCCTTAATTGTTTTCGAGAACAGTGGTGATTACACAGAGTATAAGCACTTGGTTGGGTTCGAACCCACGTCCTACATCTCGTAAGTTGGAGTCATTACCTACCAGTAGGCCACTACTACTCCCAATTAAGGTCTAGTCCCATAGTATCAGGACTCTGTGTATTTTTTATTATATTGATGGACTCTTGCATTTTATAGACCATGAGAAGCGTTTCTATCACACTATACAACACACAAGTAATCATAAGGTACCTGCTTTATAACGTTATAACTATTATATTTTTCGTATTTTCCTTCCATCGCAAAAATAGATCTACAGCCATTTAAAATAAACATTATAAAATCATTATTTTTAGTAATAAATAACAAAGGCGTTTCCTGTTGCAATAATTTATGTGGAACAAAAATAATTAAATCATATAAAATCATTATTAATTATAGACAAGATTTTTTTAGATACGCCTAACTTAGTAAAAAAAAAATGTGACTAGTTGAGCTTTAAGACTCTCTTATTGCCGACTGACTCACTTTAAACGTAAATCGAATTTAGTAAGTCATTAAGAAAAGGCTAATCATTTTACACATATTAACCAGAGTTACCTGTTCAGTGTTATATCATTAAAAATAATATAAAATAAACATTTTATATCTCACCGACCGGAAAAATAATGGTCGGTAATAATCTACGGCGCACAATAATATTATGAAACACAAATATTTTATATAGGTACCGTTCTATACTTAAATTTGACATACATACCGTTATTACCCTATGATATGTTTATTTTAATGCTGTTTAAAAAGTATGAGGTCGTAATGAAAGGACAAAGACCTGAATATAATACTACCTAGTTTGTGCCACTAACTTCGTATCAAATCTATTGTATTGATACATTATATTAAAAATGATATATTAAGTTAAATAAACAGGAAATCCTGGTCCAAGAAAGGAAGTTGCGTAAGCCTTCTGCGTAGTTCTTGGCATAAAGGATGAAAACATCCACTCATCCGAAGTCAAAGATATCTCAAACGTAGATAAATGGTACCTTCGCATATCTAATAATTTTTGCCATGAACGCTCTAAGATACCGTCAATAATAAATTAGTAACTACCACTAGGTAGTAATTGGATATTTATTTATAGGGTGTCGACATAACAAAGCTCCTTTTCTATGTTATGTATTGCGCATCAAACATTTTCCTCTTAAAATAGCATTTTAATAACCCAACAGTCGCATTTACTTCAAATGTTGCTGACTTAGAGACAATGTACTTAATATGCAATAATAATGTAATATTAATGATTGTTTTCCACTGACCTGAGTCGACTGGTGATATATCAGGGCCGTCGTGGGGCGCTAGCATCTTCATAGTGATGGCACCAGGTAGCACGCTACTTGACACCGACACCGTGGCGAATTACTTCACTATTTCACCGAAAAAACGACGGTTAATCGGGAAAATAAGGGAAAATAACTGGAGCCCAACAGGCTGTTTCTACACTGCACTATCGATCTGGTTCTGAGGGTAGTCACGCATGCGTGTGACGGCTGGCCGCGCGCATGCGCCCCGCGCAGCCGCCATCTTGAGCCGGAAAGGCGTCATGTGACAGTTGACAGTTTTAAGGCGCGTTTCCGCTGTTAATAATTGACGTGCAATCCTATTTTCCGATGACTAATGAGTTTCTCCGGCTGTCAGTAAGGAAAATGGATTGATATTATAATGCTGTTCTGTAATATACTATGATTGTTATAATATTCGAGTTTACCTAATAAAAAGTTGTCTAGATGCGAGTAAGAGAGTATTTTGACATTGTTAGCGATAGTAAAATACTTCATTTCTAACGTGTTTCAAACAATTTAAAACTCTAAATTGAGATATAGATCATATTTTTTTACTTTTAGCAACTTAGAGTAACTTTTATATAGGTCCTAGATATGTTCTTCGTACTCTTGAGTTTATTTTGCAAACTTTATTTCAACCAACAGCAACAACTTTTAATGCTTTGCCATTGATCCATTGTTTCATTACTCAACTTTACTGAATACCGGAATAACCAGAGAAGATTAAATCAAATATGTTTTTAAAACTTCGACTCTTATTCTCTGTTGTGTTTTTAGAGACTAGTCAAAGTGCATTATATCTCCCATACTATAATTTTCTGTGTTCTATTCCATGAATTGGTCTTCCCCTGTGCTAAGTTTTGTTTAAATCCTTTCTTCAACTTTTATAAATCATAGTATAGTGTTGATCATATGTTTTAGTTAGTTTAGTCTAGAGACAGAAACTTCAAATAGACATTTGAAGTTTCTGTCTCTACATCTTTATGTACTAAAGATTTTTTTTTAAATATGCATTACCTTGATACTCTTCCCTCAGTATATACTTTTCTAAGTGTTTAGTTTACTTATAAATAGTTAAACTGCTGGAATAATGTCTTCATTTTATAAAAATATGAGTTTTCATAAGGATAAACAACAAATTCAAAACTAACTTGTTATAAATTAATTTTATTGAAAATCGTAAATAAATTTACATAAAATATTAATAAATATTACATCACGTGTACAAACGATTGTTTGTTGTGTTGTGTGTCTGTGGCGTGGCAGCGGACTGCATGTGTGTGTACGTGTTTGTGTGAATGTGTGGAAGGAGTGGTGTCTAGTAGCCGGCCAGCTCGGCGAAGGTCGAGTCCATCTCGTCAGCCAAGCTCTTGTATCTGTCCTTGTTGATTCCGAGCTCATCTGTTAATAGATAACCATGTTAGAACACAACTTATACACGAACAAGAAGAAGCTATGCCAACAACTTTTACTTTATTCATTCAATTTGATATTGAGGTCTTCAATCGATTGAGAAACTGGTCATCTAGCATCCAATACTCAACACTAAGGGCAGTCGTGAAACATGAAATGAATATTTTATTGCAAAATGGTTGATAACGGAATGGCAGCAAATGTTCTTGGCAAGCCTTTGTCAGAGTCAACTAATATGAACTATAAAAGAAATAAACTGTCCTGAACCTGGAATAACTCAATATCTTAAATCTAAAACGATAACCTGAGGTAATAGAAATAATGTCGAAGAAACCGTGTCAATAGAATTAGAAATGTTACTTTTAATAATTGTCAAATTATATTTTAGTGATTCTTTAATACATATTTATGGCGAAGCGGATAGCTTTATAGATCATTTTATATAGAAAGAAATTAGACATTAAGAAACAACCAACATTACCTTGGAAGCATTGGTCCGCGACGGTAGCAGCAAAGCGATAGACATGTTAATCACAAACAAAAAAAGCAGGGCTCAACACAAGATGTCTCAAGGGTTATCACAATAAATGATTTGTAAATATATTATACGGCTATGCTATTCTGTACAGGGACAACCCTTCAAACATCCAGCAAGAGGTTAGGCGTTAGAAGAAACAGTTTAGACACTGAAAAACAATGGAACTCGTTGTTGTCAGCTAATCTACAGTCGGGCTAAACGATGAACTTTGAAAGGGAAGACAGGCAATGCAAGGTGACGTATCAAAATGGACTTTAGGGTAAAGTGATTCGGACGGTTTTGTCTTAAACTATGTGCTGTAGGGCTAGTTAGTATCCTGTCAGCTCGGCGAATGTGCCGTCCAAGTCATCGCATATCGCCTTGTATTTCTCCTTCTCGCTGAATAATGCGTCTGGAAAATTTAGTGATTTGATAACAACTTACGAATCGAACGAACGTTATCCCGGCCTCTGGACTTAAAGAATACGTAAGATAATGAGTTTTTATTAGAAAAGTTTTGATTAAGAAGCTTTTGCAATTGAGAGAAGCCATAGTATTCTCGTTTTGTTAGAATCGTTATCAATAAAGAAGATTTCGTTACTTGATATTTAGATTTGTTTTAGTTAAATCTTTGAAAACAGTCATAAAAATTTCTTAGTTTTTCTTTTTCATTTATGTTGATCTTATGTTACTTGATTAGACAGGATTTTGACTGGAGTCATACCTTCGAGCCTGTCGACCTCCTTCTGTAATTTCTTGACAGTCTTCTCTGCGAACTCAGCGCGGGCCTCAGCCTCCTTGAGTTTGCCGGTGAGGGTCTTCAGCTGCTTCTTGAACTCCTCGACACGCTGGTTGGCCTTCTCTTCCGATACTTCCAGAGATTTGAGGGAGTTACCTACGACCTGGGTGACAAGTTACGTTAATGTTTTAGAATGGTTTTTTAAATTTACCAATGGTTTCACTAAACATTCTCTAAAATAGTTACTACTGTGGTCACAATTTGTAGTCTTGTAACTATAGCACTGTTACTATCTAATTTTTAAACTATTTTATTCTATTTACCTTTAATTCCTCCTCAAGTTCTGAGATCTTGGCGTCTCCAGACTTGACACGGTCCTCAGCGACTTCGAGCTCGTCTTCAACGAAGGCCAGCTTGCGGGATACCTGGACATTTTACGTAATCATTTTAAATATCCGTTTTGTTCATTAGTTATAAAATGTATGTATGTCATCCATAACGATGAACTGAACTATTGATTTTTCTTCATAAAAAGAGAGAAAGAAACGACCCTGATATACGACGGTGAACGGTATTTTAAAGTTTGATATATCTTCTATAATATAAAAATGAATCGCAAAATGTGTTGGTAAGCGCATAACTCAACAACGCCTGGACCGATTTCGCTAATTTTTTTTTTGTTGTGTTTGTTATTATGAGGAGAAGGTTCTTATGGAAAAAAAAATGAAAATTAGGGTAGTGTAGGGTAGTGTAGGGTAGAGTAAGGTAGAGGAGGGTAGAGTAGAGTAGGGTAGGGTAGAGTAGGGTAGAGTAGGGTAGAGTAGGGTAGAGTAGGGTAGGGTAGGGTAGAGTAGGGTAGAGTAGGGTAGAGTAGGGTAGAGTAAGGTAGAGGAGGGTAGAGTAGAGTAGGGTAGGGTAGAGTAGGGTAGAGTAGGGTAGAGTAGGGTAGGGTAGGGTAGAGTAGGGTAGAGTAGGGTAGAGTAGGGTAGAGTAGGGTAGGGTAGGGTAGAGTAGGGTAGAGTAGGGTAGAGTAAGGTAGAGGAGGGTAGAGTAGGGTAGAGTAGAGTAGGGTAGGGTAGAGTAGGGTAGAGTAGGGTAGAGTAGGGTAGAGTAGAGTAGAGTAGGGTAGGGTAGAGTAGGGTAGAGTAGGGTAGAGTAGGGTATAGTAGGGTAGAGTAGGGTATAGTAGGGAAGAGCGGGAGCGAAGCCGCGCGGGCAAAAGCTAGTTTGAAATGAAAATCAGTTAGTAGAAATTGAAAAATTGAGGGTGACTAAAAATAATTATATGTGAAACTGCATACAACAGTATGTGGATATTATAGTGCAATGCACAATTTTTTTCTAAATAGCAGGGAAATAAGAGAGGAAATCAAATGAAATATTTTCATATATGTAAACGTTCAATAGATGTTGTATGAAGATGTGTACCTCGTCAGATTTGCCGTCGGCGTCCTCAGCGAGCAGACGCGCCTCCTTCAGCTGGTTGGTGAGCTGGTCCATACGCTCCTCGTCTTGTTGTGCCCTGTTCTCCAACACTTTGCACATACTGGAATAGACAATACGTTTCATAAATATATACCAATTAATTACAGAATATGTGTACAGAACTAAGTTGAATCATTAGTATGTTAGTTTATAAAAGTACTAGATTCTGCCAGCAGCTTCACCCGCTTAAAAGTGGGTTTCCGTACAAATTTTGGCTCCCGTCATCACCTTAGACCTTTTTTTTTTTTTCGATGGGAAAAATCATCTTATGAGAACCCCCGCTCTTGGGCGGAGCGGGAGATAGTGTCAGACTCTTACTGACTAAAAAACCCATCCCGTTCCTTCAAGCCTTCATACCGGGGCTCGAGCGCCCTTTCGGATTACCCTGGCCCCAGTAGGCTTCGACCCGGCTTCTCTGTGCTCGCCTACGTCATAAAACGTTGTGCAAATTTTCATGTCTCTAGTCCCAGTAGTTACGGCTGTGCATTGATATGTCAGTCAGTCAGTTTCTCCTCTTATTTGAACAGGTCAATTACAGAATATGTCGGCAAGACCAAGTCAAATCTTTAGTAACTTAACGTACAAAAACTTTAACAAGATCAAAACAAATATCTCCTCTCTGTGGGAGACAGTATACTGTTATCCACTGCGCAGGCCGAGTGTGGGATATCCACGGATCAAACTTCGTTTTTTTTTTTTTATATTAGGACATGCCAGTTTCCTCACAATATGAAACTTATTTCAGTCTAGCTAACTTGGCGAACTTCGGACCGCCTAACAGTCAATGAATGTAGTAGTATATTTCGATATAGTCAACCGATTGCGATGAAACAAAGCCTAAGTAGGCTTTGTTTTATAAGTAACTAGCTTTTGCCCGCGACTTCGTTCGCGTGGAATAGTGACTTCCGGCAGATTTTTGGTTTTACCCACATAGTTTCCGATCTCGCGGGATCTCTTCAAAAATGAAATGTGGAAGATATTCTAGGGAACTCTTCAAAAATCAACATAATGAGCTCTGCGTTTGAATTGAAGATATGTATACTCACTTAGGGCATTAAAGCCGTTATTGCCGATCGAAAAAGGCGAAAATGTTATTTTTCCCTTATTTTCAAAATATTATTTTGATTTGCCATTTCAGAAAAAAATACTGTTTCTCCCTTGACAAATTTTCTATTATTTTAGGCTTTAAAGATTATTAAAGTTTCTTACACCAAGACATTTCTGTATACCACGTTTTTAGTTTTGCCATCCTTTGCAAAAATATATAGGTCTTGTGGTTTTGACACTCTTGAGCACGCAACGTAGAGTTGTCCATGGGAGAAACAGTCTTTTTCAAGATGTACCCCCGCAACTTTAAGCGTTTGCCCTTGGGCTTTATTTATGGTCATTGCAAACGCAGTTTTCAGCGGAAACTGAACTCTTTTGAATTGGAATGGCAAATCAGTTGGAATGATGGGAATGCGGGGAATAATTACAGTTTCGCCTTTTGCCATTCCAGTCATAATAACGGCTTTAATGACATTCCGTCCTAAATAGGTTACTTGTAACCGTGTGCCGTTACATAGCCTTGGTGGATCTAGGTTTCTCATAAGCATCACAGGAACTCCAACTTTCAGCCTCAACTTGTGAGAAGGCACTCCTGATAACTCTAAGGAGTTGAAAAACTCTGTTGGGTAAGATGTCACTTGCTCGGTATCCACGACTCGTCGACACGGTCGTCGTCGGTAGCTAGTAGTAGGCTTGACTTCTTGCAACTCTTTTAGCTCGAGCTCCGCTGGAACTACGTGCTAAATTGGACTTGCGTTTTCTCGTCATTGAAAAAAGTAGTTTAAAAAAGAACTTAAACTAAAGAAATATTACAATCTTTCCGAACTTAAATTGAAAACTAACTGAAAACAAAAGAATTTAAAAAAAATACGAATTACTAACTTGATAACAATTTAAAAGAAATTATAATTTATATTACAACCTATTCTCTTAATAACCAAGCTTAAAACTAAATAATTTAAAAGGAACGATTTAATTAATTTAAAAATTAAAACGAATTTAGACATACAATTTTAGTATCTACTAATAATCGATTCGAGATCAAACTAAACTTACATTTTACAACAACCAGACAACCCAACAAAAAAACCTTTTAATCTACTAATATAACGGAGCCAATTTTAAATTTACGAAACGATCAATCCACAATTCCACGACAGTACCGTACCGAAGCGCTCGGCCGATACCCAACCAAATGCGTGTAACGAAACCATAGCGCGATCTATTTCGATCCCAAAGCCATCTATCGAGCATAGTGACAACTCGGATTATTTATCTATACTCCGTTCGGGCATTTTCTTTGTACTAAAAGTTTCATTATATTGATATTATTTTTTTCATACCTTTTTACTATTTATTTACTTTTTTCCGATGAATTAAAACAATAACATGAACCGAACTCGTGTAACGATCGACACCATTGCGCGATCACCAACTCGACATATAGTACTAATAGAATTATCTATACTCCGTTAGAGCATTTTCTTTGTACTAAAAGTTGTATTATATTATATTTTCATACCTTTTTACTATTTATTTACATTTTTCCGATGAATTTTCAGTACTGAATTGATGCCGACTCTTGACCAATAGATGGCGCTGTATGTCCGGAATAATTTTTTTTTTTTTTTTTGTAATAAATACTATCCTATGTCCTTTCTCAAGTTCCAAACTATGTCTGTACCAAATTTCACACAAATCGGTTCAGTAGTTTAGGCGTGAAGCAAAGACAGACAGACAGACAGACAGACAGAAAGACAGACAGACAGACAGACAGACAGAGTTACTTTCGCATTTATAATATTAGTTTGGATAAACCAAGTTACACACAATTTTTATGTATAAAAGTTATCTACGTAGATTTCGTACATTTGACGTGATGAACTAAAAACTTATTACATGTATAGATTTATCCATACCACGGGTAGTAAATTAGTTCTTCTGCTAAATAGAGTTGATTGTTGAGTTTGATTTCGGATAGCTTAGGTACTTCAGATATGGCTGGTATGTATAATAATGGCAGGAGTTACCGATATTCTGTAAAATTAGATTTACCAATCCCATCAAGTACTAAGATATACGTTTGGTAAGTAGGTCGATGTTGGAATATAAATAGACATAAGTAGTCTCTGGGATTCCAAAAATAACATTCTAGAGAAAGTTTTATTTCAATAATTGTACATCAGATTAACTCAAATAGAATTATGTAAACGAAAATGTATCTTGTTATTTGAAGTTATTTCACGAAATTATAATATTTCATGAGCTAATCTCTAATTCACACCAAGTTTCTAATTATAGCGGCGCACGTAATCCAACTGTTGTTTTACTAATAAATCGTGTGCGGCCGGAAAAATACGTCTCATTCTTGAATCACAAAAATATATATTCAGATTCAAAATAGTTTTTATTAACTTACTAAAACTTGAGGAAAGGTGGTATTAAAGTAAAATATTTACACAAATTTTAATAGAGATTTACATGACGACTTTTCTCTTAGTAATCTGTTTTCATCAGCTGTTTTTTTTAAACTTTCGCCCCACACTTTGATTGACTCCTGTATCGTGGGTGCGTTCACTAACATATAAAGTCCCATACACAAGACACCTAGACTCGAAACACTTGTCTGTAGTCTCTGTAGATTATACAAAAAAAGGTCTTTTATCTATGAAATTGCCGTTTTTTTTTTTAAAAACGGGTTGCTTTGAAGTGTTATATCTTTACACTTGGAATTATAAGTTCAAATAAACTTTATAATAAAGGTAAGTTATGCTTTTTTCAAAATTAGGTAGTTATTGGTTTCTTTATGGTTTATATTTTCTGTAATATCGCAGTACTAATAGTGCCGTCGAATTTCCATATTCACGTGACGATCATTTTTTAAAGTACAGTTTAGACAACAAACAGTATTTCGCGCCGAGCCTTGGTACAGGCCATGGTCCGGAGCGAGGAGGAGTAGCTGGCGGCCACCTCTTTCTGCGAGACAGCTAATGCTGGCAAAGGAGGTGGCCGCACGCGCAAGGGAAGAGCCCTATGATCAAGAAGAATATGTTTAGAGTATATCATACCGGTTGTTCTCGTCAGCAGACTGCTGTGCTTCGAGCAGCTTCTGCTGGGCGGTGCCTGACCTCTCTTCGGACTTCTCGAGGTCCTCCTCAATCTGTTGCACCTTCCTGTTTAGGGAGGCAACGTCAGCCTCGGTGGCGGTCAGAGTCTTCTCCTTCTCTTCCAAGTCCTTGTTGGCCTGTTCCAACTTGTTCTTGTTGACGATCAGGTCCTCCTCCACCTGGGCGAGCTTCTTCTGGAGCTCACGGACTTCCTCGTTGACCTGGAATGGGAAACAGATTTTGGAGTTGGTATCAACAGTATTGGACTCAGAATAGTCCCCTGTGGGACCCGTAGTTTGTGGTTAAACAAACTTTATTCTTTCAAAAATAAAAACCAATCAAACGCTCAACGCTACGCAATGCTAAATTTAAAAACGATTAACATCTCATTACAAAATAACTAATACAAATATTTATGCTACAATAATTTTATTAATTAATCATCTCAAATAATCCGAATTTGATTATTTATTGGTAAATATTGATTGAGGCGAATATTTTTTTATGATCTGACAGCTGTACAATAATAAGAGGTCGACACAAATCCCGTTGGGAAATACATATCCGACCTTTACTGAGCCTCAAGAAAACAATAAATATGTTAAATCCAATCCATTCCAACGAAACTTGTCTCGAAATAACGAGAATTATTTCTTTTTTTTTCTCGCTGAAATACCTGCTAAAAATACATAAAGCGTGGGTAAAAATGGGACAAATCTCTTAGGACTGAAATAGATTTATCGATTGCGTTTAAAGAGGCCTAGAAAAACGGATACTTATGTTGAAATGTTTAGAATATCGGTGTCCTTTTATTTCAGAGTGACGTCATCAAACGCGACCCTCTGACCTCGGTTATCCCGAGGAGATCAGCGGACTTATCTAAATACCAATTTTGGAAAGGAGAATATGGAATATGGATTGATGTTTTTGTATTAAGTTTTCATGTCAGTATAACTAGCGTTATAGTGGATATGATTTATTAATTTAGATTTTAAGTAAAGATGGCCTTTTTTTTTCTGAAAATGGATGCCAATTTTATTGCCATTATCTAGCATTATATACATAAATCTAACAAGGATTGATACAGTTAATCTGTAACGCCTGGGATATAATTTCATATCTAGCTACAACCACATAAAGGCGGTGTTGGCCGAAGGGTTTTTCAGATCTGTACTTTTAGATCAAGCTTGCACCCAAACGCCTATTGTAGCCGAAAAGATGAAGGAATTCCTTTTACAATTACGAAACTTTAAACGTATCTGAAGAAATCATTATCCCCAGAGGCGCTATGCTCATAATTTCAAGGGACTTACTGTGACAAGCACCTCTAATTTCCCAATATTTTGAATAACGTGAATTTTCGTTTTTTAACTACGAGAAATCGTATTGTTGATACTCAGAGATGGTGATACCAGCTTTAGTAGGCACTAGTAAAAGTGTATTACCTTCTCGGCGCGGAGGTTGGCATCCCTAGCCTGCTGTTCACAGGTGTCGGCCTTGTCCATGGCGTTGTCCTTCTCCAGCTTCATCGCTTGCATCTTCTTCTTAATCGCGTCCATGGTGGCGGCTGTGTGTCTTCTACGGTCCGGTCAAAAAAATACGCCAGTTACGGCCTGGAAAAAAAAAAAAAATTTTTAAATACACATTTTGAAAGGACATAAAAATTTAGGCTGAATGACTCGGAGTGGCATATTTTCTCTTTGATAAAACAACATTGCTCGGTTCTTTAAAATCTAGATAAAAATCCGGAGCTGCATGTTTTTTTTGACAACTCAACATTTCTCTATTTTTTTTCTAAACTTAAGTAAAAATCTATCGTCGGTATTACAGAAAGCAGTTTTAATTTGCAGTTTTTCGTTTGTGCTTTCCACAGTAAAATAAAGAAAACACAGTAACTGGATCAATTCAGTGAACCGTTTTCTGTTGACGACATAACCTACAATACAGCAGGGTTTAATAAAGCCACTGCTACGGCACTAGGCCAACATATAAGTACGGAGTTAATTGAAATCGTGACAATACAGCTCGAAACACGGTTGAAACCGTTTGGCGCTCCGCTGTGCTTTTAGAGCAAAACTCATAACATCAAAGTTTCAGGTCCTGATATTTTAATGGATGTTTAAGAGACTTCAAAAGGTTTAGACAAGATACTTCAGTTTTATGGGGAAATAAGTACTGTATTTTAGCCTCGGTTTTTGAAGCAAAATCTTTGTTTTATGATTCTTCCGTTTCCTCCTCCTTAGTCATTCACTCTTGACAGAGTAGTCATGGTTATCGATATAGCATTTTCGTCGGCCAGTGAGGCTCCCACGAGTTTCTTCTGTTCAGAGTGTATATATTAAAATATTGCATATTTTTGCCATATTCACATACATACTTTCGTACAAACTTACCTACATGAATACGGCAAAATAAAGCTAGAACTACATTAGACCGACGCTCACGTGTATCACGCCTGATTTGTACTTAGAACGACGTCGCGTGGCGTGGATCTAGTGTAGCTCTGCAAGTCTAGTTTCTATATAAAATGTATGGAGACCGACGCGCCCAGATCGGCGTGTGTGGCACACGTGTGCGCAGTGTAGTTCTAGCATTACGGTGACTACAATAAAACTACTAATCTTGTGTTGATTTTACACAAAATCTATAAGTGGCTACATTGCATGATATGTATACCCGACATTTAATATGGCTGACATTGGTTTTCCAACCATTACGAATTTTAATTTTGGTACCACGAAAATGTTGTCGCTTTGTCGCCAAATATTAAAATTGAACCATTATAACTTTTGAACCAGTAACCGACTTCACCGGTTCAACAGTTATAATGGTTCATACCTACTAGTACTACTTCCTTTGTCCCTAAACCCTATAATGTAAAACCCATAACCTCGTCCGTTAAATAACAGCAAAACATTCGTATAAAGTTTAAAAATACAAACTATTCCAATTTCAAAAGTTTAACTCTGCCATTCGATATGGCACACTGCCAACTTGCCAGATGTGGCAGTGTATAATTATTAGGTCTATGTTCCTGATACTAAATTATATTCCAACCTAATTACAAAGGAGCATGGCACACTTGGCTTGTTGAAATATTAGTGTTGAACACCCCTTCAGGGAGTTCAGAACCCTTGTGAATACGAACAAGGAAACAGATATTGTAAAGTATGTATGTTATGAAACTTGCTTCATTGTTATGTTTTAGGTTATTGTATCTTACTAGGTACACGTATGTAAAAGTACATCAACTTTAACCAAACTTCGAATGATGTGGTTCCCATTTCCTATCTTCCTCACTATTCTACGTACTACACTAATTATTATAATGATGTACATACATAATTACACACCGAATTAAACGCTTCAAATTAGATCTACAATACTATTAAATTCCGTGAATTGCTACTTAGCTCTCTTACTCTCTCCTAATGCTGCTGAGCCCGGCAGGGTCCATATTGATCTATGAGAATTTCCAACACCACACATGGGTTGCAATAAAGTATTGAGTATTCAAGTGCCATCGTTTACTAAACGTTTAAATATTTATAATATTCACTAGCAGCTTCCAGCGGCTTCGCCCGAGTGAAAGTAGAAAATTATCCCATGGTAAATACTCCCAGGATAAAAAAGGGATTCCATGTCATTGTCTACCCGTGTGTCAAATTTCATCCGAATCCGTTCAACTGTCGAGCGTGAAGAACTATAAAACATACAAACAAACACACAAAACGTTCGCCTTTATAATACAAGCGATTTAACACTTTATGCACACAAAAGAACTGAGGCAGACTTAATACCTTAGGCATCTTCTACCAGTCAACGTTATAGCAACCTAATTTTTATTTCCTTTTAAAATAAATATCGATGGCGTGACGATTTGGACTCCTACCTCAAGGATTAGCCAGAAGTGGCTAATGACAGAAAATAGTGGAGTAACGAAAGGGAGGCCTTTCCCCTGCAGTAGGACACAACGGGCTCAAAAAAAAAAAAAAATATCAACTTTGTATCCAACACAAATACAAAATGCTACACTCACTTCCAATAACAAAGTTCGTGTCAAAAGACAAATGACTATAAAGTTGTAATTTTATTTGCTACAACTTAATTCGTTATTAGCTATATAATTCAACCCTTTGTTTGCGAATTGTGGACGAAAGTTTAACCCTTCTGCGATGTAATTCAATATTTGTTTTGGAACCAAATCTATAGTACAGGGTATCCATACTTTTTATTTGTTTTTGCTCTCACTTGGATACGGTGAATAAATCTTAGCTCTGCACAGTATTGGCAGGGTTAATAATATTAGCTGCTGTGTCTATGGGTGGGTGTAATGTAGAGTGGGTGCGAAACTATGGTGTGACGTCAGCAATGGCGTCTGTGTTTACACATCTCATGTGAAAATGTATCGGGTTGGGAAATCTTTTAAAATAGATTATATCGTTGGCGTCGTCGGACATAGAAACTCGTTAATCGTATCTTTTTCCTACTTTTTATTAGGTACGTAGGAAAGAATGTACATGCGTTTTCTAGTTTAGTCTTCATGTGGGTAGATGCGAACTTTTATACACCCACGACCAGTTTTCAATGACGGAATTTACTCCCATCGGACTCCAAGTGATAGACAACCAATTAATTAGATATAAGGAATTCTATTCCTCTCCCAATCAATGCCCTCTTAACATATCATTCTCCAGAACTGCTTGTAGCGAGGATGATCTTCATCCGCCACAATAATATAAAACTATGAGTCATAGCTCCAAATATTCTGTCTGTATAGTTGTGCGTGATATATATTTATTTTTTTAACAATTATAATATTTATGTTTTTTTTTTGTTTCAGTCCAATACTAATCCATCAAGTTTAACTGTATCAATCGAAGAATTTTGGACTACAGTTACTGTCCCTTTCCATTTTATGAAATACTAATATGCACGCTTGGTTTTTGCAATTGACTTTAGACATTGGCAGAATGGTCGACATTAGCTTCTCTTCATCTACTTGCCATTAATAAAGAATAGAACAGAAAGAATTCTAACCAATACCCACTGACTTTACTCATAGACTTTATTTTATTGTCTCAATGTTTTCGTTACATACAAAAAATATTGTCGGGGTCTTCTGAAAATCGATACAAAGAGAAAACATTGAAGATTTACATAGTCTCATCGTTTCTGTTTACAAAAATATGACTTATGATTTTTTTCGTAGAACAGCAATGGACGTTGTTCTTCTGGCTGCACCATATTTGTGTTGACTGGTTTATGTGATGAGAGCAACGATAGCTCCGTTTGTTTACAATATATCGATAAAGAAATATAGATCAATAAAGAAATATACACCGCGCTGGAGAATTTTTGAAGGGCATTTTATTCGCGAATGTTACGTAAACCATGAAATGTGAGCTTTTTGTAGATACGCGTATGTGTTTTTCCGGTTTTTTTTTTGGGTTGCATATTTGAAACTTGTCTTGTTCTGGTAGAATTTTTGCTGAGTGATGTGTGTCAAGTGTTCATGTATTGTGTACTTTGTCATGTTCGTATGTAGAATGTATCGCAATCCCTAAAAAGCTTCTGAAAAACCGAATCATATTACAACAGCTAGCAACAGATTTAACGATCAAACATCAATATTCTCCAACGATTGCTCGCCGCTATAAAACTCGGGTTAAACGAAACGGAACAAACTCCGCGCGTGTCGGCAAACTGGTGAAGTTGCGAAAATAACGTAGTGACGTGGTTCTGGCGGACTGACAACACCACCGACATATTGTTCACGAAAATAACCGTGTTTTCACATCACTACAGCTGTTGCAGCCGGAGACTAAATATAAAGTTCGGAATTTTAGAACGAACGCTAATTTATGTAACGTTTACGCTTTTGCCTAACTTGGTTGTCACAGTTTATTATTTGAACTGTGATATTGCTTACATGTGCCATTCAAATAATCCAGATAGACCGCTAACATAAATATATACACCTCAACGAATGAGTGAATGAATGAATGTTTTATTTGCCAGAATACAGGTAGGTACATATTGTAGGTAATAATTAAAAAAAAGAGATATAGTTTTCAGTTGGTGTCAGTTGATCTGTATTGTAATTTTCCAAAGGGCCTTCCTCCTGATTAAAATAAAGATAGACCAAGAGGAAACCTTCAGATAGAAGCGATAAGCGTGGGTTTTCCACAATTTTATTCTAGCTTGCAAATGGAAAGTTCAAGGCATCTTATTTGTTTGTTCAATTTAAGCCTTATCCATGTCATTTTTAACAGAGCTCATATACGAACTAGAGTTTTAACGGATTAAGATTTTTTTTTCTTTTTTTTTAATGTAATAGAATGTCGGAGTTGAAAGTAATGGTAAGCCATTTATCAGTACTTCTGCCCTCAGAAGGAACATTCTTGAATAAACAAAATTCAGTAGCTTTTAATACTAAACTGAAAACCATTAGCTAAAATTCAACAAACAAAGTGATTTCTGGAATCACTAGGCATTCAACAATCATGCGTATTATTCCGAAAAGCTTTCGCTCAATCTGTGTCTAAACTCTCAAATAAACTTCCATTTGTCAGAAATCCAAACAAAAGAAAGTTAATGAAAAAAGCTTCTTTGATCCTAATCTTAAAAAATAAACTTCTTGAATTCATATCTTGCTCCGTGATTCATATTATACTAGATTGTCACGAAAACTTTTGAAAAATTCTCATAAAAGATTTCCTTGAATACTAAGACTAGGATGATATTTACTAGTCCTTTGAATATATTTTGGTTAGAGATTTTCATAATTTGATATAATTTAATTAAGTCCAAATTGTCAACACCAGCCCTTTCAAGGCCAGGGTCTACGTCACTAAATTCATCAATGTATCGACTGGTATACAATGAACTTGAATCTGAACTATCTAATCTATAAATCTTAAATCAAACTTTCCAGATAACGCTTCCAATCCGGTTGTTGATCCTAAATCAGAAAGTAACTTTAACTTCGTAATAAGTTCCTCAAGATTTGGACTGATCATACGAGTATTATTTATGTTTGAATAAACAAAGTTGCTCCAAGTATATTCAAAGCTACAAGCCTAAAGGGAAATTTTCTTTATGATTGTTGTATAATATGTACCTATATGCCTTAGAAAACTTCAAGTTTGAAGAACTTATCGCTTCAGAGAAAACTTGGCAACCTCTTGATGTAAACAATAACTTGAATGTTGCATTGTATCATTAAGATAATGTCCAAGTAAATATTTAAATTGAAATAAAGAAAGTAAAAGTAGACACAGATGTTTATAATGATGATATTCGAGAAGTTCCGAAGCACAAGTATGTACGTATACGTATATAGCCAAAGTTATGTATTAAAGTATGTAATAATGATCAGTTGAGAAGGTTGTTGACCAGGTGTAACGCGTCATGACAGGTGATGTCCTTAAAGTAATTAATCATTTTGTAAGGGTGGATCTTATAAAACGAAGGACAGTCTAGCGAAATAATTAATCACGGCACAAGAACATCATTGAAGAAGGAATAAAGGAGGCATTTTGAATTTAATAGCATAGTTGTTCATCAATTTGAAGTTCATATTGGAAAAATACAAATGCGCAATACAATATTAAATGACCGACAAGAGCCAATACTAACTAAGTGCGAAGAACGATTACAAGAAACTAGGTGCGTTCGTACGATGATGCAAAGATTAAAAAGATGTCACAAAGTATAAAATAGTTAATATGGAAGCTATAACTGTAACTATCTCCCGAATTTCAGGGATAGTTCAGCCCGTGTGTAATAGTAGGCGCTTTGAAGAGGTGCCAACATTCGGAGTTCCAGGCGCGCCGGTAATCGAGGCGTGTTTAAGTGACAACCGCTATCGCTCATACTTTAATCCCAAGATGATTTATAGCTTGAGGTGTAGCTTTCATATTAGTGCTATGTTTAATATTACTATTTTAAATCATTATTTATTAATAAGGCTGTAATACCTATTGTTACTATAGTCTGTTTAAAATTCCTATTGTTTTGACTGAAAAGAAAGTTTTAAATGTTTTTTACTTCCGAAATTTTTTTGGCGGTTACGTATTCAAATGTGAACATGTGTAGTGTTTGCGTGGATTTTAAATATAACAGTTTTTCATAAAACTATTTCATTTAAACTAATATGAACATCCATTATGTCAGTGACTTTCCAACAATATCCATATATCTGGACAGTCGGAGCTGTAATCGGAAACCGAACATCAGTAAACAACAGAGTTGTGGACCTAACGTCCTAATTACACGATATATAGGCCACGACTGAGGCTAAATAAAAATTGAGACGAGTTTCCTCATCTCGCTAAATAAATACTGATGTTCGGGCATGCCGCAAATAGGTTACAAGCGGTGTGAGCGCGCGGCGTGGGCGGCGCGCGGGGACTCACTATTTTCAGCGAGGACGCGCGCGCGATGAAACCCGAGTCATATCCATGGAACACGCTCGCCGCGCGCGCTCACCGCCCGGCCGTACGCTACACCTGACACTCAATACTCACTGCCGGACAGCCGTACTAACACGAGATATGCCAACACGAGCCAGAAAATACAGAACAACAACGCATCACAGAACGAAAGCACAGAGTCGCCGGAGTTAAAATCCAGGAGCTTGGATACTCCACACATGATGGCACTGCTGTGTCACTTGTGACGGTCCTGGCCGCGGCCGGTGCCTGGGGGTCCTGGTGAAGTATCCAAGCTGCCGGCGTGGCGGCGCGCGGCTGCACTCACCTCACGAGCGGGCTGTTCAAACGGCGGAGCGACACGCACTGCGCCGCGCCCGCCCTCGCGGTTTCGCCGCGCTCCCACCCGACTATTTTCGGTGCCAAAAATCCAGGATTCCGATCCAGCATAGCAATCGCAGCGAACATGCCAACCGCCACCCGTCACGCTCCCACACACAGGTTCTCCACTATTTTCGCCACGACCGTTAACAGACGGACCTGTGACGACGTCGGCGGATGTGAATATCGAGTAGATTGATAGATCGATGATATAAAAACACGCTCGCTGTCAATGCCGGCTAAATCGATCAGGTGGCACTGTCCTGCTCGCGCGACGCTAACATTCGTGTTGCAGATTTCCCAAATTCCGAGAGCCATCCGGCTGGCCGACTCTACTATATTTAGCGTAATACCGAACCCATTGAGATCGACACGCGGCTTTCATCTGGCTATAACTAATAACAGCAAACTATTTGCATTTAAATAAGGCCGGCCATGAATCATGTTTGTTTGGCTCTTAATTGCTTGAGACATATTTCATTCATAAAATTCCGGAGATCTCAAAAAGGACAGGGGACAGAAGTAATAGGATACCTTTCGATGTACACCATTTAAATTTCCATTTATGAGCGTGGGTCTCTTATAAGCCCCACACTTCCCACGATTGCTGATGATAATAATGATGATATTAACGAGTACTACGACCTTTATAACGATGACTTTTCTCAAAAATTTTGCTTGCGAAAGCTAAACGTGCTGAACCATTTATTATTTGAACATTCCTTGCTAAAAGGATTCTATTCTCTGCTTTACTATCAGACCACCTCAAGCTAGTACTTGTTCACCTACACCACTACTTGGTCCCCTCTGACGATAGACAGAGTGCGAGATAAACATCCAACTTGTTACCCTAAATACCCAGCACGTTCAAGGGCAGTGACAGCAATGTCACTAGTGCGAGAGGTAAACTTGGCTTAACAGGTTTAAGCTGCTCTGCTTGTTTTTTTTTATAAATAGCTAGAAAACTATGTCATCAGAGAAAATTGAAGAGATTTTCGCATACTTTGTCATTTTGTTGTACGGTCTATCATTCTGGAAATATTGAACTTTTATTTTTTGTTATTGGCTGTTGTATTGTGTCATTGTCGAATAAATATAATCTATTCTATTCTAGAGCGTATGCAGTTTTTTTTTAATTTTAATAAATTTTTCATTGGCCGTGTTTTTTTTTAATGATAGTCAGTTTCCGAATTGGAAAATTGACACGTATATCTATTTTAGCTACGTTACTTAAACATTTTTTAGCCTATGACGCTGCTAGTATTCCATGCGGAAATACGTCTTGTCTTACGCATTTATTTGAAATAGTACTTATATCTATAATTATAATACCGTTGTTTTGTTTACTTTTCCAGTCGCCGGAAAAATCATTATTGGACTTGATGTAAAGAGCTTTGACGTTGTGAAAACCGACCTGGAAGACGAATAAGGATTGTATTTAAAATATGTACATACAGTTTCTAAAAGAACATCTATTCCTACGTTTTGATAGTCCTTGATATTGAAAAGAAAGAAAGAAATAAACTTTTATAAGTAGGAATTAATATAACTCTAGAAAGTTTCTTTCTCCAGTGTCAGAACAAATAACATAATAGTACATTGTTACCCGGGGTGAAAGTAACATATTTCGTCCCGAGAAGGAGTTGGTCGAGGGACTAAATTAGTTACTTTCACCCCGAGGTAAGCACTGTGCTTTTCATTACGAATGCAAGGAAAGTAAAAATAAAAAGTTTGTAAAACCTGAGTCGTCGTACCTATGATTTTAAGTAGATATCTTTCTTCAGATTTAGGCGGTAAAAGGTATTCCACTACTGCTTTAGCCTCTTCTCTTATGAAATTAGGCGTTAAATCAATATTTTAATCTAATAAACATAACGTGTTAATACAAATCTCCGCTGTACGGAAATGTAAACAAAACTTGAAAAAACCAATGACTGATTGGCACTTTCCCACCGTTTTGTTTTTTTTTTCTGTGGCCGGCCAGCTATTCAGCCTCATTGAATATGTATATATAATGTTCCCACTGCTGGGAATCCGACCTCCTCTCTAGGAGAGGGAACGGGCCGTAATCCACCACGCGGAGAATAGGCTCTCAATAGAGTGAATAGGCTCTCAATAAACTACCATCAACGATTGTATCACTGCTTACCATCAACGATAGCATCACTGCTTACCATCAGGTGGGATCGCAGTCAACATTTAGAAGTTTTTCCTTTTATAAATCAACGAAAAAACTTCTCCCGCTCTATCAAGGGTGAAAGAAGTTGTTTGAGAGTGTCTGACACAGCCTGTCAGAATTTAAGTGACTTAATCTGCCTGTGTTCCTTCAGTTATCTTTTGCGTTCCTTACCTTTCGTTCTTTGTTCGGCGTATCTTCTCAGGGTAAGTCAACTAAGCAACTAGGAAAACTAGCCTTATCTAGTTTGAATTGACGAAAACATCGACGTGTTATTAGTCGTTGTATTAGTCTTATTTATAACCTGTTTGCAAAATAAATATCATTCATAAGGCATGAAGTCTCGGTAGATCTGCAATTGATGGTCACCCTGAGTTTTATGTCATCTTTATAGTTCTGTATGTTTTTTTTTAAAGCTCTTTTCGATCTTTTGCTATTCTTGTCTATTCTGGACCAAATGTCCAGAATAGAGATCGAGATAGATCGAGTTGAACGGAAAGCTTTACAGGAGGCCTTTGTTAAAGGACAATCTAAACCGGTTGTCAAAAAAAATAATGTTTTAAAATAACACTTTCAATTCATCTTCATCATCTTCAGCCTTTTAATGTTCCCACTGCTGGGACTCAGGCCTCCTCTCTAGAAGAGGGAATGGGCCGTAATCCACCACGCGGGCCCAGTGCGGGTTGGTGGATGTCACATGTCTTCGAATTTTTGGTTCTAGGACATGCCGGTTTCCTCACGATGTTTTCCTTCACCGTTTTGAGAGCAGTGGTAATGAAATAAATTACACAAAGTATGTAAGTAATAAATGCGCCTGACAGGGTTTGAACCCGCGACCTACAACTCGTAAGTCGGAGCCATTACCACTCGGCCACCACTGCTCTCCACTTTCTCTTTTTTTTCTTTCTCACTTTCTTTTAAGGCATTTAAATATAATCATTATAATAAAAAAAGAAAATGCATTTTTCTATAGTTCTTAAGACATGTCCACTGTTTTTAAAGGATTTTTTAGAAAATGCATACGTATCCACCTAATAATGTTGGCAGCCGCTTTACTCGATTGTTAGATCGTAAAGAGTAAGCACGTAACCTCACGCTTTAGATTACTACTAGCTGTGCCCGCGACTTCGTTCGCGCGGACTACAGGATTTTGAATTTATTTTTTCTAAAATAAAAGTAGCCTATGGTACTCCTTATTACATCAAAAAAAGCCCCGTCAAAATCGGTCTTGCCATTTCAGAGATTAGCCCGGACAAACAAACAGACAGACAGAAAAAAATTGTAAAAAATGTTATTTTGGTGTATGTACCGTATATACAGTGAAACCTGGTTAAGTGAGACATCAAGGGACCTGCAATGTCGTTTCACTTATAGAGGTATTCCACTTACCCAGTGTCTCAGATATACAGGTATAAATAAATATCTGTCTCACTTACAGAGGGTTCCATTAATAGAGGTGAGAATACAGGTTATTTCAGTTACTTACGTACTTGGAATTACGTGTGGAATTTGTGGGTAGAATAAGAATGAGTAAACAAACAATGTTATCTCAGTTACAGAGGTTTATGCATATAAAATTAATCCGCTATCTCAGTTATAGAGGTAACTATGATGATAAATCGAAAGAACAAATCCCAGATATAGAGGCTTACCTCGTCCCACTAACAGAGGTAATTCAGTGCCAAAGTGTTGGGACCTCAGCATGAGTTCCAGTTATGGAGGTTTCTCACTTAGGTATCCAGGTCCCACTTAACCAAGTTTCACTGTATATTCATATGCATGTAGTAAAGAGCAGTTATTTCAATATTACAAACAGACACTCCAATTTTATTTATATTTATAGATGTATAGATGATAAATGATACCTATTTATTGAATAATATGCGTCGTTGACGGCGCGTAATGTTCCACGCGCACCTCAGAGATGTCAGCATATCCGTAGGGGCCCAGCAGGGTCGAAACCTGCTGGGGCCACGGTGTGTCCGAAAGGGAACCCCGGGGACCTGGAACGCAAGGTTAAGAAGGAACATAGAAGTGGGTTTTAGTTAGTAGAAGTTGACACGCCCTGCCGTTCCGCCCTAGAGCGGGAGAAGCCTTTGAATGATTCCCACCTTATCTACACTAATATTATAAAGAGGTACAGTCTGTCTTGATCATCTCTTTGCAACCTTGATTATTCAACCAGTGTTGACTAGATCAGATTTCAAGAATTTGATTAGATTACTCAAGTCGTTTGACTTTTTAGACAGACTATAAAGTTTGTTCTTTTTTTATTTTTTTGTTTGTACGAAGTAATCTCTGAAAGTAATTGTCCGATTGCTAATTTTATTCACAGTTAGAAAGCTGCTTTATTCCTAAGTGACATAGGTTATATTTTATGTACGCGGGCGAAGCTGCACGCAAAAGCTAGTAAATAATTAAAGAGGCTCGCGAAATTCAAATTTTTTCATTCAAGTTTTTTTTTTGGATTTTGCAGATCAGTGTCAAGTCGTATATTTATTAAAGTATGATTGGCGGCCATAATAAAAATATAATCGTCAATACCACCCTGTCAGTTTGTCTAACCAGACGTATCTATATTTAAGCCAAAACAAAACATAAAAAAACTGTCCTATGGCTACTATATGTTAAAATAATGCAGACGAACAGTTATTTTTCTCGTGATTTACATGTGCTACGAAATTTGTAGCATTTTCGTAGCGCGGCGTAGCACTTAGCACAGACCCCTATGCCCTAGCGTAGAGCCAAAGCTGTAGAGGCGTAGACCCCGTAGACCTAAAAGTGCCTTTTAATAGTTTGCCTGTACTTACAGAACGCTGGAATCATTAAAGGTAGGTCTAAGCTAGTGATACCGCGTACATTGAAGGATTGGAACGGTTTGCCAGCAGCGGTCTTCCCGTCCGTTTATACTCGTAATTTAGGTGTCTTCAAGGTTAGAGTGAATAGGCTCTTAATAAACTAGCGCGATTCACCATCAACGATTGCATCACTACTTACCGGATCACAGTCAAGCATTAGTTCCTACCATTTAAAAAAAAAGAGGAGCACGAGCCCAGCTTAAATTTCAGAATTTGAGCTCAGCTTGTGCCCCGCTTGTGTTCGGCTCCTCTAGGCTCTAGTAAACAAACCTTTATATACATAGGTAGGTAAGTTATAACAATCCCAATATACATCTGTTCAAAATTTAGGCATCTTCAATTACATGTCGTTGTAAACATTGTGCTCTATTTTTTGTAGCTATTTATATAATATAAAATATTACTATCCGGAGTTTCTCTTCATACACACCAGATACCAGGGGCATACACGTGGAACCCACGCGCCTACTCTTTACAATACCTACTTTGCAAAGGCGTTTCCAAAAAGCGTAAAGGTTACATACTTAGGGACTGAATTCTAACAGACTGCCTACTGAAAATGTTTAGAATTAAAGAGAGTGTCTTCAAACAATTTCAGTATGTTGGTAGTATATTTCTCCAATTTAAGAGCGTTGATCTTAAAGCTCTTTGTTCTAGGTGGGACTAATGAGATTCCCTGCCCTTTCGTGTCAGACTTTTATAGACTAAAAACCCACTCCTGTTCCTTCATACCAGGGCCGAGTCTTCCTTTCTAAAACAGACCCTTGGCTTCGACCCTGCTGGGTTCCTACGGAAACGCGCGTCGAACAATAGGTACGCGCCGTCGACGACTTGGGCTCGGTCCGGACGGTTACGGGACGGTCGGACGGCGTACCCATTTCTCGCCGTCCGCAAGCCCGCATCTTAAAGCCCTTACTCCAACAACCCCTTACTCCTTACTTAAACTACTTCTTCGCCATAAAACAGTGACTTTTTGAAGCCTACTCCTCGGTAACAGCTGGGTCAATATATTTAAATATATATATATATATATATTATCATATATGATTTATACATAACAATAGCAACATAATTATGTTTTTTTCGTATGACTAATTTGCCACAAAAAAAAATCTTTTAATTCATTAAACCCCAAGCGAACACGTACCTATTGTATTTCTATTGTGTCTGTAATTTCCACGATTGAAAGGTTAATAACATATTTCTTCGCATGTTTTCCCTACTCCTTTCAAACGGCTTTGATCGTTAGAAATATATTTACACAAAAAAGTTGAGCGTTCTTCGGAATATATAAAATACACCTACATATATAATAGCATATGCAAATCAATCAATACTTCGCAAACAAAATGGTTTGAAAGGCCAGCAGGACTCTATGCGTGCGCAGGCGGCAGTACGAGTGTGTGTGCATTTAACTCCGGCCAGATGTTCAAGGTACTATACGCCTTAACCTTTTGAATGTCTTAAGTTACACAATTCGACATAAGCAAGTCTTTCTATTGTGTCTCTAATTACGGCATTCGATGAGTTAATATACCTAAAGCTTAACCCCCCCCCACACCTTTTTGGTGTACAATAAAGTTTATTCCATTCTATTGTACCCACCCTCAGCGATCCCCCTACTTTTAAAATAAATAAAACACTGATTAGATTTAATATAAATTTATTTTACAAGAGTGAACAGTTTAAAGCGCTGATAGGTACACTTCCTCAGAAGCTGCCATCGAAAGACTCACTGGAATGAAGAAGGGATTCACGAAGAGTATGAAGCATATAGAAGTATACAATAATAATTGAAGGTACAATCATATTGTCGTACAAAATCTAAGCTAAATGAGTACAAACAAGTACAAAAGTTCACAAAACTTATTAATGATCATAAGATTATGTGTAATTGGTTGTCTTAATCACACTTTGATTTTGGATGGATAACTTTAATTTCTACACTCACTCTCACACATAACCACTGATCACAAGTGAGTGAGTGTGTGCGGTCTTTGATTCAATGTTTTTTCTTTTATTCTGTTAAACTCTTAACCTATTGTGAAACAGTTCTTAAGCAGCCTAAGAGCTTTTTAACTTTCTTCATTGTAAAGCAAAATGTATGTAATGGATGGCAGATAAATTATAATTTCGATGTATCTCAAAGTGTGACCAAGACACAAAAATAGTGTCTTAAACTCAAACAAAAAAACTCGTTACACATTTTCATAAGATTATGTTTTACACATCATAAAAAACGATTCTCGTAAAAAACTCGCGGCGAATATACAGAAAACTTCGGCAGTGTTATTAGGCGCATTCAATGCTACATAAAAGTGAGCTTTGAAGTATTAAGATAGCTGTATCTAACTATATAATTTTCTTTGCACAAACTCAGTTAACGACAGCGTTTTAGCTACTCCGTAGGCGATTGTGTAGGAACGGAAGCTATAGTTTCAAGTTACATATTAATCATCTTTTAAATTTCTCTCTCTTTATCATAGACATTTCCTATTTTATTTCGAAAATAGAACCAAAACAAATACGTATGTACTCTTTCTTTTTTTACTTGTCAAATCATCATATGACTTCTCCTGGTCTGGGTGGACCGAAAGGACTATCAGACTTTTAGACTAAAACCCACAGTGTTCCTTCAGTTGTCCTTTGCGTTCACCACGGTAACTCTTTCGAACAATCCGTAGCCCTAGCAATATATTTCTTATCTCATAATTCGTTATTCACTTCAACCTCACACAAATCAAAATGATTTGCTTTTCAAACGAGCTCAAAAGTGTGTTAATAGCACTGACTCATCATTTGGTATCCTCAACATTGTAATTCAGTCATATTTAAACGGCAACAGGATGATCCGGAATAGTAACATGATGCTAAATGCTTCACATTCCAGCTCTATACAAAATAATTTGGAATATTTTCCAAAAGCAAGCAAATAGTCCCAAAATGTTTCAGAACATCCCTTAAGAAAATAATCTGACATCTTCTGACATATAATAGCAAATAATTTTAATTACATATGGATATTTTGAATGATAGGTAGTTATTAATAAATACTACAATAGACATATTGTACAATTCTCAAAAATATTTATTACAAATAGACATCTTGATAACAACGATAATTCTGGACATCCTAATTTTGAATCATACAACTGTTCATTTATAAATAATTTTAACAAAAAAAGCAACGTTAATTTTTTAACTTCAACATTTTGTTATTAGATTTTTCAAGAGATCGTTTTGTCTGACCGCTGTCACAGCAATAAGGCGTTCAAATGAAAATAGACTACATTTTTACATCTTAGTTTAAAAGGAATAATTTTTTTCAGAAGTCTAGAGTAAGGCAATAAAACAGTTCGCGAGAAATTCTCTTAAGCGTAAACTCTCTTTGGCCAGAGAACGTCCATACTTAGCTTTAACACATTTATTCATTTTGCGTCCATAGATACCTACCTACTTCATATGAGCCTTACCTATAGAATCTTCATACTTTCATAGCATCAACAGAGTATTTCGGCCAGTTCAACACATTTCATTACTTGAAAGTTAAATGGTATCTAATTAATTAATGAAGCAGTCCTAATAAATTAAACCAGATGCAAACAAAGCATCCAAAGTAAACTATCGTTGAAGTAGTTTGTCCATTTCTCAACGTGAGCTCTGTGCAAAGAATATGGAGTCCATTATAAAGTACAATACATGAAAACTACTCTTTACTTCTATATCTATCCAATTTGAGTATTATTTTTTAAGGCTTCATGTGTTGTTCTTTCATAATAGGCACGTTTTCGAAGCAACATACACTGCGTGCGCCCGCAGTTTTCCCGCCATTTCTCCACAAGATGGCGGCCGCCCCAAGATGGCCGCTTTCAGTTTAGTATCCTGACAGATCAGCGAAAGTCTGGTCCACTTCCTCCGCTATAGCCTTGTATTTACTGCGCTCTTCGACCACCTCGTCTGTTAGTAATGTTAGTTGGTTAATAACACATTGTGAATATGAATAGAAAGTTAGTTATTAATTGATAAGTACATATTTAATTTTATTATAAATATTTGGGGTCGATCCAGGAACGAAAAAAAAATCGATATACATAGCTCTCTTAGTTTCTATCTACATATATATTGCAGTTTAATTTCCGCACTCAGTCCATTGTGCATGGTCTCTTCAACTTGATTTTCTCCTTAATTCTCTGAAATTCCCTACAAGTCTTTGGAATACAGGCAGTGCAACATAAAATGAGATAAGCTTTCTATTTACTGCATAAGAAAACTGGCTACTTACCCATCAGAAACAGATTTATAGGCTTTACATACATAGATGGTATACATACTGGACTCTAAAAGCATCGTGATCGGTCTTCAAGTACATAGTTGTATTGTACTTGTTTTAGATTTTTCAGTTAAGGAATTAGAATTCAAAATAAAAATTGTGAAAAAACTAAGTATAGGTGTATATTTACAAGCCAATTCCGTAAAACTGTTTTAATTAGTTATTCAGAAGGATTTTTCTAAATGATATCGGATGAGATCGTATATTGAGATATGTTCAATCGCCAAATTATTGAAGGAATAACGTTTCAATAATTTGCCGGAAAAAATCATATGCCACCACCAGCACGGATAGCAGGGATTCCTTTATATTTAGGTACAGGTAAAATACAGTTTCTCGAAACCAAAACAGCCAATATTGCAATCATCACCATATATATCTACAATAGCAGCAACAGATTCTATAGATACTTCTACTCCTAACTACCAAGATCTACAAAGCAAGGTAATATCTACAGGAAATAAAATAAAACCAGTCATAAGTAGATAATAAATTAATTTATTATATTACTCGAAAATAAATACCGCCATAAAACTATGGATTTTAATACTTTAAATTAGGAGT
Organism: Mythimna ferrago; assembly: GCA_910589285.2. NCBI lineage: Eukaryota > Metazoa > Arthropoda > Insecta > Lepidoptera > Noctuidae > Mythimna > Mythimna ferrago. Next base: position 7,927,533 of record OU342689.1, read on the forward strand.
ATAAAATTATAAAGTAAAATACACGTATTCGGATATTTGAATGGCGGCAGGTGGTAGTGACCGCGTGACGGACGGACCCGCACTTTGCCGAACCTAGCCGATTGTGCCAGTTTATTCCTTGAGGATGAGCTCCACGAAAGCGGTGTCCAAGTCGTCTCCGATGTCCTTGTACTTCTCCTTCTCGGCGACAAGTTCGTCTGCGTATTGGACACAACATTACATCATTTGCCCAAATATTATAATACAATATTATTTCAAACAATATAAGATCCTGTGATTCCTTTCTATAATTTATGCAGATGATAATCTCTTTCCTCAAGTCAAGTCGTTAGCAAAATTAGTTTCAGCGTAATGGCGGTTACAGACGGTGCGTCGTGTTGTATGCTCGCGACTCACAACTGTGATAAGCGCAAGCGCATTCCTTCAAAGCCTTATGCTTGATGATTATAAGGCATTGATTTGATCCTTGTTTCAGTGTTCAACACGATGTACCACTCACTGCTTACAAGTTACCCGTCTGTAAGCGCATTAAGAGCAGCACAGCAGTAGTAATAAAATTATATGCTTACATGTTTAGATCCTTGTTATTCTGAAGCCATGCCTCGGTCTCACTGGGTTATAAAGCTTGTTTGTTTTTGCGTCGACAATCAAAGGTTCCGACTCGTCGAAGTCTAGCATGCAAACTCAGTTAGAAAGCTTTCGGTAGTAGTTTTGTTATGGTTTAATGATTGACTAGAATATCAAGACGCGTTTGTCGCGTAACGTAAATGCATATGATCTTGGTGGTAGCGGCGCGTCAGTGGCAGCACGTGCAGCGCTCGCAGGCGCGGCCGGGCGCCACGGCGGCCGTGCGCAGCCCCAGGTCGTCGAAGGCGCAGTCCAGCTCGCCGCCGATCTCGTGGAACACCTCCTTGCTGGCGATCAGATCGTCTGCGGACACCGGGCGGTCACTCGCAGTAGCTCGACAGCGTTAGTCGCCAAACTCACACGCATGCAGACACGGGCCGCAAAGGGCAGAACGGGGGACAGAAATTCCATCAGCTATAGTTTCAGACATTTATTGTCAACATAAAAAATAAATCTCCGGGAGTATTACGCACTAATTTCCACCGGGGCCACGACTCGGTACGCGGTAACAGAGTAATAGAGAGTCCAGAAGTTACGAGCGAAAGGTTATCGTGTTTAAGAAGGCGGCGCGGCTTCGGCAGGGGGAGCCTCCGCCGGGGGAGCGGCCGGGGCCGCCTCGGGCGCCGGTGCCGCGGGGGCCGGAGCGGCCTCAGCAGGCGCTGCCTCCGTAGGCGCTGGCGCGGCAGGCGCCGGCGCGGCAGGCGCAGGCGCTGCGGCGGCGTCGGGGGCTGGGGCTGCTGCGGGTGCTCCTTCTGCAGCGGGCGCAGCAGGAGCTCCTTCCGCAGGAGGTGCAGCAGCCGGTGCTCCCTCTGCGGCAGGTGCGGGCGCGGCTCCCTCAGCGGGCGGCGCGGCGGGTGCGGCACCGTCCGCGGGAGGAGCAGGGGCAGCACCTTCCGCGGGAGGAGCAGCTCCCTCTGCTGGCGGGGCGGCCGGGACAGCACCGTCAGCAGGAGGAGCGGCTCCCTCGGCCGGGGGAGCGGCGCCATCGGCAGGGGGAGCTGCCGGCGCTCCCTCCGCCGGTGGAGCAGCTCCGTCTGCGGGCGGCGCTGGTGCTGCTCCTTCGGCAGGTGGGGCTGCACCGTCTGCAGGCGGCGCGGCGCCTTCAGCCGGAGGGGCCGCACCGTCTGCCGGGGGTGCAGCCGGAGCTCCTTCAGCGGGCGGAGCGGTTCCGTCGGCGGGCGGGGCACCTTCGGGCGGCGGTGCGGCGGCGTCGGGCGCGGGGCCCTCTGCGGGCGGCGGGGTGGGCTCCTTGGGCGGCGGCGTGGGCACCTTGGGGTGCAGACGCTCGTACTCCTTGCGCGCGGCCTCGCGGATGGCTTGCATCTGCCGGTCGTTGGGGTCGACGCCGGGGATGAGCTCCACGAAGGAGTCGTCGATGTCGTCGTTGATGTCGTTGAACACCTTGATCTCCTCGATGAGGTCATCTGCGTCAGGCGGCGCGTGAGAGCGGAGTGTTCGCATGCGTTCGTTCGTTAGCACGGCGCTACTCTACGGGGACGTGCAGGGTCCTCTCATGCCCCGTGCCGTGGACGTGGTATGTAATGTACAATGCTTCATGACTCATGACCCCGCTCGTGACCGAGCTATTCTTCGTTTTGTGCGATTAATTTTGGTTCGCCCCGAACTTCCCGAAGTGATCGCATTTCAATGATGATGAAGATGACTTTATATTACATTTAATGATCGACGTTATAGCTGATAGAATCGTCGGGACGTTAGTTGAAGGGAAACCACAAGGGAGCACACGAGTTAGTAAAAAAATACAACGGGTTAAAAATAATAATATATATTCATAAACACTTTTATTAGAATACTCTTAAAAATTATTAAATTATTTTTCACGAACTTATCTATCAATTCATTAATCGATAACATTAGAAAAGACGGACTCCCTACATTACTGTATCGGTACGGACGAATGTATGTACCGGTGACGTCAAACGCCACACGTGATCACTCGCGGTATTGCCAGCGCGAGCGCAACAGACGCGCGAACATTACAACTTGGAATAGTCGCCATTTATTCATCGATTAATTTAAATAAATAACAACAAACTCAATTATGACACGAGAAAACATCCTTCAAACATAATAGAATATCAATTATTTCCAATTTAGCAAGAATATTCCTATAAATATCATTATTTATTGTATTACCGTCACTCTTGAATAAAAATATCTAATCTCTTCACTAACATTAAGTAAATTAAGTTCATAATAAATTGCAAACAGTGCATATGAAAAATATAGCATACGACGTATTGTATGCACTATCCCCTCGAGTGAAATATTAAATTATCAAAACAGAATACAGCGACTAATTTGTTCTACAGATACATAGACAGTTTAAATATTTTACAAAAACTATGTGCATTTCTTTATAAATAATGCAAATAATGTCTTTTTAAGTTGAGTGTAAAATGTGTAACATTTTTGGACCCCTTTTGGAATGTCGATACTATCATTTTATATCTTACACTAGAGTGCTAGAGAAAGCGATTACTGCATACGTCATATAAATATCGATCATTGACATAACAGGCACGCTCGTAAAGTAATGACTATAAAACAAATTACACGATTCAACTATACGGACATAAATATTAGTAATATGTGGATGAAATAAAAAAATTGCACATGGCAGTGCTTTCGTAGCAAACACTCGATTTTGAAGTTACATTAAAAAGCGGCTGGCAATTATTCTATAGCTACTAACATCTAGGCGCCCGCTCGGCTCACTTTGTAGTCTTGGAATAAAAAAGAAGTTGGAAAATACGTCAATTAAATAAAACTTCTTTCGTGCTAGGACACTGCACAACATAATTTTTTGCGCCTTGTTTTCGCGTTGGCAACTCTAAAGTGACAGATGTCAGTGTTGCGTCAGTGCTAGTTTAGCGCGCGATGCTCATGAGCGGAGCGGGCGCGAGCGGGAGGTGTTCACATGTTCTGTATGTCGTGCAGCGTGGCCTCCATCTCCTCCTGCAGGAGTTTGCTCTTTTCGCGCTCGGCCACCAGATCGTCTGCAAGGGCGACGTGGCCACGGTCAGTAGGACACACAACAAACAACTGTTTGGTCCAAACGTTCGAATCATCGGATATTAACCCCTCATTTTCTGGAAAATCTTTTTCGATTACGTGAAATCTCATAACAATTAATTAAATAATTCAAGACTATTACATGTCGTTGTCGAAAAAAAATGACAATGAAATGAATTGTCTTGATTGCGAGTCTTGAAAAGCCTTTCAGAAAGAGGGCGTGAGTGATAGGCGATTGATAACGTCATATGAAGATTTAACATCGCAAAATTTGGTGACGAAAAGAATCCGATTTCGACATTTGAACCCAACAGCACAGGCAAAAACAACATCAATATAAAACCATGCCAAAATTACAGAAAAAATAAACACATCAAAGGATCGAGCAGTCTAGTAGGAGACACTTAATAGTCATGCTAACAAAAAATATAGCACAGAATTGAATTTGCGACTCAAGCAGCCAAAAAGTGACATAAAAGGAATGAATACTGCTCAAAATTGGTGTCTTGGTGTATCAAACGTGAATAACAAACACAATTCTGTGAGAAATACAAAAATAAACTCTAACACTGTTACTATGAAATTAAATTTAAAAAATAAGCTTGAGATTGTAGCAGAAATGACAGAAAAAAAGCTTTCAAATCTATTGTACAGCATTATAACTCGTTAAGCCAGATCTAATGACGGTTGAAATGGTAACGTTTAAGTGCGTAATGTCCAAAGCATTGTTATTTTCAAACATGTTATTTCAACTTGACTTGTGAAATATTTGAATTTAAAACTTAACCAACTGCTGTACGTTGTATATTCTGTAATATATCTGGAGACCCTTGAAAACTTGGAAAAACTAGCATCAATAAATGTAAATAATATAAATAATTCAGAACTTCGTGTCCTGCTCTAAAAACATTGGATAGAATTACATGGCTACAATTGTTTCTCATATATTCTGAATAGAGTATCTCTTTGGACAAATATAACATCAGATTGTATGTCGTTGTAAATATACGAAAGGATAGATTACCTTCAAGCCTGTCGACCTCCTTCTGGAGTTTCTGCACGGAGCGCTCAGCAAATTCAGCGCGCGCCTCAGCCTGAAATCATTTTATGCCTATTTAAAATTCTGTTCTTGAGGCAAACAGCCTATTTTCTGTATTTTCTTTTTTTCAAATTTAATTAAATATGTAAGTAAAATAACATTTCTAATTTTTTTATAAATCATAATTATTTCACAAATTTTGACATAATTATTCTATATTTACTCATCAGAAAATAGACTGTTTTACTACAAAATCTGACATGCATTGAATTTACTTTTCAGTTATTAGTTATCAACTTCTTTTTTTTTCTGTTTCTCAAAAACTTATTTATTAGCAAAAATGACAAAATATGTACAATTAAGTAAAAAAAACTATGTTATAAACATGTAAAGCCTCACAATCACCATGCATTTTACCTTTACCGAAAGCGGCTAAGTGCTGAGTGATGAAACTACAACACTAGATACCAAAATACCATTTTACCCAAAGTATATAAAAATGAATGTGAAAATAATATATAAAACACATTACCAACAAGGTGTCCTGGTCGTCCATAGACATTGCAAATCGATTCTATATTGTTAAGTGCATATTTAGAATTGAAAATACATACTAACAAATTATTAGAAGGATGACTAATATTTATCAGAATTGATAAAATTGTCCTTTAGCTATATGAGTAATATTCGTACCTTTATTCAAAATAACTCATACCCAAGTTATGAGTCACGGGATTAACGTTATTATTATTTTATCTTACATTATAAAAATATATTTATAAAATTTCTTTTAAATTTTCTAATATATATATTTTTGTTATATTTGGGACGACCAGAACCCCCCATATCGATGACAACTTACTTGCGAGAGTTTCTGCGAGAGGCTGTGTATCTTATCCTCGACGTGCTCGCGAGTCGCCATCGCCTAGCCACACAGGACGGATTACTAACGGCTAGCCACCGACAAGCCGCTGCCGTGTTGTGACTGTACTCTTTACCGAATATGGACATAGACTTGTGTATTTCAGACTCCGCGAATTCTTAGATTACTTCCTATTAAGACTTACTTTTTTATTATGATTATTTCTATTTTGCTTTTGAGTACGAGTACAATACTGACTGGTCTACACTGTCCTTACGTAGTATTTTTAATAATGTAATATGGAAATATTGTAAGAAGTGTAACCATGGAGTTTCTTGCCGGTTCTTCTTCATAGGATACGATCAATTTGGAACCGTGCACTAGCTTCTGACGTTTTATAAGTGCCCATGCAGTGATTTTTTTTTTTTGTTTTTTGAAGGACCTATTTCATGCCTGATTATTGTGGAATTGCAGGCAATGTGGCTTGATAAATCCAAAAATTTGTTTCTTTCGTCAGGCGAAATTCGATTATTGAATCGAAAACATGTCTGATTTTTTGTGGAATTAAAGGGGAGGTGTGTCTTTGTCAAACCCAAAAATAGTTTTCCTCTTCCTGTGTGAAACCAGGCTCATTACTTGGATGCCTGTGTTGAAGTTTCTGAAGTTTGTGGTCAGGACCGATTTCAGAATAAATTATGCATTGGGATCAGAAGTGTAATTTCATATAAAACTTTGAATGTGTGTGTACCCGAAAAATAATTCTTGATAATTTCCTAAGCAAGAAAATAATCCTGTAGATAAAGAATTTGAATATATTCTAAAAGAAATGGACTAAAAAGCAGCGATTAAAATAGCAAAGTATTCCCATCACAAATCGTACATAATACAAAACCCCAAACTAATCAAAGCGTACAATCACAACACAGGCATAGATCTTACAGCTAATATAGAAGTAATTAATACACAGGTAGGTACAGAAATAGGAGATAGTCTTGTACATAGATACATAGATGAAGCACCAACCGCCGTCAGCCACTCGAGACTAGGGCCTACACCAACGAACGTAGCCTTTACGAAACCAAGCCATGAACGCACAAAAATGACTACTTAAAAATATATCATGATTATGAGTAAAATGTAACGATTGCTTGAAAATGATCTATGATTAAGTTGACATTTTTGCAGTCCACAGCCCGAGGTACTCGTACTATCCCAAACACTGAATGGTAATGAACATGAAACGAAACTACAACCGAAACCGTCTATCTACGTAAATCCTCCGGTCCGGCTGTCCTTTTACCTCTTTGAGTTGAGCGTCCAGCACTTTTACTTGACCCTCGTATGTCTCTTCTCTTTGCGTAGCCTGCGAGTATTATTTGTTAACGAAAAACACACAAAACAGCGAAAACTGAGTCATGCGGCATCGCACAGAGTTGCAGTTGTTACAAACAACGCTGCACGATACGGATATAAGGTACGCTAAAACTATATTACAGCGACATAACTGTTAAAGAAAGAAAACATTCAAACAGCAAACAAGAGGGAAATATCAATATGGAGGAAAACTGAACACGAATTACAGACGCACTACTCTCTAAATCCTATTTACCATCACCAAAGTCGGAAGACTGGTAATTAGAATGGTAAATCAGACAGAGAGGCTAGACTATAGGTGTGCAGCAGAATGCAGTTAGGCAAGCTAACATAACCACTCGCTATATGAACAGATCTCGTTCGATATCACACCTCCTTTAGGCGGGTGGTGAGGGTTTTGATCTGATTTTTGTACTCCTCTTCGCGTTGGTTGGCCTGTATAGAACGTCACTTGGTTACTCTGGGTGTATATTATTATCGGGTCGAACATTCAACACTTTATTCACTCGTCCATTTGCATCATTCATATAATTAGCATTACTTGGTAGTTCAACAGCTTCGTCCTAGCCTTGTTCATTAAATGGAGTTGAAGACAATGTAGGGAACTTAATGCGATACTTTGAAATGTTTACAAAGGTTGGTGCATCATTTGGAGTAATTCATCCATTACTTTTAATAATAACATCATCAATGAAATCCGATTTCATTAATTTCTAGGGATTTCGATATCATCCCTTGATTGGATTCCTAGCTTATTTTTTCTAGCCTAAATACTCTAAGTATAAAATCACAGAAATATACCTTCTCCTCGGAGACTTCCAGGGATTTCAAGTTGTTACCAACGACACGGAGCTCCTCCTCAAGCTCGACGATTTTGCTGGGGAACAGAAAGTGGAACCAATCAACTTCTACTGTAATCCAAAAGCCAAATAAATCATTTATATCGAAACTTCTAGGACAAGTTTTTGTAATTAAATGTAGGACGTAAGTATTACTCGTAGTTTAGCAAGTTGCAATTTATATTTTTACCAAACAGTTAAGTATTTTGACAAGATAAATACAGTCATTACATTTAACTATTTGCTCTATTTAACTGGAAATTATGAACAGCTTCTAATCAATATCAATTAACCGCCGGCCACTTGATCAGTGACCGACATATTTGACAATTTAAAGTGTGCGTCTTACATCTACTTATAATTGTAATAAATTAAAAAATAAGCGTGCTTGTTAGGGTTAATAATTAAAATGAACTTTGTTATTTGAGTAGTTGCTTAATTTTCTAAAAATAGACTATTAATCATCACAACAGTTATTGATAAGAAATTCAAGCAGCTATCAAACAACAGTATCATGCAGTGTTACGAAGACGATGAATTTAGGTGTACCCAACTTTTTAATCTCAAATCTGAAGTGGGCAAGCCTTGACTAACGCGCGATACAATTATCATCGCCTCAGCAACTTACGATATATACAATTTATCAGCATGTATCAGTGAAAATAATTCAAACGCATACAGATAACACTTTAATTTGCAATTTAATTAGTTCACGCTAAGACTTTCTCGTTTTCACTGACACGTACTGTTACTATAGCATGATCTCGTGCATCGATGTTTTCGTCAAATTCATTAATGAATTCAACAATGTCGTCTGGAACTATATAACTATCTACAGCAACAAGTCTCCTGTTGATATCAATAGTTCTTTAGCCGAGTACAACAAAAATTCTACCCTTGTTCCATGATTTTAGCTCCAACCACTTTAGAGATATTGTTATTGTAATATCGATCAGGAATAAGAGTAAATCTGTAGGCACTAGCTGGAGAAATGACAACGTGTTCTGTTTCTTAAGTTTTTTAAAGCAATCGTATATTCTTCAAATATTTTTTTTGTATTTTAAGTGATAAAGATTTATTGAAAAATCGTTATTAGATCAATTTTCATAGATCGCAAAACCAAAAGTGACCACGCTATCTCTGCCAGTCGTGCCATAGAGATAGACAATCAACCGGGTTTAGAGCCATCGCTTGTCCATATCTTTACGTGAAGCGCTACTCACCAGTCGCTCTGCTCGGCGCGCTCCTCGGCCCGCTCGAGGTCCTGCTCCATCAGCACAAGTTTGCGCGCCACCTACCAGCCGAGCGTTAGTACACGCCAACGCACACACACACAACACTACAACTACCGAGCCGGACACCGCTCTCGACGCGCTTCGCAGTGCACGCTACATACAAGTGTCCAACTTTGTGCTAACGTTTGTGTTACAATGCAGGTGAAGATTAGTGCACCAATGATTCTGATTCAGCTACATGGTTTAACGCCAGATGGCTTACAACAAATGATTAAGTCACAAGAAGAAAGTACTCGAGAAAATGAAATCTTACTACCAGTGTTTGTCGAGCTCTTTAGAGACTCGCACTTTATGTTAATGGACTTTCGTCCGTAGCAGGTGCACGTATTTATCAAGTGCAGACATTTGCAAGTTAAGTGCAGAAATAAGTGTCCTGGTGAAGTCCTGGTAAAACTAAAAAGCAAAGCAGTGGTACTTGAGCAAAAACACAAACAACAAAGTCAGAAAGGATCACACAAAGCAGGGGGAGTCGAGAGCGGTGTCAGAACTCATATAATTAAAAAATAAACGAGGGTTGTCCCAAAACATTTAGTTCTAAATATTACTTTTTTCAATAAAACATTATTAATTATCTAAGTGCTATCTAGTGCATTATCGTATTCATTAGGTGATGTGTGCGCTTGCATATGTGCGGCACGCATACGGCCAGTAATTCTGGTGTAATGCGGTGCATATCTGAAAACGAAAATTGCCCTATACCACACATATTTCCTGACATCCTAACCTATAGCCACGTTTAAGATTTATACACACACTGAAGACAGAAGTTTAGTCGACACATGGACATGATAGTTAACATTTGCATAAGAAATATCCATGAAATGGGGCAACCCTTGTTTTAGTTTGATAGAGAGCAGCGACGCTCGAGTGCGAGTCGAGGGTCACTGATCTGCACCGTGTCCTTATAATTAGGAGTGCTGCCCGCTCATCAGCACCGAGCCGGCAGCACCGTATTAATGTCATGACAATGCAAATTAATTTAATGTCCTGTTCAGCAGCTTCCGTCTGGAACGCGACCTAGAATGGGGCATGCAATAAGAATAACAGTGAGAACCGATGTTAGAAATACCTATGGAGGTAAATCGGGTTACTGTGCAGAATGTTAAGAATGCAAATGAACAACCATGCAGAACGGAGGCGAAAACTTGCAAAACAACGCGTCGGGACCACCGCGCTAACGACCAGTATCGCGTGACACGCCGGAATAACAATGTCCGACTGAGACGCGCTAGGGAAACTACTTCGTGTCATTCGTTATTTTGGCGTTGTAACAGCATTGTCGCGGCAGTGGTCCGTTAGCGCTTTGGATTGGAAACCTACGATTCGCCGGACTCAGCACGCTCCTCCGCGCGCTCCAAGTCAGCCTCAACCATGGCCAGCTTACGAGCAACCTGAAGATACCACACTACGTTATACAACCAGTAATCACAACTTTATTGACACCAACAAACATGTATGTCATTCGTTAAGGTTTAATGTCTGGCACGGCGTAGTCTTGGGCAAGTACACCCTACATATATGGAAGTAATGCTTATGTAACAACATGTGCGACGAAGGAGGCTAGTCCACCATATAAGGTGAACGGAGCAAGATCAGGCGCGATACGATTCCTTGTTGGGACGCTGACTTTTACGACTGCCTTCACTTCACCACGCAGGGTCATATGTCAGGGGAATTAGGACGTATCATTGCTCCGCTAACCATCTGGCATCGAAGCACTGTGCCTACTTCTTCAAAGCAAACACGTCGTAGATGGATAGCAGTATCTAATCATGATGCGATAATACGTCGCTTTCGAGAATCATCGCTCTGTATTACTGACTATTTGCTCAATGACGTAACGAACTCGAAATCAAGCTCACACGGAGTTAATTTGCGGGGTTTGGTTAATATCACTTCGAAATTCACACCTCAATGTTTAGTAGGGACAATTTTGAATTTTACAAAGGTTCGCTGGGGGTCATTTTCATGATGAAAACATCAATAGAGTTATTTTGAAGGAAAAAACAATGTCAGTAAGTAGGGAAACAAATTCAACACTGGACACACGGCTAGTTCAAAAGAACTTAGCAGCCTTTCGATAAACACTGAAACACATTGACCGAATATGGAAAAATAGCGATGTGATTATTCAAGACGATGCAACAGATGGCATCATTATGAAATATTCATTACATGCGTATTGCAAGCAAGACAAGCCAAACCAAACGACATCTAAACTCCCATATAAAGACCTCATCGTATTTCTTGTCGGCTTCCTCGGCGAGGAACCTGGCTTCCTTGAGCTGGTTCTCCAGGGCGTCCATACGCTCTTCATCGGCCAACGACCTGTTCTCGAGGATCTTACGGGCGCTGGACCACGAAATACAACTTTAGTAAATGATCGAACGGCATCTGTGGTGGGGGCGTTGTCAAGGGTAACCCATTTGTTAGAAGACATGCAAGTAACGAACACGCTAGAGAGAAACATATAAAGCGACAAACAACCTGGAACCGGACAGCTGAAATATAAAGTGAACCGAGCAATAGTGAGCTCATCGCCGTGTGTGAGCGATGTTTCGTTTATTGCCCGTTTCAATATAAACTGGCAAATGAAAACCCGTGGCTGGATTTTAATTTGCTTTAAAATGCGAACGTAACTTTGGACATTCCGAATATCACATACAAACTTATCCTTCTAAATCTTGATAAGTCTAGCTAGTTGCGTTAAAGTGAAAGAATACTAATTGGAAATTACATTTACTCAATTTTACAAATTAATTGCAATGAATTTTACGATATTAACCTTTTCCAAAACTTCGCTTTCTGCAATATTCGGAATATTAACATTCATAACCAAATAATCTAGGTCCCTCTTATGTCACTAATTTAAATATATTGCGATTACAATAATTGCAAATTCGGAGCTAGATTATCAGGTTTTAGAATGCCATAAATCTGATGTAGTTTGTGTTATTACAAATATTCTTATCAACATGACACCTAAACTCTATAATTTATTCACCGAAGTTTATTATTAATCAATTTGGTATTCATTTTGTCTTTCGACATGGATTAATGATGCTATAGATTAACTTGAAAACCACTGCTATCTTTTTAATGGAACTTTATATTTAACGGTTCATAAGTTATGGTGTCATAGTCATTTGAATATGGAACACCTCCCCCTCTCCACTGATGACTTTCAACTTAATTATCACGGCACGACTGCGGTGCTAAAATATGCTAATTTTGGTGGCACAGGGGACAATGCTCATAATAACACGTCACTGATGTCAACAGAAGTTTCTTTTTCAGTTTCGCATTCCATCATAAGTAAGCATGGAGTGTTTAAATTGTGACATCACTGAAATACAGTTATAATGGAATGAAAAAATTGGAAGGAACTTCGATTGGCGTGTTGTATATCGAGTTGGACGTCGGACAAGCATTCACCTCTTCGTATTTCTTGTCGGACTCTTCGGCGATGAGCTTGGCCTGCGACAGCTGTGCTTCCAAGATGGCGACGCGGTCGTCCTCCATATTCGTTCGATTCTCCAACGCCTTCCGTATTCTGGTTAGTGCGGGGTCAAACACATGCGTGTTATAACATCGATAAAAACACTCGTTATGTGGTATGTGGCTTTTTTTATAAATTAACCGTTTTGAAAATTATTTATTTTCAGTGGCAAATAAACAACTTCCAAAATTATTTCGAAAACAGGGTCATGGATTTGAACAGAAAACAGATTAGGAAAGACAGAAATCGTGGAAACAGTTGTAATAATCAAGAATATGGTGGTTATGGGCATAAAAATAAAAACAATAGAAACAATCATGCACACAGTTATATAAAAGGATATTTACAACAAAATATAAAAATAGAGCTCTGTACTCGATTGGTAATCCATTTTAGCTTTGAATTTGAAGAAGCCACGCAATGGGCCGGTATGTGTGTGTGTGGGTTCAATGTCGTTGTCTTGTGTTACTAACAACAGATGGCTAAATCCTTCACGTGAATTTATCAATACCTTACGCATGAGATAACGTTTGGATTTCAAAGGGATCAAATGTAAGTCATCAAATCTGCAGGTACTGTTCAAGATATTATGTATTTCTTCAAATTCATAGCAAAATCGAACTCTTCTTCAATTACATTAATTTTTAAATTCAACTTCTTCTAAACAAGGGATTGCACTAAAATACATAAGTTTCGTGGCAATGGAAACTCTAGGAGTCGAACCTAGCCAAACATATATTCAAATCTAGCTAGTTGTTTTGTATTGAGTTCTATATGCTCATAAAGAGTGAGCGTAACATCCTATATCCTCCATTAAACTAAGTGGTCGTCTGTTACGGTGTGGACTCACCGTTCCGACTCATCGGCGGCCTGGCTGGCCTCTGACAGCTTGGCGGTGGCGGTGGCGAGACGCTCCTCAGACCTTTCCAGGTCTTCTTCCAACAGCTGGATGCGTCGGTTGAGGGCAGCCACTTCTGATTCAGCCTGGATCAACGAAAAACTGGTTAGAATTTGTAGGGTGGGGAATAGCTGTAGTATATAGTATATAATACATAGTAATGGCCGTTTATAGGATCAAAAATATTTTTTATCTTTGGATGGACAATAAACACAAATAATTTTGGAGATTGTTGGAGGCCAAAGGTCTTAAGACATTATCTAAGACAGATGCAGTAGGTATACCTAAAAATATATGGTGAATAATAATTATAATGGTCAAATAATTTCTTAACCTAAAAACAACGTCGTCTATTCTTTTGGTGCCAATAAAGTTTTAAAGTAAAGCAGTAATTCCCCAAATTCCAAGAATTTCCCGCGCCTGGCTTAGCAATGCAGATAAGGTTACGAATCTTAGTAAACCTATGCTCACAGCTATTTATAGTGATGCACATTATTCTACGGAATTTTATATAATTTGAACGTGGACTTATTACGTTTGATATTGATTTAATCCGTATCTGGATTAGTTTATACTAAGTACAACAAGTAGTCGGCATAGTTGTGCTCAATATTTTTTTGAAAGTTCTGGGTTTATACATCAAATACTTCAGAATATGAAAATTAACAAACGCAGACATGTTTTAAAAAAAATTGTGCAAGTAACGTAGTCAGCATGAATATTCTGATATTTTCGGTTTCCAAAACTGGCGACCGATACATAGGTGCTTTTGGTCGTAAGAATGTCAATGTACAATAGACATTGTTAAACGTTGGAACACTATACGTGTCAGGAATTAACCATAAGACATGGAACATTTTGCGTTACGTTATTTATATTCAGCCGCTGCATGCTCATGACATCACGCGTCCTTGCTGCGAGGAAGCCCACGAGTCCCAGTTTCTACTCCTTTTATCCTGTGTCGTCATCAGTGCGTGGATGCTAATAATAGTCGTGACGGGACTAGCCAACTAAATCAGTTTTATATTCTAATAGATTTCTTCGCACGCGATATTAACACCAATTAACCAAGTCACCAAGTGTATCGTAATAAAAAAAGCCTTCCACTTCTAGCGAATCAGTCGACAAGAAAACTATAAGTTCGATATATATTTTTTTGTTGGGACAGTACAAGACAAATAGGTGTCTAGTTGGACTCGAGGCTATGTCTTAGAGATCAGTAGCCAAGCGTCACCTTGAACTTCGGGTATAATTCAAATTGACGTTTACTTGAGTCTATTTTAAAATTGATGAGTTAAACCTCTTATGATAAGTTCGACGACCTTTACCTTTTGATCAATGGAATCCGGAGAGTGTTGGACATCATTTTTTATGTACTTAAATCAATTACTGAGAGGTTGTGGACTTTAAATACGACAGGTGTAGTCGTACACGTTTGACTTTCACCGATATCTAGTCAAAACACATTGTTTAAATTTTATGGGATCGGTTAGGGCGGTGGCATTGTGTCTATTGAAACGTCGAACACAAAAGACTAGCCCTTGTAAGCTCAATAAATTGTAATACAACACCGTCACGCGAAGGGCCCGTAATTTTTGATGCCGTGTTGGGTGCAATGAAACGAATTCATTATCGTTGTTAGTTCCTGTTGCACTTATTGTGCCTCTAATAAATTTTATTTTATTCAATGTTACATTCTCAAAATGAGGAAGATATAGTGCGAGGTTGTTTTAATAAGTATTTCAATGCCTTGTTCAAGTTAATGAGTTCTAATTTGATAACTGTTTAACACATCAGTCTGTTTGAAGAAGTATTTGTAAAATAATGTACTTGTTTTATACTTTTGTTTTTTTTTTTATATTTCCTTATTGCAATTGTTTTTTGTTTATATGAGCATGTTTGTTGCGTTTCATTGTTTATTCAGCAACAATGTTATTTCCTCAAAGTGTTTCCCCTGAACAGTACTTTAGATTGACCTCAACTATCAATGTTTAAACAGCGTCAGCTCCCAATGTTAGTACACGCCCACGTCGTGTCACAAAAATTGTCTATCTCGTATTTGTCTAAATATTTTCCATTTACAACTCTTTAGTAAAACCAATTCTATAAAGACCGCTTTTTTCCTCGATTAGCAATTACTCTTTCACGCTATCTCAATTTAACATTTCCTTATCATCGTTTTGATACACTTAAGGCGATAAGACGTGTAATGTTCTAAACAAGATATCACTAGCATAGCCTAGTAAAGATTTATGGGCCACTCATTAAGGTAGGTGAACAAGCGTGTCATCACCATCAGTTACTTGGTATTGAATGACCACTAAAACGTTCAATTGTCAAATCTTGTCTATTTTCAGGTGTTTATGATCTATAGGAGCACAGCTAGCTAGTGGAGTTACGTCATACAACGATAACGGCGAGCAAGTCGGACACGCCTTCACGGCGCCAGCGGTCCTTCGAGGACGTCCGCACAACAGGAATGTACTAAAGGGTGTTAAGCTTCACGACTCCAGCCGGCTCGCTCTACATGTGCTACAAAAGACCGGTATACGACCTCCAACGCAACGAAACCTGTTACGTGTAACAGAAACCGGCGCTCAACCAAGCACCAATAAAATTATGTAAAGACACATTTCAAGAAAACCTTCACATCCCTGCACAGATCTAAGTAGCAACACTTTTTGGGAACAACACTAAAGTCGACGAAAGGAATCGTGTTCAACGAAAAGAATAATTATTCGCCTTCTCTTTCTGAGAGATTAAGCTGAGATGAATCCGAAAGAGAGGTCAATATGCGTACGTTGCTTGCACACCTAAGTATGGCCGGACATTACTCACTATAGGTAGATAGTACAAGACTGATAACTCTCATATTATGACCCAATATGAACTCAACACAGGTACACATAGGAACCAACGTTTCACAAAATTCACAGCACAAACTAAAAACACGTTTTCTTACTTCTTCTCTCCGCATTATTTCCACTTGTAAACGTTTGTGATACTCCTCGCACTCGTCCTTATATTTCTCCATTTCCTCTTTCGTCTGGCGCATTTTTCTTTTCAAAACGTCTAGGATCGTTCCTTGCTGCATGTTTGTCGTCATTTTTATGCACTTTTGTGTTTAAATGGAATGCTTAAATGCTAAAAACTAGAAACACCTTCGCTCTACTCGCGAAAATGCCAACTGACTGGCCCCGCTCGTTATTGCCCCGTATCGTCGAGATGGGCACGGCACGAATGAACACAGCCGGCGAACGAATAAAATGGCCGCCACCGAACCTAGACGCTGCAACTTTATCGGAAATGTGCTAATTAGCTGCGTTTCTAACTTACACCACTAACTAAGATAACAGTAAACGATCACGAGTAATTAATTGGAAATAAAGGTACTAATATTTCACTCAATTAGACATTCTCAAAATGACTTTGACAGCGAAACATGGACAGAAACGTCACCCGCGCGGACACGACGATCGCGATAAGCACAATCGACCGTACTGCCTGCAAGGCAACTAGCTCCACCTGTTTGAATTCATCGGAAACTACATCCGTAGGGTCACAAGCGCTGTTTGGGAAGAAAACCCAAAAATGTGGGATGGGCGAAACGGTAGACTGACCTTATACAATAAACACTACGGAAGTTGAATTTTTTAGATTTAGTGGAAGGCTATTACCGCTTTTGTACTTGAATCATGGGAATTACGAAGACTATAATGAATAGGATGAACTCGGTCATTTCGAAATAGAGAGAGAAAAGGATGACAACGTGATACAGATCTGATTCCTGTAAATAAAAAATGCTTTTTATGAAAACTTTTCTTGCAAATTCGAGTTATAGTGAAATAAACAGCGCCATCTAGTTAGAAATTTCGCAACTAAAGGAAGTTGTCTGCTCTGCCAATGATAGAACAGACGAACATGAACAATTTACACAAGACTGCCGAAATTATATGACGTCATTTGGAAAGTATGTGCCTGTTTTAAATTCCGTTAAGTAACCGAGCGATTGCAACAAAAAATCAGTCGGTAAAGCAGCTAAACTGTACTCCCACGAGGCCAATGATAACTAAAGTGAAATTCAGGTAATAAAACACGGTCGAATTAAACTTTTACACTGAACAGGTTTTATACATGATTTGTCTACTGGCGAATTCTTTTTTCAACAGTGTGGAGACGTTATTTTTCCTGCTGTCAGATCTACTTCTCGAAGAAGCAATAACCGTTCGACATTTCGTACTAGTCGTTATGCTTTTTGAATACAATGGATATGAATAGATGATTCTAATACTCAATTGTTATTTTAATTTTATGCGACATTAACTGAGCAATAACCTCTGCAAAGGTGACTCATTTCACGTCAAAGAACAAGCTCAAAATATGTGCACTAATTTTATTGACCTTGCCGGTTTTCAGCTACACGGTGTACGGTATCTTTAAGTCGTTGGAATCTGTCTTCTTTTTTACTGCACATCGGAATAATCTTGAGCTCAACTGCTCCGATTTAAGATTTGATAAAAAACGGTCTCACTGACCAATTCTTATTCTACAAAAAGTCTTTGAAGATCTTCGAAAGAAATGACATCATTATCCATTTTTGGTAACTATGTTGAAAGTTTCGTAACATCAGTGTTAATTAATATATCTTCAGCTGATTGTGATACTTCATTATAAAAGTCAAGGCTCGTTTTCCCAATATGAGATGCGTCAATATATGGTAGAAAGTTGGTCATCTGTCTGTCACTGCCATATGGTCAGTAATAACTTATTGAAGTACCTGAAGGCTATAGCGTACATGGGCATGTCCATACGGTCGAATGCAATGTAATTACATACTTCTGTTATGATACATAACCACTCTGAATAGCTCAGTGTGACGTTCATAGACATATGCCAGTTACTAATAGATTACACAACGTACAGCATTAATTGTATTACATAATTCATCATTAGTTTATGACGTACAAATCACTGGGACTTGTACGAAATTTTACGACAAAGTATAAATGTAAAAATAATTATTGAGCCTTAACGTGCAACTATGTACATATAATTATGCTTATTTCATTAATATCTTGAGCTAACAGACACATTTTTGTGAATTCCAACTCTCTTTGCGGATTTTTTTGGCACAATGTGCTTCAACAAAACATGCTAAATCATGTAATTTGGCAGAAAGCGCAATCGTTTTTAAACTACGTACAATAAGCGGAACACAATGAGCGAAACGCCTTCAATAAATTTATTATTAGAATGTTGATTGCTGTTTCACAATTAGTAAACCATTAAACGTCTTGGCAAACTGGTTTGCGTTTTCAAAACTGTGCATTTTTTCCTACTCTCATCTAACTAGATGAAGCCTATGTTTTATTTCCCCTATCTTTTAATAAAGCACAATTTGAATACTGTACTTCAGAGTAGTGTGCACAGTTCCAATAGTTATTCGTTCGCCCTTTCTCACTTTCCCAGATTACGTTATAACTATTTAAACAACAGTTTTTGTCTAAACAGGTGAGTTTTAAAATAAACATATGAAATGTACACAAAGTACTTTTACCTATTATTAACAAAAGTTACTAATTTTTATAAAATTTAAAACATTTCATTCATGAGAAATGTATGTAAACAAATAATAGTTTTCAGTTGGACAATTAGTGTGAATATCGGATAATGTCGTTTAGAGACTTTAGATAGAGTAAACGCAAAAAAATGGCAAAGAAAAATTGGGCAAATGCGAATCGAACACCAATCATACATTTTAGGGCTCAATTAAAATGTCCGGACATTCAATCTAAGAAAAAAGAAACAATACCAATCTAACTGAAGTAGTCCCTCCTTAGAATGATCTAATTGTGAGGAGTGTCAGATACTATTATCCATAACATGATATAAAAGAGTGTCCATGAATTCTTACACGTTCTTATCTACAGAGATCTACGCTTTGGAATGTGCATCTTTCTAACTGACCGACTTCTTGACAATTCAAACGTATCTCTAATAGATGATAAAATTGTTTGAATTGGTTAATGAGCAAACAAAAGAGAAAGCAATTAAAAATAATCTAAGAGTTGGTGTGTCATGGAATGATATCGTTATAGAATACAATGAGAATAAATGAAGACAGTAAACTACTGCTATTATTTTCTACACTTATTTTATTTTTCATGACGATTGAAAATTACTTGACATTTAGAAAGTGACATATATTTATAAGTACAAAGGTAGTTAAGGCTGCAAGTTATGCATTACGATCATAACTATACGAAGCTAATGTGTTACAAAGTCAGTTGTAACACAAAAGCGTGTAATTAAATAACAGACGTCTGTCTATTCGTTAATACGGCAGTAATTGCTGATGTTTATTCCGTTTCAAGTGTTTTTCGTCTCAGTTTGCATATATGCTTACTTTCCATTTTCATTTTCGTTTGTAACTAACACCCATTCATAGAATATTCGTTGTCGTAATATGCTGTAGGCTTGTAGCTACGTATATATTAGGTAACCAAAATTTCTTAACCAGACAAGAATGTTTGTAGTTCTGGATTGACTTCGTCCAAAAAGTCACTGCAAATTAATGATATAGTCGTTCCAATAATATTTTTTGGTTTTCCTCACAACCGTGTTTCAACCAATATTAGTGTTATCTGAAATTAATTAATATACCTATGCGATTTCATAATTTGTTATAAAGGTTAATTGGTTGCATGCAAGACTAATGGGTATAAGGTTTAAAACAATTTCATATCCGTTTGTGCAAAACATTGAGTCAATATGTTCTAATATCAATTCGGAATTTTACGCCTTGTAAATACGATTGCCCATCGCAACGTATTGTTCATGAATAATTTAGAAAGTTGTAAAGAACAGAATGTAATATCATGCGGAATGTAGATACGTGCTGACTATACCTACTTTATTTGAGTAAGAGCTAATAAGTCTACGAACTAATTGACTATTGTTATCTTAATTTTAATGAATATGGATAATAATGATAACGACGGTTCCGTGTGGACATAAGGCCACCAAATATTTTTCGCCATAACGATATACTTGAACCACAGTTACGCATCATCTCAAAATTCGAATTATTTTTTGTCGAAAACAAGTAAGATAATAAGAACAAAGATAAATCCACGTAAAATTTGATTCATCACAATCAGAACATGGAACAAGCGAGTTATCTTAAAGTGGGTAAACCAGAAAAAAAATGTCAGTGGCGATAACTGGATAAAGATTTGAATTTGTGTCGAAAATAAGGGCAAGGGCCGGCAGATAAAGCCACGTGCGCCTGTCGTCAGCAGCGACATCTAGCGGCGTCATGTGTAATCATCCGAGTAAACATGTCAAATGGAATGTCAGTGGCTCAGCTGATCGCCACGCGCGAGATGTGCTGCCTGTGCCTCGCTTCGTGAAGCAGATTCAACGCTTTCCCGACAGTACGCGATTAAAAATAGTTCTGTGCGCATTTGGCCCACGTCTGCCTCACTCACACAACCGAACAAAAGCTTAAATAACATAGGACATTACCCTTTTCAGTGCAGTGTTCTTGATATTCTGCAACTCATTCTTGATGATCGAAAACTTCATCATAGTATCCGAAGAGAAAATGGAGCTGCCGAACGCCAGACCTGGGTAGTCTGCACATCTTCGCCTCCGCCTGTTCTCTCTTTCTGCCAGGACCTCTGTGCACTCACTAGTACACCTGAGCTTCGCGAGCTCTGCCGTCTCAGGGTCATCATCTGATATATCTGAGGCGACAGTCGTAATGAATTCTGCACCGTCTCCCGCCGTCCGCTCTTCTCGGAAAGAAAATTCATCGTCCGAGTTATCAAGCGACTCAGGGTCCTTTATTCTAGGTTCAAAATCAATCTCGTCGTCAATATTCGTATAGTCCTCGATTATATTACTCTGATTCGAAAGTGCATCGTCACTATTTGTCCTTGTCACTTCTTGAGATTCACTAACACTATTGACACAAGGCACAACATCGTCTGTTTGTAAGGTCACTTGTTTGGACGGATCAGTGCTGGGGGGCGCGACGGGGGCGGGCAGGCGGTCGCCCCGCAGGCGCGGGTGGTGCTGGTGGCCCCGGCGCCGCACGGGGGTGCGCCCGTGGGCGTGGGGCGCGGACGCGGACATTACTACGCTCGGCGCGGTCCGTCCGGCCGCGCAGCGCCAGCGGCCATGTTGACTGACTGACTCTCCTAATGAACCACCGCAGCGCTGTAGTCGCACCTAACAACCTGCCATCTTTTGTTTTTCTTACACTGTTTTACCCACCGAGCTGCGCTCATTTGTTTATCGTTAGACGCGGGAATTTTAAATGCTTTCTAAATGTTTTGGTAATAATAGCTTCTATGTTTTTTTATCACAGATCAATTTTATTTTCCTAAAAAAATTAATAAAAAAGAAACGTTTCTCAGTTAATCGAATGTTACCAATAAAACTGTTTTAAAAACTTTTCTAAATACAATTAATTGTTTCTAAAAAGTTATTTATGAGAAAATTCCATAGTTTAGCAATGTAGGTGGCTGACGTATCAAGTGAGTCCAGCGTCTATTTTTACTGAAACACCGGGCGGCGGGCCCATATTAGGTGCCGAGCGCTGAAAATAACTCTGTGCGCACTGAACGCAGCCCCCTACAGCGCGGCGTTCCGGTATACAGGGCATCTGGTATTGCTACACGTGTTCTATTGGAACTCTATTAGAATAATATGATATCATTTTAAGAATATTGAGGGAAATTTCAATATTGATATGATCTTTGGACACCACAGAATAAGAAACAAAAGAATCCAGATTTTTTGTTCATGATTGCTAGATGGGTTTGACTTCTGCATTAACATCCTAGTTTCATCAAATTCTTGAGTTTGTGAGATTGATTCAAGTTTCGATTACTGTAGCAGTCAAGTAAATAGGTTGAAGCTTCAGTACCTATTAATTAATCATACAATCAATATTATCTCCATAATTATTGACGATCATAATTCAAGGCTACATATGGCGCATGTTGTCTTTCCTCGTTTATTTTGGTAGTGGGGCGACACTACAATGGTATTTTATCTTCATTATATCGATGATATTTTCATCGCGGACCATTCAACTGATCGGCATCTTCGTCATTTAGATATTGTCTTGTGTCTCTCTGCCAATCGGCCAAGGTTTTGGCTCGCATCTTGATCTTTATAATTTGTCTCATTATTGACACATACGTGATCTAATTTGATATGTCGGTAGGTACTACACAATTATTTATTTTCGATGATCTCATCGATTGTTTACAAGCAGCAAACCATTACAATTTGTTCTAGATATAAATTATATTAGAGGTTTGCTTGATTATTTCTTAAACAAACAGTAAGCATTAACATTTCCATATTCCATGAAGCAGCCACCGACAAACTAACCACAAAAAAGTAACAAAAATAATAAGAAAACCCTACGAAACGAATCTCGGAGATTTTGATCTCAAAACTCATGTAAAATACTAATCCTTATCGACATGTTATTTGTGGCAACGGCACTTGACAAAAAAGGTCAACAAAGGATTATTTTTTACGTTTGAAATATACTCCTGTATATTTTTCTTCGGACAATGCCTAAGAAAGGTGACACCGACACGTTTTATGCTAATCCATCACCTGAGAAGTCACGGTCACGATCCTAGGTAATGAAGTAGAAAGAAGGATACGTATATGTATATTAGTAACAAGTGGGTCGACGATCTCGATAAATAAACTTGAAGATCAATTAAATGCCCTGCTATACTAAAACGGATACACACTTTTTTACGAGTATAAAAAAAATTGAGAGATAGATATGACAATTGATATCTTCACAATAATGATGTGAATGATGATGATGCCACCTAGTCGATTTCGACCATGATTAAATTCATGTCTCTTCATGTGATTGCAAGCTTAGATTTGCTGCTGTGTTATGTGCCCTCATGTGAATTACATATCCAACTTTGGCCAAAAAACTCCGAGCACAGAGCAAATATACTCGTACTAATATGATAATTTATGAAATTTTTATGTAGTACAAAACCCTAACTTTCATTTAAAGATGAAAACGTAGAACCATAGAACGTATTTCTTTTTGGAATTCTAATTTATCAAGTGCAATTCCTTTTTCTACAGCCTATAAAAGTACAGGAGATAAAGTTATTACATATCGACGAATCATAAGATTGATACCATAAGAAATTGCAAACCAATGGACTCCAACAATCAATTTATGAAATTGGTTCTATATAACCAATAGCAGGGTAGTAAGTACTCACGTTCTGAAGAGCCTTTTCCTTCTCCTCAAGCTTGGCGTTGACCTGCATGAGGCCCTCCTGTGTCTGATCCAGGTCGTTCTCAATGGTCTGGATCTTCTTCTGGAGCTGCCTCGCCTCTTCCTCGGCCTACGACAGAGTAATAAACAAATTAGTATCAAAATTTTATATCAATGATTGTTGTTAGTTGAATAAGATAAGGTCTTCGACATCATTATCATCGTCCTTCTGAACTTTTTAAAGTTTTTTGGGATCGTGCATTGTTTTCTTTTTCTATACATCTATATTAATCATTTTATCATTGTCTTAGTAGTCAACCGTTCTGAAATTATTTAAATTTTCACATTTAGATATACATATAAGGTAAAGATTTGAGATTTATGAAAGGCTTTTTGTAGATTTTTGATTTTGATGCTATTCTTTTCGAAATCTTCAGTACAACGGAAGAATGTCTGCCATAAAAGTCTAGTAGCTTATCTAGAATAAAGCTATACAGGATATATATGCTATACAGGATATTTATGTATGAATTTTGTATTCATACAATAAATACTGTAGTCCAACAGGAAAGAGATCTTGCAAAATAAAGGTTTGTAAACTTTCTTTCCTTTATATTTACTCATTTCATTAATAATAGCTCCCATATTTTTGTTTGAGGAAAAATATTGTGTTGTGTTTAATATTGTGACGTTTACTAGTTTACAATTCATTGATAACAATGCCAGCTGTTGAGCTGTTATTACCTACTTATTCCTTTGTTGTTAACTACACTAATATTATAAAGAGGTAAAGTTTTTTTTTTTGTAGGATGTAATCTTTGAAAGTCCTGGTCCGAATGTTAAAATTTTTTCACTGATAGAAAGCTGCTTTATTCCTGAGTGACATAGGCTATATCTTATGTACGCAGGTGAAGCCGCCGGCAAAAGCTAGTGTTTTATATTAATTTCAATTACGGCTGATTTTTCAATAATTAAATGATTTTTAAATGCGAAACAAATATGGCATTTTGACATCCAACTAATATGATAAAGGCAAAAGTATGTATGTTGTGTATGTATATATGTTTTGTTACTCTTTCACGCTCAAACGGCTGAACGAATTCGGATGAAATTTGGCAAATGGATACACCACATAGGATATCCTGTCCTGGAATATCACATAGGATATTGTTTATACCAGGAGTAAAAGGCTAGTAAAAATCTGGCTGTCAGAAATCTGCCAATAACTGTCAAAGCTTAATTTTTATCATACAAACATTATCATGTCACTTCTTTTATGTATTCTTAAATATTCCGTGATTCATAAGCATATATACCTAACACTGAATATGCAAGCTCGCAAAGTGCATACACTACCACAACCAACAGTATAATATCCATATACAATCTATACAATCGTACAACTGTAAGAACTTAAGCGCATAATGCAATAAGCCACATACAGACATATATCTAAGTTGTCGGAGGTTGGTGTCCTTAGCCCTGACACATCGCCGTGGTCAAGGCTTGGGCCTGTCACAGAACAAAACGAAATGCGAAATATTACTCTCGTATATTTTATAAATTATTTTTTACGGAGTAATTACGATTGCCCTTGTGTAATTATTGGTAAAGAATGTCTTAATTCCAGCTGTTCGAGTTTGGTTTATAAGACATATTTTGATTTTTATTAATTTAATAGAAAATTAGTTTCTCTCCATTACTGTATGTATTTTTTGCCATAGGCGTCATAGCATTTTATATTATATATCTTTTGTATATTTAATATTTTTATAATAAGATCTACAGGTCATTAATCTGTTTTATTTTTTAATAATAAAGTAATTTCGAAATCGAAACCAATATTGAAAATTGTTAACATTAAGTATTGTCTTAATTATATATTTATATGTCTTTATAACGTATCTATTGTTTGTAACAGACACTCAATCCACTTTGAAACTGGATCCTAATAACGTGACAATGCTATTGCAATTAATCAATAAAGGAATATGTTTTTTTTTTTATCAAAGTTCAGTGTCCTGCATTGCAGCTATAAAAACAAAAGGTTTTTACGCTTGGCAGTCAAAATATAATTTACTCAATGAAAAAATTCTACAACAAAAAATGATTATAATTTTATTATGATGAACTTTTATATGAAGAATAGCACAAAATACTCCGACGAAAACGAAAACTGTATCATTAAAGTGTCAAATCAATATTCCTAGCCAGTAATAGCTACTTTCTTAGTTTGCCACTTTCCATCGAATAGAATATGACTACGTAATGGCTAGGAATATTTTTCTTTTCTTTTGATCCATAAGTATAATTTTCAATTTCATCAAAATCGAGCTTGATAGGTACCTACATACTCTTTCAGTACTTTTCGCTATTTCTCATAGACTCAGATTTAAATTCGACATATAGATCTGCAATTAAATCATTTGTTTACGATATCTTTTGTATTTCATTATTTGTAAATGTCCCCATTATATGTCTCAATATTGTAACAATTTAAAATGATAATTAATTTTTGGCAGTTAAATTAAAACGCAAAACATAATTATTGTTTTTTTTTTTGTCTTGATGACCACGAAGCGATTGAATTTGAATTTCGAACACAGGTTCTGGTGGTTTAATTAATTATTATTTTGTTCCCATCTTGGTCTTTGACTCGATTTAAATTTCAAACACCGTTTTATGTATTTTTTATATCTTTGCAGTGGTGTAATTGGGTTACCAATAATCGACTATTAAAAACTACAAATAAAGTAATGTGCACACGGTGCCCTTTAACCATAAACGGTGTCGTGTGTCGCGTACCTTCTCGGCACGGAGGTTGGCGTCCTTGGCCTGCTGCTCGCACATGGCGGCGCGGTCAAGCGCGTTGTCCTTCTCCAGCTTCATCGCCTGCATCTTCTTTTTGATCGCGTCCATTTTGGCGGTTTGTGTTTGTTTACTCCTCTAGATGCAAAAGCTGTAATGAAAGATGATTGTGAACATTTTTTACAACAGTAACACACACACATTATTTTATGATCTTTTCATCTGGTTGTAGGGAATTTGGTAGGCAGTTCCTATGGCTTTCTCATAACTTCTTACTCCTACATTTTCGAGCAAGCCAACTTCTAAAATTTACCTTATTCAGAACTTTCGATTCAACATATTTCAACGCCCAACAATTAAGTGGTATAAACTCAACAATAGCTTGGAAATAGGGCATTGTTGTGCCTCTGACTCAGCAAAACATTTCTGATTTATACTAGTATTCTTAAACCACGACTGATTTTTTTTGCAAATCCGAAGCAAAAATCACAGCGTGAAATATTGAGCTACCACAAAAATAAGCAACCTTCATTGGAACGTGTAAAAAATCACGAATAAGTCAAGTTTTGCGACCTGCCTGCCTTGTGCCGCATAGAGGAAATTAAAGAAAATGTATAAGTACCAGTGTACCGGAGCCTATTATGTCAATAAGTTTGTGGAACAGCACTAGCTATTTATGGAACCGGGGGTGCATTGATCTTGAGTGCAGGATTTTCTTTGGTTTACTTACTTGTAGAATAAAAGGGTACCAACGTACCTTTTCATTCTTGCTTTGACGTTCATAATTTTCTAAATATAGCAGTTACTTGTGTATGTACCTATGACTTAGTATAATATAATTCTGCAAGTCGTTGATTAAAGGTGATTATAAAGAATTGCTCAAACCTACCTGTGCTGAAAAATATCATCAGGTAAGTATAATGAAAGCTAAAACTATAGAAACTAAACTACTAATTACAAATCACATAGATAAACAGCGTAGTAACTAATCTATAACCATCACAAAAAGTGAAAAACTCAGTCAGTAAATGACAGCACAGAGTAATTCCGATAAAGTGAAATAAGTGTACCGATTATCGGAATGAGTTAACCAGTCATTAACTTTTTTCTAGTCATTACTACAGACAAAGGTTAAGAACCTCTGCCAAGAACTATATTACTGGCAATCGACAAACGGTAATGCTTCATGGTGATTAAAAAGCAAAAACCGATAGGAGAAAACAAGTATCGCTGCAAAATATTACCTACGTATCTTGGTATTATCTATACATTTATAGAGAAATATTTTTTTATGGATGACGTACTACTTATTGTTAGGCAGGTCATGAATTCCGTCACGTTTAGTTAATTACTGTAGGTACATGCAAAAATGCGTTCAACGTGAGAATATGTGTTTATGTGTAAATTTTTTTAAGCATTCATAAATAATCTCCAAACATAGTCGATTAATCGGTATGTCAGTAACTGGCTAGATAGAAAGACTTTGGGATACCTACTATTTAAAATTCGAACTGCATCATAGGTGAAAGAATGTCCCATGCCCACGAACAGGCGAATTAAGAAAGTACCGATAGATCCCATTGTCTATGTGTCCCAAATCTTCATTACGAGGTCATCGTTCTCCTTACATGGAAAAATCTTTCTAAAGGGATAATTCGGATTCAGTTAGTCCTACGTTCTACTAACATGACAGTGTTTTAACAATTATATGGGACGTGTTTTGATTTGTCAATGATTGTTAAGATCCTCAGTAGCTTTAGCCAGGCAGAGAAAGAGGTGTGAGGGAAGCGTGGAGGCGGAGGAAACACTTTTGTACTGGACGTAGTGAATATGAATTTCAACTCATAAGTACCCACTCCTTTGTTCCTTCTTTGCCTTGCGTCCCAGGACCTCGGGGTGATTTCGGTCGACCCATGGAAATCTCATCGCAGAATTAAGCTCGCCTTTGTACATGAATTATCTATTCACTGTATACCATACTAAGTTTTGGAGTACATACAATAAATAATTAAGAAAAAAATGAGCAAGCAACCGCGAAAACAGCCTAGCAAACATTAAATGATTAAAACTTAAAGTATCTATATTCACAACGACAACAAACCTTACTCAAAACATTATTTGTTTTACACATTCACACACCTAAATCAACATCATCTCACAAAATCCTGCCGCGCGTGATTCAAAAGAAAAGCATTTGCGTGTGAGTCACATTTCGCGATAAATTTCAAAGGGTCCACTCAGCGGTCAACGGACCAGAGACATTAATGGAATTCTTTTAGCCTCTAGGTAGGTATAATGTTGTAGAATGATCAGTGGTGGATTAGCCATGTAGCAAGAGTAGCAAATGCTATAGGCCCTGCACTAGAACGCAAAAAAAATATAAAGTCTCTCTACTGTAATCTCTCTATCGTTCAATGGTTTGCTGGAAGAAAACTCAACTTTGAGTTAAGCTCGCCTATGTACTCTGATATCCACATATTTTGTAAATTATCATGGTGTACCATAAAGATTTAAGGAAAGTCAAAGTATATTTATTGAAATATGAATACAGCTGATTATTTCATTGAATAAGATAGCAGAATCTCAGATTTCTCTCATTACCACACTTTCTCGCCCAATCAAAATCCACAGGGTTATTGGTGATTATAAGAATAACAATGAGAGTAATAGGTCTACATAGGGCCCCCTTATAATGAAAACATTCTATTTTTTTCAATCTGTGTTATGCTTAAAATAAAACACTACTAATAATAATTACTGAACTATTATAATATATGATAGATGCTTCTACATAAAAAAAAAATCAGGGTCGCAGGAATCCGAAGGATGCGCGACGCACAGGACCGGTCGTTGTGGCGACGCTTGGGAGATGCCTATGTCCAACAGTGGACGTCTCTCAGCTGATATGATGATGATGACAGGACCCCTTGATCGAATTTGCTACAGGCCCCGCGCTGGTAAAATCCGCCACTGAGTATGATGTACCTTATTCTCTCAAACCGGTATCAAAATGCTAATACTTTGTGATGATAGTGAACGGTGGCTATTGTTGCGCAGTTTTTTAATAAATTAGATCTATAAATTGATTGAATTCAGATTCGGACAAAGAATATTTCGATAGTTCAGTGGGTCTATTGTCTTTATTATAAGGCACGACTTTATACTGCAGGGTTACTGTAATGCGAATTGTTTATTAACACATATTAAAGTTGTCTTATTTATAAGATTGATCTTCGACAAATTCACTAAGATTTTGGGTGGTTGATGTCGATGAAATGAGTTGTTCATGTCTTGATTCATAGTAAACACATGGCTGTTTTATCCGAAATAATATCTAGAAGTCATAAACACATCTACATACGATTATTATAAAGCTGAAGAGTTTATTTGTTTTGACGAGATAATCTTAGAAACTACTGGTTCCAATTTAAAAATTGTTTTAGTCAATAGTAAAATTATTAGGTGAGATAGTGGCCAAACGCGACCGTATCCATAATAAAAAGAAGTGTTGGATAGCTGATTTATCAAGGAAGACTATATAACATCACGGTATGACCCACGGGAGCAGAACAATAACCAAAAACACGGGTAAAATCGCAATGTGACAGGGCTAATAGTGAGAGTATAAAAGATAACAAAAAAAAATATTTCATAATGCATCCATCGAACTACTTGTCACGATTCGTCTCCATCACGCAACGTACAAATAGACGCACACTCACTCGCCATATTTGCATTCTCGAGATAATGCAGGCATTTTGTTTCCTACAATATAAACGTCGTAAGCTAATATTGTTTATATATTTGTATTCACATTCCACGCAAGCTCGCAAGCTCGATCTCGCACATAATGCAACATTGAAAACAGAGCTACATTGATCGGACAGCTTTATTTTAAAGGGCTTGAAATAATTATGGCCACAACCTAGAACAGCTCATCGTAACTGGCATATTTGATGTCAAACTACCAGGAAGCCTAAGCCTAAAAAGATGTGCATATCAGGTCCGCACCACATTGGACACCCAATTTCACGTCGCACTTCATGACGCGAAGAACAGTCACAGATGGCGAGACATTATCAGTAAGAAGCTAATCCAGCGGGAACTTCACAACCCTCAAGTAATAAGGAATACGACTCGAAGAGGAGGAGGTATAATTACTTATTGATTGGTCTGACCTGATGGTCACTACACTTTGCCAAAACCTTCAGACTTGTAGTTCCTCTAAAAAGACTGGAAAATACACAGACGACCTTACAAATGATTAAGATTAAGGATTCTAGAAGCATGTCTATGGTAGCATTGAGCGATTATAATATATAGCTCATTGTATACAATTTAATTAGAATATTAAGGTTATGTGTGCTATTGTTTAGATGTAAGGATGACGTCACGAAATAGTTTTTGGCCCTGGTCCAAAACCATTAGTTTTCTTGTATCTAATGAAGTATGCCGACTTGACCCAAAATATACATACATAGATACAACAGCATCAAGTTTAGTGAGCAGATCAGATTATGAGGAATACATATCAAGGCGAATATCAAAGAAATGATCTAACTGGAATGATTAGAGCCAAGTTTCTGCTACATTGGCAAGTTTTTAAGAGGCATAATTTCCATGTTTTAAAAATAAACTTTTTCTGAAGCTCCCAAAACTGTTATTTGATTACACAGGAGTCCAATTCTGAGCGTAATGCCAACTTTTTTAGGTGTACCTAGACTAATCAGAAGTCAGAAAATAAAATACCTTTTGGCAATTGAATTGCACGCTCTAATGCTAATTGCAATTCATTCTTGAGCAAGCTAAAGTTTTGGTTGATAATGTTTCATGAAGGATTCTACTACATCAGTCAATAGCGAACGATGTGTGCAAAGTGAAAGAAGGCTTATGGTCACTGGTCAGCATTGACCCTGTACGTTTTCCTTTTCTTTAACCGATATTGTAATATAAATAAATTGATTTGCTCAATTAACAGATTTACGAAATTTCCAACTTATGGTGACAATAATTAAAATTCGTCATGACCTTGGCTTTCTTTACAATCGACTCGGTCCCGAGGCGGCCATCAATTTTTCGGTATTTCAAGTGTTTCAAAGTTTAATTGTGAAATTGTTCTGTATAGTATGCCTTGTTTTTATATACTTTATGTATTAAAATTAATCATCAAATAAGTTGGTAAGGACAAGAACCTAAAAGATCTAATGGTATATTAATGACATTAGAGAATTCAAAGTTCATTCGTTGTTGAAAGAGGAAGCTCCGGTATGCGCTCTCTTTTCTCAAAATATAGAGCACCAGCTGGCTAGAAATTTATCTCTGATCTAAATATAAAATAGAAAAATAAAATAGGCGACATAGAGTTTGACAGGCCGCGCGTAACCGCGCATGCTCGTCGGCCGCCCACACATCCCGCGCTTCCACGCTATTGGTCGGCAACTGGCAACCTGCCAAAAGCGCGGGAAAACTTCAGCGTAGCCCGCTCCTATTGGCTAACCGAAAATGAAACCGAGCACCGCGATATTCAAAAATAGAAATGGAACATGATTACAAAACTGCTGGCATGTTAGGAGACGTATCGTAGGTCGAACTAAAAAGTATTTATACAGCTGTAAATGTTTTAACAAAAATGATGGAAAATAATAATTGTTACAATCAAAGGCTCTATATAATTATGTTGAAAAGTATTTTATCTTAATGTTTAATCCCATCATAAAACGAGTTGATCAAAATTAACTTTGAAGAATTACGAGCACATAATTATTGTAAATTACCGATAAATGCACCAGAACGTCGATAAGCACTGCACTACCACCCTACTTACCAGGACGGACAATCAATTAAAGGCCGAGGCAAGATCAATGCACCTTGGCTTTAAAAAAAAACACTTGTATTTTTTTTCACTTGAACACTATGGGGCACTGACAGAGCGTAGTCGTACTTACATGTCGAGTCGACGCGTGCTGTGGTGCGACTGGCGAGAGACGCGGGAGTTCTCGCGGTGTCGCCTTACCGCCGCGAAAGGAGATGAGGCGCAGCCGTCTCACCCCGCTCCGAGAATACAGCTCATGGGGAAAAGCCTTCGAAAACTTTAATTTTCGAACATGATTAAAGGATGCCTCCAAGGTCGTACCCGATCACAAGTAACGGGGTCATGCGATATGCTTATATGAAGTTGTTGACCTGTTTTAAGGAGATGCATGACGAATGTTTGAGCGACTGTCTTCTACTTGCTTCTTTCAAGGAATCAGAAATGTAGGTGATGATAACAGCCTTATTTATTTTACATTTAAATTACTAAGTAGTAGTCCTACGGTACCTAAAATTTTCAATGACTTCTCTTTGTAAGCCAAACTACAAAAAAATCAAGTATAGTAACGATCATTTTCTCATTTATATTGATAAATAAGGTGTCATTTTGGTGAGAAGCATTTGCAAGATAGCTAAATATTATTATTAATTCTTCAGTTTCACGAGGTTATGGCTGAAGTGATATTAGTATCGTGAGATTTCTAATAAACCTGATGCTTTGTCTATGAGGACAACATTCTGGCAAGAACTTGCAAGGGAAAGGAGAAGAAGGGATTTATTGATGTGGCATATATCTTTGTGACTAGGAGAAACTCCTTAGATGGATACAGTCAGCCTGTACCTTCTCACTGCTGGACAAAGACCTCTGATGACCACTCCGATGACTTCTAGTTGCTTCAATCTAGGGTCTGTAGACGAATATCAGATTGCGTCTTAACCGCCAAATAAAATGTTTTTCTTTCTTTCTTTTGAATGAATATTCTTAATCATTTTGAAATCCTTTTAGTCAATCGCCAAAAATATTAGAATACCTTGCCGCCAGATCTGTTACTGGTTTAGCTTAAGTGCAGTCAGAGGTCGAGATTTTTTTTAAGCTGTAAATTTTTTACTATAAGTAATGGAAAAGATGGAAGGAGTAGACGGAGTGGAGGGAAGCGTTTGCCCAGGAGTGGGAACATAGAACAGAAGTGTATGATTCCTGTGTTCTGTGAGTAGGACAGAACACGCTAACAATAAAAAAAATATATTCTAATGTACCTACATACTGCAAGCTTAGAAAATGTAACATCCCACTCTTTGGCAATAGCAAAGTACCTCTCTGATGGAAAAGCTCCTTTAAACGAAGCCA
Organism: Mythimna ferrago; assembly: GCA_910589285.2. NCBI lineage: Eukaryota > Metazoa > Arthropoda > Insecta > Lepidoptera > Noctuidae > Mythimna > Mythimna ferrago. The sequence goes on from OU342689.1 coordinate 7,961,251, forward strand.
ACGAGAGAGCTTTCCACCTGGCAACATATTGGTCGGACAAAAAGAGTTGAATCGACACGAAAGAAGGAGTCCTGTATAATATTTATTCGCTAAGAAACTAATAATTATGGAGCACTAACTCACCCGACAGACATTGTCTATCGTGTCTCAGCTGTGAACTGCCAAACACGCGAAGATTAAAATTAATCGTTGTTTTCTGAAATTTTCTTTTCTGCTTTCTTAATTTTTTCGTGACAGTAACAAACAACCAAAAAAAAATAACGAAAGTCCAGGTGTTCACGTGTTATGAAGTCACTTAAGGAAATAAGGATTGATTTTAAATATATTGGGATAGACTGGTTTCTGGTTCTGATTGTCGGGTGACAGGACAGAATGGAAGAAAAAAACGTGTTGCGCCGACCCCAAGTAATATGGGATAAGGGCAGGAAGAAGAGGAGGAAACTGGTTTCTGCCAGCAGCTTCGCCGGTTCATACTTTTAGAACCCAGTTTCATCCCCCTAAGGAATTAATTTCCTAAAATCATTTCGTAGGGCTCGCCTACATCAAAAAAGAAAGCCTTGCAAAAAAGTTCTTAGTCCCAGTAATTTCAGCTGTGCGCTGATATGTCAGTCAGTTTCCCCTTTTTATTTTTAAATATAAAAATCAATGTCACTTTTCGTTGTAATTTTATAACTCAAGAACGGGCCCACCTATCCAAACCAAATGTTTGGCTTTGTTCGGACTATTTAGTAGATGGTTTATGTGAAGTTTGGTAGGGTAGAGTAGGGTATAGTAGGGTAGAGTAGGGTAGAGTAGTGTAGAGTAGGGTAGAGTAGTGTAGAGTAGGGTAGAGTAGTGTAGAGTAGGGTAGAGTAAGGTGGAGTAGGGAAGAGCGGGAGCGAAGCCGCGCGGGCAAAAGTTAGTATATTTATAGATTATATGAAATTATCAGGACAATGTATGATATGTGTGATATGGAAAAATATGCTAGATATGTGTGCTTTCGGTTGAGGCCTTGGGCCAATTCAAAATTGAAACCATAGATAATGATACCATAATAAAACAATACGAAGTTACTATGGACATCATACACCTACCTAATATGCCATTGATACTCATAGGTATGAGACCTACCGTATTGTGTCGGTACTCGGTAGGGTAACTACGTAGTATTTAGCGTTAATTTTATTGTAACCACAACAATACTTACCTTGGTCCAAATTCGTCATACCGTGAACTGATAAAATTCTTATAATAACCCGAATTTGTTTAATGTTTTCCATAGCTGCATGTAATTTATTGGGGATAAATAAACGTTTATTATTATTATTATCTCCTTTATTTTTCTTATATTACATATTTTTGATATTTTTAAATATTTTTCAGATATATATATAAAAAAAAAAAAAAAACATTTAAAAATATATTATTATTTATTATTATTATTATTATTATTATTATTTATTATTATTATTATTATTATTATAGCTCTTCTTTTACGACAGTTTTGAAGTGGAAATGAGAAACTGTGATTTCTGTATTTTTGTTAATGAGCTTCTGCCAAAGTTATATCCCAGGGCAAACCGCAGGGCCCAGCAAGGTCGAAGCCTATTGGGACCAAGGGTCTACAGAAGTAGACCCTTGGTCCCAATAGGCGAGTCTTCCTTTCAGAAGAAAGGAAGACTCGGTCCTGGTATGAAAGGCAACGAAGGAACAGGAGTGAGTTTTTAATCAGTAAAAGTCTGATGCGCCCTGCTCCTCCCAAGAGCGGGCAAAAAATATAATATATGGGATATAAAAAATATCCCAGGGAAAAGTTATCCCAATTTACTAAGTACCTAACTGATAAAAAATCTATGGTAGGTATACTACTATAGATTTTCTGTCAATATTTCGATTTTTTATCAAAGTACTGTCTAGCCGCTAGGGTTATTTTTAGATAGATAAGTAGATAAGACTCAATTAATAGAATTAAACTTAAGTACCTACTTTAGTTTGATTGTTAGCGCCGTTTAAATGCCAGACGCTGGCCCACTTGTTGGAGTGCCCCAAGTGGCCCTACTCAAACCCTACTGCTACTCAAATAAAATCCAAATACGTTTTTAGGATTCCGTAGCAAAAGAGCAGCGAATCCCAATTGCTCTAGCTCGTCTGTTCCTCTCTCTGTCACAAATCGTTGAACCTAGTGGTACTGACGACTCAAAGTATTTGTCGTTTTTTTTTTTTTTTCATTGTACTGAACACTTGTATAAATAAAACATGTACCACCGTGACAAAATCGTTTTTTGAAACCAATCAAAAACAAATCCAAGTATTTCAATGACGTCCACCTAAATTATGAAGAAACTACGTCGATAATTGACGAATTTCGAAATAATTCAACGTATGTCGATGAGTCAAGCGGTGCGTGCCATTTTATGTAAACAGTTGACCCAGATGGCTGTATAGAAGTACGACAGACCTCACCATAGATCACTACGCCACAATTAACTGACCTTGTCTATGGTCATAGGCAGTAACTGGCTTATCTACACATCGGAGATCGTTAATGTTCAAAACTTGTTTTGTTTGGTAAGGTTAATTTTCGAGGTTTTTAAATACTTTGCTGTTTGTTACCATAACGCGATAAATCCATGTATTTCATCAAATTAAGTTTGCATGGTGGACACGTCACTGTAGGCGGTAGCTTGCGGACGATGGATGAGCAATTGCTAGCTCGCCGTCCGACTGTCTGGTAGCCATCCAAACCGAGCCCGAACTGCCGACGGCGCGTAATGTTCCACGCGCGCCTCAAAGAGCCTGTAATGTCAGCAAACCGTAGGGGTTCAGCAAAGACGAAACCTACTGGGGCAATGGGAAGACTTCTAAAACGGGTGTTCGTGGTTCTGAGACGTAAAGGGCAACTCAAGGAACATTGGTGTAGAGCGGGAGGTAAGTCCCCTCTTTGAGGCGTGGCCGGAAAGACCTCACGGCGTCCTTACCTTCCGTATGACGCAGGTCCTCACCGGCCATGGCACGTTCGGGAGGTTCCTGCACAGGATTCGTGCGGAAATGACGCCCGGGTGTCGCCACTGTGCGGAATGCCCGGAGGACACGGTGGAGCACACAGTCGAGGTGTGCCCTGCTTGGGCAGAGCATCGCAGTGCCCACGTGGGGGCGATCGGCGGCGGAGACCTCTCGCGCCGGGCCTTGGTTCAGGCCATGGTCCGGAGCGAGGAGGAGTGGCAGGCGGTCGCCCACTTCTGCGAAGCAGTAATGCTCGCAAAGGAGGAGGCCGACCGCATCAGGCAACGGCACTCTCGCCGCCGCCGCCGGGATTCCGATCCCGATTTCCGGCCACCGTAGGCGCGGGCTTTGCGCACAGTGAGCAATGGGTAGCTCGCTGTCCGGCCGTCCGGTAACTGTCTGGACCGAGCTCAAGTCGTCGACGTCACGCACTGTTCCCGCGCGCCTCACGGAGTTGTCAGGAACAGCAGGGGCCCAGCTGGGTCGAAGCCTACTGGGGCCAGGGTTATCCGAAAGGGAACTCGAGCCCCTGTATGAAGGCTAGAAGAAACGGGATGGGCTTTTAGTCAGTAAGAGTCTGACAGTATCTCCCGCTCCGCCCAAGAGCAGGAGAAGTCATTAGATGAATTCCAACTTCAGAAAAAAATGATGAACACATGCAGTAAAAAGAAATATGGTTTTAAATAGATAGTAGATATAAAAGTGACTCGTAATTCTTCTTTACCGAGGTACATTCTTATCTATCTCCTTTCTTTCAGTCCATCCAAAGGTTGTCTGTTAGAAATCGCCCTGTGCGATAAGACCGCCAATTGTACACTTATTTTTAATAATTTTTTGTTTGTGTGGTGTACTATCGCGGTCATTCCTGCCTGACCACTTAAAAAAAAATTCACATGAACCCAGCGGCGCGGCGCCAAACCAAACCCGTTTAAGTTTTCGAGTGCAAGCAAAAATGAACTTAACGGGAATCAGGCGAAAGTTTGATAGAACAATACAAAATATAAAAAATAAATAGGTACGTTCTTGCTTGACACCTGACGCTTGTCTGTTAGGAAAACAGCAAAGACTTTTTACTCATCATCAGACTGTTTTATAAACATGAGTAAGTCCGGGATTCCTGCATGTATATGCCTGTTTACCTAAACCAAAACAACGTCACTAAATCTTCAAAGAAAAACTATATCACGAGCTTAATATAGAATACTAACAAGTTATTTCTAGGAGCTATGTGGCATCATAACTTTAGTGATGTATTTTGCATTTTACTGTTATTTTTTCTGATCTGAAAATTAGGTCAATTGACTAATCAAACTTTGTATTCTAGAGAAAGTAATTTTATTTTCTAGGACGTTATCTTCATTAAACCCCAGGCGAACGCTGGCGTTCGCTCTCTTTGTACGAATATAATATACTGAATATAATACGAACTGTACTGTGATAGTGAAAAACTAATTTAATTTTCTAGGGCGCATTATCCCTAAACTTTCAGCTGTTTCGATTCACGGCTCTTTTTTTACTCTACTTTTACCAACTCACCTGTGCTCCTTCACTTTGCGTTCCAGGGCCGCTGTAGTTTTATCAACAGCAACATGTACCATCAAAAACACTTCCGTCTGACCACCGCTAAGTTCATTTTTGCTTGCACTCGAAACGAAACCTTCAAAGGGTTTGGTTTGGCGCCGCGCCGCAGCATGTAAACGAATTTTTTTTAAGTGATCAGGCAGAAATGACCGCTACGGTACATTGGGATTTTTTAAATAAAGATAACAAAGATAATTAAAAAAAAATGCTTAGGCCGAAATTCTGAAAAGACACTTCGAATCCAAGAGGGTAATGAAATACGTAATTTTTCGTATTTTTTTCAAGTAGCACTCTTATGAATTAGTATATAAGCAGCAAAGAGCATCCTACTCGTAGCAACGATTGACAAGTGTGGACAGCCAAATTTCAGAAACAGTGTTTACGATAAACTTGGTGATAAATAAGTCTTGAACAGTTTATCAACAAATGTTGCCTAACGTTCTCATCTCGCTGGTATCTGCATGGTTCATCACCTTCTAGCTTAGTCAGAACTTCACATAGTGGTTACTTTAACCCACAACCTAACAAAGCCCATTAATTAAGAGTAAATAAACTATATATTTTCTTTACTTTTTGCTTTTTTCGTTATCAACAGCTCTATAAACAGAACCAGTTAGTAAGTAGGCTATCTACCAGGTTAGTCGCCGAAGAGTAGCAGTTGGCGCGACAAGAGCACATGTTCGCCAACGATCGACATCGGCTACACTGTTACTGGGTCTAGGCTGCTGATTAGCGGTAGTCAACTTATTTCTTTTAAGGGCCGCAGAGGTAAGAGAAAATAGTGACTACTAGACGCGGGTTGCTAGAAACTAAAGAAATAGAAAAAACCTCGCAAAAGAATTAATCCCCGAGAAATAAACTATGATAAGGATACCAAAAAAACTAAAGAAATAGAAAAAACCTCGCAAATGAATGATAAGGAAACCAAAAGCAGATCTCGAAATATTACTAACAAAATGCATTAATGTCGATAACAAAAAAAAAACAAAGAAAACCAAGACCCTGGAAAAAAACCAAGGAAGATCAAAAAAAAAACCTGAAAAAAAAACAAAGATCAAAAAAAAGAAATTCATGATAGTAAGTACATGCATAAACTGCCTCGAACTGTCCCAACAAATATCCTATCTACAATCTTGTTTAGACACAACAATTACAAAACACTAGTATCTGACTAAATGCCCGACAACTTGAAAATCCAAATGCGCCTGTTAAATCTACATCTACACTTCTACACTAATATTACAAAGAGGTAAAGTTTGTTTTTTTGTTTGTAGGAGGTAATGTCTGAAAGTACTGGTCCGATTGCTAGTTTTTTCATCTATAAAAAGATGCTTTATTTTTGAGTGATATATGGGCTATATTTTATGTACGCGGACGAAGCCGCCAGCAAAAGCTTCTAGTTTATAATTAAAATCAAATTTTGTTCACAAAAAAGTAATACGGCCCACACATTGAGAGCCGCTGTTAAGAATTCATAAGCTACCGCTTTTTCTATCGATGCTACAAGGTTGACGCTATCAGCTTGCTCTAGACATCCTATTTATATTCAGGGTTCTTTAAATAAAACGTCCTAAATATACATGCTGAGGTGAAAAGTGAAAGAGTCAAAACGAGAGACATAAGAACAACTTGAGCTGGCGCTTTTGTGTGATTCTCACTTTTTAATAAGACCCCTAATAAGGCTCTAAGCGAAGCCCGAAGTTTCTTAAATCTTGTTCTAACTCTAACCACACAACTGGTTAAAATCGTTCCTATAAGCTAGCACTATTACTTAATTATCAATTACGATAATATAGTTCCATTACACTGGGGACTATAATACACAGATGTACGCTTTATCGCACATCATAAAAAATATAGTAGAACCTTAAAATTAATAAGGTGTAACAATGGGCAGTCTTATCAACGCCCATACCAATCTGCTCCGACTTTCGGTACCTCGGGTCGCTTATCCAAGGAGATGGTGAGGTAGACCGAGACATAACACATCGGATCAATTCAGGATGGATGAAATGGCGACAAGTCACTGGAACAACTTGTGACCCACGGATGCCCCCTCAAGTTGAAGGGTAAAATCTACAAGTCCGTGATAAGACCGGTCATACTGTATGGATCAGAATGTTGGGCTGTGAAAAAGACGGATGAAAAAAGATTGCATGTAGCGGAGATGAGAATGTTGAGATGGATGTGTGGTGTGACGAGATTGGATAAAGTGAGAAATGAGTATATTAGAGGAAGTTTGAAAGTGGCGCCAGTGACTGGCAAGTTGAAGAGGAATCGTTTGTCTTGGTATAGTCATGTAAAGAGGAGGGATGAAATGCATGTTACTAAAAGAGTTATGAGTATACATGTGGATGGGTGGAGAGGGAGAGGGAGGCCAAAGAAAAGATAGATGAATTGCGTGAAGAGCGATATGAAAGAAAAGGAAGTTAGTGATAGCATGACGAGTGACAGGGTAGAATAGAAGAAAAAAACGTGTTGCGCCGACCCCAAATAAGACCTTCAAGATGGGACAAGGGCAGGAAGAAGAAGAATGGGCAGTCTTATCACTAAAAAAGAGATTTTTATATACGACCTTTGGATGGATTTAACAGAGGAGAAAAAATCAATACATCATAATATTCTATTTATATATAGGTAAAAATCGGTAGGTATTTACGACGAGAACATTATTTCGTCGCATGAGCTTGTGACCTACTACTACTTATGGCTTCAAACGATTTGCAAAATCGGTAGGTATAAATATTATTATGTAAAATATTTTATAGCATCAATATTCTTTTCTTTTGAGGTGAATTATGCAATGAAATTAAAGGCTTGCATCTGATGTGATGCGAAATATGCATTTTTGCATAATTTGTGTGTTCATCTCATCGATTAAACTAGTTACTACAGGTATAAATAAAAAGAAACGTGGTTTATTATTCATAGACACACGTGTTACCCAGATAATAAATATTTAGGAACGGTTAGATGATAAAACAAAAGCGTAGCATTAGCAGGTGCACGTTCGTGACTGCAACAGGGATACAAATGATAGTTACAACGCTACTGCACAATGTTGTACTATGGTGGAATTCGTATCACAACACTGACATTTAGGGACCCACAAGAAAGATTTTATCAGTCATTTTTCAGGTAAAAAAAAACATTGAAACTAGGTTTACTGCAAAAATTGTATACCGGGCAAAATGGGGTGAATAGAAACTCAAGAATGAATAGAAACAAAACTTCAAAGGGTATTTAACTATATCAATTTTTTAATGAATTGTTATTCTAAAAAATCGTTGCTTTATTAGAGTCCGATAATATGGTATCAAAGTGAAAAACCACACCAAAGTTTTGTTTCTATTCACCCCGTTTTCTAATTGGCCAGATCTTAAAAATTGATCACTTCATGATGTAGTCAAGTAAATAAAACTGGCCAGATCGTTTTAAACTATTAAGTTTGAAGATGTGTCCTATCATCGTTTGGCCTACTTTCTTTAGACCTTTTATTATTATCATAGAAATCCTTCATCAATGATATGGATGATGGATATATTATCAAATATTATCGTTTAAACGATCTGGCCAGTTTAAGTTGGCCATGAAATGATACAATTCTAAGATCTGCCACAGCATATTCAACACACTTGGTACCCATAATTTTTTCTCATCTACAGAAAAAAAACCTAGCCTAGGGAAGTTTAAACTTTTAGTTAGGTACTGCTACTGCATAAGTGCATTATCACAAATAGGCAGCCTGTACTACACGGTTCTAAATAAATCGGCATTCATTATTCTCATAACTATTACGGCAAGAGGATGATATAAATAAAATTGCGTCATTATCCAAATCATTGAAAGTCAGGTAAGTAAACAAAATTTTACCTAAAACAACAACCGTTTTATTAAACAGGTGTTTAAACTACAGTTAGTAAAATCGTTTAAATATAATACTGAGAAACTATTTACGCAATATTTATGAGCAAGCGCTGGGGTACCTACAAGATGCCATATGTAGCAGACATGTGGCATCTTGTACCTTAGCGCATTACCAAAAGTCGGTGATTCATAAGGAGGCTAATGAAGAACATTTTGACTCACAATAGGAAGTCAGTTCGGAAAGAAGTTACTCAACTCGAGAGCGTGACAGACGCATCGAGTTGGTATTTCGAAGTTCCAGTTTACGACACGGAGAGTTTGTCATTTCAATATTGTCTGCATTTTTATTTTTATTCTTTTCACCTTATATCTTCTGGTATACCATTTTGCGCGCTTTCGGCGCGTATACTGTGAACACTCCACGTAATTGCGCGACATCGAAGCGTGAGATTTAAATGAAAATACATCCAAAGTTTTGTAGTAGAACCGTATACAACAAGTCTATCGTTGGAATTTATATCGACGGTTGAAAGGCAAAATGGTGTAAGCGACATTGAGTAAACTTTACAAAAACGTGTTTTAAAGTTACAATTTTGAGTTCACTTTTGTAAAGTTTACTTTATGTCGCTTAGATCATTTTGCCTTTCAACCGTCGATATGAAATGAGCTAGCTACAGTTAATTCTTATTTGTAAATTGAGCGATTTACTTTTTACGTTTCTTACACAAAAGTATTAACTATATAATTGAAACCTTTTTAAATGTAATTTACTTAGAAATTTATACCTAAGCCTTCACGTCAGACTGTAGTCTGACATAGATTAAAGCTTCAGATTTGATGCATGGGTAAAATTTTACACAAGAGTCCCATATATTAGTAACCGAGGTAAAATTTAAGGGCGTATTTTTGAAGCTGCTTTACTTCAAATAGGGAAATAATTTTTGAGCCAATGGCAAATCTCATCGGACAACTAGCTTGATCGAAACGAAATGTAGAACTTCAATAGTAGAATTATATTTGTATACGCTTCACAATTAGCATTGATTTCAGTTGCACAAACATTGCATTTCACACGCATAAGTTATGGTTTCCTTCGCAGAAAAATATTTCGAACGTAATCATCTTCCGGTGATGTCAGTGGTGATTCGAAAGCATAGCAAGGTAATAAATGTTAGAGGCTTCCTATACTATGCAATATAAATGCAACTACTGGAAGCTACAAATGTGAATGGTCATAACTATAAGAAAAGGTAAAACCAAAGAAATTATAGATGCATTGTGTGATCACAGTCAAACACTAGTTTAAAAAAAAAACGATACGGCTAGAAAAGGAGCAACTGCTATGATGATCGCTACAAGAGATGTATGGAAGAATCTCAAAGAATAAGACACGCTGCGTAAAACTCAGAGTAATTGAGACAAGAATACGAAAATAATGGAGGAGAATTGCCAAGTAACCGCTAACTAAGTTGATGAACCAACGAGAGAGGTAATACAAGCAGTAGTATATCTACACGTCTATAACTTACACAGATATGTATGTATTGGTATGACTACCTATAAGTAGACAGTATGTTTAGCTTAAGTGTCTACATTGCCAGAGTATTTAAAGAACACGTTTAACAAGAAACCATCAACCAGAATACATTCATAAATTTCGCTTTGTTACTGTTCAAAACGAAATATAAATGTGCATAATAGTAGAACATTGACGTCTTTCAGACCAACATGTGTATGAAGCTCTACAAACATAAAATATATTGGCAATGCAATACAGAAAATTCCACTTGGTGCGAATAATCGACAAGAATCTTTTTAGTTTAAATTATATAATGGTTTATATAAAGGTTCAGGCTATGGAAGAGTTTTGCTCTGGAGATGGACTGATGAAATCGATGCGGATGAATGCGTTGCGTAGAACTTAAATGAGGTTATTACAGGAATGTGGAGATTGGCACAAGCAAAAAGAGGCCAGAGAGTAAAAGGGGAAGTCTATGATGATGATGATGATGAAAGATGCTCCGTGTTTGCCGTCTGAAATTAATTAGCACTATCATAATAGCGCTAATTACCTTTTGTGAAGTGGGTCTGTCAAAAAATAAATCGGCAAAGATATTCCAAGAGACTCGACCTTGACGTGATCACCTTAGATAACATTTCCTAAAACGTATTTTAAAAATCATTAGTCTCAAACCGCAGCTCAGCGATAGATAAAGCAATGCAGCATATGTAGCATACGACTATTTCTGTCGGCGGGCGTGCTCGGGCGCATGCCTGAAATAACTCGGTTTCATCATAACACACAATCGACTTGCCTACAGCTTTTTATTTTCATACCATACGTTCGTGTGCTGGTTTAAAAAACGAACAGAGGGACGTTTAGAAGCTTGGGTTAATGGTGAATGAAGGAGCGTGTAACGTAGGACCTGATTGTGAGGGGAGACTTTTTGTTGATGGGTATAAAGTAAACCAAGTTTCAACACAAACAAATTTTAAGAAGGGTTTTGGATAAAGACAACACATCGTTTCGTCCTCAAACTAGGTACCTACACTCGTAGGTAGCTAATTATAAGAATTCTAGAGAGGAATTTGTTTGGGAAGAAATGTGCCATTCTCGTCCATCAACAATTGGGCAGCTCACCTTGTAGGTACAGAGTTATATTTGCTTAATTAATACTCCGAACATCGTATCTCCCTTTGTAACATGTATTTTAAACTACTCGAAGCTTACTCTCAATGTTTTTGGCATACAAATCCAAAATAACAAAATGTGGTCCCTAGCTAACTAGGCCGATAGAATAGACGCTTATTTATTCGACCAATTGGTCCCGGATACACTTCAATAAAACCAATATAGAACGAACACCTCTATTATCATAAATAATTCATCCAGGCCTTGCCACGATACTGACAAAGTGCTATAAAAGCGCAGTGGACAATGCATAATGTTGCAACTGCACGGGACAAATTAACGGCGGCGGTTGCGGCGCCGACCTCCGACCGACTGGCGCAAACTCGACGGCATGGTTTCTACCATTTATGGCACTCGCAGACCCTGATAACGTTTTCACAAGTATGTACTGAGTGTTAACGGCTGGGGAATTGCGTTTAATCGAAATAATTATCTCATAGCAGCGTTGAAACTTGGGAGACGTGTGCAATAGCATATTTTAAACAATTTTATAGGAATAAATATTTCTATGGCCTACAGATGTTGTTCCGGGTCTGGATGCCTTATGTCTGTGAGTTTACATGTTTGTGAACGTACCCACGATACCTACAGAAGAACTTCATAATGTGAGACAACGTTTAATAAATAAAAAAAAACCGAGCGGTGGGCCCGTAATACGCAAGTGTGGTGCCCAAACACAGCGACACGGGACATCGGCAGACCACGAAGGAATGGCGGGACGCCCTGGATGGCTTCCTTAAGAATTAGATTGAGAAAGCAAGCAACCGTGATCATTTGAATTCATGGAGGGAGGCATTTGGCCAGCAGTGGGACAATATAGACTAGCTATAATAATAATAATAGATAACCATCAAAAACCTGTTACTAATAGACAAATGGTTAGCAATTTTTTTTTATAAATTATATAATGATACATGTTCAGATATATAGGGTGACTGGTAATTAGTGTAAGATACTTAAACACGTGATTGTGCTCATGATAACAAACAATTTTTATTATAGGAGCAAAGCCGAAATCGCGAAAAAAATATCAGCTGTTCAAGTACATTAGGCAAACATAAATGTACTGAACAGCTGATTTTTTTTCGCGATTTCAGGTTTGTTCCCATAGTAAAAGTTGTAGGTTATAATGAGCACAATCACGTGTTTAAGTATCGTACACTAATTACCAGTCACCCTGTATACCTACACAAAAACGTAGTGATGTCCGAAATTTAGTCCTCAAAAGGAATTTAGTCTTTGTGAAAAGGAACCGGGCACTTTAGAACCAACTACTGCCGACGGATGCACATACCAAAACTTGAAATAGAACAGCCTAACTCTACTGACATAGTTTTTGTCAAAAGAACTAAATTGACCTAAATAGATCCCTAAAGAAAGCCGTCAGGTTAATACGATTTAAGGGTGAGTTGCACCATTTAACTATAACGATAACCAAACCTTAACCAGCCACGAAACGGCCGCCTATTGGTCAATTCAACGATTTGACAATTGTTAATGGCTTTGTAGGTTCGCGCTTGACCGCTATCTCTCCTGACGGAAAGCGACGTTATAGTTAAATAGTGCAACTCACCCTAAAACAAAATTCCAAAAGAATGTTTTTGCCCATTTATCGCCACAAAATGCGGACAAGGCGCCAATATAATTACCATTTATTGTAATTCTCACTCACTTAATAGTAATTCGTATCCTGTTTACTGAGTATATTGTTAGCATCTCACGTTGACGCTTGCAACACATTACTTTGCCGCCATATGTTGTAGAGCCTTGTAATGCTTTATAAAGTTAATTTAGTATTATTGTACCGGTATGGTCAACTAGGCATGTGGTACAGTTGCCAATAATTAGACGAGTTGGTGACTAAGCGAAGAAAATATTTTCTGTTTCTAGTCTACAATCCATCGATACGCTTAGTTGTTTCGTCTGGTCTAAGAAGCCGATGTAATGCGATAAGGCTACGTGCTTTATTACTGTAAATCATCGCCTTAGGGCATTTATTTATAATAATCACGGCTTGTTTTATCTAACCCAGGACGGCATGAATAAAAGAGATACCTAAAGATCTGAACATTTTAGCAATCGGTTGTCGTATTGAAATAACTCCATAAGCGATTTAACATTCCTTTAAAACTTCTTCATTAGCCTTAATAAGAGATCAGAAATTTCATAATAACAGCTTAATAATCGAAGATATTGTTTTTATGTCAATTAAATGGTTATGAGATAATCAGAACTTATATAAACGGCTACTATAAGGGTCGGGCCGCCATGTTTGTCGCGGTGGTCGAGTTTTTCCCGCGCTGACTCATGACTGAGCCAGCTACCAGTCTTGCGTGGCATTTATAAACGCGTAGCAATTAAAAACGTAATATTTAAAACTGTAGAGGTGATTATTTATACGTCGTTTTTGTAATTAACACCTATAAATATTTTCACGGTTTACTAAACTGATCTCGTTATAAAGGTGAAGTGGATATGTTTCAGTTAATTTCTCATTAAAATAATTTATGTTTTTGTTCTACATATTTTTGTAGATTTAAGTGGCATGTTAATATTATAATTGCATAATATTGGCACTTAATTTCTGCAATTCTTCAGGCTATATCGGTAACCTTGATTTTCCCGTGGATTCCTTTATTTTTGACTAGCTTTTGCCCGCGGCTTCGCCTGCGTACATAAAAGAACTTCCCTCTTTCTCCCCTTTTCTCACTTTTTTTATTAAAAAATAGCCTATGTCCGTCTCCAGGGTCCCAACTATCTCTGTACCCAAATTCATCAAAATCGGTTTTGCCATTTAGGCGTGAAGACGTAACAAACAAACTCACTTTCGCTTTTATAATATTAGGTAAGGATTAGTAAGGATTTGATTTGATCAACAGAGTACAATAAGACACATTGCTGAGACTGCGTGTCGAAAGACACGCTTTGAAAAGCCTCCCACAAGGTAAACACCTGGCGAGGGTCGCATGAATTCGACGACTGAAACGCACAGGACTAGTCTTTGTGGCAACACTTGGTCGAGGCCATGCAGCTACAACGACTGGTGATGATGTTCAATATTACGAACTTACAAAATAAATAAAACCAAAATATTGAAGATTCAAAGTCCTTTAATCAAATAGTCAGCTTAAAATTAATCTACATTCTACATCTACTGTATTTTCCTGTGATATTCGGGCGTCGCATTACCGTAGTCTTGCAAATTAAACAAAGTAGACCTATTAGTTACCATATACTTCAGAAAGTCTTGAATATGAGTCAACACATGTTGCAAGGATTTCTCGTCTAAGGCCGTGTAGGCAAGCATAGGGCCCATCTTGGCGAACAATCTGAGTAAATGAATGGAGCCGTATATTAGGGCCATTGGAGTATCAGGGTATTCTGTCAGTATCTCGCTGTACTGAGGCCGTTCAAATTTGTATAGCAGTTGCGATCCTAACGTCGCATTGAAGTACTCCTTAATGCCTTCTGTAATGTCGAGTAATACTGACTCCTTAGCTTGGTTGTGCGATTTACTGCTCTTCTTAAAAGCTAGGTAGTTGTCCACAATCTGTGAGACAGTGAGCTTGGCTGGCAGAATGGCCAGCTTCTGTTGCCGCGTGATGACGTCCCAGTCGTCGACCAGCCATACTTTCAGTTCTTCTGGTATTTTGATCTTCACTTCTACCTTGGCTAGGTACTGCTCTTCAGATTCGATTGACAAGTCCAAGCGGCCGCGTTTTTTCCTGACAAAAGGCATAATTATTAATAATAATCGTAATCATTTTCCGCATATTAATCTAAAATACAAATAATGTATCACTTTCATCCTCGACTGCTTAAATAAACGAGCTCTTAATCAAATTAATGTATATTAAAAAAATAATAAAACAAAATCAACTGTCGATGAATGTGAACCAAACGTTTAATTGATCTTATTAATTATATATGTGAATTAGTATTTTTTATAAAGCAAATTATGTCATAGCAACATGCAAGTACAAAAAAAAAACAACAGAAACAAATGCAAAAGCGCGCATGCGGTTACCATAGTTATAATACATGCCACCGTGTGTAAAAACCAGCCAAAATGCAAAACAGTCTTTTTAGTATGCAAACAGGCAATAAAGCGGGAAGGTAAGCATGAAAATTAATGTATTCTCCACCAGAAGAACTATCTTCAGCCTTTAGCGAGACATGGTTGAGTGTTTTTTTCGAAACCACTAGCGCCATCTGTTAGAATTGTTTGGAATTACATGCACAAAATTGATTTGAAGAGTGTTGAACTGTTTTGAAGCATGTTAGGATATTTCAGGAATTTTATGTGCATTTTACAGGCGCTAAATATCACATGCACAAATATTACAGTCCCGAAACCACATTTTCAGTACACGAAACAGTTCTTCACCAGCAATTGCAGGATAAAACCCTTGAAATCCGAAAGCCGTGCAAGCATAAAAAACAGCGACAAGTTATTATTTAGGGTCGATTTTACAATAGCCAGATCCTTTAACTCAGGATTACAAATGATAGATTGACAGTTTTTGTAGAGAAGATATGCCAAACTGCCATTTTATTTTATTCTTTAGATACTGTTATCTGACTATTGAAAAATCACATCTTCAAAAAGAAGATCCAGACATATCAATCTTCACGATTGAGATGACGGGAATAGTGATGTATGAATTTATGTAAGCAAAATCATGCTGTAACACTAATTTAATCCAGATAAAGACAAGAAAATCACGACGATTGTGTCCAAAATAATCCCATAAAAAGCAGATCCATTATAATCTATAATATAAAAATGAATCGCAAAATGTGTTGGTAAGCGCATAACTCAACAACGCCTGGACCGATTTCGCTAATTTTTTTTTTGTTGTGTTCGTTATTATGAGGAGAAGGTTCTTATGGAAAAAAAAATGAAAACTAGGGTAGAGTAGGGTAGTGTAGGGTAGTGTAGGGTAGTGTAGAGTAGAGTAAGGTAGAGGAGGGTAGAGTAGGGTAGAGTAGAGTAGGGTAGGGTAGAGTAGGGTAGAGTAGGGTAGAGTAGGGTAGAGTAGGGTAGAGTAGGGTAGAGTAGGGTAGAGTAGGGTAGAGTAGGGTAGAGTAGGGTAGAGTAGGGTAGAGTAGGGTAGAGTAGGGTAGAGTAGGGTAGAGTAGGGTAGAGTAGGGTAGAGTAGGGTAGAGTAGGGTAGAGTAGGGTAGAGTAGAGTAGGGTAGGGTAGAGTAGGGTATAGTAGGCTGAAGTAAGGAAGAGCGGGAGCGAAGCCGCGCGGGCAAAAGCTAGTAGCATATATAATAGCAACTTACTTGGGCTGATCAGAGCCAGAGTCCGCTGGAGTCTGATCTTTACTTTGTGTTTTGGCAGCTTTAGCCGGTGCTGGAGCGGTTTCCACTTCTTTGCCTGTAACAGATTTGTGAGAAACAGTAAAAATTATATCTTAATTTCAAATGATTTGACATTTCATTTAAACTGGACTTTATTTAATGCCAATAACACCTTTATTCCCTTGCAAAGAATGTTCGTTATACTTTTTTAATTCCTTATTGTACTATCACTTGCAAAAGTCCATAAGAATTCTTAAAACATATTCGTTTGACGTTTAGTTTGACTTACGACCTTTTATTTTCAAGTTTCGCCAACAAATGATTGAAATTCACAATTTCATCAACTTATCATAAGTCAAGATGGCCCAGTGGTATAGGCACACAGATTGAAGCGCAAATCAGCGTGCCGCAAGTTCAAATCCCACGCAATTATTGACTTTTTGTAAGTTCTTACCCGATTGGAAGTTATGTATTTGCATTACATATATTAAATTATTCTTTAACTTGTTCACACATTTCTTAGAGTTAGAAAGGTAGATCACAAAAAAAACTAAATAAAGAATTAGATTTCTGCGAGGTAGACACGAGTTTTAACTTAACCGAAATGAACTGTCGTTTGGTTGTAGTTGTTGGTTAGTGACGTGAGGTTGACAGTATTGTAATATTCGCAAAATGCAGGCTAATATTAGTATTGAAGTGAGGGCGACTATCATTGGGCTGCATAAAAGTGGTCTTAATAAAACACAAATATCTGAAGAAACCGGACTGAATGTGAGTATAATAGCTATTAATGAATTGTAACTTTATTACAAATTAATCTTCTAATTAAAAAGTATGCCATTTATGAATCCATTGATCGTATCTTTATGAGGTTTAAAAGAGAAATACGTAAATCGTTGGGTTTATTGGATTGGTTATTGGATTAATAAATGCAGTTTTATTTTAAAATTATATTCAATAATTATGATTATTAACATTTTATATAATGAAAATGAAGTGAAGTAGGTATAGCTGCCTAATATATATATTTTTTTTTATTTTAGAAAAATACTGTAAATCTTTGGCTAAAAAGATATGAGGAAGAAGGTAGCCTTGCTAGTCGAAAGAGAAGTGGGAGATCGAAGCTTATTAGCGAGGCGCAGCGACGACATATGGTGGACGTATACGAAACGAATGGTTTCGCACCAACGAGACATTTTGCGGAATTATATGACACCTCGATGGATACTGTTCGCCGTGCACTTCACGCTGAAGGCGTGCATCACAGAAAACCTGCTAAAAAGCCGTACTTGACAGAGAGGCACAAACAAGAACGATTACGTTTCGCACTAAATATTTAATGTTAACTAAACTAAATGGCCTACCATTTTATTTTAACATATCTGTGATTATTCGTTAACAAACACTGTATTATATTGTGTTTACTTTCGTTTAAAACAGCTATATCTTTTAACTTGTGCCATCGCCTCATCTTAAGAATGCAGTGAACTCGCTATCAATTTTGTTGACAATAATCATGAGTCTATTTCGTTTTTTATTCTTCTACCCGCACTGTTTTAACATAATACTATAGTTCAATTTATTTTTCTCATCTAATTGACGATTATCTTGTGAGAACTAAAGTTCTTTTAACAGAAATTGAGGTTTGGTTTCAATCTTCTTTTCGTCAAGAAAATGAACAATTAAGCTATGACCTCAATACATTCATTGTGACGTTACACAAAAATAAAATGTTTACAAAGTCCAAATCATATATCACTTTTCAATAAATAACTGGATATAAACAATTACCTATATTTTATTTTATTAAAATTTGAATATCCGTTCATTGTTACGTTATTCATATTATGAATGGTCTAAGTGGGTATACTTCCAACAAACAATCTTAGGCGTAACATAGATAACGGTTACAAGATAACTTTTTGTCTAGGTAACAATTCGACGTCACAATTCTCATAAATGTTTAATTTGTAAATATAAAGAATAAACATTTTTATTAAACACGTCTTTTTATTTCCACCTTATAACATCGAAAAGATGTAACAACTAAATAATTGCAAATTACGAATGTGATTCTTCTTGTGGTTAATAGATCACATTCGTAATTTGCAACTATTTAGTGCAAAAAATGCAATAGTATTTTTCATAGAAATATAAAAAAACAATTAAATCAATATAGATTGGGAATTTTCAAAGTAAGAAATAACTGCAACGGACCGACCATGATTTGAACTCGGGTTACGTGATTTGCGAATCCAACACTTAGTTCACACGGCTACCAGCACATGACGAATTTGCATGAATTTTATCAATGCTACCATATAGCTCAGTGCGACGACAGTTCCTTAGTGTGTGTTATCTGTGGAATGTGGATACTCATACATGCGCACACATACGCACGGAAATATCGCGCTCGCTCGGTTCGTAGCAATGTAATCATTAGCGTTCCTATGGACTTTTGCGGCCTTACTGTACACAAAAATATTACGTAGTAAAGTCTGTATAAAAAGTCAAATGACTTGGGAATTTTGTATAATATTTAATCATTTAAAAAAATATTTTTATTAGGTTCTTCTATTAGTTAACAATGATCAAGATCTCTTAATCAACCCCGATTATTGAACCTCGACATTTTGACTTTTTAGACGGACTCTACACATTGATTGGGCAATTCTTGTACAAAAGTGAGAAACCAGAAAACCTAAATCCTTATTCTTTACCTAAATAAACTGGTTTCCATAGAAAATGATTTTTTTTATGGTGGGAAAAAATCATCCAATGACATCCCCCGCTCTTGGACGGAGCGGGAGATAGTGTCAGACTCTCACTGACTAAAAGACCCACCCCGCTCCTTCTAGCCTTCATACCGGGGCTCGAGCGCCCTTTCGGATAACCCTGGCTGCAGTTCTTCCTATATACAAGGTGTCGTTTTGAAGCTGCAAAATATTTCAGGAGGTGATTATGTTAGTGATTCTCGACCCGAATCAATAATAAAATAAGTAGGTAATTTTTTTTTTTTTTTTAACCGCGCTTTTTTTCACACACACAAACACGGAACAATAAAGGGCGTTTTCACACACACTAACTCGCAACGATAGTTTCATAAATAATGTATCATCCAATCATCATCCCGCACGCCACACCCTAGCCACGCCCCCGCGGCCATCGATCAATCGATTTAGTTTAATGTAATTAAAAAATTAAATAACAAGTATTACTGATTATTGACCAGGTATCGTTTTTTTATATGATTATTTATGAGTTTTATTACAACCTCCTGAAATATTGTGCAGTTTTAAAACTGCACCTTGTATATCTGTTCTTTGTATAACTTCAATAGAGCATATAATAGAATATTCTATTTCTATTGCCTTGTTTGAATTTTAGCTCATACTGTAGCAGACAAAAAGAATGTCGAGTGTGTGGTCATGGGTTTGGTTCACATGTCTGGCGAAGTATCATTAGATTTTTCCTCCTGGAATGTCATGGTAGCAGGATAGATTTGCGACTCGCCTTTTACAACATGAGACTTAAACATACTAGGGAATATGTATTAAAAAAAAAAGTTATCTAACCAGTTTACCAATAAATACACAAAATTAGAACTAATCGTGAAAACAATATCAAAATATACAAAAGCAAACAAGATATAATAATTTTAAACAAATATCTGTCTCTCTCGCCAAGATGCCGTTTTCAATGGCGGACGTACAGAGTGTCACAGCTTGAGGCTGTGTTCTGCCTTCACTGTGAAAATCCATATCAGACTCTCTTTCTTATTAGCACCTTTGAAGATTTATAATTTCGTTGCTTATAAAGACATTTAAATTATTTTTTATTACCAGTTAGCTCAAAATAATAATTTAACAAATAAAAAAAATTTGCTTGCGAATTCCCTATTGACAAAACAGTCTATAAGTTACTGCCTAGACCTAAATTCCTAAACTAAACTTCCCCTGGAGAAATCATTTCAGAAAGATCTCCACTACTACACATAGGCACAAAATATATAGGTACAGAAGTCAATCTACATACAAAGCACGCTCGAGCAACGCACACATAAACACCGCTCACAGACACGATGTCTCGGTCGCGTCTCAGCAATTCCAGCTCAAACACTCATTAGTGTGCGTCCAAGCGTAGGTATAAAAAGTGAAGTCCTTACATGAGATTGTCTTCTGTACCTATCTATTTTGTGACATAGGCTTCCTCAAGCTTTGCAACACCTCAGGCCCTTACTATGATGTGTTAAAATGGCAGTTGAGCGAGCGGGAAGAAGGGACGGAGTTAAACACCCTATACAGGGTTATTTGTAAAACACCTTGCAGGACTATATTACAATCATCATAAACAACAACTTTTGTTTGATGACTGTTTACAAAACATAATTCATTTACCAAAAATAAACCTTCAAGATTTCATTGTTCTATGTAACACATTTCAACTCTGTATTTTGCTATACCTGCCTACGTCTGTATGACGCGACGAAAGTGCATCAAGCACCCCCGCCGTCCGATCCCCACTCCCCCGTTATTGTACGATCGCTTGCTTTGCTTAGACTTCGTAATATTTAGAACATTCAATTTAAATATTTTATTTTTGTATGAAAATCTAATGAACTAAAATATGATACATTTTCAAAAGTATAACTTTTAAAAATGTATCATATTTTAGTTACGTTACTAGAACAAAAATTGTTGTTTATGATGTTAGTAACATAGTCTTCAAAGGTTGCCAGTGTTTTACAAATAACCCCGAATAGCTCCATCCTTTTAACAGTTCAGTTTAGGTCGTCAAATGAATCGCATTAAGAACTCGTGGTAGGACCTCTGATTTCATATTGAGTTAATACAATTTTTTGAGTAAACAAAGAAAAATTACCAGCAGGTGTGGAAGCCCTGGACTCTTCCCTTGCCGGTGTAGCACTAGCAGCCGTCTCTGACTTGCGGCCTTTAGCAGGAGCTGGAACGTAGAAGTGAAAGAAATTAAAACAGACAAATTAGTACAAATATTACAACATTGAACATTGGTAAACTAGTTAATTAGAGATAAGGGAAGTAGAATGAGTAGCTATCAAGTTAATAATCTACTTTTTTAATTGCTTGTTTGCTGCAATCACAGATACAGTATTTGTCTAATGTGGTTATTACCATTGCTCAGCCATTATTCACATTTTTTGATAAAAGATTTTATGTTTTATTTCCAAAATTTTATAAAATACATTTAGTACATTACATTTAGTAAATCTAGGCAGTTTTAGTCCTTTTTCATACACGGGAAACATCAAATGACATCTAGCAGTTGGGGTGGAGGTAGTGTCAGATTTTTACTGACCAAAACCCAGTCTTCCTCAAGTCTTTTTCACCCGTTTGTCAGAGTCACGGAAACTCCTTTAAACAATCCACATTGGTCCTAACTAGCCCCGTCAATCTTGCTAAGATCTCTTTGAGACTACCTATTGCTTGACATTCATAAGCCCAGCCTGTGGTGACCAGATATCATCTTACAACTCCTAAGGCCAAGAAGATTCTTTCCAGATCATAGAATCTTTTTCAATCATAACATTACGATAAAATTGATATCAATAATAATAATAATAACGGATCT
Organism: Mythimna ferrago; assembly: GCA_910589285.2. Classification (NCBI taxonomy): domain Eukaryota; kingdom Metazoa; phylum Arthropoda; class Insecta; order Lepidoptera; family Noctuidae; genus Mythimna; species Mythimna ferrago. The sequence continues at coordinate 7,983,293 of OU342689.1, forward strand.
ATCATCACTGACAGGACTATTGTTGCCAATAAGCCTGACATAGTGGTGATAGATCGACTAGAGCGTCGCACAATGATTGTTGATATAGCGGTCCCTCATGACGAGAACCTCGTGAAAGCTGAGAAGGAGAAACAAACTAAATATCTTGACTTGGCTCGTGAGGTTGTCGACATGTGGGAAGTGGATAGAGCAATCATTGTGCCTACAGTTGTGACGGCCAATGGCTTAATCGCCAAGAGCCTCGACCAAAATCTGAGGAGGCTCTTGTTAGGCAGTTAGATCAAGGGCTTGATTCAGGAGGCAGTGCTCCTGGACACGGCGCGTATTGTCCGGAGGTTCCTCTCTCAAGAGCCCTGACCACCGATAGCTTGGACCCCGTTCCCAATGTGATGTGGTGGTACGTGGGCTACTATTTTTATATTTTTTAATGTTTTTTTTTTTAATATTATTTTAAAATTTAAAAATGTGAAGAATATGAATTAATAATAAATAAATAAAAATAATAATAATAATATTCCACAACTATTACACAACGCCATCTAGTCCCAATAATAACATTTACTAGTCATCTTTTACATTGTATTTCACTGATAACATAGAAACAGTAAGCAGGTAAATTATGTAATCATTTCCCGTTTCCTTAATTGACCCTAAAAAAAAGACACCAAACATACGATAGAAAGGCCGGACATGGTCTAAATCGGCTGTAGACTCATCAGAAGTGCCGTCTGGCAATTTGTAGCAAGAGTCTAACTCACTCTTGCCAGAAATGCAATTCATCATTGTGTGAAAGCTTACGGTGATGAGTTTGATGTATGTAAACAGTGACTTACTTTTTTTAGTCTTAGTAGGTTGAGCGGAGTGTGCCCTCTGGACCTCCTTCTGGCGCTGCACATTCGCCTCGTTGTATTTCAGCACACGGCTTTCAGGAACCCACTCATCCCAACTGTAATTACATTACAGCATACTTATATTAAAGGTTACAAAACTGGGAGACGAAATCAAAAATAATCAATATATTGTAAAGACAAATGATAACTTACTTTTTATTCCAGCCGGCGTAATGTATCAAATACCTTACATGCTTATCCTTCGTCACTGAACTTTTGAGACATTTTGCCTCGTAAATTAGGGGGCCATGAAAACATAGCACTTTTTCACCTGAAATTGTAAGATTATTACAACAAATGGCATCTATAAAACAATGTATGAATTACTGAACATTACACTAAATTATGATCAGTTTCTTAATTAAAACAGAAATAATCTTTACCATCGGCAAACTTTAACTTCGGTGCCATTCTTATTTATTTACGGAAATTGGAGAAATTACAAATGGCAGGCTGCCCCAGTGCCAATCAATCAATCCTATCGATCCTATCTTAAATTTTATTTATCTGTGGCTGCGGCTGTCTTGTCGATGTCAGTGATGATTAGAGTAGAGGCACCGACAAACATCGTACATTTAATTAACTTCTAATTTTAGTCGATTCTGTGGCACGGAGAATAGATGTACCCGCGAAACTTTAAAAATATTTTGGCCATATTTTGTCTGCCGAATGGTGTACAAATCTAGTTAGACGGACTGAATCTCCCGTATTATATTTATTAAATTATTCTCTCTCTTTACATAAAATTCTCAGAGAATCATTGCGTATTTTGCTAGTTTAGTTAACGATGACGGTGCCGTTGTGCGGTCTAATCCAAAGAGCATGTAAAGTAGTCTAATCATCTTTGCTGGGGATGCCTTTTTGTGTGTTTGGTTTGTGTTGCGGCTACTTGGATGTAAACTACGCGCCAACACGTTCAATTGTTGGGAAAAAAACACGCCGCCCAAAATCCCAACCAAGGACGTTTAAGGTGCCCCGCCTGGGCAAAGCACCGCCTTGTCCTCGTGGGCCCCGCTCGGCGGCAGCGACCTATCGCGTCGGGCCTTAGTACAGGCCATGGTCCGCAGCGAGGAGGAGTGGCAGGCGGTAGCCTCCTTCTGCGAAGCAGTAACACTAGCAAAGGAGGCGGACGAACGTGTGAGGCAATTTCCGACCACCATAGGTGCGGTCTTGCTTGGCAACCGTCTGGACCTCCCGAACAAGCTGGATTCAGAAAAAGTTTCAGTACCGTATATGTGGTCTAAGGTACTGAAACCCATACGCTTCGGCAGGTTATACAGAAGACCGACGAGTATAACTTGCTTCTCTGCTTAGCGTTTGTGGCCTACGAAAAAGCTTTTGATTCGATCGAGACTTGGGCTGTACTACAACAATCCAATGGTACATAGACGTGCTGAAGTGTTTCTATGATAACGCCACAATGTCAGTCCGACTTCAGGACCGGAACACGAAACCTAACCTTCTGCAGCAGGGTGTGAGGCAGGAAGACATCATTTCTCCAAAACTGTTTATGGCTGCAATGGAGATAGACCTTTGGTTTACCGACGATATAGTAGTCATAGCTGAGACTACGCAGGAGCTCGATACAATGCTCGATGACCTTAGTAGTTTCCAAAAGAGTGGGTCATAGAATGAACATTGTCAAAACCAAACTCCTGGTAGCTAACCATGTACCTAGCACTCAATCCGATCAAGATCGTAGACTACACTCGAAGTTGTAGATGCTTATGTTTTTCTGGGACGGACAATCCAGTTGGGGAGGTCCTATTTTGAGAAAGAGGTCAATCGTCGAATCCGACTCGGTTAAGAAGTGTTCCGGAAGCTGCGCGGTATCTTCTCGACCAACATAAAACAGTGTTTCAAGACGAAATGTAATAATTCTATGACTAATGCGTGGTGCCAGTGATGACACTGAAACAGATTCTAGTGATTATTAGATTGTATAGTGCGTTTCACTTATAAGAAAAGAAAGAAAACATGTTTATTCACACTTAAGAGGTGCCTTTGCCGTAATCCCATTCCCCTCATTTATTCTCCTTATAGTGGTGCGACTACCGTTAAAATCAATTTAATTTCACATTTTGTGGAAAAATTTTGTTAGAGTAGGCAACTCTTTTCATTTTTCCCTTCTTTTTTCTGTAGACAGACAGGGGAGCCAACATTACGGCAAAGGCACAGAGCATCTAAACAAGAGACGGAACTTAGAACATTCAGTTTTGAGAAATTTCTTACATTCTTTAGCCAACCACTTAAAAAAAAAAACAAAGCTACCAACATGAAAACTCGAAGTAAAAACTGTCATAGATAGGGATGCGCAACGTACAATAAACTTATCGATGTTCAGAGTTTACACTGCATTTTTTATCGATATCGATAAAATGCACTAGTGTTGTATAGGGGGTTCCAAAACTGACGTTTTTATTTTGAAAACTGGGTAAAATAAAACACTAATTTACATGATTTTATTTCATGTTTATTTATATATTTAATACTTTAAACATACAAAGTTACAGAAGCTGTTTCTTTTACCGCTTTTCTACAAATCAACCTTTATACCTATGGTTTTATGGTTTCAGCATGCCAAGCTTCTTTGAAACCGCAAACTTCACATCTTCTGTGGCCTTTACTCATGATGGTTCACAAACTTGAGAACAACTTAAGAGTCTCCGTCTCGTTAAAATATGTAGTAACAAAAAATAGAAGAGTCAAATATCTCGCAAGAGTCACTTACACTAACAGAGTCAATATCTCGATAAAACCGATGAAAAGAACGAACAGGTGCTCAACTCAACGTTATACGTACAATCACAGAACTTATTCTGATGATTTATATTCCGAAATCTTAAAGAAAAAGGAAAAACAAACAGAATAGTCACAACACAAACTTAATTACAGAAAGGTAGCCATGTTTGTTTTCAAGTACCACAGACAATACTATAGTTAGTCTTTGACCACAGACTAAAACATCTAGTAAGTTCATTGTGTAATGTTGGTCAAATTGATGTTTTTCTCAATGTTGGCTAAAGAATGCACGAAATTCCATAGAAAAAGTAATTTGTTCGGAGTTTCACAAGACTGGGCAAAGGAACCTCATAAGTGAAACGCACAATACAATGGACCCTGGACCTCATCAGAAGGCTTCAGTCACCTAAAGGGCAATGGAAAAAGCTATGCTTGGAGTTCCCTTGCGTGATCGCATCAGGAATGAAGATATCCGAAGGAGAACCAAGGTTGCCGACATACCCCGAAGAATCGCCAAACATTATGCTTATGCATATACCAACGAAATTGTTTATTTTTTATTTTTATTTAAATTGTTAGTTTAATAAATGCAATTAGGTATATCACAAAATGGAAATGGGACAAGACACCAAACTTGAATTTTAAAGCTATTTATTTTTTCTAGGTTACTTAAACTATTTTTTATTAAAAAAAAATATGACCCTAATTGAAGCAAGTAACGAAGATCACTATAAAAAAAATAAGAAGCATCCTATCATTTTACACCACGATTAACAACGTGGACATCAAAAAATAGTCGCTGGGATCCGTGCTATCGAATTGAATGGCTGCAACCGTAATGGAACACATCCACACGCCCCAGCCGCAGCAGCAGGAGTCGCCCCGGGCGTTGTGAGTCGCAGGGCTATACGTGGCCACCGTAGGCGCGGGTTTGTGGACGACGAGCAATAGGACCAAGCTCGAGTCGAGGGCTCCAGCACGCGCGCCTCCCAAAAATATCTGCAAATCTAAACCAGGGATGTTACAGAGCTTCGACTCCGACTCCGTTAAGTCGGAACTTCCGATATTATTAAACCTTCGGTTCCGACTTCGGCTCCGATACTTTTAAATCGGAGGTTTTAATTGGAGGTCCGGAATCCCCCTGACTCCCGCTACGTGAACTTTGTCATTTATTTTTTCACTTGTTGTTAGCTTGCACACGACACGTTCATCTTCTTTATAACTGTCTCCTGCCACCACTTCTGGCCCTCTTCCGCCTCCGGTTTCGACTCCGGTTCCGATTCCGGTTCCGACTCCGATAAATCAAATTTAAAAACTCCGACTCCGCCTTCGGTTCCGATATAATTACCTCCGTTACATCCCTGATCTGAACGACTGTGTAGGGCCGATGCCTGCCATGCCAGGGCAACTCTTTCGACCTGGTGGACAACTAAACGAGCATAGGAAGCTCGCGCTTCGCCCTAATGCCATGAAGTCATTTAAACCCACTACAAAAAGGTTCGAGAGAACTTGCTCACTTGCTTTTAGGTAGTGGACATCGTAGCTAAAAACTAAAGATAAAAAACTTTGTTACAAAAAAAATATAAAATCGACTTCAAAAATTAATTAAAAAAAAAATACGAGTAACTTAAAATTGCGTAAGTCGGTGTTTGTTTTTGAAGTTGTTTGTATTTCTTTGGAAAAAAAAAGTTTTTTCTTTTTATCCTAAGTAGGTAGTTATATCTTTTTTCTTTTGTTACTTTCCTTTCTATTTACTTATGGAATTTTAATGGTTTATTACGAACTAACATCCTGTAAGCAAAGTTTGAGTAGTAGGCGACTGTGTATGGAATTAAGTTAATGCAATAACTAATATAACTCAGTTAACTCGACCAAAGTAAAATGTAGGTACATATGTATGAAATGTATTTCCCCAAAAATATTATTTTCGAGCCCTAAATATCAAAACTCATGCCCGAAATGTTCTACTCGTCCTCGATGACTATCAGACACTCACTATCACTCAACGTTGAGTACACGCCCCCAATTCTATGTCTGATAACAAGTTTATAAACAAAATAATATCATATAAAATAGCTGGTTGTTACATCATACGCCGAATTACAAAAACTAGCAACCTTCTCTGGGAGGCACGGTCAGTTAACGATAGCAAGCTATAAGGCAAGCTTCAGTTGGTTGCCGGCTGCAGGCAAAGCAACACGTGTATTTTGTTCTATTATTAATATTTTCCCACGTCACAATGTCTGAGCGAGGCCCGGCGTTTGACGTCAACGCAATGACGTTGACTCGGTGGGTACTCCACCAGCAGAGGACGGCACCAACAGCTACAGGAGACTTGACTCAGCTGCTGAACTCCATCCAGACTGCAGTCAAGGCTATTCAGTCGGCCGTGAGGAAAGCCGGCATCGCTAAACTGTTCGTATTTTTTTTTACTATTACTAGGTACCTACATCATTGTGTATTATTCCATCGATAAAGAATTTTGATCAGAGTGTTCACTTATACTTTCAGAGGTAACGTGTAAGGTTACTACGTGCACTTCTTACTAAACTTTCCCATTAGTAAAATCGATTTATGCATATCTATTGCAGAAGTTTTAAATTTATCGTAGAGAAAGGTGTAACAAAAAAAGCATAATACGTGTACCTAACTACTACGGTATAGTCGTTACTTTCACATCTCTCTAGTTCCATTTGGAAACCTGTATCTAGCCGGTTAAAAAGCAATACTTTATGTCACGTTTATATATTATTTATCGATGCAAATGATGAGAATCTGACCTTGTCTCTCTGGCTGCATTTAAAGAGGTAAAACGCAAACAATGTCATTTACATTAACGATGACTACCAAAATAAACAGTTAGGCATATTAGCGCGACTTTAAAAAAGTATAATTGAAAACCTTCGAACAGTATTTCTCATTGAAATTGCTCAACACAGTTTGGTAATGCATTTGCCACACCTCCAAAGTCGTGGCAATACGTAATAGACACACCCACGACCAGATCAACGAGTTGTAATCAAAACTGGTTGTAGGTACTAATCGAATATTATCTTTAGACAAGGAAATATCACATAATTGGAATTAATTATAAAACTAGACGAAATAGACGTGTAAGGTTCCGGGTGTGAGTTTGTAAATTAGGTAGATTGTAAGTGTAAAGCAGGTTACCCAATACTTAGGAACTACTAAGCCTGAGATAAACGGGATGAAATTTTCCCTGACAACGCTCAATCTTGTGACGCTCTGCAACGTTGTCCAGTGTCCCGCAATTTGTCCCCCAACATTTTACATCAGATTTACGTGAGGCGGGACATGTTATGATGTTAGACAATTTGACAGCTTTGCGCGTCATTGGGACATTTCGTCCCGTAGCTAGTATATCTGATGCTCACATCGACTGACGCTCATCATCAGATGGTAGCAATCCATCTTATTTAATCATTAATCTTTAAATCGTACGCCGTTTACCAATCATCTTGATACAATCTACTGCTTTTTATTTTTCAATGTCAATGGTATCGACAAGTAAACTTAGATAGTCCGCAACATATACTTACGGCGTTACCAATGTATTGAATTATGTTTTTGCTGTAACTATATTTGGGCAGGAGCGCCTATAATATATTCAGCACTCCATTTCTTATCTATTCTCTTCCAAGTTGGTTCAGAACTTCAGAATTTTCACAAAACTAGGACAATTCACGGCCACGGCTAATGACGCTTCTGTAGAAGTAGCGAAATATTAGGAAACTCAAATCGAATGGTACCATCGTCGACACGAAGAGAAAAAGACAAGACTATAGGAAATTATTTTTGTCATCAGGCACGGTATATCCGGAGACACCAATGTCCAAGGTGAGCAGGTTAAGAAATTGGACGTCTTGTCCAACGACCTCTTCATCAATATGCTCAAATCTTCCTTCACTGCGTGCTTGCTTGTCTCAGAAGAGAATCCCACCGTTATGGAAGTAAGTATCCTATGAATATGATGAAAACTTTCGAAAACAAGATTTTTTTAGACCCATCTGTTACAAATTCATGCTATTCATTTTCGATGATCCCTTTTCCGACATTGAAGTTATAGGATCTCATTGAGAGAGTTTAATGAGGTTACAATCAACTAGATATAGAGGGATTTTAATTAGCCGTATAATATAATACCGCGTTAATGAACAGAACTGTAAATAATATTATGTCTACCTCAAGCTGACCAAAGAGGTCAACTTGAGGTAATATATATCTCTTGCCCTTTGCACCAAGTCCTTATGCGCTAGTCAATCGAACCGATTTAAATGAAGTAGTTTTTTTTATAAATTCCTGCATGAAATATTAATGTCGGCTCCTACGACATTTTTATAATTGAGTTATCAGTCAGGGTCAATATTTTAGCATAATGATATAGATACTACGGCCACCTTGAGTAAACAAGGTTTTGGTTTACACTGTCAAGAACTCAAGAATAAGAATCCGATTTTGGATTAAAAACTCTGTTACACTTGTTTCAAGCTTTTCAAAAGTGGTAAGAGTTTGAAGCTAGATTAAATTACAGATCCAAATAAAAATAAAATTAATGTATAAGCCTGTACCACTTTTGAAGAATCAAAAGTTTTTATAACGTCAAGGTTTTTATAGTCCAATCTAACCAGATCTTAAAAGTTGAATATTAATTCAGCCTAGACGAACTAGTTTTTATTTTATTTTACCAATCACATAATTATTTTAATAAGCATCTAGATTCCTTTTGTGGAACAACCTTAACTTTAGAATCAAAAGTCCTACTGAAGGGAAAAGGCCTCCTTTCTTCCACATAACTCTATCTACTGCGACCAGACATCATTGTTTTCCGTCGATAGTCCAATTGCTTGATTAATTCCATCCGTCTTCTTCTCCCTTAAACCTATCAAAATTTAAGATCCTAATTTTGTTTGACAGGTAGAAAGTGAAAAGCGCGGTAAATACGTGGTGTGCTTCGACCCTCTCGACGGTTCCTCTAACATCGACTGCCTCGTGTCAGTTGGTTCGATCTTCTCTATTTTCAAGTAAGTATAAATGGACATCTCTTTTCGGAGCTTCTTCTAAAGGCAAGGCAGGAATGTAGGATGCGACGAAGTAACGAGAGACGAGGATGTACCTAGTAGGGAATGCAAACCGGTTAACCCGAAAACCGAAAAACCGGTTTTTCGGCATATTTTTCATGATTAAAAAAACCGGTTTTTATTTTCAAGTAACCGGTTTTTCGATTTTTTTTTAAATTACACAATTTTTTAGCAATCATTGTTTTAAAACGCTGTTGAGGCTTGATATCAGTCGTAGGTTTGTTTATTAATATTTATGTGCCATAGTGATAGCTACACCAATTGTACAGTTCTTCTGTTTACGAACATTAAAAATCCAGGCAGACCGCGTGTTGTAAGAACAGGCAGTGAATGCTGTCAGGGCCAGAATTAAAATCTCGCAAGGACACCAAAATTCTTATTCGCAGATAGAATACCCACCGTTGTTACTCATCATAACATCATCAGCTTAAACGAGTCGCTTTTATAGAAGAGAGAGTGAAAGATCAAAATCTTTGCTTGTTCGTTACACTGAAGAAAAACTCAGGGATATTCTTGCTACCGATGAGAAAATTTTCACAATCAAGGTATATTGCAACAAGCAAAATTATCGGATGTAAGCTTCTAACTGCTTCCAACTGTCAATGGCGAGTACATCAACCACCTTTGGTTTGCCGACGACATAGTAGTCATAGCTGAGACTACGGAAGAGCTCAGCACAATGCTCAATGACCTCAGTAGAGCTTCCGAAAGAGTGGGTCTTAAAATGAACATGGACAAAACTAAAGTCATGATAAACAACCATGTAGCACCCACTCCTACCAAGATCGGAGACTCTATACTCGAAGTTGTGAACGATTACGTCTACATCGGACAGACAATCCAGTTTGGTAGATCTAATCTCCGTCGAATCCGACTCGGCTGGGCAGCGTTCGGGAAGCTGCGCGGTATCTTCTCGTCCAATATACCACAGTGTCTCAAGACGAAAGTCTATGACCAGTGCGTGTTGCCAGTGATGACATATGGTGCCAAAACGTGGTCGCTCACAATGGGCCTCATCAGAAGGCTTAAAATCACCCAAAGAGCAATGGAAAGGGCTATGCTCAGAGTTTCCTTGCGTGATCGAATCAGAAATGAAGATATCCGCAGGAGAACCAAGGTTGCCGACATAGCACAAAGAATCGCCAAACTCAAGTGGCAATGGGCAGGGCACATTGCTCGCAGAACAGATGGTCGTTGGGGCCGAAAGGTTCAGGAGTGGCGACCGCGTACCGGAAGACGCAGCGTGCAAGGCCTCCTACAAGATAGACCGATGACCTGGTGAAGGTTGCGGGAATCGGGACGCACAGGATCGATCATTGTGGCGACACTTGGGGGAGGCCTATTTCCAACAGTGGACGTCTATCGGCTGAAATGATGATGCACATCATCATGTTTTTTCATGTTATATGTTTTTTTGTTTGTAGGAGGTAACCTCTTGAAGTACTGGTCCGATTGCTAAAATTTTTTCATCGATAGAAACCTGCTTTGTTCCTGAGTGACATAGGCTATATTTTATGTACGCGAGCGAAGCCGCGGGCTAAAGCTAGTGGTGAATATTTTGAGTTGAAGTATACATTAACTTCTAGCTTAGATTCTCTATGTATGACATCATTCTGAGACATTCGTTTTTATGAAGATGAGATTTTTTATTTTTAACAGGATTCATATTAGGTATGCAATATATTTTTTAATAGATAAGTTCCAAGATAAGTTTAAAAATATTTACTTAGAATTTCACAAGCAAAAAAAAATTAAAATTTTCACTTAAAAATAAATTTCAAACAAACTAATTTTAAAACCGGTTACCCGGTTAACCGGTTTTTTTTTTAGGAAAACCGAAAAAAAAACCGGTTTGTAATTTGGGCGGTTTTTGCATTCCCTAGTACCTAGTTCCTTTTTCGACAATTTTTTTCTTACATTCGCGTATTAAATGAAATAAACCTTTTATGTGAAGCTCCTTCAAGAAAATAAAGTGTAACTGTAAAAAGAGGGACCTTTCCTTGTAAGTAGGGCAATCGCGAAAACCGAAAACCTCGAACAACTGGTATTTCGGTCCCTATGGGTTATGATATAGTTACTAGGGCCTCATTATGATATTTCTCCATGTTGAATAAGGCACAGCCATAATAACCGTAATAAAAAGTCAATATACCATAAAATAAACAGTAAATATAAGCGCTGATTTCAAATGTTCACAATATAAAGATTAGATAAAGTTAATTGTAGATTAAACTGTACTATAATAATAAGTTAAGTAGGTATGTAGATTTACCTATGTATCAAGCTATCGTTTGATCGTCATAAAATAAAACTCGTGAAGGAAAAAGAAGCAACGGTGTTAAAATTTTCTACCCGTAAGAGGAAAACTAACATTATTTTATCAAATGTTAGGATTTTTCCTGGCATAATCAGCCTCTCGTTCAGATTATGAATTTATAGAAAATTTCCCCAACTACTCGACACCAGTGCTGCAGTGGTGTAACGACATCTAAAATAATAATAAACTCAAAATCCTGTATCGCGCGATTAGAAAACAGGTACAGCCAGTCCGAAATCAACTATCGGACAGTTGCCGGGACCAGACAGATCACCTATCTGGTTGGAGGTACCTCCCTTTGGCAGAGGTATGTGGGACTTTACGCTCGGTTTACACCCATACCTTTAAAGTGGTAAAGAATATACCGTATTCGTGCAGCTACATAAAAAATCTCTAAGAAAAGGTGTGCCTGCCAGAAAGAGCCGTATTTATTTATTTACCTTTCAATCGTGGAAATTGCAGACACAATAGAAAGACAATAGGTGCGCGAACGCCGGCGTTCGCTTGGGGTTTAATGAATTAAGTCTTCATGCAACATAAAAGTACATAGGTGGACTTAATGCCTTAGACATTCTCTACAGTCAACCTAAGGTGGCAAAGAGAAAACATGGCAGGAGCATAAAAAAGTAAAAACAAATTAAAGATTAATACGAAAAAACAAGGGTTCAAAATAATTTACTAATACAAAATACCATATATACAAAATAAACATACATATATAATTTAATATAAAAATATACCTTTAAATATATATATATATTTATAAAAAGTAAAAGAAAAGAGTTTTGAGACGACTTCACTATTTGTGCAGAAAGTAATTCCGCAACATCCGCTTAAATGCATACAGACTGGTGGCCGTCCTGATGTCCAGAGGAAGCGCATTCCACAGAAGTATGGACTGTACATGATAGGAAGAATGAACAAAATCAGAAGTATGGGAAGGACAAAGCAATAGAAGATTGTTAGAAGAACGCAGATTTTTAGCATGGGAAGAACATAGATATTGAAAGTGAGATATGAGATAAGAAGGAGGGGTGGGAGAGTTGAGCAGAGAGTAAAGTGTAGTCAGAGCGCGCAAACTCCCTCTTTGGCGAATGGGCATCCATTTGAGTTCAGATCTGTAGCTCGAAACATGGTCATATTTCCTCAAGTTAAATATAAAGCGGATGCAGTTGTTGAGGAGTCTGTCAAGTTTATCTAGCAACACCGCGTTCAGGTCAAAGTAGCACACGTCACCATAGTCGATTATAGGGAAAATTAAAGTTTGCACAAGCATAGTCTTTGTCTTCGCAGGCAGAAAGTTTCTTAGACGATACAGACACCGTAAAGTCCCGCTGACTCTTTGGCAGACACTGGAAACCTGACTTTGCCAGCCAAGAGTCGAGTCAAGATGCAAACCGAGATCCTTAACGTTAGGGCTGATGGGAATAATGGCACCATTGAAAATAATTGGAGGAAGAGTATTAAACACCACTTTACCTATCATCCGCGAGCTTCCAATAATAATGGCCTGACACTTTGAAGGGTTTACGGATACTCCAAACCTATCAGACCAATCCCTGACAGCGTCCAAATCTCGGTTTATATCCTCTATAGCGTCCGACAAACTCTCTATCCGCGCAGTTGTATATAGTTGAAGATCATCGGCATCAAGATGATACGAACACCGAAGACAGAGTTATAAAATTAATGAAGACGGAGAATAGCAATTGAGACAAATACCGCCTTGTGGAACACCAGAATCTAGATCACGCCAACTCGAAGAATTCTCGTCAACGCGAACCGACTGCTGACGTCCCTGAAGATATGATGAAAACCATTCCAGCGCCATTCCGTATCGATAAGAGATCAGTATTTTTTAAACCTTTCGAATACCGTAATTAAAGACACAATAGAAAAACAATGACAGAGCGAACGCCGGCTTTCGCTTGGGCAAATCATCAAATATATTCCACTCTAAGTGAAGTACAGTTGCCATCACGGATCTTGAGCGGTTGCGCAGAAGTCAAATATTCGGTCTCTTTAGTGGTGCGAAGTGAGACGCGGGAGCGGGGAGTGTCAGTGATTGGCTCGCCGCGCCATCGTGTCATAGACGTCACTCCTAATTCGTTCCCTGCGTTGCTGCATGTATCTAACAACGAAGATGATTGGCTCGCCAATATATGGAATGCACAAAGCGATCCCCACTCTGACGCCGAGCGCTCAAGATCCGTTTTGACAACTGTATTAGGGAATGTTGAGCGAGTAGGGAGTGAGTGTTAGACTAAACTTTTACGAACCAAAACCCACCTGTATTTCTTAAGTAGCCCTTTGCGTTCCAGGACCACGGTAAGTCTTTCCTTTCGAAAAATCGCTCAGCCCTGGCAAGCAGCGGCCCTAGTGCGCCGCATCGGGCCGTTCAATTTCCTGACACATCTCTTTGAGGCATCCAAAATCAGCCTTCGATCTAATTCGAATACTTTCCTTCCAGAAAGAAGTCAAGCGGCGACCCCGTGCTAGCTGACGCCTTACAACCGGGCAGGGAGCTGGTGGCCGCTGGCTATGCCCTGTACGGCTCTGCAACCATGCTGGTGCTATCACTCGGCAAAGGGAAGGGCGTCAACGGGTTCATGTACGACCCCTCGCTCGGAGAGTTCATATTGACGGACCCTAGCATGAAGATACCTGAGAAGGGGAACATCTATTCTATTAATGAAGGTTGGTAACAATTTTATTTAAATATCATAAGATCACGCAACGCTTACCATCAGGTAAGATAGTGATTGAACGTGAGTAGGTGTATCCACATCATGATAAACACCCCTGTGACAACCACTCCAATCAAGATCGGAGACTCTATAGGTACTCAAAGTTGTGGACGTCTACTTCGGGCAGAATTTCGAGAAAGAGGTCAACCGGCGAACCCTACTCGGCTAGGCAGCGTACGGGAAGCTGCGCGGTATCTTCTCTTCCAATATACCACAGTGTCTCAAGACGAAATTCTATGACCAGTGCGTGTTGCCAGTGATGACATATGGTTCGAAAACGTGGTCGCTCACAATGGGCTTCATCAGAAAGCTTAGTCATCCAAAGGGCAATGGAAAGGGCTATGCTCGGAGTTTCCTTGCGTGATCGAATCAGAAATTAAGATAACCGCAAGAGAACCAAGGTTGCCGACATAGCACGAATAATCGCCAAACTTAAGTGGCAATGGGCAGAGCACACTGCTGCAAAACAGATACCCTTTGGGGCCGAAAGGTTCTGGAGTGGAGAACGCATACCGAAAGACGCAGCGTTAGAAGACCCCCTACAAGGAGGACCGATGACCTAGCAAATGTTACGGGAATCCGATGGATCGGAGACGCATAGGACGCGTTCATTCTGGTGTCACTGGGGGAGGCCTATGTCCAGTAACAGTGGACGTCTAACGACTGAAATGATGAGGTATATCCACATGAAAAAACATTTTTTGGTTGGAAAGCATCAAATAACGTCTCCTGTTCTGGGTGGGGCAAGAGAGTGCCAGATAACTGACTAAAAGCGACTCGTGTTCCTTCCATTGCCCTTTGCGTTCAGGGCAGTAAGTGTGTAGTAGGTAGCCACAGGCCGCTCCTCAGTTAAGTTCAAGTCGCTTTTAGGAACCAAGTTTTTATTGCTATGGCAATTTGCCATAGCTTGAAAATAAATAATCTAGAAATTATTTAAAAAATATATCATCATATAACATATCTAATCCTGCTCCATTAAAACTACAACCATGTTACTTAATGCGGAGAGAGGTCAGTGTTTGACCATCTCATTAGTATACCGCAAAAAACTGAAGCTTTGATCAGTTATCAGTTAATTGAATCTGGCAGTAATGACGCACCTGCCGTAATGAAAAAATCTATCGTGAAATCTCCACTCATTATTACGACCACGGCCCACGTCATGTATCTGTACATATCGTACGTATCTGTTGATTCTGATAATCTGATTCCATCATAATTTGTCATGCTTTTGAAGGCACTCAACGATAAATATCAGATCAAAGTCACGGTATCACAGCGACGTTATGCACTTGTAGGTACGGTCGCAATAAAAAGTTAAATGTTGCTTCACTTGTACAATTTTTCGGTTCGATAGTTGACGTCGATTTCGAGCTTTGTACCTAATGACGACGATTTATTGTTCTATTTTCTTTTATTCAATACCTACTTTTAGTAACGATTTTATATGTAGAAGTATTTCATAAATTTATTTTGGCACGTTAAAAAAAAAACAACAATGAACACAGAGTCCTGGAACCTTATCATGACCTGTATCAACCGCCCCAGCAAGAAATAATGAATGAATGAAAAAATGAATGAATGGATGAAGCTATACACTCTATCTATCTCCATCACTTTAACAATTCAATTCCTTAAGTCAAGAGTGAATAGGTTACTTCTAGACAAGCGTGCTCCAACGTCGGCCACATCATCGCTTACCATCAGGTGAGATAGTGGTCAAACGCAAACCTATCAATAATAAATAAAAATTTAGGTCGTCAAATGGAGATCGTGGTAGGGCCTTCAGAAATTATTAAGGAAACTGAAGAGTCGCCCGACTTTTGTTGGTGACTGTACAAAATTCTTCGATCAATAAATAACGATGAGTAGGTAGGTACCTACCTAGATTTCATTTGTAATCTAATCTCATAATATGTACCTAGGTACTCAGGATATGAAAAGCACTTTAAACCGTTGTTGTGCGAGTGCGAAAACGAGTCTAAGAAGTTCAACAGCTGACCTTTGAGTTTATTTTTAAAATCATAAAAAACATGATTATTATAATTTATACGCATTTCAAGTTATCTCAGGAAATGTTTGTTGATAACTGGATTGTTTCCATAGAGATCTTGGAGGTCGTTACCTTCTCGCGACATCTATACCCTATTCGCGTTAAGATTAGACACTTAAAGATATCTTTTTTACTGTCTGTTCAACCGATTTTATTTTAACTTCTATTTCGTAGGTATAAGGATGGCATTAAAAGCAAAAAAGTGGTTACAATACCAACTATTTGTCGCAGCCGCCATTTGTCATGCTACCAACGTAATAAAAGTCAAAATCGGTTGAACGGACAGTAATAAAATGTTTTTATAAATATCTAATGTTATTTTGAACAGAGTATAATTATATTTTTATATATTTAAAACTTTATGCACGAATAAAACACTGTACATATGTGGACTTAATGCATTAGGTATTTTCTACCTGTCGACCTATTATCGAGATATTAAGGGCTTTACTATGGGAAGTAGGCAGAAGCAGAAGTAACAGATTTATTATACTTATGCATTCTCCTTTGGTTTGTCCATATTTTTCCTTCTGTCAATTTAATTTACTCCGCAGAGTTTAGTAGGCATAGGGACATGGGGTGGGGGGGGGTAGGGTAGGGTAGGGGGTAGGATATGCGACGCATACGAACACAGACTTTAGTTGGAGATGTAGTAGATACTGTCAGTATCTACTTCATACAGCAGATGTTGCTGACATACGCTTTCACAAATATGACTATTATATTGATCGAGCATAAAGTACATATTTGTGTAAAGTTTACTTTAAAAAAGGAATCACCTCTTATGCGCCGGCCATACACGGTCAAGTCAAACCTATCGTCCAATCGGTATGACGCTACCGATTGGATCAAACAGATTTGACCGTGTTTGTTGGTATTAAAACATGTCAACAATACATATAACATACACGGTCTATTTGATCCAATCGGTAGCGTCATACCGATTTCACGATAGGTTTGACCGTATATGGCCGGCATTAGGCGCCATTCAATTTACACATTAGTCAAATGCGTGCCTAAAATAACTATTGTGGACAGTTTATTTCATAGAATGGAAAATAACTTTAAAACAATATAATGCAGAGTAAGATCATTATGAAAAAAAAATCTTGGATAGCTATGTGCGATTTACTTCCTTTATTTTATTTATCGAAATAATTCAAAGTGCATTCTTGGGCCTTACGATGACGTGTCAAAATGTCAGTCGTGTAAGCGAGAAAGAGCTGAGCTACAACACAAAACATATAGGTACAGAAGTCAATCTACATACAAGGCGCGCTCGAGCAACGCACACATAGACACCGCTCAAAAACACGATGTCTCGGTCGCGTCTCGGATCACTCGTCGAACAATTCCGGCTCAAACGCTCATTAGTGTGCGTCCACCCAGCGTAGGTATAAAATGTTAAGTACATACATGAGATTGTCTTCTGTACCTATCTATTTTGTGGTTATACACCCAATATAGCTTTACCCCTTCAACAGTTCAGTTTAGGTCGTCAAATGGATCGCGGTATTCTTCTGGCTCTGTAAACTCATGTCTTTAATGCCTTGATCACACGTACCGAGCAAACGAGCGAGACAGTACTCTCGGCCGAGTACTCGGTACGTGTAAACACAGCGCCAATTGCTCGGCCTACCATTTATCTCTACAACTCGCTTACATCACTGTCTTGGCCGAGCAACATTTTACTGTCTCGCCGTTTTACTCGGTACGTGTGATCAAGGTATCAGTGTGATAAGGATCTATAGACAACATTTACTAATACGCCTTGCAGCTGATCATTTTAGAAATATGGCCTAACTCTAGCACATTTTTCCAGGATACGCAGCAGAATGGGCGCCAGGTCTCAGACAATACATAGAAGATAAGAAGAATCCTAAGACCGGCAAGGCTTATGGCGCCCGTTACGTCGGCTCCATGGTGGCTGACGTGCACAGAACGATCAAATATGGGGGCATCTTCATGTACCCTGCTACTAAGTCGGCGCCTAGTGGAAAAGTGAGTATTGTACTGTTTTTTATATTTCTATGGTATTGTACTACATTGTCTTCCACAAACCCTAAAACACTAAATAATGAAACAAATACAAAATTTAAGCATATTCGTAGTAGCACGGCGATTGACTGGAGCGGTGCGTTAGCTGCGTATCTCGGGTTCGATTCCCGCACAAGAAAAATATTATATTTTTCTAAACGGTCCCCGAAACGGTCAATTGCAATTGATAATATTCTTGATTGACGCCAATTGATCGTTTACTTTAAACGATTGAAGTAATTGTCTATATGTAAGTATATATTTTTATTGTCTCTTCTGTCCTGACTAAGCCTCTCGCCTCGTCTTTTATACCACGTACATCGAAGGTCTGGAACAGTTTGACTGCTGCGGACTTGCCGGCTGATTATAATTTAGATGTCTTCAAGACTAGAGTGAATAGGCTCTTAATGAACTAGCGCGACTCACCATCGACGATTGCATCACTGCTTACCATCATGTGGGTAGCAGTCAAGCACTAGTTTATATCCATTAAAAAGAAGTCATATATGCAAAAATTGTGAATTCAAATTAGGATTTACATAAACCCATTCATGAACTTATGAAGTCGCACAGGACCGTTCATTGTGGCGACACTTGGGAGAGGCCTTAGTCCAACAGTGGACATCTTTCGGTGAAAAAAAAATTCATGAACTTTGGTTCCGTCAATGAGTAATGCAGTAGAAAGATAAGTTTGCATCAGACACAATATAATCTTGACCGCGTACCAGTAGGCTATCTGAAAGGGCACAGATTCATTAGCGACTGTAAACAATTTATTACGACACAGCTATTCTTGGTACGAATTACTAAAAAATATTTCCTTTGATTGTATTAGAGAGAAACAAACAATATTGACTTTAATGCGTATTTTAGGTAATCGCAGATGCGTCAGGCCTTTATTTTGATACCTTTCAAACTGATCAATTTCTTTTTATAATAAACGTGAAAGTTTGTAAGGATTGGTTGATGAATGTTTATTTATTTTTTATTTTACGCAAAAACTAGTGAACGAATTTTGATAAAACTTTTAAAACAAACGTCAATATAAAACATCTACAATTCATAAAGATATCAGCTTTTGGCAGCTTGCCTTGGTTAGGTATGAAAAAGTAACAAACTTACTTTCGCATTTGGGACATTTAATTAATTTAAAATTTAAAAATGTCTTTTTATGGAAAGTGTATAACTTAATTAACAACCTTTTAGCCTATTCTAAGTTGACATTGATTTAAGTTTTTTAAAAGCTTTATAGATTTCGAGAAAATCAGCCGCAAGTACCGTAATGGGCGGAACTTAAATATTTACGTTACGTCCGTTATAAATTACTGGTTAAAAGTGTATGACCTGTTACATCCGTTACATGGAAGGACCCATTTAAATTATCTATTTTTAGTAAGGATAGAATCAATAATTCCACGCAGGTAGCGCTGTGAGCGGCATGCAGGGGTCAAAATACTGCAAACTAAATAAAACATATTATTCTTTCCAGCTACGTGTACTCTACGAATGTTTCCCAATGTCGTTCATCGTGACGGAAGCCGGCGGCCTGGCTAGCAATGGCCAGATCCCCATCCTGGACATAGTGCCCACGGCTATCCACCAGCGAGCACCATGCTACCTTGGTTCCAAGAAGGACGTCGAAGAACTACTCGAATATTTGAAGTAAATCTAGGCCAATCAATGATGGAAATATCAAAGCCGGGAACATATAATACGCTTTTGGATTTTCAGCGCTTGGCTAAGCGCCAACGGTTGAAAATTCAATAACACAATTTGAAATTTCCACCATGGATATGTATGTGTGTATGAGAATGTTTTGTAAGATGTTATACTATTTTTTTATTGTAATTATATTATGTAAGAAGACTGATAAACCGTGTTTTTGTGATAATTATGGTAAAGGGTAGAATGTGCACAGATAAAATTGTACCCTCATTTTGAGCACTATCGCAGTTGAGTAAAAAAGAAAACTTGCATGGTGAATATTACCTGTGATTGCAGCCAAAGAAAAAATTCAAGAGGTTAAAAAGAAAATACTTTCCGATTAGTACTACGAGTGTCGCCTTGGCTGTATATAATACAGTTCATTTTCTCAAAATTACCAAGAGCATGCAAAAAAAAAAAACAACAGAACTTGTTAAACTTGACTATTATTTATTTACACCGAAATAATAATACAATACATTAAATATTCACCTAGCTTGGTGTCGTCTGAAAAGGTTCTACATCCAGTCTTGACTCAATATTCTTAGTTCAGTTTTATAAAGAAAAACAGTTTTGCAGTTAAATTGACATATTCGTATAGATATTGTCTTCGAAAGCTTAAAGGTTGTGATGGGCTTAGTGACGCACTAATGGCCCGGTTTACGCACACAGATACAATTTGCACGTCCCTACACACAATTAAAACCAATCCGCTTTCGCGGAATGGAATATTTATGCCTTATATTTAGATTTTGAAAGCAAATGTTGTCTTGTTTACCATGACCTGCAAGGTTGACTTTAGTACAAATATCGGCAAAGATCAAAATGGTTTGAGCAGTATGATGTTCAACACAGATGGAGGGAATACATAAAACTGGTCATGGTAAAATGGTCTTAAGCTACGTAACATTTATTATATAACTGTTAACGCACCATTACTTAGTAATTTCATAAATATTAATCACACCTTACTTACATCTATGTATAGTTTAGTCTATATTCCTTTATAGGAGCGTTGTGTCCCGAAATATTAGAGGATGGCGAAATTGAACATGGTTAAAATAATCGACTTTTCTCGTCGTGTTGATGAACTTTCCACAATTTTTTTACCCACTGACTAATGACCCTCCCCCCTGGACTGGCCAGCTCTTTTGTTTGCTTCATTCAAAAGGTTTTTTACTTACACCCAAGTGATCATAAGCCAAATCATTACTGGATTTGTGACTACGTAAATATATTTCAGAAACCACTAAGGCCCGTATTACAGAACGTCACTCAAAACTCAAGCGTTACTTGACTGGCCTGTTGGTCTAGTGGTTAGTGACCCTGACTGCTATACCGGAGGTCGTGGGTTCGATTCCCACCCAGGACAAATGTTTGTGTGATGAGCATAATTATTTGTTCTGTGTCTGGGTGTAATTTATCTATAATATGTATGTATTTAGAAATATATAAGTATGTTTATCAGTTGTCTAGTACCCATAACACAAGCTCTGCTTAGCTTGGGACTAGACGGCGTTGTGTGATAGTTGTGGAATATTATTATTATATTATACTTAAAACTAGTTTCAACCAATCAAATGGCTTGAATCTAGTTTCAAGTAATGATTGAGTATTGAGCGATGTTCTGTAATACGGGACTAAGTCTTTTACTTTGTGTTTTTTTATCTGTGTAAAGTTTGTGAACGAAAGTTCTGGATGAATAAAGTCTTGAATAGCTTTAACCTTTCAACCATCTACAGTCAGATACATCAAACAAACAGTTTCGCGTTCATTCCGCCAGGCTCGCACATCCACGACCAAAACTCCATCTCATCAGCTCTTCTGTCACCTATGGGGATTGAAGAACTAAACGAGATGGAGTAATCAGTCTCAAACACACTACCCTGGCGAATAGGACACCAAAACAGTCGTTGGACAAATCCGACGCAAGAGTGACCCAAGAAATACTTGCTTGAAATGAACACTCAAAAATCACATGTCTGCTCAACTACCATTACGGTTTCGCCAACCCTTTACAGTTGCCATCACGGATCTTGAACACTTGCGCAGAAGTCAAATATTCGGTCTCTTTAGTGGTGCGAAGTGCGACGCGGGGGCGGGGAGTGTCAGTGATTGACGTCACTCCTCATTCGTTCACTGCGTTGCTGCATGTATCTAACAACGAAGACGATTGGCTCGCCAATGTATGGAATGTGCAAGGCGATCTCCACTCTGACGCCGTGCGTTCAAGATCCGTGATGGCAACTGTACACATTTCATATTGGACAACGCCAGCCCATATTATACATAATAGAAACTCATTTTTTTCTCTAAGTAACGTACATCTAAGCAGTGAGAGCGATGAACTGATGGAACACGTCGAGGATGTGAGGATCCAAGTCCTGGGTGAACAGCAGCGTCTCTAGGGTACTGCTGTACTTCTGGACTTGTTCGTGGTGCTGGAAAGAATAAGGTTCATTTTAGAATGAGGTATTGGAGTATTTACACTTCATTTGTAATAAGATAAGACATTTGAACCAACCTATTTCAGTGTTGATTCAACCAATTTTGAATTCTATAACGTAGGTATAAAAACGACATTATTTAAAAAATGTGATCTATTGAAAGAATACAGGCGGGTTTTTTAGTCTAAGATCCGATTAAGAACGACCTTCACCGGTCTGTTTAATGGATGAAACGCATTTTATGATAAATTTAGTATATTAAATAATATAACGCGGGTGGGTTGCCTAAGAAATTCCTGGCCAGACTATTATTAATTAAAAATTGAAAATTTACTTTTTTTTTAGAAAAATGCACAACCGTTATTCATACCAGATTTTTTGCAGACAACACTATAACATCGTATTCGTAATGAAACAGCGTTTATTTTGATATAGAATTTGTTGTATATCAAAATAAAAACACTTGTTTATACATACCTGTTTATACCTGGCAACCCATAGTTATGCCAAGAAACAAATAGGCAACCCAACATTTTTATGTTCTAAAGGCCACTTTCGGTTAGTATTAAATTTATTCGTTAAACACACCGGTGTATTTTTCAAAAAAAAAAAAAAAATGTTTGGCCAGGAATTTCTCAGGCAACCCACCCGCGGGGTGAAAGTCCGTTGCCGCGACAGGTCACGGCATGGCGGACAGAGCTCCGGCGGGATCTCATGGTGAAATGGCGTCAACGACTATCGCAACCCAGTGCTGGACACGCCACAATCATGGCGGTAAGTCCCCTCTTTGAGGCGTGGCTGGAAAGACCTCACGGCGTCCTTACCTTCCGCATGACGCAGGTACTCACCGGACATGGTTCGTTCGGGAGTTTCCTGCACTCGATTCATGCGGAAGTGACGCCCGGGTGTCGCCACTGTGCGGAACGCCCGGAGGACACGGTGGAGCACACAGTCGAGGTGTGCCCTGCTTGGGCGGAGCATCGCCGTGCCCTCGTGGGGGCGATCGGCGGCGGAGACCTCTCGCGCCGGGCCTTGGTTGAGGCCATGGTCCGGAGCGAGGAGGAGTGGCAGGCGGTCGCCGACTTCTGCGAAGCAGTAATGGTCGCAAAGGAGGAGGCCGAACGCATCAGGCAACGGCGTTATCGCCGCCGCCGTCGCCGGGATTCTGATCCCGATTTCCGGCCAACGTAGACGCGGGCTTGCGGACAGTGAGCAATGGGTAGCTCACTGTCCGGCCGTCCGGTAACTGTCCGGACCAAGCCCAAGTCGTCGACGGCGCGCACTGTTCCCGCGCGCCTCAAGGAGTTGTCAGCAACAGCAGGGACCCAGCCGGGTCGAAGCCTACTGGGGCCAGGGTTATCCGAAAGGGCGCTCGAGCCCCGGTATGAAGGCTAGAAGGAACGGGGTGGGTCTTTTAGTCAGTAAGAGTCTGACACTATCTCCCGCTCCGCCCAAGGGCGGGGGATGTCAATAAGGCAACCCACCCGCGTTATATTATTTAATATACTAAAGAAGAATGACCATTTTTGACCTGACTTTGTATAGTTATGAAATAAATGTTAAAATTTAGCCAATTATATTATGTGTCTAATACGCTAAAAACAATTTTAAAAGAAACGCAGGAAAAAAAGATTTTTAAGTTTTTCTCTAAACTTATTTTACGTTTAGTGTTACATATTACCATGTTTTGAACGCATCTCTATTACCTTTTGCCATAGATTATATAAAAATACTGAGACCTTTTGCTACAACGTTCCATTTCACGCACTATTACTTGACTTTATAAATCTCTGTTTCCGAGTTTTATATATTATTTTACATTTTATTCAATCGATATGTTATTCTTTATTAGTCTTTGTACAATACAGATTCATTGAAAATAAAATATTGATTAAATAAATTAATCATTCGAGTTCGGATGACTGAAACGGACTTTTTTTACATTTGACAGTTCTACGATTGAAATTGGCGCAGCCCTTCGTTGGAGCGTGTGCGTCTCGTTGTGTACTGTGCTATTTTGTGTGTGAACTGATATCACTCTATTTACGACCATATTGCTGCCCCCTGGACCTCGATATCTTCTTCACTTGACGACCTTTGCTTTCCATATTGTTGTAAATCCACCCTCTTGATAATGCCGCCGTCAACAAAAAGCCGACGTATACTTTGCATAAACTGCAACGTCTGCCTAATACGTTTCGACGTTATCTTGTTTAAGAGCTCAACACAAGAGTTATTTCGCTTCTTAGTGAGTGGATATCACCAGTAATCGTAAGTATTTATTTTTATAATGTTTAACTTAAAACTATCTATGATGTCATAATCAAACTAACTGCCTGGCGCTTCTTTATTATGTATGACAACACACACGCAAATAACCGAAAGATGGATTAAAACTAATAGTTTTGTCTTGTTATTTCGTGTTTTGTTTTAAAATGTTAATCTTTGCATCAAACTATAACCTATATCAATTGTAAATAAAAGAAGATTAAATTGTCTTTCCTATTTCAGATTACTTACAGAGGAAGATTACATTTGTGAACCTTGTAATGAACTCCTCATGAGAAGCATAAACCAGCAATAAACGACGTCTCTGTGGACGGCCAACACTTAATCGTCAGAGCCATTCTATTGTTTTTGACAATCCTTCAGAAGAACTATGACAGATAAATTCCAAACAGATAAACAAACAAGGATTGAAAGAAAGAAAAGAAAGAAAGAAAAACTTTTATTCGTACCTCACACATACAGCAGAGTTCGATAATAAAATAATGATTGCATCACGTCAGGTATTTATGTTTCTATATTGTTAATTATTTGCCAGTATATTACTTCATACTTTTACGGTCTTGGTGATTTCTCTTTTTGACCTCGATGTTGCCTTTTATTAATACATTTACAATACCTGATATTAACTCAATATTTTCTTTCACAGACGTCATCATCTGATAGAATATGCCATTCATGCTGGATGAGTTGTAAGCGTGCTGCTATACGTATTGGGCAAGCTGATGGAGCTTGTGGTGCAACTACTACTGAAAAAGTTGAAACAGGTGACACCGGGCCAATCACTGCTGAACCAGATGACTTTGGGCTAATCACTGCTGAAACAGGTGACTCTGGGTCAATCACTGCTGAAACAGGTGACTGAGCCAATCACTGTTGAACCAGTTAATGAAAGTCGAGAAGTACATTCTGAAGTTGTATCTAGCAACATAACATTAGTAAATTATAGACGAGCAGCAAATACTGCTTCACACTGCCTTTTCCTCAATGTACAAATATGAATCTGCACAATGTGGCAGATTCATTTAGAGCCACGATACTCAGTACATATAAATATTATATCCCTGTACATAGCCGTGTCTGCACAGAACATAGACAGTAATGAGTGGAGTAATCTGTATGATTCTAGTAATAACATGAGTACTTTTACTTTACAACATGTAGAACACATTTTTTCATTTGTTAACAATTATGACATTAGTGTGGTATCTTGAGTGGGCTAGGTATCAAGAAAAAATCTCTGCTCCAGCAGAATTTCTGGACGATGTAGTTATAAGAGAATTAGATGATAATGATGATAGTTAATAAACCATTTCACTAAAACATATCGTATAATTTTGTTTTTCCCTTTTTGTTTATTATATGTACTGTATACATACCGTAAGCCAATAAAATGTGTCGGGTAGATAAGTGATCAAGTGATTACTATGACTACTATGACTATGACTATGATGAACAGGTAAGAGATACTTTTTAGAGGTAGATACCTATACAAACTATTTGGCATGTTTCTTTACTAAAAATCTACTTTCTAGATAGTAAGTACAAGTTATTTGTGCTGGAAAAACAGAAATTATTATGCTCGACACTCGATTTTTTCCTATCATCGAGAGTCTAAGCAGCGACGTAAATTAAGGAATACATAAAATAAAAAGGACTTTTCGACCTCAGCTAAGTATTCCTATTTTAGATTACAATTCGAGAGTTAATAATTATTTTTCTAACATCTTACGGCAAATTCTAACCTAAAAAGAAACATTAATATTTTTTGGACTTCGTGGCGTTTAAATCGTAAAAATGACTATGAGACATTATTTTCTAGACTTACAGGTAGTCTGTCTACTATACTTTATAACTATACATTAACTTTTATTATCAGGTTTTGAAATGTATGGAAAGTGGTCATTGTTCTTTATCATAAAAGACGTTTCATCCGTTAAACAAACCGGTGAAGGTCGTTCTTAACCGTATCCTCTACTATTTATACAATAAAAGTCAGACCACCAGAGCGGTAATGGAAATTGACCTCAAAAAAAAGTAACAGAGTAGTAATTTTTTGATGCAATAGTTTGCTGTCAATAAACTCTCATACAAAACGACTCTCTGAAATATGTTTCTTAAGAATCCTGTGCATATCAACGCCTCTATGGACTGGCCAGTAGTCCGACTCACGTAATGAAAACCGTAACGATATCGCAGCGATTAAGTCGTTTAGACCATTTCCGTATTACACATCCATTAATCAAGTTTGAACGACACCGATTTTAAAGTCGTTTGAAATTCGTCAATTTAAAAAAAAATCTGTATTGAATTATCCTGGTAGAATATTTATTAATGTAACTGGAAATAAGTCGATAGATCGTGAATACCGCTTTTGGATAGGACTTCGATCGAACGCCTACAAAACTTCAACGATATTTGGCTTGTTTGATTTTACGTGAATCAGGCTACTGGACTTCTGGCTTTAGCAGTATACAGCGACGGTGTCTGCGTGCGTGGAGTGGCATTCATGCCACGTACGCCTAGTAGCGATCCACTACATATTCATCAAAAATATTTTATTTGACGAGTCGCCGAGTTCTTCACTGCCTGCACCTCTATTTCGTGGCTCCGTGCCGCTGCAGCGCTTCGCTGAACGCAACTCACTCAGTGTAATTTAACACTAGCACATTTGTTCTTACATCGCCGCCTCGCGCTAAGTTTTCTCTGATAGCGGTGATATCCTGAGCAGGCTGTTAGGAACGATTATTTTAGAGCAAGTCATGATGATATAGAATACTCACGATGAGGAAGACCTGGCGCAGCCTGCCGACCGTGCTGCGGTACCAGTGCGTGTCGGGGTCGCGCGCGTCCGTGTCGCAGCGCACGAGGTGCTCCGACAGGATCATGATGAAGCGCTGGAACACGATCAGGAACAGGCGCTTCTGGTCCATGTGGGCTGCTTCCAGGCGCTCCTCCATACGTTCTACAGCCTGAAAAGAGGTAAATTATTTAGTTTTGTTTGATATTCTACAATCAAGCAATCAGACGTTTTTTCTATTACGATGAGTCATTCACTACCCGCAGAAGAATCATTATTTTTGAAGTGAAAACTTCTTTAGCGGCGTTGAGCACTTTTTCTGTAATGGGTATAAAATCTTAAACTCGCGTCAGGACACGTGACCTGATCGAAAAAGCGTAAGACGGATGGAGAGTAGACAGCTATCCCTTATCGCGCGTTGTGAAAGGGGGCTAGACGGAAAAAATTCTCACGAAAAATTGTACCGACACTTTTACTGTCAAAATATAAATCCAAGATGGCGGCTGCAAGAAATTATCAACTTTTTCGTCATGGGTGTCGTTTTCATGATTTTCGAGGGTGTTGAAACCGATGGTACTGTCAAAATATAAATCCAAGATGGCGACTGCAAGAAATTATCAAATTTTTCGTCATGGGTGTCGTTTTCATGGTTTTCGAGGGTGTTGAAACCGATAGTACTGTCAAAATGTAAATCCAAGATGGCGGCTGCAAGAAATTATCAAATTTTCCGTCATGGGTGTCGTTTTCATGGTTTTCGAGGGCGTGGAAACCGATGGTACTGTCAAAATGTAAATCCAAGATGGCGGCTGCAAGAAATTATCAACTTTTTCATCATGGGTGTCGTTTTCATGGTTTTCGAGGGTGTTGAAACCGATGGTACTGTCAAAATATAAATCCAAGATGGCGGCTGCAAGAAATTATCAACTTTTTCGTCATGGGTGTCTTTTTCATGGTTTTCGAGGGTGTTGAAACCGATGGTACTGTCAAAATGTAAATCCAAGATGGCGGCTGCAAGAAATTATCAACTTTTTCGTCATGGGTGTCGTTTTCATGGTTTTCGAGGGTGTTGAAGCCGATGGTACTGTCAAAATATAAATCCAAGATGGCGGCTGCAAGAAATTATCAACTTTTTCGTCATGGGTGTCGTTTTCATGGTTTTCGAGGGTGTTGAAGCCGATGGTACTGTCAAAATATAAATCCAAGATGGCGGCTGCTAGAAATTATCAACTTTTTCGTCATGGGTGTCGTTTTCATGGTTTTCGAGGGCGTTGAAACCGATGGTACTGTCAAAATGTAAATCCAAGATGGCGGCTGCAAGAAATTATCAACTTTTTCGTCATGGGTGTCGTTTTCATGGTTTTCGAGGGTGTTGAAGCCGATGGTACTGTCAAAATGTAAATCCAAGATGGCGGCTGCAAGAAATTATCAACTTTTTCGTCATGGGTGTCGTTTTCATGGTTTTCGAGGGTGTTGAAGCCGATGGTACTGTCAAAATATAAATCCAAGATGGCGGCTGCTAGAAATTATCAACTTTTTCGTCATGGGTGTCGTTTTCATGGTTTTCGAGGGCGTTGAAACCGATGGTACTGTCAAAATGTAAATCCAAGATGGCGGCTGCAAGAAATTATCAAATTTTCCGTCATGGGTGTCGTTTTCATGGTTTTCGAGGGCGTGGAAACCGATGGTACTGTCAAAATGTAAATCCAAGATGGCGGCTGCAAGAAATTATCAACTTTTTCATCATGGGTGTCGTTTTCATGGTTTTCGAGGGTGTTGAAACCGATGGTACTGTCAAAATATAAATCCAAGATGGCGGCTGCAAGAAATTTTCAACTTTTTCGTCATGGGTGTCTTTTTCATGGTTTTCGAGGGTGTTGAAACCGATGGTACTGTCAAAATGTAAATCCAAGATGGCGGCTGCAAGAAATTATCAACTTTTTCGTCATGGGTGTCGTTTTCATGGTTTTCGAGGGTGTTGAAACCGATGGTACTGTCAAAATATAAATCCAAGATGGCGGCTGCAAGAAATTATCAACTTTTTCGCCATGGGTGTCGTTTTCGTGGTTTTCGAGGGTGTTGAAACCGATGGTACTGTCAAAATGTAAATCCAAGGTGGCGGCTGCAAGAAATTGTTAACTTTTCCGTCATGGGTGTCGTTTTCATGGTTTTCGAGGGTGTTGAAACCGATAGTACTGTCAAAATATAAATCCAAGATGGTGGCTGCAAGAAATTATCAAATTTTCCGTCATGGGTGTCGTTTTCATCGTTTTCGAGGGCGTGGAAACCGATGGTACTGTCAAAATGTAAATCCAAGATGGCGGCTGCAAGAAATTATCAACTTTTTCGCCATGGGTGTCGTTTTCGTGGTTTTCGAGGGTGTTGAAACCGATGGTACTGTCAAAATATAAATCCAAGATGGCGGCTGCAAGATATTATCAAATTTTCCGTCATGGGTGTCGTTTTCATGGTTTTCGAGGGTGTTGAAACCGATAGTACTGTCAAAATATAAATCCAAGATGGCGGCTGCAAAAAATTATTAAATTTTTCGTCATGGGTGTCGTTTTCATGGTTTTCAAGGCTGTTGAAACCGATAGTATTGTCAAAATGTAAATCCAAGATGGCGGCTGCAAGAAATTATCAACTTTTTCCTCATGGGTGTCGTTTTCGTGGTTTTCGAGGGTGTTGAAACCGATAGTACTGTCAAAATTTAAATCTAAGATGGTGGCTGCAATAAATTATCAACTTTTTCGATATGGGTGTCTTTTTCATAGTTTTCGAGGTTGTTGAAGCCGATAGAGCTGTCAAAATGTAAATCTAAGATGACGGATGTCAGAAATTATCAACTTTTTCGTCATGAGTGTCGTTTTCATGGTTTCGAAGATGTTGAAATAGTGCTGTCAAAATGTACATAAAATAGGATAGTATTTTTTAGTTATATTGTATTGGCTAGACGGAAAAAATTCTCACGAAAAGTTGTAACGACACTTTTTCTATAGTAAGCTATTGTAAGCCGTGCGGCGTGCGCATGTTTCTCTGTCTTTCTCTCTTTCTCTCTCTTATAGAAAGCAAGCCAGAACGGAACTTCGTTCCATCCGGGTGTCCCTTGACACCTCAGTAGTTTTTCGGAGAGATAAACTTTTTAATGTAAAATAATTGTAATAGTTTTAAAGTGTTAAATTTTTAATGTAATATAAATTGTCATGTTTGTGTACGATAGCGCAATAAATGAATATTGTATTCTACCACATAAATGATAGTACTTTTATACTGATAAAGCAATTGGTGCAAAATTATTCCCTAACCATTCCAAAATATCAAACATGCTCAACGTTAATAATCAAGTTTTCACTTCTGCCGGCACTCCCGGAGTGCAACCCGTCTTTTTTTTCGAGAGGTTACGTATCAAATATACGCAGTAACATATCAGATTATGGGCTTCGCTCTAATACAACACTCACACTTTCGATGTCTGCTCGCTGCGACGGTCACTGCTAGACTTTAGCTAGACTGCCGAGCGAGAGTGCCCCTATGCGGCGTGTGCGCTGAGACGATAGTAGGTATTATAATAGCCTTCTCTTTCTAATACTACTAGAGGTTAGACAATAAAGGAGTCTCAATAATGACTCAAAAAGTATTAATTGAGACGGAAACGTTCGATTTTCAAGGGCCAATAATGATAGGATAGTGAAATATAGTAATACCTCTTCTGTAGGTTTATCTTGGTCCTTCTTCTTTTTGCTATTATTTTCGTCTTCCGAGTCTGAACTGCTGGAATCAGCTCTGGCTAAAGCTTCCCTCGCCTCTTGGAGCTCACCGCCTGAAAATAAATACATATAGTTTGATAAAACGTTTAAACTTGCTTATAAAGTGTAAAACTAATCCAGTCCAAAACCCCTAAAAATTAACTATTTTGCGAGAGCTTTGGCCCATCATAATGTAAAAAAATATATGTATCTGTAGAAACTACACATTCAATCGAGAGTCTAAATGACAATTTTATTTTTCAAAAAACCTTTAAGGTTTAAAAAAAGCACGTAGGTATTTCCTGAAACAAATATTGTGAAATATTCGAGTAAATGACGAATGAAATGAAACAACAAGCTTTTAATCCATGCTCACCTTAGATAATGTCGTTTCCAAAGTCTCTAAAAAAAGATGTGTAATAACATCATAATCAAGTAAAAGCGGTTGTATCGAAATATATCTCAGGATGGACGCTCTTAATGTACTGCATAAGGTCGAACAAGTGAACGTAACAAAATAGAGATCAACTTACTTAATTTCGAGACATGCTTATTCATCTTATCGATGGTCAGATGAAGAATTTCCCACAGGTAGTTGTGGGTGAAGAACGGCGCCATTTCCTTGGAGAACAGCCACGTGGCCACGGCGTTGCACTCCACGATCTGTGTCTTGAGCATCTTGTCCACGAGCACGCACACCATCTGAGGGTGGCGCTGCCATAGCTCCCACACGTTGCGGAGGATGCAGATCTGAGCTTCCTCGGATTCCGCTAGAATCTGTATAATAAAAAATAGTTTAATTATAGTCAACAATATTTTCAAAACACTTAAAAATTATTCAGCAATATTTTAGGTCAAATTTACTGTCAAAAGGTCTTGTATTTCAGTTAAGTTCTAGTTGTGTATTTTGTATCTTTATTAACATAGGTACTAAGGCAGGGCCCAAACGTGTTTCTTGTGTCAGATACAAGCTACCGATGAATTTCTACAGAACCAATATGAAATCATCCACTCCCTGTGCATACGTAAACATTTTTTATGTCCAGT
Source organism: Mythimna ferrago (assembly GCA_910589285.2). Lineage (NCBI taxonomy): Eukaryota > Metazoa > Arthropoda > Insecta > Lepidoptera > Noctuidae > Mythimna > Mythimna ferrago. The sequence goes on from OU342689.1 coordinate 8,015,205, forward strand.
TGCTTCCACTAACACGTACTCATGACTTAGAGATGTGCCGTTGGCGGCAATATTGCCGTGAAGTGGGAATATTGCTGAAAATATTGCCCGAAGTATGAATATTTGTGGTAATATTGCCAACAATATTCACATATTGCCAGCAACGGCACATCTCTACTCACGACGATCAAAAAGTGTTCGTTGTCGGTAACTGCAACAAAAAGTGTCTCCGTTTGCACAGCGCCTTAACGAAACTTGGAAATAACAGCAAAGCTATGCGATAAGCTTTACTCCCAAGATTCATCGTCTGTATAATGACATCGATCCTCAGTGGGTTGTATGACGATGCTTGGGAGGCAGCTGTGGTTTAACCGCGCCGAGAGGATTGAAAAGACGAGGGGAACATTCAGTGCTTCAACAAATCTTGATATCATTCCATATTGTAATCTTGACTAATTTTACTTGCAGCATTCGTAGTGCAAAAATTGAATTGAAGTGTATCGAAAGCACTACATTCAGCGCACCCGCTAGGCCACTGCAAACACAACTTGGCAAAATAGGGTTTTATAGATCCGTCAGACTCCACGTGTGTGTGGCGCCTATTTTCAGGGCATGGTGGCACATGCTCTCATGCACATGTTGGAGTGCCCCAAGTGCATGGGCAGTTTGGAGGATTTAATGAGTACCACCGATGCTGAAATTACCGTATCCACCTATTGGGCTCATGGGAGTTTACCATCGGTTCCAAAAGATGAAGAAGTACATACTACTCGTTCCAAATGAGAATAGCACCGATTCCTATGTTTTGACGTCTCGTCGTACTGTCAAATCGAAGAAATTTTGGCAAAATTGAAGAACTTAGAGATGAGTAAAATTGAAGAACTGAATTCTGATTAAACTTTTTTTGTTCACAGTTCATAAATAAATTAATTTTTCGTAAATTAATTAATGTTTAAAAATTTCTTTCCTCGATTTGACAGTAAATCGTGACATCACAACATGGTCGGCGATCCTATTCTCATTTGGAACGCATTGTATATAACTTAACAAAATCTCAAAAAGAACTTCCAACTAACCTTAAAAACATAATGAAACTTGGAGATAGCAGCAAAGCTATGCGATATGCTTTTACTGCCAAGGTTCAACAAGGTCTGCACAAAGACATCGATCTTCAGAGGGTTGTAGGACGCTGCTTGAGCGGCCGCCGCCGGTTCGCCCTCCCGGAGAGGGTTGGGGAGGTCACGGAGAACGTTTAGAGCTTCCTCTGGGGTGCACTTGTTGCGAACGCAGACTACCAGCTGATGAGCTGCTTCTGTGCCGGGAAGAGCCGCTGCAAGAAGAAAAAAATTATATTTAAAAAAAACAAGAAAGTTTTCTGGAAAAAACCGCGTACTGAAAGACGCTTCGTTAGAAGGCCTACAAGGTGAATCAATGTCCTGGAGAGGGTATTGAGAACCCAATGGATGACAGAACAGGACCGGACGTTGTACCGATACCACTACCTACTTGTTTACTTGGTGGAGGCTGTGAGTAAAAATGATGAGACAGAAGTAATCGTATGTCGACCTTTTTTGTAGGTGGAAAATCATTAAAACTTCTACTGCTTTGGGTGGAGCGAGAGGGATTATTAGACTGTTACTGACTAAAACCTACATGTTGCTCCAGTTGCCCTTTTAGTATTAGACCTGTGTTTTGGAAGGTTTCGGTATACTTCCTAAACCTATTACAATAATGAGTCTTGAGTTAGCTAACAGTGGGAGCATCACAAACTTTTAAGTGTTAGTTTAAAACCGTGCTCTAGAGTACCAATACTTCCGAAACTATGAACAAGGGATTTGCAAAAAAAAATATATCATAGCAAGTTGCACTCTCTAGATTCTGTGTATGACCAACTGTATAAACGTACAAAACGTAACTCCGCAAAATTACATGTGCTATTGCACTGCCAACTGCCATGTGAAAAAGACGTGAATTTATATAAAAATAAAACTTATTCCGCCATCTGAACCAAATTGCCCAACAACACCATGCAATTCTTCAGTAGTTCGAGCGATCCGAGATACAATAAGAGGGTGCGCTAAGAGCAATATGGCGATAATTAACATAGATTCTGTGAGAGATAGCGCGCGAACAATACCGGGGTGTTGCGCAAACGCACCGTTATCGCGCGCCCAGAGATCATGAGAATTGTATGGGATCAGGTGGCAATGTGCAAGCGGAGCGGGTTTTTATTAATTACTAGCGTTTGCACACGGCTTCGCATGCTTATATAAAATAGCCTATCACTCAGAAATAAAGCAGCTTCCTATCAGTGAAAAAACAAAAAACTTTAGCAATCGGACCAGTACTTTCAGAGATTACCTCCTACAAACAATAAAACAAACTTTATTTCTTTATAATAACTTAAGGTTATGCCCGCGGCTTCGCTCCCGCTCTACCCTACTTCACCCTACTACACCTTACTCTACCCTACTATACCCTATTCTACCCTACTCTACCCTATTCTACCCTACTTTACCCAATTTTAACCTACTCTAACCTACACTACCCTAATTTTCATTTTTTTTCTTATGAACCTTCTCCTCACAATGACAAACACAACAAAAAAAAGAATTAGTGAAATCGGTTCAGCTGTCCTCGAGATTTGCGCTTAGCAACACATTTAGCGATTCATTTTTATATTATAGATTAGTGTAGACTAACTTCTGCCAGCGGCTTCGCCCGCGTGAAACTAGGTTTCTCCATACAAACTTTGGACCTAGTTTCATCCCCTTAGGGGGTGAGTTTTAGAAAATCTTCTCTTATTGCTCGCTCACGTCATAAAAGGAAACCTTATGCAAAATTTCATGTTCCTAGTCCCAGTAGTGACGGCTGTGAGTTGATGTGTAAGTCAGTCAGTTTCTTCATTTATACATATTATAGAAATATAGATTGTAGGCGGTTCATTAGTTAAGACTAATTTGGACACAGCGGACAATATTTTTTTGCTTTCTCGAGCTAAAAAATTAAACGCATTAAATGATAATATTTAGACAGATTTGAACTGTAGTTTTTAACAACTTCTTTAGCTATATTTGCTCTTAACTTCTGCAAGCGGCTTCGCCCACATGTCAGTGAAAAAAAAATCTTTTTTTGAAACTTGGAAACCTCAACCATATACCGGTGATTTCGAAGCATGTATACATATTTCACAATTGAGCGTATATTTTTAAACCTATTTATTTACAGTTCACAAATCGAACCGATTCTGCACATTAATCAAATCATAAATTCAAGAACAATCAAATCTAATTTCGTAAAATAAACATAAATTACATAGTCAACAAGGAAAGCAGTCGGATTCCCTATTCGTTCATGCATAACATCTCATGTATTTCGTTTATTCAACGCGAACCAATAACAAGAATGATTGTCAAAGTAATATTTGCACCTGATTGTGACAAAATTACAAACAAAAACAAACCCTATTTTCCACAAGTCAAGTTACAAACTCCAATGAAGCTTTTTGAAATAAGAGGACGCTTTGTAAAGCAGACATCAGACTAGCGTTCCGCGTGCTATTGCGAGTGGTGTATAAAAAATGGTAAAATGTCCACGAGATGGAAAGTGTGCACGCAAAGTTGGAATTTCACTCGGCCACCCCTCGCGTGGAAGATAATAGTTTTTCAACGGACGTCGTTTGTAAAAACTATCATGAGATATTGTCGATTGGAAAAGTGGGGACGTACTCTAGGATAGTGATATGTGTATGTCAGAATACAACGTGGGTTACAGGATTATTCGAAAGAGTTACCGTGGTCCTGGGATGCAAAGGGCCACAGAATTAAGACTGCGTTTTAGTCAATATATGTCTAACGCCGTTTTTGGTCGAATCTTCGGTCACTCTCTAATTCAGATCTTTGAATAAGAGAAGTGTCATCGTGTTTAGACACATACAGAGGATTAAGGAAGTTTTGTGATTCATTGGTCCAGTGGTTTGGCAATGACTCACGAGTAGTTCGTCGTGGGTTCAAGCCCTGGTAGGCGTGTTACTTCATGTCATTTATATCATCATCATATTTTTCAAAACGGTGAAGGAAAATTCGTGAGGCAACTGGCATATCCTAGAGGCAAAGATTCGAAGATTTGTGACATCCACCAACCCGCACTGAGCCCGTATGGATTATGGAGCATTCGCTCTCCTAGAGACGAAGCCTGCCTGAGTGCCAGCAGTTAAAAAATTATTGTGCTTATGCTATTGTTATCGTTGTTCTTATAACATCGCATTTAGTATCAGCTTCGTTCGTGTTCGTTCAAGAAACACAAGTTAACAAATTGAAGTTTGTATCTTGCAGATTTTCCAATATACATAGCTTGGCATAGACTCCGTTAGATTATAGCTAGAACTACATTAGATCGACGCACGGGGACCACACCTGATTTGTATGTAGAACGACGTCGCGTAGCAACGTGGACCTAGTGTAGCTCTACAAGTCTAGTTACGATACCGACGCGCCCAGATTGGCATACGTGGCACACGTGTGCGCAGTGTATTTTTACCTTAATTCTGTTCACAAAGCCAAGTAGGCTTTTGTATAAATTAATAAAGAATAGTCTCACAATCTTGCATTAGCATTTAGCATATTAATAAAAGCAGAGACTCTCTAGATTATTTCCAAAAACGGCTGCTAATAATTACTTTTTATAAGTTGTGACGTCATCGTATAATTTCACTCGCTCTCGAAAAGGAGTGTCTAACTCTTTCTGATTAAAAGCCACCTGCTTTAGTTGCCCTTTGCGTTCCTAGGCTTCGGTAACTCGAACAATCCCGCAGATCAATCAGGAAATTGGATTTGTGTACGGTTGTTAGAAATATGCATATTCCCTATTAAATGAGAACATGAGACTAACGTGGAGCAGTGGCGGCAGAGTGGTAACGGCCCCGACTTACGATTTGTAGGTCATGGGTTCAAACCCAGCCAAGTGCATTACTTTCTGTTATTTATTTCATCACCCCTGCTCTAAAAACGGTGAAAGAAAACGTCGTGAGGAAACCAGGATGTCTTAGAAATAAGAATTCGAAGACATGTGACATTCGCCGATTATGCTATGCTGTGAGACTAACATACCACAGATGAAGTGGGAGTAAACAATAGTACACAGGTGCTACTCTGCGCGAAATTAAGATGTGATGATATACATAATGTACAGTCAGGGCCCAAAAGTGCAGTTGCACTCTACCAAGTTAGTACGAGAAGCACGCTTAGTGCCTAAAATTTGTTTGTAGTAGTAGTAGTTCAAAGGTCCGAAGCTAATACTTTAGATTCTATGCTACAAATTCAATCAGTCATGAGCCATTGAACCTCATCATTGACACTTTAGCTTTGGTAGAGAGCAACTGCATTTATGACACCTGACTGTACCTATGGCAATAAATCACACGGCCTTTTCCCGAGTTGCACCACAGCACACAATTTCGATGAATATCGAGACACTTTGTAATAAAAATGTCGTATTTAAAAACTCGTTAACTCGCGGACGTTCGGCTAATGTTACGACAGTTTCCTTGTTTACCGACAAAAGGATTATGTTAAGATAAGTTACGCACGTTGTAAACTTCCCCTTCTATGTCAATGCCCCAATGATTCTGGCCTGTTGGTCAAGTCGTTAGTGGCTTTAACTGCTATGCCGGAGGTAGTGAGTTCGATGCCTACCCAAGACAAATGATTGTGTGATAAGCACGATCATATTTTTTTCTGTGTCTGGGTGTAATTTGTATTTAGAAATATATTTAAAATATGCTTATCAGTTGTTTAGTGCTCATAGCACCAGCTCTGTTTAGTTTGGGGCTAGATGAATTTGTGTAAAAGTTGTAGAATATTGTTAATATTCCAAGCAGGTACCTACCGACGCAGTTCTGACTCTAGGCTGATCCAGGATCGCCTAGTACAGAAGACAATGCAGTACAAATGATTGTATCCTAAGTGTATATAAGTATGTAATATATACCTAACTAGCTATTGCCAGAGGCTTCGCCCGCGTGTAAGTAGATTTCGCCATACTATCTTTGGACCCCGTTTCATCCCATTAGGAAATGCAGTTGCACTTATTCCATTGACAGCGATATGGATGAATTTTTCGATGTCCAATGAATTCTTTTTAGACGTGTTTGTACATACTATTATTTTCAGTTTGTATATCTAAGTATTGCTTTTAAGCTATTTACTAGTATAGTTGTTTATAAATCTATAAGTACATACAAAAAATCTGTAGAAGTTTTTATATGTGCGCGCGTCACGTAAAATGTACAATATCGATGTAGATAATTTTTATACATTAAAATTGTTTAACTTGATATTGTTACGTACGTGGGTAATCAAATGCCGATTTACTAAGAGACAACTTTATTGACCCCAAACAATAACAAAATAGTCCAGTCAACAATAATCCGATTCGCAATTAACACTAGAGTACCGTTACACTATCGCTTAGGTCGTTAGATAAAATCACTTCGAGTACTAGGGTAGTTCGCTCTTGATCGCAGTCGAAATCACAACTGACTCGCTTCCGGCCGGGGGCACGTATTTATAAGCGGAGCCAAGAAAATTCTAGATACCGACGTCCCCGGATCTATCCAGAATTCCAGAACAATTGAATCGCTTCTCGAAGTCATAAATCATTTTTATTGCTCGTGGTAATAACAGTCACTTTCATGCGAATTTCGACTCTATTGTTAACGTCGGAGAGTACCATTTCCCATAAATACCTAACTACTACTTGTAAGTAGGTACTTTGTGGATGTTTCGAGATTTTTCTAAGGCTGGCTACGTACAACCATTCTAGACCTTTCGAACAGCAATGCGTTTTAATTATTACGAGCTACTCTTTATTTTCTCGGAGATATGGCGTGTTCACGTTTAATGGCGTAACAGTGCCCCCCTCTTAGTCATGCTCGTCCCGAGCATTATTAGATCCGTGATACGGCGCCAATCTATCCACATGGACAACCTTGGGTTTCCCTCTTAGCCCTTTCTTGATGCGGTAGGTCACGTCATTAATCCTTTTTAACACGGTGTAAGGTCCCTCCCATCGAGCTTGGAGTTTCGGCGACTTCCCTTTCCGTCGAAGCGGGTTGTGGAGCCAGACCAGTGTACCTTCCTCAAATCCCTTGGCATTGGCATTACGGTCGTATCTAGTTTTCATTTTTACGCTGGTGTTCATGCTATTCTCACGAACTCGTTTATGCACTTCGTCCAATTGATCTTGAAGGTCACTTACGTAGTCCGTAACTGGCTTAGTCTTGTCAGGTGGCACGCCAGTTATGGCATCGACTGGAAGTCTCATCTCCCTGCCGAAATTCACTCTTGCTGGGGTATGTCCCGTGCTATCATGCACTGCCGATCGGTAAGACATCAGAAATAGTGGAATATACCGGTCCCAGTCCTTCTGATGGTCATCGACAACCTTAGCCAGGTGATTCTCCAGGGTTTGGTTAAACCTTTCCACCATTCCGTCCGACTGAGGGTGCGCAGGTGTTGTGCGTGTCTTATAAATTCCCAGAAGTGTACACATTTCCTGGAACAGCGCAGATTCGAAGTTACGGCCTTGATCGGAATGGATTTCCAAAGGTGCGCCATACCGACATACTACTTCTTCGACCACCTTCTTCGCCACTGTCGTCGCTTCCTGATTGGGTATGGCGAAGACTTCGGGCCACTTTGTGAAATAGTCCTGGATCACCACTATGTACTTGTTTCCGTCATTTGTAACTGGAAAAGGTCCAGCGACGTCGATAGCGATGCGTTCCCATGGGGCTCCCACATTGTACAGCTGAAGCCTGCCCCTGCTCCTAGTCTGTGGTCCTTTCACAGATGCGCACGCTGTACATTTCCGACACCATTGCTCTATGTCATCTCTACAATTGAGCCAGTAATACCGCTGTCTCACTTTCAGTAGAGTTTTCTTGATGCCCAGGTGTCCTCCAGAAGCACCATCGTGTATTTCCTGTAGCAGGGGGACTACTTCACATCGTGGTACTATCACTTGTGTGGTCACCTCTTTGCCATCGTTCGATTCCCATTTCCTACAAAGCACATCATTTTCTAGGACTAAACTGTCCCACTGTGCCCAGTAGCTCTTAGTTACGGGACTGTGTGACGATACTTCACTCCACTGGGGCCTAGTTCCGCTACGCTTCCAGTCCAGTATAGGTCGAATATCGTCATCTTCTTCCTGGGACTTCTTGAAGTCGCCTTCAGCCCTAATTAAATTAACGTGTTCTCGGGCTTCATTCTGCTGGCAGTGTCTGCAGTCCTCTTTACATGGACGTCGTGACAGGGCGTCAGCATTGTTATGCCCTTTTCCATTGTGTACTTGACTGATGGTGATGGTTGGGGCCTTCAGTTGACCAGCCAGCACCCGCCCCGCGGCCCTGGCGACATTTAGTTTAACGACTCCTCGTTGACTTGAGTTCCGGAGTCCACAGTTTCCCTCTTTTTCTTAGGACAATCGGTACGAATGTGCCCTTTTTCTCTGCACCCGTAACACGTTGGAATATAGCGGGACTGTGCTGGAGAAAAAGCCACTACTTCTCGGTGACGTGGTTGCACTGAAGGCGAGACCACTACTTCCCGTACTCTGTGCGAACGAGAATCTTTTCGTACCGCTTCCACTTCCAAAGCGTGTGCCATCGCACTCTTCAGAGTTTGGTGGTGTCCGAGTCGCACCGTAGCCCTTACTTCTGTATCCCGTAGACCGTCGATGAATGCTTGCACCAAATTAACTTCCACCGTCTTTGGTGTCATCGACCTGTATGCACACCGGACCAGCCGTTCAACCTCGACTCCCCACTGTTGGAGGCTCTCGTTCGACCTCTGCGTTCTGTCGCGTAACTGCGCGCGGAAAACGTGCTCGAGGTGCTTGTCTCCGTAACGAGTGTCCAGTCCCTCCATGAGACGCTCCAATGTCCTGCCGTCCGCAGGGAGGTTCTCTAGGACCAGCAGGGCGTCCCCTCGTAGAGCCAAAGTTAATGCCGCAAAAGACTGCTCATCATCCCAGCGGTTTATCTTAACCAATGTTTCGAATTGGTATTTGAATGCCGTCCAGGAAGACGTGCCATCAAAATGCGGCACATCAAATTTTGCGGCGCATGCACAGGGAGTGTGCGATGGTGAGCCAACAACAGCAACGGGTTCGCGTGCTTCGAGCTTGACAATTTTTTTGTTGATGTCCAGCAGGCTTGTTTCGAGGCTATCAGCTCGGGCGGAAACCTCCTTGACCTCTAAGGTGAGATTCTTTACCTTCTCGCCCAACGTGACGAGGCCGTGGTCGATTTTATCGAGGATTAGGTTCTGCTTAGCCTCCTGTTCGCGGCGCGCTTCTTCCTGGTTCGCTGCGATTAGGTCCTGAAGCTTACGCTGGTTGGCCTCCTGATCGCAGCGAGCAGCTTCCATACTAGCTTGCATGGCGGCCAACACCGCAGCGAGGTTCAATTCCGAGGATGGTCCTGTTGGTACCTCAGCAGCTGCTGTTGCTCCCATACCAGCCTGATCTTCCTCCTCTATACGATGACGCGCAGCATCCATCTCCATTTGCCTCCTTGTTCGTGGTCGCTGTTCGTCGTCCCTCTGTGGTAATGGCATCCCACTTCTGACACCAGTTGTTACGTACGTGGGTAATCAAATGCCGATTTACTAAGAGACAACTTTATTGACCCCAAACAATAACAAAATAGTCCAGTCAACAATAATCCGATTCGCAATTAACACTAGAGTACCGTTACACTATCGCTTAGGTCGTTAGATAAAATCACTTCGAGTACTAGGGTAGTTCGCTCTTGATCGCAGTCGAAATCACAACTGACTCGCTTCCGGCCGGGGGCACGTATTTATAAGCGGAGCCAAGAAAATTCTAGATACCGACGTCCCCGGATCTATCCAGAATTCCAGAACAATTGAATCGCTTCTCGAAGTCATAAATCATTTTTATTGCTCGTGGTAATAACAGTCACTTTCATGCGAATTTCGACTCTATTGTTAACGTCGGAGAGTACCATTTCCCATAAATACCTAACTACTACTTGTAAGTAGGTACTTTGTGGATGTTTCGAGATTTTTCTAAGGCTGGCTACGTACAACCATTCTAGACCTTTCGAACAGCAATGCGTTTTAATTATTACGAGCTACTCTTTATTTTCTCGGAGATATGGCGTGTTCACGTTTAATGGCGTAACAATATATTACTTAGGCTTTGTTTCATCGCAATCGGTTGACTATATCGAAAGATATAGGTACTACATTCATTGACTGTTAGGCGGTATGAAGTTCACCGGGGCAGATAGTTCTATAATAATTATTTGAGTATTATAAGTATATAAATAGAGACATTGAAATATTAAAAACAAATCAAAGTTTTTAATTCAGTATAATACGAATGACATCATACACTCGAGCAAGTTAACGCAACATTGATATGGAAACGGTATATTTTCACAGCGACACTTTCCAATACCTTTCATAATTACTGCCGCTTAGTAATTCATATTGATAGCGTAACTAACACGTAATCTGACGTGTTCGTATCCATATCATTATGCGAAAATATTTATGGATACCAAAAAACAACTATCAATTAGGTATATCTATTAGTGAATCGTCTATTGTATTATTGATTTTTAAGTTGACAATGGAGTCAACGTCATCTGGTTATAGAATAAACAAAAAAACACAACCGACTGCAGTCAGTATTTGGTTTTTGGAGTAAAAGCAGTGCTAGTGCTAAGTTTAGGAGTGAATGACGTGAGATAATACGCATTAAGGCAATTAAGGATAAGGCATTAAGTCCACATTTTTACAGTTTTTTGAGCATAAAGCTTTAACCTTTCGATCGTGGAAATTACAGACAATAGAAAGACAATAGGTGCGCGAACGCCGGCATTCGCTTGGGGTTTAATAAATTAATAAAATTAAATAAAGAAAATATTATCAAACTGATCCTAATATATTTGGTACCCAATAGCACCAATGACATAAATAATTTAAATATAATAATCTTAATAGACCCAGCAGTTGGATAGAGCGGGCTTATAAAAAATTAAATTAAAAAAACCAGAGAAAAATCAGCGCAAACACAAGATAAAAATCACAAAACCGCATTGTCTTTTGACATTAGAAACAATCTTTGACCAAAGTTTTTTTTTGGTACCTGCCCATGAGCACATCACTACTAGTATATAATAAGATTAAAGTAGCCAATAAACATAAATAATCTTTTGTAGCACTGACCCCAAAGCCACAAATAAAAAATAGCTATCTATATGAGTTGGTAAAACTCTTACAAACATTAGTGCAAAAAGTTTTTTTTAAATCTAATTTCAGCTGCTTCCGTAACGTTTTGTGATATTCAGTGGGTCTGATTTTTTAAATATATAGCTATGAATGAAGATACTGGCGAACCGTTTTTTACTCGTCGAGAAGGTGATCTTCCATATGTCTTATGTAGTGCAAATTCATGCCAAAATCCCAAACATTTTTCATAAACGAAAAAAAAACAGAAAGCCTACGTGCATTCCAAAGCTTTGAATCCTCCTATAAATTTGTTTTTTTTTTTATCTTTATTTTACAATCTTTCCAAATCTTAGTTTTTATATGCTACATATTAGCATTATTATTAACAAAACATTATTTGTTAATAAACTCATTAATTTTGTTTTATAATTTATTTTATTAGTGCTATATCACTAAACGATATAAATAAGGTATTAAATTAAAACTTATGAAAGAATGTTGATTTCAGTTATCCGCCAAAGAGATGTGTCGTGGTAAGGGTGGGTGGTACGAGGAGCGTTTGAACGGCGCACGCCAGTGAGCGCCGCCAGTGCGCCCGAGACGCACCAGTACTCGCCGACACAGTGGGAACTATCGTGCAGTGCCGTGACACAGTGAATCATGAGATCCGCATTGATATGCGTTTTCTTTACGCTTGTTGTAAGTATACAAACTTCTATTATGTTTACAAATAAATAGTAATACACGAAATATAATGCGTAACCTTGAAAAAAGCCGGTTTTTCATCATCAAACTATTATCATAATCAAAAATGAAAGTTTTTCTAAAACTTGGTTCAGTGAAACTCAAATAAAATATTTTAAATTAGAAACCGAACTGCGAGCCGACGAATTAATTGAGCAAAACGTGCGACGATATGTGACTATTTTCGCGGTTCGTAATTGCAGCATCTTTTATTAAACTCTTATAAGTGACATCTGATTATTGTGCTAATTAGGTACTGATTAAGTTTCAAGAATATGTGTTACCGAGTAGAACTATTTTCATTTGCAGTCTCAGCTAGCGATATACACAACTACTAATCATTTTTTTTAAGATATCATGAAATCTGGTGTTTTATTGAAAGCTGTCTGAATTAGTAACAAACGTTTCCTCGAATCTCTAAAGTATTTATTTAATTGATAGTCTTGTTAAATTTCAGATGGTAAACTACGATGCTTGTCTAAATTAAAGAAATGTTTTTTACGATTGACGTCACGATTTACTGTCAAATCGAAGAAATAAATTTTTTAAACTTTAATTATTTTTACGAAAAATTTAATTTATTTACGAACTGTGAACGATAAAAGTTTAATCAGAATCCGGTTCTTAAATTTTGACAAAATTTCTTCGATTTGACAGTGACGTCACAACATGACAATCGATTCTATTCTCATTGGGAACGCATAGTACATCAAACATATGCACTAATTCTTCATTCACACCTGCTATAACAAACCTAGCATAGTAAACACGCTAGTTCACTAGATCGAATAATAACCACAACTAATATATAACAATATTGTTTAAAAAATTATACAACAGTCATAGACAATGACCTAGAGTTACGCTATTGTTAATAGATGAGATTTTCTCATGTAAGTGGAGCAATCAACTACATCTAACACTATGAGCGATTTCTGCTTCGAAAATCATATAAGTACACACAATAATGATCAATTAAAATATCAAAAATAACGACTTTAAAGGCAATAACGACTTTAAAGGCGATAACGGCCTGGGAATGTTAATGGGAGTTTTTGGACAAATTTGTGGCTTTAAGTGTGAAATTAAGTGTTGATTGACATTACAGTCTCATAAGGTTTTTTTTTTAAATTAAATATATGGTGCAGACAATAGAATTAGTTTGTCGATGACCTTACCCACAAAGTCACTACGAAAAATAGAAAATAATGCGTAGCTAACTTGCTAGAAGATTTTTTCTGCTATTCATTGCCATTATGAAGCAGAGAAAAATGGTAAATAAATGAAAAAAAATCGGGAGGTAAATAATGACATGCAATAAGGAATTCTAGTCTAAAAACGGGTTATATTCGAAAAATTAGGTTGAAATAATTGAGCAATTAGCTGCTGCACTGTGTCGCGGGTTCGACTCTTGTACGGAACAAAAATATTTGTATGGCGTACAAATAGACCGGTCGTTGTGGCGACGCTTGGGGGAGGGCTATGTCCAACAGTGGACGTCTTTCGGCTGATATGATGATGATGATGTACAAATAGTTGTTCCATTTCTAGATGCATATAAAAAAAAAAGTTTTCGAATTCAAATACGATAGAAGAGTGAGTCTTAGTCTGGAGCAACGACAAAAAAAAACTATTTTTATATTCCCGCGTATTCGCTACGCTATGTATCCCACAAGAACCATGCATTTACCGGACTAAAAAAAAAGCCTAGACATCTTGCGATAGTGTACTAGAGAAAGGATTGTTTATCGAATTAGTGATGAGTGACCTATACCAAACAAACCATTTTTCCTTTCAATTATTATTTGTTGAGGTTAACAATACCTACGGCTCATAAAGGCTCGCGTTTGACCACTATCTCACCTGATGATTAGTGATGTTGCGGTCAACTTTAGAGCACGCTTGCCTAGCTTTTCTCAATTACTTTGCGGTCGATCTTTGGAGCAACTACCACCTCCACAACCCAGTAACTGAGTAAGAAGATACCCGATGGCAAGACTGGTGTCAATTTTTCTGGTTTTAAACTAGCCATAGCTAGACTGTCAAAGATCGACAAATGACAGCAGGTAACAACAGTTTTACACGATTTTTCTAGGCGCAAAGCTGTCTTAGTATGTCATGGGACAGTCATCCATCCGCGAACTGATTGAAGCAATTGTTGCTTAACCTTAAAGATCGGCTCGAGCGGTTGTTATTACTTATCCACGAACATCATCTTTCTACCCTTGTCCCATGTTACTTGGGGTTGACGCAACATGTTTTTTCGATCTATTTTGTCCTGACACCCGTCACGCTATCACTAACTCCCTTTTCATTCATCACTCCTCACAGAATCCATCCATCTTTTCCATACATCCATTCCATCTGTTCTTCTAGATCAGGATTGTTTCCTAGTTTGGAGGACAGTGATCTTATTTATGTAAACTAGCCACTCTCATTTTTGATGTTTCATCACTGCCGTTACTTAAAGGGTTAATCTTTTTTGCGCAACAAATGATTACTTACTTACTTACTTTGGCCTCCCTCTCCATCCCCATTTATCCATCCACATGTGTACTCATAACTCTTTTAGTAACATGCGTTTCATCTTTCATCCCTCCTGATTTTCATATGACCATACCAAGACAAACGGACCACTTAACCACGGACTATGGTATAATATTATAATTCGGTTACCAAATCCATGCTTCAATATTGACATATACTTAAAAATTATGTTTACATAACGTCTAAAAATAGCACCAAGTAGGTACTATGTGAACTTTCTTCAAACATTTCATTAACATAGAGGCAGCTAACCTATTATATACCTGCTCGTACTTATGTACGCATATCTACATTAATATTATAAAGAGGTAGTTTGTTTTTTCACCGATAGAAAATTTCTTTATTCTTTAGTGACATAGGCTATATTTTATGTTTTCGGGCGAAGTCGCGGGCAATACGCATATATAAAACAAAAAAAAATCATTTAAAAAATTTGTGATACACTTTCAGATGTTAGATAGGATTCTGATTTTGTCACAATTCTTATATTTCCATATATGTTTTTATAATTTACATAAACGGTTAAGTATTGAATTCGGATGGCGTAATAATGCGATGAAAGCTTTATGATAAGACTAGAGATTTCGCCCCTATTTCGCACGGCTGCTTTTTTTTTATTGAGGCGGGATATCGTCTAATGACTTCTCTCGCTTTAGGGTGGAGGGAGTGACAGACTTATACTGACTAAAACCGTACCTATGTTCCTTCTTCAGTTGCCTTTTGCGTTCCAGGAGTATGAGTTTCAGAACCGGTCCCATGGCCTTGTTTGGCGTGTATATTATACACACAAACCTTCCTCGTTTATTGCTTTTTCTATTAGTGAAAACCGTATCAAAATCGGTGGCGTGGTTCAGGAGTTAGCAGATAAACAGACGGACGCCAAAAGAAACTTTGTGTCATACTATATTAGCGGTCCCGACAGACGTCGTCCTGGCTGAAAGCTAGCTTTTCGTCAGAAAAAACCAGATTTTAATGAAAATCATTTTTTCATAGCAAGCTTTTATAGCTCGGTATACCTATATAATTGCTCGTCAAGACGAATCATACGAGCCCAAACTCGATAGGGTTGTGTCGTTTAACTACCTATACCTTCCAGTTGCATCATCAGATCAGCTCCACGTCATAATGATTTTGCATTGTCATCTGATTTACACATGCATGCAAAATTTCAGCCCAATCGGTAACCGGGAAGTGGATCAAATTTTACTTGCAAGATTTGATGACAGACAAATATCGGAACATGTGAAACTAAATAAAAGCTTGTAAAAGACCCGCCATTTAAGAATTAGGTGACAGACACACACGTACAGAAGAACTTTGGACGTAAAGATTAGTACAGAACAATGAATGAATGATCATGACGCATCACGGTCATCACGGTCGAAAGGGGAGAACAAAAGATATAAACGCGTTGTGCCACAAGGGTAGAAACATTTTTTTCAGCAAGTTTTTACTAAAATGCTCTAAAACAGCTCAATGTGTATTCATTTAAGGGCCTTAGCGCCCGAGTAGTGTTATAAAACAGTGACTTTCTGAAGCCTGTTCCTCGGTAAAGGCCAGGTTATACAGGTTATATAATACGTTTGAAAAAATATATGGTTATTAAAGACTAGCGGCCCGTCCCGGCTTCGCACGGGCAATAAATACAGCCTATGTTATGTACTCAAGGTGAATGTAGATTTTTCCAATGGTGAAAGAATTTTTGAAACCGGCACAATAGCTTTGGAGTTTATTCATTACTAACATACACACAAAAATACAAATTTTCCCTCTTTATAATATTAGTGTAGATTCATGAACAACATTATCAGCTATTGGTTTTTTTTCGTGCACTTTTCTCAAAAAAATAATTTTGCAATTTCGCAACTTTTCTTCTAATCTTTAGAAACATTTTTAGACATAAAAATTGGTGGTTAAATATTCTTCAAAGTGAACATAACATATTCTGTAAATCAATCAATATTTCGCAAAGAAAATGGATTTAAAAGTCAGCGGTACTCTATCCGGGACCAAATAGCCACAATTAAATGCACAGAGACTCGTACTGCCACTTAGACGGGCACGAGTGTTGTGTCCATTTAATTCCGGTCAGATGTTCAATGGACTATAAGCCTTAAAAAATAATAACATGCCTAAAACACAGAGCCTGTCTATAAAACTATGCAGCTAATGACAACCTAGTCTACTGAGTCCCACACTATCAGTTGGCGAATCGTCTCAATGGCCAGCCATGTGAATTATACCGAGTTCTGAGCAATAACGATGTATTCTTATTGTTTTACACTACATACTTTAGTTTAAAAATATGTTTGGGTTTTTAAATAGGCTTACAACTTAAGGTTTTTTTTTTCATTGAATACAAGAGGTCACCTCGCTTTGGAACGATAAAATCCTCGACTAGGTATCTAAATATGACATCAGCCATCATCATCCTTTTTTTTTTTTTTTTATGGTGGGAAAAAATCATGCATTGACATCCCCCGCCCTTGGGCGGAGCGGGAGATAGTGTCAGACTCTTACTGACTAAAAGACCCACCCCGTTCCTTCTAGCCTTCATACCGGGGCTCGAGCGCCCTTTCGGATAACCCTGGCCCCAGTAGGCTTCGACCCGGCTGGGTCCCTGCTGTTGCTGACAACTCCTTGAGGCGCGCGGGAACAGTGCGCGCCGTCGACGACTTGGGCTTGGTCCGGACAGTTACCGGACGGCCGGACCGTGAGCTACCCATTGCTCACTGTCCGCAAGCCCGCGTCTACGTTGGCCGGAAATCGGGATCAGAATCCCGGCGACGGCGGTGGCGATAACGCCGTTGCCTGATGCGTTCGGCCTCCTCCTTTGCGAGCATTACTGCTTCGCAGAAGTCGGCGACCGCCTGCCACTCCTCGCTCCGGACCATGGCCTCAACCAAGGCCCGGCGCGAGACGTCTCCGCCGCCGATCGCCCCCACGAGGGCACGGCGATGCTCCGCCCAAGCAGGGCACACCTCGACTGTGTGCTCCACCGTGTCCTCCGGGCGTTCCGCACAATGGCAACACCCGGGCGTCACCTCCGCATGAATCCGGTGCAGGAAACTCCCGAACGAACCATGGTGAGTACCTGCGTCATGCGGAAGGTAAGGACGCCGTGAGGTCTTTCCAGCCACGACTCAAAGAGGGGACTTACCGCCATGATTGTGGCGTGCCCAAGCCATCATCATCCTTCTACCCTAGTCCCGTGTTATTTGGGGTCAGCGTAACACGTTTTTTGTTCCATTCAGTCCTGTCAACCGTCACGCTACCACTAACTCCCTTTTCTTTCATATCACTCCTCACACAATCATCTTTTTTTTTTGGCCTACCTCTTCTTCTCCATCCCTCCACATGTATACTCATAACTCTTTTAATAACATGCGTTTCATACCACCTCTTCAAATGACCATACCAAGATAAATGATTAACATTCAAATAAATATCGGCAGTGACCTCTGAAAATTGACAGATACAAAACTCGACATAATGCCTGACTTCGCATCCGAACACCTATTTGTTGAACTGTTAAACCTGACTGCGGTGGGAAAAAGGATGAAGAGAAAACTAGATTCTACAAGGGCCGTGCTTCACTGAGACGTCATGGCGGCGTAGCCAGGACAGGACGCCAAAAAAATGTATGGATTGGCTGCGTGACCAACAGTGGCCAGGTGTGATACACACCATAGAGCTGCATGCAGCATTTTCTTGGTTGCGCGAACTGGCGGCGCCGCCATGGTATACCAGTGAGGCACGGGACTTAATGTCTGCTCCACCACAAGGCTATTTATTTCAAGAAACTAATTCACTTATGGTCTGAAACCGATTGAAAATAGAACAAGAAAAAAGAATTCAAAAGACCAGCATCAGGTGGTATCACTAAGGTGTGAGGTCCTGGCATCTGTCAAAGTTCCTATATTCTCGGTCATTATTTTAATTGTTATCAACGTTATATACACTTGAATCTATCCTAGTGAAAGACTTCTCGCCAGAGAGGCGCCAGCTGGTGGCGTTAATTTCCCCGAAAACCCATATTATACAGCCTTTAGGCTAGGGGTCTTAAGGGGATACATCTCGACATATATTTTCGCTCTTACGTGATTATGACGTTATTAGACATTTTTCATTAGATATTTTGGAAACACAGTATCTTGTGGATATTATCTAGGCTTCTATGGAAATCAATTTATAAATTTGTGTAAAACTAATTCAGTTAAGACCTCTGAAAATCTGCTATTTTGCATGAACTTTGACACTACATAATTTACTCAAAAAATTAAAAAGTCAAAAATGTACAACCATACAAGCCTAGCAAATTTTATCAAGATTCAGAACAATGACAATGTTTTTCAAAAACTTTTAAAGGTTTAAAAAAAAACACGTATTTCCCGGAACACATCACCATCAAAGATTGCATCACGGCTTACCATCAGGCGGGATCGCAGTCAAGTACTAGTTTATAACAGATAAAAAAAAGTACAAGTGTTATATCATTCATTGTCATTTCACGGAATTACCGAATGCTAACAGAGTTTTCAGGCGTTATCTCTCTTTTTTCGCGTTATCTTTTCGTCAAACATCGCTTTGGATTGCGTTAGATGAAGTAACAAGCTTTTAAACCATGCCCGATGTTGACGATAGGCGAGTGGAAAAGCAGCCTCTTAATACCATGTCGTTTGAAAAAGTGTCCATCCCTTTAACAATTCAGTTTAGGACGTCAAATGGATGGCGTTAAGAGATCGCGGTAGGACGTCAGGTATAGGTAAGTGTGACCTAGTACACTGGCTGCAAATGTGTCACATTTTGTGCTATTAGAATAGAATGAATAATGTTTTGAAAGTTTTAGAAACAAATGATTATAATTTAATTCTGTTAAGTATAAATAACTAAGGATCTATATAGTTGTATTGTGTAAATTATGCCACCGCTTTCTGTAGCATGCTTACTGTAATAAGAATAATACGCGAGTTTACATAGGTTTACAATGTATGTTCTACATTACTTCAGTGACTTCAGACTTCAGTGTGTTTCAAACTGTAGATCTAACTCCACTGGGTGCCCCATGCTTTTGGGGGGGGGGGAGTCGTGGTCTCAAGTCAGGTCAAATTCAAAAGCGAGGGTACTTTTTTTTGATGAGCTAATTTATTTAAGAAAAAGAAACTTGGTTTGAATTTTCGATACGCAAATATGTAGTGTGATTTGAAATATTGCAGAAATTGATCGCCGCTTTGTTATGGGTCTAGCCTAGGCCACAATATTTTTCTACTAAAAAAAAAAAGCCGCGAATCTAAATATATTGAAAAACACTGATCTAGAGAAAACACTCAATCATTGCTATACCTCCCATCATAAAAGCGAAAAGCGTAACGCAAATTATTCATTCATCAATAAACATAACAGTATCACAAATTCTGTAAAAGCATCTTTCATATTATGTTAAATGTAACAATATATCGCCACGGTGAATGCGTATTCAGGTCTAGATCAACCAGAGAAGCTATTTATAATCCGTCCGTATATTGTTAGGAGATACAAAGAAATTGCCAAACGTCAGATTAAGATCGCCTCGTAATGTTATGAAATCTCACGCACAATATGATTGTGTTTGTGATAAAGGATTGTTAAACGAAAATACTCACTATTGAGGCGTTTTATAAGTGCCCTTTTAAGCTCAATTGATTGTTCTATTGTTTTGCTATTTTTTTTTATTAATGAATGGATTTGATTAGTTGATGTGTTTATAAATGTCTGAAAGATTTCAATCAGCTAGTGAGTCATTGATTGACTGACCGTTTCCATTCCAAATATTTTTCTTATCAAACTTAATTTTGAATTTAAAGAACACATCCAGCCAAATATTGACGGCCAGCTTTTATATAAATATTTTATTTTAGAAAAATACAACACAGATTACCATTAGTGATCAGTTTTAAATAAGATAAAATAATGCAGAAAGAACAAATATGTGGTAAGATTCGAGCCAAATAAGTTGGATTGTGCTGGAATTATTCAATTGGAAACTCATCGCGGAGGGGTTGGCTCGTCCGGCACGCAACCGATTTGTAACACGCCAACGTCTCCGGCGCACTTTCCCGCCCACCGCCATTTTACTTTCAAACGCATACTGAAATATCCACATTTTTTTTTCGTCAAATACGATTCTAATGATAGTCGTCGCCGTCCACTAATTAACGTGCGTTTGATTTGTCGCTTCACGATTATTAAAAGACCATTGCTCGTGTTACAGGTGCAGGACGGAAGTAGTACTGCAAGCGCTGAAAATGAGGAGGAATTCAAACCGACACCGATCCCCCTGAGCGCCTGGCCGCGCGACCAACAAGAGCCTGCAGGAACGTTACAGGAGATCATCAAGACTGACGCAGCCCCGGCAGCGGCGCCCGTGCCCGCGCATTACTGGGAAGATGCGCTTCGGCACAGTGTGTATCTAACTTTAGTGAGAGACAAAATAGACCAGTTAATAGCAAAAGGAGACTACATTTCACCCGACAGCAAACCAGACAACATGGTGCCAAAAGAAATCGATGACCACGACCTTTGGGATAAAATTAAAACGGCTCGCTTTGACAGGTTGAAAGAAGAGCCTATACCACCAGCGGACGTCATTACATTAGCAAGAGGTAGATTGCTCGAAGATGAACAGGGGTACCGGTTTATTGAAGAGAATGCGCAGAATAACTGCAGCGATAGTAGTTGCACGAAAGGAATCAAAGCGTTATGGTCAGTAAAACGGATGAGGCAAGGAGAAACGTCCCCTGGAAAATACCACTATGAGTTAACATTTTCAGTGACCTCGCAAACAACTAAGAAAGCGAAAAAACCTTACGAAAATCCGATCAGAACATTCACAATTAAAGAGACCACACCGCCTGCTGAGCGCCAACAGATACGACCCCATGGAAAGACAATCTACCACCAGGATAAACAACAAAGGGCCATATGGGTCCATAGGAATATCAATCCTATCCCGAGTTACCATAAGCGACCAGCACCAAACACACGCGGTTTAGACAGAATTTTCTCGTCACTGTTCTCTGATGAAGATGGCTACGAGGAGCCGTACAGACATAAACCGAAGACCTACTTTGCTAACATGTACCCTCAGCATGCTAAAGTAGCACATGTAGACGACAGAGAACCATACCATCAGAAGAAACTGTTGCCTTATCCAATGAAGCCTCAACCGCACAGGTACACGCACCCTCCAATCGCCCCTCCCTCTCCAACATACGTACAGCATCCATACTTGAACATCGATGGTACAGGGAACCTCCCATACATACAAGCTTACTCAGATAACAGATTCTTACCGTCGAACGTAATAAAAACAACTAGACCAGCTGTTCTGCCAACTCCCATCACAAATTATCCAGTACTTCTCAAAGAATCAACCATCGAGGTACCTGTCAAAACAAAACTGAACACCACAGAGTATACAACAAAAGAACCAGATGTAACTACTTACAAAATGTATTATCATCAGAAACAACAATCACCAATGAAGATCAGTTACGTGACCGACCACATCAGGCCGCCAGTTTATAACGCCCCACCGGGCGTATTCGTTACTATGGATAAAAAGCCCTTCAAACCGATGCCTCCGTTGAAGTACTCTCACATGAACAAACCGCAAAAACAAGCGATTCCGGATTTCCGTCCGAGCCCACAAATACTCGACACTGAATACTCTGAACAAGATTCAATGGAAGACACTGTATTCAGACCCATTACTATGGATTTCAAAGAAGAAAATGTTAAAGATATTAGTGTAAAGAATAACAAGAATGTTCCAAAGCCTGGTGCGACAAAAAAACCGGGAAAAAAGCATGAACATATAAAATCTACCCATCTTACTACAGCAACACCCGAAATAATAACAGCTGAGGGTCTAACCATTCAAGACGATGATATCATTGATGATGATAATGAGATGGAATGGGCTAATGTTTTAGGAGCTTTTACCAAAACGACACCGATGGCATCACACAGAGATCAGTCTCAGATCAGTGCAAAGGAAAACATTGACCTTGTTACGTCAACAACACCTTTATCAATAACAGACAAGGATGTTTATAAGAATTTCGAAGAGTTTGTAGATCCTACGGAAGAGGAGGAAATTATATCACCAAGCACGACCACTAGCTCTACTACGACAACTACTCCTAAACCTAAAAAGCGAACACGTCCGCCACCAAAGTTCAACAAAACAGAGAAAATCAAAAAACACAAACGCGTGACGACGACAACAACAACCACGACAACGCTTAAACCTATGCGAAAGTATTCTTCAAAGAAGCCAACGGATGATTTGACGCCTCAAGCGAGCTCTGCAGCAACCAGCGCTACTAACTCTATACGCGACACCAAGACACACAAGCCGCCTGCAAGCACTACGACAAGTAGTACTAGTCCACGACCTACGACGACCATTATGCTAACTACAACGAGTACTTCTAGCACTAGCAGCACATCGAGCCCCACCGTGGACATCGAACAGCCGGTTGTAACCACGCAACCGAAGAGTAAAAACCGTTTCAGACAATCCACATTGATGCAAAAAGGCACGTCGGTGAATCACGACAAATGGTCAACAAGTACACTCGACAAGAACCGAACGAATACCGCTACAACCCAGTCATACCTTCTAAGAAGAAAAGCATCTAAGTTCACAGGATATATAACAGCGAGTACTCCTAGAAGTCCAGAAGTTGAGAGAAATAAAGACGATCATAGAGATCACGTTCATACTTTTAATAAAGAAAGTACACCAAAAAGCACCACAGACAATGCAGAAGAAGATATTCTGGTAAAAAAAATATTACAACCTACTCTTCCCACTGATGAACAGCTGGAAATAAAGGATGACCCACACTCAGAATGGTCGCATGATGATGAATCGGAACAACAAGAAGAAAAAAGTGCAACAGAGTCAGATAATAGACCAAAGAATGTCCAGGAATCTAAAGATGACAATGAATACATCTTTCCAACTGCATCTGTAATTCAAGAAGTCAAAGAGTATATCGGTCTAACAGACGAAGAAAAGACCACAGAAATGACTGTTGTTGCATCACCATATTCAGCTACAAAGAATAAGACGAAATGTAAAAAGAAGAAACATAATAATCTTACAACTACTGAAGGAGCGTTTAAATCGTCGAGTAAACTTGATGCTACTGATAGACCTGAAACTTCTAGCACAAGTACGACAACAGCACGCCCGGTCACACCCGACATATTCAACGAATTATTCGGAGGGTTCACTATGGATGATGCTGGAGAAGAACCTGCACCAGAGCGCTTCACAAGTGCATCAGAGCGCTCCACGTCTGCACCAGACCGTTCCACACAGGCAGCAGGTGCTCTAGAGCGCACCACACCTATTCCGGAACAAAAGCCAAGCGAGAGCGAGAAACACGAACGTTACTTACACCTCGACGATGACCTTCAAGACTTCCTGCACTCCCTCGATCAAAAAAGTAACCATAACGAACATGATGATAAGTTAGACGAAGAATATGATGATGATCATGATGATCGTGATGATGATGATGATATAGACGACGAAAGTTCACCATACAATATTGATGAAGAAAGCAAACAATTTAAGGATGATGATTATTATGAAGATGGTCAAGAAAGTCAAGATCAGCCGTTTAGCTTACTAGAATTAATGGATATGGAATAGACTGAATGTTATCCTAATGTAATACTCATACTCAGTGTTGTAGCTTTAAATGCTGTGTCAGTCATTGATCTCTGAGCACTGGCAGTGACCAATGAAAGCTATTTATTAAGGAGTGTTTTGATACAAATAATTTAGAAGCATTTAGCGCCGAAATTCACTGGAAACTTTTGTTTGTGAAACTTTCTTGCTGCTTTCGTAAAATGCTATGTAACTAGACTGCAATGTTCAAACAGAAATCGAAACAGTTTCCGAAAACCAGAGTTTCAAGTGCGCCCTTAGGCTTACGTGACGCCTAGAATCTCAAAGTACTAAAACTTGCACGAATCCTATTTTCTGTGTTACCGGAATGTAAATATTTAAGTTTGATTAAGGTTAAAGTAAGATTAATAATATTTTTGTATAATAAATTATTATAAATATGGTTAATTTGGTTGTTTGCTCTCACCTGCCCCTTCCATGGAATACTTGTAGATAGGTTCAGGTTTCAAAGGTACAAATGCTGCAAAAGATTCTGGTACCATTTCTTTTATCCTCTGCTGGTATGACAACCTGGAAATATAGAAAGAAGTTTATCTATAAAGATTATAATAAAAGAGAGGCAATCAAGTGCTTTACACAATGCCTTTTTTATTTTTTCTCTAATTACTCTATTTATACGAAATGTTATAAGTACAATTTTAAGGACTGAACTAATTTCACTAAATAATTTGAACAAGTAGGCATTTAAATTTAATATTATAAATAGACTAAAATCATTGTGTGTCTTAGCATCTATACAAATACCTAGTACATTCTGCATCTGTCTGTTTATAATTTTAATTTAAAATTAAAATAAGTGACATCTGTGTGTAATTTGCATCCATGTGAAGCTGGGGTAGTCACTAGCTACAAGTAAAATTTATTGACTTTTCTGTTTCAAAAAAAAAATTTCTCACCTAAGACATTTGCCAAGCACCTCTCTAGCAAATCTTGGTTTAGGATGATCAATATCCATCTGGGTGCATGCTTCCCAGTCATCCCAAGACCAGCGGTACTGGAAGTTGCTGAGATGGTATGAGAACCAATTGACAAACCTGCAATTAAAAAAATAACCAAGTAAGTAACAGGTAATGTAATAGTTAATAATAAACATTAAACAATAAACTTTATAACAAGTCTCAGCTGTCTAATCTATGTTAATAAAGAGATTGTTTATGTTTGTAGAAGGCAATATTTCTGCAATTAGTGATACGGTTATGATAATTCCTATACTGATAGAATGCTATAATATTGCAATGTTATTTTCAACCCAGACAAATGCAGTGCCTGTCAGATAGATAACAGGAGTGAAGCTCCCCAGGAGTAAAGCTCCCCAGGAATGAAGCTCCTCAGTTAAAGTTAAAAGTATTATTATAATAATATTCCATAACTTTCACACAATCACCATCTGGGCTCAAACAAAGAACTTTATCACTTGTCTTGTACTATGAGTACTAAACAAGTGATAAACATACTTACACAGGGTGTCTCTGACATTGACGCACAAACCTATTATTTTAATTTAAACTGTATAAAATCGTTATTTTAACATTTTTTGTGAAAAAAATTAATGATTTACCTTTGAAATTAAAAATTTCATCAGGACTGATTAGAATAACGATTTCATCTACCCCGATGACTTATTAATTAATTAATTTAAAAAAATATTTTTGTTTTTTCACTAAAAATATCATTGGGGTTGGTTAGAATAACGATTTTACACAGTTTAAATTAAAAAAGAACTGATTTTTGAACGAAAAAAGCCGACGAAAAGTTCCACCACTGGGGGGTCCAGAATCATGTGCTGGATCCGTGATATTTGTTTGTGCGTCGACGTCAGAGGCACCCCATATACATTTATTTCTAAATAAATTATGCCTAAACACAGAAAAAATGATCATGCCCATCACACAAACATTTGACTTAGGTGGGAATCTAACCCACAACCACAAAAAAATTCAAATATTTTTATTTCACATAAATGACCTATATTGGCACTAATAACATGTCAGAAGTTAGTGCATGGTATCTACCAAATTGGCTGTTTCCTATGGAGAAGAGCCGGCTAGAAACTTCACAGTTACTTTTAAATCAAAATACAATAAAACAACACTCCTTACCTATCAAAGCAGGCAATATTCATAGTATCAATTCTCATGAACAATATTTCTGTAGCTTGAGCCAACACCTGCGGCATGGTCGAAGGCTGGAGCTTGCACAGCTCAATCAGAATAGATCCGTAACAAATTTCCAAGTATCTAGGTCTTGGCAAATTGAATAATTCAGCAAATATTATTTCTACAATACAGTATTCTAGCGGGATCTTTGCTTTATAGGGAAAGCAAAGTAGTTGTGCGGCACATTCCTTCCGTTCCAAATGGTATGCTTCTAAAATGTTATGAAGATGCTCCTCAATTAGGAACCGCTCAATAGAATGTGCTCCTGGTAGTACAGGGCCATCGGGACAGTCAGTGTAGTCGAACATGCGGAATATGACCCTCGGCATGGGGTATGTGTCTGTATCATTATGCGGTGGAGGCTGGAAACAGATAATTTTGTCTTAGTAAATGGCATATTTTAAAATCTATTTGGGCACTTAGTTTGAAAACTAACTATGTAATTTTCTTATATGAAATTACATTTTTATATGAAATTGTATCACTCTAAACAATAGAAATGAAAACCACCAAAGGATGATAATATAGAACACAAAAATATGCAAATCTCTTACCTGTATTGTAGGAAGCTGATGTTGCAGAGCTTCACACAGGATAGAGTCAAAAGCAAGATAAGGCCTAGGGATGTGCTTCTCAGACCAGTTATCTTGCTTCAACTTTTTAATTTGAGCCCATAGACAATCTAGGTACTCTTCTTGAAGATGAGGAGTGTCAGAAGACCAAACTTTCAGTGCTGGCCAGTGCTTCTTACTGCGCTTGTTTAAAAATATGTCAATGGTAGTTAACAAATGATCTAGTTGAGATTCTTTCTTCTCGTACAGCTCTCTTCCAACCCATGGCAATGCTGATAATACAGCAAACACAAACCAATCTCTTCTAACCTGAGGTACCCCATCCTCATTAGCACAGTCCACTAGGGTCTCCAACAATGTCAGCAGGGAGGATGCAGCCAACACATGGCAGTTCACCAGATCAGCTATAAACCTGAGACAGTACCTCGCCGCGTTCCATTTTCCAGTCTTCAAGTTCTCTTTGAAAGTCTTAACAATGTAATCAACAAATTCACCACCAAAGTTATAATTCTTTGCGTTCAAAAGACCGACTAACGTAGCATATATGGTGCATTTTTCCGGCATACGAATAGCACAGTCAGTGAGAATACGTAAAATCTTTACTCGAAACGTACTCAAGTCTGCCTCTAATACACTTGCTAAGCCTTCCAAGTTACTCTCTAAGCTGGAGCTACTTTTCTCTCCGACCCTCAGTATCAAAGACTCCAACCTATCTTCAATCTCTTGGTTCTCCGATACACGACGTCTTTTGCGATTGAGACGCTCTAAAACAAAAGTTAAAGGGTCATCAAACGAATACAGTTTCTAACCTACAAAGTACTAGTTAATTTTTTTATAGCTTACCGTAGCCATCTTCATCATCATGAGCCCTTCTGCGATTCATTTTCGAAAGTTAGGATGCACAAAAACTATTTCAAACACTGTATTAAAATGCAGTAATTTAATTAAGTTCTAGCAAAACGCCAACAAACAAGTCAATGAACGACGACGACGAACGAAATCGAAGTTGACACTTCAGTATGTTACAGTACTCTGTGGTTGACACTAGAGATGCTACCAGATTAAACTTAAAATAGTATTTTTTTTTAATTTAATTTAATTTCTCTTTGAACAAATTCATAAAAAACATGCACTCTCTATTCAATTTGCGATTTGAACTTTGTGGAACATTTAGGTGACCCCAACGAATGGTGCACCTCCAAGCAGGCGCTTCTACTTATTGCATGTCCTAGAACAAAAAGTCGAAGACATTTATGAAGGACTGGGACCCAGCTGTGGGAACCTTAGATTATTGGTATTTAGTCTAAGGTGGGAACATTGATTTCTATGTAGTTATATATGCTAACAAGACGAGCCGTTTCCGTTTCGAGCAGTCCGTAGGGGTAGAACCGGTAAAACAGTAGAACTTGGTTTCAAGTTTGTTACTGCATAAAAAAAAGAACCTCTTCCTTTTTGTTGGAAGTCGGTTAGGTAATAAATTAATGCCATGCCAAACAACTGTCATTAATGTCTGTCACCTCAATTTGTCAAAATTGTCAAAATAAACTTTCTTTTCTTGTGGTTTGTTTATTTGTGTACCAAAACTGAATTAATAAAATTATTGTAATCTCTACAAGGCCTATGTTCTCCTCAGAATGTCTTGCAATTACGCTGATGGATTATCCCCGTATGAAAATAAGGGGATACTAGGAGTTCCAGAGGTATACAAGTATTAATTTATTACCCATGCACTCATGTTAATTTTAAAGTTTTCTTAAATTGTGGAACATTGCTTATTTGTAAAAAATGTAATTTTATGATTTTAGAAATTCGATACATTGGAAAAGTTCAATAGAAAGTGTAAACTGTTGGCGCAGTTAATAGGTGAAGCTAAGCATGTGGTTGTTCACACTGGGGCAGGCATCAGTACTTCAGCAGGGATTCCGGACTTCCGGTAAATAAATTATCTTTGAAATTAAAAGGATAGTTTTATTCACGACATGATAAATACTTATCAAAAAACTGCAGTATGTATAACTGTAATGGTGATGAGTTTTAAATCAAAAGAAAGAAACATTGTTTTTTTTTGTCTGATTGTCACTACATCTTTTGCAACAAAAAATTATAAATTCTCTTCGCATGAATTTAATCATATCTCTGATTGGTTCCTCTCATAGAGAGGTGGTTCAAAAAATCAGTGCCAAAAAGTCTTCAGCAACCAAACTACACACTACTTTAAAACACTTTCAGAGGACCCAATGGAGTGTGGACTTTAGAAAAAAAGGGCCAGAAGCCAAACATAAACATTTCCTTTGATGATGCCATTCCCACAAAGACCCACATGATATTAAAGAAGTTGGTAGAATGCAACAAAGTCCACTACATCGTCAGCCAGAACATTGATGGACTGCACCTGAAGTCAGGTCTGTCGAGGAAGTACCTGGCTGAGTTACATGGGAACATGTTCATTGATGAATGCAATTTGTGTAAAAGGTAAGTGTTCAAAGTTAAGCCATTATATTGTCCGAGTGTGGTTTCCACACTTAGTTCTATACAGACCATTGTATGTGAGCCATGGTGGCCATAACCTATGGTGGGCTTATTCCAACCAGCCCAACTCTCTCCAAAAACAGACTAGGCCTCTCAGGTATTTCAAGGTGTCAATAAGGGAGTTCAGGGATCCAAAGATTGGTGTGCATATTTCAGTGACACCTGTGCAGTCTAGGAGCACATGCGCAATTGCCTCCTCCCCATCCAAGTATGCTCTGCATAGGGGACTGTTGATGCTTATAAGCCAAGCCATTAAAATCTATAGATAATAAACATGTAATCATTAACATCTTGTGACAAAGAACTGCTTTTTTTCCAATCTGGGACTTAAGCTATACCAATACTCAAAACGCTTGAAAAAGTGACCCAACTCCTCAGAAGTAAAGGCTCTTGTGAGGTATGGTAAACCATGCAACTACAGTAACCTATGAAGTGGGTAATCATCAAATAAGTTCTCTACTCTGGGCAGAGCGAAAGAGTGTATCAGACTATAATTACTGACTAAAACTCACCTATATTTTTTTTTTTTTTTTATTATTATATTATATTTCAATTGCCTTTTGCATTCCAGGGCCACAGTAACTCTTTCGAACATTCTCGCAGTCATAGCAGGCGTTGGTCCTAGTGGTCCCAGTCTATTTTACTGATGTTTCGAGGCACTCGTGGAACACAACTTGCCATCAACACGGGTTTGGACTTTACAAGACAGCCTGTCGCGGAGCTACACAGTGCTCGTCATTCGCAAGCTCACGCCTACGGTATCCGGGAATCGCCCTGAGACTCGACGCTCTCGCGGTGTTTCTACTTACTTCTAGGACGTGAGGATGTTCTCTGCCTCACAGTTTCAGACTGCGCTATCAAAGACTGAAACTGAAAATTACTGCTTTGCAAAAGGACTGCATCCCCTTTCACCCTATACCATGACCTGAACCACCTTCGTTCAAGCTGAACATTTCAAAATGTTTAATCCTTACATTTCTTACCACAAATATGACTGTACAAAAATAATTTCGTAACTTTCAGGCAATTTATACGAGGTTTCCCAGTAGAAACTGTGGGCAAAAAGTGCAGTGGGAACCCATGTCCTGCTGAGTATATTGCATCCAGACCATGCAGGGGCAAGCTGTATGATGGAGTGCTGGACTGGGAGCACAGCTTGCCGGAGAATGATCTGACTATGGCTGAGTTACATTCCAGGTAACTTATTTGATTGAGGGTTTAGTTCCACAAAACTATAATATTTAAAACTGATCTAAAGACTTGAAAATGTATGGAGATATATTCAGTCACAATGGACCATTGTGTGTGAATAAGTCTCAATTGGACTAAGTACTTCCTCGGTTTCCATCAGGCGAGATGGCGGTCAAGCGCGAACCTATCAACAATAAAAAAAAAGAAGTACAAAAATCATACCTAGATAAATGTCTGAACTACAAAGATGCATCAGAAACTATGATTGCTATTACCATTGTGTAAATGTCGTCAAACGTAAGCTAAGCTAGATAAATAATAAAACATAGAATGTCATTGACTACTCAAATAATTAAAATCTTTATTTAACTTATATGGACTCGAATATTAAAAGTAATTCCTAGATGCTGTTAATTTGATATCCATGGCTATTATAGAATTTCAAGTCTTTGTTCTTGTGTTATACTAATGTATGTTGTAATTTTATGACAAAAATCAACAGTTTCGTAAATCCTGAATAATTTATTCATCATGATCATGTTTTATTTCTGTTTCAGTATTGCAGATCTAAGTATTTGCTTGGGGACAACTCTGCAAATTGTACCAAGTGGCAATTTACCTCTGGAGACCGTCAAGTACGGAGGAAAACTAGTCATTTGCAACTTGCAACCTACGAAACATGTGAGTAAAATATTCTTAAAATCTCTTTACAAACAAGGCAATATTTAATATTGCTGTATGGAAGAAGTTATGCTAGAAGAACTATGTGTGGGAGACGGGCAGAAAAGCAGAAGAATAAAGAAAAGACATAAAACATACAAAATTAGGACCAAAAGTTATTTTTAACTCTTGATCTCGATAATGTATTTTTATTACCATTTATGATTAACGTTACAATATATAGTAATAGATGAATGAAAATTTAATAAAAAAAAAACCCAGTCCCCATGAAACTGTTAATCATAAATGTCTTTACATAAACCTCGTTTTTTTTTTTTTTCAGGACAACAAAGCAGATTTAGTAATAAACTACTATGTGGACGACGTACTAGAAAAAGTAATGGACATACTCGGCATAGAAATACCAACATATTGTAAGGAAGAAAACCCCACTCTAGAAGCATTGCAACGACCCCTAGAATGGACCATAGACAGGCGGGACGTTCTACAAATAGAAAAGATTTTCAAAGCCAAATGCAAAGGGGTTAAGAAGAAAAGAATATTAATTAAAAAAAAATCAAATAGTGCTGAACTTAACACAGATGGCGCCCTCGGCGAGCCTTGTCTTCGACGTAGAAAACTAATCAAATTAGAAGCTAAGGAAGAACAAAATGATTGTGTTGAGGTTAAGAGTGAGCAAAACGGTGATAGTATAGAAGTTAAAAATGAGCAAAATGATATAGAAGTTCGAAATGAGCAAAATGATGTAGAAGTTCGAAATGAGCAAAATGATGTAGAAGTTCGAAATGTGCAAAATGATGTAGATGTTCGAAATATGCAAAATGATATGGAAGTTAAGAATGAGCAAAATAATATAGAAGTTCGAAATGAGAAAAATTATGTAGAAGTTCGAAATGAGCAAAATGATATAGAAGTTCGAAATGAGCAAAATGATATAGAAGTTCGAAATGAGCAAAATGATGACTGTATTGAAGTTAAAAATGAGCAAAATGATGACTGTATTGAAGTTAAAAATGAGCATAACGATGATTGTATTTCTATGCCCTCAACAATTACGGTTAAACCCCTAGAAAGTATTATTTTAATTGAATGACAAGCAGTAGAATTGTTGTTGCACATATACGGGCTAACATTGCGTACGACAAGTGTTTGTCCTTATATTACCTCACACCGAAAATGTGATATCTCGTCAACAGATGATGCGACGAGAAGATATCTCGTATTTAATCTACCTAGCTGTACTAGCGTAGTCTTATTTTATTAAGTTCAAAAAACAAAGATACCAATTAGTTTTTTTTTTTTTTTACTTTAAGGTGTAAGAGCTTGTTTACGGAGATGTGCGGCGTCGCGCTATGTGTGCAGCGTGCGTCTCACGGCGCGCGTCATTGCACGACATAATATGGCAATGTACGATGTTGTTTACGGAGATGCAAAGTAGCGGTGCGCGCAGTAGCAGGTATCGCCGTATGCTCGTATTGAGCGTGCGACGCCGCGGGTGTCGCTACTTTTACCCTGAACGGAGACCGCCGCGTGCGTAGCGACGGCCACCGCCTATATTTCAAGCAAACGCGTGTAAAAACGCTTCTCAGTATACACAATCATACGTCATAAGTTTGAATTTAGTGCGGGTCGCGCCGGGTGACGCCCCGCGTCTCCGTAAAAAAGCCCTAAATGGTCGATATTCTGTGGACATAATAATGAAAAATGATACCGAGTTTTTTACGATTGGTTTTAGTAAGTAAGTACAAATCATTCCACAGTGGACTTTGTTAGTTTTAAGAATCATTTTTAATAGAACAAACACAATAAGAACAATTATTATGTTTTAATAAATAAAACACTCAAAATGTATAGTCAAATAAATAATTTATTTATAAAAAATATCTTATTTACAAAATGTTATGGCTAGGCTACTCTTTGGTAACATGGGAATGTTTATAAATATCATAGATCTTTCTTCTTTAACAATTTGAAATATAGTAACAAGTCTTTGAACCACTGAAAAGCTAATCTCTGAGTAATGTTAACACAAGGTTAAGTTACTGAAATCTTGGACACTGTCAAACAGATCCTGACCCCAGTACGGGTCTAACTCTCGCAAAGGTCTAGCTGTAACTCAAGATACAATGAACCAAAAATTGTACCTTTTTGAGAGGAATTGTCATAACAATATGGCTCGTTTTTACAACTAACGCAGAGTTACTATAACCCTAAGGGTGTTTTTAATATCGTGTGGATTTCATCACGCATGCGGAATTGCCCCGCATGCAGATTGTGGTTGTGTACAATGGACGAAAAATGCGCGTCCCGCGTGCATATTCCACGCATTACACAGGTACCGGCACGAATCTTGAGCGCTCGGCGTCAGAGTGGGGATCGCTTTGCGCATTCCATACATTGGCGAGCCAATCGTCGTCCTTGTTAGATACATGCAGCAAGCGCAGGGAACGAATCACGAGTGACCTCTATGATACGATGGCGCGGCGAGCCAATCACTGATACTCCCCGCCCCCGCGTCTTACTTCGTACCACTAAAAAGACCGAATATTTGACTTCTGCGCAACTTGAAGCCAGCGCTCAAGATCCGTGCCGGTATCTGTATGAAAGAACATCTGCGGTGGTTGTGCATGCGTGAACAAAACCGCCCCATATTAAAAACACCCTAACTGGTGCAGGAAGGCTTTATTATAGTTTTCACAAACACTACACTTATACTCCATTCGCGACAAGATTAGACAAACAACCCGTTTTTACTGTCCATTCAACCGATTTTGACTTCTATTTCGTAGGAATACGACTGGGATTAAAAGCAAAAAAGTAGTTATAATAGATACCAACTATTTACAGTAAATGTCACCAACGCCATTCGGTTGAATGGACAGTAAAAAATGTTTGTTCAAATGTTTAATTTTATTTCGAATGGTTGCAAAATTAAAACCCACTAGGATTTTTAATGTTCGCCAAAAATCTAACAAGTGAAAACTGGGAATAGTAGTTAAAACGTCAATTGTATAAAAATATCTAATTACCGAAATACACCAATTTAACTATAACTAACTAATCACCCGTTTTCAGTGTTCCGTTCATGAAGTCTTCACCAACGGAACCTTATCACTAAATCCATGTCCATCTGTCAGTCTGTTAGTAGTTTCACAAAGTATGTATTATAATAAAATTATAGTCTCTAAAAAGTCAAACGACTTGGTTAATCATTTAAAAAATACTTATATTCGACACTTTTTATAAGGTTCTTCTTTTAGTAAACAATGATCAAGACCTCTTAGTCAACCTTCATTATTGAACCAGAGTTGACTACGTCAGATTTCATTTTACCTTAATAATTACCTAAGTCGTTTGACTTTTAGACAGACTACCTACTATTGTCACTATAACAACAAATTATGAAAATCTACAGAACCCTTCGTCTGCGAGTCTAACTCGCGCTTTAATTGCACAGTCACATAACGAAACGCTTTTTTTATCAACAAAAACAAAATTAACAGCTAGAAATGCAAAATCGCTGTAAATTCAAATGCTAAGATGCTAACTAGAGGTAGAACCAAATTGTCGATTTGATCTGTTTTCGCCTCGACTAGGCCCGAGATGGTTGCGGTCACGGCGGTACGCAGCAAAGCGTGCGGTGCAACCAATAAACCTGTAAAGAAATAGGTTTTATGAAATAGCTAATAATATCTATAAAGAAAACTGCACAGAGGCCATCCATTAATCACGTGAGGCTTGAAAGGGGGAGGGGGGGGGGTGACAAAAATAGTTTGACCTTGATTCGCCGTTGCAACGAACGAAATCCTCACGCGCCGGCCGCGGCGACCGCCCGACTTAAGAAGCCTGGTGGTCGGGGGCCGGCTTATGAAGCTAAAGACCTTTTTGCAGAGTACCTATACGAAATCAAAAAAACCTAGTATAGTTCAGAAAGAATTTAAAGAGTTGTGGGCTGAAAAAAATACACGTGCTGTTTGGGGGGAGGGAGGAGGGATAGTCTTAAACCTCACCATGTATCACCGAAGAGGAGGAGGGGTCAAATAAGGCTAAAAAAAGATCACGTGTTTAATGGAAGGCCTTCTGATTTAAGTATTTGAAGTTGAGTATTTCTCAAACTGTAGCCTGAAAATCTGTCAAAAATTGGCATTCATTGGTTTGAGAAATTGAGACGCGAGTTAAAAATTAAAAAAAATACTCAATTCAGAAACTCACCCAAACTCACATAACTCATACTGAATAACAATCCAATACAGTTTCTAGCACGTTCTTTTCTATAGAGATCTACTGGTGATTTCCCATCCCAAAAAAAAACACATCGACCGGTCTTGTGCATCCAGCGCCCTTCGTCATCTTAGGTCCGACCACGAGCTCTTCACACGATCCATTTGACGACCTAAACTGAACTGTTAAAGAGATGGAGCTATGTAGGGTCTATAGCTCCATCTCTCTTCTTCGCTCGCACGACTGATATTTAACACGTTATGGTAAAGGTAGAACCATACTGCGCACACGTGTGCCACACAGGTCGATCGCGCCCATACAATTAGCATACACTCCATACACTTTATATGCAAATTAGACTTGTAGAGCTACACTTGATCCACGCCACGGACGTCGTTCTACGTACAAATCAGGCGTGTTACACGTGTGCGTGCGTCGGTCTAATGTAGTTCTAGTTTTAGGCTCCTGTTCAACTTGTCGGAAGCTCATCACTCTAAGAATATTGATCGACTTACCAAAGAGCTCAAGCGCATAAACCACCGCCACTTGCGATAAAATGTTAAACGCTGTACCTTCTACTGATTTGTGGCCATCTGCAACAGATATTTCATTTTTTTTTTTCTATTAGGCAGTATGAGTCAAGCAAGCAATGCAGTGATGTGTATACATATAGCATAATCAGCCTTTCAATGTTCCCACCACTGCTGGGACTCAGGCTCTAGAAGAGGGAATGGGCCGTAATGCACCACGCGGGCTCATTGCGGGTTGGTGAATGTCTTCTAATTTTTGGTTCTAGGATCAGTGGCGTAACTATAGGGTGGCAAGGCTGGCAAAATGCCACGGGCCCCCGGTCTTAGAGGCCGCGAGCTCAGAAGTAACCCAAAATATATTTAAAAAAAATATTAAAAAAACTTTTTATAAAAAAAAATAAAACCGACTTCACTAAAAAAACACTAAAATGATCAAAATAATTTTAATTTCGGAAGTCGGTGTTTTTCGTTATTGTTTGTTCCTTATTTAACACCGACTTCCGAAATTAAAATTATTTTGATCATTTTAGTGTTTTTTTAGTGAAGTCGGTTTTATTTTTTTTTATAAAAAGTTTTTTATTTCATACTTTTTAGTTGCATGCAACACACAGCCAAAGTACTTTTTTCTCATGTCAATTCCAATTAATTCAAACCCTGCTAGAAAACATCATCATACATCATTTTCATATGAAGTTCCCGTGTCTACCTTCCACCTTCCGGCTCCATCATCAGATCACTTCGATAGTACCTTATAGCCAAAGTGCATCTCATGACATTTCTAATAAGCCCAAACACGGGTAGGATACATTGATTAATTACGGAGTTCCGGTGCCTATCTTGCAGCTCCATCACTATCATCAGGTTACTTCGATGATACCATTTTCAACATAACTATTCAGAACTATTCATTTATTTGTATTGTCATAGTTGCTTAACTATGTTCATTGTGATATTTGTTTGAGTATGAAGTTCCGTTGGCAATTTCTAGTCTTCTTAACCAGTTCCACCTCATCAAATGTCACTTTTTGACTGTAAATGCTTAATTCCTTGATGAAAATATCAAAATGACTATATAGTTGCCTATAATATTTGAGGAGTTCCCTCGATTTAGCCAAGATTCCATCATCAGATCCCGACTTGGTGACTATGGGACCATTTGGGAAGTATACCCTTTCCAACAAAAAAAGAATTTTTCAAATCGGTTGGCAAGCGACGAAGTTATGCCCGAACATACATAAAAAAAATAAATAAAAAAAATACAAACATCCGAATTGAGAACCTCCTCCTTTTTTAGAAGTCGGTTAAAAAAAAATAAAAAAAATACAAACATCCGAATTGAGAACCTCCTCCTTTTTTAGAAGTCGGTTAAAAATGAAATCACAACGTAACGTGATTTATCGGGGGCCCCATCTAATGAATTTGCCACGGGCCTCAGATGATATAGTTACGCTACTGTCTAGGATATGCCGGTTTCCTCACGATGTTTTCCTTCACCACTTTGAGAGCAGTGGTGATGAAATAAATTACAGAAAGTAGTGCGCCTGGCTGGGTCTGAACCCGCGACCTACAACTCGTACCATTATCATTCGGCCACCATTGCTCTCGGTAATGTGTACCGCTACGAAAACCGCTTTTAACCCTTTAACGGCTTGCGTCGGACTGGCACAACGAGTTTTTTCGCGTCCTATTCGCCAGGGCCGTGTTTGCGACTGAGTACTCCATCTCGTTTAGCTCTTCAATTCCCATAGGATACAGAAGACCTGGGGTGCTATTCTCTAAGAGCCTTGAGCGCAGCGCTGGCCGCAGCAACGAGTCGAGAGCGCAGTACATTGGATTAACAACCTAATGATTGGATTGTTAATTCAATGTACTGCGCTCTCGACTCGTCGCTGCGGCCAGCGCTGCGCTCAAGGCTGTTTTCTTAGAGAATAGCACCCCTGGATAGATAGAGTATTTAGTCGTGGATGTGCGACCCTGGCGGAATAAACGCGACTGTTTGTCGTATATATCCGACGTAGGCGGTTAATAGGTTACAAAGAAAGAAAGAAAAACATTTATTTGCCGGAAAAGGCGCAAACTTAACACTAATATATTTCTGATACTAATACGTTAGAGGCGCTGTTCATGCCAAAATGTTTACCACTGATGTCCAGTTGATTGTACAACCGCAAACAAGATCTTTGACGTGTGGTTAGAAGTACTTAGGTTGTGGATTATTATACATTTGAAAGAAAATGATAAATGATATTTATTTTGCAAATAGGTTTTTAAAAACACTTTTACACGTCAATTTTTTCGTCAATTTAAACTAGGTATATGAGGCTTGTGTGTGTTTCCTAGCTGACTACCCTGAGAAGGAACACCTAAAACAAGCTCAGGGGTCAAAGTCTCTTTTAAAGTCCATACAGCAAACATGTAATGGTCAAATCATATGAGAACCATGCTGGCTGAAGTCTGAGTTGGTCTTTTGTAGAAAGAAACATACGATATTGTGTGTCCTATAAATTCGGGAAAATGTAGTGAAAAATAATTAGTTTATTGCATAGCCCACCTGCCCACTTATTGAATCCATACTTGGATCCAAACCAGCTAGCAGCTGTGTCTCCGACGCCTATGGAGAGCACTCCGCTGAGCAGTTCCAGCTCATACCCTGGGTGTGCCGGCACCAACAGCAGCGGGCAAGCCAGACCCACGTACAGGTACATTGGGGTCATCGCGAAAGAACCTGCGTCCTGCGGAATTAGAAAACGTATTAGTTGAGTTAGTGAATTTTAACAAAAAGATTGGATGGGGATTTAAGTAAAGAAAGAAGAAGTGTTTTTTTTTTAGGTCGGAAATCATCCGATGACGTCTCCCGCCCTTGGGAGGGGCGGGAGGGCGTGTCAGACTTTTACTGACTAAAACCCACTCCTAGTTCCTTCGTTGCTTTTCATACCAGGGCCGGGTTTTCCTTTCAGAAGTGAACCCATGGCCCTAATAGGCTCCGACCCTGCTGGGCCCCTACGGTTTGCTGACAAGTCCTTGAGGCATCAGCAAAAGTTTCCATGTTCTTGTAATGGAAGAAGATAGACGTGTGTGGAAAACGGAGAGGGAAGCTGTCGCCCAGCAGTGGACTATAATGACGCTCCTTTACGCAGATCGCGAGAAGTTATTTGATGATTTTTTGAAGTTGTCTGTTCATTTGTCCTCCTGCAGTAGTCACTCAAATATGGGCCGTTACATCCTACGGACAGCGACGTAACGTTATCCTATAATTTTACTTCATGGCTTTCGTCTGCAATTTTTAGTATTATTTTTGAAGATCAGCGGCTATGCATCACCCGTAGTGTAGGGGATGTAGTCACTGCGACCTAGGCGTGTGTAACTCTTTACGGAACCGACTCACTGATCCGGATCATTGCAGTGAGTCAAAAGATTGGTTCAGTAAAAACGTTTCAAACGCATCATTTGGATCTGAAACATTATTTTGCTCTGATACATTCCGCGAGACGCGTCGCTCGCGAGGCGACTGAGCAGTGAGCGAGAGAGAGAGACGGACACACTGAGTTACTTATTATTGACTCGCGAGTCGTGAGTGAGCGGGCGACATAATTACAATCTATACAAGTCAGAAAGAGATACCAATCGAGATGTGCATCACTCATGCTATCACAGATTTTCGTTGTCGTTATCCATGCACGTAAAAATGACCACTAAGGCGCTTACGTATCAAACACGGAACAGTAAAAACAGTGGAAGAAGTAAGTAGGCGTGGCACTGTCGCCGCTAGTAAGAAACGCGTTGCACACTAGCTGTTCAAGCGCTCTCATTCTCTAACTAGACTGCGCAACATAATAATTAACGAAAAATAATATTAAAATGCCGTATTGTCCCATACTGTACTTTAAAAACCATAGTTAGTCTAAAGATCTAACTCATTGAGGTGTATCATACCACCGAAAAGTATTATTTTCGGATTTATTTTAATAAAATGAAAAAATAAAATTACGTGAAACATTACGCAGGATATACAAACAAAACTAGTCCTTAATGACATAAAAACAAAGTTGATTTTCTTTTCTCGGTTATTAGCTTTTCTGGAATATTCGTTAGTCTACCTATACTTTTGACGCTATCCAAATAGTGCGTGACTTTATCGATAAAATCAATCGATATGTTACATTGCCTTTTTAAAATAAAAGTAATTATATATTATAGTTTAATAGTTTTTGTAAGTAAAATAATACAGATAATTATTAAATTAATAAATTTAATAAAATAAAAATTGTGGTATGATATTTGTGATGTATTTTAAATAAATTTAGTTAAAGAGTTAGGAACAACATAGGGCATTTGAATTATACTTTATGTTTAGTAGTGGGCGATGACGATGATTTCAGCTGAGATGATGATAATTGATGTACTATGCAAATAAATACCCTTTTTACCACATCATATTAATTTCATTATTTTAATACTATCACAGTATCGCATACAATTTTTTTTACATTATTATGTTTTAAATACATTTGCATACAGTCGATATTATTTCGATCGAATAAGGTTACCTCACTACTGGAGTAGCAGTCTGCGTAAGTGTCAGTGATACACCATTCAAATATCACTCTTATTTTTACCAAGTTACAGTTCATACTGGATTAGCATGAAATATAGTGAATATATTCTGAACAATGCCATCTTGCGACGAGTAGCAGTACTTGGTAGTCAAAGATGTATTTCTTTCTTGTTTTTGTCAATTTGATTTATAGGTGACTGACTTTAAAGTTGCATTTCGTATAATATTTTTTTTGCATTTCGTTTACGCCCTGTTTTTGTTTTTAGCCAATCATATTTTTGGGTTTGCAGTAAGAGTAAATTATGAATGTATGAGTTTGGCGACACCGGTTCTGGGACAAACATTTTCTCAAGCTACTTCCACTGTTTTTACTGTTCCGTGGTATCAAATACTATACGGTCGTTTTTTGCATATGATAATAATGTTTTCACTAACACTACGTTGATGCGGCACGAGGCCGGCAGATTGTT
This sequence comes from Mythimna ferrago, assembly GCA_910589285.2. Lineage (NCBI taxonomy): Eukaryota > Metazoa > Arthropoda > Insecta > Lepidoptera > Noctuidae > Mythimna > Mythimna ferrago. The sequence continues at coordinate 8,056,392 of OU342689.1, forward strand.
TATGTTCGTTCGTCCGCGCAAATTTTCGAAAACATTTTAGTTTGTTTGCGTAGTGATTATTGACTTACTTTCTTCCTTTTTATTCATAAAGTTAGAGCTAAGAGACTTTACGTGAGAATTTTTGGTAAATAGACAATGAATTACGTAAATAGGTTTAGTTTACTAGTTTAGTGACTTTTGTCTCAGACTCTCAGTGAATAAAAATAGTGTGTGTAAATAGTATTATTGCTAACTTTGTTAAAAACTGGCTAATTTTAAGTATTTGTGACTGATTTTCTTTCTGTGATTAATTTTTCTTTCTTTCTATTATTAAAATGCCTCCAATAAGAAAGAGAAGTCCATTGTGGAACCATTTTAGTGAACTCGCGGACAATAAAGCGAAATGTGGTAATAACCACATTTCGCTTTATTGTCCGCGAGTGCACAATAGTGCACAAATTATGAGCATACCCAATAAATCCATAGGAAATTTGAGTAGGCATATGAAAGTCAAACATCCTACTATTCAAATACACCTAAGCAGACAACAGAATACTCAAAGTCAACAGCAGCAATCATCAACAACTCCAGATCCAGTACCATCTACGTCATTCGTAATACCTCAAAATGAATTACCTTCAACGTCACATATTTCCTTGCCCGTGGGAAACGTACCGGTAATGGGAATTCCTAAACAATCCACTATGACAGAATTTATACACAAACCTGTGTCTGTAAAGAAAACAAATGAGATCGATAAACAAATAATCAAAATAATTGTTAAAAATTATCATCCATTTTCGCTCGTTGAACAACCAGAAATTAAAGAATTATTCGAAATGATTATTCCTGGTTACAGTTTACCCACAAGAAAAACTGTATCAAACAGTCTTTTACCAAAAATTTATCAGGAATGTTTGGAAAAAGTTCAAGTCGACATAGATTCCGCCTGGGCTGTCTGTCTAACAACGGATTCCTGGACGTCGATTAACAATGTTAGTTTTGTTTCTCTCACCGCCCATTATTTGGATAGTAATACTAAAATGAGATCATATCTTTTAGATTGCTTTTCTTTCTCTGACAGACACACGGCAGATAATCTGTTCCAATCTTTGCAGGCAAAAATTACAGAATGGAAAATACAAAATAAAGTCGTTGCTGTAGTGAGTGACAATGCCGCCAATATCTCGGCTGCTATTAGGATGGGTGGCTGGAAACACATCGGATGTTTTGCCCATTCTGTAAATTTGGTTGTACAATCGGGTTTAAAAGAAATTAAAAACAGTATAGTTAAAGTGAAGTCTATTGTAGAATATTTTAAAAAGAGTTCGTCCGCATTAGCTAAATTAAAAGAAATCCAACAACAAATGGGTCTTCCAGAATTAAAATTAAAGCAAGACGTGGTCACACGATGGAACTCTACATACGAAATGTTACGTCGATTCCTTACTCTAAAAGAGGCCATAATTTCCACTGTGGCAATACTCGGCACAAATCTGGAAATGTTGACGCCGGAAGACTGGAAAATAGTAGAAATTGTGATTAAAATATTAGAAATATTTTATAATGTCACAGTGGAGATAAGTTCAGAAACACAGGTTACTCTGAGTAAAGTAATTGTGTTGGCAAAAATTATGATTAAACACGTGAACAAATATATAAATGAGGACACTGGATTTCCTGCGCAAATAGTTTTATTATTGGACACCCTGAAGCAGCAGTTGTGTGATAGGTTTTTAAATATTGAATCAAACCCTCTATACGCCGAAGCCACAATTTTAGACCCGCGCTTTAAAGGTTTCGCGTTCAGAGACTAGGAAAAATTTAAAACAGCTGTTACGACCTTAAGACGACGTCTAGCAAACACAGCTACTGAGACGGTCTCTACCACCACGGAATCTGTGGCACCTGTGCCTGCAACATCAGCATCGCTATGGGACGATTTTGATGCTGAACTGAGTCAGCATCTCAGACCGCGTAATCAAATGGCGGCAGGAATAAAAGAACTGGATAAATATTTAAACGACGAAATGCTACCCAGGAGTCATGATCCCTTAAATTGGTGGGAAAGCAGAAAAGGCATTTATCCCATTCTGTATCAATATGTAAAAAAAAGATTTTGCATTACCGCAACATCTGTCCCGTGCGAACGTGTTTTTTCAAAAGCGGGCCATATTTTGAATACGCGTCGTACAATGTTGAAAGATGATAAAGTTTCAAAAATGCTTTTCTTAAATTACAATTTTAAATAAAAAAATAAAGAATAAAAAAAAATAAAAAAAACTGTAAATAGAATCAACAAATCACTGTAAATAGAATCGATTTTTAAATACGCCAGCTGGCCATGAATTAAGGTCTAGCCGCCAGTCCTAAGCCTGGATAAAGTATGAAGGAAGATCGATTTTATTTATAATCTAACATAATAATAATGTAACGTAAGTATACGTATCATTCTGTATTTTGTATCCTTTGAGCCGATGATCCAAATGAGCCAAATGAAACATATCAGTGATTCGGATCATTTCAGTGATCGAGATTCAAATGATCCAATCGCAAAAATGATACACTTTGCCCACCTCTACTGCGACCTAAATGATCTATTGTAACTTGTCTCCAATATTGCGTTTATTTATTTAAAACTTCATACATTTGTACAATGGCAAATTAGCAAACTAACACTTGACCAAGGATGATGTAGAGATAATATGTCGCATCTATGATACTGATATCTGAAATTTAGATACCGTAAAACGGGGTGAGTAGAGACAAAACTTTGGTTTGGTTTTTCACTTTGATTCTATATTAACCGCTTCTAACAGAGTACCGACTTTTTAGAATAACAACTCATTAATAAATTGATATACTTAAATACCTACTGCAAAAAATGTTAAACAGTATTTGTGTTGTTATTTCATATTTCATATTAGTATTGTTTCTGACATTGTACACTGACAACCCTAAATCTTTCTCCTCTCTTTCAGTCCATCCAAAGGTTGTCTGTAAGAGATCGCTCTGTGCGATAAGACCGCCCATTGTACACTTATTTTGAATAATATTTGTCCTGTATTTTTTTGTTGATGTGGTGTACAATAAAGAATAAGTATATAATAATAATGAAATATTCAAATATCGTGAAAGTACACTTTAAAGTTTTGTTTATATTCACCCCTGAGTTTCAATTTACCCCACTTGACTGTAGTCATTTATTTTCAAGATTTTCAAATCCCACGGTTCTTATTATATTTAAAAAAAGATGTAAGTACACATACCTTTTCATCACTATAAACTGCAAATGCAGCCTGTAATGCTGGTGATATTTTTTCTATTCCAGACTTTCTAAGCGCCTGAAACATAAGATAATAAAATTAATCTCATAAGAAAACGTATTTATATTTATTAAAATTGAATTACAAGTTAAGCCGAAACAAAATGCAATATCCTATTACGACATACAATGCCGTGATGTAAGAAAAGGATAGTGCTATACGTCATTGTATAACTCCGTCTCTTTCTTACAACAGAATCATATTAGAATAGACAGTGCTGCATTAAGCCAGCTGCTACCGGACTCTAGCTAATTCTAGCAAGGGGAAGAAGAGGGAAGAAAAATTCAATATAAACCTAATAAATATGTTATTGTAGAGCCCTAAAGCCACAGATGCTTTCCTTTCTTCCTTTTTTTTTTTTTTTTTATCTGTTATAAACTAGTACTTGACTGCGATCCCGCCTGATGGTAAGCAGTGATGCAATCGTTGATGGACATGACGTTCCTTCAAATATATTGACATCATTAGGGTGCCCTATTACTAAGACTTCACTGTCTGTCCGTCTGTCTGTCACCACGCTGTATCTCAAGAACCGCGATAGCTAAACAGTTGAAATTTTCAATTATATATTTCTGTTGCCGCCATAACAAAAAATATTAAAAACAAAATAAAATAAATATTTAAGGGGGGCTTCCATACAACAGACGCGATTTTTTTGGCGAATTTTCCTGAGGACGCGGACGGTATGGAACCTTTCGTGCGCGAGTCCAACTCGCACTTGGCCAGTTTTTTCTAATGATGTCACATCTGTCAAAAGAAGGGGATGGTAGGGTCAACGCCGCGCGCATAAATAATATTATATTATACTACTAACCTCAACTAATATAAGAGCACCAAACCCAACTCCAGCAGCAAGGGTCATCAATTTGACGTCATACAAGATACCAGTGAGGAACACGGCTGACGCAAGCACATGGAATGTCTTGCGGGTAACAGTGCTGGCTTTGACATTGAGCTTAGTTCGGATGAGGACTACAACCGCTGCTACCCCAACCAAGAAGAGCCAAAACAGGACAAGTTTCAACTGAAAATAATAATAGAATCATCACTATTAGCCATCCATAAAATGTTGTAAACTTGAAGCAAACTGCTAATTTAATTTTATTTCAAAGACTACTTTCTGTATGCTTTGCTTTTAAGCAAGCATGCTCCATCATCAACTACATAATCACTAACCACCAGGTGAGGTGGTCAAATGGACTTGCATTTGACCACCATCTCATCTGGTGGTCAAATGGAAGCCTATCAAAAGACAAAAAACCAAAGGTCATAATTCACTAGAAGATAAACAAATATAAGGTCAACATGGTGATGGTGCATAGAATTAATATATTCACTTGAGATTTGAACACTCTTTGTGATTGGCTACTTGACTTCTAACAGGAAATAGAGTTTCTTATCAGCTATAAAGTATACATGAGTTCCAAACTAGGCCAAATTACTCACTTTTGCGGTATCCAGCACAATGTATGAGACAATTCTCAATATGCAATCAGCTCCAATTTGCACATGTAAGACCATAAGTGCATATGTCCCGGCTACACTTACTATGTACCCAAGGACTGCAAGGGTTTTTTGTGATTCACCCAAAAATGATAATGCTGTAACAATAATTCCCACTGAAGATAATATGGTCTGAAAATAGGGAATATTTTTTGTGATAGATAAAAAAAAATATAATATACATTTGTGACAATAAATGCGATTAAAGCTGTTAGTTTATCACATTTGTGTCAGTCAAAACTATTTAAACAAAAAACATCACATTCAAATCAAACAAAAATGTATGCTTAAATAAATTAAACTAAAAAAGTCATCATTGAACTAAACTTTAAGACTTTTAATCCATCTCAACCAACCCAAATATCAACTTTATGAAGTGTATTTTCAGTTGATTTTTAGATGAACATTTACAAATGATGGGTTGCAATGGAAATTAAACTTTGTTGCATACATAATAGAATTAGTTGTTGTAAGAAAATTTGACAAAATCAATTCATTCTCAGTTTTCACTGTTATTTTACAACATATTCATATTCAATTCAATCATCAGTAAAAAAATGTTTTAGTAATGATGGTATGGTTAGTTATTTTAAAATTGTTTATAAAAACATTTATTAGGTAGTGTTAGGGGGGAAGACAATGTTTTATTCTATCAGAATACTTACAAAAATAACAGAATTAACAAATTGCATTTCTTCATCTTGCTGATCACCCATGTTAAACAGAGTCATGCTGATGGCCATGATACCAAACAATACAGTGCTTTGTAGTACAATCATTGCCTCCCCGATTGTAAACGTGTATGGGCATTTATTGAGGGCCAGTCGTAACAGTGCACTGAAAGAATACACTGCTATCACAGAGTATGTCAGAGAGAATATTATACCTGAAAAAAAAAAAGGAATATAATACATACTTGATGTAGCTTTAGTTTGTGGAGTTTTTTTATTAATTATTATTTAAAATTATATTACCTTGCCCTTGAAGTGCATATATAAACAACGTAGCCACAAGACTTGACGCTTCACATCCTCCATAAAAATTCTCCTTCAAGACCAAGCATGATACGGACATAAATACAATGAATAAAAAACAATAAGACAGTAGTCCAATAGATATGAAGGTTAGAAAGATGTATAGTTCCGAAACTGTGTACAGGATTGAGTACACAATAAGCACTGTTGGCAGAAGTAAACAACACCATATTCCATTTGTACTAGACGGCCTGAAAAAAAAGGGCGCTATCAGTAACTCTGCATGTGTCAAGATGAAGATAAAGGATAAATAAACCGGATTTAATACAGTGTTCAAAGTTCAACATACCTTGTGGCGATTTCACCGCTTCTTAGATTTTGAGATATTTGCTTATCAACTGATACAAGAATTTGAATCAATTTTGACTTAGCTATCTTCTGGTAATGAGGGGATTCTTCTAAAATTTTATTCATTTTATCAGGAATTTTTTATATTAAAAATTAAAAACTCCAATATTTTGAAATACAAACAAACACAACACAATCTGAAGTGGATATGTGACAAGTTGACTTGACAATTGACAACAATGACAACTAACAATTACCTAGTGATGGACAAGTCGAGTTAAAATCAAGTTACTCGAGTCAGACAAGAAACGTGTTAATTCGGTTTTGTTTTTCAACTCGAGTTGACTTAATTGGTAACTCGGTAGTGGTTCAGCAAACGATTGAAAGCAAGATGTAAAGGGCCTATTACATTGCGCTGAATATCGCGTGCGATATTCGGACTCGTACTATTTTGCATTCATAGAAAGACAGTCTTAAGGATCTATTACACTGCGCTGATTAACGCGTGCGATATTCTGACTCGTACTATTTTTCATTCATAGAAAGACAGTCTAACCCCTATTACACTGCGCGATACGTCGAACCATAGACTAGATACGTCGAACCATGGTCAAAACGAGTCTGAATAACGCTTAATAGGGGTTAAACTGTCTTTCTATGAATGAAAAATAGTACGAGTCGGATTATCGCACGCGATATTCAGCGCAGTGTAATAGATCCTTTAGTCTGTATGACGCTACGCAAGTGCATCAAGCGATCTACGGTATTGTCATGTATTATCGCTTGCTTCGCAACGTCGCATAGACTTCGTCATATTTAGAACGTTCAATTTAAATATTTTTATTTTTGTATGGAAATCTGATGAACTAAAATATGATAAATTTCTTAAAGTCATAGAACGAAAGTTGTTGTTTATGATGTTGGTAACATAATCCTGAGTGGTTGCCAGTGATTTACAAATATCCCTGTATACGCAATTTACTGTTTTTCGTACTAGTTCGGAAAAGTTTTCGTACTCACCCCACCATATATAATTTCATTCATTTTTCGTCACTTGACACCAATCACTTTATACTTCGATTTTTACACTTAGCATTTGGCACTTGGCATTTAGCACTTTTTAAACTTGGCACATTTGTTACTTAATGTTACTGGGCAGAATTTGGTATCTAGAGACGACCAGGCACTTGGCGGTTTTTGTCGCTGGCATTTGGATTTGGCCACTCTCTCTCACCTGATGGTAAGCGATGATGTAGATGTGGACTTGGATTTGGACTCGATTTGGCACTTGGCAGTCGTCTTCTGGACTTGGCACTTGGCATTTGTCACTTATCATTGATATTCAATTTTGTACAAAAAATATATTTTTTTAGAAATTTCACAACTTTGTTACGGGATTAGCTGTCCGTACCATACCCACCATTTGGGTATTTACCCGACCAAAAACCTATTAAGTACTATTACTAAGTATTTTGGCTTTAAACCTGGTAAAAACCACTTTTTAGATACCTACCCAAAATAAACCCATGAGAGTCAGAGATGTAGGCTCGTATTAATAAACGTCACTTAACTCAATACTCAAGCATTACTTAAAACTAGATTCAAGCCAGTTGATTGGTTGAAACTAGAATGATAGAAACAGAAATAGGCGTCATCTCGACAAGGTTGACTCGACACATTTGCTGCCCAATATTACAAAAACATTAGAATGTGTTGCTCCCGCATTCAATTGGTAATGTAATGAAATATTTATACGAAGACTAAGCTAAAAAGACTTAGTGTCCAAGCCAAAACATTAACGAACAAAAAATACAAAATGACAGTTTTCGATTCTGTGGCTGTCACTGCTGTCAGTTTGATAAAGGGAGACCGACGAGCATTCGCCGCGCGGGAACTTGGAATAGTGCCAATATTTCCCAGTTCGGTGTTCGTAACAGTAGAATTTACACGTATTTATCAAGATGTTACGACAAATAAGCAAAGTGGTTCAGCAAAAGGCGAGATTCGCTTCAGCTGCTGCCCCGGCACCTCAAACGAAGCCTGAAATTCTTTATACTGGGGTACGTATAACGTACGTGATATCAAAATAATGTAAATATTACGAGAAAGAGGTGAAAAATAAATGTGATTGGTATGTTATGTATGGTATGTGATAGAAAAACAATTAGCACGGTGACATGTGTAAGCTAACCGTTAAATTCCTTGTTGTTTTATTATTTTCCATGCACGATAAATTTAGTAGGAAGGTGTTTGCTATATTAATATCAATTTTCAAGGTCAGCTAGCCGGCACCCAGAGAACATACCGGTTTGAATTCAAGGCCATAATAATTCTAGTTCAAGTTCTGTGTCTATAAAATGTTATTCATAATCAGAATAAAACTGTAGTTGTATCTATTAACAGCATTAAGTAACTAATTCACGAAACAGTTTACCTCCTTATTAAATAAAATGTATTATGTATGTAGGTAATCTATAAATAAAATATTCTTAATTAATTGCTCTAAGTTTCCTGTACTTAACTATCTACTTCAATAAATATGTGTTTTTATTGAAGAAATTATCTAAGAATTAAAATATAAATAAATTTAACCCTTTATATTTTTAGAAATTTAATTCAAAATGTAACTAAATTCTGTGCAAATACATATTATAAAATACTAGTTTGTGTTTTTTTATTACTTCAAATATAAAATAATAATAAATGGAGTTCACTAAATAAGTCTAGCTCTGAAGTATTAACTTAAAACTTTGTCAAAATAAAAATTATTATTTCAGGTAAACCAGTGATATGTTTACCACCGTACAACATTTAAAAAAAAAACATGTAGAAATTCCTACACAATCAATACTTATAGTAGTAAGAGTGTAAGTAGTGTGGGTGTGTTCCCTGTGCAGTACTTTTAGTTTTTAGCTATGTTACCCACAAAAGGCTTTGTTGACATAAATCAGACTACAATGGTCACACAATAGAATCCACTTGTTTACCAACTTGGTACTGATCACTCATTCAATGCAACAGACATACAATGATAACACTGGAATTCCAACTGCATAATAAATTCAGTATTATCAGTCATGTATGTAGGTATGTAAAATAAAATCAACTGTGCTAGGTTCAACTACGAGTAGGTACGTATTAATATTCAGTACTTTAACTACTGAGTTTTGATTTAAATTCTGACCTAATAATACATATAGACCCCTCCAGCACCAAGTGTGAGTGTAGAGCTCCTAACTAGAGTCGGCTGGTAGGGCCCACTTACACCTACACCTGCACTTTAGAGGACCTAAAACGTTACTGACGTCATTATAAACGTGACAACCTACTGGGCCTAAAAACTTTGAGGGCAAAGAAAACCATTGGTCACCAAGAAGAAAAAGATCTCATTAGAATGCTAATCTATAAGGCCTTAGGCCAGCGCTACACTTGGCGGAAACGCCAATACAAGTTGTATATAAATTACAAATAGCGGGCACACTACGCGCAAGATCGGTCGCTCCGTCGCGGACGATCGGTCGGTAAATTTCCATGCAATGGCTAGTGCTACACTTGACAGAAATTCCGTCGCGGATCTTCCGTCAAGTGTGGCAAAGGCCAATAGTTTAGCTATGCAGGCTGTTCTATAATTCCTGGACAATCATGACGTGTTAAGCATATCTACTATTAAAAATACTAAACTATCCATAATATTTCAGCTATTCATCAACAATGAGTGGGTGAAGTCTTCAGATGGCAAGACTTTCAAGACAGAGAACCCCACCAACGGCCAGGTGACCGCTGAGGTCCAGCAGGCTAATAAGGCTGACGTAGACAAGGCGGTTAAAGCTGCCAAAGATGCCTTCAGGTATGGATTATGTGTAATTTCCGCTAACTCGTCCGAAGCTATGCAACAGATTTTGATACGGATTACACTAATAAAGGGCCTATTAAACCACTCGATATGCAGACAGTTTTAGTCTACGGCTCGTCGTGTCGCGTGGTGTAGCTGTCTTACTATGAATGAAAAATAAGACGATTCTGAATATCTTGTGCTGAATAACGCGTAGTGTAATAGGCCCTTAAATGAGGAAGGTTTATGTCAACGTCCTTATAACCACTAAACGCCTCATGCATGAATTAGTGCAACAAAACAGTTCTGCCAGCTAGCCGAGGTACGGGAAGCGGGGTGCTATGTTCTGATTGGTACGGGGGAGCGGGGTGCTGCGTTCTGATTTGTCGAGGATTCAGATTTATAATCATATGTGACAGACATGCGTCGCCTGTAAGACGTCTAGTGGCTGTAAGGTCGTTGGTATTTTATGATGCACTCGTCGAGTCGAAGATTCAAAGTCATCGACGGATTTACTAACCTTTCGGCCCCGCCACAATAGATTGTATTTATCGTATCAGGCTAGGCGCTAAGCAACCTCCACGAGTCGCGCGTCAACCACTTTATTTCTTCGTGAGAGTTGAGAGTATTGAAAATATTAAATATTGTTACGTACGTGGGTAATCAAATGCCGATTTACTAAGAGACAACTTTATTCACCACTAACAATAACAAAATAGTCCAGTCAACAATAATCCGAATCGCAATTAACACTAGAGTACCGTTACACTATCGCTTAGGTCGTTGAGTAAAATCACTTCGAGTACTAGGGTAGTTCGCTCTTGATCGCAGTCGAAATCACAACTGACTCGCTTCCGGCCGGGGGCTCGTATTTATATGCGGAGCCAAGAAAATTCTAGATACCGACTTCCCACGAACGATCCAGAATTCCAGAACAATTGAATCGCTTCTCGAAGTCATAAATTATTTTTATTACTCGTGGTAATAAGAGTCACTTTCATGCGAATTTCGACTCTATTGTTAACGTCGGAGAGTACCATTTCCTATAAATACCTAACTACTACTTGTAAGTACTTTGTGGATGTTTCGAGATTTTTCTAAGTCTGGGTACGTACAACCATTCTAGACCTTTCGAACAGCAATGCGTTTTAATTATTACGTGCTACTCTTTATATTCTCGGAGATATGGCGGGTTCACGTTTAATGGCGTAACAGTGCCCCCCTCTTAGTCATGCTCGTCCCGAGCATTATTAGATCCGTGGTACGGCGCCAATCTATCCACATGGACAACCTTGGGTTTCCCTCTTAGCCCTTTCTTGATGCGGTAGGTCACGTCATTAATCCTTGTTAACACGGTGTAAGGTCCCTCCCATCGAGCTTGGAGTTTCGGCGACTTCCCTTTCCGTCGAAGCGGGTTGTGGAGCCAGACCAGTGTACCTTCCTCAAATCCCTTGGCATTGGCATTACGGTCGTATCTAGTTTTCATTTTTTCGCTGGTGTTCATGCTATTCTCACGAACTCGTTTATGCACTTCGTCCAATTGATCTTGAAGGTCACTTACGTAGTCCGTAACTGGCTTAGTCTTGTCAGGTGGCACGCCAGTTATGGCATCGACTGGAAGTCTCATCTCCCTGCCGAAATTCACTCTTGCTGGGGTATGTCCCGTGCTATCATGCACTGCCGATCGGTAAGACATCAGAAATAGTGGAATATACCGGTCCCAGTCCTTCTGATGGTCATCGACAACCTTAGCCAGGTGATTCTCCAGGGTTTGGTTAAACCTTTCCACCATTCCGTCCGATTGAGGGTGCGCAGGTGTTGTGCGTGTCTTATAAATTCCCAGAAGTGTACACATTTCCTGGAACAGCGCAGATTCGAAGTTACGGCCTTGATCGGAATGGATTTCCAAAGGTGCGCCATACCGACAAACTACTTCTTCGACCACCTTCTTCGCCACTGTCGTCGCTTCCTGATTGGGTATGGCGAAGACTTCGGGCCACTTTGTGAAATAGTCCTGGATCACCACTATGTACTTGTTTCCGTCATTTGTAACTGGAAAAGGTCCAGCGACGTCGATAGCGATGCGTTCCCATGGGGCTCCCACATTGTACAGCTGAAGCCTGCCCCTGCTCCTAGTCTGTGGTCCTTTCACAGATGCGCACGCTGTACATTTCCGACACCATTGCTCTATGTCATCTCTACAATTGAGCCAGTAATACCGCTGTCTCACTTTCAGTAGAGTTTTCTTGATGCCCAGGTGTCCTCCAGAAGCACCATCGTGTATTTCCTGTAGCAGGGGGGCTACTTCACATCGTGGTACTATCACTTGTGTGGTCACCTCCTTGCCATCGTTCGATTCCCATTTCCTACAAAGCACATCATTTTCTAGGACTAAACTGTCCCACTGTGCCCAGTAGCTCTTAGTTACGGGACTGTGTGACGATACTTCACTCCACTGGGGCCTAGTTCCGCTACGCTTCCAGTCCAGTATAGGTCGAATATCGTCATCTTCTTCCTGGGACTTCTTGAAGTTGCCTTCAGCCCTAATTAAATTAATGTGTTCTCGGGCTTCATTCTGCTGGCAGTGTCTGCAGTCCTCATTACATGGACGTCGCGACAGGGCGTCAGCATTGTTATGCCCTTTTCCACTGCGATGTTCCGTCACAAAGTTAAACTCCTGCAGCTGCTCGAGCCATCTTGCAACTTGGCCCTCAGGGTTCTTAAATTGTAGAAGCCATTTCAATGCAGCGTGATCCGTCCTCAATGTAAATTGTCTTCCTATGAGGTACTTGTGGAAATGCTGCAAGGTTTTTACCACAGCCAGCAGTTCTCGTCGAGTCACGCAGTAGTTCCTTTCTGGCTTTGCAAGTGCCTTACTGAAGTAAGCGATTACGACCTGTCTGTCGCCCTGCACTTGTGACAACACTCCACCAATTCCCGTGTTGCTGGCATCGGTATCAACGACAAATCTTCCGTCTCTGCTCGGATACCCTAGTATAGGCGCTTCACATAGCCGTTGCTTTAGCTCGTCGAATGCTGACTCACAGTCCTCGTCCCAGATAAAATCTCGTTTATCCTCAGTCAGCTGATGTAGAGGTTTTGCAATGTCCGAAAAATTCTTGACAAACCGCCTGTAGTATGTGCACAACCCTAGAAATGCACGTACTTCCGTTTTGTTCTTTGGAACCGGCCACTGTTGGACTGCCTTTATCTTCTCAGGGTCGGTTCTCACCCCGTCGGCGGAAATAACATGTCCTAGGTAGCTGACCTCCTTCTTGAACAGGTCGCACTTCTTTGGGCTTAGTTTTAGGTTAGCCCCTCGTATCCTGGTGAACACTTTCTCCATATTCCTCAGGTTTTCCTTAAATGTGCGTCCCATTATAATGACGTCATCCAAATATACCAGACAGACGTCACCAAGAAGGCCCACCATGACTCTCTCCATGAGGCGTTCAAACGTCGCTGGAGCGTTGCATAACCCAAAAGGCATGACGTTAAATTGCCACAGGCCGCTGCCAATACCCGTACTGAACGCTGTCTTTTCTTTATCTTTCTCGCTGATTTCCACTTGCCAGTAGCCACTTTTTAAATCAATGGTTGAAAACCACTTCATGCCACTGAGCATATCCAGCGTATCGTCTATCCTTGGTAAGGGATAACTGTCCTTCTTCGTCACATTGTTCAGCATTCTGTAGTCCACACAGAATCTTGTGCTGCCGTCCTTCTTCTTCACCAGAACGACGGGGGAAGACCATGGGCTCGTAGAAGGCTCAATTATTCCGCTATCAGCCATGTCCTTTACCATTTCTGCTACCTCATTTTCCTTAGCCCAGGGTATGCGACGCGGTCTCTGTTTAATTGGTCTAGCATCACCTGTATCTATCTCATGCTTGACGAGACCTGTTCTCCCGCAGTCTTTTCCCGTTGCAAAGATGTCTCGAAACCGTAGCAGAAATTCCCTGGCTTGCTGTAGTTCCGAAGTCGATAAATTGCTCTTAGAATTTTCCAGAAGTTGCTGGATGTGATCAGTTTCGACTTTGGTCGTGTCTTGCTTTGCTGGAGATTTATTGATTTGACGGAGATACTGAACTTCTTCACATCTCCCAACAACACTGTTTTTCTTCAGTTGGACCTCTTCTTTCCCAAGGTTCACAATCCTGACCTTGGATTTCCCTGTCGTCATAACTAAAGTCCTCGCAGTGATGATCTCCGGGTGCCGGCCAGTATCCTCTACCAAAACACATCTTGTTTGCCTGATTTTCTTGGGAAACTTTACTTCGACTAAGGTTTCTGTTCTCGGAGCCAGTGTAGTATTCTTTAAACAGTAGAGGTTGCATGAGTTAATTCCTCGCAGGAAGACTTCTTGATCTGGGAATTTCAATACTCCCCTGTCGATATCTAAAATACATCGGTTATTCCGCAAGAAGTCGAGACCCAGTATGCAATCGTCGGTAATATTCGCAATTAACGCAGGATGGATATACACTTGATCACCGATTTTGATCTCAATTTCTGTATCACCGAGGACGGAGACTGGCTGGCCGGTTGCTGTCTGAAGTCGGCAGGATGGAGACTCCCTTTGCCACAAGATGGTGCGTTTCAGCAACTCAGGTCTTATAACAGTCCGTGACGCCCCCGTGTCAATGGTAAAATTGCAAGCCCGATGATTCAGCGTCCCTTCGATGATCAAACTATTTCCGTTGTGAACTTGATTGATGGTGATGGTTGGGGCCTTCAGTTGACCAGCCAGCACCCGCCCCGCGGCCCTGGCGACATTTAGTTTAACGACTCCTCGTTAACTTGAGTTCCGGAGTCCACACTCCCCCTCTTCCTCTTGGGGCAATCGGTACGAATGTGCCCTTTTTCTCCGCACCCGTAACACGTCGGAATATAGCGGGACTTTGCCGAAGAAGCAGCTACCACTTCTCGTTGACGTGGTTGCACTGACGGCGAGACCACCACTTCCCGAACTCTGTGCGTGCGTGAATCTTGTCGTACAGCTTCCACTTCCAGAGCGTGAGCCATCGCACTCTTTAGAGTTTGGTGGTGTCCGAGTCGCACCGTAGCCCTGACTTCAGGATCCCGTAGACCGTCGATGAAAGCTTGCACCAGATTTACTTCCACCATCTCTGGTGTCATCGACATGTAAGCACGCCGGGCCAGCCGTTCGACCTCGACTCCCCATTGCTGGAGGCTCTCGTTCGACTTCTGCGTTCTCTCGCGAAGTTGCGCGCGGAAAACGTGCTCGAGGTGCTTGTCTCCATAACGAGTGTCCAGTCCCTCCATGAGACGCTCCAATGTCCTGCCGTCCGCAGGGAGGTTCTCTAGGACCAGCAGGGCGTCCCCTCGTAGAGCCAAAGTTAATGCCGCAAAAGACTGCTTATCATCCCAGCGGTTTGTTTCGACCAATGTCTCGAATTGGTACTTAAATGCCGTCCAGGAAGACGTGCCATCAAAACGCGGCACATCAAATTTTGCGGCGGATGCACAAGGAGTGTGCGATGGTGAGCCGACAACAACGGGTTCGCGTGCTTCGAGCTTGACGATTTTTTTGTTGATGTCCAGCAGGCGATCTTCGTGGCCATCAATTCTTGTTTCTAGGCTATCAGCTCGGGCGGAAACCTCCTTGACCTCCAAGGTGAGATTCTTTACCTTCTCGCCCAACGTGACGAGGCCGTGGTCGATTTTATCGAGGATCAGGTTCTGCTTAGCCTCCTGATCGCGGCGAGCGGCTTCCTGTTCGTGGCGAGCTTCTTCCTGGTTCGCTGCGATTAGGTCCTGAAGCTTACGCTGGTTGGCCTCTTGTTCGCGGCGAGCGGCTTCCTGGTCGCGGCGGACAGCTTCCATACTAGCTTGCATGGCGGCCAACACCGCAGCGAGGTTCAATTCCGAGGATGGTCCTGTTGGCGCCTCAGCAGCTTCTGTTGCTACCATACCAGCCGGATCTTCCTCCTCCATACGATGACGCGCAGCATCCATCTCCATTTGCCTTCTTGTTCGTGGTCGCTGTTCGTCGTCTCTCGGTGTTAATGGCATTTCACTTCTGACACCAGTTGTTACGTACGTGGGTAATCAAATGCCGATTTACTAAGAGACAACTTTATTCACCACTAACAATAACAAAATAGTCCAGTCAACAATAATCCGAATCGCAATTAACACTAGAGTACCGTTACACTATCGCTTAGGTCGTTGAGTAAAATCACTTCGAGTACTAGGGTAGTTCGCTCTTGATCGCAGTCGAAATCACAACTGACTCGCTTCCGGCCGGGGGCTCGTATTTATATGCGGAGCCAAGAAAATTCTAGATACCGACTTCCCACGAACGATCCAGAATTCCAGAACAATTGAATCGCTTCTCGAAGTCATAAATTATTTTTATTACTCGTGGTAATAAGAGTCACTTTCATGCGAATTTCGACTCTATTGTTAACGTCGGAGAGTACCATTTCCTATAAATACCTAACTACTACTTGTAAGTACTTTGTGGATGTTTCGAGATTTTTCTAAGTCTGGGTACGTACAACCATTCTAGACCTTTCGAACAGCAATGCGTTTTAATTATTACGTGCTACTCTTTATATTCTCGGAGATATGGCGGGTTCACGTTTAATGGCGTAACAATATAATACAAGCTGCGGCTCATTCCGCCTCGGTAGCAATGAGGGATAGTAGATACATTTTGATAAAAGTGGAGAAAGTTTATTCTCCACTTTTATCAAAATGTATCTACTATCCCTCGTCTGTATCAACAACAGATCGACGCAGTGTATCGTATAATAATATTTTGTCTCCAACGCCAAACACCGCAGTATCCAGCAGTAGTGTTGCTATCTGGCTTTGTTTGGCTTTTCCTGTCTCAACGGAAATAAACTTTAAATTAACCGACTTTCAAAAAAAGAGGTTCTCAAATCGGTCGCCTTTTTTTTCTAATAGGCTGGGTTCACCATGGAGGAAAATGGACGCCTCAGAGCGAGGGTATCTACTCAGCAGACTAGCCGACCTGGTTGAGAGGGACAGGACTTATTTAGCTGTAAGTAATATTTGAGTTATTTTTAATAGGATCACTTTGTTGTCCGTCCGTCTGTCTGTCTGCCTGTCAAGACCCTTTATCTCCAGAACGCGTTGAGGTATCGAGTTGAATATACTCAAGTCATGCTCAAGTCTACGGTCCCTTCAAGCTGTGAAAAAATCAAACTTCTGAGTTAACTAATAAAAAAGATACGGCCGTTTATGTCGCAAAAAAACCTATATTTTGACACTCTCAAAGATCGACATTCATAGGGTACTTCCCGTTGACCCAGAATCCTGAAATTTGGCACAAAGCAAGGTCTTACAGCACAGGTATAGAAAAAATCTCAAAACAGTAAATATGTGGTTACGTACGTCACAAAAAAAAAAAATGCAATTCGGATAAATCTTCAAGACCATGTTCGAGACTCTATTCGGGAATTGTAGTTTGCACGAAACCCTCAGTGAGCGAGTCTGACTCGCACTTGCCCAGTTTTTTTTTTTAATAGAAAAACCTTCGTCAAACTTTTTGCAATAAAACTTCGAACACGTTATGTTCGAAGTTTTATTGCAAAGCTAAAAATTAGCACAGGCGTGCTATTTGTTCCTTCTATAGATTGAGTATCGATAAAAATAGCTACTGCCCGTTTTCTAGACGCCGAGTTGCGCCATAACACAGCACTCCTACTTTGTAAATACTCGTCGCTCCTTAGTTTGAACAAGGACAATGGGCTCGTCCAGGGATAGGTATCTATGCTTACTGGCTATCCTTCCTTACTACTACATACTATTTGGAAAGATCCATACTTTTATACATAGTATTATAATATTTTAAATGTGAAAGTAACTTTGTCTGTTAGCTAAAAAGTAGCTTTATTCAAAATCACAATTATATTTTTTTTTTCAAATCCTTAAGTATACATATAATTAAATAAGTTAGAAATCTTTCAAATCAGATTGAAAGGGAAATTATCAGGTAACAAAATAACCTCCTGCCGGAGGCTCTACGCGGGGATCGTTCGGTCCATGGCCCTCTACGAGGCGCCGGTGTGGGCGCCGTCGCTGAAAACGCAACCGGCGGCCATGCTGAACGCCTGCCAGAGGGTCATGGCAATAAGGATGGCGCGGGGATACTGCACGGTCTCCCGTGAAGCGGCGAGCCTTCTGGCTGGCCTACCAACGTGGGATCTGGAGGCAAAGGTCCTTGCACACATGCACGATATGCGCGTGGAGGTGCAACGTCGGGGTGAAAGTCCGCTGCCGCGACAGGTCACAGCATGGCGGACAGAGCTCTGGCGGGATCTCATGGTGAAATGGCGTCAACGACTATCGCAACCCAGTGCTGGGCACGCCACAATCGTGGCGGTAAGTCCCCTCTTTCAGGCGTGGCTGGAAAGACCTCACGGCGTCCTTACCTTCCGTATGACGCAGGTCCTCACCGGACATGGTTCGTTCGGGAGGTTCCTGCACCGGATTCGTGCGGAAGTGACGCCCGGAGGACACGGTGGAGCACACAGTCGAGGTGTGCCCTGCTTGGGAGGAGCATCGCCGTGCCCTCGTGGGGGCGATCGGCAGCGGAGACCTCTCGCTCCGGGCAAAGCCCAAGTCGTCGACGGCGCGCACTGTTCTTGCGCGCCTCAAGGAGTTGTCAGTAAAAGCAGGGACCCAGCCTGGTCGAATCATACTGGGGCCAGGGTTATCCGAAAGGGAGCTCGAGCCCCGGTATGAAGGCGAGAAGGAACGGGGTGGGTGTTTTAGTCAGTAAGAGTCTGACACTATCCCCCGCTCCGCCCAAGAGCGGGGGTTGTCATTGGATGATTTTTTCCCACCATAAAAAAAAAGGTAACAAAATAAGGATCGACACATTGAAATCTGACGCCACCGCCATTAAGAGACAACGAAATGCTCCCATACTATTCTATATACCAACTCATTCTCATCTCAAAATACATAAAGCTAATTGCTGCTTCATTTAATTTTTAGAAGTTGTTTAGTACAAAGTATTGTACCATAATAAACACAGGACAGGTACCCAAATGCTTCACAAATAGTCTGATGTACGTGACATTAACGTCGTATCTACATATCATTTGCAATTCGTTGGCCCAAATTATTTAGTTGGCACTTGAAACAAAAAAAATACAATTAAATGCAATACAATTAAAATTTAAGATTATTGCATTATAGAAATAGTACCGTAGTAGTGAAATTACTTTAGTACTGTACCGAGGGGTTCGAAAGAGTTACCCTGGACCTAGCAAAGGGCAACTGAAGCAGCAGGTGGTTTTTAGTCAGTAAAAATCTGACGGGAGAAGTCATTTGATAATTTCTCTCGTAAAAATAAGCTTGGTGCGATAACTATTTTCCATCATATTCTCAACCGATGATGAGATTGGCTTTGTTGGCTATCACATAAAAATGTGTACAGACTTATTTTTTTCTATTTAAGAATTAACAAAGGTTTTTTCTAGTATCGCCTAGAATTTAGAAGAGTTCCTTTGAGCGCCATGTAGCTCAGCGCGTCAGAGAATATTATGAGGGTTATCTTATAATATTGGGGGTTTTGGGACGGTTCCGATCCTACGATATTGTGCGGCTCCGCAGACCATGTCCCACCTTCCATCCTGCATCACGTGCCCTGTTACATGTTCACGTAGGGACCTAATGACAGCATTAGTGGACTGCATTGCCGTGGCCGAATACTGGCCAGGCAAGGAATTTAACTAGTATTGCCATGGACATGCTAAGAAGATTAATGTTATGAATAACGGCAAGATAAAATTATGTAAGTGGCTTACTAGCAAAAATATCTAACAATATCTCTGTTTATCACAATGACCTCTGATAAAACGTGATCTTACCTACGGACGCTTCCAAACATTTTGATAACCTATAGGCTCCTTGGCTGTCTATGCTATTGCTATTGACATGATGCCTGAAAGTGATTTGGGAGACTTATACAAACCCCCGTTTTCTGGAAAGAAATTTTTTATGGAGGCGTCATAAATTAAACATGTCGATTTGTCACATTAATCATACACACATCCAATATTATAAAATAGGAACTTTCCACGTATCAGTGTGTGTCTGTTTGTACCTCCTTCACGCTGAAACGGCTGAACGGATTTCAATGAAATTTTCTATACGGTTAGACCCATCCTGGAGTAGCACTGGATACGTTATATCTTTAGTCCCCTTGGGACAATCCTTCATTATTGCACTTCTTATGTTAATATCTCTCTATTCTAACTTAGAACTTGAGTGGAACTATAAGCCTATGACTATATATCTGTTGCTCATAAAACAAAAATCTAGTCGTAAGTTTTCAGTCCAATCGGACACATCTGAATCAGTATTTTACATGAAGCAACTGTTGACGGTCTCGACGGGTGTAAAGTGAAAAAGTTATTTGTAATAACTTTACTAAAAATATCAATTTCACAACATTTTCTGTTTTTGTTTTTTGTTTTTGCACACGAGAACGATGATATGATATTTTTAGTAAGTTACTGTAATTATCATAAAATCGCAAAATTGCAGATAACTTTTTGCAATTTGCCGGGTGCAAATTACAAAAAGATCGATTTTACCATCGCAAAAAGATTAGAAAACACTAATCCCGTCTTGATAAATATACGGAGCATCGCCCGTCATCCTGACTTGTGCTTAGACACTACCTAAGCCGTAGATATCCGACCTAAGCTAAATAAAAGATCACTTCAAGTGAACGTACCCTAGGCACTTAGCATGTGCTATTTCTACCGGCAAACCAGTGCTCACGAGAGTGGTCAGTGCCCGTTCATTCAACCTGTCATTACGTGGATGTAGCTATAGCGATTCCCTACATGTCTTGAAGCTTGTAGGTAATCGCTATGTTGCTGCAAAGTTTATTGCCACCAAATCGTAAGCCTCGAACCTAGCTGGTTTTACATTAAAATTCTGTTCACGTTTGCTATTCCCACTAAGTAAGGATATTATATGAGAACTAAAATATGTATCTGACTTTGGTCACTACCTGGTTTTTAAATTATGGTTATATTGAAAACCACCCGTGGTAGACTGGAAGAGAATACCTAATGCATTAGGATCGTCTTTGTACCATTGTGCATAAAATTTTAAATAGATAAATATTTCCCCAGAGCCTAGAAACCCTGGACAACGGCAAGCCATTTACGGCGGCGTACTACGGCGACGTGCAAGCGGTGATTAAGAACCTGCGCTACTACGCCGGTTGGGCTGACAAGAGTCACGGTCTAGTGCTGCCTACAGATGGGAAATACTTCGCGTATACTCGCCATGAGCCTGTTGGTGAGTCTTACATAGTCGTACCACGCTGACGTGGTACAGGCGTACTTACTACGCCGGCTGAGCTGACGAGAGTCAAGATCTAGTGAGTGCTGCCTTCCGATAGCAAATACTTCGTGTATACTCGCCATGAGCCTGTTGGTAAGTGTTACATAGTCGTACCACGCTGACGTGGTACAGGCGTACCTACTATGCCGGCTGTGCTGAAGAAAGTCACGATCTAGTACTGCTTACTGATGGGTAATACTTCGTGTAGTGCCATGCGCCTGTTAGTATAATATTATGAGATGTAAGTGTTATTGGGCATGTAACCATGGTACCGTGGAATAGGCGTACTACGCCGACTGGGCAGACGAGAGTCACAATCTAGTGTTGCTACATATAGATGGCAAATACTTAGAGTAATCTGATGAGGTAGACGTACCACGGCGACGTGGTACAGGCGTACTACGCCGACAAGCGTCAAGTTCTGATGATGCCTACAAATGAGAAATATTTCGGTTGTATTCGCCATGAGCTCCTCGGAAAGCGTGATACAGGCGTACTAAGCCGGCGTGATAGGGAAGCTACGCTCCTAAATGCCGACTGATTTCTGATTTCTGGATCTAGCAAATGTTAAGTCCCGTAGTTTTAGAATTTGGACTTAGATCATAATCAAATGATTTTTAGGAAAACCTTGCTATCTAAGAGTCATGACCAAGGTCGTTTCTAGCTGCTTATCATGCGTAATATGTATAGATTTGTTATCGTAAGGACAGGGGACTTACCGTGACGTTTTAAAATTTCAGCCGTGCGAGCGAGAAAGAGGGATGAGGCTATAAACCATATATATGTATAGCTCCATCTCTTCAAAAGTTCGGTTTAGGTCGTAAAATGGATCGCTTTAAGAGCTCGTGGGTAGCACTGCAGCATGACGATGGGCTGACAATAGCCACGGTCAAGTGCTGCCTACTCACTAACACAGAATTTTTCTATCCTACAAGCGAAAACCTATCTCACATGTTTGCTCAGATGATGTTGGTACCTGTACCTCTAGGTGAAAGGGTCTACACCGTGGATGGATATAAGGGGATATTGATAGCAGAGCGTTTAGCTATAATCTGGATCTAGCAAATCTTGAGTCTCGTAGTTTTTAAATTTTTACTTAGCAAGGTTTTCCTGAATTCATTTCAATATTTGCTATGATCTAAGAGTCATGACCAAGGTCGTTTCTAAGGTAGGTGTCAGATAACCGTAGAATAACGGTCATTGACCCTCTTACATTTGTTGATTCTTAATTTCAAAAACGGAAATAAAGACGTAAAGCTGTCTTGACATAAAGTTGTCTTGTTATCCTTTACATGATCTAGTAATGAAAAGAAGTTCATTGTTTGTTTTTCGGGTACCTACGCAGAGATATTAGGAAAAGGGCAATGTACTTTATGCCACGGTTATCTGGTACCTTATTTAGCTGCTCATATACATCGCTAAATTTTGATCGTTTCAATCCCGTGGAGGATCGATCCGATACATGAAACACTATCGATTTGTAACGATAAAATTAAAAAATAAAGTACCATTTTTTTAAAACTCGTATTAATTTACGTATGTGCGAAATTAATTTCTTTAAGAAAACATGAGCTGACCGAGTTCAATGACCTGTACGCAGTAGTCGGCGCTACGTACTAACTATCTACAGGTCATTGAACTTGTTTAGCTGATGTTTCCTTAAAGAAATTAATTTCGTACATGCGTAAATTAATACGAGTTTTAAAAAAATGGTACTTTATTTTTTAATTTTATCGTTACAAATCGATAGTGTTTCATGTACCGGATCGATCCTCCACGGGATTAAAACGATCAAAATTTAGCGGTGTATATCATATGATCATAATCATACGTAATATGTATAGATTTGTTATCGTAAGGACAGGGGACTTACCGTGACGTGCTAAAATTTCAGCCGTGCGAGCAAGAGGGTTGGAGCTCGTCATAGATGAGCTCGTACATACAGTTATTAGCTCCATCCCTTCAACAGTTCTGTTTAGTTCGTAAAATGGATCGCCTTAAGAGCTCGTGGTAGCACTGCAGTATAGCGACAATTCCTATTATGTAACAACAGTTTATACCGAGTGTTCTGTCCTGTGTGTGTATATTGTGAAGTAAACGGTACCTTTGCGAACCAATATCCACGAACGTGAGCTTGACGAGATGGGCACCAATATTATTGTTACCGTAGGTCTCGGTCTAATTTGCAAACAGGCTACGAATTATATGGGAGCGGGCTCCTACTGCTACTCTATAGTCTGTTTCTAGCATTGGTATTGAGTACCTACCAGTAGTTTCAGATCTCTGCTAAACCCATTGATATACAAAAAACCCGCTAAACCTGATGTTTATTTACTTGCACAAGCTAAATTGTGCAAGTATAACTATGTTTCTGAAATTCGTACTCGGCTCAAATGGTTTCCTTCAATTAATCTTTCAAGAATAATAATAATTTTGACATACTTATGCTTTCTTAGATTTATAATGTGCATTTTAATCTCTGTAGTCCTTTTCAGTTTCTCTGCGACACTGTCTAGATTAGACGCTTGAGATAATCAGACTTTTTTTTTATTCGTATACATTCCACTTCCTTCTTTGGCAAATCTTTTACAATTCAAGCAGCTCGTTTGTGGAATGCTTATCTATAGAAGTGAGGCGTGCACATAGGCTACCAATGTTTAAAAAAATAGTGAAGAAGTCACTATTTTTTCACTTAACTTCACTCAAATTATTCTTCTTCTCTCTTCAGAAAGGAGATTCTCTTCTTTT
Source organism: Mythimna ferrago (assembly GCA_910589285.2). Classification (NCBI taxonomy): domain Eukaryota; kingdom Metazoa; phylum Arthropoda; class Insecta; order Lepidoptera; family Noctuidae; genus Mythimna; species Mythimna ferrago. Next base: position 8,080,466 of record OU342689.1, read on the forward strand.
TCTTTCTGAATTATATTCAATCAAAAAATTTCGAAATGTGTTTATTTCACTTAGACCTACATGGGCACTCATAAAACTCAGAAGTAAGTGCACATATTTCAACTATAAGTGCATATAATATACACTCGAGAGCAAAAAAATCGCACATCATAACTCTTTTTGTTTAGGCAGTTTTTGTCATGAATGTGTATAGATATTGAAAACATGACGTACATTAATTGAAAGCCTATTTAATTACCTTTCTAATGATATGAAATACAGTGTAAAAAAATATCCTTGAAAGGGTTTAGAGCACAAAATCCAACATATGGGAAAAATGACCAAATTTCACTTAAGAAAGAATGAGAGTCAAACTTAAAATTCTTGGTCACCCTGATTGTCAATAAAGTGTATTCCCTCCGTTAGCCTTATTTACAGCTGTTACTCGATTTTTCATCAACCGTATTAATTTTACCATGAAATCTTAGGGCATAACGTCCCACTCCTCGTCAATGACAAATTGAAGCTCTTGGAGGCGTGGAGAGCCAGGCTTTTTGCACTGAGTCTTCTTTCAAGATCATTCCAGATATTCTCAATTGGATTGAGATCAGAACTACGAGCTGGCTTCTCTATCGCAATGATTTCAACGTCTTACATGTAGTCGCAAACTGTTCTAGCGACATGCGATCTGGTGTTGTTCTGCATTAAGGAAAAAAAATGTACCACAGGCCCCACAAGCAGCTTGACATATTCTTCGAGCACTTTTTTGATGTATCATAAAGCTGTCAACTCTCTCGATATCAGGCCAGTAATGGCCCAGTGATGAATACAATGTCAGTTTTAGTGTCCAAAATTATGCCACCCCAAAACGCCTCCAAAACCCATTTGTTCGCTTATGCAGCATTGTTAAAATTGCCATGATGACCTTCTGTAGACCCTATAGCATCCATCATGGTCATCTAAGTCATTCTGCACTTATCAGAAAACACAACAGCCTGCCGTTAGGCATACATCCAATTTAAGTGTTTCGTGGCAAATTATTGCCGAGTTTGTCGGTGAGCTGTGGTCAATTTGGTACTACTTGCTGAGTGATGTGTAGTCAGGCCTACTTCACCCAGTCTTTTCCTAATCGTCTACTGATTTACACTGACATTGCGAACTTCTTGAAGCTTTTGTGTCAGTTCAATCGTGTTCAGTAGCCGATTTCTCAAAGTACTTGTTACAGGAAAGCGATAATCACGCCCTGGTCCTATGCGCCACCGGCCAGATCCTGGTCGCCGAATATACCCACGGGTCTCTTGAAACCTCTGGTGTACCAGACGAAAAGGGAAGCGGCTAAAATTTAGCTGTCGAGCGACTTCATTTTAATTATGGCCTGCTTTAGGCAAGGCAATAACTTGAACGGCTTCTGCGGGCATGGTATCCATATTTTTCCAGTAAATCCACCTGTTTCTAATAAAAATGTTATCACGTTACCGGAAACTGATTAAAACTCCAAAACAGCACCTTTTAGGTAGCTCCAGGTAAAGATGCAAGTAGTGAAATGCAAATGGGTGAATTTGGGGAGTTGGGTATACCGCTGGTTTTTGTGAGTTACGTGAAGTTCAATGATCTTAATTTTGTGTTTTTATAAAGCTATCTTTGTATGCTTCAATTTTGCTTAATAATTTGTATTCAATATCTTTAGATTTAAGAAAAAAACAGTATTTAACGAAACTACAAGCCATGTGCGATTTTTTTGCTCTCAAGTGTATATTTGATAACATATATTATTTGATATTGTAAGCATGTATTTTATGTCCCACTAGCTGACCCGGTGAACTTCGTACCGCGTAACAGTCAATGAATGTAGTATATCTTTCGATATAGTCAACCAGAGTCAACCGATTGCGATGAAACAAAGTTTAAGTAATACATAGGTACTTATATCAAGTTACACACAATTTTAATGTACTTATACAAGTTATCTACGTCGATTTCATCCTTCATTCGTGATGCGCGCACAACTAAAAACTTCTACAGATTTATTATATGTAATTATATGTAGATTAGTATTATTTTTGACGTTTGTACAGGGACAGCCCCAAATCTATTTCCTTTTGTCCGGTCCATCTAAAGATCGTCTGCAAAAGATTGCCTTGTGCGATGAGACCGACCATTGTGCAGTTGTATAAATATACAAGGTGTAAGGGACGGCCCTCCGCAAACTTTAAGGGCTTGCTCAGTAGACGAAACTGAACAACCTTCCACAAGATTTTTTTTCAGGAAACGAAAAAAAATAATCTTACACCTTGTATTTGTCATTTGTTTTTAAGTGGCAGGCGACTTTTGACTTTTGTTTTTTTAAAAAAGAAAGACGTAGGAACCTAGATAAATATTGTCTATAACCGAATACCATCATAATATGTTAGAAATATGCTCCAACTGCAAATGAGCGTGGTATTACGTTTGTATGGAAATTCATCCGTCGCCGGCCCCTTAAGAGGTATACGAGTACAATAAAGAATATAATAATTAACTTTCAAATTTTAAGATCCGTTCCATACAATTGGTCTTTTCATCGTCATCATCATCATCATAATTCGAAACAAAAGACGTCCACTGGTCGGTCCTACATAAATACGTAAATAGTAATACAAATTTGTAAAATTACCATCAGAATAATAACAGCATGATAAAGCAAAAATACGTACTTATCTAAAACATGTGTAAAGATATTTTCGTAGGTGTTTGCATATCAATATGTGTATTGTGTAAGTAGTAGGTAGGTAGATACGAGTATTTCGATCATTATTTATATGTTTTGAATATCTTATCGCTCTTAGAATAAAAGTGATATAACTCCAAATTCCTAAAACTTCTGATTTTACTATAAACTGACCATAACAACCCTTCTTTTTTGGTGGTAAGTCATCAAATAACTTCTTTCGTTCTAGGTGGAGTGAGACGGAGTCGCAGGTTTTTTTTTCTACGGATTACAACAACCCACCTGTGTTCTTTCAGTTCCCTTTGAATTCTAAAGCCGCAGTAACTCTTTTTAACAAACCCGCCGTACTATAAAAGCCTGCGGTGTAAAGGTATTTGATTTATTGTTAAGAAAGAAACGGGTTCTTGCTCATTTTGCACAAAATGCAATTCTTGAGTTAGGTCACTTTCATTTTAAATGTGTGCTCTATCAAGACAAATTTAATTAAAGCTACAAACTTGATTCTAGATACCATTGCAGTCTGTACAATCAGTTTATAGATAGGTAGATATATGTAGCAAGTAAACAAACTCTAGTTTACACTGATAACTTCATTTTGCTGTATCATTTAAGATAATTTAAAAACATTGTTATGTTACCGTATTGCTGCATGTTAACATGTGATGTTGTTTAAGAAAACATCATTAATTCTGCTTTATTCACATGGTTCGTAATTAGTAACGGATACTAACAATTCTTCTTAATTGGCTCAACAAAAACAAATAACGACCTCCGATTTCTGATTTAAGCATTTAAAGTCGAGTATTTCTCAAACTCAAGCCTAAAATTCTGTCAAAATTTGGTAGACTACTTAAGGCTGACACGTTTTGGTAGGCCACTTAAGTCAAATTTGACACGTTCTTAACTGAAAATACCTACTCAATTTAGAAATCCGCCCTAATTTGAACTTATGTCTTAAGCCTGAAAACCTATCAACAATCAAATAGGGTTTGAAGCGTTCTTAATTCAAAATAAATACACCGCCACCGTCCTAAGTTTACTGCACTTAGTACAGTAAATTCCTTACACATGTAAAACAGCGTATCTAACATACTCAGAAAAACATAAAATAAAAAACTAACATAGGTAATTGATATTAAAATCAATTAAAACACTTGTTATTTTTGTATTCAAGGAACAAACAATTCTATTGTATCACGAACGCACAGGAGGAGAATATCCTGAGTTACAGGTGTTTACCTAACTCATAAGTCATCATCCTTACCATGACGGGTTAAAATGTCAAGCGTGCTCGCGATAAAGAAGAAGCTTAACATAATCAGTTCAGGTCGTCAAATGGAACGCGTTAAGAACTCGTGGTAGGGCTTCTAGGCTTCAAACATATATTATATAAGTCAATAAAAAACATTTAATTGATTAAATATGAACTCGACGCTAATACTTATTAGCAATTTTGTTTAGCCCATACGTGTTATGTTATCTTAGCAGTTTTTACCTAAGGCTCAAGGTTAAGTTGAAGCGAAATATACAATTCCATTTAAAACCATAAACGTACCGCAATAAGGAACTATATTTTTTTCCTCATAAGTTATAACATTCTGTTGTTGTGGTCAATTCATAATATCTTTGTACTCAGCAGTAGAATATCAATAAGTAGTTGTATAACTGGCTGTTATATTGTTAGTATTTACTGTGTGCACGTGCTCAAAATACCAAGTAATTTAAGCAACGTGTCTTTTATATTAGAATCTTAGGCATTTTACCAGTGTAAAATTTAAGGACCCCACAGCCAAGTTAAGTAGCCCGTAACGTTATTTTCGTTTTCATCGACCATTAAGGGATACCAAATTGCTAAGGTGTGTTAAAATCAAGGGACCTAATGTTTACCCTTAGCTAGCCCCCTGACAAAATATCGGTACAGTATGACTCGATTTTGTTTTGAAAATTGCTGAAAAAAAAAAAAAAAGACGTGTGGCACTCGGGGACTGCCGCGGTAAAGCTATTGCATAGCATCACTCATTTGTTTTCTTATCGGTCACCACGCTCAAAACAAATGAGTGGGGGGTGTTAGGTTATTTTCGTTACGGAATTTCTGGATTCGGTCTCCACGCTCAAGGCCCGCGATAGAAGCTATGCAATAGCTTAAAAACAATAGAATGTTGATGCTATGAAAAAGAAACAGTGTTCTGCGGGCGCTTCAAAGAGATATCAACACAACCGTAGGGGCCCAGCAGAGCCGAAGCCTATTTATACCATGGGTTGACTCCTGCAAGGGAAACCTGGAACGCAAAAGGTAACTAAAGGAACATAGGCGTAGTTTTAGTCAGTAAAATAGTCTGAAATGCCTTCCCGCTCCGCTTAGAGCGAGAGAAGTCATTAGAAGGTTTCCCACCTGAAAGAAAGTAAAATAAGGAATTGATAGATATTAAAACTATGTATGTATGTGATATAGAGAACGGAACGGTAGATAAATTTCTAGACAACTGGACAACTGGCCTAGAAATTATGTATTTCCACCGGTGCTGCTCTATTAATCGTGTAAATCTTACATATATGCGATGTTATTGGGACGGTCTTCTGTCTTCAATCGATCATTAAAAAAAAAAAAAAATTTGACGGAGGCGTATATGGGCCACTATGTCATAGTTCTTTTCCGTATTTTTTTTTCAGGTCTTCAAAAATACAATTTAAAACCCCTGAATAATTATGTATTTTACTAATAACCATAGAGAATAATTAGATTTTTTATCAAATTAAAAAGAGAAATAAAAATTCCGGCGTAAATACGATATTCACAGTATTTTTCTAGGTGACAGGCGATTGTCGGTAGAAAAGAAGAATTCACCAAGTTTATCAAATAATTTTATAATTCAATCTACTTGTAAGATCTAGATTCTGTCACTGATATCATACGGTAGCAATGTTCAATCGAGATGATAAGGGCACTGGTCTTTGTCTGTTTTTCTGTATCATATCTCATCTCATCATCCCTCTCAACCTTTTGACTTTCTGTTTTTTTATTATTATTGATAGGCTCGCGTTTGACCACCGTCTCACCTGATGATAAGCGATGATGTGGTCGACGATGGAGCACGCTTGCCTAGAAGTAACCTATTCACTCTTGGCTTAAAGACCCTTAAGTTGTAGCTATCACGAAACACAGACTCCGGCAGGGAATTCCACTTAAATATTAGAACTATGTTTGGTGTGTTAATTATTACTTCATACTACATTGTTTACGAATTCATTAACCCTTTACCACCTACCACTTATTTGTGTTACACAACTACCTACCATACGTCTCACAGACGGCCGAACACCCCCGGCCATTTATTTTTTTGATATTTTCAATGTACAGAACGGAAATACCCATTACCAATTAGTCGCACTTACGATCTTCTACCAGCCCATCACACATGAAACTATCTGTATCGAACTGTTTTGTTATAGGTATCAATGCCTAAACAAAATACTTAATTACCTAGATAGTTGACTTAATATTTTAATTAATTTGTATCGAAATGTAATTTTATACAAAATCGCAAGTAGTGAGATTTTTTCAAAATAACAGAATAAAGAACTGAAATGCGGTTATTATGATTACTCGTTTTACGAGTGTCCCTAACTAATAAGGCTTTATTTATCTTTTTGAGAAATGCTGTTATAGCGTAAGTTAAGAAATTCAAATACGGAGACACTTTGAAGAGTTATGTAAGAAGTGGAATACCACAGTTAACCAGTTTCGTGTTTCTTAACTGGCTGACATAGACAGATAAATACCAGTATTTAACATGACGCGACTGTCTTTCTGACCTCAACAACCCACCAAATAGGAAACTTGATATACCTACCTTACAATTGAAATTATAGAAAGCTAACATTCTAACAAACCAATGATATAAAGAGTGTAATAATTACCAAATTCCTAATCTACACATAGATAAAAAAATTGATAAAAAGAAAGTTAGTTTCATTGAAAAATGTCTGTGCCATTTGCCGTCGTAAGGTCGCCACACTGGTGCAGAACTAGTCGAGATTAAAGGGGTGACCAGACAGTTGTAAACTAGCGTTCCCACCAAGGTCACCTTGCTTTATGTGTTTAGTTTGCGTTGCGGCTACCGCTACATGGATGTAAACCACGCGCCAACACGTGCGGTGGTTGGAAAAACGCGCCTCCCAACCAAGGGCGTTGAAGGTCATGGATTACAACTGCTGTCTACACGGATTGAAACTCGCAAGGTCACCTTGGTTGTTATGTTGTCTGTCTAGCAAGCGACCCTTTAGGCCCCTATGAAGTTTATTAAAAAATTTATTGCAATCCTTATTGAAAAAATTTTTTTTAAATGATATAAACCTGACTGTAGTCCCACCTGATGGTAAGCAGTGATGCAATCATAATAATAATCCACAAATATCACACAACGCTGTCTAGACCCAAGCCAAGCAGAGCTTGTCTTACGAGTACTAAATTGATAAACATACTAATATGTATTTCTAAATACATACATATACTAGATAAATTACACCCAGACACAGAACAAATGATCATGCTCATCACACAAACATTTATCCTGGATGGAAATCGAACCCACAGCCTCCGGCTTAGCAGTCAGGGCCACTAACCACTAGACCAACAGTCCAGTGTAATTTCCAGGCAATGCAATTTACTTTTCTCGTATCAATCAATCAATGCGGGTCAATGCGGAAGGTACACTTAATATTGGTCGCTGACGTAATCCCATTAGATTTGTACACATACGAGTACATAAGAAGTATAAAAATTTCTTTTTTATATTAAAATGTGATCATTTTGCAGGAGTATGCGGGCAGATAATTCCGTGGAACTTCCCGCTGCTGATGGCGGCGTGGAAGCTGGGTCCTGCGCTGGCCGCGGGCTGCACCGTGGTCATGAAGCCCGCCGAGCAGACCCCGCTCACCGCGCTCTACCTCGCGCAGCTCGTCAAGGTAACGACTGATTTGAGGACTGGGAAAACCCTCCATTAACCAACCTAGGAGTCTGTGAATAGGTTACTTCTAGACAAGCTTGCTCCATCGTTGGCCACATCATCGCTTACCGTTAGGTCAGACAGTGGTCAAACGCGAGCCTGTCAATAATAAAAAAGCACTATCTCCAACTACTGCAATTCTTGAACGACAAACAATCAACAGTGGTGACAAAACAGAAAAGCAATGCTGTACCTCAGAGGTAAACAACAGTAGGTATGTGCCAAAAAGTAAATTATACAGGAGAGGCAAAAACGCGCGGATAGTAACTTTAAATGTATTTTTAACATAATTGCTTTAAAGATATTGAAAGAAACTCAATTGTATTTTTTATAATTATTAGAAGGAATTATTTTGTATTACACATAATTACAATAAAGTTTAGAACAACAGTAAAGCTGGGGAGCAAACAATCTTATCATAATTTTATGTCCTATACCCGATATGTTTTTGTCATATACGATTAGATATTTCTCTTCCTAGATGTCGTAGGACTTGATGTCCTATACCATTACGTAGAACTGGTTCTTATGATTTTAACAGTGCAAAAAAAACATGTTTTTTTAAAAAGTGGAGTTACTATTGTTTACCTCTGAGGTACAGAATGAAGCTCTACGTATCCCGAAAAAACTATTCTGCTATCTTGGGCCCCGAAAGGAAGGAAAGTAAATTTAGCAAAAGAAAAAAAACAACGAAGGAGTACGAATATAATTCTTACTTTCCTCTTTACCAAAATTAATCAGAAAACGGAGGAGTAAGGAAAACATAATTTCGACTTCCCAGCAAAGACAGAACAGAGCTGGACTAATATGTACAAAGAACTGTTTACAAACTAGGGTGGACCCTGAAATAAGTCTCTGAAAGAGGAACCGCGGTCCTAGAACGCAAAGGGCAACTGATGGAACACAGGTGGTTTTTTTTTAAACGTCCTCTCGGTCCACCCAAAGCGAGAGAAGTTCTTTGATTTTTATAAAAAAAAATGATTAGAATAGAAAAACCGAGAATTTAAAAGATTGTAACATCCGTGCGAAGTTGGGTTAGATCGCTAGTGTGATGATGTCTGTATCGGTATTATTAATATAATTTTTGCAGGAAGCCGGTTTCCCCCCGGGAGTGGTGAACATGCTACCTGGGTACGGAGACGCGGGCGCCGCGCTTGTGGACCATCCTGACATCGATAAGATTGCATTTACAGGTAAACATTGATTTTTTAGTGGATACATTTCACAAGCGCGCGTCATGCGAATCTTATTTCGTTACAATAAGGTATATATTGGGATTTTTTGATACGTGTTCGTGAAATGCACACACGAATATAAACCTACGCCTGTGGGTGGGTATAACAGTACGCATAGTGACACAGAAGAAACACAGGCGGGATTTAGTTTGTAAAAGACTCTCCACTCAGAGCGAGATATTTTATTTGATGATTTCCCGTTTTGAAAATAAGATGTGGTTAGACCGCATTTTTATTTAATAGTTTACAAGTTCCAATTTAGGTCAGCATCAAGTCGTTTCTTTCAACTAGACTTTATACAAAAAAAAAAAGTAAAAAGTATTATAAAGAAGTAAAGTTTCTTTTTTGTTTATAGGAGGTAATCTCTGAAAGTACTGGTCCGTTTGCCAATTTTTTTTCACCAAATAGAAAACTGCTTTATTCCTGAGTTTCATAGGTTATTTTTCATGTACATGAGCAAAGCTGCGGGCATAAGCTAGTAATATTATAATGTTAAATTTTGTCAAATGTTGACACAGTGCATATCACTAACACGACTGCAACTGATTAGATTGACGAAGTTTAATTTACATGATGTAGAATACCATTTACAGTGCAAATATGCTTATCACTTATCAGCGTATTAGATTTTTTAAGTACTTGTTATGTAAACACGTACAAATAAGGATAACCTTATCTATAAAATGTCCATTGGAGTGCAATACAATCAATTTAAAATATCTTAGCTTATTTTTAAGCTATTGCATAGCTTCTATCGCGGGCCTTGAGCGTGGAGACCGAATCCAGAAATTCCGTAACGAAAATAACCTAACACCCCCCACTCATTTGTTTTTTGAGCGTGGTGACCGATAAGAAAACAAATGAGTGAACAATCAATCAAAATTCAATTCAATGTGTGAAAGTGTAACTTCAATTAACCTTTCGAATGTCTTAAGTTACACAGTCCGACATAAGGTAATTGTCTTTCTATTGTGTCTCTAATTACGACATTCAAAGAGTTAATATCAAAGAAAAAAAAAACAAAGGAAAAAAAATACTGCATAAATAAAATAAATAATTATAATTGCCTATGTTGATAAGAATGCTATTCAATAGCTTTACCGCGGCAGTCCCCGAGTGCCACACGTCTTTTTTTTTTTATAATTCATAAAGTTGCCAAGATCTACAAAGATGTTCTATTTTGTGTAAGTCTGAATATCTTGGAACACATTTATTGTGTTGTGCGTATAGCTAAGGAGTGGAGTTTCCTACCGGAATCTGTGTTTCCTGATAGTTACAACCTAGGGGTTAGTCAAGAGTGAAAAGGTTACTTCTAGGCCAGCGTACACCATCGTCGTCCATATTTTCGCTTACCACCAGTGGTTAAACGCAAGTCTATCCTTGGATGCATTAGCACAGTCTGTACAGTGATTATTGCCGGTTGAAAACACGCTCAAAGGGGTTCTCTGCGAGTTAGTTTCGACTCCTCTTACGCCTTCCAAAGGGTCTCCCCAGGGTTCTGAGATACAATAACCCATCGACTTATATTCTAGTGATAAACAAGCCGTTTCATGGAAACTATTTAACACGCAGCGCTAAGATAACTTTTAAAAGATACTTTTTTCGCGACCAAAATGTGTTAAGCGCCATGAATTTCGTGGCACTTACCCGTTTCGTTCAACATAGTCTATTACACAGGAGTCAACTGAAGTGAGTGTTGTGTATATCGATGCAAAAACCCATAAAAATCTAATCTAGCATGTCTCTCCCAGGTTCAACAGAAGTAGGCAAGATAATCCAGCGCAACTCAGCGGGCACAGTGAAGCGCATCACGCTGGAGCTGGGCGGCAAGTCTCCCAACATTATCTTCGCGGACACGGACCTGGAGCGCGCCGTGGAGGCGGCGCACTTCGCGCTCTTCTTCAACATGGGACAGTGCTGCTGCGCTGGTACGGATCATCTACACATATTTGACTGATAACGCAGAAATTCAGCTTCATCAAATTCAGAAAGACCCTAAAATAGTCTTTGAGTTTTTACATTAGTTGTTTTCAGTGCGAACCGAAGACTCCTGATCCTGCACAAATAATTACAAAGTTCTTCTTACTCTATATGCCCAAACCCCGATTTGTATCCCAAAAATATTAATACACTATTGTATTCGCCTTAAGAAATTAGTGACTCATCTTTGTCAACTTAACCACGCGCCTTGACCAATTAGATCGTAATAAATTAAAAAGCCTTGTTCACACTGACTAGTTGAACTAAGCCTGCAAACAGAACAGACGCATCTTTTAGCAATTTTAAAAATGAATACCACGCCTATTCATAAAAATAAAAGTGAAAATTGTGACGATTCTGATAAAATGTCAAAATAATTATTAAATAATGATATATTTTTTGCATCGCTACTTACCATCAGGTGGGATCGCAGTCAAGCACTAGTTTATCTCAATAAAAAAATTAAAAATACTATGCAATAAAAAGTTTGGTTTAATTTTTACCCCAGTATGGATCCACCTTTACTTGGCAGTTACATTGATGAGTTACTATTTTCTTAACGTGAGTAGACACTACTTATAATGATGATTTGGGCAGGTTCGCGCACATTCGTGGAGGACAAGATCTACGACAAGTTCGTGGAGCTCGCGGCCGCGCGCGCTAAGAGGCGCGTTGTCGGAGATCCTTTCAAGCCCGACACCGAGCAGGGGCCACAGGTAACATACTTGTTATACCAGACAAACGATACAAATTGGCCAAGAAAACAAGCCATTTTAGGGATGTTCAAGTGATAAATAGGTATTTTCGATATCTTATGTATTTAATTACTAAGAACAGAAAACCTAAGAATGGAAAAGGCTTAATTAATAATAGATAGGGTAAGTAAAACCACAGATACTAAAACCGAACCGAACGTTGATTATGATTTTTGGAAAACCTTTAGTAATTCATCTGAGAATAAAGAAATCAACATAATTCCATGTTCAGTAATAGAGCCTATTCAATTTCCAGATCGACTTGGAACAGCAAACTCGAATCCTTGGTCTTATCGAAACAGGCAAGAAGCAAGGTGCTAAGCTAGTCGCGGGAGGAAACCGCGCCTCGGACACCGGCTACTTTGTAGAGCCCACCGTGTTCAGTGACGTCCAGGACAACATGGACATCGCTACCACTGAGGTACGTACCATGTAATAACGTCATGTAGTCAGTGTTTCGATCGGCCCGTTTCTGACCTTGCCACTGTGAGCGGTAAGCGAAGCGCGGGGCGGCGAGCAATAAGAATGGTAAGATCAAAAGTATGAAAATGTTTGAAGCACACTACAAGACACCGCTCCTAGCACCGATGCCGCCTCGCTGGCCGCTAAGACCGAAGTCGTGACCAGGACACAAGACATGCTTCTACCAATCTGCACTGAGCCTGCGCAGTGGATTATGACATATAACTTCTTTTAAATGACATGGCCCGAAGAATTGCTAAACTTAAGTGGCAGTAAACAGGGAACATTGCTCGCAACAGAACGTCGACGGGGACGAATGGATCTAGAGTGGCGACTATTTGCCGGAAAACGCAGCGTTGGAAGGCCTCCCACAAGGTGGACCGATGACCTGGTGACAATCCGATGGATGCGAGACCCACACATGCGAGCTGTGCACGTCTTTCGGCGGAAATGATGATGATGATGAACTTCTATTATTGGCCGACTGAAAATGGTTGTAAGCATAAAAGCTATGCCTGTCATGAACTGCAGCGCCAATTTAAACAGCCAGGTTGACGACTGATGCACAGCCATAGATAGTCAGCTCAGCTACCACCTTACTGACTGACTAATATTTAAACCACAGAACTGTACTCATATATAGCTCATACCGATTTAGAGATTATACCATCATTTTTTCTTGTGAATTCCAGATCTTCGGTCCCGTGCAGCAGATCCTTAAGTTCTCGCAGGTGGACGAGGTGATCGAGCGCGCCAACAACTCGGAGTACGGGCTCGCGTCCGCTGTGTTCACGCAGGACATCGACAAGGCTAACTATGTCGTGCAGGTGAGTGACAAACGTACAGTTCTAGACATATGGGCCACTCCCAAGCGTCCCCATATCAGCCGGTCCTGAGCTTCTGACATTCTTACTCTACTTTCATATTCCTTTTGTCATGAAGACGTGGATCCACGTTTGAAAAATCTTTAACTTTGTGCTTGAAACTGATTTTGTAAATTATTCTTTGTATCGAGGCCTACTTTTCTTTGCATCGATCCTGTACTGAATGAACCTGTCTCGGCCGGTACTTATACTTATTCATATTCTTTAATGTATTTACAACTTAAAAAATAATTGGGCTTCATTTGGGTTTTCTTATGGCGGCAACGTCGTACCGTCGCAGCTTCGTCGACACAGTTTCATAGTTTTGTATTTCAGCTTTACGCCGGCGTAGTTTTTAATAAAAATTAAACCCCAATTTCATTCTCAGAGACTTCGCGCCGGCACAGTGTGGGTGAACGACTACAACGTGCTCAGCAACCAGGTGCCGTTCGGCGGCTACAAGCAGTCCGGCATCGGGCGCGAGAACGGGCCCTACGGCATCAAGAACTACACCGAAGTCAAGGCCGTCATCACCAAGCTTACTGATAAGACTTCGTAATATTGTTGCTCTCATTTTGTATATATGGAGCTCTATACTCCATTCGAAGATTAGACATTTAAACAAATTTTTTTACTGTCCGTTTACCCGATTTTGACTTCTATTCCGTAGGCATAAGGGTGGCATTAAAAGCACAAAAGTGGTTACAATACTATTTACTGCAGCCGTCATTTTTACTACCAACGCAATAAAAGTCAAAATCGGTTGAACGGATAGTAAATAAAGCTTGTTTATATGTTTAATCTGATTTCGAATGGAGTATAATTATTCTATGACGTGATTAGTAAGACATAGAGTAACCTATCATAGAAAATAATTCCGTAGTTGTTATATTGGAAATAATAAAACTCCGTATAGAAGTGAAATCACGACATTTAGGAGTTAGACTTGTGTTTATTTTTGAATGGGGTCGAACTACTTGTTTCGCTGGTATACGAAGTTTTTTTTAAAGATGTTAGGTATGCTTTATGTGTTTTTTCGTGTCATATTAGTACTCCATTTCTTGCTACTCTGTTACTAAGATTGTAGACCTAATGAACTGTTAGAATAATGTTCTCAATTTTTTACATTCATTGCATAAATCATAACATGTGAATCTGATTAGACTAAGAAATAAAAGAACTGCGTACCTCCCTAATTTTAGTCGGTTTTGCCATGTTGTTTCCAGATTATTAGAAATTTCTGCGGTGTAATGTAGTATAAAGAACTACCATGCTCTGTATTTGTTATGTTTTTCTACTTACATTAGATTTTTAAGTTCGATATCGCGTTAATGTTGTTATCGTGTAAGAGTAAGGTTAGAGAATAAGAAATACTTAATATTGTGCATTTACATCCTAAAAGAATCAAGAAATTATATTCCAAATGTCTTCCAGTATGCATATCATGTATGTATGATATAAGCACGAATTTCCATAATAGTCTATGGTGCCATTTACTGTTGCTTTGTAGTTTTTATTTTTGTAAAATAAAAAATAGCAATATAAGTACAAAGTTTTATTTTTAACAGTTAAATCTAAAATCAACCACACATTTGAGTAACAATAGTATTTAAAATGGAAACTTTAGAAATCACATTATACTCATTTTATAAATCAACTTACACTTTAGAAAATCAAAGGATCATAGAAAAGTACCAAATGAGGCAACTAATTAACCTTTGGTGTATTCAATACAATTTTAAAATATAGAAACGAAGATTTAAATACTTTAGATAGATTAAAAGTGCTAATATTAAAGTAAAACAAGGCAAGCCCTTCTTAAGGTGCATCTATTCTATAATCACAACAGTGGAATGTATTCGTGCCACTTACTCTAAATCACGTAGCCTTGCACTATAATCACTAAAAACGATACAAATTAAAAAACGGAAACATTATAAAAATACAAGAAAACCTATGAAAATATCTTTGGGTTTTCTAAATGCGCGTACAAACTGGACGGATGAGTAAAATAGTTTACTTTACTGTGATAATATTAATATCAGCGACATAATCACGATTTATCAATAAAAGCATAATACAACAATCTAACAACTTTGTACTTGTCAAACTGGATATTTCGAATACGATCGGTGAAGAAGAAAATAGGTTCTTCCGATTCCTCATCATGCAGTATTGCAATTTGTACTTATGGCTTCAACATTAGTGTTAAAAACTAATCAAAAAATCTTAATTCCGGATCAACAGAATTAATCAGTCCATATCATCGTTTAGATTCGAGAGGTTTTCTTCGGATATCTTCGGCAAGCAGCTAGACATTGGAGACATTCCATTCTTCACGCTTGCGAGGTCTTCTTCTATCGTCCTCTCAAGTAGTTCGAAGTCATCGTTCTCCGATTGGCACTTGAGACATTCGTCGGATGAAGAGTCCTGGTAGCACAGCACGTTCTCAATGTTGACCTCAACTTCGTCGTTCCTGTCGCACGTCGGTAAGGACGGGCTACTGTTGCTGAGAGCTCGAGATTCTACGTTCAGTCGCGGTACAGTCGGTATGAATATTTCAGATTTGGGTCTTATTTTGATGTTGGATGGTTTCTGTTTACGAGCGAGTTGGGTTTGTGGTCGTTTTTCTTTGGGGAATATGCGCTGGATCCTCTCTTCGACAAGTGATATGCTTCGTTTGAAGACGACAGTGTCCTGGGAGCGCTGGTCTCGCATGCAGCCGTCGATGGCGTCGCGGGACTCGGTGTCGGAGTTGTCGCAGCGGAAGTAGATGGTGTCGCAGCCGTTCTCCTGCTTGACCTTGATGAGGCAGCAGTCATCCTCCTTCTCGCACAGTATCTCGTGCAGGGAGCCGTGCAGCGGTATCAGTTTCACTTTACCGCCGAAGTTCTCCTGCATCGTTGATAGGTCGTCGTCTATGTATAAGTCCTCGGTACTTCTAGCTTCCTGTTAGCAACAGAAAAAAAATTATTAGAAATACCTTCCTTCTCATATATTGAAGCCGTAAATTAAAACAAAAAAAATGTTTGGGATTGGTGGAGTGTCGTTTCAGTAACTTACTAGCACCAGCTTCGCCCTGGGATCAAATTTTTGAAATTTTAAGTTCATCGCAAACAGATAGACAGACGAGGTGGGAGATTGTTTTATACTAAATAAGGATTCGTATGTCCCTCTTTCTAAAGTTAGACACGTACGAGTAGGTATGCACTTTTGTTGTATGTATGTACATGTTTACGAGTACTGTACTAACGCAGGTCTTACCTGTAAAGCATTGAAAGCCTGGCACCGCTTCAAAGAGCTAACATGAACATCATCAGTGAGCGTGTCTTCCATGGACTGGTTCAGTTTCTCCTTAGTACACGTCAAATTGCTCGTACTATTGTTATTGCCGTTATCACAGATAGTGACGTTCACGCAGTTGTCTAGAACTTGCAAACTGTTCTCTCCTGAACGTGTAAAAGTAATTTGTAATAGAGGTTTGTTATTCCCGTTAATTTTGACTCGAGAAAACGATTTTATAGGTTCTTTTTTTGAAGCTCTTATGTCTTCGTTATTATTTAAAGACTCCATGATATTCGCGACTCCTTTGTTCACGATATCTTCGTTCTTCGACACGGTAGAACTCTCGTCGGATATTTCTTGCAGTAGGTGTTGAAATTCTTTGCGTATCATGTCTCTGATAAATTCTTCGATGTTCCTCGTGTCAGTTGATTGATCGATCTTTAGTTCGGATTTTTGGCTTTCATTTATTGTTCTGCAATAAAAGTAGTTATTTTAATTAGCAAATATCCCTTAAATTAATTAACAAAAACCGAAATGCAAAAAGCCAACGTCACGCGGTGTTCCCAGGCGGTCACCCATCCAAGTACTGACCGCGCCCGATGTTGCTTAACTTCGGTGATCGGACGAGAACCGGTGTATTCAACGTAGTATGGACGTTGGCGAAAGCAACTCTAAAAAACATGGTCTATTGAAATGGACCCCACAGAAAATGATGTGTAAAATAATATTACCTGAAGTCCAGTTCAGCATTGCGGTGTTGAAGTTCAGGGCTGCGGCGCTGTAGTTCAGGGCTCCGGTGTCGTAATTCGGGGCTTCGAGAAAAGTTGACGCTCTTAGCTATTACGTCCCGCGCTTGACAAAATTGCTCCCATCCTGTAAAACATTTTATATTATTTTCGAGTATAAACGCTCGCAACAACGAGCGTTTATCCTAATTTAGTAATTCTTTAGACATATTGATAAAATTACGCCCAAAAAGTAAAACAACCGTGTAAACATAAACTTCCATTTGTGTAATATTTCGTTTCACTTAATTTTCTGAAAAGGATTGATTCTTAAGAATTTGACTGGGAAGAATGCGAAAAATATAAGAAATAAACAAATTAAACTTACTTTTAAAACAGAAGTCCTGCTTATGTCAGTGTGTATAAAAACAGAGTTTGATTAGTATACAATTTAGAAATAAAAGCCTCATGCAATTTATAAGTTTTTATTGTGTTACCAACACCATGCTAATGAAACTAAAAACATGCAGAGTTAAAAAGACAATTACTATGGTCTTTACAACATAAGTAACCATAAACGTACCCTTTTGGGTTGTGCGGCGGTCGGGTAAAATAGGGTAGGATTTCTAATCTACACATGCACTAGCGTAACTATGTCGTCTGAGGGCCGAGGCAAATTCATTGAATGGGGCCCCAGAAGTGACGTTGTGTTTACATATAATACACAATTTAACTTTAGTAAATTAAAAAAAAATAGGTTGGGTTACTTCTGACCGCAGCCTCTCGGACTGGAGGCCCCGTCGGACCAGCAGTGTTAAGACTATTATTCACATAGGATTAACAAAACAATGTCCCTATACATTAGATTGTTAATCCAATGTATAGGCCCTACCTACATTACTACCTATTTGAATTTTGGCGCTGCGGCCAGCGCTGCTCTTAAGCGCACAGAACAGCACGCCTAGTGCTCCATGTCATTTTGCCAGCCATGCCACCCTATAATTCTGTCACTGTTATTCGCGAACCTCATTTTTTTTTTTATTCTAACGCGGTTAGCTAATTGCGGTACACTTTTTTCGTACACACCCGTATATGAAAAGTGTATCGAATTTTAATTTGCTTACACAATTTTTATTGTTGATTGGTTTGCGCTTGACCGCTATCTTACCTATATTTTTTACTATAATCGTATTACAAAAATACCTACCTAAAAGTAGATTTTTATTTTGTATAATATGTTAAGTCTTCAAACAAAATTTATGTTTGCTTTAAAAGCGTATAAGAAACTGTTTTCCCCAAGTACGAGTAATTTAAATGGTATTATTTAGTGGCGACTGACCATTTTTTCCGTTGTTAGGTGAAGCCGGACGCGTGCGATATATTTTTGAACCTGGTTTCTTCGTGTTCAACTGCGGCAGAGATTTCTGTAGCGTATCAACGCAGTGGGACGCCGGCTTTACCGCTGCTATTTGGCTCCTGAAATAAAATTCGACGATACGAATAATCAGACAAAAACATTACCTTTAGCAAAAATTATTCCTGCAATTAGAGTTTTTTTTTACAAAAAAAAAAATCAAATAACAACTTCAAGCAGTGTGTTCTGATGTTGCTTATAACATGCGATTGGGTGAGAATTGTTGTAGTCAAATTAGTATGGACGTTGGCGAGTGTTCAGTAAGACAGTTTACTCGTATTATCAGATGCATAAGGTGCTAAATTGTACATTTATAGACGCTCGGATGGTTTAGAGTGCAGTCACGTGCAAGTATCTGTTTGTGTTTTACGACATTTAATAATACCTAAGTCTATTAAAATCATTAGGAAAATCAGTGCTCTACCCTCCTCTTAGTTAACGCTTATCTTTGGTAATAAAATTCATTATTTAATACCACAAAAATACCTTTTGCTTATTAATACCTTTTGTCCATTTTGATATTGACTTAAATTACAGGCAGTATAATGATATTAAAATTTAACATTATTCAAATGTTATTTGTTTATTAAAAGAAGTGTACTGTAACAAAAAGCCAACGTCACGCGGTGTTCCCAGGCGGTCACCCATCCAAGTACTGACCGCGCCCGATGTTGCTTAACTTCGGTGATCGGACGAGAACCGGTGTATTCAACGTAGTATGGACGTTGGCGAATGTTACTCCAAAATATTCCCGTATTATCTGCCCTATCTATAGACCAATGCAAGTAGAAGATTTTTTTAAAACTTTGAACTATTGTCAGTGTGTCAAAGTGCATGCGAGGGCATTCCAAATGAATCCATAGGGTCTTTTTACGTAGCATGGCATATGACAGCAAAAGAAGTGTACTGAAAAAAAAACAGCCAACGACACGCGGTGTTCCCAGGCGGTCACCCATCCAAGTACTGACCGCGCCCAATGTTACTTAACTTCGGTGATCGGACGAGAACCGGTGTATTCAACGTGGTATGGACGTTGACGAATGTAGTGCTAAAATGTTCCAATAAAAGTAACCCCATTATTTATGGCTTTTCATACAAAGCAGGAGTACTTTCAATAAGACCTTTATTGTCAAAAGTTCATATTTGCTTGCGAGGGCGTTCTTGATTTTACTCGAGGGGTCGTTTGATGTCATATCAGAGTGATGTCAGCAACCTTTTTTTTAACAACTTAGCGCTTTATGACATTCATATTAAAGCACTTTTTTTAATGCCATTTCTGCTTCCAGTTGTAACAAACCTCAAGAAACACGAGTTTTGAGAAACAAAAAAAAGAATTTGCAAAAAGCCAACGTCACGCGGTGTTCCCAGGCGGTCACCCATCCAAGTACTGACCGCGCCCGATGTTGCTTAACTTCGGTGATCGGACGAGAACCGGTGTATTCAACGTAGTATGGACGTTGGCTATAGCAATGCTCAAATAGTCGGCCAGTACAAATGCGATGACGTCATAACTAACCTGTTATCTTCAGGCAAGGACATTGACCGGCAGGTTTTACGATTCGCTTCGTAGATCCACCTCTCGTGTATCGCGACTAGTGGTTTCACGTTAACGCTTGCGAGGATATCCTCTTCGACTTTATACTTGAAATGGTTCCGATCTTGGTTGTTTGACTTTAGAGAACAAGACATGCGGTCTCTAACTTCGTCACATTTCGGCGAGAGGAAATCTTGAGGTGGATTTACTCTGTAAAAATAAAAGCATCTCATGAGCTTTCATTGTCAGTTAAAGCATATTACGACAAAAAACCCCTTGTACTAAGAACGTCATTTAGCGCCATCTATGATTCTATAAGTGAATCACAATGGATGTCGCGACACTGTTTTCTCGCTAGTTCCAATTTCAGCCGCAAGTTGGGGTAGCGCTACCGGTTCAGTCTAGCTACGCGATCAACCTCCTTGTATTTTCTGCGGCCCTAGTACTCTCGACTCGGGAGCCGAGTCGTCGGTCGTTGCCGTGTCGAACGGTGAACCCGAGAGGCGAGTTTATCGATGTGCTTAGCTAACAGTCGCTGTTTGTTACTAACTTGTGAGAAAAGCGGCTTGGACAAATACCAAATTTTTTATTGATTTTACTAACATTTTCTTGTAGTCGTATTTTTCAATTTTACTTAATTAATTTGTTTGCTAAATTATTTAGTTGCTCTCTTGTTACAGTTGCCATCACGGATCTTGAGCGGTTGCGCAGAAGTCAAATATTCTGTCTCTTTAGTGGTGCGAAGTGAGCCGCGGGAGCGGGGAGTGTCAGTGATTGGCTCGCCGCGCCATCGCGTCATAGACGTCACTCCTAATTCGTTCCCTGCGTTGCTGTATGTATTAATGTATCTAATAACGAAGACGATTGGCTCGCCAATGTATGGAATGCGCAAAGCGATCCCCACTCTGTCGCCGAGCGCTCAAGATCCGAGATGGCAACTGTATATAGGTTTGACATTTTCATTATCTATGCATGACGACGTCATTAAAGCTATAATGCTGGACTCTCAGTTAAGTGCTATAAGTACGTGATTTTTGCAAAAAGGATGCCAACGTCCATACTACGTTGAATACACCGGTTCTCGTCCGATCACCGAAGTTAAGCAACATCGGGCGCGGTCAGTACTTGGATGGGTGACCGCCTGGGAACACCGCGTGACGTTGGCTTTTTTGCATTTTCAATAGAAATATCGATTAACAAACAGCACAATTAGTTTCTATTAAAACTCTTTAAATAATATCAAGAGGACATTCTTTTTTTCATCGACAATGGATTAGTACCAAAAAGTATGGCGGATAGCGGTAGCGGATTACTTACACACTGTCAAGCAAATTAAAGTAAAATATAATTACTTGATTACCGAATTTAAAACCCTTGCGTAATTGATAACGGTATTAAATAACTTTTAAAAAAGAAACATTAAAATTATGAATGTAAGTATACAATATTCGACAACTGATTGTCGGTAAAAAAAGGACGTCCATTAGATTTAAAAATCTTATAAAATACTAAAATAGCTTTCTACTTTCAAAAAATATGCTGAACTAATAATAAAAACTTTCAAAAACAATAAAAACTGCAAAAAGCCAACGTCACGCGGTGTTCCCAGGCGGTCACCCATCCAAGTACTGACCGCGCCCGATGTTGCTTAAACTTCGGTGATCGGACGAGAACCGGTGTTTTCAACATGGTATGGACGTTGACAGTCTCAAGGCTGAATTACCCGACTACTATCAAACTTTAAAAAATGACGTCATATGCCTAATGAAACAGGGAATTTTATGAAAGGAACAGTAATTACTTTGATGATAAAGAATCAGTCTGTGATATCGAATTTAAAAACGTAAGATAAAACACTATTTACTGAGTTGATTTTTTTATCGACAAAGACGCCCAACTATAAGTTTTATAGATAAAGGAAAAATAACACATACATACATCTATATTTTGTAGCTTCTGTTAACGCGAAGGGTTGGCAGATTTGAAATGCATCAATGCCGCGCGGTTAACCCACAAATTATGCGTTTAGTATAGTATTATAGTTTATTTAGTAATTACAGAAGATAAGGCCGTAAATCCCTTTCCTATTTTATAATATAAGAGTATGTTTATGATTATATGTGTAAATAGACTATAAGGTACAATGGGGTTGACGTATCCGTGTGGATAAATTGAGGATAAAAAACCCCTTAACAATAAAGAAGAAAAAAAAATCAATGCCGCGTCAATACTTTTTTAATATTTGTAGGCAATTACAGAGGATGAGTCACTTGACGACTTTTCGGAAATAAATGGAATGAGTGTTTTTGGTAAGTATATCAATGAATGAGTGTCATTGATTTTTGTGAGTGATCTTTGATGACATCTATTGAATTTTTTATTTACATATGTTTTAAATTTTTTTTATTGGATACAAAAAACAGTTACATGCTAGAGAAAATATACAAAAAAAAAGCTTAAAACCAGATATTTAGTAACCAGATGTTGAGTAAAATCATCAAAGTCATTTGTAATATTATGTAGTTAAGTCTGCATCAGTTCATCTAACGCAAGAAACATGCAATGCCCGCGCTATCAAGTCGAAAATTACCATGCGGCAGCAAAATCATAAAATGTCATTAATTTAAAAACTAATTTCTGGCATTCATTTCTTTACAATTTTGCCTTTTTTTGACATTGTTTTCCCCGAGGAATCTTCAGTAATATACAATCTAACAGGTAAATATCCAGACTGCAGTTACTATTTAGAAAATTCAAAGATATCTCATAAGGCTCGGCCACGAAAGTAACACCACGCTTGAGGCGTAAATTCGCTACAAGCGTAATATCTCAGCGCTAACTAATTTGTATCTAACTTCGCTGCTGCTTGCAGCGCTACTTTGTGGTCTCGTAGATAGTATACATACATTTGTTTTTGACGATTGACGCTGACGCTTGTAGCACAAGGCGAGTTTTTTTGGAGCGTCGCATTTCGTGGCCGTCGGGTTAGGGTGATTTATTATCGTGCAGTTTTGATCCCCCGCACGATTTACTCCCGCTAATGTCCATTTTCATACAAGTATTTATTGCTGTGTGGAATACGCACGCAGGACGCATTTTTTTGCACTTTTTAATTTTCTGCATACGGGGCGATTCCGTATGCATAATGGAAGTTAAAAACACCCTTAATATATTTTAAAAAAGTTCTTACTTTATTAGTCCAGTAAAGCTGTCTCGAATTACAGTGTCGATACTCTCTGGCGAGCCGTTAACTGGCGTTGTTGGTTGTTGCTGGTCACTGTTATCCAAATTGTTGGCAGCATTATTACCTGAAGTGTTCATTGGCGTAGTGGCCGGGTTGGAAAATATGTCCGTCGTGTTTTTGAGATCTAGAAATGAAATGGTCAATGATTTACATGACTATAGTAGAGCAGAAGGATTGGAAAGAGAAAGGTATTGAGCTAAAGTTTTTAGTTTCTACTAATATTGTAAAGAAAAAAAAAAATAGTGTCATATCTTCCTGCCCTTGTCCCATGTTACTTGGGGTCGGTGCATCATGTTTATTTCTTTCATTGTGTCCTGTCAATCGTCACACTATCACGGGCTCTCTTTAATATCATACAAAATCCAATAATTTTTTTGTTTTCCTCCTCCCTCCATCCATCCACGAAATGTAAAGAGAACAAATATTTGCAAATAGTAAAAGTATCATAGAGTGCTACTTTTTTATCTCAGAAAAATTCGAGATTAGAATGGGGTAGGCCATGGGAGCGAAGTCGCGCGTTACTTTGACAACATAATATTTTTTTTTTACATAAAAATACAACCAACTTCAATACAAAAAATACTAAAAAGTGCAAAATAACTTTTGGTTTCAGATTGTTTCTTCGATATTTAGCACATACTTCCAAAATTGAAAGTTATTTTGCACTTTTTAGTATTTCTGTTTTCTAATCAGTTATATTATTTGTAAAAAGTTTTAAGCTATTGCATAGCTTCTATCGCGGGCCTTGAGCGTGGAGACCGAATCCAGAAATTCCGTGACGAAAATAACCTAACACCCCCACTCATTTGTTTTTTGAGCGTGGTGACCGATAACAAAACAAATGAGTGAACAATCAATCAAAATTCAATTCAATGTGTAAAAGTGTAACTTCAATTAATATCAAAGAAAAAAAAAACAAAGGAAAAAAAAATTCCGAATAAATAAATAAATAATTATAATAATTGCATAAGTTGATAAATGCAATAGCTTTATCGCGGCAGTCCCCGAGTGCCACACGTATTTTTTTTACACCTTTTACTTATTCTATAGTAAGATACCTTTAGAACCATTACAAATGGGCCTTTTAAATTTTATATCCCTATATTTCTTCAGGGTTGCATCATCAGATCCAGATCACGGGACCACTTGGAAAGTATTTCCTTTCAAACAAAAAGAGATCTTTAGAAATCGGCCCAGGAGTCTTCGAGTAAATGTGGAACAAATACATAAAAAAAAGATACCGACGAACTGATAACCTCCTCCTTTTCTGGAGTTGGTTAAAAATATTTTAATCGAGTAGTCATGATTTCCTACCTTGTTTTTCTGGCGACACCGTATCTTCATTACTTTTTTCTGTGGCCCTCAAATCTCCAGATAGCCACGCATTTTTTCGAAGTTTATTACTGCGAGCAATAGGCGTAGTCGGTAAACTGTAGTTCTTTATATCAAAATTGTAAGACGATTTCTCATTACTGTTTCTATCTTTTAGCAGTGGTTTGATTGGATCAAAGTTGAACTCAGGAACTTTTATGTGAAGAGGTTTGTATGACTTAGGAGTGAAGCTTCGACTGAGTTTGGTGTTTGGGCGCTCAACGCTTTGGTCATTCGCATTGTCGTCATTCGCAAAGTTAACAGTACGGTTCGGACTGAAAATGCTGCAGTACTCTGTAGAATCACTCCTATGTAAACTACCTGGGGTGTCCATATCTTTGATTCTTGCTCTTAGTTTAGCTATAGGGGTAGAACAAGCACTGGTGAAGTCTTTTTCTGGTATATGTTCGTATCTAATTAGTGGTGTATGATCGTTTTGATCATCGTCGGAGATAAAGCATTTTTCTGCCACGGACATAGTGTTAGTATGTGAATTTCTTATAGTCTCGTAGAGGGGGCTGGCGTCGCTTTTGCTGCATTCTTTCTCGCTTTCTGTGGAACTTTCTTGAGCGTTATGGATAACGGCTTTGTGTTCAACATGCTGTGGGCTTACACAGTCGGAGTCGGTAGGAGATGTAGTGTCCCAGGCTGTCGAACTGAATGTCGACCTTTTGTGGGTTAAGCGAGCCGGGATAATTATGTAGCCAAGATCATCCAGATTACGCTGTAAAATAAAAAAATAGTTTTAAGAATGGAAGATAATTCGGTAAAAAAAAATTTATACATTAACAATTTTTACAATTCATGATTCCGCAAAAAGCCAACGTCACGCGGTGTTCCCAGGCGGTCACCCATCCAAGTACTGACCGCGCCCGATGTTGCTTAACTTCGGTGATCGGACGAGAACCGGTGTATTCAACGTAGTATGGACGTTGGCGAATGAATCAACGAATTTTACATCCAAATATTGCAAGAGTTTACTAATGACATTATTCAATAATCCGCTTTATTCTTAGAATAATTAGGTGCTAAATCGTACAAATATTAACACACAATCGGGCCCCTCCTCTACACACGAGCGTGCTTACGTAAGGGTTCTTTTGCATTTTCACTAAGCCACTAACAAAGGGCTTTATTTATTTTGAAAAATTAACCATAGTACTATGATAACTTTCAAAAATTAATACAGTGTAGCAAATTCATAATTCAAATTCTGAATTGATAATTTGAATTATTTTATGAGTCAGTGTTTCGAATAGGCATAATTGTGAAAATTAGGCTAAAAGTCTATTTTGTAATATCATCACAAAATTCTCTCCTTTAAAACAACAACGATAATAAGACTTCTCTTCTTGGAGATAATAATACTTTCTTTCTTTTTTTCCTTTGATTGGAGTTGATAATAGAATAGATTGAATAAACTTTATTGTACAGCAAAATAGTAACAAAACTTGAGCTTTAGAATAAAGAATTATTTTTAGATAGTAATTGTGTATTGTGTCAAAACGCAAAAAGCCAACGTCACGCGGTGTTCCCAGGCGGTCACCCATCCAAGTACTGACCGCGCCCGATGTTGCTTAACTTCGGTGATCGGACGAGAACCGGTGTATTCAACGTAGTATGGACGTTGGCGAATGAAACAACGAATTTTACATCCAAATATTGCAAGAGTACTAATAACATTATTCAATAATACGCTTTATTCTTAGAATCATTAGGTGCTAAATCATACAAATATGAACACACAATCGGGCCCATCCTCTAAACACACGAGCGTGCTTACGTAAGGGTTCTTTTGCATTTTCACTAAGCCACTAACAAAAAGGCTTTATTTATTTTAAAAAATTAACCATATTACTATGATAACTTTAAAAAAATAATACAGTGTAGCAGAATCATAATTCAAATTCTAAATTGATAATTTGAATGATTAGAGTCAGTGTTTCGAATAGGCATAATTGTGAAAATTAGGCTATAAGTCTATTTTAACCGACTTCTAAAAAAGGAGGAGGTTCTCAATTCGGATGTTTGTATTTTTTTTTTTATGTATACGTATGTTCGCGCATAACTTCGTCACTTGCCAACCGATTTGAAAAATTATTTTTTGTTGGAAAGGGTATACTTCCCAAATGGTCCCATAGTCACCAAGTCGGGATCTGATGATAGAATCTTGGTGAAATCGAGGGAACTCCTCAAATATTATAGGCAACTATATAGTTCTTTTGGTATTTTCATCAAAGACAAAACATGACATTTGATGAAGTGAAACTGGTGAAGAAGACCAGAAATGGCCAAGGGAGGTTCATACTCACACAGATCTCACAATGAACATAGTTATGTGACTTCGATAATACAAATAAATTAATAGTTCTGAATAGGTATGTTGAAAATGGTATCATCAATGTGACCTGATGATGATGATGGAGCCGGAAGGTAGACACGGTAACTTCATAATAAAAAAATGTATCCTAGCAGGGTTTGAGTTAATTGGAATTGTCATGAGAAAAAGGTACTCTGGCTGTAAGTGTATTACAACTAAAAAGTAAGTCGGTTATATTTTTTTGGAAAAAGTTTTTTGTGTAATATCATCACAAAATTCCCTCCTTTAAAACAACGACAATAAGACTTCTCTTCTTGGAGATAATAATACTTTCTTTCTTTTTTCCTTTGATTGGAGTTGAGAATAGAATATATTGAATAAACTTTATTGTAAACCAAAATAGTAACAAAACTGTTGAGCTTTAAAATAAAGAATTATTTTTACATGATATACTCATAAGGAATTGTGTCAAAACGCAAAAAGCCAACGTCACGCGGTGTTCCCAGGCGGTCACCCATCCAAGTACTGACCGCGCCCGATGTTGCTTAACTTCGGTGATCGGACGAGAACCGGTGTATTCAACGTAGTATGGACGTTGGCGATGGCACTACAAAATTAACAGGTTTGTATCCTCATCATGTCATCAAATACCATAATTATGTATATGTTTATACTAAGTTATTAAATAAGTACATTTCTAACATTATTATTAATAACAATTATTATTTATTAATTATAATTATTTTAGTTATTAAATAAGGGTTTTATTTATTTATTTTATTTGGGTGGCTTGCAGCTAACAATACAAAATATAATATAACAATAAGGTAGATCACGAAGAGCCATTAAAAAGTCACACATAATAAGGGAGTATTGTGGATAGTTACGATTATAGAAGTAATTGAGATACATAAAGTTTGGTAGGTAGATAATGTAGAAGACAATAATGTAATGCAATTACAAAATACTGCTTTTAGATTAGACATAACAATGTTTATGGATGCCAAGCTGCTTGTAAAGAGATCAACTGAGGTGTGTTCTTTGTCTAAATTGTTAAATGCTTGTTTAATTTGAGACTATTCACTTGATTAAAAAAATAATAATAATCATTATTTTTTTTTATGAAATTACATTATCATATTTACCTACTCACCTCAAACAAACATGTATACTTTCTATTTGTAAACCTATGATAAGGATTTGTTGGATAATGATCGCTTGTCCTTGTATCACAGTTAACAGTCCATTTAAAACTGCAAGTGCTGTTTCGTGAAACATTTTTACATAAAAATCTGCACTGTAAGTAAAATCAGCCTTTTAAATGATTCCACAGTTCTTTTTTTACAATAACAATTTTAAACAATCTCATCTTCGGGGAAAAACTAATTAATTAATTGATTTATTGGAATTTACAATCTTTTGCAGTTTGTGATAATTGTATTGTTGGATAAAAATACACGTAATTTTGCTGTCAAATTCATTGAAAATTATTGACATACTTATTGTATAAACGAACTTAAACTCTTTCTGAAGACCTCAAGTAGGAAATCAAGTAGGCAATGAATACATTAAAAAAAAAAACTTTGAAGTTAACCAATTGTGGTAAAGTTCAAGTTTTTTTAGGTGTTCTTTCGTTGGAGTTAGGAAAAACACTTGTCTCCAAAACAAAGTATCCATAAATAATTTAAATGTTTTCACAATGTTAAGTAGATAATACGTCTCGTTAGAAATTACTTATCAAGAAGCAAAAAGCCAACGTCACGCGGTGTTCCCAGGCGGTCACCCATCCAAGTACTGACCGCGCCCGATGTTGCTTAACTTCGGTGATCGGACGAGAACCGGTGTATTCAACGTAGTATGGACGTTGGCGAAAGTTAAATCAATATTTTCGGTCACTATCAAGTTTGTGACGTCATTATATTATGTAAAATAAGATAAGATCTGGGTTAAGTTTAGTATAATCACTTTGGGAGCAAAAAGTACTGTATATTTTCAAATCCTCGTCTGGCAAGACTCAGCTCGATCAGTAGCTGGAGGCAGGAGCGTCTGGGAAGGGAAGTGGCGCGATGCATTGGCCGGGATATACTTGGGCAAAGCAGGGTAAATACGCTAAACGTCGGCCTCCCCTCAAACTTCGGCCGTCTGTACATTTTCAGCTTGCATTCATTCAAAAGGTAATTAGTGTCAATTTTGCTTCTCGAATTGCAAACTTAGTTCATACTCTATACGTACAAACCGTTACTATCCGATTTCGTCACTTGCTCTTCTCATACTGAGCGTCAGTAGCGATTGCGCCGTTGAAGCGTCAAATTCGCATGTAAAGTAGCTTACTTGAAGTGAATACTCACATTTCGGGGATTGATATTACAACGTTAAGACATTTATTTATTTTTGTTTTAAGCTTTATTATCACTAAAGGGTTACTTTTACTATATTTTAAGATAGTTTTTTCAACGTTTTGCGTATATTTTTCAGGGCAAAATAGGAGGCCGCCATTAGGGTAACAGTTTTGATTTAAAACCGGATTCTCGCCCGTGGTCGACTTAAAGTAAATGCAATCTGCTTTATAAATTCCAATTGTACCAATTCCGTTGGCTTAACAATAGAATTTGCAAAGCTTATAGACAAATAAATCTATTTTACGTTTAATCGCCAAATAACGGCCGGGGTGATATTAGTCGAATCTCGAGAAATAAGGGCCGACATTAGAAATACAAGGTGCAGTTTTAAAACTGCACAATATTTCAGGAGGTTGTAATAAAACTCATAAATAATCATATAAAAATACGATACCTGGTCAATAATCAGTAAAACTTGTTATTTTATTTTTTTAATTTTAACCGTTTTTCAGAATAACTCTCTAAATAAACTTCTTAAAAAAATACAGAATCACCCGTTGCGATTTATCGCACGCCGTGTCACTGTGTGTGTGAGTGCATCAACCTGTACGAGGCTCCGCCCACTTATTTTACGAAATGAATAATTTAACCTTAGATGTAGATCGAATTCGATGATCATAATGTACATTAATGTCTTAAATTTCGCTATTTAATTACTCGCTTTTAAGCATCATCACAATGTGAAAATCTTTTAAAAGTCACGTTGACGTCGCGTCGATAGGTACTTACGTATCAGCTGATGAATAAAATGTTAGGCCGAGATCAATAAACCTTATGAGGCGTCCGTGCCTCCGTCCGTAGGTATCATAGAGCGCGCGCGCTCGAGATTTAGATACGCAGTGGTACATGAACGTACCTACCAGACGCAGTGTCATTCTCAAGGTCAGTTTTCCGTAATAATTTCGTTTTTATTTGTAGATTAAATTGGTGGATGTGAAATTTCCCTTCGTACTTTTTAATGGGCTGAGGACCGACAAAAAACACTTCAAGATAATTTGTGCTATTTACGTAGATAGGTAGGTTTTTAAGTGATTTATCTTGCCTGTTAGGTAGGTATTTTTACCGTAGTTAAAATTTTTAAATCAATTTATTTACACTAATCAAATTGATTCGGCTAACAACGTATTTACAAATGACTTTTTATGTACTTAGTAATAAAATAAAATAAATACCTAAGCAGGTACTTATGTTACCTGGAGGTGTTGTTCAAACAGGCAGCAGTCTAGCACGACGTTGCTGATTTTCTTTTAATTTCGTAGCACAAACACATTCGTTTTAAAGTGTCGAAAGCACTAATCACTAGTGATCACCTTTTCACGTAACGTACTTGCCGACCGTAGTGAGGAAACCAAACCGTAGACCAGCATCCCGCGTGCTGGCCCGTGGCTCTCGCTTGAAGTATTCCAGGATATTTTCCTGTAAGGCGACAAGCAGGCCTTCGTTGCCGCGACCGTCAGCAAGCCGGGGAACGCCGAATCGTCGAAACTCGCGGAGTCTTTGCGTAGCAGCCAGTATTACCCTTTGAGATGGACGTTACGATGTTTCCACTGATAGCATACAAGCGGACTATCTCCACCAACTCTACATTGGAGTATTGGTCTGTCATCTTTCATCACTAGATACCGCAACCGTTAACCGAAGGCGCTGTGGGCGAATATTGCAAGCGCGTGTATGCACACGTCGGCGACGTCAGTTACACTAAACATGATCGATTGATCGATGGCGCGGGGGCGTGGCTAGGGTGTGTCGTGCGGGAGATTATTGGTGCTTTACGTTGCGTGTATGTGTGTGAAAGCGCGGTTTAAATAATGGTGCGTTTGTGTGTGTGAAAGCGCGGTTATAAGGGAGGTATCAGACTAGCAGAGTTTATAAAAAAGGTAGTTCACACATACCGATTTCCATATATAAGAAAAAAAATACCTACTCATTTTATTATTGATTCGGGTCGAGAATCACTAACATAATTACCTCCTGAATTTTTTTGCACCTTTAAAACTGCACCTTGTATTAAAGAGCGTAATGTCGACCAGCTTCGAATTCGAGCGCCACACAAAAAATACTTTTATGTTTTTTCATTGATTGGTTAGTCATTTTTAATGTATTTATCAAAGTTATTTTCTCAAAATGAAATATTTGCTATTATAGTTTATTAATATTGTAAAGAAGTTAAGTTTAAATGTAGGAGTTGACAATATTGAAGACATATTTATGGTAGCTTTATGGTTCGGGACTTGCTATCTATTAAACCCTCCTTATTAGCTTAAAAAATATAAATGGTTGGTGGTGAATCTTTATTGTACCAAAAAACTGCCTTTGATAAATATTAGACAACTGGGTAGTTTAATAATATATATGTATGACCAAGCACAAGCACTTCGGGAGCGTTCGAAAAATGAGTCGGTTGCACAGGGCAGAGTAAATTTCAGCACGATTGTAAAAATATGAAATATGAATGACAAGGACAGAATACCACTGCTCACCAATAATTTATCATTAACCTGAACTTTATAAAATAAACTTATACAAAATATTAAAAAGTTACCAAAATAATGGTTAGAATAAATAAATACAAAAAGCCAACGTCACGCGGTGTTCCCAGGCGGTCACCCATCCAAGTACTGACCGCGCCCGATGTTGCTTAACTTCGGTGATCGGACGAGAACCGGTGTATTCAACGTAGTATGGACGTTGGCATTCGCTCAACCCAATTTTACTTTCACTATCATGTTACATGAAGAATTTTGTATTAAAAGTTTTTACCTTCACATTTTGAAGTGTACTCTGCAGCATTAACAGATCTATTCGCTCATGACGCTGTAGTGTTAGTCCAGATTCAAGTAGGGAGAGTAAACATCCTGGATAAGTGCCATCCTTTGGTAGTGGTATGCCCGTTTTCCATAATGTGTACTGTTCCTTTAGTTTCTCGTGAGTGAAATTCTTCCATGGTATGGCAGCTGTGGAAAATAAACAACAAAACGACTGGAGATGTCTTATGAAAACCATCAACCATCTGTTGAGGTAGTTAACTAAATGTAAACAATCTTATCATGTCTTTTATCTAAAGAATTGTCTAAAAATTTCATCTATATTTTATAAAAAAAATTACAGTTAGGTATTTACCTAAACCAATTTTAGGTAAGTAATTAATTAAATTAAAACAATCTTTGTATGCCTTTTATACGATTTATTTTAAATAAAAATAAATATCAAGATTGTTTACGTTTAGTTAACTACATAAACAGATGGGAGTATAAAGAAAGGGTGACTGGTAATTAGTGTACGATACTTAAACACGTGATTGTGCTCATGATAACCAACAACTTTTACTATGGGAACAAACCTGAAATCGATATTTTCTCGTGATTTCGGCTTTGCTCCCATAATAAAAATTGTTTGTTATCATGAGCACAACCACGTGTACACCGTGTGTGTCGTGTGTGTGTGTGTGTGTATCGTACACTAATTGCCAGACACTCTATATACTAAAAGCCTAAAAGAAAGGATTTTTAATTGATATAAATTAAGTTAGCAAAAATGTAAACGATTACACATAATTTACAAGTTTGATATGGGCACAAATATTGCTATACCAACAGAAAACTATTGCCGAGTGCCACAAACCCTCCTTTTCATCCCTCACGCTCTGGGTGCAGCGAGAGGGAATGGCAAGACTTTTACCAACTAAAACCCGCCTATGTTCCTTCAGTTGCACTTTGTGTTCCGGGGCCACGGTAACTTTGAACTTTCCCACGACTCTAGCAAGCATCGTCGTTACTGGTAGCTCCGTTAATTTCGCTGATAGTTATATAAGGCGTCCAGTACACGGTCATGCAGCCGTCAATCAATTCCATCAATCATGAATGATGGTTATCGTCAGTCAGTACCATGCTAACGTCAATCATTGCATTAGACAGTAGGTTTTTTGTCTATCAAAACATTGGAAATACCGACAGCACAACCAATCGTATAATGGGCGCATAAGGCGCGCGCGGTAAACATCGCGCAGTCGATTTGGGCTTGGACCGGACGGCGAGCTGCCCATTGCTCACCGTCCGGCTTGCGTCATACGTCATTTCCTACAATATTAGTCTACTCACCATTACAGCCCTCCCACAGAACAAGGCATAGAGAATAGACGTCACTCTTCGAGCACGGGTACACCAGGCCTGCATCATCTGGTACAAATAATTCAGGAGCGTGCCATCTGTATCGATCAGACTGCTGGTACATTTTGTACTCCTTCGGAGTGGAATTGGATGACATGTAGGTCTCTGACGGATGCGCTGATAGGAGAGGCTCGAATTCTGTAACATCTGACTCGCGGGTATCTGTAAAAATATTCAGATTATGTTAAAAACTTATAATATTTGTAATATTATCGACTCCTTTCGAACGGGTGTTACAAATATTTCAAATAATCGACTTTTCTCTATACATATTTAAAGTATGTAATTATGTATATGTCGCAGTAAGATAGATGAAGCCGTAATATAGTTATATCCCTAGGGATATAATTATATACCGTAACATAGTTATACGGAAGCGATTCATTACTATCTCACTAGGAATATAGTTTTAAAACGGTCCAAGTTTAGTGATATACTTATATTACTAGATTAAGTTTAGTGAAATAGCTTTCGGAGTGTGCGGCGCAGGCGGCGCGCTTTATATTACTTTGAATGATTCTATACCAAATGAAAATTTGTCACTGAGAGAAATATGCCAAAAATTGTCGCGCTTTGGTGGCCAAGGTTATTTAAAATGTTCCTGTAAAAAATCGAATATACAGTGTTCTACTAAAAGATGTGCCTGTAAGAAGCATTCAGTGCTATGTAATTCTAGATGTCATGATTCCTCTTCTTGTCTGAACAAAAATTAAAAAATATTTTTAAAGAAACCAAGATTTCAACTTGTTGATAAGAAATAAAGATATCTTAAAACTGTTTGGCTTTAAAAGATTTTTAATGTTTGATTAGTTTTAATTGTATTGTTAATGTTAAAATTCCAAAAAATATGATCGTTTTAATTATAAGTAATTACTTTAATACCTGTTAATGTCACAAAGTATTGTAACTAACTGCAGGATACATAAAGTTGATTTATTTATTAAAAGAAAACCAATAATATTTTGTTTTATTTAATTATGTATGGTAGATTTCTATTTCTGGGTCTGTCTCAAAAAAGTGACACACTTGAAATTTTTTCAATTTTTCAAAAATGTTTGAGAATAAATAAGCTTTAATATATGTACTACAATATGTTGTCAATATGATACAATATGACTGTTTTGAAACAAACCCTAATATATTTATAACACTGAACTTAATCTAGTAATATATGTATATCACTAAACTTCGACGGTTTTATGACTATATTCCTAGTGAGATAGTAAAGAATCGCTTTCGTATAACTATGTTACGGTATATAATTGTATCCCTAGGGATATAATTATATTACGGCTTTATCTATCTTACTGCGACATATATACACCGCTAAATTTTAATCGTTTTAATCCCGTGGTGGGTTTTAATCGTTATCGGTTTTTCCGTGGATCCGGTACATGAAACACTATCGATTTGTAAAGATAAAATTAAAAAATAAAGTACCTTTTTTTCAAAACTCGTATTAATTTACGCATGTACGAAATTAATTTCTTTAAGAAAACGTCAGCTGAGCGAGTTTAATGACCTGTAGGTAGTTTGTACGCAACGCCGACTATTAACTTAAAAAATGTTTAAGTAATTTCTTTGGTTTATGTGTATTAACACATAAACCAAAGAAATCACTTAAACATTTTTTTATTTCTTCGACTAAACCTAGTGACGAATTAGCCACGTAGCAAGAGTAGAAAATGCTACGGGCCCCGCGCATTGTGGGGCCTCGCATGGACGTAAAAAACATGTCCAGATACCTGTGTTTTATGCATTCTAACCAGTTCCAGATTTAAAATAAAGACAATATCTATGGACCCGTAGCTACTTAAGAGCTTCGGGACCTATTTGAAAATAAGATAAGAGTTTTAATTTTAATGACTGGCCTCTATTGGTCTAGTGGTTAGTGACCCGACTGCTATGCCCGAGGTCGTGGGTTCGATTCCCACCCAGGACAAATGTTTGTGTGATAAGCATGATCATTAGTTCTGCGTCTGGGTCTGATTTATCTATATTGTGTATGTGTTTAGAAATATGTATATGTAGAAGTATGTTTATCAGTTGCCTAGTACTCATAACACAAGCTCTGCTTAGCTTGGGACTTGATGGCGTTGTGTGATAGTTGTGGAATATTAGTTAGTATATTAGTAATAATTCGGTGTTATTTAGGGGTCTCCTTGGTAGAATTAGGCCCCATTCTGGCTTAATCCGGTACTGATCAAACCGTCCTCATGACACACTCGGTCCTTTGGTGAAAACCGCATAATAAACCGCGTTCAGTAGTTTTGAGCTTATCGGGAACAGACAGACAGACAGGCGCAGTGGGAGCCTTTGTTTTAAAACATAATACATATTGAGTGTGTTTCCCAACTAAAGTGAAATAAAACAAATAAAATCAATAACATACAGTCTGTGATGTAAAACTTCTTACATTTTGTCGCCTGTTGTTCTTATGTTACTTGATACAATTTATATGTATTTGTCCTAAGTTTCGGTGAATGGAAATTAAAGCAAAAATACTTTATTTTCTATCATATAAAGAACAAAATTGATCAACATTTAATGACATGATCTTATGGTTGATATAAAACTGTAACATGAAACGGCTTCTCAGTCAATTTTGCTACGAATACGTACCCGTTTTACTTTTTGTAATATAGGAAAAAGTACCAAGAGGACTTTAAAATTAAAATGCAAAAAGCCAACGACACGCGGTGTTCCCAGGCGGTCACCCATCCAAGTACTGACCGCGCCCGATGTTGCTTAACTTCGGTGATCGGACGAGAACCGGTGTATTCAACGTAGTATGGACGTTGGCGAACTGTACTGTGGATTGTTTGTTCAGCATCAACTTTGTGACGTCATTTGATCTTGAATAATTTATTTATCATAAGTATATTAGGCATTTTAAATTGTAAAAATATTTGACGATTTAGTTTAGACGGTTAACTAGCCCATTAATGCTTTTGAATGAAGTAAATAGCTGCAGCAACTAAACGTTAACGCTACAGAATAAATTAACATGTTTTTCAATCTAAATTACAAAGAGAAAAAACTAAAAATGGAAATATGTAGTTTCTAAAAATGCAAAAAAAGCCAACGTCACGCGGTGTTCCCAGGCGGTCACCCATCCAAGTACTGACCGCGCCCGATGTTGCTTAACTTCGGTGATCGGACGAGAACCGGTGTATTCAACGTAGTATGGACGTTGGCGAATGCTGTGCTGAATTTTGTGTTAACTAGCAACTTGATGACGTCATTAACAGTAAAAATAAAATTAGACCAGATAATTTTGTAGTTTTACAAGTTAGTTCGTATCGTATTTTGTACCAAACAACTGTTAAATCGCTGTTCATTCGACGTTAAAGCGTTGTGTTACTACAAACATGCGCTGAATAAGAACGGTATATTTCAGACTAGCTGCTCCCACTTGCCCGCGTAAAGTAGATTGTTCCATTCAAACTGCGGAATCCCGTTTCTTTTATTCTTTGGTTATGTTAATACCGGCCAAACCCGATTTTAGAATAAACTATAAGATAATATGATGGTTTCGCCTAAGTCAAAATACTTCTCCGTATACGCGCGGGCGCCCCGATCGGCTATTAAATTTATATAAGAGCCCCTCTTATTTGTGGGTGGTTATAAAAAAATAACTACGTGGGCTAAGGTGGGAGCTCAACCCCGGTCTTATAACCTAACCTAGGGTTACCATATGTAAATAGAGGGATGCCTATCTATCTATGGTACCTAAAATGCCTGAATTTTCAGAAAAATGCCTGTCTAAAGCAAAACGCTGTAGGTAATAAGTAAAATAGATAATAATGAAGAAAGATATTTATTACTGATATTTGTCAGAGGACATTATTTTTTTTAATAGTTCTTTCTTTTCTAATACATAAACGTAAAAATCTTCACAAGATACAGTTTCGCGGCGCGAAATTTATAAATGCCTGTCTCAGACCAATGCCGGCCGCACGCCTGTCTAAACCTTAAAATGCCTATCAAATGCGGCAAACGCCTGTCATATGGTAACCCTAACCTAACCAGTTCGTGTCGGGGTACCCTAAAATTCCTTAAATATCGCGGATTTGGCCTATGTGAAACTAGTTAATTCTAAAATCGGGCTTGGCCGGTAACATAATTATACAGTCATCATCTATGGAAATAATGTGAAAAATTTCAGTGTTATAGTTCTAAGGCTTAGTACAAACCCTTGGAATGTTTGGACTATGAGTTGAGATGTGTGTGAGTTAGGACCTTTGTACGTGGTTAGGACTTAGCTTTGCATATAATTTGCAGATTTTATAATGTTAGCAGTTAGTATATGCTATTCTTCACGCGTAATCACTAATCACTACAAAATCTGCTTTGCATCTTATATTGTAACTCTCGATATTATTATTAAGTGTTACCAAACCAAGATAAGATGCTGCTGTGAAATCTAACATCACAATGGTAATTATCTTTACCGTTTTGGCTAGCTACAAAATGCATCGGACGCTGAATCAGTAAAAGGCTATAGTAACTGTTGGTTTAGAAAATCTTTCAGTAACTAACAATAAATGTGTCGCTTTCATCAATAAAAGATAACACCTTTACATTACGTACGGCTTATAAATGCGGGTCATATACAATAAACGGTTTAAATGTTTTGTTCAGGTACGTAAAATTAACGATACCTAACCAAATCAGCAGTTTGCGTAAAACCTGCTGAAATGTCGAATAGTTATCTTCTTTTATTTTATTTTCATTTTGATAGGCGCTTGACCACTACCTCATCTATTTTTTTTTTCTTTTTTTTTGTCGGTGGTAAAATCACTCAATGATATCCCCCGCTCTTGGATGGAGAGGGAGCGTGTGTCAGACTTTTACTAAAAACCCACTCCTGTTCCTTCGTTGCCTTTCATACCCGGGTCGAGTCTTCCTTTCAGAAGCAGACCCTAGGCCCCACTAGTCTTGGACCCTGCTGGGCCCCTACGGTACCTCACCTGATGGAAAGCGACGATGTGATCGACGGTGGAGCAAGCTTGCCTAGAAGTAACCTATTCACTCTTGACTTAAGATCACATCACATCTGGCCGAAATTATGTGGACGCAACTCTCGCACCCGCCTAGGCGGCGGCGCTTTAAATCGATTTTCTTTGCGAAATATTGATTGATTTACATATGCAATGTTCACTTTGAAGAATATTTAACCACCAATTTTTATGTGTAAAAATGTTTCTAGCCGTTTCGAAGGAGTAGGGAAAAGTTGCTAAATATTTTTTTTAGACAAAACTATTAATAGCACGAAAAAATTAAATATTGATAATGTTGTTCATGAATCTATAATAAACATATATTTTTTTCAAACCTATTAACCTGATCGTTACCGAGGAGTAGGCTTCAGAAAGTCACTGTTTT
Source organism: Mythimna ferrago (assembly GCA_910589285.2). Lineage (NCBI taxonomy): Eukaryota > Metazoa > Arthropoda > Insecta > Lepidoptera > Noctuidae > Mythimna > Mythimna ferrago. Next base: position 8,119,299 of record OU342689.1, read on the forward strand.
ATGGCAAACTTAGCTTCTTGTTAGTCCATTAAATTAATATGGCAATACAAGACAGAGTAAGGTTTTTTACTGAAAGGTGGTGAAAACGGTTGACCGGTCAGAAAGGAAGAAAAAATAAAAACTACCTGTTTTTGGCGCCCATGGTAGGGGCATGAACAACTGATGACTGAAAAGTGGCGAAGAAAATCATGAAGTCTGAAAGCAGGTTTTTGACGACGTCATCAAAAGTGCGATAAATAGTCAAGGAACGCATGGTATGACGATACGAAATCGTGGAGCAAAATATAAAGAAAAAAAAAGAGATCTTATAAACAGCTGGCAAAGCCGGCGGCAGCATGATGGCGGGCTGTGGTAATTCGTGTTTTGGGTTAGAAAGAGGGCTACGCTGGGTTAAGGGCTCCCACACAAAACTGCGATGCGATTTCGTAAAGGTCGTGACCATACAATGTGCGATGCGAATCAATTCGGAAGTTCTTGAAATGCGTCGTGCGGCCTCGCAGATTTTTACGATGCGACTTTGTATCGCAATTTTGTGTTTGGGTTCATAGACAGTATAAAGACTGTAATGTAGCATTTTACCGCGTACGTCCTATCACATCATACGGTACATTTCATACGGCAATAAGCCATATCTCTTTACTACCGTTTCATCAAATTACACACATTTCTATTACCATTAAAACTAATTTAACGACACCTCATAATGTTCAGAACCTCTCATATTTATATCATCACAAAAGACATTACAATTAATTTGATTGCTTGGAACCAGGGAGTTTTTACGTAGACCGACGATTTTTTTATTAGGCAGAGCGCAAACGTGGACAATTTTGTGTCTTGTGTCAAATACAAGCTATCGATGAATATTTGGTTTCTATAGAACCAGTATGAAATCATCCACTCCCTGCGCATTCGTAAACATTTTTTGTGTCTAGTTGCTTCTACTTAACCCATACTCATGACGATCAAAAATTGTACAGTGTCCGTAACTGGAACAAAAAGTGTCTCCGTTTGCGCAGCGCCTAAGTCTGAGTAATTACTGGCATAACATATAGTAGACATAATTTTAGCAAAATTAAATGCTTAACCTTGAAGTTACATAGAACAATGAAAATGTACTGGCAACGGCGATTCTGCATGGATGCTTCCTTTTAAGGCCCGTACTCCCATTTACTTATAACAGTTACTGTCTGAAAACTCTTGGTAACGGCCGGGTTAAGAGCACGGCGACAGATGAATTTTTCATACAAACGTAATACCACGCTCATTTGCAATTGGAGTATATTTCCAACATATTATGATGTTATTCGGTTATAGACGATACTTATCTAGGTTCCTACATCTTTCTTTTTAAAAAAAACTTGCCTAAAACGAAATTAAAGCGAATTATAATTCGCACTTTTTTACAACGTAAATGGCATGTTTTCATTTGGCTTTTCCTGTATTAAAAATAACAAAATGTCCAATATTCTCAATGTAGGAACACAGATTATATTATCAATTTACAAATGATAGAAAACAAATTGGAAAAACATTAAGTTTTCATTCATCATTTTTGGTATTACGAAACACGTCCAATTTATCGCAAATTTCCAAGAGTTACTAGTGCTATCGCGGCAAGCGGGATGTCAGTGTCATTGTGTGCGTGCTGTCATTACTTCAGTTGCGTTCATAGGTCGAGTTATAAATTTTATTGTAATATTTTTGACACTATTGACTTAAATAAAATAGTACGTAAACATTTAAAGTTTAATAAAAGGAATACAGAAATCTTGAGGACATGTCAGACTTTAGCTGACTAAAAGCGCCGTCAAAAACCCCTTAAAAAAAAGAGTAAAAAAAAAAGCGCCGTTGACGATTTGGGTTCGGTCCAGATGGTTACCGGATGGCTGGACGGCGATTCCAAGCCCAGGGTGGCTAGAAATCTGGGTCGAGATCCTGGCTGCTGGGGCGTCAGGGTATTCCCTCGTCCATGCGGCCGCCTTCTTCGCTAGCATTACTGTTTCGCAAAAGAGGGCTCGGCGCGAGAGGTCGTTGCCACCGATGGCCCCCACGAGAACGCGGCGGTGTTCCGCCTAAACGGGGCACATATGTACATCTCCACCGTATGCTCCACCGTATCCTTCAGACCGTCCACACAATGGTGATAACCAGGCGTTTCTTCCGCCTAAATCCGACGCAGGAGCCTCCCGTACTTGCCATGTCCGGTGAGTATTTGCGTTACGACAGTCGCTGAGATCCTGCCGGAACTGTCTGCCTTACAGCGACTTGTCGTGGCAGCGGAATTTCGCCCCAGGGTTGCATCTCCACGTGTAAATCATGCTTATGCGTGCAAAGGACTGTTGCCTCCACATTCCATGGTAGCAAGCCTGCAGGAAACCATGCAGGTATATTGCAGGAAACCGTGCTTTGTCTTTGTACCATTAGGATGGCTATAACTCCCTGGCATGCGTTCAGCTTGGCAACTGATCACTTTCGCAGCGACGGCGCTCCATAAAGGGCCATGGACCGAACGATGCCTGCGTAGAGCCTCCAGCAGGAGGCGTCTGGACACCCCAGGTTGGACAGGAGCCGCTTGAGTGCTTCAGTCTAATCCAGTTTGAAAGAAAGAAAGAAAGAAAAATAATTTATTTGGTACAGCACAAGGCGCAACACAAAATAAACAATAAGTAACACGTTTGGGAACCAGACGTCGGAAGTGCTCCTCAAAATACCATCGACTGTCGAGGACGAGTCCCAGATACTTGTAAACTTTTATTGTAATTTGGGAAACCGGCGGTGGCTCGTTCCGAGGGCCATGAAAACACATGCTCTCGGACTTGTGCAGTGCCACCTCGAGTCCCAACTGCTGGATCCTCTTCACGACTGTTGCAACTCTGCGTTGCGGTTCAGGACAGGGAGCAGGGTTCTTGCAAGTGAGCCTGTGGCTAATTGGTAGCGGAGATGGGAGCAGGAAGAGAAGGCGATGGAACTTCATCGATTCCTCCCTGACGTAGCGGTTAGGCTCAAGGCAACTTGGGTCGAGCCGGACTACAAAATCTTGCAGATCCTGACTGGACATGGATATTTCTGGAAGAAACTGTATGATATGCGGTTATGTGAGGTTAGCGTGTGCTATTGCGGTGATGAGGACGAAAATTTTGATCACGTTCTGTGGCGATGCCCCCCTTATGACGAACAGCGACGAAATGTGATGGACGGGATCACTCGCTTGGATGAGAGACCGGCTTACTACTGCAATCTCATGGCCTCAAAAGAGTTCGAACACGAATGGCACAGACTAAGGAGTAAGCAAGCAGCGAACCCGTACTGTGTGTTTGTCTTACCCACGTGAGGGGGGACCGTTAGTACGCCGCCCCAGGATGGGGAGAAAGGCAACATGGGGACAAGACGAAGAAATTTGTAAAGGAGTCAAGAAGCGGCTGCGGTGATAGCGCGCTCATATTTATATGGGTGGGCTGTGTCCGCAGCCGTCTCATTTCGATTCGGCCCATATGACATGATGTCGGTGGGGCCAAGGCTGGTTGGAGGTTGTTGCAACCCTGCGTTCCGCTAGTTCGACCGCCGCCTGTTACGACTCTCCCTTCGTTAGGATCAGCGTGTCGTCTGTATAATAGACCACGCTGACCCCGTTGGGGAGGTCACATAGCACATAGTATGCAAATATGGCTACAAAAAACGGTGACATAAAAATATAAACTACACTACAACTAGTGGCGGAGCCATGAGCGGATGAGAATGCTCCCCTTTTGACGGGAATAGAGCGTTCATCACACCCTTCATAAACAGGGGCCGGTACTCTGTGTCAGCGGGGGAGCCCAGGTACGGAGCTTGTTACGCACCATTTCGTAGGGTCGTCCCCACGGGTCTCTGTCCAGAGTCCCCAGCTACACGTCGCGGGCCTCCAGTTTGGCCAGCCGTATCTCCGCTCTGAGGGTGCGCTTCGCTGTTCTTTATTCCTCGTACGCACCTGGTACGGGTGGAGCCGGATCTTGCGGATGGCCAGTTTGGCTTTTGCAGGGAGCGCTCTATTTCGACCCCGGTATCACCAGGTGCCGGTCTACCTCATTCGTGTGATCGAGGCCTACCTGAAGGACAGGTTCATTATCTGCCCCGCTCACCGTGGAGAATGGAAACGCCGAGAGATGTCGTGCGGTGTTCCCCAAGGATCGGTACCAAGATATGGGTCGGACTGTTTTTGGTACTTGTCCTCGACAGCCGTTGGAATTTCGAAGAACACTTCGGACGTCTGGCTCCCAAACTGGACCGGACTGGGGCTGCCCTGAAGCGGCTCCTACCCAACATAGAGGTCCTTAGCCCTTTGTCGGAGGCTCCACGCAGCATTGTTTGGTCCATGGCTCATTACGGAGCGCCGGTGTTGGCCCCATTGCTGTGAAAGCGACCGGGGGCAAAGCTGAACGCATCCCAGAGGATCATGGCCATTGCGGGGATACCGCACGTTCTCCAGCGAAGCAACGAGCCTCCTTGCTGGTCTGCCACCATGGGATCTAGAGGCAACAGTCCTTGCACGCATGCACAATTTGCGCATGGAGTTGCAACGCCGGGGTAAAAAACCACTGACGAAGGCGGTCAGAGTACCGGCGGGATCTTGGGGCAAGCCATAATTATGGCGATAAATCCAATCTTTGAGGAGTGGGTGAATAGACGTGGAAACATCCTCACCTTCCGCATGACGACACCTCACCTCGTGGTAAGTTCGGAAGAAACGCCTGGCTGTCATCATTGTGTAGACCGCCCGGAGGACAGGGTGGAGCCCGGAGGCGATGGTATGCTCCACTCAGGCGGAGCACTGCCGCCGCGCTGTGTACTCGTGGGAGTGACCCTGGTACAAGCCATGGACCGGAATGTGTAGGAATGGCAGGTGGTCGGCTCCTTCTACGAAGCAGTTATGCTAGCAAAGGAGACAGTCGTACACGTGAGGGAACATCATTCCTCACGCCCCAGCCACCGGGATCCTGATCCCTTTTTCCAGTCACCGTAGGCGCAGGGTTGCGGACGGCGAGCAATTTGTATCTCTCCGTCCGGTAAGCGTCCGTACCGAGCTCGAGACGTCGATGTTGCATAGTGTTCCACTCGCATCTCGAGGACATGTCAGCAAAACCGTAGGGGCCCAGCAGGTTCGAAGTCTACTGAGGCCAAGGGTTGAGCGAAAGAGAACATCGGGGCCTTGAAACGAAAGAACAGTTTTCATTTCCCTAAAAGTCTGACACTAAAAGAGCGGCAGAAGTCATTGAATAATTTCCCACCTATGAAAAAAGCTCTCGCCTCCATAACATTTTCTGATTTGACCACAAGAAGACCACCTTGGGCACGCCACAATTATGGCAGTAAGTCCCCTCTTGGAGGCATGGCTGGAAAGACCTCACGGCGCGGGCGTCCTCACCTTCCGCATGACGCAGGTTCTCACCGGACACGTAAGTTCGGTAGGTTCGGGCTGTACCGGATTCGTACGGAAGTGACGCCCGAGTGTCGCCACTGTGCGGAACGCCCGGAGGACACGGTGGAGCACGCAGTGGAGGTGTGCCGCTTAGGCAGAGCATCGCCTTGCCCTCGTGGAGGTGATCGGCGGCGGCGATCTCTCGTGCCAGACTGGTACAGGCCATGGTTCGGAGCGAGGAGGATCAGTAGCAGGCAGTCGCCTCCTTCTGCAAAGCAGTAATGCTAGCAAAGGAGGAGGCCGACCGTATCAGGCAACGGCGCTCACAGCCGCTGCCGGGATTCCGATCCCAATTTCCGGCCACCGTAGGCGCGGGCTTGCGGACGGCGAGCAATCGGTAGCTCGCTGTCCGACCGTCCGGTAACTGTCCGGATCGAGCCCAAGTCATCGACTGCGCGAACTGTTCCCGTGCGCCTCAAGGAGTTGTCAGCAACAGAAGGGGTCCAACCGGGTCGAAGCCTACTGGGGCCAGGGTTAGCTCCGAAAGGTAGCTCAGCCCCGGTACGAAAGACAACGAAGGAACAGGAGTGGGTTTTTAGTCAGTAAAAGTCTGACACTATCTCCCGCTCCACCCAAGAGCGGGGAATATCATTAGATGATTTTCCCACCGTAAAAAAAGACCACCTTTGTATGACATATCTGCTATTGTTATCATAATATGTTCAGATATTGGCGCGGTAATAAAATTTCCAAAAAACGCATTACTAGTTCGTACATTCACAAACAATTCCCGAAGTATTCGGCAAAAATAAAGCAAATAATGAATATACCTCATTTTACTAACAATAAATTGTAAGACGCTCACATACACACACACAGCTGCACTCCGTCACTTGTTTTTGTCAAACAGAGATAGCTATATTCCACGAACGAATTTTGAATACGCGTCAACTTGCAGTTGCGAGTGACATTCGCCGGCCTCTTAATAGGTTAGAAAAAAAAATAGATTCATAAATGTATGACATTATCAACATAATTATGATATTTTCGTATGACTAAGGAATACTTTTGCCAAAAATATATTTAACACCATGATATTTTTCGCTTGTTTTCCGTACCTACTCATTTCAAATGGCTTTGGTCTTTATAAATATGCTTACACAAAAAAAAAATGCTGGTTAAGTGTTCTTCAGAATGTACATAGCATATATTGTGTCCTATTGATTTACATCAATCAACATTTATGCAAACGAAATGGTTTTAAAGGACAGCACGCTTTTCAAAAGACTGATTGGCTACCGACATGTCCGGTGCTTTTTTTTTTTGTGATTATTGATTGGTTCGCACTTGACTACTATCTTATCTGATGGTAACCGATGATGTGGTCAACGACAGAGCACGCTTGCCTAGAAGTAACTTATTCACTCTTGACATAAAGAACACAGGTTGTAGCTATCAGGAAACACGGGTCTCTATGCGGGCGCAGGCGGCAGTACGAGTATCTATGCATTTAACTCCAGCCAGATGTTTGAGGAACCATACGCCTTAATCTTTTCTTAGCTTAAACAATGACAGTGTGAGCCTTTCCAAGCTATGCTGATGTATGTTACGAGTAATAGCTGTTGTTTAGCTAGCAACTTCGCCTTCTGTGTAGTGTATGTAAATTTTAATGTGTGAAGTCACTGAGTTGTAATTAAACTCACTTTCAATAAGAGTTTGTAGAGGCATTGTACCTTGAGAGAACATTCAACTTAGAACTAAGCGCACATTGAACTAGGCCTTTTTTTTTCGTGGGAAACCATATAATATACTGCCTCGCTCTAAACGGAGCGAGAGGAAGAGTCCGACTTAAACTGACTACTTTAGTATTAAACTACCTGTTGGAGGAGGAACAGAAAATTGCGCATGTGCTCCTAGACTGCACAGGTGTCACTGAAATACGCACAGGAACCTTAGGATACCCGAACTCCCTTATTGATGACCTGGAAAAAGGCTGACGGCCTCTCAGGTTTCTAGGTAGGCCTATTCCAACCAGCCCATCTCTCTCCAAAAACAGATTATTGTTATGGCCGCTATGGCCCACGTACAATGGTTCGTATAACCACATTCGGACATGACAAAGGGATGGATCCCCAAAGTTTGTATGGAGAAACTGACTTTCACGCGGGCGAAACCGCTGGCAGAAGCTAGTTAAAAATAGACACAACCACAATAACAAGACACCAAGTATTTAACAAAACTCACCTTCAATATTAACATACTGTGGTTCAGGCGAGTACATCTCGTAAGTCTTCGGTACTCTCTTCTCAGGTTTCTCCAACTGGACACAGGTGCCCACGTCTGCCAGTTTTGCAGCATCATGACTCGTGATCATCACACATGTGCTACATAGCTCCGTGTGTAGGAAACCTTGCATACGCAGGAAGACGAGAGCGTTCGCTATGTCGAGGGCATATTGCACTGCGGTTTGTGCACTTAAAATGCGACCCTGGAAAAGATACAATACTTTCAAACATCGCTTTTTGCTAAGGTTAACATGTTAATTTTAAAACGTTTCTGTGACCACTGATCGTTGGAAAGGATGTCCATGTTGAAATGAGGATGAAGGTTTTAAATTAAATGTTAAGGCTAAATTATCATCGGCGTGATGCCCCATTGGTTAAGGCACCCGCCTCTTATGCATGAGGTTGCGGGTTTGAAATCGGGCAAGTACCAACGTGTTTTTTTTTATGTTGTATAAAGTAGTGCTTGACAGCGATCTGCCTGATGGTAAGCTGTGATACTATCGTTGATAGTGAAGCGCACTAGTTTATTAAGTGCCTATTCACTCTAGCCTTGAAGATTTCTATATTGTAATCAGACGGGAAGACCGCAAAAGGCTAATTGCTCCAGTTCTTCGATGTACGCGGTATAAACGACGAGGCGAAACGCTTATTCCGCACCGTAGAGGTGTTAACAATGTTAGGTACTCGCCGCACGTCGGGTTGTCCTGCATGGAGCAGGACGAGACAGCAGCTCATCTGCTTCTAAGCTGCCCAGAGGTCGCTGGATACAGGGCAAAGTACTTCGGAAAACCTGGTACCCTCCGTGAAATGGTCAGTAACACCAAGGTGCTGCTGGCCTTTCTTGAGGAGCTGGGGGTGGACGGTGGATTGAATGACTCATTTGTCCCACCCGAATGCAAAATACGCTATTTAGTCATGGAGTTGCCAGTATCAGCGCGAAATACAATACAATTGAATACTCTCATTGTATTCAAATGTCATGCGTTTTTAGTTTATTAAGGGCCGATTTTTCAGTCGCTAGATAACTTTTATTTGAAGAATATGTTTGACGTTTTGACAGCTTTTGTATAGAAAATGACGAACCGACGCACGGCAAGTATCCACCCTTACGTTGTTGAAACACCTACGGTCCGGACTAAGCGTTTCGCCTCGTCATTTATACCGCGTTCATCAAAGGACTGGAACAGTTTACCTGCTGCGGTCTTCCCGTCTGATTATAATTTGGGTGTCTTCAAGGCCAGAGTGAATAGGCTCTTAATAAACTAGTGCGCCTCACCATCAACGATTGCATCACTGCTTACCATCAGGTAATAGTTTATAACAGATAAAAAGAAAAAAAAAAAATGTCTAACCGCCATATTTATTCCTCAGATAGAAGTTAACTGATGATTGAAAAATCGGCCCTAAGTCTCATTAAAAACTAAAACTGAATTTCATAGTTACCTGCACATGTAGAATATCGTAGAGGGAATCGACGCATCTCTCACAAATCAAGTGCACGTTGTCGTGAATGTCCGGATAGATTCCCATTAGGAGTATTATATTAGGATGGCGACACTTTCTGAAACAAAACATTAACTTATAAGGGTGAGTTGCACCATTTAACTATAACGATAACAAAGCCGTTAACGTTTCGACGATTTGACAACTGTCAAATCGTCGAATTGACCAATAGGCGGCCGTTTCACGGCTGGTTAAGGTTTGGTTATCGTTATAGTTAAATGGTGCAACTCACCCTAAACCTTCTTAAAATTATCGAGACTCTACTTTTTTTCTTCTTAACCTTCTTAAAATTATCGAGACTACTTTTTTTCTTCTTCGTAAACGTAATTATAAAGTATTTATAAAAGTATATTATTAAAAGTATATCTAGAGGACACAAGAACTATTCTTATCTTAGAGTATTCTAATAGATCAGTAGTTGTTTAAATAACAAATCATATTTTTTACGCGATATTTACTGAAACAAAAGAACAACTAAGAAACCTTTCTCAACTTATCGAGCTCTTTCAGGAAGAATATCGTACATTTTTTTTTTTGATATAAACTAGTGCTTGACTGCGAGGGACTGATGATTATTATGTTAATAGGAACTCTTATAGGATATAGGAACACTACTCTAATCTTTGAGTGTTCTAATAGATATGGGGCCCTACCACGAACTCTTAACGAGATCCATTTTAGGACCTAAACTGAACTGTTAAAGAGATGGAGAATAGCTCCATCCCCTTTTCTCGCTCGCACGACTGACATTTTAACATTTCATGGTAAGGCTCCAATAGGTGTAAGAATAATAAATCATATTTTTTTAGTCACGTTTTTAGGGTTCTGTAGCCAAATGGCAAAAAACGGAACCCTTATAGATTCGTCATGTCTGTCTGTCTGTCCGTACGTATGTCACAGCCACTTTTTTCCGAAACTATAAGAGCTATACTGTTGAAACTTAGTCAGTAAATGTATTCTGTGAACCGCATTAAGATTTTCACACAAAAATAGAAAAAAAGCAATAAATTTTGGGGGTCCCAATTTTTTTTTCTTCAAACCCATACGCGTGGGGTATCTATGGATAGGTCTTCAAAAATGATATTGAGGTTTCTACTAACATTTTTTTTTAAATTGAATAGTTTGCGCGAGAGACACTTCCAAAGTGGTAAAATGTGTCCCCCCCCCCCTCTAACTTCTATAATAAGAGAACGATAAAAGTAAAAAAAATATATGATTTACATTACCATGCAAACCACCAACGAAAATTGGTTTGAACGAGATCTAGTAAGTAGTTTTTTTTTTTTAATACATCATAAATCTTAAGAACTGGAATGAGAAAGCGAAGAACCGTGATCGTTGGAAGGAGTGGAGGGAGGCCTTTGCCCAGCAGTGGGACAGTGTGGGCTAAGTATTTATTTATTATTTACATCATAAATCTAAAAAAATACACTATTATTAAAATATCAATCAAAGTTACAACGAACTACAAGAACTTTTATATTATGTTACTTGCTGCTGCGGAACCCTTCATGGGCGAGTCGGCCGGTTTTTTTTTTGTAAGTCATGAAAGAAAAAAAACGTGTTGCGCCGACTCCCAGTATTATAGGATAAGGGCAGGAAGACGATGCATAGTTACCTTTGGGCAAGCTGGGTTTTTGAGGCCGGCCTAGAAAGAGATACAATACGTGGCGCAATGATATTGACCAGTTCGAGATTATCTGTTTTGAAGAATGTCTGAAAGGTCTTGAGTCAGGCCTTTGCCCAGTAGGTAGTGGGAGAATAATGGCTAGGAAAAAATACTAATAACTTTTAATTAGGGAACAGAAAGAGTATTCCTGCAAAAAACGCAAACTGCCGCTTACGATTACGATGTTCTTTTTAAAATGGTCATTATGATTTCCTGTATGATTTTGGCCCACCCAGGACAAATGTTTGTGTGATGAGCACGATCATTTGTTCTGTGTCTGGGTGTAATTTATCTATAATATGTATGTATTTAGAAATATATAAGTATGTTTATCAGTTGTCTAGTACCCATAACACAAGCTCTGCTTAGCTTGGGACTAGACGGGGCGCTGTGTGATAGTTGTGGAATATTATATTATATTATTATTATATTTGTACTCGGGTGTTTATGAAACATTTAAGTCTCACCACACTCCATCAAAAGGACAATGACATCCATAACTACCATTCTAGAAGCGCTAAAAAGGCTTTACGAGCTCAAAGAATGATGTCAGAAGCTCACCTCAATATATTTATCTCCGTGTTGCGTTTCTTCCTAACGTGTTCAGTGGTGACACCATTTAACTTCTTTATCTGAACGGGAACCACGCCCCATTTTCCAAGATTCCATGTTTTATTCCTGTCTACCGTCACATCGACGTTGCTTGCACTTGCTATCGGCAAACCGTAAGCGCTCGTATCGCTCTAAAATTAAACACCAAAGTAGGTATTAAGACAGGAAATCGTTGTGATCTCATTTCCTACTTGAGAACATCTTGAGACAAACTAAATGAATCAGACGTAACGCTAACTATGCTAAAGAAAATCTTGTTGGAGGATTTACTTTTTACAATAACGATCAACCTCGATTAATATCGAAAACTTGTGGCTAGTGCAACTGATTCAGTTTTGTTGTATTCACTAAAGTCAATCATGCAAACAAAATTAAGAAATAAATGGATTCAGCGGGGCGTTGCCCAGTCAAACATACTTTACTGTCATCGGACTTGCTTGTGTTCGGTGACCGCACCTGCAGCTGCTCGTCTGCCCACTGATCCAAGTTCTTCAACTCACTCATCACTTCCCACAGTTTATCATCGCCCCCATCCTTCGCGGGGCTAATATAATTATTCTGACTAGATAAATTAACGTCTCCCGCTGCTCTCAACCCATCGATATCATCCTCATCTTTATGTCCTTCCAAAAAATTCTTCACATCATAAGGAAGCGAGTTATTCTTGTAGAACTCAGGCGGAGGATCCTCCTGACTGTCATCTTTAAAATCTAATTGCTTTTGCAGTAAGAAATCCATGTCTGGAGATATTTTTATTCTATGGCGTGATAAACGTCTGTATTTCTGCGGTTCAGAAAACGACGACGTCGTCGGGTACAGATTCCCGGGCATAAACACCTGATTTTGGAATAAAAACTGTATGTTCGGGACGCCTCCGTAAACTGTTCGTTCAGGGGTCGTACTTCGAGCGCGTTGATGCGATTTCTTTTTGTATTTAACGGCTGATTTCTTCTCATAATTGAATGTGTTATCGTGGTCTGCAGTGCAGTCAGTACAAGAGACGGGTAAAGAATGTCTACCGCATTTTTTCTTTACAGGCGTGTCTTGTGTTTCCTTGTTTATCGAGGATCTTCTCGCTTGAAACTCGGCTAAATCTCGTTTGTATTCCTCTGTGCGAATAGTACCGATGTGTGTGGTGCTATGTGTGGTCTGAGCCTGTGATTCGGGTGTAGTGGAGTTAGGGTTCACACTGTGATGAGTGGTCACAGTAACGCGCTCCCTGCCAACAAACACAAAAACATAATTACACACATACATCGACTGTACACCAACCCAACGATATGAGTGTTCCTAAGAACTAATTAAACATAATTTTAGGACATAAACAAGAAACAGATACCCATCTTCAGACTATTTAAATATTGACTTGCCTTGAGGGAAAGTGGTCTCTGGCTTACCAAGCTGACCTCACAAGCTGTCATCGACTATAACTTATTACACACAGAAAATATTATTCTACAATCATCCATCATCGCCTAATCTTTCTACGGTTGTCTCTCAATGAGGCCCATACACCGAATCTTTTTTTTTATGTAAGGCGCTAAAACCAACAATGGTCTGAGAAAAAATCTCAACAATATAAAAGTACAAATAACAGCAACTAATGGTAGTTCGGACGTCATTCAGGCAGCAAAAGCGTGGGACAGTCGCGGGTCAGCGGCGCGACGCGACGCTGCCACTAGATCTACTCGAAATAATTGGAATTTCGGATTGAATTTGAATCGTAACGCTTTGAGAGGTATTAAGAGCTAAAAAATATGAAAATTTTAATCTACTGCTGCACTAGTTGTGATTAAATTATTTTCTTATCGACGTTTTTTACCATCATGTCTAGTAAATCTGTTATTCTGAGGCTTAGCAACAAAGCTTTGGTTAAATAACACCTAGATGCAAAAAAAAACAATGAGCTCCAAAATAAGAGAGCAAAGTAAGAGGCGATCATAATCAAGAGTACCAAGCAACGCGGGACGATCGATACACTTTTACCGATTAGCAATTTGATCAGGCTCGCAAATTTGTTCCCAGGCATTGTACACCTGACATCAATTTGATCTCTTGAGAAACAGCTCCCAGATCCAATAAACTGATACATCGTGTCTAACAAAGCGTACTTATATCATTGAAATGTCTAGTACCTACTAAATTTTTTTAAAGAGAAAATTCAGAGACATTCTAGATATGGCCATTTTGATACTCTATTTTAGTCACGCTTCAAGTTTTTGTCAACGAAAGCGAGTGGAGAAAGGAATTTTATTTCCTTTGAATTTTGAAGTCATTTAAAAATCATTTAAGAAGTTTATTACACTTCTATCTAGCTTTTAAAAGCTAGTTAAAGTGTTGCTCCATTTTCATCAATCAATTGTAATTAACCCCTATAATGATATGATTTTTTCAGCTTTATTTTCAGGATTCAAGAGGTGTTTGGGCGGTGTCCGTTTTGTTCATCAAGTTTTACCTCTATAAGTAAAAGTGCTTCATTAATTACGGCACTAATGCTTTTATTACTCATGTGACCTCTTGGACAGCACTTAACTGTACTTTCCAGTTCGCGGCCTCTGCTATACAAAGCAGTTTCAGCAACGTGCAACGTAGCAACATTTCTGCTTTGTTAACAAACTCTTTGTTACTTACACCAGAATATTCTAAAGTCATCCATTGTAATCTCCGATACGCCGGAAGTTGTAACAAAGCTTTATTTTATAATCTCGATACAAACAATACATTACGTAATATTGTAATTAAACTAGAAAGCACGTCCCAGCAGCCCATATCTAGTGACACGAAGATAATGCTTACATAAATAAGAAGCTGTCCAACCAACAATTTTGGTTATTTGTAAAGCAATAAGACCACATCGCTTGGCTATCACAAATAAGTTTGGTGAAAGTGAAATTTCAATAATACTGTTTTAGAACCATTGAAAGGCTTCAGATTGAATCGAAGCAGTAATTAATGGAAGCATCAATCACGACAGAGTACTGCGAGGTATTCTTTTGTAGTTACTTTTTCGAAATTACCCAGTCGTGCGCAATGAATGAAATGATGCAACGAAAAAAACATGGACACATTTTTTTTTAAGTTCCTGTGTGTATAATTTGAATAAACGAAAGTATTGTGAGCCTTAATGTAGCTACAAAACTTGAAAGAAAGCACTTACCTACTCGTATTAATTCCTTATTTTATTTGATGAATAGATCTTTTAGGTTATTACTAAGATTGATCATCTTGTTAAAAGATAATGTATTTATATCTTACTGTAAAGTGCATTCAAATTAGCAGCAGTTGGTTCCTATAAATGACAGACAATCTAGATGTAGGTGATGATAAGCGTTAGTCTATAGACGAAATTGGTGAGAAAGTCAAACAGTACCTATTTCAAAAAGATCATATTAAGTAACCCCTTCGCTAATAAACGAATTGCAGTCCGATTTCACACCCTCAAAGCTTTCTACTGATTGTGAGACAATCTTATTTCTTTCTTTTAAAAAAACAAAATAGACTATCTGACCCAATGGGTAGAAAAAGTTCTTATGATTCGAGTAATTTCAGGCGAAATATTCTAGAATCTACTTGCATTAAAGCAGTGCACTTTCGCGTTAGCGGTTATTATTCACGGCTTTGAAACTTTTTCTAAGGTGAGAAATCAACAATGACTTCTCCTGCGCCTGCTCTAGTGTGAGCGAGAGGGTTTGTTATGTCCATCAGTTGCTATTTGCGTTCCTGGGCCACGGTAACTCTTTAAAAAATTCCAGCAGCCCTAGCGGACATCGGCCCTACTGGCCCCTACGGTTTTGTTGACATCTCTTTGAGGCGCGTATGCAAAACTACAACGACTCAGGCTCGAAATTTACCGAACGGCCGAGCGACGATTCATTCTCGCTCGGATCATGACCTGAACCAGGGTCTGGCGCGAGCGATCGTCTCCATCACGGCGGTCACGGCCCAAACGGAGCAGACTTTCACTGTATAGTCTACCGTGTTCACACAATCGTGTCACCCGGGCGTCTCTTGTGCCTTGCCTGAATTCGAAACAGGAACCTCCCGATCTGACATGTTCAGTGAGGACCTGCGTCAAACGGAAGGTGACGCTGTGCCGGCTCTCTAGCTACTCCTCAAAGAGGGGACTTATCGCTGCATAACGTGTACAGCGATTTCCACCCTTGAGGTCGAATTATGTTATTTTATAGGTAGTAGACCTGTATTTTTGCTAGAAATAAATTAAGGTTACTTTAGTTCAAAAGTGAAAAAAGAGGAAGTTAATATCCTCTCAAGATCGCCTTCAACGAGGTTAAGTAATCGCTGTGCTCTCTTAGTAAGGCTAAGGGTGATGTCACTAGACTGCCATGATGGTTGACGGTGACTTTGGAGTACTAGGTGACGTCCGATCCAGTAGGATCTGCATGATAGTCGATGGCGACATATCGACGGGTTCCGGGCTAATTGTATTAAGCGACACTCTGAGCGATATAGACTTTTATACATATTTGGAATCAGCGAATTTTTCTGCGTTATTTGAGCTGGGTTTAGTGACGATCGGAGCACTTTTTTGTCGCTTAATACAACCACATTTTTTGGGCCCATTTTGGACTGCAAAGCATGAAGCGACACAAAATATTGACAAATTTAGGAACTGTCTACTTAAGCTCACTACCAAATACCAGACAGTCGTTTAAACTTTTTTTCCTGTAGCTACAATTTACATGCAACGCACGTTAAATCAATTAGCCTGACTTTATAAATATATAGAAATGTCGCTTCATACAATTAGCCTCTTTGTTAAATTCTTATCCAGTGTCGCTTAATGCAATTAGCTTTACCGTGTAAATATACAAGAATGTCGTTTAATACATTTAGCCTCTTTGTTAAATTCATACCCAGTGTCGATCCATACATTTAACTCTGTACATGAAATGTTAGATGTTGTCCTTTCAACCATTTAGCTTGCAGTAGATAATGATTATGTCGGTCGCATGAACTATTAGGATTTCATCAGTAAACATTTAAAGGTTATGGTTAAACCTATTTTTCTTATTCAATATTTGATTTGCAAGGTCGTTTCAGTTAATAGCAAAATTGAAGTTCTAGTACTTCAAACAGTTTACCTTAAATGGAATAGAAACAACTCAATGCAAAATATAAATCAAAGCTTCCTATCACTAAAGCAAAATATAATGACCTTTTTTTTTATGGTGGGATAAATCATGTATTGACATCCCCCGCCCTTGGGCGGAACGGGAGATAGTGTCAGACTCTTACTGACTAAAAGACCCACCCCGTTCCTGCTAGCCTTCATACCGGGGCTCGAGCGCCCTTTCGGATAACCCTGGCCCCAGTAGGCTTCGACCCGGCTGGGTCCCTGCTGTTGCTGACAACTCCTTGAGGCGCGCGGGAACAGTGCGCGCCGTCGCCGACTTGGGCTTGGTCCGGACAGTTACCGGACGGCCGGACAGTGAGCTACCCATTGCTCACTGTCCGCAAGCCCGCGTCTACGTTGGCCGGAAATCGGGATCAGAATCCCGGCGACGGCGGTGGCGATAACGCCGTTGCCTGATGCGTTCGGCCTCCTTCTTTGCGAGCATTACTGCTTCGCAGAAGTCGGCGACCGCCTGCCACTTCTCCTCGCTCCGGACCATGGCCTCAACCAAGGCCCGGCGCGAGAGGTCTCCGCCGCCGATCGCCCCCACGAGGGCACGGCGATGCTCCGCCCAAGCAGGGCACACCTCGACTGTGTGCTCCACCGTGTCCTTCGGGCGTTCCGCACAGTGGCGACACCCGGGCGTCACTTCCGCATGAATCGAGTGCAGGAAACTCCCGAACGAACCATGTCCGGTGAGTACCTGCGTCATACGGAAGGTAAGGACGGCGTGAGGTCTTTCCAGCCACGCCTCAAAGAGGGGACTTACCGAAAATATTGTTACGTACAAACAATAACAAAATAGTCCAGTCAACAATAATCCGAATCGCAATTAACACTAGAGTACCGTTACACTATCGCTTAGGTCGTTAGATAAAATCACTTCAAGTACTAGGGTAGTTCGCTCTTGATCGCAGTCGAAATCACAACTGACTCGCTTCCGGCCGGGGGCTCGTATTTATGTGCGGAGCCAAGAAAATTCTAGATACCGACATCCCCGGATCTGTCCAGAATTCCAGAACAATTGAATCGCTTCTCGAAGTCATAAATCATTTTTATTGCTCGTGGTAATAAGAGTCACTTTCATGCGAATTTCGACTCTATTGTTAATGGAGGAGAGTACCATTTCCCTTATCGGTAGTTGCATATCTAACTACTAGTCGTAGGTACTATGTGGATCACACATGCACGATATGCGCGTGGAGATGCAACGCCGGGGTGAAAGTCCGCCGCCGCGACAGGTCACGGCATGGCGGACAGAGCTCCGGCGGGAGCTCATGGTGAAATGGCGTCAGCGACTATCGCAACCCAGTGCTGGGCACGCCACAATCATGGCGGTAAGTCCCCTCTTTGAGGCGTGGCTGGAAAGACCTCACGGCGTCCTTACATTCCGCATGACGCAGGTCCTCACCGGACATGGTTCGTTCGGGAGTTTCCTGCACCGGATTCGTGCGGAAGTGACGCCCGGGTGTCGCCACTGTGCGGAATGCCCGGAGGACACGGTGGAGCACACAGTCGAGGTGTGCCCTGCTTGGGCGGAACATCGCCGTGCCCTCGTGGGGGCGATCGGCGGCGGAGACCTCTCGCGCCGGGCCTTGGTTGAGGCCATGGTCCGGAGCGAGGAGGAGTGGCAGGCGGTCGCCGACTTCTGCGAAGCAGTAATGCTCGCAAAGGAGGAGGCCGAACGCATCATGCAACGGCGTTATCATCGCCGCCGCCGCCGCCGCCGGGATTCTGATCCTGATTTCCGGCCACCGTAGGCGCGGGCTTGCGGACGGTGAGCAATGGGTAGCTCGCTGTCCGGCCGTCCGGTAACTGTCCGGACCAAGCCCAAGTCGTCGACGGCGCGCACTGTTCCCGCGCGCCTCAAGGAGTTGTCAGCAACAGCAGGGACCCAGCCGGGTCGAAGCCTACTGGGGCCAGGGTTATCCGAAAGGGCGCTCGAGCCCCGGTATGAAGGCTAGAAGGAACGGGGTGGGTCTTTTAGTTAGTAAGAGTCTGACACTATCTCCCGCTCCGCCCAAGAGCAGGGGATGTCAATGCATGATTTTTTCCCACCATAAAAAAAAAAAAAAAAAAAAAAAAGGTACTATGTGGATGTTTCGAGATTTTTCTAAACCTGGCTACGCACAACCATTCTAGACCTTTCGAACAGCAATGCGTTTTAATTATTACATGCTACTCGTTATTTTCTCGGAGATATGGCGTGTTCACGTTTAGTGGCGTAACAATATAATGACCTGGAAAAGCTATGTGACACTGGCGCTATCTCAAGAATATTTCATTCAGATTATATCAACCTACCATCTAGCAATACTGGCAAAGATACACTGATCGATACTGATATTGAAGACGAAACAGACCTGCCAGATTAAGCAATTTTCATTATGTCTAATGGGAAAATAACAAGTGTTTCAGTATAAAGAAGAAAATTAATTAGAAAGTATTAGTAAGAAGGAAAAGAATGGTTGAATTTTAACTAAGATGTTATTTTTAATAATTTTGATTATTATTTTTGGTTACTGTAGTTAACTGCAATTTATTATTGTCATAGGAGATTACAATTATTTTTGTTATTGAAGAAAAACTAGGGATAGTATCTATAACAAGTAAGAAAACTTCTAAACTTTTTTTTAACGACAGATGTTTTTGATTTTGATTACTGAGAAAGTTAGAAAAAAATAATAGAAGAAAATATGTAAAAAAAATGAAAACCAAAGAAACACTTAATATTTTTTTTTGTGATTATTTTTAAAAGAAATTATTTTATAGAGAAACCTTTTTTTTTGTAATTTAAGAGATTTTTCTTATATCTTATAAAAAGTAGTACATACTTTTTAAAAAACAAAAGAAAAATCTCAAAAAGAAGTTCTTATACCAGGTGTAAGGGACAGCCCTCCACAAACTTTAAGGGCTTGCTCAGTAGACGAAACTGAACAACCTTCCACAAGATCTTTTTACAGGAAAACAAAAAAAAAATCGGCCTCGCCATACAAATTGTCCAATCAAGTTTATCATTTTGTATGACGAGGCCTATTTCTTTTTTCGTTTCCTGAAAAAAAAAATTGTGGATGGTTGTTCAGTTTCGTCTACTGAGCAAACCCTTGAAGTTTGTGGAGGGCTGTCCCTTACACCTTTTATACATAAACGTTAAATTTTAAGAATTAAGAAGAATGAGAATAATTATTTCACTTAATAAGACTGTAGGCTACGTAATATAGAGACTGTTTAACTTCTGATTCCTATACAATTGTATATATAACTTTAATTGTTTCCTTGGTAAGCTAAGAAGTTACTGCTGTTCCTAAGTGATGGTCATTTTAAATAAAAAAATTATCTTTAAACATTTTACTGTGTTTTTTATTTCTCATTTTATAATTATTACAAGATAGATAGGTACACCCTATGTATGTACCTTTTAATTTATCAGTGTTTTAACCGCCAATTTCTGCAAACTTCATTAATCAAGTATGATTACAAACAATTTATCTAAAAAAAATCAGTCTCATAAACTAATTAGCCAAACATTAATAAGTTTAAGATATGGTATTTAAATCAATTAGCTTAGGTTTGAAATATGGCCAACTCTTTGATTAAACCACTTAGCTTAGAGCTTATTATTTGCATGTCTAGGCGGTTAAGTCATTTAGCTTGGAACAAGAAGTAATAAACCTAGGCGGTTAAGTCATTTAGCTTGGAACAAGAAGTATTAAACCTAGGCGGTTAAGTCATTTAGCTTGGAACAAGAAGTATTAAACCTAGGCGGTTTAGTCATTTAGCTTGGAATAAGAAAAAGTAAAATATAGGTCATTTTGTATGAAGCGACATTTATCTTCGTTAAAAATAGGAATATTAGAAATAAAAATGAATTTGATTATGGGGAATATGTTATAAAAACAGTAATATCCTTCTTTTTAAAAAAATAATGCTATTTACTAAAGTTACATTTTTTTTTCTAAAAATCGAAACTTTAAACTGCTCTGGTGTAAAGTTTCAAAAATGTCGGTTAATACAAATAGCCCGGAACCCGTCGATATTATTATTATCTGATAACCTCGTGACTCAAGGACCATGGGAACGTTAGCTAGACCAGTGTTTTCAGCAAATATTAAGACATTATTAGTTCAGTTTTCAATTAACCTTTGTGTAAGAAATTTGTTGTGTTTTGTACTAATATTGTCTTTGTTCTTAACCAAAATTGTTTCACTTTCAGTAAAGTAATTTAGGTAAGAGTATGTAGTTTACAATTGTTTTTATTGCCCGAGTAATTGAGTATTATGATGATCAGGGACACAGTGAACCAAACAATGGACATAAATGTGCTTGCTCCAATAGAATCCCAAACTCAAGGTTTGCCAACAAGCAATAAAGCACGCTATGTATGGTGTTAAATTACGGGTCGAGTTTGGAATACTATACTGCGTCCAAAACCAGGAAAGGTAATGTGGTTCAAACGGCTGCTAACTTTAATGGGACTGGGCAAGATATTTCTGGCGAGTGGCTGTGCATTAAAGTAAGATAGAGTTGGTGCCCTGGAACAGTGAAACGGGATCTGGTGCGAACAACGAAGAAACAACGACGGGACGAACTGGGCTGATATGGCCAGAACTGAAGAGGAAGTGCGGGCTCGCGAAAGGGGAGGGAGTAGGGGGGGACCTTTGCCCAATTGAGACTGGGAAAGAACTGCATGCAAAAAGGGAAAAAAACTGGTCAAATACGAGTCGGACTACCAAGGGTTCCGTACAAACCTTAATAGTTCGATTCCCGAATCAATTTTCGAGTGATTTTTCTGAATCGCAAAAAGTTATATTGTGGTGTAATTATAATATTACGATTTTCAGATTTTTTCCTTTATTGCCACTGCCAAATTTTAGGATTCCAAGTCAGGGTGTACTTTATAAGTTTTAATTTCTCGCGAGCAGAAACGGCCAATCTTAAGATTTCGTTGGCTTAGAAGTTTTGTTTTTTCATTGCTCCAAGGGGTAGCAAGCAGCATGATTTTAATTTCAGCTACCTTTCAATTGCGTCAATTAGAGACCCAATAGAAAGACAATAACAGCGCGAACACCGCCGTTCACTTGGGGTTTAATGAATTAATAGGTACCTCCGTCTTGAGCGACGGACAACAAAGTGGTATAAGGGTTCCGGTTTTGTCGACTGAAGTACGGAGCCTTAAAAAGACATTTGCTGCATAACTAGGTAGACATGGCGAAGACTATTCTCGAGTTTTCGACTACCCTCTCCAGTTGAAAGGTTTCTCCATTCAATTGACTCAATATTTTGGACTTTTTGGAAATTATAACAGTAAGTGTACTACGAATATATTTTTCGGTCGGTAAGACGAGCAGCGAGATACGCAGACGACATTGATACCATCGCTAATCTGGATAGGGGACTGAGGGTGGCATAGGACGGAGGAAGAGAATGGAGATTAGTACACGAAAAGAGAGGCTTATGCCTAGCAGTGGATGAAGTCTGGCTGCGAAATAGTGGAAATGAGTCATGTTTAACTTTCGCAAATTTCCTAATCCGGATTTTAAGTCAAGCCAGGCTAACATAATCATACTTAATGCATTCGGGATATTAAAGTTCTGACCTTCCACCTAGTAGTAGGAAGGTGTACATATATGAGCTCGTAAGCTCGTAACAATTCTAGTATGAACTCGAAAATCATATGATTTTTCTTATCAGAATCATAATGGACTTACTGGCCAATGCTAATGAATAAATAATTAATGTAACATACAAAAAAGACAATACATTGATAAAGTTATCATTGAGCTCCGTTAACGGTCGATCTTTTGCTAAGTTTTTGTTACTTACGAAAGTTTAAGCAGTAGATAAAGGTGACTAATGTTAACGAACCTATTTCGAAAAGTCAATGAACTCTAGCTTTCGACCTAATCCAGGTAATAATAGTACCTATTTTCACCAGAGCTGTTTTTATCACCTAAATAAAAATTACATGGAATAAGTATTATGAATAAAATATTCACCAGTGTGGCTTCTAAGTTACGATACGCGTGTCCTGAAGTTCAGAAAATAACTAAACTAGGCATGATGGTTGTACTAGATTTTGTTGCAATAATTAACTGCATTCACCTGTGATTTGTATTGGCAATGCTACACAAAGCTTCTGGCCTCTATTGGAATGAAATCAAATCTATTGTGGGTACAGTTCCGATGATTCAACATTAGGTGGACCACTTACATCATCCTGGGACATTGTGCATACCTATGCTATTGTGATCGGCATTTTATCGAGTTTTACGGTATAAAAGTAACTGTTCGTACAATCGTCTGATAC
Source organism: Mythimna ferrago (assembly GCA_910589285.2). Classification (NCBI taxonomy): domain Eukaryota; kingdom Metazoa; phylum Arthropoda; class Insecta; order Lepidoptera; family Noctuidae; genus Mythimna; species Mythimna ferrago. The sequence continues at coordinate 8,142,207 of OU342689.1, forward strand.
ATAATAGCATGTTGGTTAAAACGGATTATAAAAAAAAAAAATGGTGTAAGTTCTCGCAAAATTGTATGAAAATAAAGATTAGCAGCGCCATCTCAAGTCAGCTGGCTAGAACTCTAGCCTATAATGGAATATATAAATTAGATCTAAAGTAAATATATAAAACAATCAATGATACCACTATATTCTGAATCTATTTTTTCTTATACAACTACTAAAAATCCGTAAAACAGTGGGTCTTAGATAAAAAAAACAACAAAGTTTACGTACTTACCGGCGCAACCACTTAAAAACTCCCATGTCCTGCAAAGAATCCACTTTTTGTTCGAAAACGGTAGCACAATAAACAAGAATTCTGCAATTAGCAACTAAATAACATTTATCGAATATAAATAAGTTTATAAACTAAAACGGAAAGTCCGTCGATGCGAGGAACACGCGGAACATTACCGGCGCATTAGAAGTCCGATCGTTATAAAAAACGACTAGCAACAATGACCGCCGATATATTGTGCGGTCAGACAAAACATCACGAACAACGCGGCATTCGCAATGAGTTGAATTTGGTTTTTTGTACAAATTACTTTTCGTTGCGCTCCGGTGATCCACTTCATGCGCGTTGTCGAGCGTCGGCCCTCGTCAGCTCTAGTCTGCTGCGGTCACAGACGGCTCGTCAACCGTACAATGTGCACTTGACTTGCTACCGTACAATACCTGATTTGAATTTATGTAATACTTTTAGGGTAGTTAGAAGCGAAGTAGGCTAAATCAGGTTAAATAGTCATAACGATTGTTTACCTTAGTGCAGTGTTTGTTTCTGATTGACTCCGATCTTTTAAAGTTTTGGCTTTGTACTCATATAAAAACTTCTTCATAGTGAATAATCTAAGTTTATCAAAAAAATATAACACAAAATTAGTGGCACATATTTTTTATAGGCTTATTTTATTTATATGATAACGATATTCAAAAAACCTCATCCAAGTTATCTCAGTTGAAGTTGTCATTTTGTCATTTTTACTTTTTTTTACGGAAACAAAACAAATAAATAAAATCAATGCAAGAACTTTAACATTTTTCTTTGCATAAATAAAACATACGCTTATTTATTAATACATAAAACATAACTCATTTCTTTATCTTTATAATTGTGTAATAATGGTATAATTAAATGTCGTGACTACTCGGTAATAAATAAAAAGGCCGCTATTTTATTATGTTAAGATTTACTTCCGGTGTGATGGTGAATATTCTCGGGACTTTTTTTCAAAACAGGCAACAGAAAACACAAACAGTTTAAAAGTAAAGCTTAAAAAGATAAAGCAAATCATACATTCAGCTTCTATCCGTAATTACTAACAATAATAAAGAAAAGGGTTGTTTTTCTATTTATTGCTATTTTAGTTTATTTTTTATTGTATTGTTTTATGAAATGGGAACTGTTCTTGCCACTTGTTTCTAATCTGTGGCTGGTTACTGACGTTACTGTTGCAACACCGACCTTGTTATGTCATGCATGTCATCTTTGATTTTGGAAAGCAATGTTTACAGTTGCGTTTGATTTGAATTTTTATAATTTTTAGTTATATTTCAAATAAAATAGTCATGGACGAGTTACGAGGACCAAATATTCAAATAGTCCTGCACGTGAAAGAAGGTATACCCGTTTATAAGTGTCAGATATGATATGTATAAGCATTCTTTGTATGAACATCTGTATTCATTTTTTAAATGTTTTTAGGTCTTGGTTTTGGATTTTTACGTTCCCCGTTTATCGTAAGTGGATCTCTCAATGGATATATGCTAGAGACGGATCCTGTAGTGCCTTCACATGCTCCTATTTTTGATGCTGAACTAGTTTGGGAAGCAGACAAAAGAAGGTTTCGAAGGTAAACAAACTTTTGTTTTTCTTGATTTTAATTCCTTACAAATCAAAAACCGCTTTTACTTGTCGTTATTAAGACCTAGGATGCACAGAATTACATTTTTTATCAAGAACCTATCATATCTTTGATTGACTGACCAAATTCAAAAATTGTCTGAATCTATCAAACACTGATAAATGATAAATGACATTTATTTTGTAAATAGGTTTAAAAAACACTTTTACACGTCAATTTTTTTTCTCGTCAGTTTATGCTAGATGAGGCCGGTGTTTCCTATCTGACTACCCTGAGAAGAAACACCGAAACAAACTCAGGGGTCAAAGTCTCTTTTAAAGTCCATACAGTAAATATGTAATGGTCAAATCACATGAGAACCATGCAGATTTGTCTGAGATGGTCTTTTGAAGAAAGAACCATACAGATTTGAGTGGACCTGTCCAATCAGTGTAAGCATGTGTCAGTATTCGAAAAGCTCAACTCAGGACTACTAAGGAGCTCTACAACTTGACGAACAACACCAAAGAAAGGACATTTGGGTAGGCCGCAGAAAATACTCAAATTGCCAGACATACGTTAAAATTACTGAAAACAAAAGAAAAAAGCAATCAACATAGTCCTCACATTTACAAAAATATAAGAAAATTGATAGTTTACAAAATATTTAGCAAAGTAAATATTTAGGTCAAAAAAAAAAAATTACTTTAAGTACTTAAAATGTATACATGTCAATTTGTAAAATAAAACTGATCTCAAATTAAATAAAATTAAATATCTGTTAAAATACAAGCCTCGTCCTCTATTGTAAAACTGAAAATGATTAGTTTTGTATCAACCTTAACAAATTTTTTTTTTATATATTAAACCAGTTTAAGAGTCCAGAATGTGCCGGTCAAAGTGGAGGTGTTCACAACTAGCACACAGGGACGCAAGGATAAAGTGGGATACTTACTTCTGAGCCTGCTTGGAGCACAGCCATGCCCTTCCAATAAGATTGTTGAAGTATGTTTATCTATTATAATATCTAATTCTTGATCATCTCAATCAGAATTTTTGAATAATGTATACATATATGAAGCAGCATTTTTTACGCAGTTTTCTGCATTCTGGGAGCTGCTAAGTTACAAATGAAAAAGTAATAGGTAGAAAAGGAGGATATGCAGACTCGCGAAAGAAGTAATGAGTATAGGAAGGCTTTTGCTCTGGAGTGGGACAGAACAGACTTGCAGAAAAATATTTTTTTCACTTTTGACTGGCCTGTTGGTCTAGTGATTAGTGGCCCTGATTGCTATGCCAGAGATTTTGGGTTCAATTCCCATCCAAGACAAATGTTTGTGTGATGACCACAATCATTTATTTAATATTAATTATTAAGGTATTAAATTTAGGTAAGAAACATAACAAATAAAAACTTTATCTAAAACACATACAAAGGGTGGCATTTGTTCTATGGCTTGGTGTAATTTATTTAAAAAATATAATTATGTATTTAGAAATATGTAAGTATTTTTACCAGTTGTCTAGTACCTACTAATAACTCAAGCTTTGCTTTATTTGGGGCCAGATGGCGTTGTGTAAAAGTTGTGGAATATTATTATTACTTACTCATGACATAATAGTCAGCTGCAAACCTAGACCCTTGTTCAAGAATTTTATATTTTCAGATAAAACATTCATGGCATAGACTGCTAGGAGTGAAGTCTCAAGGAAAATGCTGCCACCCTCAGTTGATGATGAGCCTCTCAATTGAAGACAGGGTGAACACACCAACTCCTGTAAGTAAACATCCAGCCCTTCCTACTAACAATAAAAAAAAAAGATGAATGAAAATATGATAAATTATAGATTGACTGGATATTTGATTAGATCTATCTTTCTTAAGGCGTAAAGTCCCTTGAACCATCTGACCGAAATTATGTGAACGCAACTCTCGCACTCGCCTAGGCGGCAGTACGCAAATCTGTGCATTTATTTGCGGCCAGCAGCGCCCGGAAAGTGCTTTAAATCCATTTTCTCTGCGAGATATTGATTGATTTACATATGCAATGTTCACTTTGAAGAATATTTAGCCACCAATTTTTATGTGTAAAAATGTTTCTAAAGGTCCAAGCCGTTTGGAAGGAGTAGGGAAAAATTGCGAAAAGTTGCGAAATTGCTAAATTTTTTTTTTTTGACAAAAGTATTAATTGCACGAAAAAATCAAATGTTGATATTATTGTTCATGAATCTATAATAAACATAATTTTTTTTCAAACCAATTGACCTTGCCGTTACCGAGGAGTAGGCCTCAGAAAATCACTGTTTTATGGCACTTTTCGGGCGCTTGGCCCTTAAAAGGGATTTTAGATATAAAACTTAGTGCACAGGTAGACTACAATCAGGATCACAAGATACTTAGACTTGGGCCATAGAGAATATCTGAGAGAGAAATATGCGCTTTTGCTCACGTCTAAACCAATCCACGCTATGCCTCTGAAGCCGCGGTACATAAGCAAAATGTGGTACTACGAGTATATCAATATGTACAAAATGTCGTCGTGGGCAACCTCCCTTACATTGTTTAATTTTCTTCTGGACTTTTGGTCCCGACTAAAAGCTAAGATATCAAAGTGGTCCCAGATGAAAAAAACCCGGTCAAGTGCAAGTCCGACTCGCGCACTGAAGGTTCCGTATAAACCTAACTTTGTAAATTGTTCGATTCTCGGATCGGGTCTCGAAGATTTTTCTGAATTACAAAATTATTTGTACAATGAGACTTTGCTTCTTGTTAAATTTCATGTAAGTCCACGGAAAGTACTTAGTAAGTTTAGAATTATTTTTTTTAGTTTTAGTGTTAACCTTTCGTATGCCGTAATTAGAGACACAATTAAAAAGTTATTGTGTCTCGCGTGGATCCACGTTCCGGACACACAACGGGTTAAAAAATGCGCCTTTATATTACGTTGACCTAGAAGTCTGCCTTTTTCACTGCTCCAAGGGGTAGCAGACCTGAGTATATGGCATAAACAGCTTAATACAGATACCGGCACGGATCTTGAGTGCTGACTTCCATTTGTACAGAAGTGAAATATCGGGTCTCTTTACTGGTATGAAGTGAGACACAAGGGCGGGGAGTGCAATCTTTGTACAGTAATTGGCTCGCCGATGTGTACGATGCGAAAAGCGATCCTCGGTCTTTCGCCGAGCGCTCAAGATTCATGCCGATATCTGTACCTAAGGGTTCCGTTTTTGCCGACTAGGTACGGAACTCTAAAAGGTTAGAAACCACTGATTCAAACAGCGGTGGCCTATAATTACCAAGATATTTTAATCGTCATTTCCTTTATCATGCTGGAAATAATTAACAACCATTTTGGCAGTCAGTTAGTCAGGAAACAAAACAATGGGCAAAAAATTCATCTTTATTCATAGGTACGTAATTTTGTATTGCATGTCTGTAATCATATCATTTATCAAGTCAATATGGTTTATGTAAAATATTTGCAATTAGGTAAGTTAATTACTTGATTACATTGACTGGAATGAGGGAGAAAGTGCTAAGAATTTATTTACGATTTTTTATTCAGTCGCTTCATCATTATTTCAGCTGAAAGACGTCCACTGTTGGACATAGGCCTCTCCCATGTGTCGCCACAACGAACGGTCCTGTGCGTCTCGCATCCATTGCATTCTCGCGACTCATCTGGTCAACGCTACGTTTTCCGGTGCGCGGTTGTCACTTCAGAACTTTTCGGCCCTATGGATCATCCGTTCTATGAGCAATGTGCCCCGGCCTCTGCCACTTACTGGCCGGCCGGTCCTGTGCCTCTCGCATCCATCGGATTCCCTCGACCGTTCGCTCGCTTGAAAGTATGAAATTATCCCAATGGAACGAACTAACCGAAAAAGAAGCATTTCATGTTCTATATCAGGCCCGATTCACGTAATGAAAACCGTAACGATATCGTAGCGATTTAGTCGTTTAGACCATTTCCGTATTCACATCCATCAATCGAGTTTGAACGACACCGATTTTATAGTCGTTTGAAATTCGTCGATTTAAAAAAACATCTGTATTACTTTATCCTGTTAGAATACTTATTAATGTAACTGGAAATAGGTCGATAGATCGTGAATACCGCTTTTGGATAGGACTTCGATCGAACGACTATAAAACTTCAACGATATTTGGCTTGTTTGATTTTACGTGAATCAGGCTACAGTAGCCTGGTCATGGCCTATCTGTGTATCCAAGATTCATCCAAATCCATTTTTTTTAGGTAGGAAATAATCTAATGACATCTCCCACTCTTTTACTGACTAAAACCCACTCGTTTATACCTTCTTTGCCTTCGTTCCAGGGCCCCGGGGTTCATCCCCAGTAGGCTTCGACCCTGCTGGGCCCCTACGATTTGCTCTAACTTTTGCTCCACCGCGTGTCCTCCGGGCGGTTCACGTCCAAATCTATTGATTAACAAAATAACATACTTACACAACGAAACATACAGACTTTTATATGTAGACGTAAGATTGATGATGCACTTCTGTTAAACTGTAACATTAGGTTTTAAATCATTATTATAACACAGTTCGTCTATTTTATATAAACAGAACTGAGATTTAAATTGTGCCGAAAATGTAACTCAGAATCTTGGTATTTTCGCTTTCCTGTATTTTTTTGTGGTGATAGAAAATCGTCAAATGACTTCTGCCGCTCTAGGGTAGAATGAGAGGGTATATCGGACTTTTACAGACTTAAACCCTCCTGTGTTCTTCAGTTGCTCTTTGCGTTCCAAAGTCACGGTATTTCTTTCAAACGATCCAATTTTCTTTTAAATTTTTTTAGAAACTCTATTCGTATAAGTTAGTGATAGCATGACGAGTGACAGGCCAGAAAGAAAAAACATGTTGCGCCGACCTCAAATAAGATGGAACAAGGGCAGGAAGATGGTAGATCTGCTCTCTACATGATATATCTTGTTGTTTCTGCTATAACTAAGAAAATAATGTTCCAGGAAATTCAATCTTCATATTAATAACACATCTTTGCTTCATTTTGTTTAGTAACTTATTTTTTAACATGTCTGATTCCAGAGAAATGAACTTCGAATGTTTCACAGCAACGAGATAGCATATCCACCTGCCGTCGCAGCGTCAAGTATGCCCAGTGCCAAGTCTATGATGATGACATTAAGTAAGTTTGTTAATTTACTATTTTGTACCTTACAGCCTTGCACATAAAGTATATATTATTGGATCTCAAAACAGTATAGCTTAACCAGCAATATAATGTTCCCACTGCTGGAAACTAAGGTCAGTTGATGAATGTCTTGTTGATCTTTGAATTTTTGGTTTTGATGTTTTCCGTCACCCGTTTTGAGAGCAGTGGTGATGAAATAGATTATACAAAGTAAAACGCTTCCTAGAATTGAACCCCGACTATTAAGTGGGGGCCGTTACCACTGGTTTACCACTGCTAAAACACAGTGTTACACCGTAAGTACCCATTTCATGAGAGAATGCTTTTTCAGCGTTCTTACGCTTTTCACGCATACTAAATGGGCCTACTACACGCACGAGCTTCACCAAAGTTTTGCCAGTACAGGCCAATTTGTACACGGAACTTGTGCGTGTGGTTGATAAAACTCATATACTTTGACTGGCCTGTTAGTTTAGTGGTTAGTAGCCCTGACTGCTATGCTAGAGGTCGTGGGGTTGATTCTCACCCAGGACAAATGCTGCAAATGACAAATGCTGCTCAGCTTGGGACTAGACGGTGTTGTGTGATAGTTATGGAATATTATAATTAGCCTGCAATACATGTTGGCCGAGCTTAGGCCAATGCGAGCCTAGGCATATTCAGGCTAATTGACACAAGGCAAACGCTACTGTCTAGACGTTCGGCAAGTTTGAAGGAAACTTATGAAAATGGCTAACATAGACGAGTTTTGAGGAGACGCCCACATGTTGGGGCGAGCGTACGCGAGCGCCTTTGATTTGTGCAGAAAAACCGACACCGTTCCGAAGTGAGGCAAGTGATCGCGAGCGGCTGCGAGTTGTGGCAAGCTACGCCTAATGAGATCTATACACGTTGGCGCTTGTTTTTACTCAACCAACTAGGCGAGCGACACCGAGCAATAGCAAGACAAGGCAAATATACTGTCTAGATGTTGGTATTGGTCTTCACTCGCAAACGCTCGGCCAACGTGTATTTACTTTACTTTTACAAGGTGTTTTGTATTTACAAACTGGCGCGTGGTAGACCCAATAAAAGTAACATTTTTGTTGACATTGATTAGCAGAATAAAGTGAATATAAGAAAACTATTGTTTGTTGAATGTGAGATTTAAATAAGTTGTAAGCTCTTTAAATTCCCTTTAAACAATAGTCTTTGTTCGCTTAATGCTGAGTGTAGGCTTCCCGGTCATTCTTCTTAATGATTTGCCTTGTCAACACTAAAATAAATTTACAACGTAAGATGGATTGGTAATAAATCAATATTATTTGTGACTTCACGACTGCTAAGGCCGAGCCACTGAGCATAAACTCTTAAAATAAGTCGCTTAGTTTTAAGTTTTATAAACCAGCAATCGACAACCTCATAGGTTGACTTACGAGAGGTAACACATAAATAAATAAAACCGGCCAAGAGCGTGTCGGGCCACGCTCAGTGTAGGGTTCCGTAGTTTCCCGTCCGTCACAATAAGTGTACCCACTTATGAGTTTAAAACAATGCTTGCATATACGATTATACTACAAACTTAGTCCAGAAATTATTTTGTAGAACCTTTTTGTCTTTTTTGTACAAAAACTGTTCTTTCCATCAAGTTCAAAATGATTTTCCTAGAAAGTCCTTATAAAGTTCTACTTTTCAGATTTTTTTCATATTTTCTAAACTTATGGTTCAAAAGTTAGAGGGGGGGGACACATTGTTTTTTACTTTTGGAGCGATTATTTCCGAAATTCTTGACATTATCAAAAAATGATTTTAGTAAACCCCTATCCATTTTTAAATACCTATCCAACAATATATCACACGTTAGGGTTGAAATTAAAAAAAAATCACTTCCCACTTTACATATAGGGGGGCTACCCTAATAAAACATTTTTTTCCAATTTTTATTTTACCACTTTGTCGGCGTGATTGATATACATATTGGTACCAAATTTCAGCTTTCTAGTGCTAACGGTCACAGAGATTAAGCGAGGACGGACAGACAGACAGACGGACAGACAGACATGGCGAAACTATAAGGGTTCCTAGTTGACTACGGAACCCTAAAAACAAGCAGCTAAGCCAGAATTATGTTTATACTACGAGGGCTGCGGAGTCGTTCCAAAGACTCACCGTGGCCTTTGAACGTAAAGGACAACTGATGCACGGGCGGGTTTTAGTCTGATAGTTAGATTCTGAGACTCCCTCTCGTTCTACCCAGAGTGGGAGTTATTTGATGATTTTTCACCTTAGCCAAACAGGTCCATTCGTATCTGATAAGAGTAGATTCCGAACATTTTTGCAAATGATATTTTTTTTTAGGTGGGAAAATCATCTAAATTTCATCTCCCGCCCTTGGGCGGAGCGCGAGGGCGTGTCAGACTTTTATTGACTAAAAACCCACTCCTGCTCCTTCTTTGCTATTGTTCCAGCGCCCCAGGGATATCTTTCGCATCAGCCATGGCCCCTAATTTAAAATCGTTTTATACATTCTGACCTAAAGGTTGAAAAGCAAATTGTTAATTTCACCACTTACCTAGTAGTTTATGAGCTAGTGCTGACCCATATGTCTTATGTCTGAGTATGGTTTCCGCACTTAGTCCTATGCGGACCATTGTACGTGGACCCATATTTCTGCATCTTAATGAATTATAAACCGTTTTTTCCAGAGGAGTACATTTCAGAAAGTAAGAAGTGCGTGTCATCTCCGGACCTCCTCCCAAAGTTGTTGTGTGACGAAGGTCTCATACAAGTCGGCAGTGGCAAGGAGCTGTTTGTTCTTAGCTTCATTATTGGCTCAGTTGAGAATCTGGATTTGGTAAGAATTACTAAACACTCATATTTTTTTTATGTAATAAAATTATTTATTAGGTCAAACCGAGACGCGGTGCGACGCAGCGCATACTTGTTAAAGCTAGAATACCATCATCATTTCAACCGAAAGACGTCCACTATTTGAAGTAGGCTTCCCCAAGTGTCGTCATAACGACCAGTTCTGTGCGACTCGCTTCTATCGCAAGCGGTAGAATCTAGAACTTTGTTTTCTACACATTAAGGTACTGTATTATTATTAGTAAAAAAGAAATTCGAATTGTACCTTTCTAAGCGGACCTCATCCAAATCTACTCCTTGCAGACTTGGGCTGCGGTATTGTTCGAAAGAGTTTCCGTGGCTTTGGAATGCAAAGGGCAACTGATAGAACATAGGTGGGATTTGGTCAATAAAAGACACTCCATCTCGCTCCACCTAGAGCTTGAAAAGTTATTTAATGACTTCCCACCTCAAAAAAAAATCCTAAGCATATCCATGGGCTGTTACAATATAGAGTATCGAATTTGCACTCTACCTACAATATTGCAAGTTGTGAATACATATCTCGAGTGCTACCCTGCTGTTACAGTTGATCTAAATCAAACCATAAAGGCAGATCTGTCGTAGTTGTGTCTAGTCACCTGCTCAATATTCCTAGAGTGTGTAAACTATTTTCCATGACACCCAGCGCGTGTGTGTTCGAACACAGAAATTAATAATGTGCAATGAGAGTAAAGGACGGCACGGCTGGTGTAGTGGTTAAGCGATTGGCTGCTGTGTTGCGTGTCGCGGTTCGGTTTCTGTACACAACAAATGTTTGTTGGGCTACAGATAGTTGTTTCGGGTCTGGGTGTTTGTGTATGAGAATTGACATGTTTGTGAACGAACCTACGATACAAGAATAATTCCTAGTTTGGATCAATATTTTTTTTAAACAATCTAAGTCAGGAATATTTTCCTTCTTGTTGGCCTATCCTGTCCCTAGATTTTTTTTTTTAAATGATCATAACGGTGGTTGCCACTTCTCTTTCGCCCTAATTGATGTTAGGTTTGTTTAATTTCCATATGTTTTCCAGTTGCTACCGGATCCAAGTGCTGCTCAAGGAGTTGACTGTTTCGTCAGCTATTCTGTTTTCACAAACGACATTATGACTGATAGGTATGTATGCTTAGAACTACTAAAGATGTAAATTCCAATTCACCCACGGTTTCCATAAGGAAGTAGAATAAACAACCTGTGCAATTTTTTGAGAATGAATTACTATGACACCATTGGACCTGGGCCGTCGAATTCGCCTTTATTTTACCTTAAAGGCGAATTCGACGGCTACTATGTATTTCGTGGACAAAAACTATGTATTTCGTGGAATAAAAGGAAAAAAAAAGCAAACCCAAGTAGCGTTACTGAAGGTACTCTGGCTTGAAGACTGCTGTTTGAATTACGTGGTTACAAGCACTAGGAATATATCTGTTTTTTCTATGGGATTGCATTTGTCTTCATTATTCTATCTTTTTTATTTTTTCAGTAGAAAATACTTAAAAGGTTCTGGACAGAGTCCCTCTTGCCCCTGTCTTATCTGACAAAAACCCACCCGTCCAGGGTCACGGTTACTCTTTTGTACGATCCTGCAACATTGTACCTATACACCAATCACTCAAGATTAGACATTTAAACATACCGTCCGTTCAACCAATTTTGACTTTTATTGCATTGGTGGCATGATAAATGGCGGCTGCAGCAGGTATCGTAACCACTTTTTTGCTTTTAATGTGATCTTTATGCCTTCGGAACAGAAGTCGAAATCAGTTGAACGGACAGTAAAAATGTTTTGATTAAATGTCTAATCTTACTGCGAATGGAGTATAACAGGCCCTGGTCACAAAAGTCGCCACGAAAAAAGCTAGAAGCGGCCACAAAAAAAGCTAAAGCGTTCGACAGCTTGTGGTCGGAAAGCTAAAAGCGGCTTCGATGGTTCTTGTAATTTTTTTTTTTTTTTCGTACCTACTTAAGAAACTGTCAAACAAAACTTTTGAATGACCCTCAGGATGTCTGCAACCGCAAGTAATAATGGCGGCGTTAACGTCCAGTTCAATCAACGCACGTCGTTGCGGCTACTCTCTGACCTCGCCTCACTGGGGAGGTACTTCACCGAGTGTCCGCATCTCGTCACCAGGGTCTGTGCTAGTGAGAAGGACGTAGGTATGTGTATTTACTATCTGTGTATCATTCAGGCTTGTCGTGCATGTGTAAGAAAGATAAAAAAGAAAAATATATAAAGGTGTGACCAGATAGTCAATCATCATCCCAAACAAGGTGACCCTGCTGGTTTCAATCCGTGTAGACAGCAGTTGTAATCTATGACCTTCAAAGCCCTTGGTTAGGAGGCGCGTTTTCCCAACCACCGAGCGTGTTGGCGCGTGGTTTACATAAACCAAGGTCACCTTAGTTTGGAACGCTAGTTTGCAAACGTCTGGTCACCCCTTTACTCGCACATCCACAGGACTAACAACAATAATAATAAAAAAAAATAGATTGAACTGTTTGACATATTGTCAAACCCGCATTTTTATTTCTCAGTTAAAAGTCATCCGACTATTGAAAAATTGGCCCTAACTATTCATAAAATATGACTGCGAGACTAAAAATTGTACTATCTCAGCATAGGCAGCGATATTTATTTAAAAAAATAAAAATAAAAACGCAGCGCTGGTATTTTTGTGAAATAAAAGTTAAATGTACTATGGTAATAACGACGTTGTAGGCACGTCCGAAAAAATACTGCTATCGGTTTGATCTATCTTTAAACATTGGACAATAATTGCTCTGTTTTACTATATTATTTTAGACGTATATATTTGTTTAACTACTCAAATGCATTTAAAAATAGTCGGAAACAGAAACATTCTTTTTTCGAGTGTATGATAGGTGAAAAATGCCTCTTATCAACCCTCCTCTTTTGTGTATTATTATAAAATCTTCTACAAATTGTAGACACAGGCTGTATAAACTTCTTTATAAACTTCTACTTTTGAGATTTTTTCATATTTTCTAAACTTTTGGTTCAAAAGTTAGAGGGGGACACATTTTTTACTTTTCAAATTTATATTATTTTAGACGTATATATTTGTTTAACTACTCAAATGCATTTAAAAATAGTCGGAAACAGAAACATTCTTTTTTCGAGTGTATGATAGGTGAAAAATGCCTCTTATCAACCCTCCTCTTTTGTGTATTATTATAAAATCTTCTACAAATTGTAGACACAGGCTGTAAGGGACAGCCCTCCACAAACTTTAAGGGCTTATTCTCAGAAGACAAAACTGAACAATCTTCCACAAGATTTTTTTTCAGGAAACGAAAAAGAAATCGGCCTCTTCATACAAACTGTCGAATCAAGTTTTTAATTTTGTATGGTGAGGCTGATTTTTTTTTCGTTTCCTGAAAGAAAGTCTTGCAAGGTTGTTCAGTTTCGTCTACTGAGCAAGCCCTCAATGTTTTTGGAGGGCTTTCCCTTACATCCTGTATACATTTTCTTCAGGAATCTGCAGCATGGACCTCCGCAAGCTAATTCCGACAGACGACACACGACACTTTCTAGAGAACTTCTGTAACTCAGAATCCGCGTTAACGATACACGAGCGATGTTTTATATTGCGATGTGACGACGCACCGGCGCAGGAGTACAACCGGCGAGCCTTTGTGGACGTCGAGATGAGCCTCAGATATGTTGGCGTGAAGACCGACAGTAATGTACAGGTAAGGTAATCGCGCAGCATCGAAAGGGCTATGCTCGGAGTTTCTTTGCGTGATCGAATCAGGAATGAGGATATCCGCAGAAGAACCAAGGTTACCGACATAGCACGAAGAATCGCCAAACTTAAGTGGCAGGGCTATCGCTCGCAGAACAGATGGCCGTTGGGGTTGAAAGTTTCTGGAATGGCAACCACTTACCGGAAGACGTAGCGTTGGAAGGCCTCATACAAAGTGGACCAATGACCTGGTAAGGGTTGCGGGAATCCGATGGATGCGAGACGCACAGGACCGTTCATTGTGGCGACACTTGGGGGAGGCCTATGTCCAACAGTTGACGTCTTTCGGCTGAAATGATGATGATGATGGTGATGAAGGTAATCGCAATACTGCTTCGACGAGAATAGATAAAGTGAGAAATGAGTACATTAGAGGAAGTTTGAAAGTGGCGCCAGTGACTGAAAAGATATCTAATATATTCCACAACTATCACACAACTCCGTCTAGTCCCAAGCTAAGCAGAGCTCGTGTTATGGGTACTAGACAACTGATAAACATACTTATATATTACTAAATACATACATATTATAGATAAATTACACCCAGACACAGAACAAATGATCATGCTCATCACACAAACATTTGTCCTGGGGGCCGTTTTATCCATAAGGCAATGTAGGCAACTGCCTAGGGGCCCCGCCAGGTTCTAGGGCCCCGCGCTTTAGGAAAAAAAAAATAGACTATGTTTCATAACCAGTAAAAAAAATTGAATTTTCGATGACATGCCATTTATCTAGCAATCCTGTCATTGGATTATGCGAAAAGCTGTCAACAGATGGAGTTTAATAAAACACAATCTTTCATTAGCAACGTGTGAGTGCAGAGCATATTCATTGGCTTTTGCTGATAATTTTGTTTATATCAATTTTCATAATATAAAATCAAACAATTACATAGAAAAACAATAAAATGTGTAAACTAAGTTAAAAAAATGATTTAACTATATATTTATAATTAAATTAAAAAATCAGAAATTATTTTGTACAACTTTTCAAAAACTGTTCAACACGTCAAGTTCAAAATAATTTTAATAGAAAGTCTTTATAAACTTCTACTTTTGAGATTTTTTCATATTTTCTAAACTTTTGGTTCAAAAGTTAGAGGGGGACACATTTTTTACTTTTCAAATTTCAGCTTTCTAGCTAACAGTCACTGAGATTATCCTCGGACGGACGGACAGACAGACAGATTTGGTGAAACTATGTACCTTGTTGACTACGGAACCCTAAAAACAACGTAATTATGAATAAATTTATGTTAGAAATAAAATATTTTAAGAAGTTAGAAGAGGGGGGAGGGCCCGAGACGTGCATTGCCTAGGGGCCCCGACATGCATAAACCGGCCCTGCCTGGGTGGGAATCGAACCCACGACCTCCGGCATAGCAGTCAAGGCCACTAACCACTAGACCAACAGGCCAGATCAAGGGGATTCGTTTGTCTTGGTATTGTCATGTGAAGAGGAAGGATGCATAAGCATAGCATAATCAGCCTTTTAATGTTCCCACTGCTGGGACTCAGGCCTCCTCTCTAGGAGAGGGAATGGGCCGTGATCCACCACGCGGGTTCAGTGCGGGTTGGTGAATGTCACATGTCTTCAAATTTTTGGTTCTAGGACATGCCGGTTTCCTCACGGTGTTTTCCTTCACTGTTTTGAGAGCAGTGGAGGAATGAAACGCATGTTAATAAAATTGTTACATGTGGATGGGTGGAGAGGTAGAGGGCGGTCAAAGAAAAGATGGATGAATTGTAAGAAGAGTGATATGAAAGAAAAGGAAGTTAGTGATAGCATGACGAGTGACAGGGCAGAAGGGAAGAAAAAAACGTGTTGCGCCGACTCCAAATAAGATGAGACAAGGGCAGGATGATGATGATGATTACTGCTTTCTTGAGCGTTGATTCTTGGACTGATTATGATTTTACCAGAACAAATACAGAAGTACCTAGTTTATTATACTTTGTAAACGACTTGTTATGGAAAGTGTTTTGAATGTGGAGGTGAAAATTGAGTGGTAGACTCATTTTTTTTTATTACTTGAATCAAAAAGTATCATTATCCAGAATCGCAAATAAAAAGAGAATTTTTCAAATTCGTTTCACATTACGTAAAAACCTTTCATATTTGGTGGAGGAGGAAACTGTCAAATACAAACATGTAATTCTCTCGCGACTTCATGCGAATTTCAACTCTATTGTATAAGTCGGAAGGAACAAATTCTAGCCTATGTTACTCCTTATTACATCAGCTACTTGCCAAAAGTTCCGTCAAAATCGGTCCAGCCATTTCAGAGATTAGCCCGGACAAACAGACAGAAACACAGACAAAAATTGTAAAAAAAATATATTTTGGTGTATGTACCTTCATATCACTCACATATACACGTATATATATTCATTTATGCATGTAGTAAAAAGCAGTTATTTCAATATTACAAACAGACACTCCAATTTTATTTACATGTATAGATATGATATAGATATCGTATGGGTTCTTATGGTGGACATGTTCTTTCTTTTTCTGGATCTTGGTTCGTACTTCAACTTTGGCTCAGCAATGCGTTTTTAATTATTTGATGTTGATTTCGGTGGAGATATGACTTTTTATAGTTTCACGGTGTAACAATATTGTTACAATTTTGATTTAGTTTTTTAAAATATGTCGTCTCATATTATGTAAAGTCAAAAGAATAGGTAATACTTTAAGTTATTACAAATATTTGATGTTTTACCTTTCAGAAACCAAACAATCTGACAGCTCGCAGCGCCACCCACCTGGACAGCTGTGAGCGCGCGGTGGCTGCGGACTCGCTGCTGTCGCCGCGCGCCGGCAGCTGCACGCACCTGCCGCGCCACGCACAAGGGGGAGGGTACACTAACATGGCGCCCAGGAACACTGCCAGGTGAACAAGCACATTCTAGAAACTGAACAAGTTGACAGCTTGCAGCACTACCCACCTAGACAGCACCACGAGTGGTATGTTGTCAACGGCAGAGGTAACTACTGCCGACGACACGGGGCGGTGGCAGAAATCCTATAGGTACTATTAGGATTCCTGGAGTTCTCTGGAGCAGTTCACATCTTTTCTCACTCTAATTCTAAAATAACCTAATCTTCTCTTGCAGATACAAAACAGCGTCCGGCGACTCAGTCCTCCAATCCAGCGAGATAACGGAGCTTATCAAGAAGATGTGCGAGTCGTTTACCCTGAGCCAAGAGAAGCTGCTCGCATTCCGCGCGCGACCCGTCACCGCCGACATGCAGGTGCAGTGCGAGGACACGCCGCGGGGGGCGCCCGAGCGCGAGCGAGGGAGCCGGAGCGAACACGTGCTCACGCGTGAGAAAGAGACGATAGATAGGTGAGTCATCATTTCAGCCGAATGACGTCTACTGTTATACATTTCGCCATAATGTCCAGTCCTGTGCGTCTCGCATCCATCGGATTCCCGCGTCCCACACCAGGTCATCGGTCCACCTTGTGGGAGGCATTCCAACGCTGCGTCTTGTAAGTGGTCGCCACTCCAGAACCTTTGATAGGTGAGTACTTATAAAGAACGGAAAAAGTAGGGTATTAGACTATTTAAAAAAAAATACATTTCTATCGTAAAGTCACTTTTTTGAGTGAAGTTCAATGGCTGTTTTAATTATAATTATTCGCAAATTGATTTTGGTATAGTTTTATATATCAAGAGTCTCCACATCTGGTGTTTTTTGCCGTGATTTATCATCAAACTTAATGACCTCTCTCGCTCTAGAATGGAACGAAACGGCGTATCAGACTTTTACTTTTACCCACCTGTGTCCTTTAGTTGTCCTTTGCATTCCAGGACTACGGTAATAAATCCCGTGCCAGCATTACCAATAGTGATGCTTGCAACCATCCGATTAATTTAATAGAATTAATCGATACACAAAATTGGTGTTAGTAACAAAATTATTGTAGTCCATCTTTTCATTCTTTATTTCAGACCTATACCGTTGGAGACGAGTAAAAGTGATACCTATATACATTCACAGAACGAAAAAGGTAAATTACTATTTTTTTTTTCTGTATGTACTCCTATATTCTTGTTTTCTTTAGGGTTAGGGCCTGGAGATCCGTAACGAAGGGTCTCCTTAGTAAGGACTCCAGTCTCTCGCAAAGGAGCTTCTTACTCACCGGCGAACTTCGTACCGTCTATCAGTTAATGAACCGCCTAACAGAATCTATTTAGATAAAAATCAATGCCACTTTTCGTTGTAAATTTATAACTCAAGAACGGGCTCACCTATCCAAACCAAATGTTTAGGCTTTGTTCGGACTATTTAGTACATGGTTTATGTGAAGTTTGGTAGGGTAGAGTAGGGAATAGTAGGGTAGAGTAGAGTAGTGTAGAGTAGGATAGAGTAGGGTAGAGTAGAGTAGAGTAGAGTAGGGTATAGTAGGGTATAGTAGGGTGGAGTAGGGAAGAGCGGGAGCGAAGCCGCGCGGGCAAAAGCTAGTATAGTATATCTTTCGATTTAGTTAACCAATTGCGATGAAACGAAGCCTAAGTAATAAGTCAAGTAATACACAATTTTAATGTATAAAAGTCTTCTACATCGATTTCGTACATTTTACGTAATACGCGCACAACTAAAAACTTCTACTGATTTATTATATGTAATTATGTATAGATGACAAGTATTGTAGTTTAAATTAGGATTTATTGCTAAACATTTATAACTAGCTTGTGCCAGCGGCTTTGCCCGTGTGAAAGAAGGTTTCTTTATACTGTCGACTGGCCTGTTGGTCTAGTGGTTAGTGGCCCTGACTGCTATGCCGGAGGTCGTGGGTTCGATTCCCACCCAGGACAAATGTTTGTGTGATGAGCATAATCATTTGTTCTGTATCTGGGTGTAATTTATCTATAATATGTATGTATTTAGAATTATATATGTATGTTTATCAGTTGTCTATTACCCATAACACAAGCTCTGCTTAGCTTGGGACAACAACTTGGGATTCTACAACTATCACACAACGCCGTCTAGGCGTTGTGTGATAGTTGTAGAATATTATATACAAGGTGTAAGGGACAGCCCTCCACAAACTTTAAGGGCTTGCTCAGTAGACGAAACTGAACAACCTTCCACAATTTTTTTTTAATGATGCGAAAAAAAAATCGGCCTCTCCATACGAACTGTCCAATCAAGTTTATAATTTTGTATGGTGAGGCGGATTTTTTTTTTTGTTTCCTGAAAAAAAAATTTGTGGAGGGCTGTCCCTTACACCCTTTATACAAATTTCAGATCTCTGGTTCATCCCCTTGGGGGGTGAATTTTGGGAAATCCTCTCTTAGTGCTCGTTTATGTCATAAAAGGAAGCTTTGTGCAAAATTTCACGCTCCTAGTCCCAGCAGTTTCGGCTGTGCGTTGATATGTCAGTCAGTCAGTTTCTCCTTTTGTTTATATAGATCATTATTTTATAGATATGATGAAAACTGCTATCCCCGCAGTAGAACGTGACTCCTTAATGCAGAGGATTGTTGACGAGCTCGAAGATTGGAAGGAAAAGCAACAGGAAATGTTCAAATGTCAAGTAAGTTGACACTTTGTGTCATGGCCGTACATGGCCCAGCGGGATCGAAGCCTACTGGGAACATGGGTTCGCTTCTAAAAGGAAAACCCGGCTCTGGAATGAAACGCAACGAAGGAACTAGGAGTGGGTTTTAGGGTTTAACTAGACTATTCAGGAAGAAGATTGTAAGCCACAATTTGTATTTATTGCAGGAATGGGATTTCTTTTCTCTAATTAAAAAATATTCATGTCATACATGATATTGATCTAATATATAATTATTTACTTTAGTTACTGCTCCGCTCCCGTGGGTTGTATATAGCCTAAAATGTTCCTCGATAAGTGGTCTACCTAACGGAAAAACAATTTTTCATTTCGAACTGTTTTTCAGTTATTGAGATTACCGCGATTACATACAACAACTTTTTTCAGCTTTATAATATCGTTGTCAAATATTCTTACATAATTTCAGTTAAAACGCAAAGAAGAATATCACCTGGAGCTCCTGGCAAAAGAATGGTCGAAGAAACAAGTCGAGTTAGAATGCAAGCTGAGCAAAGGTATCGAGCAGTGTCGCAACCTGGCAGCGGACCTGAGTCGCGCCACCGAGGACTTTAGGTTAAGGGGCTACCGGAACACGGAGAGGGAGAAAAAGGTAGTTGCATTTTACTTAGATTATCATCTTCCTGCCCTTTCCCGTGTTTCTAAAGGTGGCGGTTCGCGCCGCGACAGAGACAAACGACCGAGACAGGAGACCGCGACCGAAGACTGCGACCGTTACTTGACCTTAGGCAATGTATAAGTGACAGCTCGCGAGCGAGACAGAGACAGGAGAACTGTCGCTCATACATTGCCTAACGTCAAGTAAAGGTGGCGGTTCGCACCGCGACAGAGACAAGCGACCGAGACAGGAGACCGCGACCAAAGACCGCGACCGTTACTTGACGTTAAGGTGGCGGTTCGCGCCGCGACAGAGACAAGCGACCGAGACAGGAGACCGCGACCGAAGACCGCGACCGTTACTTGACGTTAGGCAATGTTGGCAATGAGGTTCGCGCCGCGACAGAGACAAGCGACCGCGACAGGAGACCGCGACCGAAGACCGCGACCGTTAAGGTGGCGGTTCGCGCCGCGACAGAGACAAGCGACCGAGACAGGAGACCGCGACCGGAGACCGCGACCGTTACTTGACGTTAGGCAATGTATGAGCGACAGTTCGCGAGCGAGACAGAGACAGGAGAACTGTCGCTCATACATTGCCTAACGTCAAGTAAAGGTGGCGGTTCGCACCGCGACAGAGACAAGCGACCGAGACCGGAGACCGCGACCGAAGACCGCGACCGTTACTTGACGTTAGGCAATGTATGAGCGACAGTTCGCGAGCGAGACAGAGACAGGAGAACTGTCGCTCATACATTGCCTAACGTCAAGTAACGGTCGCGGTCTTTGGTCGCGGTCTCCTGTCTCGGTCGCTTGTCTCTGTCGCGGTGCGAACCGCCACCTTAACGGTCGCGGTCTCCGGTCGCGGTCTCCTGTCTCGGTCGCTTGTCTCTGTCGCGGCGCGAACCTCCACCTTTAGGGTCGTTGCAACATTTTTTTTCTTCCATCCTATCCATTCATCCCTCATGCTATTACTAACTCCCTTTTCTTTCATGTCACCCCTCACACAATCCATCCATATTTTCTGTTGGCGTCCCTCTCTCTCTTCATCCATGTGTTTAAAAGAGTTATGAGAACTCTTTTAATAACAATGCGTTTCATTCCTACCACCTCTACCATATACCACTAAATAGTAGAGGTTAGTGATTCCTCTTCTTCACCCATACCAAGCCAAATGATTCCCTTCCAATTTTTCAGTCACTTGGCCGGTTTCGTCACAATGTTATCCTTCTCCATTCACAGCAAAATAATATTTATCATTTCCACATAAAATACTCATCATTTGTATATTACAGTTACTGGATGCAAAGAAAGCCCTCGAATCTCATTACACAGCCAAGTACCAGGAGTTGCGGGAAGCGTCGCAGAAGATGGAGGATGACATGAACCACCAGCTCAAGCTCAAAGATATGAAGGTCGAAGAGTTGGAGGCGAAGGTACAGCAGCTGCAGAAACAAGTGGAGTTGCTCAAGGTGCGATAATGTAATTTTATTTACCTTTATATACAACCTTAGATTAAATACCTATAGATATAGCCACCGCGTGGCCGCACATGAGACAGCACTATAACACTAAAATGAGGTTATTACGTAAAGTTTTCCATAAATATGACCGCAGAAATACACTTAAAACTTAACTATAGGAATCTATTTGTCATACATACACTAAAACTATTACTTTAATTGCCGAAATTATTATAAAGACATAAAAATTGACTCGAGTCGACCTCAAAGTGACAGTGACAGGCCTTTGTTTGGCTCACTTTTCAAAGTGAGCCAAGCAAAAAAGCGGCACGCCGAATGAGACAGAGAATGTTATGTTTTGTCTCAATTTTCTTACTTGTTTCGTATATATGCTTCTCACTTCCGCACTGCCCTACAGTCGCATGGCTAATATCTAGAGGTAAATAATCTAAGTATACAACATTAGTTTTATTATATGCGAAACCCAAAACACATGTCTAGTAGACAAAATTTCCTAACTGTATCATGAAAAATCACAAAGTTATAAGCTTATCTGGCTGCGCGACTGAGGGGTTGTTTTGCTCCCGCATCCAGCTGTGCGCTGGCGACTAATGTGCGCTATGACATGCCGTAACCTGTGTTTTACTTAATGTCGCTGGTGTCCAACTTATGACCTTTTTAAATATTTCTGGAAAAACAAAATATAAAAATGATTGGAATCGATTCAGTTACTGATTCTGAATAAACTATTTTCACGTTTCGCATATATTAAAAATAATGTTGTATATTCTTCTGTACTTGTGTTTGTCACCTAACTCCTCCTAAACAGCTCGACCGATTTGGATGAAACTTTGTTTATTTGTGTGGGTCCTTGAAAGATTATAACTTAACCAAAACTTTTACATTTCAGAATAACATAAAGAACACGGAAAAGGAATCTGAGAATCGATATTCTGGCTTGACCAAAGATCAAACTGCGAGTTTGATCCAGGAATTAGTAAGTATTATCATTCTCATCATAATTTATTTTACTCCAGCCAGTGGTTTCGTCCGTGTGAAAGTAGAATAGAATAACTGGATAACATAGTATAGAATAACATTTATTTGCATAAAAACATGTTGCAAAGAGTATAGCTGAAGCGGCAACTTCACACGCACGTAGGTCGCAGCCACCGCGTTGCTTTTAATTCGCGTGAACCTCATCAGATCGCTTCGCAATCACATTCGCGTTGAATACTATACTGCATACATAAATGTTTCTACTGTAACAATAAATAAAGTTACAATTTCTATTATTAATATTTTTTTATTCATTATTTTTTAAATTTATTTATCTACAGTGCTTACATAACAGAAGTGACAAGAAATATGTACCCAAGATTATATGTAACTCATAATATGATTTAAAAGCTAAAAAAACTCCATGGACACTCGTGGAGTTTCTTGCACGTTCTTCTTCGTAGATCTCGCTTTGGAACGTGCAATTTAGCTTCACTTTTTTGGCTGACTGACATTTTGACAATACAAAAGTTCTGATTTCTGAACACCAAGTATTTTTCCAGCGTTATTTAGAGGAGAAGCTGGACAGTGCGGTACAATCGAAGGCGTTCTTCAAGGAGCAGTGGGGCCGCGCCGTCCGAGAGCTGCACCTCGTCAAGCTGAACACCAGGAAGCAGATGCTCACGCAGCTGCAGCAGGACAGGAGGGAACTCGGCGAGATGGGGTATGTTGCTGACACCTTTGCGGTTCTTTTTTAGAGTTCCGTACCCTAAGGGTAAACGGGAAGCTCACCGCCCGACCGTCCGGTAACCGTCCGCACCGAGACGACCAAAGACGTCGACGGCGCGAATTGTTCCACGCGCGCCTCAAGGAGTTGTCAGCAAACCGTAGGGGTCCAGCAGCGTCGAAGCCTACTGGGCCAAGGGAAGGCTTTTGAAAAGAAGACTGACTATGAAAGGCAACGAAGGAACAGGAGTGGGTTTTTAGTTAGTAAAAGTCTGACACTATCTCCCGCTCCGCCCAAGGTTGCGAAGATGTCATTGGATGATTTTCCTACCTACAAAAGAAATCGTAAAACGGGTCCTTATTTATTTGAACGCTATTTCAATTTGTTTCAGACTGGACCCAATCGAAGACCTAGAAGAAAACAGCGTAAATAAAATTCCGGTTGATTTGAAAAAGTTAAAAGATGACTTCTACGTGGACATACTTGCCAACACGCCAGCACTCAATACGCATTCTTTAATAAGTAAGTTATTCTTTCGAAAATATCTATTTTTATATTATTCTCTCGGCTTTGCTTCTGTGGCCTATTTTGCAGAACTAATGGAATTTCACAGTATAAGATAGAAACGAAATAAACAGACACACAGTTACACTATTAGCCATCGGGCTATTTATTTATTTTTGCTCAGACAATGATTACACAATACAAAATGAATGAAAGAAAGTAGTTAATTGGTAACTCTATTACTGTTTTTTTTACTCCTATTTCGTGGGTGCGTTTAGAAACATGTCGCATTATATACAAGACACCCAGGATCCGGAAGAACCAATATAAATATTTGTCCTGTGCGCCGTGCGGGCAACGCACATGCACACTCAACGTACAATTACCGGCACGGATCTTGAGCGCTGGCTTCAAGTTGCGCAGAAGTCAAATATTCGGTCTCTTTAGTGGTGCGAAGTGAGACGCGGGGGTGGAGAGTATCAGTGATTGGCTCGCCGCGCCATCGTGTCATAGACGTCACTCGTGATTCGTTCCCTACCTTGCTGCATGTTTCTAACAACGACGACGATTGGCTCGGCAATGTATGGAATGCGCAAAGCGAATCCCTCGACCACTGCACCAACTGTGCCGCTCAAACTGAACTGAGAACTGTTCTGGACAAACAATAAGAACGATGCTATGTGGATATTCTATGATAATAAGCTAAATTAAATGCTTTCGTTTCAGATCCTGCAGGCCCCGACGAGCTGGACATGTTTAACGATCTAAAGTAAGTAAAACGAAGTCTTTAACAACATAAATATTACAGGTAAACCTGTCAGATATACCCTAGCGAGCATGGCTACCTTTAGAATAATTTTCCATTCTCAAGCGGGTGAAACCGCTCGTAGCATCTAGTTTGTAACATAACGACGTACGAAACTAGAATCATTTATAGGGACATGTCGGTTAAACAAGTCAAGCTAAATTATCGCGCTTATACGCTTTCAGGAACGCCCCAAAAAATCCGATGAGCGAAAGGATCAACGAACTGATAGCGCAACGCGACCGACTCGTGCAACAAGACAACCCGGACGAAGACTTGCTCAAACAGCTCAACCACGAGATACGCAGCATGCTGCTCAACTGTGCCACGTGACGTCATCGTCTTAGGCCTATATTTCACCGAGTCACCATGGCGGCGCGACCAGTCGCCGCTACCAACAAAATGTATACAGCTCTATAGAGAGTTACTCACCTGGTGTCCGTTTGGTTGCGTAACCAATTTGGTGGCACGACCAGTAGCCTGATTCACGTAAAATCAAACAAGCTAAATATCGTTGAAGTTTTATAGTCGCTCGATCGAAGTCCTATCCAGAAGCGGTATTCACGACCTATCGACTTATTTCCAGTTACATTAATAAGTATTCTACCAGGATAATGTAATACAGTAAAATGGGGTGAGTAGAGACTTAAGGGTGACTAGAGACAAAACTTTAAAGGGTATTTTCTCGATATTTAAATATTTTTTGCAGCATTTAAATATATTAATTTTTTAATAAATCGTTATTCTAAAAAATCGATGCTTTGTTAGAGGCCGATATTATAGTATCAAAGTGAAAAACCAAACCAAAGTTTTGTCTCTATTCACCCCGTTTTACGGTACAGATTTTATTTTAAATCGACGAATTTCAAACGTCTTTAAAATCGGTGTCGTTCAAACTCGATTGATGGATGTGAATATGGAAATGGTCTAAACGACTAAATCGCTACGATATCGTTACGGTTTTCATTACTTGAATCAGGCTACAGCTCGGACGTGTGGCGACTCGCGTGTCTGTATGGTGTCTAGTTTGGTAGCTTAGGGCTATATTTCCAGGGACACCATGGCGTCGCAATTGGTCACGCCGCCATGGTGTTTTAGGGATTATACAACACGGGTGAGTGTTCACTGTAATTCCCACTTCGAGTACTGCTCCTTCTGGATCGGGGTTCTGGAGTCAATGAAAATCGGGTTGCGTTGACCGAATATATTTCGCGTGATCTCAGATAGTGAGGACCGTTCGCCCGGACCAGTGCGCAGTAGCTGATCGTTCCAAAGCATACATCATGCGCGTTAAACCTGTAGTCCAATCGGTATGTTTGATGTTTGATCAAACAGATTTGACCGTGTATGGGAGTGACAACATGTTTGACGGCACAATCGAATTTCAATTCTTTTGGTTTGATCAAACCGATTGGACCGTGTATGGGGCTGTCCAATCGGTATGATCGATATCTCAAATTGACGGTATCTGAAAGGTAAGACACGGTAATATTGTAGATGCTTTTTGTGGGATTGATTGTGTTTCGATTCATTACAAACTAAGGTGACGATGTTTGCGTATCCGAGACATCCTTGCAGGGCCTACTGTCCACGGGCGCGTAGTTTCATAAATGCGCATTTGGCATTATACGCTTGGTGTTCACCTGCTCACGAAGCAGCAACGAAACGACGGCACGACATTGCCGCTCCGTCTGAGTTTCATTGTTTTGTATGAAGGCTGTGTGTACGCGTCTATAAAGCTATGCGTCTGTAGGCAGTAAGCCTAAAATTCCTTTCAAATTATAATGGTGATGGCGGCAGTATGATAGCGCACGGCTTTAGTTTTTTTTTTTGTGAGTTTAAATGTAAGGGAAAAAATACCATGACTACATCATTGCTCAAGCGCCGCTAGTTTAATTATTGCGGGAACTACAGTAGTTAATTGCGCCGATACCTTTAATTTGATCATTTTTAAGCTGTCACAGGTGCCATCATGGAATACCACTAGTATACCTAGCTATGTACCTACCTGTTTGTTCAATTATTATTTGATGTTATTTATTATCATGTTTCGTTGACTAGGTGCCTATTGTTAATTGATTTGTTAAATACATTGATTGACGCTTATGTAAAATAGACAGATTTGTTGTTTATTAAAGAAAATGGAACTGTTGATTTGCTTTTAATTTCCTTTCAAACACATTATCCTACTCAAACGTTGGGTTTTTCGTTTGGGTGAATGATTCGAATCAACCATCCGGAGGAAAAAATCAATACATAAAATCTCACTAAAATCGGTCCAGTCACTTAGGAGTTCTGTGACATTCAGTGACATACACCCTAACGCTAACAGATCATGTAAACGAATCACAGTGTAAATACTGACTTTAGTAAATACTGAGTATTTATTAAATTCATTATTACTATATTCGATAAGCAGACATTATATATTTAGAGTTTCTTACTAGGAGGGTGCCAACAAGATCCTATTACTAAACCTCCATTGTCCGTCTTTCTATCTGGTTCATCTGTCAGCGGGTGTATCTTATATAAATCGTAAGGGCTGAAACCTGCATAAAGCGGAGGCTCGCGCGGTCCTATACAAAAGTCGTCCGCAGCGGGAAGCTGGGCCTCGCGCCCGTTTTGTTGCTTAATTTTAAGTACACCATCGACACGACTACATGCATACCGTTAAAGTTAAACTAGCTCACCAGCGATACTGCGCAGGTAAATAGTCCGGTTTCCGCGACGGGAACCGTCCGCGTGAACACACCCGCTTTGTCCCGTGACGGGTGCCCATCGCGGGCGTCCGCTTCACGCAGTTTCGGTTTTACGCAGTTGATGAGGTAAAAAGTAGACAGAATGTGTATTTCTATTGCCGCTAAAATAAAAGGGTGTTCTCGGGTTCTCATACAAGAAACGTTATTTTGTTGGCGTGTTCTTTTTACTAAAACAATAGCTAATTAAGTTTTGATAGTGAAACAAATATTGAGTAAATTTTTTTTAATTGATATAAACTAGTGCTTGACTGCGATCCCACCTGATGGAAAGCAGCGATGCAGTCTTTGATGGTAAGGCGCACTAGTTTATTAAGAGCATGTAAAATGTACATTAAATCATTTCTATTGAGTATTTATTTACGTGGGAAATTATCAATTGACTTCTCCCGCTCTGTATGGGTCAGGAGGGAGTGTCAGATTTTTACTGGCTAAAACCCACAGTCTGCCTTCAGTTCCCCTTTTGCGGTAACTATTCTCAACAATTCGCAGTCCTGGCAGGCATCAGACCAAACTGGCCCCGTGAATATACATAAGTATTAACTCTATATATACTGTAATACTTACCCATCCATAGCTGCACCTATCTCATAACGAGTGGTGTCAGGTGTAAAAGTTGAAAATTATTCCACGGGCACTTATTACCGGGATAAAACGTAGGCTACAATGGGCTACAATTCCTACCTTATCCTAATCCAGGAAAGGCCAAATATTCGAACCTGTTCAGTCATAGATGTAATTTTTATTAGATGTGCTTTAATTTTATTGATGAGACCTAAACTTAAAAAATGGTATGACGATTTGTGGTAGGTTTAGCTAGCTTCTTTTTATCCTTTTTTTATTACTTGTAACAACTATTGTGTTTGGCCTTGGTTAGGCGAACATTACACAGTCATGCAAGCGTCAATCAATTCCATCAATCATGAATGATGGTGGGTGAAGAATGTTTTTCGTCAATCAGTACTAAAAACCATCATGCAACGCATTAGACGGTAGGTTTTTCGTCAATCAAGGTTTTGACTGTGGCAAAACTGATAGCAAAACCTACCGTGTAATGTTCGCTTTACAGATTTTACTGTTAGTCGATTTTTTTACAATTTATCCCATCTCTATTCGAATGACGTATCGTATGATTGCAAATCATTTGACGTATTATTTTATTTATTCGCGATTGATTTCAACCGACCAAAAAATAAGAATTGTGGATTTTAATGAAGAATTGATAGTGTATGATTGCAGTGATACGCATTTTAATAGCATACTGAAGTATTTTATGATTCTTGTTTTGTGCTAAGTCATGGCTAAAATAAAAGTTACAGGAGCAACGAGCCGACTAAAGCAGGACTACCTTAGGCTTAAAAATGACCCCGTTCCATATGTAACAGCGGAACCAGTGCCTTCTAATATTTTAGAATGGCATTACGTGGTCAAAGGACCAGAAAAGAGTCCGTACGAGGGCGGATACTATCATGGAAAAATCATATTTCCCAGGGAGTTCCCATTCAAACCGCCATCTATTTACATGATCACGCCGAATGGTCGTTTCAAGACAAACACGCGACTTTGCCTTAGCATCACGGACTTCCATCCCGACACATGGAACCCAGCCTGGTCAATATCTACGATTCTCACTGGTCTACTAAGTTTTATGTTAGAGAAAACACCAACATTGGGATCTGTTGAGACTTCAGATTTCCAGAAGCGATGCTTGGCAGCGGAATCTTTGGAAACAAACATTAAGAACAAGATGTTTTGCGAGTTATTCCCAGAGTATGTTGAAGAGATAGAGACGCAACTGAAACAGCGGCAGGAAGCGATGCTGCAGGCGGAGAACACCACTACAAGTGAAGGTGAAGTGATAACGGAGCAACAGTCCAACATGTACTATATTTTGACCAATTTATTTGTGTTGGTAGGCTTTGTATTCCTGGCATACATGGTCAAATATGTGTTAGTCTCGATATCCAATGATTAGGCAAATAATTATGCTTTATTTTAATGTAAATATTGTAATTTATTTTGTAAATACATTTATTCCATTAGAGGCAAATTTTGAAGTTAATTTGACATTGCGCAAAGCATACAGAATTGATGTAGTATGAACTCGATCATTTAGTACATTGTACTAAAAAATATTGACATACCAATAATTAGTGATGCCTATATTGGCCAGAGAAGCAAGAGGAACAGTGGTTTTGTTCAAATTCACTGTGAAAAATATTAGCATTAATGTTTTTCATTTTTCTAAACTAAATAGGTACATATCTTGCAATGCTGCATAGTTACCACAATTCTATGTTTTGAACTCATTCTTCCATTTCGTTCTGTATCAACTGTTTCAACTATATTTTATTAGGAGGCACAGCTTGATATCCTAAGTTCCAAAGTGCTAGTTCACCTGTCTGATGTTTTGTTAATTATAATGTTAAAAATATGTAAATTGAATAAAATTATTGTAGTGATAATGAAAATAAACCTTATAATTTAATTTTAAATAGGTACATGTTGAGTGTTTATGCACTTTCTTTATTAACTATTTTAAAGCATACACACAATCATAGTTTTTAGATATTCTTTGTGATGAATAGCTAGGTAGTGTGTTTCAAATTAGAGAAAGGATGTAGGTATATTGTGATATATAGTTTTTCACTCTTGCAAATATTCTCAGTCAAGATTGCAAATAGCTTTTAATGTGAGATCAATGATCACGTTTATAAACTTACTGTAGTAAGTAAATGTAATAATCTCAACAAGAATTGGTGTATAACTGCTTGTATGTTTGTATGCCAGTAATTTGTTAAATCAATATTACTATTCCAAATATGATTGTAAAAATATTTCGTGTTGTATCACGTCACACGTCTAGAATTAATTTGACATCTACAAACGGTAATCATGTTGTTGTTCATGTTGTCTCATGTAGAAATTGTGTAATCTTTCAATGTTTATTAAGCCTAATACTGCATTTAAATTGTGTTGTCCCTGTAGCTGTTTTAGGAAAAGAATTCAAAATTAAACGAAGATATGCTGAAAATAAAATTGTATACCTTTGAACACTATTGTTAATTTTAAGTTGTCCAATGTCGTTGAGCTATAAAGGCAGTTTAAAAACTTTGTATTATTCAATGTCAAAAATGTACATATACAGAAATTATTAGATGTGTGAAAATCATATTTTAAGTTTTTACTTCACATCTCTCATATATCTCTTTCCTTGATCTTGTTAATAATACCTAAAAGTACTTAAGTTTAACCTGTTAGTCTCTCATATTGCCTCTACATAACTCACTATCCATATTTACTGTTTTGAAGTGGTAGGTAACATGGTTTTTACCTTGTTATATCCAATAAATCAATATGTTTACTCAACATACATACAATAAAGTTAAGGCCAATATATATTTTGCCATGTAATGTTGCACATATAAATACAAATGTGATTATGATTACAATCATTGTACCTAGCCTACTATTGGTTTTAGCAACTGCAAATTGTTTAAAATCTAGTAAAATGGTATTTTTCTATGAAATGTTGTTTTATTTTTGGGAGTTGTCAAATAAAATAAAAAAATGAATTACTGTTATGAACCCATTTATTTTAACTTCATCAATTAATTCAACAGGTACATTTATCTACATAATCAGTATCATTTCCATAATTTAATGTAAAATATTTTTTATGAAAATGTGTAGACAGAATTGTGTACTTTATCATTAATATTGCCTTGTATACAACATAATATCCTGTAAGGATATAGAAAAAATGGGCATCAGCACAACTAAACACTTGATGGGGCTGCAACACCTATTTTATGTTGAAGTTTAAATTGCATGTTGGTTTATAAAATATAATTGATATAAAGAGAATTTACTCTTACATTATACACCACCAATAAACTGAATACATAAATTCATGATTTTTACATGATATATAACTATACATAATATACTTAAAATCTATTAGTACTACCTATGTACTACTTAAAACTAAATATAAACCATTCAAGTTTTATAGCTACAAGGCTAATAATTTCAGGTAGGCAAAATGTGTTATTAAAAGTTATACATATATTATTATTTCACAACAAAAATAATAATAATTGATGATTGGTATCTATTAGCATGCTCTTCATTCCTTAATTTCCTCTTCATCATCGCTCCAGTCACTGACCAAGCTTTTGATATTGTCATTTTTTGGGACTTCTGGAATATCTGATGAAACAACAGTTTCTTTAGTTGATTCTTCTGGTGTTGGCTCAACATTTTCATCAGCTATCATTTCTTCTTGGGAATCATTATCTTCCCAATCATTTAACAGTGATGATAATTTCTCCTGTACAAGTGGATTTGGAACTGGTGAATCATGCAATGGCGGAAGTTGCATTTCCTGGCTTGATGAGTCTTCTTCTAGTGAAGAAATAGCACTTTCTTCAGTATCGACATCTGCTGTTCCCCCTCCTTCGAGTTGTGCAGCTGCGTCCACTTCAAGTTGGACAGCACTCTCTCCTTCAAGTTGAGCAGATGTCTCTACCTCAAGTTGAGCCTCAGCCATTTGTTTTTGCATTTCTTGTTGAATGTTTTCTATTGATTCTTCAACTTCTGGCATTTCTTCAACCACAGGTTCATTTTGGGAGGCTTCATTTGAAACTGATTTTGCATTTCTATTAGCATCCTCTGCTACATCGTATTCATCCTCAGACCAATCTAAAGTTAAATTTTTGATCTTTTTCTCTGCTTCTTTAGCATATCCAGGTTCTTCATCATTGGCACGGTTGATTTCCACAATTTCATCATAAGCTTGCGATTCCATGAGCTCTGGTTGTTGTTCGCTTTCCGAGGTGTTCTCAGGTCTTACTTCAGAATATTTGTTTATAGTCACAGGATCAAGAGAGAGTTCTTGCTGATTTTGGGAGGCAAGAGAAGTTTCGATTAAACATTCCGTTTGTATCGCTTGTTCTATTACATTTTCCCTTTCATCTGGCTGTTCTATTACATTATCTAATTCTGCAGTTTGTTCCATCATGTTTTCCAGCTCCATTGGCTGTTCTATAGGAGTTTCTGTTTGTAGAGGCTCCATTATATTACTTGTTTCTAATGGTTGTTCCACTATATTAACAGTTGTTTGTTCCATTTCATTTTCCAGTTGTTGTTCTACAACATATTCTGTTCCAAGTGTTTGGTCTGTAACATTTTCTGTTTGCATTGGTTGTGCTAGTACAATTTCTGTTTCTGTTGTTGGTTCCTCAAACAAACTTTCTGTTTGGATTGGTTGATCTTGTACATCTACAGTTTCCATTGGTTGTTCTAATACATTTTCTGCTTCCACTTGTTGTTCTAGTATATTTTCTGTTCTAATTGGTTGTTCCAATTCATGTTCTGAAGCAGTTGGTTGCTCTTGCATATTTCCCATTTCCATTGGTTCCTCCACAATGTCATGGTTTGTTTGGATATCAGGCATTGAATTACCTTGAGGAAGACTTTCAATGGTCTCACTTACAATTGTTTCTTTCTCAATCAAAGTCATGACTGGCACATTATTGACCATATTCTCAACTGGTTGATTTATTTGTTCAATTGTTACATCTTGGTTTAGTGTAACAACAGTTTCATCTGAAGATAGCCCTTTTTGAGATTCAGGTACTAAATGTACTTCTGGAAGTTCATCTAAATTATTATCTGTAGAATGAATTGGCCCAGTTACTATTTGATTAGAGTTTAGCATTACTGTGTGTGGTGGTAACTGAATGTGCTGACCTTCTAAACTTTGGATATTATTTTGCCAAGTTTGCTCTACTTGCGCGTCTATACAATGTGTATTCATTGTCGAAGTAGAGGTAGTTACAGTTTCAAAGTTTTGTGTTATGATTGCAGAGGACTGCACAAACTGCGCTCCAATACCTCCTGTAGTAAGAATTTGGAATTGTTTATTTTGATCATCAACAGGGTGACTATAGACAACTACAATGTTTGAGTTTTCAGTAGCTACAGCTTCAGATACATTCATTGGATATTCATGTGGAAGAATCATCATTTCACTTCCTTGAGTATTATCTAAGTCTATTGCAGTTGTCTCTAGTGTTTGGTTGTGGTGTGGTGCAGTTAATACCGTCAAAGTTTTGTTTGTGCCGCCATCGTCAAATATAATGGGATGATTAGACGCCATCAAAGCTTTGTATTCTTCTTCATTAGAAACCACAATTTGTATTGGTTGATTTAGGTTTGTTGACTTCTTTATAACCATACTTGACTGTTGCTGCACATTTTCTTCAATGGTTGTATTTTGAACATGAGTGTATTCTGAAGTAGTAGGTTGTTGAATTGTCTCTAAAGCATCAGATTCAACTATATCTGAAATAATATAATCTCTGCTGTTTGGCTTTCTTTTTCTAGGAATAAGTTGATTGTCTTTCATGATATATTCATTGTTGTCTATTAATACAATTTCTTCATTTTGATTATTGGATAAGGTTTCAATTGGCATTTTGATGTCTTGGAAGAAATCATTGTGCACAGATTGAGTATGAATGGTACTTTTGCTAGTCTTGGGCTTTGGAGCTGCTGATTTTGGAGTATCAAAACCAGGATTTAAAATCTTTTGTTTCAAATTAGAGATAACATTATGCTGTCTTCTAGCTGGGACTTGTTTTTCAGTTGATGGTCTTTGCTGTACTGGGTACTGTAAATCTACATCTTCATAATCGTTGTCATAGCTAGTACTAGGTTCAAACTTGACAGGACCCTTTGATCTTGGTCTTTCTACTACAGATGACTTTTCTTCGTCTGAATCGTCAATGATACCATCAGTTTTTGCTTCTTTTTTGTGATGTGATTTTATATGTGAATAAAGGTTTATCTCTCGCAAGAACACTTTCATGCAATAAATGCATTGCAGATTAGATTTCTTTTCAGCGCTGTACTTGTGCCCTGTGTTTTGTATGTGTTGTAGTAGTTGACTAGAAGTAGAAAATGCCACAGAACAAACATTACAGCGGAAGTTCTTTACAGATTTATGGCCCAGTTTGTGTTTGGTTAGTAGCGCATCAGTCAATGCAATATAAGTACACATGTTACATTTAGGGAAGTGATACTGAGGTGGTGGTTGTACACCATGTTGAGCATAAAGGTGATGCAGTAAATAGTTTCTCTTCAAAGATCTAAGGCCACAGTATTCACAAATGTTAGACACTGGTTTTTCATTGTGCACATCTACTAGATGACGGCGGAATTTATAATATGAATTAAAATGCAAAGCTTTTCCTGGTGTACCACAAATCAAACATATCCATGGACCTTTAGTATTTTCTGCACCCATTGCAATAAGTTTTGCTGCTTGCTTAGAATCTATAACATCAGTTTCATATGTAAAATCATCTGCAGCTTCTGTTTTAAACTTTATGGGTTTTTCGTCTACATATGCAGGAGCTGTAACTTGCTTTTGTTGTTTTTTACCTTTACTACTAGGTACAGGATCCAGAATCTTCAATTTTATATTTTTATTACTTTTGACCAAATGAGGATACTTTTTTAAGACTTCACTTATTATCCTAGCATGGTCTAGGTTAGAAGCAGCTTTACTGTCCTTAGTTTCAATTGTGACTTTGGGACCACCATTTCCATCATTAGGATCTAAGATCTGATCAAATAGCTGATTTGGATCCTTTTCATTGTTCATGTAGGATGCACTGAACAAATCAGTTTCATCATTAAAATTATGCTCAGTGTTGCTGTCATCAAATAAATTATCTTCTTTATGTGTTATCCTTTTGCATTCCACAATATCAATTGTTGACAAACTAGACATTTTCTTTGAGCCTGATGCTTCAGTGAATACATTGCTTCGTTTAGCTTTATAACGTTTGACTGTATCAGGGTGGACCATTAACGGCTGGGAAGTATAAGATATACTGCAGAATGAGTTGTCAAAGATATTGTCAGTATCTAGCTCTTCGGGCACTTCGTATCTTGTTGGGCGTGGGTCACTTATGACTGGTTTTTGAGAAACAAAATGTTCCTTTGATATGGGAGATGGAGGACGATATGCAATACTGTTAACATTTTCAGTTCTAGCAGTCGATTGATACGTCTTTTTATCTCTGAATATTATATTATTATCGAATGCTTTGCTGTAAGAGCGTTTATTACTGGAACCTGCAGGAGTGATTGTCTTCACAGGTTTAGTAGATTCAATAT
Organism: Mythimna ferrago; assembly: GCA_910589285.2. Lineage (NCBI taxonomy): Eukaryota > Metazoa > Arthropoda > Insecta > Lepidoptera > Noctuidae > Mythimna > Mythimna ferrago. Next base: position 8,177,542 of record OU342689.1, read on the forward strand.
GGATGGTTTGTTTAGGTAACTTTTTCATACCACTATAGCTGTGGGTAGGTGCTTTGGGCGCCAAGTTGCGATGTGATTCGAGGAGTTTACTTAGCACTGGCATGTTGAGAATCTGAGATGTTTGATACAATCTTTCAAGTAAATCCATCTTAAACTCTAAATGCCCTGTATACATGAAGTTCACGATGGGCACAACTACGTCCGCCTGCAAGTCGTCGGGCATTACCAGGCAGTCTTCGTACATTTCACATGTTCGTTCCAGGAGCTCGAAGTACTCAGTGCACGCACTGAGCACTAGGCGGTGTACTTTCAGCTGGGCATTGTCTTGAAACTGAAGGGTCAGATCGCAGTAGTCGGTTCGGTTAAAAAAGTGCTTTAGCCTCTGGAGGAAATATATTCCCCAGTTGTCAACTTTCACTTGCTTCACGTCGGACATTGTAGCGATTTAACAGGCCATAATAGAGACTACGTTAGCCGCATACCGGGCGCTGAAAGAGAAATTCATCGCCATTAGATCTATGTATCAACAAAGTTACACGCGATTAAATGCGGCAACTATTGATCCAGAAAACGTTTGACATAATATTTCATTGTTAGTTTGACCGGAGTGATGCTGAACATCCAGTTTTGCTAAAGCGTTTCACATTTAACTTTTCACTTGAATTTTCCGCCACATATTACAGTGTTTTATTCTTGGAACTTACCGATATCGGCCAAACAGAATAGTTTGTATTTCGTTAACTTGCTCTCGTCACAATCAAACACAAAATTACTGCACCAAATCCAACACAAGTTGACACGGTGGACGTAAGATGGCGGTGTATAGCAGCGGCCTCAATACGAAACGCGAAGCTTGTTTGACGCTTTGATGGAGATGCTGTTATGTAGTCATAATAATGACCACCAAAATTATTTATTGCAAAAAAATATACTTTGGCCGCCTAACTTATAGTTATACAATTATTATTTCCACTATGTATGTTACTGTATTATTTTTTGGCTTAATATATTTTATTTCATTTTAATGTTGTTGACATGTCTGCGCATAATTGTATAGTGTCGCCATCTGCGACGTCCCGTTCACGAACTTATTGATTGCGCGCGTTCTAATTTTACTCAGCGGTGTTCACACGGCGGGAGGTGAAATGACGCATCGAAACGAAACTCGCTTGGGTTGTCTATTATTATATAAGGTAACTATAATAGGGCAATAGAGGGCTCTGACTGCAGCATTGTTTCGTATGAAGATAAGAGTATGATTAAAATGAGAAACTACTATTTTTTCTGCAGTTGGATTATGTATGAGAAATGCGTTTATTGAATAGTTTGTTTTTTTTTCTCATTTTTACCCGACTACGGCAAAGCCAAAGGAGGGTTATGATTTTGACAGGCTATGTATGTTTGTATGTATATGTGAATATGTTCATCTGTTCCCTCATAGCTCCTAATCTACTAATCGGAAATCGACATAATGAGGTATCGTTAGAACTTAGAACAGTCCGTGTCCGTTGAACACGTGGTTGAAAATAGCCTAGGTACGTGACGTGTCACAAAACTTGATAAGGCGCCCTCTAGCGGACAAAAAGTAATGAGCTAAAAATAAAAATGGAGATAAATATGCCGTGTTTGGTATCATTTGAAGGGCTTCACTAGTACATTACCAAAAATTGCTCATATTTAAAGTAATGTCCTCTAGCGGACAAAAATAATGTATTAGAACACAGAGACACTATAAAAATAATTGTAACACCTAAATTGTACCTGTGTGCACAAATAAATTTTTTGTATTTGTATTTTGTATTTTGTTAAAAAAATGTTAAGATAAATATACCGTGCAAAGACATTAAATATAGGTTTAAACAATGTTCTATATCAATTGAAAGGGCTTCACTTAACAAAAAATATCATCAAAATTCAATGTGGTGCTCTGTAGTGGACAAAAAGATTTGTGTTAAAAAAAAATAAGATAAATACGTCGCGATTGGTATCATTAGAAAGGGCTTTACGTAAATAGTTTAATAAGCACAGCGATTTAACAACAAAATTGTTAAAAAAAAAGTTACAAACTAAAAGCGACTAAGACAGAAAAACGACACTGAAAAAGTATGAAAAAAGTTACGTTACACGTTATAGGCAATAGGCACCAACCGTCTGTTCTTATTTTTCCTGCGCATCTCTCTTTCACGTCGTTCATGCTCTGCACATCTCTCTTTCACGTTGTTCATGCTCTGCGCATCTCTCTTTCACGTCGTTCATACTCTACGCATCTCTCTTTCACGTCGTTCATGCTCTGCGCATCTCTCTTTCACGTCGTTCATACTCTACGCATCTCTTTTTCACGTCGTTCATACTCTACGCATCTCTCTTTCACATCGTTCATACTCTACGCATCTCTCTTTCACGTCGTTCATACTCTACGCATCTCTCTTTCACGTCGTTCATACTCTACGCATCTCTATTTCACGTCGTTCATACTCTACGCATCTCTCTTTCACGTCGTTCATACTCTACGCATCTCTCTTTCACGTCGTTCCTAGTCTACGCATCTCTCTTTCACGTCGTTCATACTCTACGCATCTCTCTTTCACGTTGATCATACTCTACGCATCTCTCTTTCACGTCGTTCATGCTCTGAGCATCTCTCTTTCACGTCGTTCATACTTTACGCATCTCTCTTTCACATCGTTCATACTCTACGCATCTCTCTTTCACGTCGTTCATACTCTACGCATCTCTCTTTCACGTCGTTCATAATCTACGTATCTCTCTTTCACGTCGTTCATACTCTATGCATCTTTCTTTCACGTTGTTCATACTCTACGCATCTCTCTTTCACGTCGTTCCTAGTCTACGCATCTCTCTTTCACGTCGTTCATACTCTACGCATCTCTCTTTTGCGTCGTTCATACTCTACGCATCTCTCTTTCACGTCGTTCATGCTCTGAGCATCTCTCTTTCACGTCGTTCATACTCTACGCATCTCTCTTTCCCGTCGTTCATGCTCTGCGCATCTCTCTTTCACGTCGTTCATGCTCTGAGCATCTCTCTTTCACGTCGTTCATGCTCTGCGCATCTCTCTTTCCCGTCGTTCATGCTCTGCGCATCTCTCTTTCACGTCGTTCATGCTCTGAGCATCTCTCTTTCACGTCGTTCATGCTCTGCGCATCTCTCTTTCACGTCGTTCATGCTCTGCGCAAAAAAAATATGAGATGGACGGACAGACAGACAGGCGGACAGTCGCGTTGACGCCCTCCGGGTACATGTGAAAGTCTTTGTTGTGCAAGACAAAGAAACAGAAGAGGATGTAATAAGGAGGGTGGAGGCTGTTCCATAGTGTGTACCTGCTACGTTGTTAATTTTATTAATGTTATAGTCTGTCTAGTAAGTTAAACGACTTGGAATTTTTTTAAGGAAATTAAAAATCTAATGTTGGCAACCGGAATTTTAGTTGTCATTCACTTGTTTTTTGAGATGATGATAGTTCTACAACAGATCTTGATCGTAGTACGGCTACTGATGATGAATCAGTAAGTGGAATAGAATATTAAGAATAAGATTTCCCTCACGATTCCAGATTTATTTTATTACTTATGACACTATTATGTCTTTGCAAATGTATCCTACTTTTGTAATAAGAATATCATTAAAGATACTGAAATAGGTATATTTTAAACGAAAATCTTTTGCATTTTTTAATGTTAAAAAGTCTCCAAATAGTATTAAATCATTTAAAAAAATACTTAAATTGGATACATTTTATAAGGTTCCATTATTAAACAATGACCAAGATCTCATAATCAACCTTGATTTCTGAACCAGTGTTGACTACATCAGATTTCATTTTACCCTAAAAATTACCCAAGTCGTTTAAATTATTAGACAGACTATATTATATAATTTTATTTATTAATTTATTAATACAATTCAATTATAATTTATCAATGTTTCAATAATCATATGGTTCCGTATGGTGTCCGGACGTAAAGAATAACACCATCCCATCTCTTCCCGTGGGTGTCGTAAGAGGCGACTAAGGGACATTTTGAGACCGTGCGTACTGTTGAGCACCTGAGGTCACCGCATGGTGGCGGGTATACCACCAACAAAAGCATTCCCAAGGAGGGTTGGTGTCAGGCTGGCGGCCGACTTTAAAAAACTAGCCAAATCCCTTTGCAACATGTTCAGTTTAAATAGATTGCGCGATAGGGCTAGGGCGTACCCCACAGGCGACGCGCAGGGGCAGCACCCGGCTCCTGTGGGAAATGGACCAGGGTTGTTGCACCACCCCGGGCGGGTGCAACGTAAGAAGCAAGCTCGGGAAATGAGATTGAGGTATGCAAGTTGGAATGTAGGGAGGGACTATGACTGGAAGGGCCAGAGAGTTAGCGGATGTACTGAAAAGAAGACGGATAAATGTAGCATGCTTGCAGGAGACTAAATGGAGAGGAACAAAAGCGAGAGAAATTGGTGAGGGATACAAGTTCTACTATTGTGGAAGTGATGGAAAAAGAAATGGTGTTGGAATAGTGTTAGACAGTAGATTGAAAGAATGCGTGATGGAAGTACAAAGGATTAGTGATAGAATTATAGTTGTGAAAGTTATGTTAGAGAATGTGATGTTGAATGTAGTTAGTGTGTATGCACCACAAGTAGGATGTGATGAAACAGTGAAAGAGAAGTTTTGGGAGGATTTTGATAGAGCTTTAATGAACATCCCTGTTCATGAAGAATTGATAGTTGGAGGTGACTTTAATGGACATGTGGGAAGAATGAAAGGTGTTTATGAAAGAGTGCATGGGGGATGGGGTTTCGGTAGTCTGAACAGTGAAGGAGAGACGCTGCTGCAATCCGCTACTGCATTTGACCTGGCAGTAGCCAATACGTGGTTCCAAAAAAGAGACGAACACATGATCACTTATAAAAGTGGTAGTCATAAGACCCAAATCGACTACTTTCTAGTTCGGCGCAACAACTTAAAGCATGTCAAAGACTGCAAAATACTGCCAGGAGAAGACCTAGTCTCACAACACAGACTCCTAGTTATGACATCAGTAGTCAAAATACTGTCTAACAAACACAAAGAGCATCCTCCCCCTAAAATAAAATGGCATATGTTAGAGAGGAATGACTGTGCGAATAAGTTCAGGGAACGAGTGGTGGACAGAATGATAGAGATGGGAGATATGAATGATCGAAGTATAAATGAAAGCTGGAATGAGATAGCTGGGTGTATCAGGCATGCAGCAAAAGATATTTTGGGAGAGACGAAAGGAAAGGGCATAATAGATAGGGATACATGGTGGTGGTCGACAGAAGTTCAGAATGTATTGAAAGAAAAGAAGAGAAAATTCAAGGAATGGCAGCGTGTAGAGCCAGGAAACGCTAGTTTAAAAGCTGAAAAAAAGAGTGAGTATGACATTTTAAAGAAGAAAGCGAAGAAAGCCGTGGCCATAGCAAAATCAAGAGCCCAGGACAAATTATATGACACATTGGACAGTCCTGCAGGCCAAAAAGAACTATACCGGCTTACTAGAATTAGAGAGAGAAAGACGAGAGACGTTTGCCAGGTAAGATGTATAAGAGATGAAACTGGAATGGTTATATCGGATGATGAGAAAATCAAAAAGAGGTGGAAGGACTATTTTGAAAGATTGATGAATGAGGAAAATAATTGGAGTAGTGTGTTAGAGAATAAACCAGTGAATGTGGGGTTAGTGAGAATGGTTAGTATGGATGAAGTTAGGATAGCAGTAAATGGAATGAAGAATGGTAAAGCCATTGGTCCAGATGGAATACCAGTTGAAGTGTGGAAGTTATTGCGAGTGGATGGATGGACGTGGTTAGCTTTATTCTTCAATAAGTTGTTGCAGGAAGAAGCCATACCTGATGAGTGGTGCAGCAGTTCTTTGGTGCCCATTTTTAAGAACAAAGGTGATGTGCTTGAGTGCAACAATTATAGAGGAATAAAGCTAATGTCACATACTATGAAAGCCTGGGAGAAAGTTATTGAAAGGCGACTGAGAGAAGAGAGTGAAATTTCACAGAACCAATTCGGTTTTATGCCTGGTCGGGGTACAACAGATGCCATTTTTGCTATACGCCAGCTGTGCGAGAAATACAGAGGTGCGCATAAAAACTTGCACATGGTATTCATTGACCTCGAAAAGGCATATGACCGGGTACCTCGTGAGGTTCTGTGGTGGGCCCTTAAGGAGAAAGGTGTGCCTGGGAAGTATGTGCAGTTGATCCGAGCGATGTACAGTCGATGCAGTACCCAAGTCCGTTCTTCAGTGGGCACTACTGGAAGCTTCAATGTGGCTGTCGGCTTACACCAAGGGTCGGCCCTCAGCCCTTACCTCTTCCTGATGATAATGGACGCTCTGACGTCGGACATTCAGGAAGAGGCTCCCTGGTGTATGTTGTTTGCCGATGACATTGTGCTGGTTGCCGAGAGTGGCCTAGAGGTCCAGAACAGATTGGAGGTGTGGTGGCACAGATTGGAGAGTGTTGGCCTGAAATTAAGTAGAACCAAAACGGAGTACTTGTTCTGCGATTTCGGCGGTCTCTCCAATCCAGTGCCCTTAGCTCTCGCCGGAACGCCCATACCGATCTGTTCCGACTTTCGGTACCTCGGGTCGCTCGTCCAAGGGGATGGTGAGGTAGACCGGGACGTAACACATTGGATCAACGCAGGATGGATGAAATGGCGACAGGTCACGGGAACAACTTGTGACCCACGGATGCCCCTCAAGTTGAAGGGTAAAATCTACAAGTCCGTGATAAGGCCTGTCATACTGTATGGATCAGAATGTTGGGCTGTGAAAAAGACGGATGAAAAAAGATTGCATGTAGCGGAGATGAGAATGTTAAGATGGATGTGTGGTGTGACGAGAATGGATAAAGTGAGAAATGAGTATATTAGGAGAAGTTTGAAAGTGGCGCCAGTGACTGAAAGGTTGAAAGGAAATCGTTTGTCTTGGTATGGTCATGTAAAGAGGAGAGATGAAAAGCATGTTGCTAAAAGAGTTATGAATTTACATGTGGATGGATGGAGAGGGAGAGGGAGGCCAAAGAAAAGATGGATGGATTGTGTGAGAAGTGATATGAAAGAAAAGGGAGTTAGTGATAGCGTGACGAGTGACAGGACAGAATGGAAGAAGAAAACGTGTTGCGCCGACCCCAAATAAAATGGGACAAGGGCAGGAAGAAGAAGAAGAATGTTTCAATAATCATAATCAAATGTAGGTACTTATTAAATTAAATTATAACAATTTCATTTAAGTATCTAATTCAATAAAGTTACGAAGACGCGGGGGCGGGGAATGTTGAAGTGATTGGCTCGCCACGCCGTCGTGTCATAGACGTCACTCGTGATTCGTTCCCTGCGCTGCTGCATGTATCTAACAACGACGATGATTGACTCGCCAATGTATGGAATGCGCAAAGCGATCCCCACTCTGACGCCGAGCGCTCAAGATCCGTGCCGGTATTTGTACTATGGGTTAAATGCCTGAAATAAACGTTAAATAATAATAACAAATAAATAATTATAAACTAAAAAAGATAATCAATCAAGGCTTTGCATAGTCAGGCGAGGCCTCTTACAAGTACTTAAGTAAGTAAGAGGCCTCCGCTTGATTCCAGTATCCAGTTGGATACGACTGCTCCCTACTAAGGTAGGTGCTAGATAAACTTGGAATAACGGTCATTGACCCTCCTTCAGTTGTTGACATTCTTCATTACAAAAACGGAAATAAAGACATAAGCTCTCTTAAACGACATCTATCACGATCCTTTACATTTTTAACCGACTTCGAAAAGGAGGAGGTTCTATGTACGGCTGAATGTATCTTTTTTTTTGTATGTATGTTCACCGATATCTCGGTCAATTGTGGATCGATTCTGAAAATTATTTTTTGATTGAAATGTTATGGATCCAAGTTGGTCCCAATATTGTTATGATCTGATCATGATCTTCGAAAATATGGAACAGAACTCCTCATAGGATCACAGAATTGTCGTAACAAGTAAAAATGCTCGGTTTATACGTGTAGGCGATGAGTGACTGAAAGAAAGGGGGGGGGGGGGGCGAGATGTATCGAACCGATCTGGTGATGAAGCCGGAGGATAAATTAATGTAATCTTACCGTATTTGGAATTATTAGAATCGTTATGAGATGACTCTCACTATAGGGTATTTAAGTTTGGCCGAGGGATACTTTTTAGTGGTGGTACTGTAGGATTCCATTGATTCCTATGTTCTGTGGGTGGTACCATAACTAAAAAGTGAAAAATAAAAATCTTTTTACAAAAAAAAAATTAAACCGATAAAGTACAAAATAACTTTAAATTCGGAAGTCGGTGTTAAATAACGAAGAGACAAAACTATACACCGCTAAATTTTAATCGTTTTAATCCCGTGAAGGGTCGATCCGGTACATGAAACACTATCGATTTGTAAGGATAAAATTAAAAAATAAAGTACCTTTTTTTCAAAACTCGTATTAATTTACGCATGTAAGAAATTAATTTCTTTAAGAAAACGTCAGCCGAGCGAGTTCAATGACCTGTAGATAGTTTGTACGCAAAACCGACTACTAACTACAAGTCATTGAACCCGCTCAGCTGACGTTTTCTTAAAGAAATTAATTTTGTTTTTCTAAATTTTAATCGTTTTAATCCCGTGAAGGGTCGATCCGGTACACGAAACACTATCGATTTGTAAAGATAAAATTAAAACATAAAGTACCTTTTTTTCAAAACTTGTATTAATTTACGCACGTACAAAATTAATTTCTTTAAGAAAACGTCAGCTGAGCGGGTTCAATGACTTGTAGTTAGTAGTCGGCGTTGCGTACAAACTATCTACAGGTCATTGAACTCGCTCAGCTAACGTTTTCTTAAAGAAATTAATTTCGTACATGCGTAAATTAATACGAGTTTTGAAAAAAAGGTACTTTATTTTTTAATTTTATGTTTACAAATCGATAGTGTTTCATAAACCGGATCGACCACAGGATTAAAACGATTAAAATTTAACGGTGTATATTACAGAAACACCGACTTCCGAAATTAAAGTTATTTTGTACTTTTCAGTGTTGATTTTACATTGAAGTCGGTTTTTTTTTTTTGTAAAAAGTTTTTCTATTAATGAAAAACAGTTAATTGCTTATCTTTTAGGTATCTACGCATAGATATTAAGAAAAGATCAATGTTCTTTATTCCACGTTTATCTGGCGCCTTGAATAGGTAATTATAGAAAGAAATAAAGAAAGAAAACACTTTTATTTCGTACAAGTACACAGAATGATATAACAATATAGAAACTTAATTTAACTACTTGAAATTAAAATACATCAACATTGTGTGACTCACGGCTGCGCCAAATAGGTTCAGTTCAGCATAATGCCAGGCCACTACGTAGCGGTTGCCTGACGCTGGTTTTCAACCGAACCTTACTATGAGTCTCCGGATGCTAATCAGTTTGTTAGGTGTGAGTTAAATAAATATATGGACATTAATGTAGTTATAAATTAGTGTGTAGTAAATGATAAATAATATATAGGTATTATGCTGAACATCACAGAACAGAAGAATGTACTACTGCATGATTCCTGTGTTCTGTGCTGAATACCCACTTGAAAGTTGAAAACTCTCCCATGAGAACATCACAATTGTTTATGGTACTACATATTGCACACGTAGATTAATATCTAGGTAGATAATTCTAGGTGGTAAATATTGTTATTCATCATCATCATCATCATCAGCCTTTTTAATGTTCCCACTGCTGGGACTGTGGCCTCTTCTCTAGGAGAGGGAATGGGCCGTAATCCATCACGCGGGCCCAGTGCGGGTTGGTGAATGTCACTTATATGTCTTCGAAAATCGAATCGAATATTGTTATTAATTAAAAACAATTATAGGGCCGGCGAGCTACCTAAGGCTCACCGCAAATCCGCGCCTTAGGAGGCTTTTTTTTATGGTGGGAAAAAATCATCCAATGACATCCCCCGCTCTTGGGCGGAGCGGGAGATAGCGTCAGACTCTTACTGACTAAAAGACCCACCCCGTTCCTTCTAGTTTCATACCGGGGCTCGAGCTGTCTTTCGAAACTAACCCTGGCCCCAGTAGGCTTCGACCCAGCTGGGTCCCTGCTGTTGCTGACAACTCCTTGAGGCGCGCGGGAACAGTGCGCGCCGTCGACGACTTGGGCTTGGTCCGGACAGTTACTGGACGGCCGGACAGCGAGCTACTCATTGCTCACTGTCCGCAAGCCCGCGCCTACGGTGGCCGGAAATTGGGATCAGAGTCCCGGCGGCGGCGGCGGCGAGAACGCCGTTGCCTGATGCGGTCGGCCTCCTCCTTAGCGAGCATTACTGCTTCGCAGAAGTCGGCGACCGCCTGCCACTCCTTTTCGCTCCGGACCATGGCCTCGACCAAGGCCCGACGCGAGAGGTCTCCGCCGCCGATTGCCCCCACGAGGGCACGGCGATGCTCCGCCCAGGCAGGGCACACCTCGACTGTGTGCTCTAGCGTGTCCTCCGGGCGTTCCGCGCAGTGGCGACACCTGGGCGTCTCTTCCGCTCGAATCCGGAACAGGAACCTTCCGAACGTGCCATGTCCGGTGAGGACCTGCGTCATGCGGAAGGTAAGGACGCCGTGAGGTCTTTCCAGCCACGCCTCAAAGAGGGGACTTACCGCCATGATTGTGGCGTGCCCAGCACTGGGTTGCGATAGTCGTTGACGTCATTTCACCATGAGATCCCGCCGGAGCTCTGTCCGCCATGCCGCGACCTGTCGCGACAGCGGACTTTCACCCCGGCGTTGCATCTCCACGCGCATATCGTGCATGTGTGCAAGGACTGTTGCCTCCAGATCCCACGGTGGTAGGCCAGCCAGAAGGCTCGCCGCTTCGCGGGAGACCATGCCATCCTTTTCGCCATAACCCTCTGGCAGGCGTTCAGCATGGCCGCCGGTTGCGTTTTCAGCGATGGCGCTCACACCGGCGCCCCGTAGAGGGCCATGGACCGAACGATCCCCGCGTAGAGCCTCCGGCAGGAAGCATCTGGACCCCCAAGGTTGGGCAGGAGCCGCTTGAGCGCAGCCCCAGCCCGGTTGAGTTTTGGAGCCAGAAGTCGGAAATGCTCCACGAAATTCCACCGGCTATCGAGGACGAGTCCCAGGTACTTCATCGTCGACCCGACATCGATCTGAACTCCTCCTACCGTAAGTTGGGAACTCAATGGCGGCGTGTTCCGAGGGCGGCGACCGTGGAAACACATAGCCTCGGATTTGTGAAGCACCACCTCGAGTCCCAACTCCTGGATTCTATCAACGACCATCGCAACCCCGCGTGTCACTAGAGCGACCGCCGCCTGGTACGACTCTCCCTGCGCTAGAACCAGCGTGTCGTCTGCGTAACAAACCACGCTGACCCCGTCAGGGAAGTCGCCGCGTAGCACGTAGTCGTACCCGATGTTCTACAAGGGTGGCCCTAGTACCGACCCCTGCGGAACACCGCACGACATCTCTCGACGTTTCCAGTCTCCCTGGTGACCGGGGTAGACTATGAATCTCTCCGACAGATAGGCCTCGACCACTCGACAGAGGTATTCGGGCACCCGGTGGTACCGGAGTGGCGCCTTAGGAGGCTGGTAGTCGTCCTGCGACTCACGTCACTGAGGGCGTCTCAAGGGAGGGCTTATTTGCTTGCATTACTTCTTCGCAGAAAGAGGTGACTACCTCCCATTCCTTCTTACTCTGTACCATGGCCTGAACAAGGGCTGGACGCGAGAGGACCCCGCCGCCAATTGCCTCTATAAGAAGTACAAGAACTTGGCGGGTGGTGTTCCACCTAAGCGGTACAGACCTCCACCGGCTCCATGCTCCACTGTGTCTTCCAAGCACATCGCAACGAGAGATCCGCATTCCGCACATTAATGACACCCTGACGTTTCTCCCCGTTGATGGTGTAAAAAGTAGAGTATCCAACATGGGGATAAAGCTGTCTTAAGTAGTCTTGGGCGGCTTGAATTCCTCACTTCACTCAGGTTTCTTTATAAACTCTCTCGCGATGCTCGGGACCTAAGTATATAAACACCTCACTAACGTTCAGGATTAAAATTAGCAACCTTCGTTTCGTTCGGAATTCAACATGCCGACCGCGACCTAAAGACACTGCTTAATCCTATATTCACATAATCTACTATTTCGAATTGTGGGCCAAACTAGCTGTCCAACCCGGCTACGCACGGGTGTAATTTTAAACTTACCTACCAGGTGGATCCGAAAATATCTCTTGTAAAAGGTTTGTTTTGACAATTACAACAAAAAAAAAAAACGGGGCAAGTGCGAGTCGGACTCGCGCACTGAGGGTTCCGTGCAAACTACAAAAAATGACGTAGGTAACGACAAATTTACTGTTGACCTTGCTTTGTGCCAAATTTCAGGATTCTGGGAAGTACCCTATGAGTTTCGATCTTTGAGAGTATCTTTTAAGTTTGATTTTTTCACAGCTTGAAGGGACCGTAGACTTGAGTATGTGGTTTTCATTTCTACTCGATACCTCCACGCGTTCTCGAGATAAAGGGTCTTGACAGACAGACAGACAGACGGATGGACAACAAAGTGATCCTATAAGGGTTCCCTTTTTCCTTTTTGAGGTACGGAACCCTAAAAACAGCTTAATCGGTCGATCCGTTTTCAAGCGATGCTCCGTCATTGGATTGGACCTGCAGGTAGTTTGTACGCAACGCCGACTATTACCTATAGGTCATTGAACTCGCTCAGCTGACGTTTTCTTAAAGAAATTAATTTCGTACATGCGTAAATTAATACGAGTTTTGAAGAAAGGTAGGTACTTTATTTTTTTAATTTTATCTTTACAAATCGATAGTGTTTCATGTACCAGATCGACCCTCCACGGGATTAAAACGATTAAAATTTAACGGTGTATATCTGTGTATATACTCGTATAGATTGAAGGAAAATTTTTAAGGAAAACACTTCAAGACTTTCGTTATAATCATCTTTGCCTATACCCATATATATCACCCAACCCAAGTCACAACACGAAAGAAGCCAGTCAGACAATTTTGGCTACCCTCATTATTTTAAAAATACAAAGTAAATCGAACGTAATATTTCCAACCGCTTCATCTGTAAACACGGCTTGTAATGTCAGTTGTTCTCAGTAAGAAATATTAAAAACATAGAATGGACTCAATAATTTCAAAAGTTTGAAAATAGGTGGTATACCTACTCGTACATGTACGACATTGAAAAAATAAAAAGATCAGATTTTTTTTACTACTTTGTATGTTATGTCGACCTAATTAGCTGATATAGGTACAAGTATAAAGTAAAGCGCCTGTCAGGGTTAATAACTAACGATAATGTAAGATGCAAAGTCACAGCGGCGTTAGCCGATTAGGAATTATCTATAAAATTGAAGGCATAACTAGAAATTTTCCTGATCTTATAGAACCCTATACAGGGGGTTACCGACAGCGACGCACAAACGAATACCATGGATCCAGTATATCATTCTGGACCCCCCAGTGGTAGATATTTTTCTACGGTTTTTTCCATACTTTTTCGTCATTAAAAAAGCTATTCACTTTATTAAAATTAAACTGTATATAATCGTTAATCTAATCCAGAATCATGGGGGGTCCAGAATCATATTTTGGATCCTGGACATGGTCTCAATCCTTGTTCATGTGCAAATTAGTTCATCCGTCGACGTCTGATTGTTTTTACATGTAGGTATTCTTTAAAAAAATTGTCTCTTCCATGGTCTTCCAATTTTCCGGCGTTTCGCCGTCTGTGATCAATCTCCCGCAAACGTCTCCAAGTGATCAAGTTTCTCCTTGGAAGCCAGCAGAGCTGATGATTGATGTGAAGTGGGTGCCAAAACTTCACGGGTAGCTGAGTGGACGTCTTAATTAAAAATTTGGGAACATTGGCTACTTATAATAGCCTGATTGAATATCCGTAGTCGACTTAGCATCTACATTCGTCCTCAGCTTAAGGTAGTATTTTACAGACAAGGTGGCTGATGATAATGAGACCATCAGAGGCGGGGGTTTTGTGGACGACGAGCAATGAGTAGCTCGCCGTTCGATCGTACGGTAAGGCCCGAGCCCAAATCGAAAGCGATGAGAGATGTCAGTAAAACCGAAGGTGCAAAGTAGGGCCTATGCCTGTTGGGCTGCGGGAACATTTGAAATAGCAACCATGGCTCTAGAACATCCTAGAGAATGAGAAGTCTTTTTATGATTTCCCATCTCAAAAAAGGCAGCATTTTATTATTAGTAGTTTTTCAATATTTTATTTTTATTATTAGTAGTTTTTTTTAACTACGTTGTCGTAGAAACATTTTCTCAAATGAACCTCAACCTACACTCATAGTTATACATAGCTCTAGATTTCTTATGCTTCCGAATATTAGTCAGCAAATTATAACAGAAAGTTAACAGAAGGGGTAAGTGGGCAAAGGTGTTAACTAAGTACTATTATGATTCTCTGGTGCAGCAGACATATTTGCTGTTAGCACATTTTAAATCTGAAATATATACTTGATTGACAGTTAAAACCTTTGCTATCATCTGTAACTATGTAACGAATTAGAATTGGGGTGTTTTAAATCCATGGATCGATTTACCATCAGTTAACACCTATGTTCATTGAATGCAAACAAGTCGGATTTTTAGATTTTGTCAGAAATCACCTTTGTCCACTTAACTTTTTGTAAGATTTTCTACTTATAAAAGCCTGTAATTACTGACGGGCTTTGACGGAGTTTAAAAAAATAGCCTTATATTTGTTACTTTTCACAATTATCATTATTTTACGGTAGGTATTAATAGAAAGTTTATATAATTCGATTTTCTAATTCATATTCAAACGTCTGTAAGTAAAAGGCACTTACAGGCTCGTTGGGGGTTGAGAAAAAAAGACATTTTTAATCGACTTCGAAAAGGAGGAGGTTCTATGTACGGCTGAATGTAGGTTTTTTTTTAAGCTCAAGTACCAAATATTTTCTACTTAAAAATTGTAAGCTTATACAGACTCAGAGATAAACTCATTTCATTTTATCGTGCCATTTTACATACAAAACAAACATAGATGTCTACGTACTACTGTACAACTTAAGAACGTGGTAACTACCATCTGTATTGCCCACTTACAGCTGACCAAAGCTTCTTGGAACGGGAAGAAAAGAAGTTGAAACGAAGCTGATTTGCGGATCCCCAGTCCCGCCCAGCGATCGCCCCGCCTACACTGCTGCGGCGGCTGTCGCGAAATCCTGGTTTTACTGCCAGTACACACTGAGCCGTCGAAGAGAACGCTTCGTTAAATTGTTAGTTACTGTATTCTAGTTTACTCGTGTACGTGCTACGGTGGAACTGGAAACAGGTGTGTATGATTATTTTAATTTTTTTTTCAAATTTTCAGAACTTTTTCGTACCTACGTAATTTTCAACAACAGTAAAGAAATAAATGTATGAGTTCGTTTCAGGGTTTGTTAATTCTTGAGGGAAAGTTGACTTGATTTATATTTTTAAATCATAAATACGTGTAGAACTAATCACAAGTTCACAACTCGTTTTCTTGTGAAGGAAAATAGTCCTTGTCAATCGGCTTGTAAAGTTAACAATTTTTCGATGGCGACTGCATTCTTTCATCAACCTTTCTGACTTACTGAACTGACATACTTAATTTAATTTTGAGGATTTTTTTAAAAGTTTTTTTTCATAAGTTTGGTGTGCTGTAAAAAACAGCCTAATATTCCTTGAATAATGATTAAATAAAGCCAAGATATATTATGAAATCTATTCAACCGGCAATTGAGAAAATGATGAGTCTTAATCTGCTTTCAATTTATAGTAGCTCCTAAAACAACTTCAAGATGTCATTTTTAGCTTTCATAAGATTGCACGAACAACAAAGTTTAATGATAACATAATATACGGGAAAAGCTTTCCAACGACTTCAGACTCTGAAAATGTATAACTTCTATAGTTGAACACTAAAAATAGCGTAACCTGCACAGTTCATTATTTAATCAGCGTAAACATATTATCAACTGAACAGTGATTTAATAAAAAAATAATACCATTTAAATGATATTAACTTAGATTAGGAAATTACGAGAAAAACGTGTCTCTGGTAGAAGACATATATTATTCACGTTTATTAGCGAAAATATGTAGGTAAATAAATTACTAGCTTTTGCCCGCGACTTCGCCCGCTTACATAAAATGTCAGTCAGGAATAAAGCAGCTTTCTGTCGGTGAAAAAATTTTAGCTATCGGACCAGTACTTTCAGAGATTACCTCCTACAAACAAAAAAAAACTTACCTCTTTATTATATTAGTGCAGATCAACAGGACATTGAGTTAGCAAAGAATAATACTATCTAAATAAGCTTAACTTAGATTACAAAAACGGTGTAAATAATATTTACATAAGAGTTTAGGTATTTAGGTAAGAACTAAATTATTTATGCTCAAAAAGAACAAAGAGCTTATATAATTTAGTTTATTTTGTTTTAAAATGTTCATAGTAGGAAAATTCTATTTACCATTCATTTTTCATTTTCATTTGCATATAAGTAAAATTGGGAGATAAATAGTTGAAAAAATATCATGTGACCGTGTCAATTAGAGACACACACAATAGAAAGACAATGACAGCGCGAACAAGCGCGTTCGCTTGGGGTTTAATGAATTAGCTTTTTTTTGTAACTGCCTGGTACCTAATTGATTTTTAATCATTACTCATCCAGAGAATACTCAGGATAACTGAAGTAGTAGAGATTGTTTTACGCTTTTTTTTAGTATGTACCTATCTACTCCAAGTGAATACGAGCCGTAAACGTAACAAAATACGTAGTCCACTGACGCATTATAACAACGTTTTGATTGTAATATGAGACTTTACACATTTTTTTTTGTATTTTTTTAATGCAAAAATTTAAAAAATAGTTCGTGTTACGGACTTTACAAATACATAATCATATTTGGTACGCATTCATTAATATAAAATGATTAGACATTTTATTGTTGATTGTAGACCTCGTCTTGTGTGATCTCTTTTCACAGTATTGTTGAAAAATTTGTCTATAACAACGCATCACGCCTGAAGCTTTAGGAAGCTTCAGGCGTGATGCGTCTTTATGGTGGGTCTTTACCTATAAAGACGCACCATAGATTCACCAAATTACTAAGCTATAACTATCCTCGACTAGTGTGATCTCTTTTCACAGTATTGTTGAAACATTCGTCTACAACAACGCATCACGCCTGGAGCTTCCTAAAGCTTCAGGCGTGATGAGTCTTTATGGTGGGTCTTTACCTATAAAGACGCACCATAGATTCACCAAACTGGAATAAATCTATATATGATATAAATGAATAAATAACAATATATAAAAAGAGAAACTGACTGACTGACATATCAACGCATAACCGAAGATACTGGGACTAGAAATGTGAAATTTTGTTAAGGTTTTCTTATATATTATGACGTAGGGGAGCACTAAGACGGTTTTCCAAAATTCACCCGTATGGGGATGAAACGCAGAACCAAAGTTTGTATTTAGAGAAACCTACTTTCATGCGGGCGAAGCCGCTGTCCGAAGCTAGTCTGGACATAAAATAAAAATCAGTGCACCACAGTACCATATTTAGGTATCAAATATTCACAGAGCAAAAAATTAATATCCACACATAGCTTCGATAATAATAGAGCGAACTTCGCCGTCGCTCGACAAGCGTCGCTCGCCGTGAAAAACGGGGGAAGTGCACAATTAAATTATTAAGTGACAGCTGTGGTGAGCCCCGCGGTCTCGCGGTTATAGTGGCGGACCGTCGCGGTTCGATTACCGGGTCGGGGAGTTGAATAGTGTAGGTTTTTGTGGGTTAAAGTATTTTTTTTTGGTTGACGTTAATTGGCGTGGGTGGTTTGCTGTTTGTAACGGTGATTTATTGTCGTTTTGAATTGATTTTGAACAAAAAGAAAACTCATTTTATCAGCTGCTAAGGCCAAGTAATAAGAAAAGAATATAAGGATCAATTTGAAAAAAAAAACAGGTAATATGCAAGCATTTTTTTTGTTTGCTAAATCAAATACTGTTTAGCGTTGCCTTTTTTTCATGCGTATTCCGTATTGAAGAAGTCACGGGAATTTTGAAAAACATTGAACTGAAAAATTATGTCCTGAAAAGACTAAAAATAGTGGCATTAATTCCGCCTTTGTAGAGTGTTTATTAGTGCATAAATTTTTAATAAATAAATAATCTGAATCTCAATATCATTGTTCCGAATTCTAGCAATGTTTTCAGTTTAACTAAGTGACAGCTCCGTGAAACTCGATACTTATTTTAAAATTCCTTTGTCAAAGAGAGAAGGGGACAAAAGTGAAGTTACGTTTAAAATGAAGCAAGACTTTTTACTTATTTTGTGAAGTCTCCGGGGACGTTTTTCCATATTTTTTGTCCTCGTCGACAATGGTTCCGACGCTTTCTCTCATTTTACAATTAGGCTTTTCAATTTTTTCTGCATAATGTAACAGGAATTGAAAAGACTTTGATATAAAGATATGATATCGGGAAAAATTATGCGCATTTTCCACATAAGAGGGCTGGTCTTGATTTTTGATGTCATTTAGACTTAAACAAATATAGTTTTAAAATCAGTATTTGACTTGGTTTTGCAAGTTCAAATTAATATTTTTCAGGTTGCATATTAATGAGGAAAACGAAAAAAGTCTTAACGAATGACGGTACGGTTTCAATTAAAATATCATTACTTTGATCATTTTGACACGGCCACATAATTTGTAATGAAATAAACTGCCAAATAGTTTTTTTTAAGATACCCAAATTATTTTCTAATTCTAATTTTCTCTGTTCGTCTAATTTTCTCTTGAAGCCAAGAGTAAAGCAATAAAAAAAACTGTCAAAGTCAGAAATTAATTAGCGTAGCACTTCACATGCGCATTCCCTTCGGTATTAATAACAACAAAAGATAAAAATTAGATCGGACAGTATGCAAATGAAGCCCACGGGTAAAATGCTAATTTCCGTGGGAGAGCTCGTCAAACTTTTTAATCTCATGTGACGTCACTCCTCTCCCTCCCTCCCTCTCTCTTTGCCTCCACACGACAATGTTGTCAGAGGGATGATTGAAAGCACCTCATTTGTGTTTTTATTACTTTTTAATTTTTCCCATTTTCTCGAGTGGTTTAACCGAACTTTGCTTTTTTGTCTATTCTGTTAATTGGGTAGGTATGCTGTGTGTGTAGACGGTGCCATGTCGAAGATCGGTGACGACACAATTTATTTGTGGATTTATTTAACATGCTCGACGCAAACCTGAGTATTTTTTTTTAATTTGATTATTTTGCTTATGACTTATAAATTAAGGCATCATCCGTTCTTGAATTAGATTTTGGTTTAGGTATTGATTAATTATTACTTGTTCTCCGGAAATAGTAAAATAGCTGCATAATTGTAGATGTATTCTACTGACATTATAAATTATGTAATTATTATCGTATTAGTTTCTTATTTCGATACCTGCTCACAAAAAAGATTATAATTCAATCATTCTCAATCGAGCAGAATTAATGCAACGAATCAGCGAATGCATTTCTCCCTTTACGCATATCGCGAATTCGCGACCCTGTCAATGTTGTTATCATCAAAAAATATAATGCACTCGAAATAGTGTAATTTAAACCTTAATTCTGTTAAAATACAGTTGGTATAAGTGGAAAATGTATTGTATTAATAGTTGAGTATCGTGTGTCATATTATCTGATACAGATGTCAGTGGCGGCCATTGTGTGATGGGTATTGTCCATGGTTGTGACCTATCTTCTCATACAATGTAGCAGGATTTCATTCATGCTATGCAGTATGACATGATGTAACTTTATAGCTCGTTCATCATGGATGCAGAATATAATTTTGACGTAGCTTAATACAGATATTATTAGTTTAGGTGTTTTGAATTGTTATGTGCATGAATGCATGATGGGGAGTCATGTTCTTTATAAATCCAATATTTTATAATATAATACTCCACAACTATCACGCAACGCCGTCTAGTCCCAAGCTAAGCAGAGCTTGTGTTATGAGTACTAGACAACTGATAAACATACTTATATATTTCTAAATACATTCATATTGTAGATAAATTACACCCAGACACAGAACAAATGATCATGCTCATCACACCACATTTGTCCTGGGTGGGAATCGAACCCACGACCTCCGGCATAGCAGCCAGGGTCACTAACCACTAGACCAACAGGCCAGTCAATATTGTACTTCTATGATAGTTACTACACACTTAATCAATCTCCAGAAAGTCTGATCATAAATCTATCCAAAGAATGTCGTGTATTCCTGTTACCGGGTTAAGAGGCTGCTTTTCCACTCGCCTTTCTTAAACATCGAGTATGGTTTAAAAGCTTGTTACTTCATCTAACGCGATCTAACACAATGTTTGACGAAAAGTCAACGCGAAAAAAGAGAGATAACACCTGAAAACTCTGTAATCATTCGGTAATTCCGTGATTTATTCGAATATTTTACAAAACTTGTTCCAGGAAATACGTGTTTTTTTGAAAAACTTAAAAGTTTTTGAAAAAATTGTCTTTATTTAGAATCTTGATAAAATTCGTAAGGCTTCTATTGTTATACTTTTTTGACTTTTTAATTTTTGAGAAAATTAAGAAGTGTTAAAATTCATGCGAAATAGCAGATTTTCAGAGGTTTTTGCTGGATTAGTTTTACACAAATTTATAAATTGATTTCAGTAGAAGCCTACATAATATTCTCAAGATACTGTGTTTCCAAAATATCTAACGAAAAATGAGTAATTACGTTATAATCGCGTAAGAGCGGTTGTATAAAAAACCGTGAAAATGTATGTCGAGTTGCATCCCCTTAAGGAGTTCTGATAGGCAGTTGCGCCAGGTAAAACACGGGTATCCAGTCGCATCCAGTTAGACTTGAAGCTGAACCCAAGCTAATTGGGAAAGGGGGATGATGATAGCTATATGTAGTTCTATACTAATGTTATCAAGAGACAAGATTTACATTTTTTTTGTAATCAATAAACTCAAAAAATAATAAACCGATATAAAAATAATCTTTCACCAGTAGATTGCTACTTTATCGCCCAATGAAATATTTATAATCCGTATATTTTTTACTTTCACACAGGTGAAACCGCTGGCAAAAGCTATTGAACTTGCTCAAGATAATCTCTTTTCGTAGTTAGAAATTCTCGCAAGTGACTTCGCATAGGTAGATAATCTAGATAGATAGATCTTCAAAGTGAACAATGTAGCCTGGTCTAATGTGGCAGTACCTGCTTGATACAGACTTCAATAGATTTGTAATTTGGAAATATTTAAAAACAAGCTTTTAAAAAAATTGAAGGGGTAAGTGAACAATGGTGTTAACTACTATTACGATTGTCGGGTAATATTTCTGCTGTTAGCACATTTCAAATCTGAAATATATACTTGATTGACAGTTAAAATCTTTGCTAGCATGTGTAACTATGTAACGAATTAGAACTGGGGTGTTTTAAATCCATGGATCGGTTTACCATCAGTTAAAACCTATGTTCATGTAAAAAAGTCGGATTTTTTTATTTTGTTAGATAGCACCTTTGCCCACTTAACCCTTCAATTGTCCGCCGTATTGAATTTATTATGACTTAGTTTGTAGGGTTCCCTACCCAAAGGGTAAACACAGGATTTTTAAAACTGACCCTATTGCCAAGACTCCGTCCATTTGTCTGACATCAGGTGACATCTCATAGCCCGTGATGACCGTTTTCTGTTGCTGCTATAACAACATAACATACTAACAACAGAATAAGAGAAATATTACAGCAAACATGATTTTTTGCCTTTTAATTATTTTCAATATTAAGAGGGTGTCTATGAAAATAACTAAACCACAATCTTCCAGGATTTCCTAAATTATTGAATAATAGTGTATTTTTTGACATTTATAATTCTTACTCAATTTTGACATTTATAATTCTTACTCAATTTTGACATTTATAATTCTGACGCAATTTTGACATTTATAAATCCAACTAAATTTTGATTCAATTATTTTTAAATATTTTTTTAGTATAATCTGTAATTTATTATTGTATGCCTAATTGGCAGGACATAATGGAACTATAATTTATTAATTAGTTTTAACACCTGTATGTAACCTATGCCCACAATAAAGACATTCTGATTCTGATTCTTTATAAGTTCGCATTTGATGCTTTGCCATTCAAACTAAACATGTCTGCTATCAGCTCAATCGGCTAGAGGTAACTAAACTGTCTTAAAATTCATTTACTTAGGTAAGATTTGACTTCAACAAACATACTTCAAACATTGCAATTGCATGTAAAATGAAAGCTTGCATGCAGCGCAACGGTCTTTTTTGTTCGGTTATAATTTAGGTGACTTCAAGGATAAAGTTCAGGCTCTTAATAAACTAGTGCGCCTCACCATCGACGATTGCATCAGTGCTTACCATCAGGTGGGATCGCAGCAATATATAGTTTTATAATTATATGATTTAAAATAAAAAGTTGTATTTTTATATAAGCTCGCTTTTGACCACTATCTCACTTGATAGTAATAGCAATGATGTAGTTGGATACAAACTACCGAACAGTTTTTGTCTCTTTCATATTTAAAATTACGTCACTTACAATAGGGTGAACGTGCAAATTGTCGTCCGCGTGACATTTCGTCGCCCACACAACACACCGCGACGGATCGCGCTCGTTTCGCCAATTATCACGACACTGACATTTTTGTGGCTTGGGGACTTCTGCTGATATTACTGACATTACCGACCCCTTTGGACACCCTAACCTTAGAAAATTGATGCAGAAAATATATTTGTACCTAAATCTGAATAGGGTTGAATTTAATCTACCCTTCTACACTAATATTATAAAAAGGTAAAGTTGTTTTTTTTTGTTTGTAAGAGGTAGGTAATCTCTGGAAGTACTGGTCCCATTGCTAAAATTTTTTCACCAATAGCAAGCTGCTTTATTCCTGAGTGACATAGGCTATATTTCATGTACGCGGGAGAAGCCGCGGGCAAAAGCAAGTGCTAAATATTTATTTATTTATTCCATTTTAAAGAAGGCTTACAGACTAGGTAACAAAATAATTGATACAAAAAGTGTGATATTTTCAAATCGCTTATTACAAGCCTCCACATTTATCTACGTATTTGTTGGCCCACATTGAACTATTTACCTTAGCGTTCATATTACAAAACAAAGTTCCCCACTGAAACTCTCTGTCTCTGATAAACTCAAAAACTACTGAATGGATTTTCATGAAGTTGCGGTTCACCAAGAGACAGTGCTTCATGAAGAAGATTTAAATGAAATCAAATCAAAAGCATTTATTTCAAATAGACACCTTTGAATGGTCAAATATCGGTCAGTTAAAAAAAAAGTGAAGCTAAATTCAAGTGAAGTATATTGTTGGGGACGGTTTGTTGAATTGAGTGCAACGACAACCTCGCAATATGGCAACCAGGACTGACAGTTTATGATCCTTCAAATCGCCAATCACATTAAGGCGAGGTTGCTCTTTTTTTTAAGTTTTTTAAACCTTTGGAAATCCACATTTATATAAAAGAGAACACCATGATTTTTTTTTTAATTTGATCATTATGTACTGTGTGAGTGGGCTCGATAAGAAAAAATTACGAATCTGACACTAACTTATGATTTTAAACGTGTAAATCTACGAGATTACGTCACTGAAATAGTTGAAAGTTACATAAAATAATAAAGCTTGTTTTTTCAAAGTGTTTGGCAAAAACAAAAAACTTATTATTTTTTTTTTTTTTAATAAAAATAACGTCGCTGTTACGGGGCCGCGAAGTCTACTTAGACCTGGGCCAGTACCTAGTGTACTTACAAAATACTCTGACTGCAACCGGCTCTTAAAATCGCACAACAGTAGTCACAAAGAGCACATGTCTAAAATCACACATTCTGTCTAGTTTTCAATAAAATTCCCGACGACCACCCCCTCCCTGCGCTAAGTACAGGGTTACAACTAATATCATTATTACTGTGGGGTTGAAATCATTCAACATTCAACCCTCGTGTGTAAAAGCCTGTTCAGACAAAACTAGCGACAACCGCAGTCGCAAGTCAGCTGACGATACAGAAAAATTGTTATTAAAACTTTCTAGGTTTGTGAATGTGTTTAGTTGATACTCAACTAAACCCATTCACAAACCTAATCTAATTACCTTCGAAATGAATGCATTTCAAAAGTTCAACAACTTTTAGTGGATGAATTTTTCAAACATATGCAGTAATGGATTAGGAATTTCCTTCAAAACGCTAAGGCCTTAGAATTCCGACGCGGAAGAACCGCGACGGAAAACCAATTCATACATGTTATTGCATATAATTTTAAATAGCGGGCACAATACGCAATTAGAATGATGAATTAAAAATTTAAAACATAAACGGATGTGTCGCTCGTCAAGATTTCAGTTCCCTAAGCACAGAATAAGTACTTCTGTCTCTTATCGTAGGTAATTACTTATAAATAAATAGCTGACCACTGCCGTTTCACCTGCGTCTTTGTTTATTGTTTCGTTTCCGTGGATTGTATAACGTTATCTTTAATATACTTATTCGTAATAAGTCTGGCAAGACAATTTTTTTTCTAATTCGACTAGGAGACCCTAAGAATAGTAAGTTTAAACAAAAAAACTCTTTTCGTTTTTTTTAGTAGACAGATAAATGCGAAATATTTAAAAAACATACACTACAAAACATTAGTTCCGTGATTTCGTCCAATAGTTTAATTTTCCGTTAATTTTAGCACTTTGCATTTCTTTTGTGTGGTTCATTTGTGTGAATAGACCCTTACAACGCCCTTCGCGCACCTAATAATTTTGTCGAACGAAGGTTGACGTTTTGACGAACATAATAAAATAATCATTGTGTGACATATGCAGGAGTCGTGTTACTGCAACACATGTTGTATTGGCCAGTCGTTTGAACAAAATGGTTTTTGAGTTCGGATTAAAAACTTTAGCTAGAGTTAGCTGCCTTTATAAAACACAGTTCTGACTAACTGACTCTTTAGCCTCAGCCCAAAACCATGGACCTAAAACGCTGAAATTTTACACAGAGGTTTCTTTTATTATGTCTACAAAGAATAAGAAATGGCTTTCAAAAATTCAGCCACTTACAATTGCCGAAACGGATCTTGAGCGCTCGGCGTCAGAGTGGGGTTCGCTTTGCGCATTCCATACGTTAGCGAGCCAATCGTCTTCGTTGTCAGGTACATGCAGCAGCGCAGGGAACGAATCAGGAGTGACGGCTATGACGCGATGGCGCGGCGAGCCAATCACTGACACTCCCCGCCCCCGCGTCTCACTTCGCACCACTAAAGAGACCTAATATTTGGCTTCTGCGCAACTTGAAGCCAGCGCTCAAGATCCGTGACCACAATTGTACCCCGATTTTTAGGGTTCCGTAGTCAACTAGGAACCCTTATAGTTTCGCCATGTCTGTCTGTCTGTCCGTCCGTCTGTCTGTCTGTCTGTCTGTCTGTCCGTCTGTCCGTCCTCGCTTAATCTCTGTGACCGTTAGCACTAGAAAGCTGAAATTTGGTACCTATATGTATATCAATCACGCCGACAAAGTGGTAAAATAAAAATTGGAAAAAAATGTTTTATTAGGGTAGCCCCCCTATATGTAAAGTGGGAAGTGATTTTTTTTTTAATTTCAACCTTAACGTGTGATATACACCGTTAAATTTTAATCGTTTTAATCCCGTAGAGGGTCGATCCGGTACATGAAACACTATGGATTTGTAAAGATAAAATTAAAAAATAAAGTAACTCTTTTTCAAAACTCGTATTAATTTACGCATGTACGAAATTAATTTCTTTAAGAAAAAGTCAGCTGAGCGAGTTCAATGACCTGTAGGTACTTGGTACACAACGCCGACTATTAACTACAGGTCACTGAACTCGCTCAGCTGACGTTTTCTTAAAGATACTAATTTCGTACATGCGTGAATTAATACGAGTTATGAAAAAGAGGTACTTTATTTTTTAATTTTATCTTTACAAATCGATAGTGTTTCATGTACCGGATCGACCCTCCACGGGATTAAAACGATTAAAATTTAGCGGTGTATTGTTGGATAGGTATTTAAAAATGAATAGGGGTTTACTAAAATCATTTTTTAATTATGTCAATGATTTCGGAAATAATCGCTCCAAAAGTAAAAAACAATGTGTGTCCCCCCTCTAACTTTTGAACCATAAGTTTAGAAAATATGAAAAAAATCTGTCATGTAGAACTTTATAAGGACTTTCTAGGAAAATCATTTTGAACTTGATGGAAAGAACAGTTTTTGTACAAAAAAGACAAAAAGGTTCTACAAAACAATTTCTGGACTAAGTTTGTAGTATAATCGTATAAGCAAGCATTTTTTTTAACTTCGTTTACATATTTTATTATCTTGAACGTATCTTCTTTCAAACAAAAAAAGACTTATTAAAATCGGTTCTCGCAATCCAAAATTACCACCGAAAACTTCTGGTACCTATGTATTAATTAATAACCCAATTCCCCGAGAGATGGCGCTGGGCTATTTCGCGTTCGCGCTGTTAGGATTTTTCTAGAGTTGATGGGGTCGGGTATTATCGAATTGTTCGGTTGGTCTCTCCTTGGCATTGGCGGTATTATCTTATAACTACATAAAACTTCTATCAGGAACATGCTAAGGCAATTTAGAACAAAATGAAAATTCATTTTTAACGCCATCTATCAAAATGTTAAGATAAAAACCAGTTCAAAATGGTTCGATAGATGGCGTTGCGTAATGACTTTCATGACTTACCGTAGTAAAAATCGTTGCTTCTTAAATATATTCGTAATTTTTCGAGTGCACAATCGCTGAAATTTCTACTACTTCCATACTGTTTTAGTTATCACCGTCCTTTGTGGGCCCGTTCTTAGGGTTCCGTATTTATTAGAGTTCCGTACTTAGTATGTTAACGTAACAATTAGTTTTTTTTTAAACTCATAAGTGGGAACACTTATTGTGACGGACGGGAAACTACGGAACCCTACACTGAGCGTGGCCCGACACGCTCTTGGCCGGTTTTTTAATTTAAGCATCAGAAGTTGAGTATTTCTCTAACTATACCTACTTGCCCAGTCAAAATTTGGCTTTTAGTGAACTCATTCAATGTAACAATAAAGTGGGTGATAGACGTACGAGCCAATACCGCCATGTTACAATCTTGACGAGCCGCGAGCCGAGCTTAAAAGGCACAAAAAAAAAGTAAAAGCGTAAAAGCTCGCCGTAAAAGCTCGCCGGGTTTTTTATTGCAATACCACGGTATTTCAATGATACACCCGGCGAGCTTTTACTCACTCGTCGATCAGTGCCTTAAGGTTTGAGACGTTCTTACCTCAAGATACTGAATTCGGAAACCCGTCGGGCATGAAACGGGGCTCTAATGCTTTTATAGAGAAATCTACGTTCATGCATGCGAAGCTGCTGGCAGAAGCTAGTATAAGTGTTGGCAGTGGCATTATCGGAACTTAACAGTGTCTGTTTCATAGCTATTTTATTCAATTTTACCTACCTGAGTCTGATTCTGCTGTATTCTCTGATAGCTACAACTTAGAGGTTTTTAGTCTAGATGTGAATTCAATGAGTTAATTCTAGGCAAGCGTGCTCTATCGTCGACCACATCATCGCTTACCTTCAGGTGAGATTGTGGTCAAAGGCGAGCCTATCAGTAATTATAAAAAATCATAAACAACAAGTCAGCTACAATCTTCTGTAACAAAACCAAACCTGTCCTGCAACACAAAACTTTCAAACAAACGCTCCAATCTCGGTGAATATCCTTTAAAACAATTATAATGTAATGAAAGGCATTCGGATTGTTAGTCTGTCATTAATTAGCATCGAAGCGACGCTGACTGATATTAATTCCTCCCCTTCCTTGATTACCTCAGCGGCGCGCGGTGTAATGTTCTTTTGAACAAATAAAACTTCCCAAGTGCCGCGGTTTTGACGACTTGGACAAGGTTTGTTGAAGTAATACCTACTACTGAGAATCGATAGGTATGTATGCTTCTGAGATATTTTTGGAAAACTGCATTTTGCATCAAGTAGGATGAAATTGTCAATCAGGTAAAAGAAAAATGAATCATACAGCATAAATTTCCTATTCCATTTTATTTTAATTAGATTTAAAACCATACGTAAAGGTCGAATTATATCAAATCAATAACAGCGGTGAATTAATTCAATAAACAAATTATAAAAAAATATTTGATGATTCCTTTTTGATTGAAAGTCACCAGACATGACCGGTCATGCCTATTAAATACAGATGATATTAAAACAATCATTATATTTTTATCCCAGATAGACAAATTTGAAAATTATTTAGTTATTTATATTTTATTCTAGTTAGAATTTAGGACTATGAAAGTAGTCAAAGCTGTGGAGGAGCGGAGTCTCCTAATATATACGCGTTATCATGCTTAAAAGAAGGCTCTAATCATAAACTATATAGGTACGAGTAGTTGAACTAGTTGTTAACGAAATAATAAAACATTTTGTATTTATATGCATTGATTCTGTCTATCTCAGGCATTTAATGGGCGTTCCCCTTTAAACTTAACAACCAAAACTTCTTGCAACAGGATATGTCCCAATAAAGCGGCCATATTGTTTCCCGCGAATTAATGGCGGGAACGGACGCCGTCTCAACGTCTGGCGAAAAGAATACCGCTAATTAATCAAAAGTCGCCTTCCCTTGATTTCCATAGAGACTTTTTCCATAGACTTATTACCTCCCGCGAAGTTTATCCGCTAATGGTCTCCTTTGTGAAGCAGTTTGGGATTGAATTTTTGTTTTTGCGTCTCGACGATTCTATTGTGGGCTTCTCTGGGGCTCGGGAAAGTTTTAATCCGTGGTTTATTATGTTTACTTGGTTGTTGACATGGGTTTTTAGGGAGATTTAGAAGTGTATTTGAGTTTTTTTGTAGATCTATTTTGGTATTAGTGTGTTTTACCTAGGTTCAGGGGACAAAGTCTTAGGTAAGGTTTAAAACTAGATGCGCGGGCATCCCAAAGACCCAGTCCCATGTTTCTCTGCTCTAGTTTTATTATGCGTTGAATCGCAAAGTACATCAAAATATGTGTAACACATAATAAAAATATTGTATAATACTGTAGAAAAAAATATAGGCTTTTCAATATAAAGTAATACCAAAAGATTGTTAAGAAAGTAACACTAAACGCGAACTAATAATAACATTTTACTCAAACAGCTTAAAAACACCTGCAACGCAGCGCATGAATTATGAAATCTTTGATTTATCACTAAGATGGCGGCAACAAGCAAGAATATTGCCTCGGCATACGTCACCACAAACTTACCTCCTTTATTAATAAAACCAGAGATTTATGCGCCAACTTTTTAATATTTATGGCGCAGCAATAAATATTCTTGGCGACGAGTTTTAGGGGATAGGGTTGATTATTTTCTCGGTAGGGGAGGAGCAACAAGTAAACTTTGTTATTTTCTTACTATTATTACAAGAAAGTGAACTTTACATTAGGAACAAACATGCTTTACGTGAATAAAATAGCATTACCACCGGTCCATAGTACTCGCACGGAGCTACAGAAACGTCAATGTTCAAAAGAGTTACTGTGGCCATTTCAAACCTCTGAAAAATGGTATTTCCACCGTTACATTTATTGTTGGAACTTAGGATGCTTTACTTGAATAAAATATACTAGCTTTTACCTACAGCTTCACCCGCGGACATAAAATAGCCTATTTCACTTGGGAATAAAGCAGCTTTCTATCGGTGTATTTTTTTTGCAATCGGGCTAGTAATTTCAGAGATTACCTTCTACAAACAAAAAAAAAACTTTACCTCTTTATAAATTTAGTCTAGATTAAGATCGGTCCATAGTGGACGGGTTGCAGGATTATTCTAAAGAGTTACTGTGGCCTGAAATGGCCTCAGTAACAGTAACACAAACTTAGAAAAAATGTTACTGCCACCATTACACCCGCCATTTCGCCATTTAAATTTATTTTTCCGTTTACTAAATTTTGACACAAACCATCAAACAAGTTACAAAATTACACAAAGTACTATCAACGACCAAAACAAAAATCACTTCCCACACCCCGATCTTCTCTCCATCTTCGCACTGTCAAACTAATAAATCAAACACATTGAAAACTGGAGCAGTGAGTGAGGTAAGGTTGATAAGACAAGGGACAACGGTAGATAAATCAACAATTCAACAGCATACGTCAGTGGCCGCGGGCACTTGTGCCTGTCTTGAGAACCGTCTGTGGGACCATTACATTAAATTAATATCTGAAGGATGTCGTCAGATGTTGGGTAAGGAGATTGCAGAAGGTTAGGTTCGGTTAATGACAGCCAGCTTAGGGCTTTCAACGTTCCCTAATAGTCTTTCTTTTTTTGGTTTTTAATTAAGGCTCGCGTTTGACAGCTATCTCACCTGATGGAAAGCGATGATGTGGCCGACGATGGAGGAGGCTTGCCTAGAAGCAACTTATTCACTCTTGATTTAAAGACCCCTAAGTTGTTGACGTCGAGTCGACGGAATATTGTGTTCCACGCGCGTCTCAAAAAGATGTTAACATGAGTAACCGGGCCGCCAGGGTGATAGTTGTCAGGGCTCCTGGGTTTTTCGAAAAAGTTCTTTCTTACTTTTTTTAAAAACGTTGCTACATACCAGTACTCCTGTATCGTGGGTGCGTTCATAAACATGTAAAATCAAGTCACCCTGACCCAGAACAATTATTGCGGCCCTGGAACACAAAAGGCAACTGAAGAAATATTAGTTAATTTTAATTAGTAAAAGTCTGACACTCCCTCTCACTCAACCTAGAGCAGGAGAAATTATGATTTCCCACGGTAAAAAAAACAGTACCTACTTAATAATGAGTTGTCACTAGCCTCAATCCTACTACAACTTATCTGCACAGCGGTTAAAATCACGTTATTAACGGTAGACAAAAGCCGAGAGGGGTGTCAGTGGAGGAGAGGCGGGGAGGACGGGTGCGGATTAAGATTTACTCCAGATATTTGCAGATGAGATTTGAAAGGTATTCAGAATTGTCGCATTCATGGCGTTCCTATTGTCTGAGAGCGAAGCTAATTTTGTACAAAGACTGATTGGTATTTTATGAATTTAATGTAGGGGAATATTGTTATGGATGGCTATTTCTGCTGATTACCTCGTCGTAATTGTCAACGAGCAAGTTTTTCAGAAAAAATACTTTTTCAATTTAGAATTTTCTCAGTATCAGTCCGGCTGATGGCAATGGGCATGCTCCTTTTGCATTCAAACTTCACATATCAGGCTAAATGCATTGACTTATATTCTAGTGATAAGTACAATTATATCGATGGCTAAATGTAAGTGTACAACTATAGGGTAGGTACACCTTTGCCTATACCTTCATGGAAGACAGGACAGTTTCGATTCAAAAAGAAAAATGACAAGTAAAATAAATTATTATTTTTAATTACGTGAATTATTATGAAATCTTCATTCATATTAAGTACACACGAAACTACAGAATCCATTACGCAATAACAATTATGCATGAAGTTCGCATTACAAACCCTTCTCTGCATGATACTTCAAACAATGACACTCGTAGACAAGTGCTACGAGCAACGCGATGCACGATGTAGCAATGCCAATCTTTGCGCAAGGTATTAATACACCAATTATAAAAAGTAAACATTGGTGTCAGTTTGAGACATGGGTAAAAGTCTGTATTTTGTATTATCTAATTTGACGCAATAACAATTATGTCTCACGTTCGCATTACCAAAGATTTTATATATCTATATAAAATCTTTGCGCATTACAAACCCTTCTCTGCATGATACTTCAAACATTGACGTTTATAGACAAGTGCTACGAGCAAGCAATATGATGTGGCATCTCGTAGCAATGTTGTAGCAGTGTCGTAGTCGTACCGTAGCAATCTTTTAGTAATATCTTAGCCTTGGCGTAGCAATTTCGTAACACGGACATAATATACCATTTATGAAAAGTAAATCTTGTTTGAGATAATTATGTGAAAAAATATGACTTAAGTTATAAAATTTTTTTCGGCTCGAGAGAAGAATGTTTGGAAGAACTTGGGGGATCTTTTGCCCAGCAGTGGGACAGTAATAGCTAGAAAAAAAACTTATTTTTAATAATAAAAAAACACTGTTTTCAAGATTTAAAATATATATAATATAACCTATGCCTATTGATTCAGCCTCATATTTAAACCATTCCTTATCACCGTGGGAGGTGGGTTGACTATGCAATTTTAAAATCCTCGCAACCATTTTAAAGCGGTATTATGACGATCTCTTTCATATCTTGTGTGTGGCGCCCCCTGGTGCGTAAACCAGGCTTCCAACTGTCAATATTGTGTTTTTCACTGTGGGGTGGCAATATTCACTTTTTTTATTCCATTTTTGAATGCACACACAATATTCATACATGTCGTCTCAGTTGAAAAAATCTTGATGGTCCTTTTAAATTGACAGCACGGTTAGCGCAATGGTTGAGCGATTGGCTGCTGTGCTGTGTGTCGCGAATTCGATTCCTGCATGGGACAAATATTTCTATGGCTTACAGATAAGTGTACCGGGTCTGGCTATCTAATGTTTACATGTTTGGTAATTATAAGGTGATGAGTTTACATGTTTGTGAGCGCATCCAAGATACAGGAGTTATACGTGTGTGTGGCAAAGTTTAAAAAGAAAAAGAAAGAATAAATACCGAAAAATAATTTAATATATTTTTCCGAGAAGAACAAGTCTATAGTCTAAAACTCTAAAGGAAAGGTGGAAAGTGAAAGCCAACGTCTAAAGTCGATCCGGTTACTGATTGAGACGAAATTTTTCATACATGTGTAAATCAAATGACAATGCAAAATTATTTTGACTTGGAGCTGATCTGATGTTGGAACCGGAAGGTGGCCGTAGGAACTCAGATAACCGTATCGTGTTTGAGCTTTTTGGAATGATCTTGATGAACAATAATTAGCTATATAGATAGATAGATTCTTTATTGTACCCCAAAATAAAAATAACATTAGGAACTTAAAATTAATAGGGTGTCACAATGGGCGGTCTTATCGCTAAAAGCGATTTTTTACAGACAATCTTTGGATGTATTTGATAGAAAAGGAGATAGGTAAAGTAGTCAATTTTTCATAGCAAGCTTTTACAGCGCCTAGCTGTAAAAGCTTGCTATGTAAAATTGATTATCATTGAAAACTCGATAAGGTATAATTTTTGTGCACAACAGTTTGGTACTGAAACCCTTATCAAATATTTCAGACCTCACTTTAAAACGTAGCCATATGAGAGTTCTGAACCCAACAGTTAAATGCAAAGCTAAAACCAGGTACGTATGTAACAAATAAAGCCCCGTCCACACGCGTTACCGCGCGGCAAACAATACGGCTTTCTATCCGTCTGCACCGCTTCCCGTGCCGTCGCCGGGCTATTGTAGCCAGTGGCGACATTCAAGGGATACATTGCAGGCTCTGCCTTGACGGATATGGAAGTAAAAGCTTTGCTAGATAGCTGGTGGAAAATAGTAGAGGTTTAGTTAAAAAATATAATGACGTTTCAGAATACTTGGCTTTATTTCTTTTTTGAGGGTTCTGTACCTCAAAAGGAAAAAACGGAACCCTTACACACTCATAATGCACATTGAGTGGAGTGATGCTGATCGACGGTTATATAGGTACGAGTAGTTGGATGATGGATATGAATAGTGGATTAAGTTAGCAATTGATTGCCGGAATCAAATTGCTCTAAATGCATGACTAGATTCCGTCATTACCTTTCTACCATATAACAAGACGGTGTAAGGCGAGTACGTACGTTTATCCTTACATTGTTAACACTTCTACGTTCCGGACTAAGCGTTTCGCCTTGTCGTACCGCGTACATCGAAGAACTGGAACAATTCGCCTGCCCAAACTAGGTGTCTTCAAGGCTAGAGTGAATATTAAGCTCTTAAAAAACAAGTGACCAAGTAAGTTCACCATCAACGATTGCATCATTGTTAACATCTGGTGGGGTCGCAGTCAAGCACTAATTTATATCATTAAAAAAAATCTTGTCATGATCATTAGGTTCTTCTTCTTCCTTCCCTGGTCCCATTATTTGGGGTCGGGTCTCCTCACTTTCCTGCGCCAAGTGGCTCTATCTTGGGTTGTCAATTTTGGCAACTGGGCTTTCTTGAGGTTTCTCTCTATATTTGACCACTAGGTCAATGGCGGGCGGCCTCTACCTCTCATGTGGTCATGACCATTAGGTTGATTTAAAAAAAAAATACATGTTATAATGCTGTAATCGGGTATCATTGTCTTAAAACCCGCAGATTTTTTTTTTTTATTATTATGTATAGGGCTCGCGTTTGACCACTATCTCACCTGATGGATAGCGATGATGTGGCCGACGATGGAGCACGCTTGCCTAGAAGCAACCTATGTTCTCATAGCTTCAGAATTCAAAATTAAAATCATTACGGTCCTATTCTTTCCCCGTCGTATCTGTTGTGTGTCTATTCCACACCGCTCATCGCGCGAACAATGCGCGCTCCTACAGTTTCCCGCGCGTCGCCTGAGCTATTGTCGCGCCGCGTCATCCGCTCGGGACCGTGTAGCCGGGGTTTTAGGGATGCTGACGATGGTTCTGTATGAGTGGTGGATGAATTACGAATAATATTGCTGTGATAATGTATGATTTATTTATTAAGCTATTGCATAGCTTCTATCGCGGGCCTTGAGCGTGGAGACCGAATCCAGAAATTCCGTAACGAAAATAACCTAACACCCCCCACTCATTTGTTTTTTGAGCGTGGTGACCGATAAGAAAACAAATGAGTGAACAATCAATCAAAATTCAATTCAATGTGTGAAAGTGTAACTTCAATTTAATATCAAAGAAAAAAAACAAAGGAAAAAAAATACTGCATAAATAAAATAAATAAATAATTATAATTGCATAAGTTGATAAAAATGCTATGCAATAGCTTTACCGCGGCAGTCCCCGAGTGCCACACGTCTTTTTTTTTATTTAAACTTCAACTCAACTCTCACGTACATTAGTGGTACATAGGCGGACTTAATGCAACAATACATCCTCTCCCAGTCAACCTTTGAGTTAAAAGAGATAACTCTGTGGTAGGTTTGCATAATAAACAACTAATAGATACTTCAAACGGAAAAAATAAAATAAGATAATAATGATGTGTTCATACCTAAAAACACCGGCCAAGTGCGAGTGGGACTCGTGCACGAAGGATTCCGTGCCGTCCGTAACAAAAAAAACGAGCAAAAAATCGCGTTTGTTCTATAAGAGCCCTCTTAAATATTTATATTATTCTATTTTTTAGCATTTGTTATGTAGTATTTGTTATATAGCGGCAACAGAAATGTGTACATCATGTGTGAAAATTTCAACTTTCTAACTATCACGCTTCATAAGATGGTAACAGATGGACAGCGGAGTTTTAATAATAAATTCTTTTTAGGGGACGGATCCCTAAAAAGAAGTCAATAGTTTGTATGTGATTACTGATTAGCTAGGTGCACTAACTCCAAGAATAGGTATCAGAAAATACCTCGTATAGGTAAAATAATTGGGGGGACCTTTGAAAGGAGGTACCTGGTCTTTTGGGGAAAAGATCAGAAAGTGTGGGATTTTTGCCTCACTATTCAACCATCACTACCACTTTACTTTTTTTTTGGGATATCGTCTAATGATTTCTCCCGCTCTAGGGCGGAGCTGCAGGGCTTGCCAGACTATTACTGACTAAAACCACACTTGTGTCCTTCAGTTGTCCTTTGCGTCCTAGGACCACGGAAATTTCCCATAGCCCTAATAGGGTAGTTTCTAGGGTCAAAATAATTACATTTTATTTAGTCCGTATTTTAGTCATTTTTTTTTTTCGATTAAACAAAAAATAACAAAGATTAAAGTTTCTTATAACGTCACGCCGCCGCGCCGTGCTGCATTTTTTTGTTTAATCGATAAAAGAAAAAATACGTGTCCCTTATTTTTGAATAATCTAAAAGACGGACTAATTACATTCTTTACGGCAACTAGCCTATTCTCCGTAGATATTTTATCCTAAGTATAGATATTTTTACATGCATCTTTTGTTAGTTTAGGAGTTAAGCGTTACTTCAGTAGCTTTTTTTTTTAAATTTACCCAGATTTCCGTACGTAGACAGGTACCGCAAGTCCCCTAAGTAAACCAAGTCTCAATTGCGTCCCCAATGTTTGCACATTTGATTTACATGATTTGCGGTAGACTTCGCTTAACTGTCTAGAATGGTGTATGTGATGGTGTGTGTGTGATGATCTGTGTGTGACCAAGTTTTATAAAGAGAGATTAAAAATTAAATTAAGTAATGTACAAAGCAACTTTTATGTTTAGGTACGCTGGTAACTTCTACAATACATTATATTGTGTTTCATATTGTTGTATTAAACTTATGTCAAATACAAAAGGGTCATTACAAAAGATATGGTTTTTTTTTTTAAATTATAATAGCAGATATAATGTTTCTACACGACAATGCATATAACACAAACGAATTAAAATAAACTTTAAAACACATTACTAAAAAATATCGTAATTCTTATTTCTTGGATATAAACTTATCAAAATCGGTTTAGTAGTTTTTGAGATTATTTAATTCCTACAAACAAATTTACAAATTTTGCCTACTAGGTACCTATAAACAACTAAATAACTAAAATCAAACTAAAATATGGCGTCAAAAAACTCTTCCACATCGCTGTCGACCGGTAAAGTGCCCAAAACATTGGCGGCATTGCCACGTTCTATGGCAATGCTTATCCTCTTTCATAATATTATTAACCGACTTCTAAAAAAGGAGGAGGTTCTCAATTCGGATGTTTGTATTTTTTTTTTTTTTTTTTTTTTTATGTATGTTCGGGCATAACTCCGTCGCTTGCCGACCAATTTGAAAAATTCTTTTATTGTTGGAAAGGGTATACTTCCCAAATGGTCCCATAGTCACCAAGTCGGGATCTGATGATGGAATCTTGGCTAAATCGAGGGAACTCCTCAAATATTATAGGCAACTATATAGTCATTTTGATATTTTCATCAAGGAATTAAGCATTCATAGTCAAAAAGTGATATTTGATAAGGTGGAACTGGTTAAGAAGACCAGAAATTGCCAATGGAACTTCATACTCAAACAAATATCACAATGAAAATAGTTAAGCGACTATGACAATACAAATAAATGAATAGTTCTGAATAGTTATGTTGAAAATGGTATCATCGAAGTAACCAGATGATAGTGATGGAGCTGGAAGATAGGCACCCTATCTCCGTAATTAATCAATGTATCCTACCCGTGTTTGGGCTTATTAGAAATGTCATGAGATGCACTTTGGCTATGAGGTACTATCGAAAAGATCTGATGATGGAGCCGGAAGGTGGAAGGTAGACACGGGAACTTCATATGAAAATGATGTATTCTAGCAGGGTTTGAGTTAATTGGAATTGACATGAGAAAAAAGTACTCTGGCTGTAAGTGTATTGCAACTAAAAAGTATGAAATAAAAAAACTTTTTATAAAAAAAATATAACCGACTTCACTAAAAAAACACTAAAACGATCAAAATAATTTTAATTTCGGAAGTCGGTGTTAAATAAGGAACAAACAATAACGAAAAACACCGACTTCCGAAATTAAAATTATTTTGATCGTTTTAGTGTTTTTTTAGTGAAGTCGGTTATATTTTTTTTATAAAAAGTTTTTTTGTAAACTAGTTAGCTAGTAAAAGCAGAAAATGTATAACTAAGTCACTCAGTGCTATAGCGAATGCATTCTACTGGTGAAACAATTTTCAATATCAGTTCGGTAGTTTTTGAGTTAATTCATTACAAACAAAAATATATTTTTTGCCTTTTTGTAATGTTGAATAGATTCCAATTTCACATATAAAATATTTTTCATTACATTTGCTGGTATCGAATATGCCATATCGGATACGTATTCGAGCACGTATTGACAATCTCCAATCGAGTCGAAATGGAACACGTCTCGATGTCTCACAAAGAGGAATATTTCACATGACGTGTGCGTACGTCTACTATGTATTCTGTATTTGTATTTGTGTCTTGCTTGACAAACAAATCGAATAAAGGAATGATAGGCCAGTCGAATAAGGAATAAACGCGTCTCAAAGGCATTTCAATCTTCGGGAAAGCACAAGATGCTTGAATAGACTTGAAATCTGAATATTGGCCAATGCGATGTGGTGTGCATCATGTGCAGCTTGTGATAGCTTGGGCCTACTCACGGAGGCGTAGCTTCATGGACGCGTATTCATCATTACACGCTTGGTGTACTCGTTTCATTGTCGCTTCGTGGACAGTAGGTCTTACTGTCCACGAACACATAGCTTCATAGACGCGTATTCGTCATTACACGCTTGATGTACGCCTGCGTGAAGCTTACGTTCAAAACTATGAAACACTAGTCGAAGACGAAGCGGCGTCTTGCCGTCGTATCCTAATACGCATCTATAAAGCTACGCGTCCGTGGACTGTAGTAGGCCTAAAACGAATGTAGGCCGGGAAATAAATGTAAGCTAGAGCTCGAAAAAAGATACAAAATTTTCCATAAATCATTTTTTTTTTGTAAAAAAATTGAGCCTACTTAGAACACTCATAGTTGTTTTTCAGGTGGGATATTATCCAATGATTTTTCCGCTCTAGTGTGGAGTGAAAGTACCTGTCAGACTTTTACTGACCAAAACCCACCTGTGTCCTTCAGATGGCCTTTGCGTTCTAGGAGAACGGTTTCCCTTTCAGAAATTCCCCGTGGCCCTAGCGGGAACATTCATGAATTTTCTTGTAAAAGCCTTAAAGTTTAACAATGGAATTTAAACGAAATCGCATGAAGCAGTACTTTCACGTAAGGATCTGACAGCGTCAGAGGACGCCATTGCCGTGGCCAAATATTGATTCAGGCAGGCAATTAATTTTGAAAATAAAGTATTTTTGCCAACTAAACGCTAAGAATAAAGAAACAAAGCCCTTTTACGATTCAAACCTTAGTTCTACCAGTATCATGTCTTCTTATTCCTGACTAGCAGACCCGGCGAACTGCTTACCGTCGGACAGTCAATGAATGTAGTATATGTTTCGATGTAGTCAACCGATTGCGAAGAAACAAAGCCTAAGTAATATATCAAGTTACACATAATTTTAATGTATAAAAGTTATCTTCATCGATTTCGGACAACTTACGTGATGCGCGCACAACTAAAAACTTCTATAGATTTATTATATGTATAGAGATTTAATCAGCATCAGCAGTGATCTGTGAAGTATGTCCCGAATCGATTTACTGGGGCCAAGGATTTGTTTATAAAATGGGAATTTTAGTGAGTAAAAGTTTCACTCGTTGCGCTCCATAACGGGTATCATAGACGTGGGCAAAAAGGCTGCCAGGCTCAAATGGGACTGGGCGGGTCATGTCAGCCTTATGCATAGGGACCGCTGGGCGAGCGTCGCCACACAGTGGGTCCTTAATGAAGGAAAGCGCCGTCGAGGTCGGCCTAGAAAGAGGTGGCGGGATGTTTGGACGCGTACCGCGAGGACTGGTTTAAGACGGCGCAGGAGAAGAAAGTTTGGAAGGATTTGGGGGAGGCCCTTGCCCAGCAGTGGGACAGTAACAGCTAGAAAAAAAATTCTCACTCTATCTCCCGTTCTGCCCAAGAGCGGGGGATGTAATTGGATGATTTTCCCAAAAAATATGTCCCGAATCGATGTGCACCGAATCACATCGAGAAATATTTAAATTCGAGAGTGGGTTTGCGTGTTCCATCTATTGGGATTTTGGGATGCAATGACACGCTGTCGAAACGCGATACTCCCGCCACGGGGCGGCAGCCATTTTTATTCTCGTAGGTACGTGATCTAATTGAAAATGTTATGTTTTAGTTAAAATTAATTTGGATGTGAAAGAATTCTCTTGCAAAGTGATTAAAAAATAAAAGGGCCATTTTGATATTTGTATTTTGACTACCTAGCGGCTTGTCTGGTGTAGTATAGCTACTATTAAATTAGCCACTACTACACCGGACCCCCTAATTATTCTTTTATTGTTTCTTTCAGTTTCGTTCCAAGTTACATTATAGGGTCTTCCTCAAATGTAAAAATGGGTCTTTTATTTTTTAACGGTTTTAGCAGTAATAAAATTGTGATTCTTTTCTCTTCATACTAATATATACGTTTGAAGAGTTTATTTATTTGGTTGTACGCGCTAATCTCAGAAACCACTTGTTAGAATTCAAAAATTATTTAAGTGTTAGACAGTTCATTTATCGATGAAGGCTATATAACATCACGCTTTGACAAATAAGAGCGGAGCAGTAACTAAAGACGCGGGTAAAACCACGGGGGATTGCTAGTTAAAAAATATTGACAGTTATTGTAGTGTGACATTTCAATTTATGAGTGGGCAAGCTTGTTCTGTATGGATGCAATGATACGCTGTCGAAAAGTTCCAATTTTGAAATACTTACAAACGTTGTGTTTCTGATTTAAGAGTACATATATATATATATATCTTAGATGGCCAGTGATTTGGATGGTGAACGGTTTTTGTTATAGAAATCAATGGTACGATTTATCAAGTGATGGTTGTCGTTACATATTAAATTAGGCTTAGTAATTAAATGTGTGAATTAAAACCAACTGAAGATTGCCGATAGTGTAATAAACGAGAAGAAAACCGGCATACTTTTATTTACAGAGTGTCGTATTAAGTTATTGCGATTTTTTGTGATAAAAATAAGAGAGAAAAGATAAGAAAGGGGAGAAAAAAAAAAAAACTTCATTTTCTTTCATGACACTTTTTATTGTAAAAGAAAAAGAACTTTACTATGAAAGTTAGCATACAAACCGACTCCGGGGCGTCATTGAGCGATTTTGTCGACGCCTGTAGCAGCACCCAGCGTAGCGGCGGTGGCGTAGCAATGTAATGTCGTAGCAACGTAGCACGTACCTTTATTGCCTACGAGGCTACGACACAAAGAAACCGCGCTAGCCGACTTTGAATAGAAACTACAAGGATGTAGAAAGCTATATGTTTCAGAAAATAGAGGTGACATAAAAAGATTGGAATATTTTGAAAAAAAAAATACAG
Organism: Mythimna ferrago; assembly: GCA_910589285.2. Classification (NCBI taxonomy): domain Eukaryota; kingdom Metazoa; phylum Arthropoda; class Insecta; order Lepidoptera; family Noctuidae; genus Mythimna; species Mythimna ferrago. The sequence goes on from OU342689.1 coordinate 8,218,908, forward strand.
TTTAGGTAATATAATCTACACTAATATTATAAAGAGGGAAAATTTGTATTTTTTGTGTATGTTTGTAATGAATAAACTCAAAAAATACTGTGCCGATTTCAAAAATTCTTTCACCATTGGAAAGCTACATTCACCCTGAATAACATAAGCTATATTTATTGCCCGTGCAAAGCCGGGATGGGCCGCAGGTCTATAATGAATAAATATTTTAATTAAGTTCTAGTATCTACTATTTATTTTATTGTAGAAAATAAATATTTCAAAATATTGTCATTTGATTATATTTTATGTTTCTGTTTTTACCTAACAAACCCAAATCCAAAAGAAAGGGTTATGATTTTGGCAAACTACGTATGGAAATCACTGTATCGGAAGTACCTAGTTAATTTACTGAACCTATTTTAATGAATGAGGTGTTTATTTTGTTACTATGGTTCAGATAATATAGAGTAGTTCATAAGAATAAAATTAATATCGAGGCTAACAATGCAAAAAAGTGTGATAATTGCATAAAAGTGACATAGGTGAAGTGGAATTTCAAATGAAAATGAAAAAAAATAATCAAATATACCTATATAAATATATAAAAGTATAATATACTAAGCGAATGAAAAACAATAACATTTTTATCGCATTTATGAAAACTACAATGGTTTTTTAGTTTGTAGTCGGATGTAAGCTTTAACTTATTGTTACTTCAGCTTGTGCCTACTGAGTTGAGTTTTTAAAGCCTATATCTTAGCGAACAATGCAGTCCTATTAATTTTGTGCTCATAATTATTTTTTTACCTATTAAAAACCGAATAGCTTATCAAATTCTTTTCATAGCTCCTAGTTCTATGCTTTGACGGAATGTAAACGTCGGCGTGGCATTGTGTCGCGATACGATAACGCTTTTATTATTATTAGCAACACGGGGAAGGCAGTAGTCGGCACATCATAAAAACATCGTTGTATAAGAGATTCTGTAAAGTACCTACTGTTTGTAAAAGCGACTTCATAACATTATTTTGATATAGTCTTTAATGTTACTTGAATTCGAATTCAGCTGCTTGATAATTTTTATCGTTAACAAACAGTATCTATTATTATATCTTTAGAGAGTGAATGAAAGATTCACAAAAAAGACATCACTAGCAAACCTGATTATATTTAATATTTTTTTCGATTTTTCGGGCCACGTTCATGCAATATCTATCTCAAAATAAGTTTACTCAGTGTTTTATTAATTAAAAAAAAAAGAATAAACCGAATCGATACAGCTGTAAAACCTACATTAAAATTTACAATAAAGCATTCTATTTTTGGTATTGTGCCAATTCTTAAGTCTCCAACTGGTTGACTCGGCGAACTTGTTACCGCCTTATAGTTAATGAATTAGTATGTATCTTTCGATATAGTCAACCGATTGCGCTGACCGAGGGACAACCGAGGCTCTGTTTCATAGAGCCTAAATAATATATCAAGGTACACACAATTTTAATATATAAAAGTTATCTACATCGATTTGGCACAAGATACGCGCACAACTAAAATCTTTTACAGATTTATTATGTATATGTATAGATTGAAAGAGAAGACGAACAAGTATTTGTTAAGATGTCAAACAAGATACATAATTAATATTGTCATTATGTTAGTACACACGTTTTGAATAAGTCACATCTTTGATTAAGCGGAGGGAAGACTTTGCTGTTCGCGGTCTCATTAATACACACAAAGTACACACAATTAGCGAACTCACACTCACTCATGGGGAGTGTGTTTTACCGTAAGGCTTCTAAGACGCTTTTCTTGGTGGTACAGTTATTTAGTAATTAACAAGTCTATATCTTCTACATATAATAAAACTTGTATGTACGATAACGAAATTTGTATGTACTACATTCATTGACTGTTAGGCGGTACGAAGCTCGCCGGGTCAGCTACTCAATCAGATAGGAAGGGAACAGCAACCGAGACATGCACAGACTCCTTTGTAAATTATACAAAACCAGGTAGTTGACTTATTTTTTTTTAATTATTTGTATTAAAAAGCAACTTGATCACAGAAAAACACAAATAGAAAGAATTTTTCAAATCCGTTCAATATTAATAAGTTAAAAACCTTTCCAATCGGGTGGGAAGAAAATTGTCAAACAGAATAAGGTTGGACTTACTGAATTGTAACGTCGCCGCCGATAGGTTACGTGTGCATACAAGAGATATCGAGATATTCTCACCACATCCCCACTTTTCTTCATATCAATATAGTAAATGCTAATTGCTGCGTCAGCTAACCAATTTAGATACTATTTTAAAAAAATATAAAAAAATGTTTTTAATAAGTGTTATTGTTGTTTAACATCTATACCTTAATTCAGATAATCGTGACGTAAATAAAAATACACTATTGCTATTATTTTTGTATCATATGTGAAAACTTTATCTATAGCAACATTACCATAGTAGCTGCATTTAATCAGAAAATTTTCAAAAAAAAGTCCTCAAAACGACCCGCGATCGTTCATTCAAGCGTCATTACATTCGTTCATTACATTCACTCGGTCATAATACCGTTGCTATCTGGAGATGGATCTGGTTAGGAAATTGGGTACATTCAGCTTTCTGGTTGGCTGGGCTGCTTGATTACTGTGCCGTAGTTCCGGGTTCGATGCAGAAGCGGGTAATGGTATTTTTGGACCTTTTTTGATAGGTTTTAAGCTGTGTGGTTGACGCATTGAAAGGGAGGAATGACGCAGTATTTGCACGTGCACAAACGGTCTTATAACATTAAATAATTACTCGACTACCCTAAAAATTACTAAAAACTGACGGCCACTCATGATCAAATCTCATATTTATTAAATGACGAAGGAACAGAGATTTGTCAACAACTTATTTCAGTTTTCAAAATCCGATGAATTAAACAGACCATTAACTTTAATGGTTCGCTTACCATTTTTTAGCAGCACTTAAATTCTGAGGCACTACAATACTACAAAATATGTCCGTTATAATCTGAAAACTTTTCTGTTTCACGTGCCCTTTAAATCCCGTGAACCGAACTCGACGCTACTGCATAGTGCAAAAACGTCCTCAAAGTGATACCAGTCTGCCAGTCATTTAACATACGCCATTTTTGTTTTATATTTGTGAATGGCAACTGGTAACTGGCGACGGACGTCCAAAAATAGAGGCACGTTTGACAGCCATCTATCACGTTAAAAAAAACGTAGATTTGAAAAAAGGAAATGGTTTTGATTTAATATTTAGGCGTGTAAGATAATGACTGATATAGTTTGTCTAAAAACTCAAACGACTTAGGAAGTTTGTATAATATTTAGTAATTTAAAATATATTTATATTTGATGCTTTTTATAAGGCTCTTCTATTAGTAAACAAGGATCAAGATCTTAATCGACCTTGATTATTGTACCAGTGACTACATCAGATTTCATTTTACTCTGATAATTTTACTACCCAAGTCGGTTGACTTTTTAGACAGACTCTATCTGTAATGAAACTGACTTGTGCTATGAATGATTTGGAAAACCTGTGGGGTAGAAAACAATAAGCATATATTTTCAATTTTAATTTAGGTTTATTTATAAATGTCGCTTTTTTGTCATTATAAGTTTTAGAATAGAACAGATTCATATTTTAATTTATTCAATAAGTATTTTGAGGACTAATTTATTATTTCACTAAACAAAGTGAAATCAAATGAACTAAAACATTTCTTTTATCGCAGCCCATTGACAGGAGATTATTGTCAACTAAAACATCACATCCTCCCAAGTCGTAAAATAGTTGTCATCTATCAACCAATTTCCCAAAGCATCAAATAAAATCGTCATAAAAAAAGAAATGAATCCTTCCACAATGAGGTAGCAATAAATCATACCTCTTTGAGAGCGTACTTGTGGGATAATCTGTGCGTTTTAAAGCTGTCATCGGCTTAGCACCTCCCTCCCCCCGCCTCAACCCCCAGCGTCAGTACCGAGGCACTTCACGTGCGTTTTGACGCGATTATCATACCCCGCCGGTATCTGCGCGCAATATTGTTTGCGCTGTCGAGGTAGGTAGATTTGGATGTGGCGTTGTGCAATCGCAGAAATAGCTACTTCGTTTTTTTGTTGTTGTTCATGGTTTTTTTTATATGTTTTTGTTTTGTTTGTGGTAAGTATAGATATGCTTGAGAGTGTAATTTTTGGAAACTGTATAACAGAATTTTACCTGACTGCCCCAGAAAGTGTAATAATTTGCTTTCGAGAGTTGTGTACTATATGAATCATTAGATTCATTATAACTGCTGAACTGTCATAGGATATATGAATTTAAAAAATCAAAGAAGTCACTTTTCAAGCAGTCTAATGCAGTTGGTGGTATTTTTTTTAGTTCATTCTAAGATTTGGATCTGCCAGATAGCATAATGCACTTGATTTAATTGAGGAGCGAGTATAACGACGACAATTTACCGCATCAATATAACCGCATCCATTTTCCGACTCCTACTCTCTTCCGACATCCGCGCTCCTCTTTCACCGCCCGCGGAGCGGTTTTTGAATCTGCTTCCTTTGTGACGGTTTTAATATGGAAATTAACGTTCGCTGCCGTGTGACGAAACACCTCCACAAGCATATTATTTACCACTCTCAACGCATCTTCACCACTCTTATTTCAAAGTAGGAAGGTTGCATTTCCTTTGATTGTGAAAAAAATAGGTTTTAACGCTTAACGTTGGGCGAATTTGTCGCTAAAATCCACGCGTTGCTGTGAGCCGCCTAATTGAATTTTTTATGTACCTTTACAATGGCTTTGAATTTTTTTTCACTGTGAATTCGTGTGTTTAATTCGTTGCCGTCGGTTTACGCAATGGTTTTATATTTGTGCAACTTTTCAAGCCTTTTATTTAATAGGTAACTGTAATTTATTTAATTCTTTATGAAAACAAACAGTTATCTACATAAAGTTTCTTAATAATAAAATCCTCAGTATCTAAAGTTAGTACTGTATGTGCTTTTGTTTGTAATAATCACTGTAATCTTCTAGTCGGCTACAAGTTCAAATGGATGCAGCGCAATGCCTGTATTTCACATAAAGCGCGTGCCTGTCTGACCTCCAAATTCAAGTAACTGGAAAGCCAGGTTTGCGGACGACGAGCGATGGGTAGCTCACCGTCCGTCTGTCTGATAGGGACCGGGCCCGAGTCGTCGCTGGCGCGTAGTGTTGTTATGTATTTATTATTTGTTTATTTATTAATTAATTGCTTGCTATATAGGTTCTTACAAGCTAAGCTTATGGCAAGCTAAAGCTAAGCTTATGGCAAGCTTATAATCTACAAACTAATAATATTAATACAAACAAACATAAGCTTTACCATTACTTTATAAAAATAAAAAAAATTCGAAGACTTCTAACATCCACCAACCCGCACTGGGCCCGCGTGGTGGATTACGGCCCATTCCCTCTCCTAGAGAGGAGGCCTGAGTCCCAGCAGTGGGAACATTAAAAAGGCTGATGATGATGATATAAAAATATGTCGAATTTCAGTGTCCATCCCTTCCACCCCCCCCCCTTCATCTCCTTCCTTTAATTTTTTCTTTTTTATCTTTCTACTAGCTTCATTCTTGCCGACACGAAAGTAAAAAAAAAACTCAAGGGAACATTATACTCCTAGGGTATTAGGCTTTAATATTCTGTGTTATTTTAGAGCGCAAATATTTTTTTTAAATTATTATTGATAGGCTTGCGTTTGACCACCATCTCACCTGGTGGTAAGCGATGATGTGGTCGACGATGGAGCTCACTTGCCTAGAAGTAACCTATTCATTCTTGACTTAAAGACCCCTAAGTTGTAGCTATCAGGAAACACAGATTCCGGCATCAATTCCACTCCTTGGAAATAGTGCCTAATTTCATCACATTCGATCAACTGTTCCAGTGTGAAGGAGTAACAAACATGAATATTATATAACATTAGTTTTCTTATATCCGTAACCTGAAACACATGTCTAATATTTTTATGTATAGAATCTATGTACAAAATTTCATAACGATATCATGAAAAATCACAAAGTTATAAGCTTGTTATGTTACCTAGTTGTTCGCACAAATACATGGTTACCGAGCCATCCGGGCGGCTGAGAGGTTGTTTTGCTCCGGCACCCAAATGTGCGCTGGCACTGACTTGCCGTGACTTGTACTTAGTATCGGTGTTGTACAACTTGTAACGTTTCTTATATATTGTTGGAATAAAATATAACATGGTGTAAAAATTATTGGAATCGATTCAGTTACTGATTCTGAACAAACTCATGTTCAGGTTTCGATATACTAAAAATAATATTGTTTATACAGACAGACAGGCACATACAAACCTTCACATGTAACAAATCAGTGTTTTAATACACTGGAATAAAACTTACATATCTACAGTTTTTTTTTTCCTGGCTATACTGCTTTACAACTCCATCCTATTCAAAATATTCCCGAGCTCACAATACGTAACGATTCCAATTTTATTCCTGTTTCTACATTTGTTTCGCATGTCGTGTAACTGTGTGTCTACGCGTTTGTTTTGTATAGATACCTTTTGAGATGTTATTTTTGCAACCATCATTTTTGTTTCACGTACCTAAACTTAAGTAGACACAATAATTATAACTTGTGGGCATTTTTATTTATTTTTTATGTACTATATGTATAACAGAAGGTCATGATGATGTTTGCATAGATGTATTTTGTTATAAAATTAACAGTGTCAGATAGATCTTAAGTTAATTAATTCGATTCTTTATTTACATAGTAAAAAAATACTTAACTAAGTATAACATACTTATAAACAACTAAACTAATAAATAACTTAATAGTATAATATACAAACTGCAATTTGTCGTAGAGTTGTGGTAGAACCTTTTCATAATTTTAAGTGAATCCAAAAACCATTTAGTTTGCCCTAAGTTGTAATACGTAGCATTTCGTAGCATTGGTGTAGCATTCTCGTAGCGTCCTCGTAGCGTTGTCGTAGAACCTTTTCATATTTTTAGGTGAGTCCTAAAATTATTTCGTTTTACACGTAGCATTGTCGTGATATTTTCGTAGAACCTTTTGATAATTAGGTGACAATTATTTAGTTTGGGATAAGTTTTATAGCATCTCGTAGTATTTTGTAGCATTCTCGTAGCGTCGTAGAGCGTTGTCGTAGAACCTTATGAAATTTCATAAACAGCAAGGCAAAAACACCAACATAAAAATTTTCCCACAAAAAAAGTAACAAATCCCTTGTCCTCAATATTAAAAACGTTACGAACGTTTAAACGCAGACTTGGGGCTGTTCCCGCCATGTTTGCTCATCGTCGCGTACGTAAGATTCACGCTCCGAATCAACTGTTTGAATAGAGATACACCACTCTGAATTTATTGTGAACATCTCCCCAGCCTCCCCCTCCCACGCTATATTGTAGCAAATCCGATATATATCGCTTTCACTTCAAACTCAGTGATATGGTAATGTGACATTTAATTCCTATGCCACCCTTATTAGAGACGTCCTTTGTTGTTGATTCAATAGTGTGGGGATATGATTAAAAGATATGGAATTAATGAAGGCAGTGTGGAGGTTTTAAAGGAGTTATTACTAGTTTCCGAATTGAATGATTAATTCTAAGTTTTGACAGAATCTTTTTTAACGTTAGATTAATTCAATTGAACTCAGCTAATACGAAGTCCAAACACAAAAAAAAACAAAAAATACCGCAACCGAGTCTAAATTGAAAGAAAATGCCAACGCTCAGTTTAAAAGAGACTTAAAAATTATATTCCGTCAGGCGAGCCGTTTCGAAAAAGGAAACCGTAAACAAATCCGCAGCGAGCTATCGGAATGCGGATGTATCGTCATTCGAATATTGCCAATAAAACACCGATGAGCTGAAAAATCGATGTGGACAGACGAACCGACACCGCGGATGTAGAACGTCCCTATATCACTCGCGACCATCGAGCACGGAATTGTTGCATAGCCAACGACTAGAGACGGCAGTACTATTGAAATTCATACACATATACATAAACTCACGACTTTTACCTATGAAGGTAGAAATTACAGGACCTAGTATGTTCCTTTAACTATACAGGGTGTAAGGGACAGCCCTCCATAAACTTTAAGAGGTTGCTCAGTAGACAAAACTGAATAATTTAACCTTCCAAAAGACATTTTTTCACGAAACGAAAAAAAAAATCGGCCTGACAATACAAAATTAAAAATTTGATTGGACAGTTTGTATGGAGAAGCCGATTTTTTGTACTCTACTGAGTAAGCCCTTAAAGTTTGTCTGTCCCTTACACCCTGTATATATAAAAGAAGAAACTGACTGAGTGAGATACCAACACACAGCTTAAACTACTGGGACTAGGAACGTGGAATTTTGCAAAAGGTTTCCTTCTATAATGTAGGCGTGGACTAAGAAAGGATTATCCAAAATTCAGCCCCTAAGAGGATGCAAAGGGTGTCTAAACTTTGTATGGAGAAAACTACTTTAATGTGTACCTACTAAGACACTGGCAGAAGCTAGTCTGGTCATAGAGTTATGAGTATAGGTATATAGGGTGGATGGAGAGGGAGAACAAGGCCAAAGAAAAGATAGATGGATAGTGTGAGAAGTGATATGAAAGAAAAGGGAGTCAGTAATAGCGTTTCGGTTGACAGGACAGAATGTGATGCGTCAACCACAAGTGAAATGAGACAAAAGCAGGAAGATTATGACACGCACATCTTCTGCGATTCAATCTCTACACACTTGGCCTTTCTGAAGAACATAACCAATAAGATATGCATAATGCATGTATCTCTGGGGAGGAGAAGACGGCTTCTACCATTTTTGATAGTTTATTAGGAGCCTATTTACTTGGTGCTCAAGTAAGTGGGCAGGGCACATCGCTCGCAGAACGAATGGTTGATGGGGAGGAAAGGCTTTGGAGTGGCGACCACGTACTGGAAGACGCTGCGTTGGAAGGCCTCCCACAAGGTAGATCGATGATCTGGTGATGGTTGTGGAAATCCGATGGATGCGAAACTCACAGGAACGGTCTTTATGACTCTTAGGGAAGGCCTATCCGAGTGGACGTCTTTTGGCTGAAGTGATAATGATGATATGATGATTCACTAGGTATCTAATTGCGAAAAGGCTAGGCAAAATGATTTTGTGTTGTCTGTGCCGTCTAGATGTTACTGTTCTCTATGGTTGCGTCGGTAGAGGCCGTTTGAATTTGGAATATTTTGTTCTATTTTGATTTTTGATGGTGTGTTGTGACGTCAAGCGTCACTGCGTTGTTAGTTAACATGGCGGTAATTAATACTCGTGCACATAGTACGGCTTCAATTTCACGGAAACTTAAATTTATGGGTACAATCGCGGTCTTATCACTGACAGCGATATATATCTACAGACATCCTTATGGGAGTAGTTGCGGTGTATTGATAGCAAATATTAATTTAAAAAAACAAACGATTTATAAAAAGTAGATATCCTATACAAAAGACAATACGTAAGCTTAAAAAGGCAAAGGTAAGTGTGTAAGGTTGTAGGTATAAGAAAGATATTAATAGTTTTAACACACCAGTCGAACTTGGTACGATCAGATCACGAATTTGTTGTGTCACGAACCAAATCAATCCATCCAAAGAGTAGTCCATCGCCATAATTATTGTTTGAGTTCGTGTAGGTGCGTGCGTGTACGTGCATTTGACGACTTAGGCGGTTATCACACTGCTACGCACCACGCTGCGTAGCGCGTGAAAACGCTCCTACGCACGTACTTGCGGGAGTGCAGATCTGCATCATCGTGCGGGATTTTTACGCACTCACGCGCGTAGGAGCGTCTTGTAAATTCACGCAGGCACGCACTCATTTCATATAAAATCACGCACAGTACTAGGACTCAGTGTGGCATACCATGCGTGTTGCCCCGCACCCACGCGCATCAGTGCGTGTTTCTCCGCATGTAGGTGCGTGATCTGCATGAACGCGCGTGGATGCAGTTTTAGTGTGTTGGACTGTGCGTGTTTTCTATACAAACGGAGATACTTACAAGCAACGTTAAGACACGCATTCACGCACTACGCTGCGGGGTGCGTGGCAGTGTGATAATCGCCTTATGCGAAGCAACCATGGATATTCGTGGAAGGAACTGTCCGATCCGGTCGTCTGTTGTGAGAACAGATTTGGACCGTCGAACCAAATTCGAGCGTGTATTAATACTTAAACTTTCAAATACCTAGAAAATTGCAATCGCAATCTTACTTCATGAACAATCCTTGTAAAAACTTTTCAAAATGTAGTAACGTACTTTTTTGAAAAATTGTGACTATGATTAGGATGTGAGTAAAACAAAAACCCTTTCCATCTAATTTCTTAGAACCTTGTGTTCTTAGTAGAACTCATGTTTTCATTACTTTTCTTACACACTTCCCTGGCTGTCCAGAAAAAGTTATTACACAAATGACGACACCTTTTTCCATCTACATAACCACCCTACGCTCTCAACTATAAATTCTATCTCCCATTCGTTCACAGACAAAGCGTATCCTTTACTTGCAAGCACGTCGCAGTGGGTATCTCATCAACACAAATGCAGTACTTAGACATAATAGCGTCGGACGCATTGTTCGTGGCCGAGCGCCGCGATAATCACCGGCCGTCTCGTTCACTCGTACAGTCGTTCAGTTGTTCAGTCGTTCACTCTGCACTCGCGCTTAGCTGAGATTGGCGCGTTTATACTGTGCGATTTTATCTCTGGATAGGACTGGGAATCGTCTCGTGAAATGTTGGATAACGACAGACGATTTATGTGAAATTTACAAATGTATGTAGGTACCTAGGTTGATATCGGTGTAGCTATCTTAGGACTTTCTGACAGTTATACCTACTGCCGAAAAATTCAGCGACATAATCTTATTCGGTAGTCTCTCCTTTTTATGAAAGCCCTTTGAATAACACAGACATTAAATAAATGCATTAATAGGTACCTACCGCACTTTTCAAATCGTGTCGTATAAAGTGCTTCAAACGCCCCGCATTCAAGTGCATCGCATCTCATTCACATCACGATCCTCGGTAGGGCTCCGACTTACTCGCTCATTTACAAATTGATTTAGGCACATTCTAACGCGAATTCTTTTGTTACAGGATGAGTTCCGTTCAAGAGGAGAAGGCTCCTGCCGAGGGACCGAACAAGTTGCACGTTAGAGAACTGAGGAATACGGAACTGGTGTCTCGTCTCCTTGCCGCCACGCCACCGTACCTCTACAGCGCTTTACCGCTTCAACCACACGCATTCTTCTTCAGCGAAATGCTACGATCTTTCGTGAATGCTCGACACGGCTGCAGACCTCCCCATTATCATCGTCGCTTCAAGCGCCGCACGCACAAATACTTCGCTGAAAACGAAAATGATTGGCGACGTGACTGGCCCAAACATGAGGAAGAGAAGAAAGAACCAGAGACGCGACCAGAAGTTCCTCTGGAGTTAACTGTCGACAAGCATTCCAGGGTTCGCGAACCCTCACCAAGGAGGTTATCGCCTAAGGCCGAACAAGCCAAGCCGAGCAGTAGCCCTGGCCCACCCGGTAGACAGTCTTCTTATGTTGATGTTGGAACAGAAGAACTGCCAAAACCTTCACCTTGCGTTGGCCGAGGCGCTGAGGCTGCATCGGTTCCACAGTCGAACCTAATTCTTCCACCTCCACCGCCGATGTGGTATCCACCTCTGTACAATCCTGGAGGTTTTGGTGTAGACCCTCTAAACTTCTTTATAGATCTACGTGTATCTGGACATATTTATGACAGAAAGCGGGCTTTAGCTGAAGGTATGGAGAATAATCAAGAAACGAGGGAAGAGTCTGGATTAGACAAGAGGCTTGGGCGAGACTTCGGGCGACCTCGGCATGTGTCGGCTTTTTCTGTACCTGTTCGTTCTGGCAACATGGCTGCTGAATCAGAGAAATTCTTCGATCATTCTGGTTCTAAACCGGCTGGTAAAGTAAATGGTACTTCGTATATCATGAGGAATCTAAAACGGGTGTATGAGGATCTCCACAATTTGCAAGATGTGAAGGAAAGTGCTAAAATTAGCAAATCTGATGACACCAAAGCTGAATCGTCTGATGTTGATGACGATGACATCATAGATTAAATATTTAAAGCAATTTTAAGATTTAAAGCTTTTGATTAAATTATTATGTGATAAATGTTAAAATATCATCTCTTATGCGGGAAATTATAACAAATTGATCTCAATGTCTAGTCTCTGTAATAAATAACCTTTTATGATAATACCTATACTAAATATGAAAATGTTGTACCTATTTATGAGTATTCTATTAAATTAATCCTTGTAATCGATAAGACTGTTTTATTTGAAATCTTTTCCTTTTGAGCAAATTCCTCATTCATGATTATTTTAAAAAATCAAGTCGATTAACAGAGACGGCACGGTTGGCGCAGTGGTTGAGAGATTGCGCTGCTGCACTGTTTGTCATGGGTTCGATTCTCGCACAGAAAAAATATTTGTATAGCCTGCAGATATTCCTTGTGGGACCGATTTAGAAAATTATTTTTTGATAGAAAATGTTCTTCCTACTAGGTACGTACTATTACTTCCCAGGTGGTCCTGTGCTCATCTGGTCAGGATCTAATGATGGGATATTGAAGAAATCGAGGGTAATCTTCTTAAAGGCACACTTGTAGTTATCTTTCTATAGGTAAGTAGGTATTAAATCTAGTATTGTGCATGTTCTATAGTAAGCTATAGAACTTGCACAATACTAGTTTTACTTTGTGTAATTTATTTCATCACCACTGCTCTCAAAACGGTGAAGGAAAACATCGTGAGGAAACCGGCATGTCGTAGAACCAAAAATTCGAAGACATGTGGCATTCACCAACCTGCACTGGGCTCGCGAAAGATGAAAGTAGAAAGGCTGATTGATGATGATGACTGTTTTCATGGGTAGGTCCTGCGGGTCCGACTCGCACCTGCTCGGTTTTTTTTATATTGTTATGTCTGGTTTGAGTTGGCTTATGTCTGAGAAAAAAATAGTTGGGGGATGCTTTTGTTTTCCAGGTCACCCTTCGGGTACCTTACCCGAAGGGTGCCAACGGGAGTCCCCGCTGTCCGTCAATCCATCCGTCTGCTAGCGGGCTGTATCTCATTTGCCAAAATTTTTATTTTTTGCGTCGCTACAACAACAAATAATAAAGTTAGTTAGTTTCCTAGAAATATTATTTTGTCGGCGTTGTTTTACTTGATGTTGTACAGAACCTAGCGTATGCGAGTGCGACTCGCACTTGGCCAGGTTTTTTTCTGTTAGAAGCATCTCATAGGTCAATCTAAAACAATGACGTTTGCTTAACCGGATTTGCCTGTGACACCATTAATACATACTTAAAGCCTCCAGCCAGGTGTTATAAAAACCCTGTGGAGTATGGATCTCTGTTTAAAACATCACTGGGGGAGGGCAACAAAGGATAGGCTAAATCGAACACAGATTATATATTAATAAAATTATGGACGAACTTAAAACTACAGGTTACGCGCGACGGGCTAGCTCGAGCAAGGGAGGAGGAAAGCCTTTGGCCAGCCTAGCCTGTAGAAATGTATGGGTTGGATAAAAAAAAATTGGCCAATATTTATTCAATATTCGGTTTTTTATTGACCATTCTCTGTGGAAGGGCAAGCTGTCTTGTCGACAGTCGACATCGTATAATGTAAATCTAATGATGTAGATGTAGGTACCATCAAAGCCACTTCCGTCTGACCACCGCTAAGTTCATTTTTGCTTGCACTCGAAACGAAAACTTCAAAAGGTTTGGTTTGGCGTCGCACCGTAGGATTCAACCAAATTTTTTTCAAGTGATCAAGCAGAAATGACCGCAATGGCACCTAGATATTATATCTAGATATTTATGTAAGTAGAAATTAGTGGTTCTCTTCGTCTTCTAGTTGTCAGGGCACACCACAAGACTTCCCGCCACTCTTGCCTGCTGGCAGTCATCAGGGCACACTCGTTCAAGCCTTACCCACGACTATAGATCAGATACGTAACTTTTTTTGTTTCTTGTACTTTATATCAGGGATGTTACGGAGCTTCGACTCCGACTCCGTTAAGTCGAAACTTCCGATATTATTACACATTCGGTTCCGACTTCGGCTCCGATACTTTTGAATCGGAGGTTTTAATCGGAGGTCCGAAATCCCCCTGACTCCCGCTACGCGCATTCTATTGTCAATTATTTTTTCACTTGTTGTTCGTTTGTTGACGCACACGAAACGTTCATCTTCGTTTTAATTAAAAAATTTAAATGAAAAAAATTTGACTGAATAATGTTTTATTTGTCCTTAAATAAAAAATATCTCTCCAGCCACCACTTCTGACCCTCTTCCGCCTCCGGTTCCGACTCCGGTTCCGACTCCGATAAATCGAATTTAAATACTCCGACTCCGCCTTCGGTTCCGATATAATTACCTCCGTTACATCCCTGCTTTATATCACTTTAAGTTTTATTTCGGTTTGTAATCATGGTTAGCCCGTCAGTCAAGTTTAAAAGGTCTTGCGAAATCTTAATGTGAGATATATGAAAGAAAGATGCTACAACCTAAGATAGCTTACACAACTTCGTCAGAGAATTTCGATTGCCCTTGGTGTTCCTCGTGCAACACCACAACCTGGAGATCTTCTCCACTTAGGTATACCTAAATAAGAGAAAAAAAAGTGGTCATTTTGTCAGCCTGGCAAAAGAGTAAAGACTGCATTAGTATCTACGTCCAACCCATTTGCATGATATGTACAAATACATTGTGCAAATCTAGTGTTTTATATGAAAAAAAATGAACATGGTCAAAATTTTTATAAGAGATATATATAAGTTTTGTTTTTTGTTATTGGAATACTGTGTACCTAAATAGGTATGCAAGAAGAAATGCTTTGTTTTTAATCTGACTCTTATAAATTATTTTTTTTAAATATTTTTCGATCAATTGTTTTTAAGTTAGGGCAGGTTAGGTTAGGACAAATTTTTGTAAGTGCTTATAAATACAATAAAAAAAGTTCTTACTGTGGTCTTCTTAAGAAATAAGAATTAATTAATAATACGAATACAAAAGTACAAAACAATATGGGTTACTTATTGTTATATTCATTTAAAAATCGGTGGGTCCCCTGGACCCACGACTATAGATACGGAAGTTTATTTCACCACTATAGTTAAGGGTCAATGGGCCGCCAACAGCCGTTTTGATTTGGTCAGTCCATCGCATCGGTGATCTGCCACATGGCTTGTTCTGAACACCTTTCCTTGTATAACAAGGCGTTCGATGAAGTCACTTCCACGTCGACGAACATGGCCAAAGTATTTAAAAATACGACTGCGCACCAGCGTAGACAAGCGTTCCTTGACACTTGACACCCATGTTCCTCAAGAATTGAAGCGTTTTTAAAAAAATCGGTCCAAGAGATCTCGAGCATTTTTCACCAGCAGCACATTTCCAAAGCAATAGAAATAGTGGTAAGTACGAGTAGAAACATTTCTCAGAGCGTGGACTGATTAGATGTGGGAGAAGGTACCTACATCAGCGAGGCCTTTTTCTTTCATAAATTCGAAAACGAGACATTCGACCACATCGCTTGCCATCTGGTGTAATAGTGGTAAAAAGTGTGCCTATCAATTAAAAAAAAAAACTGTCGTTCTTAAAAGCCCTTGCTTGCGCTAGGCCCCTTTGGGTGTGAGGCCGTGGGCGAGGAACCAAGTCGCCTGTCTCAGCCACCGGTGCCAGCATCAGGAGGGGTTAAAAACAACTTTTTGGGCAGTCAACCGTGCTTACCTACATGAATCAGTGTTCCAAAGGGTATTACCGTGTTCCTAATGCTAGGCAATGGTCACTACTGTAATGAAAGAAGAATCATCATTTTGCTTTGAGTTGGACATTCTTTAATAAAAGAAAGAAATATTATTGCCTAACTACTGGCATAATTATGTAAAAGTCCATGATCTATGCAAGATTTTTGGGTAGCCATCTACATCGAAGTTGTGATACTAAAGTAACTATTTTACCGCCATCTATTAACAGTCATCAGATCTAAAAGTGCATCGGTGTACTTGTCTAGCAATTATTATACACTAGTTATAAAAGGTAATAATAAATAATGATGTATTATTTTGGAGGGTTTATTTTTTAATTTCTTTACACAAAGAATAAAGAACAGAACAGTTTTTTTTTAATTTTAGTACTGGCAATTACTGGATTTGACAGCATTTGTAATAAGAGTTACCAGCAAAAAAAACGATTTTAATGATAAACAAACTAAATAATGATTATTAGAGTGTGTTGAATTTATTTATAGTAGAAATAATGGTAATAAAAAGATCCATTTATTTAATTTACATTTTTATAGCGCCTACTTTTTTCAATCCTCTCCAAAATTTAAAAAAAGTTTGACAGAATTCTGTTTTCTGGCAACATTTTAGTCACCACGCGATTTTCGTGATTCTCTTGAAATTCTCACTTCTTCTGGAAGAAATAATTAGATTCACGGAATTTAGTTTAATAAAAGCTCTATCAAAATGTACTCAAACCAACCTATTTTAGTGCTCAGTAAGTATAAAGACTTATTTGCTGTGTTTTTGTTGTTTTATTCCGTGATTTCATTCAAGTGGTTTACCTATTGCAGGCCAAAACACAAAACGTGACTCCGGCCGGAAGGTTCAACTGGAGAATATAAACGCTGGAAAGGTGAATTGACGCAAAAAGTATCTTAAATTAAATATTTTCACTGAAATCTGTCAGATGGAATACTAAAACTTGTTTCAATGTGTTTATTTTAGACGATAGCCGACGTTATTCGAACATGCCTCGGGCCCCAGGCTATGTTGAAAATGTTGATGGACCCGATGGGAGGCATCGTGATGACCAACGACGGCAACGCTATCCTCCGTGAGATCACCGTGCAGCACCCGGCCGCTAAATCCATGATTGAAATCGCCAGAACACAAGATGAAGAGGTTAGAAAATTACCTGTCTCAATGATTGAGTCGGTTTCATGTCTTTGTCTTTTAAGAATTAATCATCTATCATCAAGTTTTTCCAATTCAATCTATAGCAAGTGACTACAGAATAAAGATTAGATATCTAAATTATTTTGACCCTTAAAAAAAAAATTATTTTTATGTGAGTCATTTTGTTTATTTTATGTGTGGGTGTAAAATATTGGTTACATAAATATTACTTGAACTTGGTACTGCTTGTTGATGTAGACCTTGTATTTTATTTTTGCCTATTTAAAAATATAAGAAATATTTGTCATAACCAACAAAATTCAACAAAAATTTATTCATAAATCAAAATTTAATTGCTACTGACAATCAAACTGAACTATAATTTCATGGGAGTTATTTATCTTTTCCAATGCACCTATATCACTAAATGTACAACCCTGCGCATTATCAGGGCATCTGACTTGAATAAATGATGTTTGATACTTGAATTTATTTTTGTTTTTTGAATATCAACATTTATTTTGCGCTAAGTAGGCTCATAACATATTACAATTGCTTTAAAGATGACAATACAAACAGTTTTCGAGTATTCAATGTGGCAACTGTCTTTTTTTTGAACCAGGTGTTAATCCACACGGGTTGTATTAATCCTTGTTGTTTGCAAATGCAAGGAGGTAATTCCATGAGGTCGCCATAGTCAATATAATTTAGTTATCCGTTTTTTATTAGGTTGGTGACGGCACAACATCAGTCATTGTCCTGGCTGGAGAGATGCTAGCCGTGGCTGAGCAGTTCCTCACTCAGAACATCCACCCAACAGTGATCATCCGGGAATACCGACAGGCACTTGAGGACGCCATTAAGCTTCTACAAGACAAGATCTCAATACCCATTGATTTGAATGATAGAGACAAGTTGAAGGAAGTTGTGAGTATTTTCATTGAATCTTTTGCTTTTATAGGGTTCTGTACCTGAATGGTACCAATGTGACCCTATTACTAAGCCGCTGCAGTCTGTCCGTCTAAGTGGGCTGTATCCCATAAACAATAAGAGATAGATTTTTGAAATTTTCCCAGAATTAAACATTTTGTTAGTGTTTTATTATTGTAATGGAATCCTGTGTGCGAGTCTGACTTACGCTTGGCCAGTTTTTTACTGCTTGTATCATGAAAGTTCTCGTTCTTTCACTATGAAACTATAAAGATATCTGCTCATAAATGTGTTGCTACAAATTGATGGTTTATTCACAAGTATGTTGATTGTGCCCAGTTTTCATATTCTCACTGTTAGGTAAAGGCCTATTTTGGTCTAGAGACAACTTATACCATTGCTTGTTTGAACAAGCAACAAAGTGTATATTTTTTTGAATTGTTGAAAACTTTTAATGCAGGTTAGCATTGTATTGCAACTTCATAATATAATATATAATATTCCACAACTATCACACAACACCATCTAGTCTCAAGCTAAGCAGAGTTTGTATTATGAGTACTAGACAACTGATAAACATACTTATATATTTCTAAATACATACATATTATAGATAAATTACACCCAGACACAGAACAAATGATCGTGCTCAACACACAAACATTTGTCCTGGGTGGGAATCGAACCCACAACCTCGGGCATAGCAGTCAGGGCCACTAACCACTAGACCAACAGGCCAGTCAAATTCATGATGACTCAACAGGCCAACTGCAGGGCAAAGGCCTCCCTTTACTTTTTCCATACAATTGCTAGTCGGGCCAGTACCTTAATAGTCGAGTATTTCTATGAGATGGTAAATCTTCTTTTGTTCTGGGTGGAGCCAAGGGCATGTCAGACTTTTACTGACTAAATCCCTTTGTGTTCCAGGACCACAGTAATTCTTGAATGTTCCTGTAGTCTGAAGCCCTGGCCTCAATGTTTTTTTTTAAATAACTATTTTTTCCTCAGATCCGTTCATGTGTGGGCACAAAGTACATTGGTCGCTGGGCCGACCTTGCTGTGGACATCTCTCTAGATGCCGTCAACACTGTCACAATCAACGAGAATGGCAGAGTTGAAGTTGACATTAAAAAGTGAGTTTCTTTTGTCAGTTTCATAAAGCGTCTCGGGGTGCCCTAAAATTACGTAAGTTCCTTCACTGCTCTCGTTTTCTACACAAATTACTGGCTGCGCATGTATAAAATGCCTAGGCAAAGTATAAAATCATTCATATTTCATACATTTTAGGTATTCTATACCTGGGTATTGTATACCTGATTATACAGATTTCTTTATACTTAAATTCCAGCTACGCCAAAGTGGAGAAGATCCCGGGCGGTACGATCGAGGAGTCGCGCGTACTGAACGGCGTGATGTTCAACAAGGACGTGACGCACCCGAAGATGCGGCGCTACATCGAGAACCCGCGCATCATCCTGCTGGACTGTCCGCTCGAGTACAAGAAGGGAGAGAGTCAGACCAATATCGAGATTTTAGGAGAACAGGTATGCATTTGCATCATGTTTAGAAATGTGGATAGAAGTTGGATAACTTTAGGTGAGAAATTAGACAATAGGGAATGGAAGTTAGTAGAAAGGGGTATATTAATTTTGGGAAGGAATTGGTTAAGGTCAAAGGAGTGGAAATTTGAAGGACATGAAAAGAAGGTATGGTCCAATGAACCATCATTGAGGCTGCACTCGCACAAAAAGCTGTCACGAACGTGGATTTTATGAAGGAATACTGGAATACAGCAGTGGCCGAGTCTCAGTCTGCACAAGGATGAGACTGTTCTTTTGGACAGTTTGGGGCATTTGTGGCATTTGGGCAAAACCAAGGCTTCTGCTGGATGCTGGAGTAGTACAACTTCAGCCTAGTGTTCGAGCGTAAGTCGTAACTATGCAGCATGCAGCAGCCTTCGGTCCACAGGGTTGGATGTTGCATATTTTGCCATTGAGTCGGCGCATTCCTTGCCACATATACCCGAGTGACTGGGGATCCAAGCTATCTCGTGATGTTAAATAGCTTGAAGCTTATCACGATAAATGGGCTATCATGATATTCATAAAAAGGTCTTGTATTTTATATTTAAACTTTTTTCTTTTCTTGTCCAGGACTTCACGCGGCTGCTCCAGTTGGAAGAGGAGCACGTGCAGCGGCAGTGCGAAGAGATCATCGCTCTGAAGCCCGACGTCATCTTCACAGAGAAGGGCGTGTCCGATCTCGCGCAACACTACCTCGTCAAGGCTGGTATTACGGCTATTCGCAGGTAAACATACGACGATTAAATAAAACGAGTAGAAAAATACAGTTCGCGCCATGTTTTTCGTCATATAGTAAAAGATTTTGTAGTAGTGAATGTGCAAGTATTTAAGCATGTGCGTGTATTGAAGTCAGGCTGTAACCTGACTTCAGAAACGGAATTAGTGTAGTAGATAATTATCTTTTTCTGGGGAAAACAATATAGGGCTCCATACAAACTGTCCAATCAAGTTTTTTATTTTGTATGGTGAGGCCGGTTTTTTTTTACGTTTCCTGAAAAAGAAAAAAAGTCAGGTAGAAGGTTGTTCAGGTTCGTCTACTGAGTAAGCCCTTAACTTTTGTGGAGGGCTGTCCCTTACAACCTGTATAGCTCTGTAGTTCAGTTTTAAAGGAATAAGTGTTGGTATGATTGCACATGAGAGACTTCAACTTTTTCTCTAGAGTGGCTGGTTTTATTTGAAAGACCAAATGTGAATTACCTACTGTAATCCAGTTGACGTGGACGACAAGCAATGGGTAGCTCGTCGCCCGGCCGACCGGTAAAGACCAAGCCCGAGTCGACGGCGCTATGGATTTCTTCGAAAGAGTTACCGTGACTCTAGGACGCAAAGTGACACGACCTCTTGCCCCCCCAGAGAGGGAGAAGTTATTTGATGATTTCCCACCTCAAAAAAAAGTATTTCAGTTGATCTTTGAAATTCGAAGACCAACATAGTGCTGAAGTGATCAAAATTCTGCTTGTATTATAATACTTACCATTTTGAGCTCAGCGCCATCTCGCGTTTCTTTGAAATACTAACGTCATCCAAAACCAATCCAGCAACAGTACAAATATTTTCCGTCTTGCTCTCTTAATTGCTGCAGTATTTTAACAGATGACGCTGATTTGTCTTTTCATCTATCTTCTTCTATATATATAAAAATCTATGCCACTTTTCGTTGTAAATGATAAATGATATTTATTTTGTAAATAGGTTTAAAAAACACTTTTACACGTCAATTTGTTTTTCGTCAGTTTATGCTAGATGAGGCCGGTGTTTCCTATCTGACTACCCTGAGAAGAAACACCGAAACAAACTAAGGAGTCAAAGTCTCTTTTAAAGTCCATACAGTAAATATGTAATGGTCAAATCACATGAGAACCATGCAGATTTGCCTGAGATGGTCTTTTGAAGAAAGAACCATACAGATTTGAGTGGACCTGTCCAATCAGTGTAAGCATTTGTCAGTATTCGAAAAGCTCAACTTAGGACTACTAAGGAGCTCTACGACTTGACGAACAATCCCAAAGAAAGGACATTTGGGTAGGTCGCAGAAAACACTCAAATTGCCAGACATACGTTAAAACTACTGAAAAGAAAAGAAAAAGCAATCAGCATAGTCCTCACACAAGCACATTTGAAAATAAAAATAATTAATAAATACAAAAGAAGAAAAATAAAAATGACAACAGTTGTAGTAGGTACTGGAGCAGGTCAATCCCAAGCCTTTTCGTCCTGAATATAGTTTTTTACAGTGTAAAAAGCCTTTTGACAAAGTTTACGTTTTACAAATGATTTGAACTTATTAAGGCATGTAAATTTTATAACTCAAGAACGGGCTCACCTATCCAAACCAAATGTTTAGGTTTTGTTTGGACTATTTAGTAGATGGTTTATGTGAAGTTTGGTAGATGGTTTATGTGAAATTTGGTAGGGTAGAGTAGCGTAGAGTAGGGTAGAGTAGGATAGGGTAGGGTAGAGTCGGGTAGAGTAGGGAAGAGCGGGAGCAAAGCCGCGCGGGCAAAAGCTAGTAAGCTTATAAAAACTATGTCCTTTTTGTAGACTGCGTAAAACCGACAACAACCGTCTCGCCCGTGCTTGCGGAGCAACCATCGTGAACCGTACTGAGGAGCTGAAGGAATCGGACGTAGGAACTGGCGCTGGCAAGTTTGAGATCAGGAAGATCGGAGACGAGTACTTCACTTTCGTCACTGAGTGCAAGAACCCTAAGGTAAACAAATAACCACTGTACTTATGAACATGATAATGGTTAGACAAAAATTAAAAAAAAAAATTGCCTAGCCAGTACGCAGTCTGTCCGCGGCGTCACCCGAATGACATTAGAAAACTATACCAAGGGAGGTTCCCTCACTACCGAGATATAAAGTATACTTTGTGTACTATTCCAGGACATAGTTCACCCGTGTGTTCAATTTCATCCGTATCCGTTTAGCCATTTGAGTATCAAGGAGTAACAAACGTACTCATGCAGTTCATGCACACACAAATATGTACATACAAACATATTTGTGTGTTTGTGCCTACAACCTACCTACCTATATATTACTGTGATTACTTTTCCGAATAATGTCTCTAAAGAACAACAGCAAGATAGACAGATGTTATACTCATAAATTTCCCAAAACTGTAGAAAAACGTGAAAACACAAGAAAGTCCGGATGTTAGAGTAGCAACTGTGTACTGAAGAAGCAGCGTTCGTATTGGTAGGGCTCCCATAAGGTAGACCAATAACTTGGTGAGGGTTGTGGGAGTCTGATGAATGTGAGACACGGAACTTCTTGTTGTCAACCGACACTTGGGGGAGGCCAATGTCCAACACCGGACGTCTTTCGGTTGGAACGATGACTGGAAGTCTAAGTTGTAAATTCAGAAACCTGACATTTAATTTCTATCAGTTTAATAACTAATTAATTTTCATTTCTAGGCGTGTACCATCTTACTGCGCGGCGCTTCCAAGGACGTACTTAATGAGATCGAGAGGAATCTCCAGGATGCTCTACACGTCGCTAAGAATTTGGTAAGCAACTAAGTACCACTTACTGGAATCACAACAAAAATGTTTTTAAGCTATTTCATAGCTTCTATCGCGGGCCTTGAGCGTGGAGACCGAATCCAGAAATTCCGTAACGAAAATAACCTAACACCCCCCCCACTCATTTGTTTTTTGAGCGTGGTGACCGATAAGAAAACAAATGAGTGAACAATCAATCAAAATTCAATTCAATGTGTGAAAGTGTAACTTCAATTAATATCAAAGAAAAAAAAAACAAAGGAAAAAAAAAATACTGCATAAATAAAATAAATAAATAATTATAATTGCATAAGTTGATAAAAATGCTATGCAATAGCTTTACCGCGGCAGTCCCCGAGTGCCACACGTCTTTTTTTTATTTTAAAATAGACGAAGTTTAAGAAAGTCCAGTATCCATAGTATGGAACGCTAGACGAAGGTTGTTTAACAGGCCAAGAAGCTATCGATTTTTAATAAATTATCTATTTATCTTATTTTTGTGGTCTGGTTTCCTCATCTATACCTTGGTGTACCATTGTGCGTAAAAGATGGATCACGAATTTCGTGAGGAATGATATGAAAGATATTAATTCAGTGCTAACGAGTGATAGGATAGACAGGAATCAAGAAAACAGACTACTATGGTCATCATAACATGGGACATGGGTAGGGTGATGATGATGGGGATGCTATTGCTACCTGTCAAATTCATTACCCAACTTTTCTGTAATCAATTCTTCTTCTTCCTGCCCTTATCCCATATTACTTGGGGTCGGCGCAACACGTTTTCTTCTTCCATTCTGTCCTGTCACCCGTCAAACTATCACTAACTCCCTTTTCTTTCATATCACTTCTCACACAATCCATCCATCTTTTTTTCGGCCTTCCTCTCCCTCTCCATCCATCTACATGTATACTCAGAACTCTTTTAGTAATATGCGCTTCATCCCTCCGCTTCACATGACCATACCAAGACAACCGATTACCTTTCAACTTTTCAGTCACTGGCGCCACTTTCAAACTTCCTCTAATATACTCATTTCTCACTTTATCCATTCTCGTCACACCACACATCCATCTCAACATTCTCATCTCCGCAACATGCAATCTTTTTTCATCCTTCTTTTTCACAGCCCAACATTCTGATCCATACAGTATGACAGGTCTTATGACGGACTTGTAAATTTTACCCTTCAACTTGAGGGGCATGCGTGGGTCACAAGTTGTTCCCGTGACCTGTCGCCATTTCATCCATCCTGCGTTGATCCGACGTGTTACGTCTCGGTCTACCTCACCATCCCCTTGGACGAGTGACCCGAGGTACCGAAAGTCGGAACAGATTGGTATGGGCGTTCCGGCGAGAGCTAAAGGCACAGGGTTGGAGAGACCGCCGAAATCGCAGAACAAGTACTCCGTTTTGGTTCTACTTACTTTCAGGCCAACACTCTCCAGTCTGTGCCACCACACCTCCAATCTGTTTTGGACCTCTAGGCCACTCTCGGCAACCAGCACAATGTCATCGGCAAACAGCATACACCAGGGAG
The DNA here is from genome assembly GCA_910589285.2 of Mythimna ferrago. NCBI lineage: Eukaryota > Metazoa > Arthropoda > Insecta > Lepidoptera > Noctuidae > Mythimna > Mythimna ferrago. Next base: position 8,243,509 of record OU342689.1, read on the forward strand.
CCTCCTCCTGAATGTCCGACGTCAGAGCGTCCATTATCATCAGGAAGAGATAAGGGCTGAGAGCCGATCCCTGATGTAAGCCGACAGCCACATTGAAATTTCCAGTGGTGCCCACTGTTGACCGGACTTGCGTACTACATCGACTGTACATCGCTCGGATCAACTGCACATACTTCCCAGGCACACCTTTCTCCTTAAGGGCCCACCACAGAACCTCTCGAGGTACCCGGTCGTATGCCTTTTCGAGGTCAACGAATACCATGTGCAAGTTTTTATGCGCACCTCTGTATTTCTCGCACAGCTGGCGTATAGCAAAAATGGCATCCGTCGTACCCCGACCAGGCATAAAACCGAATTGGTTCTGTGAAATTTCACTCTCTTCTCTCATTCGCCTTTCAATAACTTTCTCCCAGGCTTTCATAGTATGTGACATTAGCTTTATTCCTCTATAATTGTTGCACTCAAGCACATCACCTTTGTTTTTAAAAATGGGCACCAAAGAACTGCTGCACCACTCATCAGGTATGGCTTCATCCCGCAACAACTTATTGAAGAATAAAGCTAACCACGTCCATCCATCCACTCGCAATAACTTCCACACTTCAACGGGTATTCCATCTGGACCAATGGCTTTACCATTTTTCATTCCATTTACTGCTACTCTGACTTCATCCATACTAACCATTCTCACTAACCCTACATTCACTGGTTTACTCTCTAAAATTCCACTCCAATTATTTTCCTCATTCATCAGTCTTTCAAAATAGTCCTTCCACCTCTCTTTGATTTTTTCATCATCCGACAGGACCACTCTAACGTAACTTTTCTGTAATCAATTATTATATTGCAATTATAGTTAGCCTGTACTGTCTCACTGCTGGGAAATGGCCTTCTTCTTTCCTTCTACTGGTCCTGGTTCTTCTTTTCCTACTTTCTTTAGACTTTCTATTATCATACAAATCCTACATCAATGATATGGCCAAATAAGGATTGACATACAATTACCGGCACGGATCTTGAGCACTGGCATCAAGTTGCGCAGAAGTCAAATATTCTGTCTCTTTAGTGGTGCGAAGTGGCGAATTGGCTCGCCATGCCATCGTGTCATAGACGTCGCTCCTGATTCGTTCCCTGCGTTGCTGCATGTATCTAACAACGAAGACGGTTGGCTCGCCAATGTATGGAATGCGCAAAGCGATCCCCACTCGGACGCCGAGCGCTCAAGATCCGGAAATTCCGGAAATTGTATCATTAAACGTTTAATTGATCTGGCCAGTTTTAGTGGGCCATATTCTATTCTATTAATTCTAAGATCTGGCCATGACATAATAATATCCAAAGCGTTCTGCTATCTTTAATCAACATGATAAATAAAAGAAAGTAAGCAAAATATTGTATTTGGGACATAGATATTCACAGTGTAGAAACAACATGTTGAGAGTTAAAGACTGAAAAAAAGAATCATAAAATTAAAATTGGCTTCAATTATAGCGGCGATGCTTTAATTAAACATACTCTTGAAATACGTAGTACACCGCAGACTACCCCCTATATTGTTTAAAGTTCTTACCATCTGTTGTAAGGTCGTCTGATAAATATTGGTTTTACTGATAAGAGCGCAGTTGCAACCATAGATTCAAGTTTATTTCTTAGCTGTGTTATAGTTATCGGCACGGATCTTGAGCGCTGGCTTCAAGTTGCGCAGAAGTCAAATATTCGGTCTCTTTAGTGGTGCGACGTGAGACGCGGGGGCGGGGAGTGTCAGTGATTGGCTCGCCGCGCCATCGTGTCATAGACGTTACTCGTGATTCGTTCCCTGCGCTTGCTGCATGTATCTAACAACGACGACGATTGGCTCGCCAATGTATGGAATGCGCAAAGCGATCCCCACTCTGACGCCGAGCGCTCAATATCCGTGCCGATTATTTCTTTTGTGTATTATAAATTTTAATCTATTCTATTGTTATTTGGGTACAAGCTAAGTGTTTGTTATACATTATAGGTGCTGAACCCTCGCCTGGTGGCGGGAGGAGGAGCCGTGGAGATGGCCGTGTCGCAAGCACTGTCGGCCAACGCCGCGCACAACACGCCCTACCGCGCAGTCGCACAAGCGCTCGGTAACTGTTCTTTGATTTACATTTTCAAAAAAGAAAGTAATGTATAGCTTATACTGCAATGGGTCTCATCAAGAAGGTTTAAAATTATCCAAAGGTCAATGTAAAGGGCTATGTTAGTTTCCTTGGGTGATCGCATCAGAAATGAAGATACCGTGGGAGAATCAAGGTTACCGACATAGCTTGAAGAATCGCCAAACTTAAGTGGTATTGGACAGGGCACATTGCTCACAGAACAGATCATCGATGGGGATGAAAGGTTCTGGAGTGATGACTACATACTCAAAACGTAGCATTGGCGTGGCTTCCCACTAGGTGGACCGATGAGGTGGTTAATTAGATGGACGCCAAAGGAAATACTGTTTTAAGGATTTCAATAATAACTATTTATTTAATATCCTTAATGGAAGGTGTGGTTCAATAATATTCCTTTAGCCTCGTTATGTTTGTGAGCTACATTTAACAAATCATTGTGATTGACGTTAGTTTCTGTGGATTTAATCTTCTTTTTGCTTTGTTCCAGAGATAATCCCCCGCACGCTAGCACAGAACTGCGGCGCCAACACTATCCGTACACTGACAGCACTGCGCGCGCGCCACGCCGCCGCGTGCAGCTCGGCCGGCATTGATGGAGAGACCGGTGAGATCGTCGACATGGCTGTCAAGGGCATCTGGGAGCCGCTCGCCGTCAAGCTGCAGGTATGGACCACTACTTTTGTCGACTCTGTGATATTTAGACATTAGACCTACCTATTTAAGGAGCAAGATAAGAAGCTGAACGTGAACATACAGATCGCAAATAGAAACTAATACAGTAGCAGATATATGCCTGTTTATGTTATCATCAGCCTACAACAGTCTGCACCGATCCAATGTGAGCCAGATCAATTGGTATTGTTTCAAAAAGTAACTTTACCTATAGTGGTAGAGACGCTATGGATGTCAGAAGTACCAGGGCGATCACGGCCACCGTAGCTTGCAGTTCAGTGAAAATACAATAACAAGAAAAACTTCTAAAATGAGTCTCAACCTAAAGCCTACTGTCCACGGACGCGTAGCTTCATAGACGAGTATTCGTCGTTCGTATACGCTACACTTGATGTATGCCTGCATGAAGCTTACATACAAAACAATGGAAAACGAAGCGGCAACATGACGGCACGACGCTGCCGCTTTGTCGGCAAAATTTACCTAAGGCAGGCCTTAGACAGCTCTAAGAAACGAAAACAATACGTTTTACTGTTAATATAAAAGGTGTAAGGGATAGCCCTCCACAAACTTTAAGGGCTTGCTCAGTAGACGAAACTGAACAACCTACCAAAATTTTTTTCTCAAAAAACGAAAAAAAAATTCAGCGTCACCATACAAAATGATAAACTTGATTGGACAATTTGAATGGCGAGGCCGATTTTTTTTTTCGTTACCTGAAAAAAAAATTTGTGGTAGGTTGTTCAGTTTCGTCTACTGAGCAAGCCCTTAAAGTTTGTGGAGGGCTGTCCCTTACACCTTGTATAAGGCGACTGGTAATTAGTGACCGATACTTGAACACGTGGTTGTACTCATGATTACAAACAACTTTCCTGAATAAAGTTTCTTTCCTTTTTTATTATACTAATTTTTTTTTTGTAATGGAAAATTTTTGTTGTCTTAAGTTTGCGCCTCTTCCGGCAATTAAAAAGATTTTCTTTCTTTCTTTCTTTTCATTGGTTATATCACAATAACAAAACAGCTGTTTGAAATCCGCTCGCGCTCGCCTGCGCCTGATCAACTGTTAGGCGCCTTTTCTTATTGTGATAAAACGAATGAGTAAAAAAACACAGTTTCTCTGGGAAAGTGGTTTGTACAATGCTTTCCAAATGAGAATAGGATCGCCCGCCATGTTGTGAGTTCACGATTAAATGTCAAATCGAGGAAAGAAATTTTTAAACATTAATTAATTAACGAAAAATTTAACTTATTTATGAACTGTGAACAAAAAAAGTTTAATCAGAATCCATTTCTTCAATTTTACTAAACTCTAAGTTCTTCAATTTTGCCAAAATTTCTTCGATTTCTCGACGAGACGTCAAATCGAATCGGTCCTATTCTCATTTGGAATGCGTAGTAATCATGAATACAATGACGTGTTTAAATATCGGTAACTAATTACCAGTCACCAATACTCCTCTTTTCAGACCTTACCAGATTATGCAATTGCCTTGCCGTCTTTCAACTACCCACACACATTTAAACATAAAACCTCTTTTCCCAATTTCCAGGTATACAAAACAGCAGTAGAAACAGCAATCCTGCTCCTCAGAATCGACGACATCGTCTCCGGCTCCAAGAAGAGGGAAGGCAACGAGCCGGCCACGCCCTCACAGATGATGGGAGGCATGGAGTAACGCTACACTAGATATTACATTCTAATTTGTATGTTTGAGGACTAAATCTGTAGCACACTGGAGTATGAAATAGACGGGGGTAGCTTTTATTTTGATGGTGTCATTAGTAGCTTTGGTTTATACAGTTTAACTGTTTAATTCATTAAACCCCAAGTGAACGGCGGCGTTCGCGCACCTATTGTCTTTCTATTGTGTCTGTAATTTCCACGATTGAAAGGTTAAAGACTTAACCCCTAACCGTCGTGTGTTTGCGACTGGATCCTCGATATCGTTTAGTTCTATTCATTAAACCCCAAGCGAATGCCGGCGTTCGCGCTGCTATTGTCTTACTATTGTGTCTCAAATTGACGGTATCTGAAAGACGATGTCTGGTCGACATTGGAGTCAGAAGAGCTGACAAGATGGAGTATTTGGTAGTTTATATGCGATCCTAGCCAAGTTACAACCGTTTCGCTTGCGTCGAACGCTTCGAGTTGGCCGCGTCGCCGAATCTTTTGTTCTGACCACGTGACTGAGCGTTGAGATGACGTCATTCCCGTACATTTGAAGCTTTCTACTAGCGTTAACTATTGCAGATTAGCAACTTGGCTAGGGGTACTGGTGGGATAAACGCGAGTGTTCATCGGACATATTCGATTCGGGAAGTTTAATTCATTAAACCCCAAGCGAACGTCAGCGTTCACTCTTTCAATTGTCTTTCTATGTCTCTAATGACTGGTATTCGATAGGTTTAAGGTTTCTATTGTGCCTGTAATTTCCACGATTGAAAGGTTAAAGACTTAACCCCTAACCGTCGTGGGTTTGCGACTGGTTACTCCAATGCCCATTAGTGTCAGAAGAGCTGACGAGATGGAATATTTCGTTTATGTGCGACCCTGGCGGGATAAACGCGAGTGTTCGTGGGATATATTCGACTTAGGCAGTTAAATTAATTATACCCCAAGCGTTAGCTCTCTCATTGTCTTTCTATTGTGTCTCTAATTACGTTATTCAAAAGGTTGAAAATGTCTTATACCTCCAGACATGATTCCTTGCATGATTGGACCGGTTTTGTGTGGGGATTTTGTGAGACCAATCTCTATAGGCTGCAGTACATGAAGTAGCAGATTATCTAAGCCTATCTGAGACTGAAGATAAATTGTATAAGGTCAGTGCATTACGATAATTAGGATAAAAGGAAGCTTGTCTATTTTATACTTTGGCGGAATTTTTCCAAAGATTGACTCGGTTTCGTGAAAGCTTCGATAGTTGTCTGTTTTCAATTTTCACTTTCAATTCTTATTATTATGTTGAAAGATACGGCTTCGAGAGTGGCCATTTTATCTTTATACACCAGAACTATAATTCATAGAATGGGTAGAATGACAGCACGACGAAAATATGCATCTTAAAGATGAGAGAAAATTATAGGCTACATTTTATGAATCCGACAGCTGTCACCTGCTCCTTTCTCCCCTGATATAGAGTTGGATGTTAGCGTGGCAACAATTTGACTAAGGTCAATACATTGGTATGTCCCTTTCTGCGGATACGACTTCCTTGACGTAGTAATTGCTCTGATTACATTAAAAATGTTGGTTTGAACGCCATCTATCAAGAAACGGCCACTCTCGAGCCTTTAGCTTTCACTTTAAACATAGGTGTTGTTAGAATCAAGATGTTGCTTATTTAGGTTGTAACGGTGCACGTATAGAACGCTAGCCCACCCAAGAGCACCTTAGCACACCCTAGTTGACTCGAATCCATCCAAAAATATTACTTATTATCTATTTTCTAAGAAAAGGCAGGCCTAAAGGAGTATTTTCAAAAGTATTCTCTACAGATTTTGTCCTCGAACATATAGGAACCGTATTACAAATAAACTAGCTTATAGTTGTCGTGAAATTAAGTTAAAATACCAGTTTCACGATATGGTATAGATAGCTTACGCATAATCTATTGCTAACGATGCCTTATTTAAAGCGTTCCATCACTTTAATAAAATAATTTTTAATGTAACAACTACTCTACGTATTTCTTATTATTTATCATATGTTTCGTCTGTACACAAGAGTGCATTTAAGTTCATTAATTGCTATTTTAAAACTGAACAATTAATAGTATTAAAATTTTATATATCTAATGTTTTGTTTTAATTTGTCTTCTTCTATAACTACATACATTATGTATGATACATACATACATATATTTATCAATTTTTAATTATTTGCCAGAAATGGCGACTTTGAAGTTGAATTCAGGAATGTTAGTAATGATTTTGAAATAATAAGTGATATTGACAACTTTTTGGGTTAAAAATATCCTTACACTTATGAAATAAGAAATAATATTTCAACTTCTATATTTTATTAAAACCTTGTGTAATTTATTACAAAAGTGTTTCAATTACTGTGAAAAGTGAAGACTTCGCTTCAAGTCCTGGTATTTTCTTTTTTCTTAGCTTCTCAGAAATATTTTAATTAAAATTACCACCTTATATTATATATTATTAGCAGAGGCCTTGGGTCACGAAATGTGATCGTTAACCATACTAATATTATAAAGCTGAAAAGCTGTTTGAACGCGCTAATCTCAGGAACTACTGCACCCCTAGCCAAGTTGATAATCTGCAATCGTTAACGCTAGTCGAAAAGTAATCAAGTGCATGGAAATGACATCATCTCAACATTAATTCACGTGGTTGGAACAAACGAATAGAAAATTCGTAGCCAAGTTCACATCGTTCAAAATGATAGAATGAATTTCTACAACGTTTAACGCTACATCCTTTGATAAACAAACGCTACATTGTAGAACGAGCGGCCGACTCGGGCGCGTCAACATGGCTACCCACTTATCGTTTTCTACAATTGCTGACACCGAAGCGTTACCGATTGGAGAACGGAATTCGACACGATACGGTTGTAACTTGGCTAGGGGGGCTGGTTCGAAACGATTCTTTTAGCGTTTATAGTTTGACCACTATTTCACCTGCCCCCTAGCTAAGTTACGACCATTTCGTTTTGATTATATCTTGTGTTCAACGCCTCGAGTAGGTCTGATCATCTCATACAACATCTCGACGCTCAGTCACGTGGCCAGAACAAATAATCGGAGGCGTGGCCTACTCGAGGCGTTCGACGCAAGAGAATCGAAACGAAACGGTCGTAACTTGGCTAACTTTAAGGGCATGCTCAGTAGACGAAACTGAACAACCTTCCACAAAAATTTTTTCAGGAAACAAAAAATAAATTCGGCCTCCAAATAAATTGTCTGTCCAATCAAGTTTATAATTTTCTATGGTGAGGCGGATTTTTTTTTTTCGTTTACTGAAAAAAAAATTGTGGAAGGTTGTTCTGTTTCGTCCACTGAGCAAGCCCTTAAAGTTTGTGGAGGGCTGTCCCTTACACCTTGTATATAACATCACGCTACGACCAACGGGAGCAGAGAAGTAACCAAACACAGGTGAACCTGCGGGGGACAGCCAGTCATAACAAACGTAACATCACGACTACTTCTTAAAAGGTTAGGCAGAGCTGTACCTACAAAACATTCACATTTTGGCTGTTACGCTAGATATGTCGTGGCCAGATCTTAGAACTGATCACTTCATGATATGGCCCACTAAAACTGGCCAGATCGTGTAAACGTTAACATTTGATGTTATGTCAACACTCTTTGGCCATATCATCGATGTAAGATTTCTATAATAATAAAAGGTCTAAAGAAAATGGGCCAAACGAGGATTGAAATATCATCAGACACAAAACATGACATGAGCAGTAAGCTCGTTCTGGATTGTATTATTGACTAGCTTTTTTATTATTGATTAGCTTTTGCCCGCGCGGCTTCGCACCCGCTCTTCCCTGCTCCACCTTACTGTACCCTACTCTACCCTTTTCTACCATATTTAATTTTTTTTTCCATAAGAACATTCTCCTTACAATAACAAACACAACAAAAAAAGAATTAGCGAAATCGGTCCAGCCATTCACGCGTGATGGTGTGACAAGGAAATAGGGATTCATTTTTATATATATAGATTAATATTTGTCGTAAGTTTAGTTAATTGGTCGCTTACTTAAATTCATACCGCTTAAGTTATTAAAACAGTATCTCATCATCAGTCGCAAAGTTTTTTTTTATTCGCTCGTTTTATAATTGCCCTTATAATAATAATAAATAAAGGGTTCGCGCTTGACCGCTATCTCACGAGTGGATTAATCCGGAATAGGATTAAAGAACTATGAACAATGAAAATACAGATTACAACATTAAAATATAAGTATTATGTGTATGTATTATACTTCCGTGATGAATGATTTTCAGCAAACATTAGATAATCTCGCGCCGATCGCAGATGGGGCTCGGCAGAGAGCGAGGCGGACAGGCGACACGCATCCTCGTGCACATTGTTGCTGACATTTCAAATGTATCTACAGTTATTTGTTTGTTTCCATTGATGGCTTTGGTGAACTGAAAGGTTTAATTGTCGTCGGATTTTTTGTAGTAAGTTACTCGTTCGAGTAGTTGAGATAAGCATCGGTTGTGTGCCGCCTCATTGGGTAGCAAAGAAAGACTATGTATGAGATTGATTCCCATGGTTTTTCACGTTATTATGAAACCGCTAATGCCTCTACTACTCTCGTGGATAATGGATCCACGAGAGTAGTAGAGGCTCAGCAGGACCGATGCCCGCTAGGACCGCGGGGATCTTCTGAAAAGGGTAGTCCTAGGACGCAAAGGCAACTGAAAGATACATGTGTTGGTTTAGGCACTCTCGCTCCATCCAGAGCGGGAGAAGTCATTGGATGATTACCCACCAAAAATATGAAACCGCAAAAGTTTAAATGTTTTTTCCCATTTTGCAGATCACCAATTTACTTTTAATCAACATTATTTGAAATGATTATTGCTACGTCATTTAATAACCAATAAATTTTGGTCCTGTTTTCAGAAAAAGATTTTATTTTTAGTGTTGTTTGTTGTTTGATATAAAATATTGCACAAAAATAAATGCTGAAAAATTACCAAGAATAAGTAAGAGCTGAGCTTACAGAGTTCAACTTTTGATCTGCAAGTCACACTAGATATTCAAAATGCTTTGCCATAAACAATTGCAAGTAATTTTTCAGTCAATAAAAGTCTGACACATCCGGTCACTCCACCCACAGTGGAGAGTCAACAGGGTATCTGATGATAATCCACAAAAAAATTAAAAACCTGACCACCTCCTTAGATTAAATCAAAACAGCGGAAGATTGCTGACTCGCCTCTAGCGCGTTGACCGCTGAACCTCCGTGGCTTAATTTCACTCAGTCACATAAGCAGGCGTGTTACGCAAAAATATTATTTTTTGGTTGTTTTAATTGGTTTAAAGGTTATTAAAATGCCTTTTTTTATGTTGGGAAAAAATCATCCAATGACGTCCTCCGCTCTTGGGCGGAGCGGGAGATAGTGTCAGACTCTTACTGACTAAAAGACCCACCCCGTTCCTTCTAGCCTTCATACCGGGGCTCGAGCGCCCTTTCGGATAACCCTGGCCCTAGTAGGCTTCGACCCGGCTGGGTCCCTGCTGTTGCTGACAACTCCTTGAGGCACGCGGGAACAGTGCGTGCCGTCGACGACTTGGGCTTGGTCCGGATAGTTACCGGACGACCGGACAGCGACCTGCCCATTGCTCACTGTCCGCAAGCCCGCGGTTATTAAAATGCCTTCGTGTGCTTTTATGCGTTGTACAAATAATACAAAAACAAATCACATGGAATCACATAGATACCTATCTAATTGTGCATGTGGTTGTGAACAGAGTCCAGGTTTTCTGATTGCAATATTTAAGTTTGAGACATCGTGGTGAAAGCATTAGTCAGCTAGACTCTTCGGTACTGCGAACTACAGTGGCCAATTTGGAAATCTTTAAACCAACTGCGAATCCAAATTGGCCGCTATAAAAACAATTTGGCCAAATGGGTCTTCTTCGACCCATCTCTAACGCAGTGCCAGTGTGGAGCCGCTGCACAAAACATGCGTCACCTGCTATACTGCCCATCCTGCATAACCATCTGCACTTTTCAAGATCTATACGAGGCCAACGATAGCTGTACAGGTTGCCAAATATTGGTCAGAAAAAATCTAGTTTGAGAACATTGACACGAAAAGAAGAAGATTGTAATATTAGCGTGTATGACTGGCCTGTTGGTTTAGCAGTTAGTGGCCCTGATTACTATGCTGGAGGTCGTGGGTTCGATTCCCACCCAGGGCAAATGTTTGTGTGTTGAGTACGATCATTTGTTCGGTGTCTGGGTGTAATTTTTCTATAATATGTATGAATTTAGAAATATATAAGTATGTTTATCAATTATCTATTACTCTTAACACAAGCTCTGCTTAGCTTGGGACTAGACGGCGTTGTGTGATAGTTGTGGAATATTTATAAAAAAAAAAATATATCTTTCGTTGTAATATTATCAATGGCCACCTCTCTACAAACTAACAAGCCGTAGGTATTATTCATACCCAGATTTTCCCATGAACTGTATCACATAGATTTTCGATATTGACAATGGAAACGGTGTTCGATTGTGCTGACAAACAATATGGTCGCGTGCCGTGACCGCTGGCAGTTCGGGCCCTGTCGCCATTACACTGCCGAACTTCGACGAGGCTGGTGTGTGACTGGATTATGATAAGGTAAGAATCATCTTGGAATTATGATTTATATTTAACATAATTGAGCAAGCGCTGCTTAGTTTGGTCACCATGGCCCGGCAGGGAAATTGGTTTTTGTAATTTATTGTTTGTCTAGCATAAGCATAGAATAATCAGCCTCATAATGTTCCCACTGCTGGGACTCATCAGGTCTCCACTCTAGGAGAGGGAATGGGCCGTAACCCACCAGGCGGGCTCAGTGTGGGTTGGTGGATGTCACATGTCTTCGAATTTTTGTTTGTCTATTCTGGCAGAATAAAAATGTTTTATTTTTTTCTTTGTAATTCAAAATATAACTAACGATGAAAATACCCACAGAGAGGGACATGAGAACACATAAGAGGGTTGTAGGTAGGTATTGCTAATTTTATTGAATTATGATTAAATTCCGTAAAGATAATAGGTACCTACGTAGGTATTACGGCCGCAAAATTTAATCATCCCTAATACAATTGGCAAAACGCAAAAAACTTAGATTTCACGGGCTACCCCTGGCGCTTTGTGGTTAAGAAAGAAGACACTGTTATGGTTAAGAAAATAATGTTTAAATAAAATAATTATATTCTTATATTATTATCTAGTATCCTTTTTTCGGGTTCGAAATGGTATGGAGATAAACAGTGTCCTCTTTTTTAATCTCTTGGGTGCGCGGTCTTATATAGAAGACAAACGATTTCGTGCTCTCCACGCCACGTCTTTATTAGAAGACAATATCTAATTAAACATGTATGAATAAAGAAGGGCTTTGTTTTGTTTTGTGCGCACTTTTACTATTGTCTAAAACCTAAACCATAGAACTCAGCACAGGTTTGTGCTGAGTTCACCGTGTTCTACCGTGTGCCTTACGGTGTCCTTCAGGCGGTCCACATAGTGGTGGCACCCGGGCGTCACTTCCGCTGAAATCCGGTGAAAGGAACTTTCCGAACTGATCAAGTTTGGTGAGAACCTGCGTCATGCGGAAGGTGAGGACGCCGTGAGGTTTTTCCAGCCACTCTTCAGAGAGGGGACTTACCGCCATAGTTGTGGCGTGCCCATGGTGTGCCCATGGTGAGAGTTGGTAGTTATTAGTTGTATTCACTGCCAGAATACTTTTTTGAGGTAGTTTTTAAGATGCTTGATTTTTGAGGTGGGCCATCATTAAATACCTTCTCTCTCATTGGATGGAGCTAAAGGGACTGTCAGGTTTTTCTGGCTAAAACTCACTCTGTTCCTTCAGTTGGCCGGTTCGTTTCAGAGTTACAGTAACTCTTTCGAACCATTCCGTAGTGAGTAGTGCACCCTTAAAATCTCGCACTGATTTTCCAAAGTGTTAGTTTTCCTAGAGTTCAGCAAGAAGCAAGAAGTGTCTTTTTGTTTTTGTTATGTCTTCTTTATCAGCATCAATCAGCTACTCGGTTGCGATCAATGTCCTATTGTTTCTCATAAGTGACCTAGGTTTTGTTCCTTTGTTTAGGCAGATGGATTGAGTCGTTTTATTAATTAGAACACAACTTAGAACATTATCATGTTGGCCTGAACAATTCTATTGGCTTCTAGTATACATACTTTTTTATTTTGTAAATGCGAATGTACCTAAAGCCACGGACGCGTAGCTTCGTAGACGCGTATTCATTTATTATACGCTTGATGTAGTTTCATAGTTTTTAGGGTTTCGTACCTCAAAAGGAAAAAAACGAAACACTTATAGGATCACTTTGTTGTCCGTCCGTCTGTCTGTCTGTCTGTCTGTCAAGACCCTTTATCTCGAGAACGCGTGGACGTATCGAGTTGATATTAAAACCATATGCTCAGGTCTGCGGTCCCTTTAAGCTGTGAAAAAATCAAACTTCCAAGTTAACGAATAAAAAAGATACGGTCGTTTATGTCGCAAAAAAACGTATATTTTGATACTCTCAAAGATCGAAATTCATAGGGTACTTCCCGTTGACCCAGAATCCTGAAATTTGGCACAAAGCAAGGTCTTATAGCATAGGTATAGGGAAAAATCTGAAAACAGTAAATTTGTTGTTAACTGGGACATAAAAAAAAAAATTGCAATTCATAAAAATCTTCAAGACTCCATTCGGGAATTGTAGTTTGCACGGAACCCTCAGTGCGTGAGTCCGACTCGCACTTGCCGCACTTTTTTTTTATGTATGCTTCACGCAGGCGTACACCAAGTGTATAATAATGAATACGCGTCTGTGGATAGTAGGCCTAACTTTGTTAATTTATTTCGAAAGGAAGTACACCTTAGCGGCTAAACTGATCTAAACGAAATTCAACGTGGACATGACCTTGGACCTAGCTGACTAACGTTTCGGACACAATATGTTCGTAAACAGTATCCAAAATGGTACATTTAAAACATTTTTTATTTAACTGTACTAAACAATTTCAATAAATTTGGTGGTATCCGAATAAATATTGTGTCAGAATCGTCAGCAACTCTGGTAAAAGACTTAGATACCTACTCTTTATCATCACACTTAGATGGAATCAACGCTTTTGAGCTTCTGAGAGCAGAGTTTTCTATCGAACTTGATCGATTTTATTGTTCAATCGATCAATACGAAACCAGTCAAGATTTCACCACCTATGTATTTCCCATCTGATTTGAATACCTACCATGACACAGAGGGCTAACGTACCCTTATCTAGGTCAGTGCCTTCAATAGCCAGGATAACGGCATCGATACAATCGTAAGCTTTGTGGAGCGTGACATGGCAATCGGTCTGTCACCAAATTGTCATGTCGTGGGATCCCTGTGCGCAATTGTTGGGCGCGATGGCTATTGTGACGATTTTCTTTAGTTATTTTCGGGGTTCGTCGACATTGTGATGCGATTCTTTATGCAGATTAGCAACTGAAATACGTACCTTTTGTAAATCTAAATTAATATTATAAAGTTTGTTTTTTTTTTGTTTGTAGGAGGTAATCTCTGGAAGTACCTACTGGTCCAATTGCTAAAATTTTTTCACCGATAGAAAGCTGCTTTATTCCTGAGTAACATATTCTATGTACGCGGGCGAAGCCGTGGGCAAAAGCTAGTCGTTAATAAGTAGGTGCCTATTTAAGTGAATCTATCTAGAAATCCATTCGATTGAACAGTGTGTTCGTTTCTTCACTAAATATGTAATTAGGTGGGTAGTTTTTTTTTTTGTTAGGCTCGCGTTTTACCACCATCTCACCTGATGGTAAGCTAAGATGTGATCGACGATCGAGCACGCATGCCCAGAAGTAACCTATTCATTCTTGACTTAAAGATCCCTAGGTTGTAGTTATCAGGAAACACAGACTCCGGCAGGTAATTTCACTCCTTAGCTGAACGTACAATAAATGTGTTCCCAAAACGCTTTGCACGTATGGATGGGATGTTTACCATGTATCAGTGGCGCAACGCCGTACGTCTTGTGGTCCGATGATGGAACGGTCTTGGCGGGATCAGATTGTGCAACTCTAGTGCACACTCCCTGAAATATAAACGTTAGAAAACCGATAACCCAGCAACTCGGCGCCAATGTCCAAGGCTTTCGAGCTTCGACTCTACAAGTGTATCATTACCGATGATTCTCTTGGCTCGCCCCTCAATCGACTCTAGGACATCAATACTTAGGCTATTGTGTAAGTGTATTGAAAAACGTCGTTTCATACACGCGGTTTAACTGAAGCACTCTGCTCCATAACACCCTCGCCAGCGGCTCAGAGGAATTCCGCTTCGGTCGCAATGACAAACTTTCTCCACTTGTATCAAAATGTACTATTGAAACAGCCGGTGACAGTTTGTTAATAATGTGCGATTTCCTTAACACAAAATGAAATTAGTTCTTCATTGATACAATGTAACATGAATAGTTACATTTAGCCCATAAGCGTAGATGTGCAATATTGTCATTACCCTCCCAGCATTCGGGCTTAAATCGGCATTATGTAGCAATAATAGTGTTTCAACTATTTCTGTGTCCTTGGTTTGAAATGATAGTCATCATTATTTGCGCATCACGCCATTGACATAGCATCTATTTATTCATGTGTTCATTTCCAATTTATCTGGCAAGAATGATGGTTTGTAATTTTTCGTATCACCTGCTCACACATGTGAAACGTCAATTCTATGGCTTTTTTCTTCTTTTTCGGTGGGTAAAAATCATCCAATTGACATCCCCCGCCCTTGGGCGGAACGGGAGATAGTGTCAGACTCTTACTGACCAAAAAATCCACCCAGTTCCTTCGTGCCTTCATACCGGGGCTGAGCTACCTTTCGAAACTAATCCTGGCCCCAGTGGGCAATGCTATAGCTTTGATTTGAGTTTTTTTTTATTTTTTCACAGTAGATGTGAAAATTAGAGAACTCTTCTCGGGGACAAAGTTATTTTCGTCTTGCGTTCGCTTGGTTCCTTCGCTACACTCAGGATTCTTAACTTGAGTTGTACTCGGTTATGAGATGGCGATTATTGGCGATATTTTGGTGGGAAATCATTAAATATCTTCTCCCGCTCGGGTTGAACTGGCCTATCAGGCTTATTGACTAAAACCCACCTATGTTCCTTCCTTCAGTTGTTTTGTTATGTTCCAGGGCCATAGTAACTCTTTCCTTTCCTTAATTCCCAATTTCCCTGGTACCATCATAATAAGGTTTTTATCTCAACTTATGCTGATTCATGATCATGGTCTCGTACAGGTCGATTTTTTTTTTAATTGATGTAAACTAGTGCTTGATGGCGATCCCACCTGATGGTAAGCAGTGATGCAATATCTGATGGTGAGGCGCAAAAGTTTATTAAGAGCCTATTCACTCTAGCCTGAAGACACCCAAATTATAATCGGACGGATCGGAAGTCGATTTTATGTTGTAATTTAATTTTATTTGGTTTATGTTTATAATTAGTTAGTAATTTCGACTGTCCCTAGGTAAACTATCGGATTGAAAAAGCTAACTCTACAGGAGAGCGATTTGAGTATCTTTGTCATTAATGAATGTATTTGTAAATAAATTTGGTTTTATTGTGTATATTATTCGAATAAAAACAACAATAAGCACTAATAATTATCGTTTTTTTTATTATACACTGAAAGATACCTATAAGCTAAGCTCAAAACCGAAATAAAAAAATGCAAATTTTCAGATTCGATAGTTTACCTAGGGACAGTCCATTTATTTTATTTTATGGTTTGTTCTGTGTGAGTCAAAAATTAACTACTTTATCCTTCTTTTTTTCAACACTCTTATTATCAATTTCAGCTGAAGTAGTTACTCTGGTTCACATTTGGAGATAACAGTCCCTTAAACCGCCACATCGGTCCTGAACTTTTCAAAACCCGTGGATTCCGTCTTGATTACCTGAAATTAAATAAAACTTTGAATTCTTTGCAATAGAGTTTTTTCTGATGAAGAATGTGCGATTGTCAATATTATTGTGAATATTGTCTTTCATTTAACTAATATTGCCGGCACGGTTGTCGTAGTGGTTGAGCGATTGGCTGTTATGCTGCGTGTCGCGGGTTCGATTGCCTCAGGAATCGGGAAATTCAAAGTCGCTGAGTCAGTTATTTATTTCTTCTTATGTGTATTGCAAAACGTTGTTTGATATACGTGTAGTAGTCAACTCCATAACACCCTCACCAGCGAATCAGGCGAATTCCGCCTCGGTCGCAAGGACAAACTTTCTTCACTTATCAAAATATTCTATTTAGGTCACCTTTTATTGAAGGAAAGCTAATATTATTTTTCGAACTTAATTTTTCCATTCAGAATTTTAACCATAAGAAATGGATCATACTCAGTACAAAAATGCCTTCAAGTCGTAACTGGAGTTATGACTTGAATTACAAACCATTCAACAATTTTTAAAAATCATTCCAATGGTGGTGGTGGCCGAGTGATAACGGCCCAGACTTACGAGTTTGTAGGTCGTGGGTTTAAACCCAGCCAGGCGCATTACTTTGTACAGGTATATTTCATCACCACTGCTCTCAAAACGGTGAAGGAAAACATCGTGAGGAAACCGGCATGTCCAAGAACCAAAAATTCCAAGACGTGTAACGACCACCAACACGCACTGGTCCCGTAGTGGATTACGGCCAATTTCCTCTTCTAAAGAGGAGGCCTGAGTCCCAGCAGAGGGAATATTAAAAAGGCTGATGGTGATGATGACGCCTATTATAATCATTCCAATGGAAAACTCAGTGAAATTCCAAAACACGAGGTCGTCCAGCTCGAATGTTTGGCGCTACAACAGATAGCGTCACGCTCGGCCGCGCCGCTTCCGACTGATTTCATCACACTTCCGAGTGCCCGCGGTCACTGCACCAGCTCTATTTACTTTATATTATATTTATATGTGGTGTATTAAGTACTGTAGGCATAGTTATACAGGTATGGGCCTTGAGTTCTACGCCTAGAGTTTCACCTTGCATGATCAAGGCTTTCATATAGAAAATTGTTAGTTACATTGTGTCCTATTGCAGGGCAAAGGCCTCCCTTTCCTTCCAATTCCCTTCGTCTTGAGTGATCTCTTGCCAAGTTTGCCCAGAACATGATCAGATTGACCACAAGATTGACACCACCACTACTGCTCTCAAAATGTTGTAGGAAAACATCATGAGGAAAGCGGCATGCCCTAGAATTTAAATTCGACCATATTATGTACCAATGGTACCATCCACCAACCCACACTGGGCCTGCGTGGTAGAGTACCGTCCATTCTCTCTCCTAGAGAGGAGACCTGAGTCCCAGCAGTAGGTGCATTATAAGGCTTACATTACAACATACATATCTAATTGGAACTAGCCGTGCCCGCGACTCCGTTCGCGTGGACTACAAGATTTTGAATTTATTTTTTCTTAAATAAAATTAACCTATGTTACTCCTTATTACATCAGCTACCTGCCAAAAAAAGTCCTGTCAAAATAGGTCCAGCCATTTCAGAGATTAGCCCGGACAAACAGACAGACAGACAGACAAAAATTAAAAAAAAAATGTTATTTTGGTACCGTATAGATATATATTCATATGCATGTAGTAAAAAGCAGTTTTTTAAATATTACAAACAGACATTACAATTTTATTTATATGTATAGATGTATAGATGATTTGCTTAGAAAAAATCCAACTAACAGGCTTTTGGGCAGTAAAGCTTTATCTCAAAGTTTAACTTCAAAAATTAGTGACTCAAGATCCGTACTGAAGATATTTTTTAACATGTTTCAGTAAACAAGTCCAGCGCCAACGATGAAGCACTCGAAGGCGATCCTGCTGTGGTGCGGGATCCTGATCCGCGTCGTGTTCCCAATGGAGGTGCAGCATGAGCTGGAGAAGCATACCGAAGTAAGTTATTCAGACAAAAGTACTATACCTATATGGGAAGTGTTTATTTATTTTGGATCTCCCACAAAGGACACACAGATACAATAGAAATCCTTTAACTCCTTCAGTTAAAGGAGACCACACAGCCCCGCGTTCAAATTATAGAGTTAACTCTAATGACGTCATAAGGTAATTACTCTACCCTGGCATTTTTGAACGCGAACGTCAGTTCAACTGTCAATGTCAAGCATTGGCCGCTTACTCCAAGCTACCCTGCTCAGAGTTAGAGTTAGTTGAGTTAACTCTAGGGTAGCTACTCGAATTATAAAAGAACGACTCTGGGTTGCAACTCTATTCGACTCTGGTTATTTTTGAATGCAGGGCAGCATGTACATATAACAAGGTGAAAAATAGAAAAATAAAAAAAATAAAAATTCACAACTAAAATTCAAGCAAATAAGACATAAAACACAGTTTCTAATAAATTATGTCAAATTAAAGCTAAAAATTAGGGTCAACATAAATAAAGGTCAAAGGAGATACATTGGTCACAATTAAATTTGAATTAAAACTATGATTTAAAAAATTTAAGTGACAATAATAAATAGGTCATGGGTTAATTTGAATTAATATTACGAATTAAACAATTAATGATACTAATAACACAATCATTAAAATAATAACTTATGAAATAATGCATAGATGTATAAACAGTATACACCTCCTTCTGCGAAGCAGTAATGTGAGCGAAGGAGGCAGTCGAAACCGTGAGTTGGAGACAGCCTCACGTCCCGACTCATGTCGGAGACGCCTCCGACTTCTTGAGTCGCAGGATGTTTTCCGGCCACCGTAGGTGTGTTCTTGCTGGCCTTCCGGTAAAGATCAAGCACCATCGGTACATGGTAGACATCCCACCCATACGCACAAAGCGTTTTAGGAACACATTTATTACGCGTACAGCCAAGGTATGGATTTCCCTGCCGGAGTCTGTGTTTCCTGATAGCTACAACTTAGAGGTCTTTAAGTCAAGAGTGAATAGATTACTTCTAGGCAAGCGTGCTCCATCGTCGACCACATCATCGTTTACCATCAGGTGAGTTGATGGTCAAACGCAAGCCTATCAATAATAATAAAAAAAAGCCCGTTGTGTTCCACGCGAGCCTCAAAGAGATGTCAGCATAATTTAATAGGCCAGTTAGGGACGACGCTTGCCAGGGCTGCGGATTGTTTGAAGGACTTAGCGTAGCGCAGGCAGCGGTTAGGAAGTACGAAATTCGCCGGGTCAACTAGTCTGTTATAATTTTGAAATACTTACCTAGTGTACCTCACAACTAAGACGAATCAAACGGCACCTCTCAAGCTAAAATCCAACGACACGCTAGGCCCTAATGCGTGCCAAAGAAATACGGTGTGTATTCTGACGCAGTCGGATAAAAAAAAACAAAACAAATCCACAAACAACTTTTCCCAAGAAATGACCTAATAACTCTTGTACAGAGAATATAAAGTATTAATTGACACGAAAGTAAAGCTGTTGGCGCATAGATTAGCGATAAATAAACTGTTTGTCCTAACATAGCGGTTCACACCTGGCCGCTGCTTGCTTCTATCAGTCGCGACCGCATAACCTAGCCCGGGCTGCAATAATAAACAAGATGTTCTCAAGAGTTATTCTGAAACTTACGATCGAACTCAGAACAGCGGTTTATGTGCAATTAATACAGTTTTAGAGAGCAGTGGTGGCCGAGTGGTAACGGCCCCGACTTACGAGTTATAGGTGGCGGGTTCAAACCCAGCCAGGTGATTGCGCCTAGCTGGGTTTGAACCCGACACACAAAGTATTGACTTTGTGTAATTTATTTCATCACCGCTGCTCTTAAAACAGTTAAGGAAAACATCGTGAGGAAACCGGCATGTCCTAGAACCAAAAATTCGAAGACATCCACCAACCCACATTGAGCCCGCGTGGTGGATTACGGCCCATTTCTTCTCCTAGAGAGAAGGCCTGAGTCCCAGCAGTGGGAACATTGAAAGACTGATTATGCTAATACAGTTTTAAAAGTATAAAGATCCTGCCGCTGAATCGACTTGGTAAACAGATCATCAAAATCGTGTCTCGTTAAGTACTAATATCTAGGCCACTTCTAAATTGGCCGAAATGATCAATTGTCCCTCTCGGGAGAGGGGAGGCCATTGCGATCCAGGACCACTGTGACTCTCTCGAACAATTCCGCCGCGACCGACTGGCCCTAGTAGCAACTGAAGGAATCAGGTTACTCTGTGTGTTTCATCCTTGAACAGAAGTCATTGTTATTTCTCAGTGACAACAGTGATTTGTTTTTTTTTTATTGTCACTGATAGGCTTGCGTTTGACCTCTATCTCCACCTGATGTCAGGTCAGGGATGATGTGGTCGGTGATGGAGCTCGTTTGCCTAGAAGTATGGCAGGGAAATCCGCTCTATGCGCAATGATGTGTTAAATCGCTTTCTCGAAGACAATATTATCATTCTTTTGAACTTCTCTTCGATTTGTAAACTTTAATCACACAGAGAGTTGGCATAATATGTCTCAGGATTTTTTTAATCGCTCTTTTCTTGTTTATTATGCTTATCCTATAGTGCGGATACTTACATAAGTACCTACATCGGTAGGTTTAAAGCGATTCTTCTTCAATTAACAAGAACACTTACTACGTTTACAGGTACAGAATAGCACTCCATTCTAGACGTAGTAACTCGTGACTCAGTGTGTACGTGTACCTAGGCAGGTCACAGAGCTTCCGCCCACAGGATTCTTCAACCCACCTGCGTTAATACAGCTGTATTATAAACAACACAAAATTGAAGAAAGTTTGCCTTTACGACGCTGGTTAGACTGCGAAATTCAGAATAATTCTTCGTGTGGCAAACACAGCTGATTCAAAGAATGTCAGTGTTACGTAACTATGTATATCTGAACACGGATCAAAAATAGGTCTTACAACGAAAAATGTGGAATCAAAAAATCTCCCAAAGTAAATAGGTACACATTTTTGCCGCTATGCGTAAAAATTTATTTTCCAGACAATTTCTTGACAGATTCACAGCACGATAGGAATGCAGTATGTTTATAATCGCTCCTATTTTAATAATTCCAGATCAACGTGGAATCAGATTCTGTCAGAGGTCGACGAGGCGTTATCGAAGAAGAGAAATACTACAACATGCAATCCCATCGGCAAGAGACTAACATGAACATGAACCAACCCTGGATACCAGGTCCCTTACCCCCTGAAGACCCTACGACCAAGATATCCATCACTAATGATGTTAAGGAAGTCTTACCTCTGTATCAGACTACAGAGAGAGTGACTGACAAGCCGACTGGTCGAGGAGCAAGAGCTTCTAATGAGAACTGGATCAAACTTCCATTACCTGATCAGAGGAACCAACGGGATCAAAGAGATCAAAGGGATCAAAGAGACCAAAGGGACCAGAGGGATCAAAGAGATAATATCCTGACACCTCCGCAACCTTCAGGAGACCTAATCAATTCCCGCATGCCGAGAGTCAACTTCGTTACTCAAAACAAAGCATTGGAGGCTTCTGAATCTAGAAACGATAAAGAGTCTGTACAAAGAGCGACAAGAACCGACGAATTACGAACAGAATTTGTAAGACCTGATGAAGATAGAGACAGAGCTAAGTACAAGCCAGTTTTCCCACGTCAAGCGGTTTATAATCCACCAATTCCAGAAGAATCGCGGAGATACTTCTACGATGATAGGTACTATCCGGTTCCAGATGATCTATACAGACGCGATCCTTATTACGATATGATTGATAGAAGACGTTACTACCCATACTACGGTCCGAGAGTTGATAGATTTGATGAAACTTATGATAACATGGTACCTAGGAAACCGAAAAGGATAATCTACTACGCTCATCTGCCAGAAGTGGTCCGTACTCCACCTAGTGTAGACTTAAGGTACAGGTACTCTGTAGATCCTTATAGGCGTCCTTATGAAGATGACATGTATGCGAACGCAAGGACTGGAAGGTACGACTATAGATTTAGAAGCAGATATCCTTACGCACCTCTAAGAAAAGATGAAAGGAACTATAGAGATCTAGCAGGAGCAGGGACCGTCGCCAAGGATAAGAAAATAGAAGACAAAGTAACACCAACTCCAATCTTGCCACAGAAAGAAGATAAGTTTAAGACGAACATGAATGCTAACAGAAATCTTATAAACAGCCACCAGTACCATGAAAGCGCTGATACTTACCACGAACCGATTGCACACAAAAGTTATCCAGACATTATAAGACCTGATGACGGATACCTTAGATTTGATGACGCTCTCTTCCATGGACCAGTCGACGAACCGTATCAGAGGAAATATTGATCATATGAATTTGTAAACCGTCGTTTCTGGCTCCATTTTCAAACGAATCGAAATTTGAAAAAATAGCCACAAACGCCGCATCACGTTTAAGCTATAACTTTTCTAGAGCATTTAATATCGATGTAGTATTTATTCTTAGAATCAACCTGTAATATAAAATGGAGATTTTACAACTATTTTGTGTCGCTAATAAACGTAATAACTGATGTCCGTGTTTTAATTACGAGGGTTGTGTTCGCGACAAATTGTACAAGTAATAAATCGAGCATTTAATTTAAAACAAGACCGAGGGTGAAGATGAATTTCATTAAGAATTAATTAATGTCATTCTTAAACCGTTCTTGTTTTTCCACGGCGAATAAAAAACATCTGTCGGGGATGTTGAGCGCGTCGCGTTTTCTTGAGGTAATTAAGTAATAAATTTTGTGGCTGGCAACATCGCGAGGTGGGGGCAATTACAGTAGTTAAGAAAATGGATGTTCTCCACTCGAGAACGCGTACAAAACCGACGTGACTAATTAAAATGAGGGTTTAGGAAAAATCCTACGACGTGACAGCTTGTAATCAAGGGGATAGATTTTTTTTTAAATTTTTTCTTGTTGGCTTGCTGGCCAGAAGTTCGCGGATTAGTGTCGACGATAAATTACGGGTAATTAAATGTCTTGGGGTTTAGCGACGGCTTGAGGTTTTTAAAGGCGCCATTTTGTCTGCATAAATCATTTTTGAAGAGATTTTCCTGTTATGAGCGTTAAAAACATAAACATTTGTAACATAGCTTTTAGTTAGCTTCGATTTCAATTTCGACCTACTATGGTATGTTCCTAATCTATACACCACTAAATTTTAATCGTTTTATCTCGTTTTACTCGCTCAGCTGACGTTTTCTTAAAGAAATTAATTTCGTACATGCGTAAATTAATACGAGTTTTGAAAAAAAGGTACTTTGATTTTTAATTTTATCTTTACAAATCGATAGTGTTTCATGTACCGGATCGACTCTCCACGGGATCAAAACGATTAAAATTTAATGGTGTATATTAAAGGAGAAACTGACTGACTGACATATCAACGCAAAGCCGAAACTGCTGGGACTAGGAGCTTGAAATTTTGCACAAGGCTTCCTTTTATGACGTAGGCGAGCACTGAGGATTTCCCAAAATTTACCCTCTAAAGGGACAAAACGGGGGTTCAAAGTTTGTATGGAGGAACCTACATTAACACGGGCGAAGCCGCGGGCAGAACCTAGTCAACAATAAGACTTTCCATTTAGTAGGAGGACTTGGAACCAAACAATAAGCTATAAACGTCAGCCTAGAGAAATGGGTTATTTAGCTAAATTAGCAGAACGCGCACAGGCGGGTAATTGGAAATTACATCTGAAGCTCTATTATCATCTGTAAGGCCTATGGCGAGACGTACCATTTTTACCCGACTACGGCAAAGCCAAAGGAGGGTTATGATTTTGACCGGCTATGTATGTATGTATGTAAGTATGTACTCTAGTGAACAGATATAAAAGATCTAGCTTTTTCCCAAGGCCTTGCTCGCGTACGTATGTCACTCAGGAATAAAGCAGCTTTCTATCGGTGAAAATAATTTAGCAATCGGACCAGTAGGTACTTGCAATAGCTTCTACAAACAAAAATTACAAACAATAAAGCTTTTGAAGCTTTATAACTTTATAGCTGTTAATAAGAAAAGAAAAAGATGGTCTATGACGTCAAAGTTCGTCACATCCGTACGGCCGCCATAGACAATGGAGTCTTGGCCAGAGAAACAGAGAAGAAGAAGAAGAAGAGGAGCTGAAGAAGAACTTATATTTGTTTGTAATTATTGTTATGTACCTATCGTTTCCTTTTCTACCAATTTTGCTATTTATTTTCACAGTTACGATTCTGTTTGTGTATTTATTTACAAACAGTTCAGGTAACATATTTTTTTTTCATATTGCCTATTGTAGCTACTTTGTGTTCATTTCTGTACAACAGTTCTATATCATCGGCCCGTCTTCCTTCCTACTAGTCACCCAGCTTCGCAAGGGTGGTAGAAATCTACAGAAGATGGCATTATGAGTTTTGTCCTCTATGTAACTTGGCCGGTTCTCCAAGGTGTTGCTTGAGACTGACCATCGATTAAGTATGCATGTTGCTTGCACTACCTAAGTATTATGTGATCAGCTTGTGTGTGGCGTCTCTGAGTGCGGCTATATTTTGCGACTACATTAATTGTTATCTTGGGACTACACCTGTTAAAACAATTGTATGTGTTATTTAGTAGAGGTATTGTACTCGTACATTAAAGCCTTCCTCATGAATTACTCTGCCTATTGGTCAGCCGCCTAAAATCCATATCCACAGAGTACCGCCTAAAAAAATAATTCATTCAATACTTTTTCAGGACAGATGAGGTGGGAACTTTGTTGTCAGTAAGAATTAGTGTTCAGCTAAAATATGAATAGTTATGGTGTCAATGCCATGTGACGCTTATCAAAGTTTCCTACGAAGAACAGGCTAAAGAATAGTGGAAATTTGAAAGTGCTGGTAGCCAGGGTCATCACTTGGACGCACTTTCAGACGATATTTCACGATATCTTCAGAGATTGTTAACCTTGCGGGTGGGAACGAGGCTAGACCGGCCATGCTAAGATTACAATGGTGGAGTTTTAACCCGAGCGTTCGCAGATGTCATTCTCGGGTACGGTGATAAGAATTACAGTTAACACAGCATCAAAAATGGTTATTAAATGATGCTACAATTAGTCATAGTCATAGTCATAGTAGTCATGGTACTTTATTGGTAAGGGATTCTTACAAGTCATAAAATTATAATAATTAGAAATACAAATATTGCCATCGGCATTGTACCTGTAGATTTCATTTAGAGTAAAAAGTTTTGTGACTATTTTGGTGTAGGTAGGTACAATAAAGTTCTATCTGTTGTTCTATCTGCTGTCAATTCACTGTCGATATGTTGGCACAACATCAAAAACACCAAGATTTTATGATGTGTGGTGTACAAAAACTATCCGAGATCGAAGCGCGACGTGTGGTCGCAATCAACCTTTGATGAGTTGAATAATGTATACAGAGTTGCCGCGGTGACCACGCGACGCATTCATGAGGATAATTGTTACTGATTAAGGACAGGTTGAGAAGTAAGGCGTGGTGTTATGCATTAAGTTTGTGAATCTTATTTCGTCAACAGTTTGAGCAAACATTTAGACAAGTTATTTCCTGGGGTTTTTCTGTGATATTATTTCAGTGTACCCACTCAACTTGTATCTACTAATTAAAAAAAAATACTTCCAAACTAACAGCTGCCAGCGGCCAAAATTGACCCATAGGACCAATGCTCGTGGGATAAAAAGTGTCTTATCCTATGTGCTATTCCAGTAAACTGTGTGCCGAGTTTCATCCAAATTCGTTCAGCCACTTGAGTATGAAGAAGTAACAGACATACACAGATATAAGGTATGATAAGCAAAGGTAAGATGAGGAGAATTAAATATTTTATTTTTTTACATTTATACTAATTTTCAAAATTAACAAATTAGTGTGTAGATAATAATTAAAAGATAGTTTATCCACAATTCTCAGAACTCACAGCCACACTACATCAAAGGGTTGTGACAGATGGCACGTAGCACAAACAGTAGTGATGTCCTCAGGCGATATTCATTATCTTCAAAATTGTCTAACATCCCGGGAATGCGGGAAGACGGTGCGGGGGAACGTTGCGGGTTGCATGGCTAATTGGATGCTTGTTACGTAAACGGATAAAGGGTTATATTATAATTTGATTTTGTATCGAAAAATGTATTTGATATTGTTAATTTGTGCTGGAATAGTCACCCCAGCTTTGTGGTTCGTTCGTACCGTAGACCCAGAGGCTAAACAGTATAACCAAGTATAAAATAATAATAATATTTATTTCGGACCACAATGATTGCATAAACGTGTTAGTAAAAACTTAAAAAAATCATGTTAGTGTCCTTAGAGGAAAATGAAATTTATTTGCCAACTAGGTTTCAAAAATTTTGATATTTTGCGGTGTTTTCTAGCCGACTGTCCTAAGAAGAAATACCGAAACAAAAACAAAGATCAGTCTCTTTTAAAGTCCATATTATAGAAAACATGTAGGTAATAGTCAAAATGCAGTATTTTTTTAAATTATTAATTTGTTTTAAAAAGATACGGTGTTATTTTCTGGGGGAACTCTACAAACAGAGAAACTGCTTTTAAAGCGCAAAAGCGGTCCATCAGAGCCATGTTCAAACTGCAAGTAACGGACAGCTGTGAACCATTTTTCAAAAAATATAAAATTCTGACACTACCGTCTCTGTATATTTATGAAACTGCCTTATTTGTCAAATTAAACGGACACCTGTTTCCTAATTTATCCGATACTGTAAAACGTAACAGGCGGAACGATATGTTACGCGGGCGTAAAGCTAAAACAGCTCTAATGAGGAAAAGTATATTCTGCATAGCCCCACAAGTGTTTAACAAAATCCCAAAATCAATTAAAGGCTTGAATTTAAATGGATTTAAAAAGGAACTCAAAGACTTGCTGTGTAAAAAATGTTATTATAACATAAACGACTATTTAAATGATACTTTGACATCGTAATTAAATTGTAATTTTATAAACTTTGACATCTCTAATAGTTTGATTTTCAATAATACTTTGACATCCTAATTTAATTGTAATTTTATAAACTTTGACATCTCTAATAATTTGATATTCAATAATACTTTGACATCCTAATTAATTGTAACTCTGAAAACTTTGACATTTCTAATAGTTTGACATTCTTTGAATTTTATCACAATCGCCGTTATAATTTTTTTTTTTTTTGATGACTCGCCATAAATTGTAAATTTTAATGTACCTACTAACCTAATACTAATCTAATATTTAAAAAAAAAAAAAAATGATTTATGTACTGCCAATATTTGCACGCCCTACGTGGCAGAATGTGATGAGACCATTAATTTAATTCAACACCATAATTATGTACCATATTCTGGCAAAATAAATGAACTGAACTGAACTGAATTTGCTTGCGTTTGACCACTATATGTACATATATCTCACCTAATGGTAAGCGATGATGTGGTCAACGATTGAGCACGATTGCTTAGAAGTAACCTATTCACTCTTGATTTAAAGACTACTAAGTTGTAGCTATTGTATTAATATCTGAGATGGTCTTTTGAGGAACCACACAGATTTGAGATTCGTATAGTTCAACTCAGGACTACTAAGGAGCTTAAAGACAGGACAGGCCTGTTGGTCTAGTGGTTAGTGACCCTGACTGCTATGCCGGAGGTCGTGGATTCGATTCCCACCCAGGACAAATGTTTGTGTGATGAGCACGATCATTTGTTCTGTGTCTGGGTGTAATTTATCTATAATATGTATGTATTTAGAAATATATAAGTATGTTTATCAGTTGTCTAGTACCCACAACACAAGCTCTGCCTAGCTTGGGATTAGACGGCGCTGTGAGATAGTTGTGGTAAAAAAAAAAATCGTGTCTAAACTAATATTATAAAGAGCTAGACAGGTGTTTGTAAAAGATAACCTCTGGAAGTACTCAACTGATTATGAAAAGAGAATCTACAAAAACACTTATGAATAGAAAGCTGCATTGCTGCGATAATGGCTATTTTTAATAATAATAATAATAATAATCTTTATTTGTACATTCAACACACACAGTAACAATATATAATGACATGAACAGATACAATAGTTGTACAAACACTGAGCATTGGAAATAAAATGAACATTTGACTCCTAAACTAAGTAATATAAATACTTGTATCTCAGGAGCCAGTTCCTCCTTGGAGATGATCAAAAATAGGATGTTTGGTACAATTACTATAGCCTTTATATAGACGTGTAACAGTATGAAGTGATAGTTATGCGATGATTGTTAATAATGATTCGGTATTATTATATTTTTATTTCAGAATAATAGGTACCTACATAATTATAGTTTCTGTTAAGTTACGAAAAAGTTAAAGTACTTATATAAATGGGTAACTAGCTTTTGCTCACGGCTTTGCCCGCGTACATAAAATATAACCTATGTCACCCAGAAATAAAGTAGCTTTCTATCGATAAAAAATTTTAGTAATCGGACCAGTACTTTTTAGATACCTCCTAAAAATAAATTAAAACATAAAACAAAAAAACAAACTTTACCTTTTTATAATATTGGTGTAGATTAATATATAGGATGACTGGTAATTAGTGACTGGTTGAGGCCATGGTCCGGAGCGAGGAGGAGTGGCAGGCGGTCGCCGACTTCTGCGAAGCAGTAATGCTCGCAAAGGAGGAGGCCGAACGCATCAGGCAACGGCGTTATCGCCGCCGCCGTCGCCGGGATTCTGATCCCGATTTCCGGCCAACGTAGACGCGGGCTTGCGGACAGTGAGCAATGGGTAGCTCGCTGTCCGGCCGTCCGGTAACTGTCCGGACCAAGCCCAAGTCGTCGACGGCGCGCACTGTTCCCGCGCGCCTCAAGGAGTTGTCAGCAACAGCAGGGACCCAGCCGGGTCGAAGCCTACTGGGGCCAGGGTTATCCGAAAGGGCGCTCGAGCCCCGGTATGAAGGCTAGAAGGAACGGGGTGGGTCTTTTAGTCAGTAAGAGTCTGACACTATCTCCCGCTCCGCCCAAGAGCGGGGGATGTCAATGCATGATTTTTTCCCACCGTAAAAAAAAAAAAAAAAAAATGGTAATTAGTGACCGATACTTATACATGTGATTGTACTCATGATTACAAACAACTTTCCCAATAAAACTTTTTTTTATACTCATTAGTTTTATCACAATAAGAGAATAACTGTTTGAAATTCGCGCGCGCTCGGGAAAGGGCAATGAACTTTACTAGTAGTAGAGCACCTCACCACTAAATAGATAGGTACAGAAGACAATCTCATGTATGTACTTCACTTTTTAAACCTAAGCTCGGTGGACGCACACCAATGAGCGTTTGGGCCGGAACTGTTCGACGAGTGATCCGAAACGCGACCGAGACATCGTGTCTGTGAGCGGTGTCTATGTGTGCGTTGCTCGAGCGCGCTTTGTATGTAGATTGACTTCTGTACCTATCTATTTTGTGGCCTCACGATCCCCCCTCCCCCGTCCGCACTGCTCCCTTTGCCGTGCAGTAGTGACGTAGGTAATAATATCAATCACCCCGGAAAGCGCGTCGTATGCACATGTTTGGTTTATTGTGATAAAATTAATGAGTATAAAAAAAGTTTCTTTGGGAAAGTTGTTTGTAATAATGAGTATAAGCGCGTGTATAAGTATCGGTCACTAATTACCAGTCATCCTATATAAATGGTATTTTATGGGATTTTATTAAAAATATTACCAAGATTGAATTAGCGTAGGTACTATTTTTTTTCCTGTAAATTGTACTCGTGCACTTGACTAAAAATATTTGTCTAATATTTTTTTATCTATAATTATTTTCCTGAGTACAAGAATAATTAAATAAATACTGCTACTAGCTTTGAAAATTAGATTCTCTATCTACTATAATTATCTTCTACAATTCCACCACATAATCTTCTCTCAAAACCAAATTATAAACAAAACACAAACTGCCTAACAGCATCACACAATTACTAACAATTCAATTAAAATAATTATGAACAACTTAACGTTAAGTTCGCCAGTGTTACCATATCTTATTAACCGTAGCGAGGGACATGTCATAATATTTAACATGGCAACCCCGGGCGACGCGGTAGCGACATCACGACATTCAAACTATTAACATGTCAATAACAATTTGCTGAATTGCTTTTATGTTGTACTTGATATGTGCCCGAAGGGAAGGGGTGGGAATAGGGCTGTCACATTCGAGAATTTGTAATATTTTTGTAATTGATCTTAGTAGTGGCTGAGTGGTAACGGCCCTGACTTACAAAGTTGTAGGTCACGGGTTCGGGCCCAGCTGCATTACTTTGTGTAATTTATTTCATCACCACTGTTCTCAAAACGGTGAAGGAAAACATCGTGAGGAAACTGCCATGTCCTAGAACCAAAAAATCCGAAGACGTGTGACATCCACCAACTCGCATTGGGGCCGCGTGGTGGATTACGGTCCATTCCGTCTCCTAGACAGAAGGCCTGAGTCCCAACAGTGGGACATTATAAGGTCTACTATGCTATGCTATGCTGTCTGTATCTTGTGTGTTTGTCGCAGCTAAATAGCTTCAGCAAGGCCGAACAAAAACAGGCCGAACAGAACAAAAAGAAAAGCCGTAGTCACACGTTATTTAAAGTGTTTCGTTTTGGTACCTATAACGTGTGGCTACGGCTTTTCTTTTTGTTCTGTTCTTGTTTTTCCAGTTACCTTGTTCAGCATCCTGAAAATCTTGTTTTATACTTTTTCAGCCTCGTTTTTTTGTCGTAGTCATACACTTTATCAAATTATGTATTCTTTAATAACGATCTGTTTGAATGTCTGCGGTAGTAATAAAAATTAACGGGCAAAGTTGCGGGCAAAAGCTAGTAAAAAAATATACAGCTAACTATTTTACTCTGCAGCACCAACCCTACGAAGTCAAACAGTCCCAAAGTTAAGGTTGTCTGTCCCGGACTCCCGGTCCCGGACCGCAGGACCGCCCGGGAAATTGATAATTTTCACTACACGGTGGTCATACAATAATTTATTCATGTCCGAGATATGATCCTGACCGAAATTAATATTTATAAGCCATTGTCCCTTTATGTCCCATCACAGGAATTAATTCGAAACTTGTTTAGATTGTAGAGTATGTGAAGGATGATAGTTCGGGATTACCACCGTTGTCCGGACTTGGGCTCTATTTACTTAATTAGTCTTGGGATTTGACTTACGTTAAAGGTCGTTTTGGTTCACGGGATTAATGGTATAATAGTCAGTTTTGAATTGGAGTTGGTTTCGCATTAGCTAAGCTACTTACGCATGGTGTTAGATATTTAGCTTGTGTATCTATGGAGTTTAAATGAAACACTCTTTGACACAAAAAACAATCCGTTGATTGTTTGGGTTTTTCACAATAATAGTCAGTCAATTAATCCCTCTTCATTTATAAGTTTCTTTTTTTTCTGAAATCATCAAATAACACATTCATTATGCGTACAGCTAAGGAGGGGAACTCCCAGCCGAACTCTGTGTGTCGCTACAACCTAGGGGTCTAAGTCAAGAGTAAATAGGTTACTTCTAGGCAAGCGTACTCCATCGTCGGGCACATCATCGCTTACCATCAGATGAGATAGTGGTCACACGCAAACGCAGCAATTATTATAAATAATGAAAAAAACTTCCCTGCTCTGGGCGAGAGTGAAAGGGAGTGTCACTCTTTTACTGACAAAAACTTCACTCGTGATCCTTCAGTTACCCTTTGCATAGGGCTGCGGTAGCTCTATCGAATATTCCACCTGTAGTTAGTTTTAAAATATATGAAGACACATTTTGTTTTTAATGAAATTCGTCACGGAATAGTCATCAGCGACTTTTCATGTGTGTCACCACTGGGCACGCCACAATCGTGGCGGTAAGTCCCCTCTTTGAGGCGTGGCTGGAAAGACCTCACGGCGTCCTTACCTTCCGCATGACGCAGGTCCTTACCGGACATGGTTCGTTCGGGAGTTTCCTGCACCGGATTCGTGCGGAAGTGACGCCCGGGTGTCGCCACTGTGCGGAATGCCCGTAGGACACGGTGGAGCACACAGTCGAGGTGTGCCCTGCTTGGGCGGAGCATCGCCGTGCCCTCGTGGGGGCGATCGGCGGCGGAGACCTCTCGCGCCGGGCCTTGGTTGAGGCCATGGTCCGGAGCGAGGAGGAGTGGCAGGCGGTCGCCGACTTCTGCGAAGCAGTAATGCTCGCAAAGGAGGAGGCCGAAC
Source organism: Mythimna ferrago (assembly GCA_910589285.2). Lineage (NCBI taxonomy): Eukaryota > Metazoa > Arthropoda > Insecta > Lepidoptera > Noctuidae > Mythimna > Mythimna ferrago. The sequence continues at coordinate 8,276,287 of OU342689.1, forward strand.
GCATCAGGCAACGGCGTTATCGCCGCCGCCGCCGCCGCCGGGATTCAGATCCCGACTTCCGGCCACCGTAGGCGCGGGCTTGCGGACAGTGAGCAATGGGTAGCTCGCTGTCCGGCCGTCCGGTAACTGTCCGGACCAAGCCCAAGGCGTCGACGGCGCGCACTGTTCCTGCGCGCCTCAAGGAGTTGTCAGCAACAGCAGGGACCCAGCCGGGTCGAAGCCTACTGGGGCCAGGGTTATCCGAAAGGGCGCTCGAGCCCCGGTATGAAGGCTAGAAGGAACAGGGTGGGTCTTTTAGTCAGTAAGAGTCTGACACTATCTCCCGCTCCACCCAAGGGCAGGGGATGTCAATGCATGATTTTTTCCCACCATAAAAAAAAAAAAAAAAAAAATGTGTGTCACCACTAAATGCTAATCATAAAATAATACAAAGTATGCGTATATAATAACATACATATCTACACAAACTTCGACGACAGAGATTCTTCTAAGAAACCGAGTGTACCCTTTGTTGTAAGTCCTTAAGGTTCTAATAAAATGTCACATAAAGTAGTATGAGTAAGTTAGCCAGTGAGGAGATATCGGTAGGGTTGCTACGCACAGGTTTTTGGATAGATGGGTTTTTAAAAGGAACGGGTGAATCGTTGCAAGTACTGCTGGATAAAAATAGAACATTCCTTGTCTTCCGATTCCCTGCCATTCCATTCCTTCTGATTGCTTTTAATCAGTGTTCGGTTATTCTATAAATAGGGATGAAGTTATACACAATCTCTCATAGTATCTAAACTGGTAAAGACAATAATTATGAGAGATTGTACATAGTGAAAAAAAAAAGATTTTATTTGGTACATTACTACACAAGGCACACAACACTATAGTTACGTAAAAACGAAACGAAAAAATCAAATAACTTCTCATGCTCTGGCTGGAGCGAGAGGGAGTATCAGACTTTTACTGATGATTCCACCTGTGTTCCTTCAGGCTGCCCTTTGGGTTTCCAGGATCACGGTAACTCTTTTGAACATTCCAGCCCTACGGTGTACCTACTAACTTTTAGAAATCGTCTACTTGTTTATAAAACCGCTTGACCAATTTTAATATTTTTTATTTTGTTTGGTTCTCGTTAATATGGCCGTGGTAAAAAAAAAATAAATAAATAGGGAATACAATTTAAAATTGATTGAAAGGTAGGAAGTAATTTGACGGAGGCGGAGCCGCGGGCGGCAGCTAGAATAGTAAAATAAGTGTCTGTAAATACATTTATTTCGAAGTCAAATAGCACTTCAATCAAGATACGATTTTTTTTAAATACTTAATGACAATCTAGCACCATTTTCCTTATCAACACTAGATCAGTTATAAAAGTCCCTAAATTTTTAAAGAAATAAAAAAAAAAAAAAACACTAGATCAACGGCTAGACCTAAGGTTGTACCTTAAAAAAAACTAACTTGTATAAAAAGCTGGTGACCCTAAGACTGTTGGTCTCCGCTTCTAAGAACACGGTCTTACATTGTCGCGAATGTCACAGTTAATTTATTGGGTGACACCCCTGTTTATTGCTTTTTATTATTAATTTTAGTGTTTTATGACCTACCTGCGCTTAAAAATATTAAAATTTGATTTACAGATAAAAAGGCTTTCAAATTATTGACTTAGGATTTGAAGGTGGTTTTTAATTTTAACAAGTTTGGCTTTGGAACATATTTCCTTAGGGATAAAGAATTACCTGCACCTTGTTTCCATGTCTGTCTTCAATGTTTAAATTAGATGTTGTTATTGATGATGGTGATGATGATGGTGATGGAGAGCAGTGGTGGCTCGATAACGGCCCCGACATACGAGTGTAGGTCGCGGGTTCGAACCCAGCCAGGCGCATTACTTTGTGTAAAAACATCGTGAGGAAACCGGCATGTCCTAGACCCAAAAATTCGAAAACATGTGACATTCGCTAGCCAACCCGCATTGGGGCCGCGTGGATTACGGCCCATTCCCTCTCCTAAAGAGGAGGCCTGAATCCCAGCAGTGGGAAAATTAAAAAGGCTGCTGATGATGATGATGATTGATGATGGTAATTCTTTAACGTATTTTGCACTTACAACATCGTATTGCTTTAGTAAATATTTTGTTTATTTATACTAAAGCAATTTTTCAGAGTGTAAAGTCCCGCAAACCTTTATTGACAAGGGATAATCGTCTGACCAGACGGGTGTCGTATCTGGTCCCGGCAACTGCCCAATGGTTGAGCTACAACGGGCCTGGAGCATTAAAATATAGGCCTGGTATTTGTTGTCAAACTACCTGTAAAATAAAAACTGTGTTGTGATTTGTTGGAAATAAATAAACGTTGTTATTAATATTATTACAAACTCGACGGCACTGTTGGCGTGGTGGTTGAGCGATTGACTGCTGCACAGCGTATCACGGGTTCGATACCTACACAGAACTAATATTTGTATGAGTATGTCTGTCTTGTGTATATGAGTTTATATGTTTGCACTCATGATACAAAAGAGCCCAAGGAATGGGGAAAAGTTATCTGAAAAAAAAAGTCTGGAGTAGCAGAAAATCTCTTCCCCCACTTCAATCTCCAAATCACCGCACAATCACAATTAACACCTCTTATCTAAAAAAAAATCACAAAAAAAAACAAAATCAACCGGCACGAAAGCTGCTCTACTCGGTTTCCCGTGTCGTCCGATGTCGCGGCTGATACGGCTGATGTACGGGACCAGCAGCCGGCGGCGCTACGACAAAGGCGCGCACCATTAACTGATATGACATGACTATAAAGTAACCTCACCGTGGGACGATGACGGCGGGTATGTGGGTAAGGGGCTCAACTTTGTTTGGATTTAAAGTGTTCCTGATAAAAGGTAGTGGTGATGGGTTTAGGGGTGTTGTTTGCAATTTAGTTCAAATTAATTCGATAGATGTTGCTTGAGTTTTTACATATAGTATAAAGCAACTAGTTTTTTTTTTTTTTATAAATGAGCTATTGAGCTATCAAGAGCAACTAATAAAGATCAGTATAAAGTGGTTTTATTTACGATGTCTCACTAGCATTCCTTCAGGTTAATCTCCTCATTTGAAATTGGTCCTTCGAGCCGGATCGTTAGGACATGTTAGGATTGAAAAGTACTTATTCATTTTAAGGTATCAAGGAATAGGTAGCCTATTTGTGCTCGTTAAAACTATCAGTTATTCATCTTTGAAGAAGTCAGTAAGTGGAAGTAACATCAGATTCAGATTTAAACAAAAGATTTGCCAGTACACTTATTTTAGTATTTTGTGATTCAATCTTATATTTACAAGATTTTGATGGCTCAGTTAGCGCAGTGATCGAGCGATATTGCGGGTGCGATTCCCGCACAAACAAATATTTTCATGGCAGATACTGTCGTCGTAATTAAAAAGGGCACAGCTGTAATTTTTTTTAAAATTGAGTTTAATACATGTTCGGAATCATAAAAAAATCTGATCAAGAATATTAAAAAAAATCGAAAATAAATGTTATTTGTGCCCTTTTTAATTACGACGGCAGGATAGTTGTTCCGGGTCGGGGTGTTGTGTACGTGAGTTTTGCACGATTGTAAATGCACCAATGATACAGGAGTCATTCACTTTTCTTGGGCTGACCGACATTTGACTATTCAAAAGTGCCTGCAAATGGTCTATTTGAAATAAATGCTTGGTTTTGATTTTGATTCCTAGTGTGGGGATCGATTAATAAAAAAAATAAAAATAATAAGAAAAATATAGAGGTAGCTGAAAACTAAGTAGAGCATCTTTCTCCCCGATGCAGATCCACCACAATATTTTGCGCCGTACACACATTACGAACGATCATTTCACATTATATTACGCTCGCGATGTGTCGGACGCGTTTTTGCGTGAACCGGGTATCGAACCCGTGTCGATGAGGACCACTAACCATAAATATGTGTCGTGCCAACACGGCTCCACTCATAACGTATCAATTGTCTTTATGATCGCAATTTTTATTGTTTATGGGTAACATTTAACGTGTGAAGATTATTATCGGTGTCAGGAGTTTTTTTTTAATGACTTGTATTTTTGGTTGTGGATCTTGTGAAGTTCTGTTAGTTTAAACTAAAGTAAAAAGATGACGGAAATAAAAGCATTCGACATGTTGACCTTCCTTTTAAAGGTTGGGATATAGGTATATTATATGCACACATTGAAGATAACAGTAGAACCAAGTTACCTTCGACATATCTCAAAGAATCTCCAAACTTACAGTTGCCATAACGGATCTTGAGCGGTTGCGCAAAAGTCAAATATTCGGTCTCTTTAGTGGTGCGCAGTGAGACGCGGGGGCGGGGGGAGTGTCAGTGATTGGCTCGCCGCGTCATCGCGTCGTAGACGTCACTCCTCATTCGTTCCCTGCGTTGCTGCATGTATCTAACAACGAAGACGATTGGCTCGCCAATGTATGGAATGTGCAAAGTGATCCCTACTCTGACGCCGAGCGCTCAAGATCCGTTTTGGCAGAACAGATGGCCGATGGTGACGAAAGGTTCTGAAGTGACAACCAAGTATCGGAATACGTAGCATTGGAAGGCCTCTTACAATAGGTGGACCGGTGACCTGGTGAGGGTCGCGGGAATCCGATGGATGCGAAACGCACAGGACCAGTCGATATGGCGACATTTAGGGGAGGCCTATGTCCAACAGAGGACGTCTTTCAGCTGAAATGATAATGATACTAGTGTGTATGTTTGAAAATTATCATTTTTCATTTTCTTTCGAATTTTGCCGTATCTGTCTCATTTCAAATGAGTTCATGCATCAATGCTGGCTCTAAGATTACTAGTCTATTCAATATTCCCCATATCTAATGATAGCGTTAATAATTTCTGAGATAGCAAAGAGAGACAGCCTCTGTTTTATTTATAGCTTGCGCTAGATATGCTGATATCTAAGTTTTGATAACGCTTAGTAGTTGGTGGACTTAGGAAACCGTGTTGAATTGGAAAGCAAAGAAAGCGGCATTGATATTATGTGATTTGAAGGCCGAAAGTAATTGGCGTTCTGAGGCAATACATTATTAATAGCTTCAGCTCTCTCTCTCTTCAGGCCTCCTCTCAATGAGAAAAAATGGGCCGTTCACCATGCGGGTCCTGAATGATCCTGTGCACTAAAAAATTGACAAAGTACTTAACATACTATCCAAGATAAATATAGTGAAAAATTCAAATATTACTATGATTCTAACCGTATAACCATGTGAAACTTCGGTAGTCATACATGTTGATACTTCTTAGGCTTTCCGAATTATTATATCCGATAGAGCAAGCAATGGTTGCACAGTGGTAACGAAGCCGAAGCTTTGCGAGTCGCATATCACGGTTTCAAAACCAGGCATGCGCTTTACTTCGTGTAATTTATTTCCTAGCAGCAGGAAAATCAGAAGAAAATCGTCTTGAAAAAATTGGCATGTCCTTGAACTAAAAATTCGAATACATGTGACTAGTGATGTGCTGCTGCCGGCAATATTGCTGTGAAGTGGCATAATTGGTGGGAATCTTGCCCGAAGTATGAATATTGATGGCTATATTGCCAGCAATATGTGTAGTTGTATGTTGCAGGCAATGGCACATCTCTAAATGTGACATCCATCAATCCTGCCCGTGTGGTGGATTACGGCCCTCACCTAGGAAGGAGGCAAGTCCCAGCAGTTGGAACATTATAAGGCTGATTATGCTTCGTGTTATAAATATCACGAAATTCTTAGAACAGATAAATCAAAGGAACGTCCCAAGTTTCAGTTGGCTTGTCAAATACTTGGCGAACTTCGACTTGCTGGCCGAAGTTTCTCAGGTGTGGGGAAAAACTTGTTGATATATGCTCCCTAACGTGCTGTACGTCATGTATCGCTGCTCTATATTCTAACCGAGTGCTGTACTTGGACTGGTATGGAACTGGAAGGTACGTAGTGCAGGGTTGGTTTTATTTATATTTGTCACTGTAATGTACTAAGATCCCAGAGCATCTGACATAACTTATTTTCCCATGGATGAAATTTTAGGTTTTCAGTAGCGTCTTATGTGCTTTGAATATCTGTGTGCTGGGGAATTCTCCTTTGGAGCCCTTGGGCAGGTACCAGGTGAGAAAGGGAACTAAGAATAAGAGCTACTTAACTTACATTTTTATGGCTGATTTTATGTATATCTTGTAGAATATTATTTTAAAGTAGTATTATAAGTGTCAGACCACTTTCCATGGACCAAAACTTACGCTACTGAGAACCTAAGGTTTCATCCATATGAAAATAAGTTACGTCAGATCTCTCTGGGATCTTGGACTCTGCTTCGTTGGCCTCGTGTTTTTTTTATTACTTTTTTTTTATTATTTTGGCTTCGCATCGTTTCTGCTTTTAGCTAGTGTAAAGTTTAGAACGTAGTCACTGTTAGTTACTTTGAGTTCCATAATATAAGAACGGGGATTTAACACATTCTAACGTTTTTGTATATTTGGCAGCAAATGTATTGAGTCTTCTCGGTAAAAAGCTTACCGAAAAGACCCGATACATTTACTGCGGCCTTTAATTATGTAATGAATAATTCTTAGCTAAATTTTCTCCGAAATTTCGCTTGTTTCAATGATCCCACTTATTATTGTCAAGCTGCGTAGACACATGAGATACAAAACTTCACCAATTTTTTATCACAACAAACTAAAAGTAATGTTGTGTACGTATGTTTGACCAACTAAAAAGCTATTATTGAACTATTTCTTCCAGCAGAGGCTATCCGGCGATTGACATGAACGATAAAGGTTTTTAAGTATTTTTGTTGCAAAAATTTGTTATCTGACCCCTACCAGCAATTCGTACATTCACAGAATTACACACATTGATGAATTGAAGTCGAGTGTTAAAAAAATAATCAATCACGGGTCAAACTCGACCATTTATCGCTCTTTGACGATGAAAAATGACTTATTTGTCAATTACTTTTCACCAAAACCAAGGGTCACTTTTCGCAAACCATACTTGATCAATCCATCAAAGCAAAATCATCCTTACTACCTTAAGAATAAACATCATTTTGATGCAAAAGACAACTTGCCAATGTATTACAAAGTTCATCAATCATTTAAGCACGCTAAAATAGACCGTATCGCTAGGAAATAAGAGCGAAGACGTGTAGATATGTTAGATAGTGATGCGTAGGGTGGCAATAAATAAGGTGTCGGAATCTAGGAGTATTGGTATCGGTCGCGACTGATAAAAGTCCTCTTTCGCACGACCGACTTGCGATCTTTTGTTAGTGATGTGCAGATTTGGCTTCCAGGATATTGGTAGTATCGATGAAAATAGAATACTTCAATTCTTTTAACACTAAAGGTAAAGGGCCTAAACGCGTACAGTACAGGGTGGTTCGAGGAAGCACGAGAAAGGCTTCCTGGAAGCATTCGAAATGGGACAGCAATTTATTGTTAGCAAAAAATAATAAATACCTATGGTTGGCGAATCGGTCAAAGTGGTTCAGGACGATTTCATAAAATGAAATAATGATTAAACTTCAGTCTGCAATTGTTCAGGATTTAAAAGAGTTAGTAAATATAGTCAGAGCGAAACTAGCTCCAGATAAAAGAATCAAAAATATAAAGTAAAAAAGGTTATTTGACCAACCAAATTCAAGCCAGAATACTCATTACAGCCTCAGTTTTACTAGATTTTTCATGCGCCCAGTATACATATTTGTAATATTGCAGTGCCACCCGTGGCCGAATACTAGGACTGGCAAGGAATATAAAATTAGTTTTGCTAAGAAGAAGAATACTGCAGTATCATAAACCGGCCTAGACAGTGGTTCCTACGATATACGTAGTTCAACTAAAGTTTAAACTATGCCTAGACAAGTCTAGAACCAGAACGACCTTTTATATAAAATTGTTTATCAATAAAATTTCCTTCAGTTTAATTATTAGGAAAATCTAGGTATTTTTGAGAATAATATATATACTAGGATATTTTTCTACTTTTTATTAAAAAAAAAACTCAAATGCGAGCTGCATTTGAGTTCTTTTTTTAAACTAATGAGAAAATCGACTATAGACAACCAACCACCGATTTTCCCATCACTATTATTACTTAGTGTTCCCGGCACGTTCCAGTCAGCTGCGAGTCTTTTGTCTGTTTTCTTTTTAATTACCTCCAATAAATAGGCTCTCAGCAGCCGCCATTTAAGATAGGGGAGACACCGGTCGCTTGGACACCGAGCCTGTGCCTCGATTTACAATCATTCTGGCCGATGGGAAAATAAACTAGTTGTTTTTGATGAGGTATTAGTTTGTAGTTGTGATTTTCTGGTGTATATTTGATTTTGTTCTTTGATTAATTTATTCGTTTATTCTCACTTTGGAACGCCTTGCTACAATTACACCAACGGAGCACAAATTAGTTCAGAATCTGCTACGTGGATTATAAGGCATAGCGCGCACTGGTGCAAAGTCACCGTGCTTATGAACCCAACATGTAGTGCGTGCACTTGAAGACGTGACAGTTGGGTGAAAATGGGTAAAAAAAATATTGTCACGCATTGTGACAAAAGTTACCAGTGCATTTTATGTCTAAGGTTGTCATTTTAAATCATGATGGACAATTATTGACGTCCATATTCTAAATCCACCGCCATTCAAAATAGGGGAGACCTTGCCTCGATTTGCAACTATATGGCCAATCGGAAAATAACTGGGTGTTTTTATTAACAATCACACTTACTTTTCTAAATGCTGATAAGACAGGGATATTTTATAGTAATTTGTACATCAGGCGTCAGTATTTCTTTTGCACTTCTGAAGTAATAGCCCCTCGAGCGCTGATTGCACATACATATTATGTTTGTACTACTTGAATGACCTGGAAAAACATTTAATTGTCGTTTTGTAAAGATATTTGTACGAATTTTTCTGGCCACTAATTTTGATTTCTTTAACTTTGTTTTTCCTAGAAAGAAATCTCTTTTATATAGTTTTTTTTTTGGTGATTTTTGTAATAACGCGCATTTAAGAAATAATAATACCCCCCCCCCCTGCGCGCGAGGAGATAGTAAAAGTTGCAAAATATCAAAGGTTTGATTAGTGATATTTGTCAGTTTTAGTCATTTTTGAACTTTTAATTACTGATAGATACAGTCGCAGAGTAAATATTTTTCAAAACTTTTTTCATATCACTATATAACAAAATCATCGTGCAAAAAAGTGCAGCTAATCCCGCAATAACCTCTTGTCTGTTCCTCGTATCAAAGCTTACTAAATTCAGTCACTTTCTGAATTTTTCACACGATCTGTGCCACTGCTCCACCGTACCCATAACGTTATAGCAATAAAAAGACACGGGTAAATGTGACTCCGATGTGGTTGTAATGGTCGTTACAAAAATAAAGTGTCCCATTAGAGTACAGGGATGGATTTAGCGGCTTTATGGCTTCCGGGGTGCTGCGAGGTGAAGGTTGGACCTGAATTATGGAGAAAATGAGATAATAAATTGTGAATAAAGGGAATTTAACTATACGCTCATTTTTTCGGTATTTAACACATATAATTGTTTAAATTGTATAGTTAAAATTTTAACAAATTATAATTAAATATGTATCCAAACACCTAGGTGACCCAAGGGCTGACTTTTACTTCGGCATTGTCACACAACGTGGCAATAAAAAACCAAAATATGCACAAACGCGACAAACACTACACACGATGCACAAAATGTTACACCTGCGAAGATTAAATTTTAATAGACGTTAAGTTTCCTGTAACATTCCGATTTCCTTTATTTTTCTTTCCGTGGGAACCTTCTACAAAGTATAACATATTATGAAAAATTTAAAAATAAGGAGAATCAAAACGTTAAAGTCGTCCTCAAGTTATGGCGTGACCAAGAGATTTCATCATTTATATATAAATAGTGGCCAGATCATAGAACTTCATCATATAAAAGGTTCTGTGGTACTGCATAATGATTAATCAATGAACGTTCTGCTTGTAACGATATATATATTTGTATATTTGTCACTTCTTCAGGCTCGAACGGCTGAACAGATTTCGATAAACCTTAGTACACTGGTAGACCATGCCCTGAAATGGCATATAGGATACTTTTTATCACGGGATTATGTTCCCTTGAGATGATTTTCTAATATCACGCGGGCAAAACCAATGGCAGCAACTAGTCTATACATCTATACATATCTATACATCTATACATATAAATAAAATTGGAGTGTCTGTTTGTAATATTGAAATAACTGCTTTTTATTACATGCATATGAATATATACAAGGTGCAGTTTTAAAACTGCACAATATTTCAGGAAGTTGTAATAAAACTCATAAATAATCATGTAAAAAAACGATACCTGGTCAATAATCAGTAATACTTGTTATTTAATTTTTTAATTACACTAAACTAAATCGATTGATCGATGGCCGCGGGGGCGTGGCTAGGGTGTGGCGTGCGGGATGATGATTGGATGATACATTATTTATGAAACTATCGTTGCGAGTTAGTGTGTGTGAAAACGCCCTTTATTGTTATTTGGAGATAACAGGGACAGGAGTTCACCTAAGAAGTCTAAAAACATTAAAATAAAAGTGTTACGTACTAAAAACACAGCATACCAATGTTTCCCAAGTTCGTGACTTTGTTTTGTTCAATAATGGTGTGATTTGCGATTTGTTATCTTTGGCAAAACTGTAATATATTAAATGTTAGTTCCCCTGCAGCTCAGTGAAATTTTTTATCACATTTCTGAAGATTTCAATTAAAAATCACAATAAAATAACATAATAATAAACCCTCTGTCAACATGATATGACGTTTGGCATTTGACGGATGGCTGGGTTGGGTTGCTACTTAAAATCTTTAATGTTGTTTTCACTTTACGCCACGACGGTTCTTTTATCGCACAGACAATAACATAATTACCTCCTGAAATATTTTGCAGCTTCAAAACGACACCTTGTATACGGTACATACACCAAAATAACATTTTTTACAATTTTTGTCTGTTTGTCTGTTTGTTTGCTAATCTCTGAAATGGCTAAACCGATTTTGACGGGACTTTTTTTTGGCAGGTAGCTGATGTAATAAGGAGTAACATAGGCTACTTTTATTTTAGAAAAAAATAAATTCAAAATCCTGTAGTCCACGCGAACGAAGTCGCAGGCACAGCTAGTAAATAAATAAAACCTCAAAACGCAAGCTTTTCAAGATTTCTCACACGCACAAACCGATTTTCCTTTCCGCCTATAAAAATAACATGAGTAAATGTAAGTCTCGATGGCCATTACAAAAAAATAAAGTGTCCTGGTAAAAGGGCAGGCCCGTACTCAAACGCGTTAGTAACCGGGGCGCGAGTGAACGGGTCCCAGGCGTGGTACTTGTGCTTGTGTTTTATTGATATTTTAACGTTGGAATGATTTTTCGTTGCGAGTATGAGTCTCTTGGGGTGCGACCGTTAGTATTGATGGTCGGGTACGGTGACGGACTTGGGAGAAGTTGAAATGTGTATTTTTTTTACAAATCCTTTTTTATATTTTGCGAAAAATAACTTTTTGTATGTTTAAAATTAACCAGTGTTATGTTTTGAAACTGAAGTCGCTTTGAAGTCACTTAAATGACTACATTACGTCCTGGTTAAGACCCATATGCTCGAGTCCCCCAAGTAACCGTACACCTGCAGTTTTAGAGCTTAATTTTTGCCACTATAGCTACTATTAAAGTAGCCGTCTTACATTTAAATTACATTGACGCAGTGTTTGAGGGATCGGCCGGCTACTGAGCTACATGTCTCGGGTTTGATTTCCGTACGAGACAAACGGTACTGGTGCCTTCGGATGGTTAGCTCGCTGCCCGGCCGTCCGGCAATTGTCCGGACCAAGCCCAAGTCGTCGACGGCGCGCGCTGTTCCCGCGCGCCTCAAGGAGTTGTCAGCAACAGCAGGGGCCCAGCCGGGTCGAAGCCTACTGGGGCCAGGGTTATCCGAAAGGGCGCTCGAGTTTTTTAGTCAGTAAGAGTCTGACACTATCTCCCGCTCCGCCCAAGAGCGGGGGTTGTCATTGTCATTGAAAAAAAAAAAACTGGTGCCTTCGGATAGTTGGATATTTTGAGTATGTAAGTTTACAATTTGTAGGTATCCACGATAGGTACAGGTATTGTAATTCCTAGTGTGGAGCAATGCTTTAAAAAAAGTTATGTACGGTTGATTGACTCTTTCTTCATTCTAGTGTGGCTAACCTTTTCCGGTATTGCACATAGTTTTGAACCGAAGTCCCTAGTCCGTCCCCCTCCGTAACAGGACATATCAGTATCTCTATACCGGACATGATCGACATACATCAGGCCACTGAAACATTCAAGCTAACGACACGTTGCGCGTAAAACACGGTTATGATAGGACTTTACGAACCGACCGTTAACCGTAAAGCTTACCGATGGTTATCGGTTTTTTTTTTTGGGAGTTTGAGTGATTTTCCTGAAAGGGATTTGATAAGTACCGGCAGTTTTGTTTTTTATGTGATGTGTGTGATGAGATGTGTTTAGATTTTCATTTGTTTTTCATTGCTGGTCCTTAAAAATGTTGAGTCAATTGAGTTTTTTAAACGTTAACACACAAATACTGCTCTAAGCTCAATATTCAAAGGTTTTTCTTCCACTTGTCCTCGCTTCGGACCATGGCCTGTACTGTGAGATCGTTGCCGCCGATCGCATCATTCACCATTGTGTGGAATACCCGGAAGACACGGTGGTGCTATGCCCAAGTGGATCACACCTCAACCGTATGCTCCATTGTGTCCTCCGGGCGGTTCACACAGTGGTGAATCAACTCAATGATAGTGTCCACTTGTCCCATTTGGCTATAGAGTCTCTTAAAACTTTTGTTGGATTACTGAAATAACCTCCTTTTCGAAGTCAGTAGAATCTAAATCACCAACATGCTTAAGCATCTTTATGAGATGATTTTACATCAATAAATCCGCCATTTACAAAATCTTTACTTACATTCGGTATTAACTAGTAAGAGATCAAAGAAATAAACATCCACCGTCGTGTCCCAAGACTTCCAACAAACTGAATATTAAATTATTCTCGCGTTAAACTTAAGCCCAGTAAACATGTCAACTAAAACATCTTAAGGCGCATAGTCCCGTGAACATCTGGCCGGAGTTAAATCGCAGTCGACAAGCGTAGAAACCAATGAAAAAGAATGAGACAAAAATGTGGATTTTTTAATTATGACGTATTGTTACGTCAGCATTTTTTTGTGTAAACATATTTCAAAAAAGCGAAGAAGCGAATAAATTTTAAGTTGTTATTTTTTTGGCTAAGTATAAATCATACGAAAAAATCATATGGTAATGTTATAAATATGAATCTATAATAGATATTTTTTTTTGAAACCTATTAACCTAGCCGTTACCGAGGAGTTAGGCTTCAGAAAGTCACTGTTTCATGGCACTGCTCGGAAACTAGCGCCTTAAATAAGCTGGTAACAAAACCCTGGGGTGTCCACGCGTATACCCACGACGGATATTTCACGGCATTGCAAGAAAGATAAAAATATACGAAGGCGACATGCGCTTCAACAGATATTGTCAACATTGTAAATCGTAATTCGATAACACCGGACTGTACCGAGAAATGCAGACAATATTGTCACCCTACTATAATTTTATGACTTTGTTTTACATTGACGCATCAATGTTTTATTAAATATTGAAAACAAGCAATGTACTTAATGTCCATTTTTTTTTCTGTGAATTTTTTTTTGTTTTATCATCTTTCTGCCTTTGTCCCATTTTATTTGGGGTCGGCGCAACACGTTTTTTTCTTCCATTCTGTCCTGTCAATCGTCACGCTATCATCAACATCATCATCACCAGTCTTTTTAATTTTCCCACTGTTGGGATTCAAGCCTCCTCTCTAGGAGAGGGAATGGGATGTAATCCACCACGCGTGCCCAGTGCGTGTTGGTGAATGTCACATGTCTTCGAATTTTTGGTTCTAGGACATGCCGGTTTCCTCACGATGTTTTCCTTCACCGTTTTGAGAATCATGCTATCACTAACTCCCTTTTCTTTCATATCACTTCTCACACAATCCATCCATATTTTGTTTGGCCTCCATCTCCCTCTCCATTCATTAACATGTAAACTCATAACTCTTTTAGCAACATGCGCTTCATGCCTCCCATCCCAAAAATATTTTTGTGTAATAGATTTTTTTTTATAAGAAGCTTTTTTTTGCTCAGTTTAGTATTGATTTTGACTATTATAGACCATTCTAAAGAACTCAAATACGATGTGTTCAGCTCCATGGTATTTATGCGCTATTTGGTACTAGCGGCTTCACCCCCATGATAGTAGAAAAAAATCTCAGAAGAATAAAAAAGATAACATTCACAGACGCACTTTTTAAGTTAAGATCACCTAAAATAATAACAATTCCATCAACACATTGTACCAAAATTCCAATAAAAAACAATCACACCGTTCCAATTGTACCAAAATAAAAAAAAAGAACAATCGCACCGTTTAAATTGTACCACGATAAAAACCATCACACCGTCTACATTGCACCAAAATTCCAATAAAAAACAATCGCACCGTCTAAAAAATGATCAAAGCCTATCTTGCAACAACTCCTCGGATCGCATCTATCAGACTAATCTACGTAGCATGCGGCATTGCGCACATAAATCGGCACGGCGGCCTGCGCGGGCGCCGCGTAAAGCAAGCACCTTGTCGAACAAGGATGGCCACTCAGCGGAGATAGCGAGCTCGGATCTTATCGCTGAGGTGACAATACTGCAAGTTGTGTATTGTTGCAGGAATTAATCCATGGTGAGCGGCTATGGTGCTCCAGCTAGATTATTTTTATTGTTGTTTTGCGATTTTAAGCAGTTGCTTTTACTTTTAGATTAAACTTGTACAGACTTCGTTGCGACAGGCTCTTTTATTAAAGAGAAGAATTATCGAAAAATCTTGAGATAAGTACTGCTTTTTGGCTTCATAAAGCCACATGTTGCGTTGCATGATACGCAAACAACATTGTCCGCACGTGTGTATCACTAACGAACATCGAACACTCTGTTCGCAAACATGTTTGCAGTGATCGTATTAGTATTATATTTTATGGACAGTGTTCTTCATGAATCAAAACCAAGTCATTTGTTAATCAATATTGTTCATTTGTAATTTAAACCACACCAATTAAAACAAATATCCTACTTTTATCCCAATTTCGGCAAAGTATTCACAATTCGTCAGCTGCAAGAACTTCAGCAACTAATTCCTACTCGTTCCGACCAGTGGCTTAAAACAAAGTGTCGTAATTAGTCAATAGGGGAGACAGGGCAACTCCTAACAAGTTATTTGGCACGGCCATTTCGGCCCGTGTTTATTATCCCCGGTGTCCCCAACTAATTTATTGGGCCTTTGGCGCCCTTGCCTTAGATGGATCGCCTAATTTAACATTAAGGCTACCTACTACAGGTGGTTTATTGTGTTGACGGTCATAATTTTTGTTTTGGGAGGATCTATGTTCTTGTTGTTCAGGTCAACAACATCGCGGTAAATTCTGCTTGATCATTATAAAAAAAATCGCTTGAATCCTGCTGCGCGGCGCCAAACCATCCGGACCGAGCCCACGTCGTCGACGGAGCATACTGTTCCTTTCGCCTCAAGGAGTTGCCAGCAACCGTAGGGGCCCAGCTGAGTCGAAGCATACTGGGGCCAAGCCATGGGTCTGTTTCCGAAAGGGAGGCTCAGCCCTGGTATGAAAGGCAACGAAGGAACGGAGTAGGTTTTTTAGTCAGTAAGAGTCTGACACTATCTCCCGCTCCGCCCAAGGGCGGGGGATGTCATCTTGTGTTATGAGTACTAGACAACTGATAAACATACTTATATATTTCTAAATACATACATATTATAGATAAATTACACCCAGAAGATTATACAAATATTGGTCTAGGAAGCCAAAAAGCGGAAGTTCGAGATTTTTATATAAGTCTTTTATTTTTAAATCGAAATGCTTAAAACACTCCGAATCGAAAGGGCTACATGAAAATCCCGTAACTATATTGGAATTTAGAAAAAAAAAAAACCGGTACCTATCTGTAATTTAATAAACGGTATTTAGGGAAACGGGCAGATTTGGAATGGCACAAAGTATACTTTTTTACCCCAGGAGTATTTTCCTTGGGATTATTTTCTAGTTTCACCAGAGCGAAGCCGCTGGTAATCGCTAGTATGTCATGAAGGTGACGGCAATCGTCCTTTTCAAACTCCCTTTTTTCTTGAAACTCACGTTCGTTGAGTTACCGCTTTTTGGCTTCCAAGATAAATAATTGAAATAGGTACTTCCATGT
Organism: Mythimna ferrago; assembly: GCA_910589285.2. Classification (NCBI taxonomy): domain Eukaryota; kingdom Metazoa; phylum Arthropoda; class Insecta; order Lepidoptera; family Noctuidae; genus Mythimna; species Mythimna ferrago. The sequence continues at coordinate 8,292,684 of OU342689.1, forward strand.
TTGCCTCCGCTGCCCGCCGTCTACCTGGATAAGTCTGTTACCAACTTTCATGACGGCCGTTGCCACAGAGAAATATATTACCATTCCTAAATACTTGATTTACTAATTTATAACTTTTAAAACAATTTAGTCATAAAAATACTTATCATAAACATACATTCCTAAGCTAAAGTAAAAAAAAACAAACAAAAAAAAAGTTCCCCTAAAGTTGCCACTCGCAAATAATTTTGTCACTGGTACCAAATAAATATGGCGGTTATTTATCGGTCACGCAAGACAATCGTACTTGTAATTACTGGCTGGACAGCCGGAGCCCTGCTGAGAGGTCCCACGTACACGCATGAGGGTCGGTAGGTAGGTGTAGCGTGATCTTTTTCCGTTTAGTTTCTAATTACGGTTTGTTTTGAAAGTTTCTCTGACCATGGAAAATGGCTGCTGTGTTGTCACTAGTAAAACGATAAAAAATGTTGTATCTACGATAAAAAAAAAATATCTTGAGCATAGATGATGGTTATGGTTTGTTTAAGGTTTTTTTTTAAATCATTTTAACAAAATTCGGTTTAGTCTTTATTTATGGTCTGTTTCTATGTGAATTTTTAGGTGATATTCTGGCAGGAAAAAAAAAAATTGAAAATAGAATATCATGCCTCGAAAGTTTTTGGAAGCCAATCCGAAATTATCACTGCCCAAGGTATGATTGGTCATCTACATTTATTGTCGATTTATTCAATAAAATGAAATTGTAAATAAATCAACGTTTTTTTTTTTAAATTCTTATATGTAAACTAGTGCTAGACTGCAACCCCCCAACTGACTCAAGTCATGAAGAACACCAAAATTATGATCGGATGGGAAGGCCGCAAAGACGACAAATTGCAGTAATTCGATGCTTCGATATATTTTTCTACCGTTTAAAACGACCGATTCTCATTTCTAAGCTAAATATGAGAATGCGTGTTGTAATAAAAAAAAAACTGGCCAAGTGTGAGTTGGACTCGCGTACGAAGGGTTCCGTACCGTGCATAGGAAAATTCGGCAAAAAAATCGCGTTTGTTGTAAGGGAGCCCCGTTAAACCGTTAAATATTTATTTTTAGTATTTGTTGCTAAAGCGGCAACAGAAATACATAATTTGTGAAATTTTCAACTGTCTAGCTATCGCGGTTCTTGTGATACAGCTTAGCCTGGTGACAGACAGATAGACAGACGGACGGACAGACAGCGAAGTCTTATTAATAGAGTTCCGTTTTTACTCTTGGGGTACGGAACCCTAAAAAAAGGCATTCTATTTTTGAAATCTGTCGATCCAGAATCTTAGAACAGACAAACTATGCCAGCCATTTGGAATTAGCTCTCCTCTAGTTAATGTTATGAACTCCTAGTACGACGTTGTGGTCATTGGGGTCTCCCAGGGGGTCTGAAGGGGGTGAAGCGAGGGTGGGGGGGGCTGGCCACGAGACACGTAACGACGTCTTCACATTAATTATCTCGGCAGTTGGCAACCCGCGCTGAGATTCGGACGTGGCAATCTTTAGTTCGGTTTGTTTTTGTTGGGTATGATATTCTTTTGTTAGTTTATTTGTGATTAAATAGCCTTTTTACCCGACTACAGCAAAGCCAAAAGAGGGTTATGATTTTGACAGGCTATGTATGTATGTATGTATGTGAGTATGTTCATCTGTTTCCTCACAGCTCTTAATCTACTTATCTGAACTCGACATATGAGGTATCGTTAGAACCGTCTCAATCGTCCGCTGAACATAGGTTACGTGACGTGTCACAAATCTCGATATGGCGCCCTCTAGCGGAGAAAAAGTAATGCGTTAAAAATAAAAATGGAGATAAATACGCCGTGTTTGGTATCATTTGATAGGGCTTTACTTGTAAATTTCCATAATATTACTCAAATTTAAAGTGACGCTAGAGGGCGTCACTTTACGGACAAAAAGCGTGTTTATAAAAAATGTTATGATAAAAACACCGTGTTTAAAGTGTTTCGTTTGGTACCTATAACGTGTGACTACGACTTTTCTTTTTGTTCTGTTCTTGTTTTTCCAGTCACCTTGTTTATTTTAGCATCCTGAAAATCTTGTTTCATACCTTTTCATCCTCGTTTTTTTGTCGTAGTCGGGTTTTAGTTTTTTATGTTTAATAAATGGTTTAATTGTGTGGAAAACGTGTTTAATTTATTTATTTACTAGCTTTAGGCTCCGGCTTTGCTCGCATACAAAAATAAAGCCTATGTTACTTAGGAATTATGCAGCTTTCTATCGGTGACTAAATTTTCACAATCGTACCAGCACCATTCGGAGATTACCTCCTACAAACAGATAAGCATAAAAAAAAAACAAAGTTTACCTCTTTATTATATTAGTGTAGAAGTGTAGATATAGATTTCTTACGACACTCAAACGAATAATTCGCAGAAACATTCACAGAAGATTAATCTTATTAATGAACAATTATCGCAGCGAATTCTTATACTCTGCTTATATAGCAATTAGTTTAGCCTGATACTATGGGTTAAGCTGAGGCCATGGGTTAAGTGAAAATGAACCCCCGAGGTACTGGAACGAAAGGCAAATAAATAAAAAAAATAAAAAAAACCCGACTGCGTAAAAAAATATTTTAAATAAAAACTGAAAAGAAAAATAAACAAGTTCAGTCCACAGTTCAGCAACAGTCGGGACCCACATTATACACAATGATTTTAGTCTAGATTATTTTAATGGGTCCCAACTGTTGCTGAACTGTGGACTGGACTTGTTTATTTTTCTTTTCAGTTTTTATTTAAAATATTTTTTTACGCAGTCGGGTTTTTTTATTTTTAAAATTTATTTTTTATTTTACACTTTTTAGTTACTATTATCTAATATCACTATTTATTCACTATATTTTAGACATAAAATCACTATAAAGTTCAAAAACCGATCTAGGCATACGCATTCAGTACAAAATAAATAACATAGATTTCCTGTTGTACTTCTTTAATATGGTCATGACAAACCATTTTGAAATCCTCATGAAAAGCCCTTTAATTTGATACCCATATTGCAGAATTAAAAAAAAAAAACATTTTTTACTCTAACTTAAAGCATCTCACAGTCGATATGTTGGTTTTTTTTTAACGTCACCTACCTAAGAACACTTGGGTTATCAAGACGAATCTAACGATATGTTAATTATAAAAATCTGTTCAGCGATTTAGAAGATATTAGGTAATAAAGAATATTACATACATACAAGATACGCGCGAAAACATAACCCTTCTTGCAGTCGGGTAAAAAGAAACAAACGAGGGAATTTTAGTCCGTAATAGTCTGACATGCCCTTCCGCTCCACCCAAGGTCCGGATATGTCATTAGATGATTTAACACCTAAAAAAAATTACCAAATGAGCGAGTGTACCATCGCGATCATATCTGCCTATTAACTTAAAAAAATTTTCGCTTGAATCCTGTGGCGCGGCGTTCAACCAAACTCTGAAGTTTTCATTTTGAGTGAAAGTAAAAATGAACTTAGCGGTTTTCAGGCGGAAGTGTCTTTGATGGTATCTATCTACATTCTACACCACATTCTTTTAGTACTATCTAGACTTTTTTTTTACAATTATCACGCAACACCGTCTAATCCCAAGCTAAGCAGAGCTTGTGTTATGGGTACTAGACAATTGATAAACATACTTATATATTTCTAAATACATACATATTATAGATAAATTACACCCAGACACAGAACAAATGATCATGCTCCTCATATAAACATTTGCTCTGGGTGGGCATCGAACTCACAACCTCCGGCATAGCAGTCAGGGCCCACCACTAGACCAACAGGCCAGTCAAATTAGAGCATACTTACACTATGGTTCTGTCCATGACAAAAAAGACGAAGAACTTAAAAATATATTTTAATATATTTACACCGATATCCATGTTACGATTTTTAAAACAAAACATTCTGTGCTAAGAAAAAAATATTTAAATTCACCCGTAACGACCCTTATGAGCGGAAATTATAGGTATTATCAGATTATGGCGGTCACATTATGTTACAAAACTTTTATGTTGCTATTATTTTTTTAGTTAGGCGATTTAAAATGGTATTGTATAGATAAAGGCAGAAGTCTCACATTTCCACATCATCCTTCATCTCATACTTACAAGTAGTCCTTCGAACCGGATACCATTTTTATAGAAGATCCTGCCGTGTAGCGGATTTCAGTCAAAGCGACTGTACGACTGGACATACGTAATAACTGTACGGTTTGACTGTCCCTTTCAAAATTACTGGGTCATGTCTTGTATAGGTACAGCTTTCTATGGGTATGCCACCCGAAACAAAGTTATTATTTTGGATTTTAGGCAATTTTTCTCAGGCTAGTACCTAGTGTTCCATCGGAATGTGTTTATTCTTATTACATAGCTGACAGTTATTGAGTTTGCGAGCTAATGTGCTGTCTTGTATGCTTTTATATGATTAACATATTATATTTTCTTTAAATTAAATTATGCTATACCTACTTACTTTACGTACAGCAGTATGGCTGACGTTTCTATGGTTAGGATACTGTGACGATTTGCCGATGAGCCGGCAAAGAAGTTCTTGACACGTATCTTATAAATGTCATTGTATGAACTTTTAACAAGTTTCCAAGTTGCCGTTGGTACGCTCAGGAAACTGTGATACTTAAGTCATAAGCGTATCTTTTGTTTGTTTATGTTTTTGGCTTGGATACCAAGTCTTTTAAGCTATGTCTTTGTATGAATAGTTCATTTTTACAGTAAAATTCAAGATCGCGACTGTTTCTATGATTCCACATATTGTTCAGTAGCGCAGACACTTGAGATACAAAAGTAAACTTTTAGTTTTTAAGCTATTGCATAGCTTCTATCGCGGGCCTTGAGCGTGGAGACCGAATCGAGAAATTCCGTAACGAAAATAACCTAACACCCCCCACTCATTTGTTTTCTTATCGGTCACCACGCTCAAAAAGTGTGACTTCAATTAATTTCTTTCTGGATTCGGTCTCCACCGGATATCTATGGTCTCCACGCTCAAGGCCCGCGATAGAAACTATGCAATAGCTGCGCCTCATGATGATAGCAAGGTAATGAGTTAAGCAGCTGTTGGTGAGGTCTGGTTTTGAATGGGTGGGGTTAAGCAGATGTTGGCGAGGTCTGGTTTTGGATAGGTGGGGTTAAGCAGCTGTTGGCGAGGTCTGTGTTTGGATGGGTGGGGTTAAGCAGCTGTTGGCGAGGTCTCGTTTTGGATGGGTGGGGTTAAGCAGCTGTTAGCGAGGTCTGGTTTTGGATGGAAGGGCTTAAGCAGCTGTTGGCGAGGTCTGTGTTTGGATGGGTGGGGTTAAGCAGCTGTTGGCGAGGTCTCATTTTGGATGGGTGGGGTTAAGCAGCTGTTGGCGAGGTCTAGTTTTGGATGGGTGGGGTTAAGCAGCTGTTGGCGAGGTCTAGTTTTGGATGGGTGGGGTTAAGCAGCTGTTGGCGAGGTCTGTGTTTGAATGGGTGGGGTTAAGCAGCTGTTGGCGAGGTCTCATTTTGGATGGGTGGGGTTAAGCAGCTGTTGGCGAGGTCTGGTTTTAGATGGATGGGGTTAAGCAGCTGTTGGTGAGGTCTGGTTTTGGATGGGTGGGGTTAAGCAGCTGTTGGCGAGGTCTGGTTTTAGATGGGTGGGGTTAAGCAGCTGTTGGTGAGGTCTGTGTTTGGATGGGTGGGGTTAAGCAGCTGTCGGCGTTTTGGATGGGTGGGGTTAAGCAGCTGTTAGCGAGGTCTGGTTTTTGATGGAAGAGGTTAAGCAGCTGTTGGCGAGGTCTGGTTTTGGATGGAAGAGGTTAAGCAGCTGTTGGCGAGGTCTGGTTTTGGATGGGTGGGGTTAAGCAGCTGTTGGCGAGGTCTATTGCATAAGTTGATAAAAAATGCTATGCAATAGCTTTACCGCGGCAGTCCCCGAGTGCCACACGTCTTTTTTTTTTATCTGTACTTTATTTATTTAAATCAATATAACTTATTACATACACAACTAAAAACTATAATTACAGTAAATTACAAAAAATTATAATAATAAAACCCTACGCTAATTACAACTAACTAAAATCAAACTAAAATATGGCGTCAAAAAACTCTTCCACATCGCTGTCGACTGGTAATGTGCCCAAAAGGCTGGCGGCATTGCCACGCTGTACGGCAATGCTTATCCTCTGTAAATGTAAACTAATTTTACATTATAATATCTACTAGGAATCAATTTGCGAATGATTAAAACAGAGACTAAACTTCGCTTGAAGTAAATCCGCCAAAAAACCTCAAGCGTATCTTTTCCAAATCCAAACCACAGATTACATAAATATTATTGTATAAACTTAGCCCACTGCTGTATGCTTTTATTTTTACGTTGGTATGGACGGGATGCTGTGACGACGTTTTCCATATGATATTAATTGGCGCTTACCCCGTCTTACACAATACCAATTATTTAACCCCTCGAGCGCCAGGGGGGTTTATGACCTGGAAAATTGCCGTTTTTACGTAAATCTAAAATAAAAATTTGAAAAATACTTTTTCTAAGATTTTTATAGTAAAAACAAAAATCTAGAAATCAAAATTTTCGGCCAAATCGTACAAATGTGTGTACAAAACGAAAATTAAGTTTTTTCAAGGTCATTCAATTTGTACAGAAGTATTATGTAAAATTGTACAATCGGCGCTTGAGGGAGTTATTGTATGATTTTATCCTTCTGCTCTATACCATTTATGTTGGCACTTGTACGTACGGGATGCTGTGACGAGGCCCACATCAATAATGAGCACAGGCCACGATCGCGGGACACACTCCAAATTATTCATCGACTTGGTAGGGTTGATGCTGAAACATAAAAATTGGTAATTTAATCAAGGTTAGATACAGTTGAATTATGAGATTTATAAGGTTTTGTAATGACTAAATTATGGACGTTATGAAAGAAGAAAATACGCTATAGTGTTGTTTGGAATAAATTAGCTTCCTCTACTGTAGTATTTATTTCAGTGATAACCAAAGAGAAAAAAACCTTTAATTAATATCAATAAATAAAATTTTAATAAACTTTAATAAAATAAACAAAATTAAACAGTCAATTTAATTCAGTCAAGTGGTGAAGTTACACCAGTAGAAAATGAGGGTTGAAATTATGTCAGAAGACGCAAGAAACAAAATACGAAAGCCTACATTTGCTTTTATCAAAGTAAACCAATGTAACTTTTAATTGAACAGGATTTACAAACAATCATTTGCTAAAATCCGTTCGTTATCTAAGCCCAAAGAGAATTAAACCACTTGAGAGCTGATAGAGCGATTTCGTCTAGGCACACGATTCACTAGCGCGGGGCGGGGGACGGGGGAACACGCAGCGGTTGTGATTGGCAGATGCAACAATGTCAGCAAACATAGTGATGCACAAGTCAATTTTGCATCAATAATATAGTTATCGATAAAATCGACGTCGATTAATTCTGCTTGTTTTTATAATTTTGCTTTGTAAGGAGAAATAAATGAAGATTTAACGAAGAATATATCATTTGTTTGTTATCCTTACTTATTTCCTGCATTTCTAAAAAAATATAAAAAATATATTTTTTTAATTAAGACATCTTGAGATTAATCCACTTTTCTTTAACTTCCGGAATATTTGGAAATCTAAAATGTTAACATTAAAATGTAACTTAATTTATTATTTACCGTTAGGAATCATCGATAAAATAATTTATCAACTATGTTTTGAAGTTGTTACATCACTTCAGCACTCAGTTGAAAGTACTTGGGATAGAAAGGGATAGACTTATCTAATATTCTAGCGAAAGTAAAGGACTTTTCAAAAGACATCAACGCGGTATCACTTTTTTCGTAACCAACCATTTTAGCTTGAGCTCTCTAATTACCAATAATGTAAATAAATATAAACATATTTTACTTACCGATGAAAACTTATGCCAACTTTTTTATAACTAGATATTCTAGATGATTTCCCGCGCCATTTAATTGCACAGGAACTCATTTTTGCTTCGGTTTTATGCAATAAATGTTTTTTAAAGTGCCAAAATTAAGGAATGTGCACAGATCCTGACTCAGACTGGTCAGTACTAAAAAATGCACTCATATCGGCATCTAACATAAGTGCAAAATCATGTATGTGTCGTGAGCCAGAGTCGCCCGTATGAGCGGTCAAGTGGTTGTATAGTCATTGTCTAAGCCTAAGTTTCCAATGAAGTTCTCTCGCCATCCATTTTACTGCTAACCTTATTTTAAAGCGGTGTCAAGAGTGACCGTACGTAAATTATTTGTTCAAATTTAGAACGGGATCAGTTAAACGTTTCGGGGCACCAATAAGTAATACGACTACCATTTTCTAAAGACCTACCCATCTCCTCTCACCACCTTAGAAAACGTTAAAAGAAGGGTTGATTGGTATGAAATAAGGGGTCTTTAGATTCTGGTGGGTGTGTAGCTGGATCGCAATTACTCGGACAGTCCGTTCAGTGACAAATGTTTATGAGTTTGTCACTTGTTCGCTGCATCGAGGCACACCGAGGGTACTTGGCTGGCTCGTTCCCCATACCTGCCCCAGGGAGACATATGAGTTTCGGTAGAATTCAGTTTAATGATCTTTTAGATTGATGTACGAATATTTTGTTTAAGTTAATTGTTCGATGTTATTGATGGTGGAGCGTTTTTAATTTAATTTTGACGTGCTTTTGTGGCGTAATTGTTTGGGTTGTGCGTCTGTCATTTTGTTTTCGTTGAACGTTTATGAATGAATACTGTTTATAGGTTGAAAAATTGGCTATGTCTATCTGTTGGCTTTTGCGGTAAGTGTCTGATCTATATGAAAACGAGATATGCTATTGGATTAAGGATTTTAACTAGATATTTCGAATTTGTTGCTTAAGAAAGAGATTTTAGTAGGGTTCATCTTTTCATTTACTAACTTAGACTTTATGCACTAGTAAAAAGTATTGTACAAAGGAAGACATTGCCATTCTAAATACGTTCGAAGGAACCCACATCAAAATTACGAGTAAAAATCTCTTCGAGAATATCAAACCATAATAAGCGATTCAGTCATTTCGAAAATGGAATTAATTATTCGCCATTAAGCAAATAACTAATTCCATTTTCAAAAAAATTCTAAAGTTTTTATTTCACATAGGCCTACATTGGCACTTATAAAACGCCAGAAGCTATTGCACGGTTCCAAATTGGTCGTTTCCCATGGAGAAGAACCGGCAAGAAACTCCATGGTTACTCTTTTAAAAACATGGTTGTTCTTACAATATTTCCATATTACAGTGTTATTAGATAGATATTATGTAAGAACAGCGTAGACTTATATTGTACTCAAAAGCACAATAAGAATAATCATATTAAAAAAGTGAGACCAAATAGGAAGTGGCTAATCTAAGAATTCGCGGAGTATACAGGATCAACTCGCATCGCAATCCAAGTCTATTTTCCTATTTTACAAGATTACTTACTTCTTCAAGCTGAATTTGCCCTCTTATTGTCATATAATCATCTGATAACCATCAGAAGCTCACGTGTATGTGCAACTCTATACAAACGTATGTGGGAACGGAGACTGGTGTGAGATGTTGTGCGGACAACGAAATGAGCCATAAACTAGTTGTTGTGCGACTGCCGAATGACATTACTGAGTACGTGCCTACTACGTGTGGCCATCACTACGGCGGGTGACTGAGGAAGGGTGTTTTTAATGTCGTGCGGTTTTGATCACGCATGCGGGATTGTCCCGCACGCGTAACCCACACAAATGTCCATTTCATACAAATATTTATTGTAATGCACGCATTAAACAACAACTGTCAACATTAAGTATAATTGTTTATTTTTTTCTTTTTAAGTTTTTTACAATTCTATGTTAATTAATGTAAGTGGGCATGTACCGTTTTAATTAACTGTAAATAAATAAATCATTAAAATAAATTAATTCTTGTCAAAAAAACGCGTCCCGCGTGCGTATTCCGTGGAATAGCAACGCGGGACGCGTCTTTTTTTGCATTTTAAATTTTTTTGTATGCGGGCCAATCCCGCATGCGTTATGAAATCTGCACGATAATAAAAACACCCGAAATGATAAAGGATGGAGATCCGTAAGGGGATTTTCTGGACCTTTTAAGTCTTTTTAGGTATTTGAAAAAAATAAATTTTAGCATTTTATTATTTCAGAACATTTCCTTTGTACTATTTTTCTGTTTCCTTCTTCTTTTCTTTTTCATGTGTTTGTACATAAATAGTTAAATAAATAAATAAACATATGTATTTTATGTTTTCATTGAAATTATTTGCATTATTCCAGTAATTGTTTGCTCCCCAAAGATTGCCAATTTTGCAGTTTTGGCTAAATCAATCTTATTTTTTAGAGCCAGAAAACCCCCATATGGACCTCCATATTTTTGGAAAAGTTTAACTGGACAGGTCCACACAAATCTGTGTGGTTATTTCCTCAAAAGATAATCTCAGACTTATCTGCATAGTTCTTATATGATTTGTCCATTACATTTGCTGTATGGACTTTAAAATAAACTGTGACTCCTGAGTTTGTTTCGGTGTTTTTTTCTCAGGATGACTACCTTAACAGCTAGCTAACTAGCTGACTAGCTAGGAAACACCGGCCTCATCAAGTTTAAATTGACAAAAAAAAATTACTTGAAATTGATTGAATGGTTTTTAAAACTTATCTACAAAATAAATATCATGTTTTATTCCTATGCAATTAACTAAAATATAGTTTACTAAATCTATTATTATTGATTTGTGCGCAGATTAGCGAGTCGATTTAACAATAATTGTTCGACCCACATGCTGGATCTTTATAACACTGAAAGTGTTAAGACGGACCCAGTAGGTCGATCCCAACATTTTTTTTCTTCTAGGGGTGTACTCTAATTGTCTCAAGCCCGCTCTTCTCACAGCCCCATCGTCTTGTTCTATGCTGGGAGCGTCGTTACAGAGCGGCAATCATTCTCTCGTGAGCAGCCGCCGACTATCGCACGTAATTAACCAATGTCCGAGCGTGTCCGCATACAGTGATGTAAGGGAACTAGATGTGCTAGTCTAGGAGTTAACTAAAATATGTTGTCAGCCTCTTTGACAGCCTTGCTAGCTGGCTAATCTAATCACTCAAACGGAAAAACGGAGCGAGATTGTTTGAAACAGTTACTGCTGCCCTAGCACGCAAAGAGCAATTGACGGTGGGTAGGTCAGTTTTAGTCAGTATAAGGTACAAGTCCGGCCTTCAGCTAAACCTAAAGCTGGAGAAGCTAAAAAAACCCATCTACTAAGACTCGATAAAAAAAAAATGAATTTGGCTTGTTTACGCGTTTAGGCTGACATTATATATTTTTTTAATTTTAGCTATACATATATTACATATATAGATGAGTATATTCACTATAACTATATACACTGAGAGCTGACTATGGGAACGTAAGTCGACAAATTCAAGTAAAACTAAATGGAAATAAATAAATAGAAACGCAGCACTCCACTGTGCGTAATGTGACAGCTATCCAGTGGTGTAATGAAAAATATTGAATTCTAATTATAGCTATATGAAGTGGCAAAACTAAACTGTATTCCCCGGTTTTGTCATCATTCGACATTTGAATTACCTTCCAACATGGAAGCAATTTGAAAAACGTCAAAACATTCTGTTTCTCGTCTAGCCACATCCAGCGACCCAACATCATGGGACCCTATCGGTCGCGCCCTGCCAATATGGCTGCTTCATTAGCCAGCCCGCCAAACGACCTCCTTGGGTCACCGGGGTGCAGAGGACAAGGAAACTACACTTATTGTATTTTTGCTCGGCGTGATGGAATGGTCTGTCATTTTGTACCAAACGAGGAAATAAAGCGGCGAAAGTTTTGTACGGACGCGTTCTGGTTGATTAGGTGGTGTTGTGTTCACCTTTATATAGATGTGGTGGTGTTGGTGTGTCGCTTGTTTTGGTCAGCTTTCTAAGCAATAAATAAAGCATTTAGATCTAAAGGTTTAATAATATTGTACAACTATCACACAACACCGTTTAGTCCCAAGCTAAGCAGAGCTTGTGTTATGAGTGTTCAATACACAGACATTTCTCCTGGGTAGGAATCGAATCCACAACCTCCGGCATAGCAGTCAGGGACACTGACCACTAGACCAACAGGCCAGTCGAATAATAAAGTATAAATAGGTCTATATGAGTAATTAAGGCCTACTGTCTACGAACGCGTCGCTTCATAGACGCGACACGACGGTATGGCACAACGTTGCCGCTTCGTCGACAGAGTAATAACAGATTAAAAAAAAAAGTTTCATGGTTTTGTATGTCAGCTTCACAAGACATACATACACCAAGCGTATCACAGAAAAGATGAAAGAGGATAGAATGGCCTTGTGGGCGAAGCAGGCATGCCTCAAAATATGATCATGCTCATAATAGGGTAGTTTCCAGGGTAAACATAATTACATTTATTTGGTCCGTATTTTAGATTATAAAAAAATATTGGACACGTATTTTTTCTTTTTTCGATTAAACAAAAAATAACAAAGATATAGCCCATTAAAGTTACGTGTGACGTCACCCCGTGCGAAAAAATGTAGCACGGCGTGACGTTACACGTAACTTTAATGGGCTATATCTTTGTCATTTTTGGTTTAATTTATAAATAAAAAAATACGTGTCCCTTATTTTTGAATAATCTAAAAGACGGACTAATTACATTTTTTTACGGCAACTAGCCTATTGACACAATCAATAGCCAACTTGCGATCTAAGCGTGCGTGGTCTGTTAGTTGCGTAATGCGCTTTCGTTTTGGTTTACTGCCTGTAGTGGAGTTAAAGGGTGTGAGAAAAGCGGCGACACTCGTTGTAGTACAAATCGGAAAGTATTTCCTGTCTAACCTCTTTAATCTTTTCAGTGAAGCGTAAAATGACAAATACGTACGAAATTAAACAATTCACTTGATTAGTGATTTCCAAATGTGGAAGACCACTTTATTTCTCAAAATAAAGATGACTTCACACATGACGACAGCTGTTCGCAAGACCGACGATAAAAGACAAATAAATCGCGTCGCATATTAGCCGCGCGATTGATTCCACGCAAAGTGTGATACACGCTCCGTTTATTTATATCCTCAGCCCTGCAGCGGAAGCGGAAATGACGCGAGCGGTCGCAGCCCCGCCGGATGACGCCGCCGTAGTGCCACCAAGTATTAGTTTGTGATGCTGAACTAGCCGTCAAAGTTGGACGGATTTTTGGAATAGTATTAATTGTGTAACTTTGTGATAAAAGACTTTTCAAAGGATAAATAGATCTTTTCTAACTAATAAAGTAATGTATAAGTTGTGGTGGGTATTTGAAAATACTACCGCTATTAGGCACCCAAATTATCTAAAATTTTTCGCAATAGTGCGGAAAAGTGTGCGAGCTAGTCCCGCCACAATTTATCATATCAGGACCCCAAGTCTGCTATTTTTATAAATTCGTCATTTCAACACGATCCCATTGTCATTTTGCTAAAAGTTTGTAATCTGCTAATTCATAATGATCGATCATTGATGGGTCACTGGTCTTGTAATAGAATTGTGGTAGAATGATAATTTCGAGCATATTAAAACCAATAACTGCACAATAACGTTCTAATGGTAAAACACTGATCAAATAAACTGTCAAAGTTTTAGCAGATTACCGCAAACGTCAAATATTCATTTGTCAATATGTACGAGATTACCATTCTATGTCACTTCTTTCAATGGAGTGTCAGTGGTTGACCATTGGAAAGTCATAATGACGCCATTATATTAGTAGATTACCAAACTTGTCAAAATCGACAATTATGACACCAATGATAGACCATTGTGACACTATTGTAATAGCAGACTTGAGGCCCTGGCTGGGTGCTAAGCGACCCCCACGAGTCGCACGTCAACCCCCGTTTATTTATATCTTCGTAAGTGTAATGAAAAACGTCGTTTCATACACGTGGAAATATGTCACCTCAACATTCAGCTTCCGTCCATAATACCTTCGCCTACGGCTTGGACGAATTCCGCCTCGGTCGCAATGACAAACTTTCTCCACTTGTATCAAATAGTAGTTTATGTGACTAGGGGATAAAGCAGTGTCTTTAAGTCGCGGGCGGCATGTTGAATTCCGAACGAAACGAAGGTTGCTGATTTTAATCCCGAACGATAGTGAGGGATTTATAAAATTAACTCCCGAGCATTGCGAGGGAGTTAATAAAGAAACCTGAGTGAAGTGAGGAATTTAAGCCGCCCAAGACAAAGACAGCTTTATCCCCGTGTTGCATACTCTACTTTTTACACCATCTGTGAGATAATTAAAAGACAATTTGGTCGACCAAATCATATATTAGAGAAATATAAGTATTATATTTACAAGTTCATCAAACAAACAAAATTCACTACTCCAAGATTCTATAGTTTCAATTTTCTATAATGCTCCCGTGTCGTCAGTACGCACGTTTAATTCTATTTTCTTTTTTTTGTTAGTGGCCAGTTTGAATCATAGTGATTACATACTCTTTGGTTTGAATTTCGAGTCAACTTGTTCGATGCGCCTACATTTTAATTCACAATGTTGACGATTCTTAATGCTCCAAATTCAAATCTCATTATTCCCTAGGGATCGGCCATACTGCATTATCTCCCTAGGCATATAATGACTTGCTTTAAGTGAGGTTTGTATGACGTGTAAAACGACATTATCGAGCAGGTGGTGTAAAAATGTAATTTATTTCATCACCACTGCTCTCAAAACGGTGAAGGAAAACATCGTGAGGTGGCCCGCATGTCCTAGAAGCAAAAATTTCAAAGACATATGTGACAACCACCAATCCGCATTGGGTCCGCGTACTAGATTACGGCATATTGCCTTTCCTAGAGAGTAGTCTGGCCCCAGCTATGGGAACTTTAGAAGGTTGATTATTTTGTAGGTTTGTATTAGAAAATACACAAAGTGGACTGGTGACTTGGTGAGGGTCGCGGCAATGCGATGGATGCGAGACGCACAAGACGTCGATAATGTATTTGTAAATATCGTGTTTTTTTGTTCTTTTTTAGGCACTAGTTAATAGTAATAATATAATATAATATAATATAATATAATATAATATAATATAATATAATATAATATAATATAATATAATATAATATAATATAATATAATATAATATAATATAATATAATATAATATAATATAATATAATATAATATAATATAATATAATATAATATAATATAATATAATATAATATAATATAATATAATATAATATAATATAATATAATATAATATAATATAATATAATATAATATAATATAATATATTATTCCACAACTATTAGGTACACAACGCCGTCTAATCCCAAGCTAAGCAGAGCTTGTGTTATGAGTAGGTACTAGATAACTGATAAACATACTTATATATTTCTAAATACGTACATATTATAGATAAATTACACCCAGACACAGAACAAATGATCATGCTCATCACATAAACATTTGTCCTGGGTGAGAATCGAACCCACGACCTGCGGCATAGCAGTCAGGGCCACTAACCACTAGACCAACAGGCCAGTCGAATGATATCTAAGTAGCAAAGAATGGAAACCATTGATTATGGAAACCTAAATAACCTATCAAGGACTCATCAATCTGGCTCGTATTTCTTTGGTTTTCAATTTTACCTGGTCGATTTTTGACACCTATAACAAATCTTCCTAGATTTAACTTTTATAATTTATCCAGTTGCCAGAGATGCCAAAACATTCATATTCAAACTTCATCCCACAGACAAGAACAAGTTTTATAATTTCAAAAATTCAAATAAAGAATGCAAAACAACAATCAAAAGCCATAATCCCAAGTTGACAAAACATTCTTCATCAAAGAAAATAAAAAACAAGATGGCCGCGACAGAGATGTAAAATTAAATTAATTTATGCGCACAACGTTGGCAAAGAATGCCACAAACAAAAGACTGGGAAAGTTCTGTTATTTTAATGTTAGGTTGTACCTCCAGGGTGCGACGGGAGAGAAGCTATGTGTGAGCTATTTTGTTTTGTTCGAAAATGTTGGTCATTAGGAATTGCGATCCATTTGACGATCTAATCGCCAAACTTAAGTGGCAATGGGCAGGGCACATTACTCGCAGAACAGATGGCCGTTGGGGCCGAAAGGTTTTGGAATGGAGACGGAAGACGTTGCTTTGGAAGGCCTCCTACAAGGTGGACCGATGACCTGGTAAGGGTTGCGGGAATCAGATAGATGCGAGACGCACAAGAGCGTTCATTGTGGTGACACTTGGGGGAGGCTTATGTCCAACAGTGGACGTCTTTCAGCTGAAATGATGACGATGATGATAATGACGATCTAAACTGAACTGTTAAAAGGATGGAGCTATATTTACGAAGTAACTATTTAGTAATCTGTGGCTGTATAGGATGTATAGTTCATCCCTCTTTGTCGCTCACACGCCTGGCATTTTCCATGGGTTGTGCGAAAGTGTACCCCTTGGTCCTGGAACGAGAGCAAAGAAGGAACAGGTATGGGTTATAGTCAGTAAAAGTTTGACACGCCCCCGTGCTACGCCCAAGAGTGGGAGAAGTCATTGGATGATTCATGACGGACGATCCATGGATCTTTATTTAATTATTTCTCATGTTAAGCGCTGCGCAAACAGATAAACTTTTTGTTCCAGTTACCGACATCGAACACTTTTTGATCGTGATCGTCATGATTATGTTTTGCAACTGGACACAAAATGTTTACGTATGCGCAGGGAGTGTATGATTTCATACTGGTTCTATAGAAATCATATATTCATCGGTAGCTTGTATCTGACACAAGACACACGTTTGCGTCTTTTTTGTATGGTGGGGAAAATCATCCAATGACAACCCTCGCTCTTGGGCGGAGCGGGAGATAGTGTCAGACTCTTACTGATTAAAAACCCACCCCGTTCCTTTTAGCCTTCATACCGGGGTTCGAGCTCCCTTTCGGATAGCCCTGGCTCCAGTAGGCTTAGACCCGGCTGGGCCCCTGCTGTTGCTGACAACTCCTTGAGGCGCGCGGGAACAGTGCGCACCGTACACGTTCGTCTTTATGAGAATAAAGTATCTAAACTTAGTTTTAGTCAGTAACGTTCTTATAATTTAATGACATCTCACAAAAAAAAAAACAAAAAATATCTGTAACTTAGCTTTCACTAGTGTACAGGCTTGATGAAGTATGAAATATTATCTGTTTAAAAGTTTACGTGGCGAAAATTTCGACATTTTGGAGCCAAGCCACGACATTTGCGGGATGCCAGATAAACGTTTGACAGAAGAAAGAAGTCCTTTATTGTCTATTTTCCTGGTGCTGTGTTTATGGAAAATAGGGTGGATATAATTTTCGACAAATTTTTTAGGTCTTTATGAAAATTGTTTATTAAATTAAAAATAAGAAAATCAATGATTGAGAAATGGCTCGGGACAAATTGATCCAAGTAAATAATTGATGATGGATATCTTAGATTTTAAAGTATACGTTTTACTTAGATTTTCTTTAAAAAGGTTTTCAATAAGACTTACGAAAAAAAGGAACGAGCACGGTTTTCGACAATTTTTTTTAGCACTCTGAGAATATTGTATCAAGTTTAAAGTAAAAAAAAAATATTTGAAAAAAGAAAATAATTCATGTTTTAGTTTTTAATTTCTTTTAAAAAAAAATTTATGCATCTTATGGAAAAAAGGGATCAATACAATTTTCGACTAATTTGTTAGGCTTCCACGAGAATTTTGTAACAAGATTTAAGTAAAAATATTAAAAAAATTATTGCTATCAATATTTTTTCTCGGCTCGCGACTAATTAAAATGTGTAAGCTGTGCATACCTATAATAGGCATGCATACCAGGGCCTAGATTTTAATATTAATTTTGTGTGCCAATAAATAAAATAAATAAATGTATAAGCAATTGATACTTTGATAGTAGAATATCTTAGTTTTGAATAGTCTACGTTTTACTTACATTTTCTTTGAAAACCTTTCAATGGATGTCCCATTGAAAAGTTTTCAAAGAAATTCTCGCAGAGTGAATTATGTTGATTGGTCTTTCAATTACGGGTACATTAGATTGGAACCGTAGAGATGCCTTTCCTGACTACAACTAAACCTATAATAGCCACAATTTAAAAATGAAATAAGACCCAAAATTATTCAAAATCATTTCATTTAATAACTGACTTTAATGAGAGTAAATCCGGTCTAAGGTGGGTACATCCGATATTAGCTATATGCTCCCGTGGGTAGGCGCGGGAAACTTGGCCTCCTGTCGCGAAGATGAATCCTTACTGACTACAACTGGGAGACTCACCCTAAAATATTTACAACATTAATGATGCTATTTATAAATAGAACGCTTTTCAAATAAGAACCTTATTCGTTTGTAATAGGGTTGATATGTTAAATTTTGAACGGTAAGATCAAAGTGGTAAAAATGTATATTTTGGGTGTTATTATAATTTAGGTGGCAGACACAAAGTCCTGTTTATGGCAATTTGTTTCGTAGCGTCGCTGTCGTCGTCATGTTAATAAATTTATGGACAATTTTTCGGGTTAGCGTTAAATTAATGTTGGATTTTGGATTTTTCATTAGTTTTTGTTGTTAGATAATGAAAATCTATTAAAGAAAATGGCGGAAATTGAGCACGGTTTATTAAAACGATTACAATTTATGATATCACAAATTGAGAAGTTACACATAATCACTCAATGACTAGTTTAAAAAAAAGTGTAACTTAGACAATGATTTCGAAATCATATTAAAAAACACGGTCAAATAGTTAAATAATTACTTATTTTTTATTACCAACAGCGCAGCGGTTAGCAAGAAAAAAAAAACAATTTCAACATACCTCTTCTAATTTAAAAATTACTGATTTTTTTTTTGGCTTCGCACTATTTTTTCATTTTAACCAGTGTCAAGTTTAGATAGTATATATTAGTATTTGACAGCAAATGTATCGAGTCAGTTTTTTCGGAAAGCTTCGCTAAGGTATTCAATACTACAATAAAATGTTCAGCTCCATCGGTAAAACCGAGAGCGCACCTCTTTCAGTGATCCCATATAAATTGTCCAGAAGTTTTAAACTTTAAATACTTTGATTTATAAAACTACACCAATTTTTACATCAGAACTTCTACTAAGAATCAACTTACAAACAACTACTGAACTTCAGTCGAAAAAATCTCGCCAAAAAAAATCCCTTATCTTAAAAATACTTCAAGCTACTCAATTTGGACGTTTGACCCCTGTCCCCCATCAGATCAACTCACACACGATTTAACGTTCTACACACAAGTGTATCGAGATCGGACTGCCACTAATCTACCGTGTGTGACCGCCCTTAGAAATTCGATTGAAAAATTTCCGGATTTTTCTCGAACGGGGAATTCCTTTAAGCGATGTTTGTCGAATGGCTTCCGTTAGATTAGTCGCGGGGTCGAGTTGACTCAGACTTGCTAGTCGTACAGAAAGTATTTTGTCTTTATTTTTTTACAAGTTTTTCTAGCGGTATCATCATCATCATTTAAACAACAACATTCAACATTATTGATGAGAAACCAGACTGTCCATTCCTGATGCACTGGTCCCGCAGGCATGCCTGCTGGCCTAGTGCTGAGAGAAAATATATGAATTAAGAGGGATATTTTAATTTATCTTGTATAATTAATTATTTTACTAACATAGTTGTATAAGTATTTCTGTTACCAACACATTATGGATTTTATATACCCGAAATTAAATATATTGTTACGCCATTAAACGTAAACACGCCATATCTCCGAGAAAATAAAGAGTAGCTCGTAATAATTAAAACGCATTGCTGTTCGAAAGGTCTAGAATGGTTATACGTAGCCAGCCTTAGAAAAATCTCGAAACATCCACAAAGTACTTACAAGTAGTAGTTAGGTATTTATGGGAAATGGTACTTTCCGTCTTTAACAATAGAGTCGAAATTCGCATGAAAGTGACTCTTATTACCACGAGTAATAAAAATAATTTATGACTTCGAGAAGCGATTCAATTGTTCTGGAATTCTGGATAGATCCGGGGACGTCGGTATCTAGAATTTTCTTGGCTCCGCATATAAATACGTGCCCCCGGCCGGAAGCGAGTCAGTTGTGATTTCGACTGCGATCAAGAGCGAACTACCCTAGTACTGAAGTGATTTTATCTAACGACCTAAGCGATAGTGTAACGGTACTCTAGTGTTAATTGCGATTCGGATTATTGTTGACTGGACTAATTTCTTATTGTTTGTGGTGAATAAAGTTGTCTCTTAGTAAATCGGCATTTGATTACCCACGTACGTAACAACTGGTGTCAGAAGTGAAATGCCATTAACACCGAAGGACGACGAACAGCGACCACGAACAAGGAGGCAAATGGAGATGGATGCTGCGCGTCATCGTATGGAGGAGGAAGATCAGCCTGGTATGGGAGCAACAGCAGCTGCTGAGGTGCCAACAGGACCATCCTCGGAATTGAACCTCGCTGCGGTGTTGGCCGCCATGCAAGCTAGTATGGAAGCTGTCCGCCGCGACCAAGAAGCCGCTCGCCGGGAACAAGAGGCCAACCAACGTAAGCTTCAGGACCTAATCGCAGCGAATCAGGAAGAAGCTCGCCGCGAACAGGAAGCCGCTCGCCGCGATCAGGAGGCTAAGCAGAACCTGATCCTCGATAAAATCGACCACGGCCTCGTCACGTTGGGCGAGAAGGTAAAGAATCTCACCTCAGAGGTCAAGGAGGTTTCCGCCCGAGCTGATAGCCTCGAAACAAGGATTGATGGCCACGAAGATCGCCTGCTGGACATCAACAAAAAAATTGTCAAGCTCGAAGCACGCGAACCCGTTGCTGTTGGCTCACCATCGCACACCCACTGTGCATCAGCCGCAAAATTTGATGTGCCGCGTTTTGATGGCACGTCTTCCTGGACGGCATTCAAATACCAATTCGAAACATTGGTTAAGACGAACCGCTGGGATGATGAACAGTCTTTCGCGGCATTAACTTTGGCTCTACGAGGGGACGCCCTGCTGGTCCTAGAGAACCTTCCTGCGGACGGCAGGACATTGGAGCGTCTCATGGAGGGACTGGACACTCGTTATGGAGACAAGCACCTCGAGCACGTTTTCCGCGCGCAACTTCGCGAGAGAACGCAGAGGTCGAACGAGAGCCTCCAGCAATGGGGAGTCGAGGTCGAACGGCTGGTCCGGCGTGCTTACATGTCGATGACACCAGAGATGGTGGAAGTAAATCTGGTGCAAGCTTTCATCGACGGTCTACGGGATCCTGAAGTCAGGGCTACGGTGCGACTCGGACACCACCAAACTCTAAAGAGTGCGATGGCTCACGCTCTGGAAGTGGAAGCCGTACGACAAGATTCACGCACGCACAGAGTTCGGGAAGTGGTGGTCTCGCCGTCAGTGCAACCACGTCAACGAGAAGTGGTAGCTGCTTCTTCGGCAAAGTCCCGCTATATTCCGACGTGTTACGGGTGCGGAGAAAAAGGGCACATTCGTACCGATTGCCCCAAGAGGAAGAGGGGGAGTGTGGAATCCGGAACACAAGTTAACGAGGAGTCGTTAAACTAAATGTCGCCAGGGCCGCGGGGCGGGTGCTGGCTGGTCAACTGAAGGCCCCAACCATCACCATCAATCAAGTTCACAACGGAAATAGTTTGATCATCGAAGGGACGCTGAATCATCGGGCTTGCAATTTTACCATTGACACGGGGGCGTCACGGACTGTTATAAGACCTGAGTTGCTGAAACGCACCATCTTGTGGCAAAGGGAGTCTCCATCCTGCCGACTTCAGACAGCAACCGGCCAGCCAGTCTCCGTTCTCGGTGATACAGAAATTGAGATCAAAATCGGTGATCAAGTGTATATCCATCCTGCGTTAATTGCGAATATTACCGACGATTGCATACTGGGTCTCGACTTCTTGCGGAATAACCGATGTATTTTAGATATCGACAGGGGAGTATTGAAATTCCCAGATCAAGAAGTCTTCCTGCGAGGAATTAACTCATGCAACCTCTACTGTTTAAAGAATACTTCACTGGCTCCGAGAACAGAAACTTTAGTCGAAGTAAAGTTTCCCAAGAAAATCAGGCAAACAAGATGTGTTTTGGTAGAGGATACTGGCCGGCACCCGGAGATCATCACTGCGAGGACATTAGTTATGACGACAGGGAAATCCAAGGTCAGGATTGTGAACCTTGGGAAAGAAGAGGTCCAACTGAAGAAAAACAGTGTTGTTGGGAGATGTGAAGAAGTTCAGTATCTCCGTCAAATCAATAAATCTCCAGCAGAGCAAGACACGACCAAAGTCGAAACTGATCACATCCAGCAACTTCTGGAAAATTCTAAGAGCAACTTATCGACTTCGGAACTACAGCAAGCCAGGGAATTTCTGCTACGGTTTCGAGATATCTTTGCAACGGGAAAAGACTGCGGGAGAACAGGTCTCGTCAAGCATGAGATAGATACAGGTGATGCTAGACCAATTAAACAGAGACCGCGCCGCATACCCTGGGCTAAGGAATCTGAGGTAGCAGGAATGGTAAAGGACATGGCTGATAGCGGAATAATTGAGCCTTCTACGAGTCCATGGTCTTCTCCAGTCGTTCTGGTGAAGAAGAAGGACGGCAGCACAAGATTCTGTGTGGACTACAGAATGCTGAATAATGTGACGAAGAAGGACAGTTATCCCTTACCAAGGATAGACGATACGCTGGATATGCTCAGTGGCATGAAGTGGTTTTCGACCATTGATTTGAAAAGTGGCTACTGGCAAGTGGAAATCAGCGAGAAAGATAAAGAAAAGACAGCGTTCAGTACGGGTATTGGCAGCGGCCTGTGGCAATTTAACGTCATGCCTTTTGGGTTATGCAACGCTCCAGCGACGTTTGAACGCCTCATGGAGAGAGTCATGGTGGGCCTTCTTGGTGACGTCTGTCTGGTATATTTGGATGACGTCATTATAATGGGTCGCACTTTTAAGGAAAACCTGAGGAATATGGAGAAAGTGTTCACCAGGATACGAGGGGCTAACCTAAAACTAAGCCCAAAGAAGTGCGCCCTGTTCAAGAAGGAGGTCAGCTACCTAGGACATGTTATTTCCGCTGACGGGGTGAGAACCGACCCTGAGAAGGTAAAGGCAGTCCAACAGTGGCCGGTTCCAAAGAACAAAACGGAAGTACGTGCATTTCTAGGGTTGTGCACATACTACAGGCGGTTTGTCAAGAATTTTTCGGACATTGCAAAACCTTTACATCAGCTGACTGAGGATAAACGAGAGTTTATTTGGGACAAGAACTGTGAGTCAGCATTCGACGAGCTAAAGCAACGGCTATGTGAAGCGCCTATACTGGGGTATCCGAGCAGAGACGGAAGATTTGTCGTTGATACCGATGCCAGCAACACGGGAATTGGTGGAGTGTTGTCACAAGTGCAGGGCGACAGACAGGTCGTAATCGCTTACTTCAGTAAGGCCCTTTCAAAGCCAGAAAGGAACTACTGCGTGACTCGACGAGAACTGCTGGCTGTGGTAAAAACCTTGCAGCATTTCCACAAGTACCTTATAGGAAGACAATTTACGTTGAGGACGGATCACGCTGCATTGAAATGGCTTCTACAATTTAAAAACCCTGAGGGCCAAGTCGCAAGATGGCTCGAGCAGCTGCAGGAGTTTAACTTTGTGACGGAACATCGTAGTGGAAAAGGGCATAACAATGCTGACGCCCTGTCGCGACGTCCATGTAATGATGACTGCAGACACTGCCAGCAGAATGAAGCCCGAGAACGCGTTAATTTAATTAGGGCTGAAGGCGACTTCAAGAAGTCCCAGGAAGAAGATGACGATATTCGACCTATACTGGACTGGAAGCGTAGCGGAACTAGGCCCCAGTGGAGTGAAGTATCGTCACACAGTCCCGTAACTAAGAGCTACTGGGCACAGTGGGACAGTTTAGTCCTAGAAAATGATGTGCTTTGTAGGAAATGGGAATCGAACGATGGCAAGGAGGTGACCACACAAGTGATAGTACCACGATGTGAAGTAGTCCCCCTGCTACAGGAAATACACGATGGTGCTTCTGGAGGACACCTGGGCATCAAGAAAACTCTACTGAAAGTGAGACAGCGGTATTACTGGCTCAATTGTAGAGATGACATAGAGCAATGGTGTCGGAAATGTACAGCGTGCGCATCTGTGAAAGGACCACAGACTAGAAGCAGGGGCAGGCTTCAGCTGTACAATGTGGGAGCCCCATGGGAACGCATCGCTATCGACGTCGCTGGACCTTTTCCAGTTACAAATGACGGAAACAAGTACATAGTGGTGATCCAGGACTATTTCACAAAG
Organism: Mythimna ferrago; assembly: GCA_910589285.2. Classification (NCBI taxonomy): domain Eukaryota; kingdom Metazoa; phylum Arthropoda; class Insecta; order Lepidoptera; family Noctuidae; genus Mythimna; species Mythimna ferrago. The sequence continues at coordinate 8,317,177 of OU342689.1, forward strand.
TGGCCCGAAGTCTTCGCCATACCCAATCAGGAAGCGACGACAGTGGCGAAGAAGGTTGTCGAAGAAGTAGTATGTCGGTATGGCGCACCTTTGGAAATCCATTCCGATCAAGGCCGTAACTTCGAATCCGCGCTGTTCCAGGAAATGTGTACTCTTCTGGGAATTTATAAGACACGCACAACACCTGCGCATCCTCAGTCGGACGGAATGGTGGAAAGGTTTAACCAAACCCTGGAGAATCACCTGGCTAAGGTTGTCGATGACCATCAGAAGGACTGGGACCGGTATATTCCACTATTTCTGATGTCTTACCGATCGGCAGTGCATGATAGCACGGGACATACCCCAGCAAGAGTGAATTTCGGCAGGGAGATGAGACTTCCAGTCGATGCCATAACTGGCGTGCCACCTGACAAGACTAAGCCAGTTACGGACTACGTAAGTGACCTTCAAGATCAATTGGACGAAGTGCATAAACGAGTTCGTGAGAATAGCATGAACACCAGCGTAAAAATGAAAACTAGATACGACCGTAATGCCAATGCCAAGGGATTTGAGGAAGGTACACTGGTCTGGCTCCACAACCCGCTTCGACGGAAAGGGAAGTCGCCGAAACTCCAAGCTCGATGGGAGGGGCCTTACACCGTGTTAAAAAGGATTAATGACGTGACCTACCGCATCAAGAAAGGACTAAGAGGGAAACCCAAGGTTGTCCATGTGGATAGATTGGCGCCGTATTACGGATCTAATAATGCTCGGGACGAGCATGACTAAGAGGGGGGCACTGTTACGCCATTAAACGTAAACACGCCATATCTCCGAGAAAATAAAGAGTAGCTCGTAATAATTAAAACGCATTGCTGTTCGAAAGGTCTAGAATGGTTATACGTAGCCAGCCTTAGAAAAATCTCGAAACATCCACAAAGTACTTACAAGTAGTAGTTAGGTATTTATGGGAAATGGTACTTTCCGTCTTTAACAATAGAGTCGAAATTCGCATGAAAGTGACTCTTATTACCACGAGTAATAAAAATAATTTATGACTTCGAGAAGCGATTCAATTGTTCTGGAATTCTGGATAGATCCGGGGACGTCGGTATCTAGAATTTTCTTGGCTCCGCATATAAATACGTGCCCCCGGCCGGAAGCGAGTCAGTTGTGATTTCGACTGCGATCAAGAGCGAACTACCCTAGTACTGAAGTGATTTTATCTAACGACCTAAGCGATAGTGTAACGGTACTCTAGTGTTAATTGCGATTCGGATTATTGTTGACTGGACTAATTTCTTATTGTTTGTGGTGAATAAAGTTGTCTCTTAGTAAATCGGCATTTGATTACCCACGTACGTAACAATATTATTATTATTATTACACCGATCAGCACCACTTCGTCGTTCGGTGTCCACTCGTTGTCGACAGGAGTTTCTTGTTTTCTTCGACTTCTCCCGCTATAGGGCGAAGCGGGATGTGAGACTTTTACTGGTTAACAGTTGCCTTTTGTTCTAGGATCACGGGTTTCCGTTCCAGAAGTCGACCCATGGCCCCAGAGGTTTCGGTACTGCTGGGCCCCTACGGTTATGATGATATCAATTTGAGGCGCGTGTGGAACACTAAGCGCCATCGAAGACGGGGGCGACGCGGCGGCGGGTGTGTGAGGAGGTCTGTTCCTTCATGAGTGCCTCCTTTACTACCAATACTGCTTCGCAGGAAGCAACCGTTGCTCATTTCCTCTAGCAGGTGGTTCTTGAGTGGACGCACTGGACGACGCGTTGGTTATCGGAAAACGTCACGTCAAGCGAGCGAAAAAAAAAAAAAAACTAATGCATGATTATTTAGTTTTACTTTCGTAAAAAATCAATTCAGTTTCGAATTATGACGATTTTTTGCAGTACTTAATAGCCAGTAGGTACTGATGCGTGATTTGATAATAATTAGTAAATTATTTCGCAAGTATATATTATGGTGATAAGTGTATATATAGACACTAAATAACTTCATCAACAATTTCTTCGCCGTTATTCAATACAGCTTTTAATAACTTTAATTTTTTTCATTTATTATTTTACCTTTTAAAAACTGAAAACTGATTCTTGTGAGTCCTACCAAGACAGAGTTCCCCTGGTGGTCCCCCAATAAAACTATTAGAATGTATGTCACGGCGGTGTCGGGCCACATTTCACCGATAACGAGGGGAGACACCGAGTGGATTTTAAAGTGTTTTTCTCTGATACCGGATCAGGGAAACGAGCTCTGAATCAAATGTTAGGTGGATTGAAAGTTAGTGGTTCGAGGAAATCGTGGGCGTTTTCTTTGCCTTCATTATTAGTCACGGAAAAAATTGAAAATGGAATGTGATGGATGCGTGTTGGAATGTCAGAAAATTTCAAATTTTCTTATTGTGGATGTAGTTTATTTATTTCGGGCTTGCGGCGAGCAATGGGTAGCTCGCAGTTCCACCGTCCGGTAACCGTCCAGACCAAGCCTAAGTCGACGGCGCACCTCAAGGAGGTATTAGCAAATTGCAGGGGCTCAGCAGGGTCGAAGTCTACCGGGGCCATGGGGTCGCTTCTGAAAGGAAAACCTGATCCTGGAATGAACGAAGGTACTAGGAGTGGGTTTTAATCAGTAAAAGTATGTACACTCCCTCCTCGCTCCGCCCAAAGGCGGGATGTCATTGAAAGATTTCCCACCTAAAAGAAATAAATATTTACATGTATATTGAGAAGTATTAATATTATAATATACAGAAGTTGTTGGTTTAGCTTCTGTGTACCTACAGCTTTTAACAGGAAGATGAAAATTGGCGTAAGCCTTACACAGTCGCAGGTCAACCAGCATTCACAAAACAAGCAGTGATATATATATATATGACAAAAAAGTAGGTCTTTATTATATAAAATTAAATTAAATTGCAATGGAATTACAAAACAAACCAATAGTAATATATAAATAAAATGATACATTGCAATTAAAAAAAAAACACAATCACAAAATAATTAACATAATCAAAATATTAAATAATTAAAATAAAAGAAAAATATTAAAAGTTTATGTATATTACACCCAAAAAAAAAAAAAAAAAACTAAAACCCGACTACGACAAAAAAAAAACGATTCTGAAAAAGTATGAAACAAGATTTTCAGGATGCTGATGCTGGATGCTGATGGAAAAACAAGAACAGAACAAAAAGAAAAGCCGCAGTCACACGTTCTAGTTACCTACCAAGAGAAACATTGTAATAGGATGAACTTAAATAGCAAAGCTCAAAAGCCCATTCATCTGTATCCTGATTTATGCGATTCATAAAACCAATCCAAAGCTTCCATTGAAAATGAAAAGTTTAAAAATAAAAACGTTAGTATTCACGATACAACGGTCAGAGACACTAGGACACAGGAGAGGCAATTTTGATCTCGCAAAAAGGTTGGTAACAACCCTCTCCAATCTCACAGAGAGCCCCTACAAAAGATCACTCACGTTAACTATGAATGAACCAAAACAACCCACCAGTACGAATGCGTAAAATTAAAAAGTATAAAATTCCCGAAACGGAAATAGGAATTGAATTTAAGTACATTTTAAACGAACCCCGGCTTTGACTGGCCCAAATAATAGAATCCCGGTTCGAACACGAATACCTTTTTTGATCTTTTTAGTGTTGCATCCCCTTACGGCGGAGGCATTTGCGCCGCGCGACTAAATGGATTATTTTCTTCGTGTGTTCTCTTTTCAAAAACAATTTCAACCTTTTTTGAACGTTCCTTTATTTCAAAGGCCATTTTCATTCGACCTACCTCGTCCCTCTTCAATCAACTGAATCCTTCAGTAAAAGGGATTCTCCTTGTTTGTTTAGGGTTCTTGTTACGATGGTGGGTTATCAAAAAGAGGAAACAAAACGTTGACAAGGACGGGGTGTGATTGGATTAAGGAGGGTTGACTTTATAGTCGCGACTCGGTGCAATTTGGAAATTGACTTTCGGAATCTGTTTATGTTGCGGTTCGATTCTTTTTGTTTGTAGCATTTGGTGTAAATTTTTTACCTCTATCGAATTTGCATTGCTATTTGGCGGATTAGAATTGTGACGCCCTAAACACATTTGTTGGGTTGTATTTGCATCTGGAAGTCATTTTGCGGCCATATTTAGTTGTTTGTGGCTACTGTTTATCGCCTCGAAAATTGTTATTCTTGAACTTAAGCTGTTTTATCAGTCCATATTTTAACGTCATTTATGTTTACTTAATATAAGAATAACCATATAAGTTAGTTAACTCATACTTTATTGAAATAAATAATATTTTTATTAAATAACGACAAATTTATGAAGTACGTACCGTTTGACGTTTCACGCTTTTCTATAAAAATAGCTTTGTATAGGCGTAACTCACACTATTTCTATTATCTTTTCTAGGAATTAAGAAGCTATTTTTATTTCATAATTACAATTTAAATTAACAAATTAAAATTAAAATGTTTGTGTAAATGAACTGTCAAACGGTACTTCTTAGATTAAATGTGCTTTAATTAAATAGTGTTCAATACAATAGACTGCAAATAATGGCAGAAAACTAAACTTTTTTTTTTTTATGTTCCAAATTCAAATCTCGAAAAACAAAACGGCATCACTTCCCAATCTGGCCAGTAGTAACGAGGCGTGAGGGAGAACATTAATTCCGTCTACAATCTTTAGACAGACCTCCCTCGCGGAGTCGCGGTGACAGATCATTTGTCATAGACAATCGGGACGCGATGACGTGGCAAGATGGTAGCTTTAATTGTAATGCAGTGATAGAAGTGTGCATTTTTGGGGTTGATATTGAAAGGAATATTTTTGTATGTAAAATGTCGATAACTAGCCTGCGATGGAAAGTATTAAATTTACTATTATTCCAAGTAACACTGTTTTCTTCTTGATATAGAGGGAAGTTGCATGCTGCTGTCTTCCCCTCCGATTATAATTTAGGTGTCTTCGAGGCTAGAGTGAAAAAGATTGAAAAAGACTAGTGCACCTCACCGATTGCATCACTACTTATGGATCGCAGTCAAGCACTAGTTTGTATCAATAAAAAAAAAAGTTAAAATGTGATACTTTTTGACTTTTTATGATTGTCAATGGTTCAGCATACTCAATTAAGTTTGTACCTGTTTTCATTAAACTTCCATAATTCCTTATACATTTATCCAAAGAATCAACGCTTTTACGTAATGTCATGATAGAAAAAGTATATTTCCTCCAAGGGTCTGCAAGTTTACCACAAGTTATTGTACAAACTTATCTCTTGCATAATGGATATGCCCTGATAGGTTTCCGTAAGTGATTGATAGAGTCCGTCGTTCAGTGCGCTCTGGTTTATGTGCGTGGATTTGATGCTGCGGGAAAGTTTAGGAATCAGGAATATATAGTTTTGAAAAACCCTCCGTCTGTCTGTTTGTCTGTCTATCTATCTCAAGACCCTGTATCTCGGAAACGCGTGGAGGTATCGAGTTGAAAGTAAAACCTTATAGGTACTGTTTCACGCGCGCCTCAAGGAGATGTGCAGCGTAGCTGCTCGGCAAGGTCGAAGCCTACTGGGACCAAGGGTTTGCTTCTGAAAGGAAAACTTAGCCCTGGTATGAAAGGCACCGAAGGAACAGTGGGTTTTCAGTCAGTAAAAGTCTGACATACCCTATCGCTCCACGGCGGTTTAAGTTGAAAAATCATCCGATGACATCTTCATTGGATGATTTTTCAACTTAAACATAGTAGGTATTGGGAATCACAATAAAGTTATTACGGCATTAAAAATCTCTAAAGCATTCCCCGTATCGAATCCCCCACCCTTAACAGTTCAGCATCAGATCAAAAGTACATCTCCATTAAAATATCTCAGTAGTCATGCTATGACGGATCGGCGCGCTTTGTTGTGCTAATGTGGCCTCCATGCTGCCATGTTGCCGATGTTGCCAGCCCAATATATGGAAATAAAGTTTTTAATGTATCGGCTGTGTTTGGAGCGAAGGACCGCTGGGAGTTCCTGGTTTATGATCAGGAAATTGATGGGAAGTATCGGAATTTGGAGCAGTGGTGGCTCGGTGGACTTACGATGTGTACGGCCTGGTGCTATGGGTTTACTTCCGAATGGGAAACCTGTGGTCCTGTAACGCTAAGGTTAAGAAGGGTCAGTAAACTGTCTGACAAAACGTCTGACACGCTTTCTCGCTCCGCCTTAGAGCGGGAGAAATCATTAGATTTCACACCTTAAAAAAAGAGTTGTACGTCATGTTTTCAACATCCTAAACAGGCATTTTGCTTTGTGTAATTAATTCATCGATACTGCTCTGAAAATAGGAAAACATCATGAAGAAAACTGGCATGTCTAGAAATAGTGAGGTACGAATAAATGTTTTTTCTTTCTTTCAAATAAAAATTCGAAGACATGTGACATTTACCAATTCGCACTGGGCCCCGCATGGAGTGGTTTGAGTCCCAGCCGTGGGAAACATTTTATTGATTATGAGGCTGGTTATAGTATTATATCGAAATTCTTGTAGCAAGTTTACAGGTTTAGCAAAAAGTTTGATAACTCGGTTGGAAAGCCATCACCATAGTTGACGTGAAAGAAAATTTGTCGAACTAACCAATGCTACTCATGCAAACCCGATATAACAGAGGCGACTACCGCAAAAGTGACGGTGCTATGAACCTTACCGCATCCCGAAGAAATAAAAAAAAAAACAGAATAATCGTTTCAAAATAAGAACGTCTAAAAATCACATTTACCCAACCAAGAAGGCAAAAAGGAAACTTCCCATCACAAAATAAACTATTTAACACTCCCACCCATTCAAACCGGAATAGTACCACCATTTCCATTCACAACATGTCCTTCAAATACCAATCTTAAGGCCAAGCTAACTGGCAAACGGCTCAAAACATCTGTTGTACACGACTTCAAACCCTCAACCCCATCCAAATGGCATTACCATAACCTTTATGGTAAGGAAAAAATAATGGGCACTTGGAACAAAATGCCACTTTTGAGGGTCAATATGGATTCTGTGGGTCCCCTTCGACGTGTGATGAAAAGCGACAATCTAAATGACGGGTGACATATACGTGGGTATTGTGTTTGGGATTCAGGAGAAAGCGGGTTGGATAGCAGTTTTTGTGGGATGAATTTTGTTGGAGAGAGTGAGGTTTTTGTGAAAGAAGACGTACGAAGAAATGGATTTGATTTATGCGAAAAATGTTTGGTTGATCAACTTGAAGTGTTAAAGAAATGTAGCATCAAAATAACGAAGGCGATAGTGTAACTTTTTTATTTTGGATAGGCTCGCGTTTGACCACTATGTCACCTGATGGTAAGCGATGATGTGGCCGACGATGGAGCGCGCTTGCCTAGAAAGACTAGAAGCTATTATGAACAAATGCTTTTGAAGAAATAATAGTAATATTGTTTGACAATGGATCAGAGACTTATTCCTAATACTACTGCTAATATGAATCAAATGTATTGTATAAAAATCTCGTATCACAGTGTTTGTTATCGAACTCTTCCGAAAAAGGTTGATCGATTTTTATAAATCTTTTTATTTATATTTAGGTCTGAGAATAAGTCGTAGACCAAAAAGTTGACACTGGTTAGATGCACAAACAAGATTAAAAGAAAAAAAAAAAAACGAACACAAATTTAAATTTCGAATTGCTACTGAAAAATATTACAACAGCACAAGGTGGGGCTGTTAGGCTTTTCTAAAAATGTTCAAGGAATGCCAGTCAATCTTTCTGTTCGTGTGTGACATATTAGGAGAAGGGTCTCAAGACCCTCTCAGAGGGATCTCGGACACGTCCGCGCGTTTTGGGAATTCTACGAGTGAAGCTAGTCCGGTTGGGGAAGATTGGGCACGGTGGGAAAAATCCTTGGTTCAACGCTTTGCAAATACTCGTTGGTATGTACCTACGGGTTCTCAAGTGTTGTGGTTTGGGTAGGTTATTTTTCTTTTTGTAATCTTAAAAATTGTCTTTCAGTAAGTCAAGCCACTGAGACGAAACTTTTAAAAGGGATAAGAATATGTTGCAACGGTTAGCTACTGATGATGCTAATCTAGTTAATAAGCCTTCAAATAAAGGTTAGGAAAAGCTTCATATAACTTTTTATAATTCAAAATGAAACTGGCATACATAGGTACAATGTCGCGGGGATTTACTGAAAAGAAAACCCATAGTTAACGTAAAATTAACGCAAAGAGCAACTCAGAGAGAAGTTATTGGATGACTTCCCAATTAAAAAAAAAAAACGGAGGTACAATACTTTTTAGAAATTATCTAACCACAATTTCGCATAAAAAAAACAAAGCTGATCGAATCAAAAACTCGAAGGCGCGTAATCATTGCTTGGCGAATTTCTTCACATCCGATTACTTACCGGTCCTATACCCACCGATCACATTAAGTCCTTAACACAATATCTTAGTAGGTATCATCTGGTTATTAACAGAAGTGCGTATGGCACATCCACCTGTGCATTAGCATACGAGATTAGTGCTCAAAACATCTAATTTCTTAATTATACAGCATATTCAAAGCCGAGATTTTCGAAAAACATGTTATTATTCTAATACAGAAGATTTTGGCGGTTTTCTCTGTATTGCCATTAATGCATGATCTCTACGCATCGCGTTTTAACCGGATGTCCTATTAAAATAATCGCCGAATTTCAATAAACAACCATTTGTTGGTTGCTCGCGTTATTTTTGTGGGATAGTGCGAATGTGGTTGATACTTTGAGGCTTTAAGGATAAGATAATAATGAATACAAGTTAATGTTTATTATCATAATTATCTTAAAAAGAGGTTACAGACATAAAAAAATGATGTTACGATTAATTCATGAATGCTAAAAACTATACTATGTTAATGTTTTTTTTATTAATTATTTAAAATTGATTGGATCCTCCCTATATCAACTTGAAGAAAAAACATTTCGGAAAAACCCTAAAGTTAAGCAGTACCCAAGTTTTTTCTAGTTAAGTACATACTTTGCTACAAAGCATTGGCTGAGAAATAAATATTTTGTACTGTATTTCATCTCATCACCTTCCTGCCCTTGTCTCGTGTTATTTGGGGTCGGCGCAACACGTTTTTTATTCTGTCCTGTCACCCGTTGTGCTATTTCTTACTTCATTTTCATTCATATCACTCCTCACACAATTCATGCATCTTCGCTGTACTTCATCTCACAAGTATCAAAACCTTTCAATCCGTGCAGTTGTGACCAAATTAAATGATTGCTGGCTACCTGTTTTACGCCCAAGGATATGTTTTATTTTGTCTGCCCGCGGACGCGTATCGCATGATACACCGCACTAAGCATCCCACAGCATCCTAAAATGTACTGAACATTATATTTAAGAGTTATTAGCTATCATCTCTTGGGTTCGCTTTTGAATGGGAATAAGTGAGAGTATTGATTTATTATTTGAAGTGGTTTTTTATCCTTTTGTAGTAGTCCTTATTCTAGACATATTTTGATACTTGTGACATGACGTGAAATATTGTATCATGAAAATTATAGTGGAAGAATAGAAGGGATGCCTTTGCCCTGCAGTGGGGACAACGGCCACATAATAAAAAAAGACGTGTGGCACTCGGGGACTGCCGCGGTAAAGCTATTGCATAGCATTTTTATCAACTTATGCAATTATAATTATTTATTTATTTTATTTATGCAGTATTTTTTTTTCTTTGATATTAATTGAAGTTACACTTTCACACATTGAATTGAATTTTGATTGATTGTTCACTCATTTGTTTTCTTATCGGTCACCACGCTCAAAAAACAAATGAGTGGTGTTAGGTTATTTTCGTTACGGAATTTCTGGATTCGGTCTCCACACTCAAGGCCCGCGATAGAAGCTATGCAATAGCTTAATAAGAAAAGTCTTTGGAGTTTGAGATTTGATTCTGAAAGTAACTAACTTAAAAAAATAATTATAAAGTCATCATTATGGTACGAACTGTTTAATATACAATATATATAGTTTCTTCAGAATCAGTAAATGAATGGATTCCAATAGTTTTTATAGGTACCATGTTACATTTTTTCCCAAAAATATTTAAAAAGGGACAAGTCGGATACCACCGACACTAAGGTACAACACACGTCACGGCAGGCCACAACGGGCATGAGACGCCAGCAAACAGCTGGGTGCAAGTGCAAAACAACCCCGAGTCACCGGGATGGCCCGGTGACTATGTATTTTTGCTGACATAAGAAGCTTATAACTTTGTGATTTTTCATGATACAGTTATGAACTTTTGTACATATATTCTTTACATAAAAATACTAGACGCTTGTTTCGGGTTTCACATATATTATAACTTAATGTTGTACAGTTCTACGGCCGTGGGCTTGCTCGTAAGAGTCATCACGGTTTTGGAACGCAAAGGGCGTAATAATTGTCGTTTTAGACAGTAAAGTCATTTGATGATTTACCACGTAAATAATAAATCTGCGGGATTATTCGAAATAATCACTCCTCCAATCAATTTCACTCGCAAAGGGTAACTAAAGGAACACTGGTGGGTTTTAATTAGTAAAAGTCTGACACTCATTCTTTCCTCATCCGGAGTGAAAGTAGAATAATCAAAAAAAAAAAAAAAATTGCAATCGGACCTGTACACACACACACATGACCTGATAGTACTTTCAGAGATTACCTCCTACAAACAAAAAAAAAAATCACTTTATAATATTAGTTAGTATTTTTCAGTAGATAGAAAAGCAACAAAAATAATACTACCTGAAGACAACGGTGGAGCTTTTAATTAAGAGTCGCCGTAACGCCGCCGGCTGATTTACAAAACACTACAATCCTTTTACCTCAAGCACCATAAACAAACCCTTTTTTCTTTTTTATTACAAATCAGTTCTAAGCTCCCATTCAACCACATCTAAAAGAATCGACTAAAACCCACAAACTCTATTTAGTTAATTGAAAAAATACTAAAGCTTTGCCATCGAACGTGCATTTTATCTCACCCCTTTTTCTGAGGAGGTCAGGGCTTCCCCGGGGGCCTCCAGATTGGTATTCTTTATTACGGAGAGAGGGACCCCACGGTTGGCCGTCGCTTCGAGTAATTGGCGAGATATTACCAAATATTTGTTACTGAAAAGTTATCGTTTAGAAGTGAATTAGGGGTCTTCCGATTTTTTGTTGTTGTTGATTAGGCCTACTTTTTTGTATAGGTCTATGGATCTTTGTCGTTGATTAGGCCTTATCCTTTTATAGATCTATCGATTTCGACTTTATTTTTAAGTAGATATTGGGAGAGTATATAAGAAGTTGGGAGAGGCCATTACTCAGCAGTGGGAAGGTATGGGTTAAAAATAATAATAATACAGGTATTTATTAGTCAAAGTTCTTGTTCGATCTTACTCATAACGTGTTAGGCGATTTAGTCAGAAAAAAAGTCCTAGTCATTTTAATAGAAAAATGTCGAAAAAATTATCGTCTGTCTGTTGTTAATTTTCTTATTTCTAAGACACTGCTGCATTGAAGAACCGATTTTCTCAGATCCTTACATTAGTTTAAATTCCTATTTCAGAATTCTATCTAGAGCTACAAGCAGCAGCTAAAAAAAAATGAACATTATAAAAAAAATTACACCTGTTTCCGTATGCGTAATTTGGTAAAAAGGCGCGTAAAAAGTAATGGCGAGCACAAAGTCGCTACCGAGTTGTACCGGTAGGTACAGTCGTACACATAAAACCAGCGACAAGCCCCATCGAGTCCCGAGGCGTCTCGACTTTGCTTTTCAAATATTAAAATTTAATCGGCCGGTTGTCGCGAGTCAAATTAGCCTCTCTTGAGGCAGCACCATAGAGTAGAAGAGGATATCGGTGTCTGTTATGAAGGGGCTTTTAGGTATAAAAGGCTGTGATTTTTCGTTGTGAAAAGTTGTGGTAATTAATTAAAGATAATTAAATAATATGTTTGTTAGCACAAATCAAACGCTATCGTTGCTTCTTGTGTGCTGTTCGCTAGTTGGCGAATCCTGACATTATTATATAGTTCTCCATTGTAGTCCAGAAACATATGAAAACGTCATACAACATTAGGAGAGTACAGAAAAGAGTTCTTGTACTCTCCCATTGTCGTATGACGCTGCAATACTATAATGACAATCCATAACGACTGTCAAAGATTTACAAACGACGGTTAAGACCAACTTCTTTCCGAGACATGGAGTAATATCGGTGTGTTGAGATCGCCACTCATCTACTGACTATTCTCTGCAGGCGTTGCCTAGAAGAGTTCCGTAAGGTCGATATTAGTTTAACCATAAGCAGCCTTGTGTTTCACGAAGTTTATTCATTTATTTATGTACACACAAACACTTAAAATCGAAAAGAACAAATAAGGATAAAACAGTACAAAGGACCTGCTTATTTCTAACGAAATTTCTTCCAGCAGACATGCGACATGACAGTTGGATGAGATATGTTAAGTTAGTAAATAATGGGACTCCTTTCCAATGACATTCTGGAATTTGTCGCCTCTACAAAAATATCTCTAGCTACTCTATGCCTCAATCGCGCAGTGATACGGAAAACAATGTAATTGCCGAAGAGACGAAGAAAACAGTTATTAATATCATTCGCGAACAAAATGTTTGCTCTGAATGATTTAGAAGACATCGCCTTGTCGTGTATTAGCTATTCTAAGTTATTTAGTTAATATTCTCTTTGACTCCCTTTGGTGTCGTTGGATTTTATTTCGTGGAGTGACAGCCTCTTCTATCTGTGTTTTGAGTGAATTAACTTCTGTTAAAGAACAACAAGCTCAAAAGACAACCCCTAAACAAAGGTTTAGGGGTTGTCTTTTGAGCTTGTTGACTTGCCATCTTATTATGACAAGTTTTAAATTTACTTGCAATTTTTGGATGTATGTTTGCTCAGGTCATTTCTTGCTAATGGATTAAACATTTTATTTCAGCCGAAATACGTCCACTGCTGGACACTTTCGGCGTCCCCCAAGTGTCGCCACAACGAACCGTCCTGCGCGCTTCGGATCCATAGGATTCCCGCGACCATCTCCAGTTTTTAATTCTACTTCGTGGGAGGCCTTCCAACGCTGCGTTTTCCATATTATTCTTGTCAATTTTGATTTTCTAAGCCAATATTTTGGGTGGTCTTTTTGTCATTCTCTGCAAAAAGAACGCTGCACTTCAAAATGGGCATAAGAGACGTGAACAAAACGGGTGCCCGGCTCAAATAGGATTGGGAGATCACGTCAGCCGCATGCACAGAGACCGCTGGGTAAGTTTCGCCACGCAGTTGGTCTCTGCAAAGGGAAAACTTTGTCGAGGCCTAGAAAAAGGTAGCGGGATGATCTGGACGCATATTGCGAAGACTGGTTTGAGACAGCGCTGGAGAAGAATGTCTGGAAGGACTTGAGGGAGGTCCTTGCCCAGCAGTGGGATAGTAAAAGCTAGGAAAAAAACTGTTTTTGGTGTCGTTGAATTTTATATCGCATCCTCACAGAAGTTATTTCATTCCAAATACAGATAGCATTTGGAATGAAATAACTTCTGTTCTTTATTTAAGGTGGGCTTATTGACGCGTCGTCTTAATGTTAAAACGTGGGTGTTTTCTTAGTTTAGAAGTTTAAAGGTCTATAGTAAACCATAAAATATTAGAGTCTAGACAATTAATTATAAAAATAATAACATCTTCCTAATGCTAAAGAAAAAAAGAGTCAGTCAAACTGTGAAAATTTATGTATTAATTTGTGTTTTTTTAACTACATTACATACTTGTAATGTCTTCTTCTCCTGGTGGAGTGGTCGTGATCATGGATCAACTGGTAGTTTGATTGCGGATTTTGCGAGACTTCTCCATCTCTCTCTATCGCACTGCGTGTGCATTCAATGAGGGAACACTTAGAAGATGATTATAACGCAAAAACTTACAAAAAAACTCCAACAAATCGATTCTATACAGTACCATTCAACCGCCATAATACCAAGCCAACCGCTGCCCGCTCTCGCTCATCGCCGCCCGCTCCGCTCACCACCAAGCCCAGCCCCATCGATGTGACCCGGCCATGTCGCCCGTCGCCGTCCGCGGATCGATACAGCCTCCTGCACTTGAAGCTTTTTGCTACCCCGCCCGCCCCCGCAACCCGCCCGCCCTAGCCACCCCGCCCGGTCTTGGGCGGTGATATTATGTTGCTATTTTTACGTTTATGTTACTTATATTTAGGTTGGGAGCCTGATTATGGAAGCTGTATAGATAGCAGAACGATGTGCCGTCTTTACATGGTTGACATCTTTAGGAATACTATCATAGTGCAAAGGAATTTCTTATCAAAGTCTGGGTTTTCGGATAGCTATAACTTGGGACCTGACCTTTGTCTTTTTCAGCCATCATCTTCATATTCTTTATTGCTCCAGAAAACACGTTATTTTTCTATCATGTGCTTTCGCCATTTTTTAGTAAAAAAACTAAATAAAACTTTACTTTGGCTCGTCTTGCCATTTTAGTGTTAAGCACTAACCAGTAGTGAAGTTTTTAAGTCAAGAGTGAATAGGTTACTTCTAGGCAAGCGTGTTCCATCGGCGGCTACATCATCGCTTACTATCAGGCGAGATAGTGGTTAAACGTGAGCCTATCTCTAATCTCTAAATGGCTTAATCAATTCGAAAGAAATTTTGTGAGTATGTTTGAGTGGTTCCCTAGATGGTTTGAAAATACAATTGGACCTGATAGGTGGCGCTACATTTAATTCTTTTTCTGACAAAATGCCAGCTTTCACTTAGGAAAACTTCAGACCGCTAGTAAAGCACATGGAAATAAAAGATTGTTCTTTCTTACGTCCGGGTAGGCTTTTAATCAAGAAGTATCAGCCATTTGAAGAGTGAATGAATGGTTAGTTTGTTTGAGATTTGTAGTAAGACTAAGGAGTGGTTTAAATAGGTTAGTGGTTTCAGTTCGTGTTAGTTTTAGTTCGTTCTTAGTTCGGAAGTGTGTCAGTCAATTAAGTTTATTTACCATGTCTCAACATTTGAAAAATATTTTTATTTCACATATTAAACGTCAGACGCTAATGCTCGGTTCCAATTGGCCGTTTCCTATGGAGAAAAACAGGCAAGAAACAACATGGTTCCTTTTTTTTCTTCTCTTCGTTGGATTTTCTTCTTTTCAATGTCACTGATTGTAAAGAACGTAAAGATTGCCGATGATGACGATCTTAAACTGACATTTTTGGATTGTAACCCATTCCAAATGTTAGTTATTACATGTATCTATTTATAGTATACTAGCTAACGGGCAAACCGTGATTTTGTTCGTATGAATGTCGCTTATTATGGACGCAAAGTCGACGCCAGATAAAAAGTAATCTATGTACTTCCTTGGTGTCCAAACTTAGTTCGTATGAAAATTCATAATAATCTATTTAGTAGTTAAATCGTGAAAGCACAACAGACAGACAAAGTTACTTTTACATTTGATGTAAAATTTTGTTAGATTATTCTGCAAGCCGTACATCGCTAACCACCCCATCTTTTAGTTTAAGTCTTCTTCTTCTTCCTGCCCTTATCCCATATTACTTGGGGTCGGCACAACACGTTTCTTCTTCCATTCTGTCCTGTCACCCGTCAAACTATTACTAACTCCCTTTTCTTTCATATCACTTCTCACACAATCCATCCATCTTTTTTCCGGCCTTCTTCTCCCTCTCCATCCATCATGTAGATAGATGTATGGAGAGGGTATACTCAGAACTCTTTTAGTAATATGCGCTTCATCCCTCCTCTTCACATGACCATACCAAGACAACCGATTACCTTTCAACTTTTCAGTCACTGGCGCCACTTTCAAACTTCCTCTAATATACTCATTTCTCACTTATCTTTTAGTTTCAGTACAAACAAATATTGTCTGATCGCTATCGCTATCAGCGATAAGACCGCACCTATAGATATAAGTTTGTGTATAATGTATGTTACTACTTTGGTGTAAAATAAAGTTTATTCTATTCAATACATATACAATCCCTCATAATGTATTTGTTTGTAAAACACAGAGCTCCTTGTGTCCATATGGCCAAGATAATCCAACCCCTAAAGCCTTATCACATAAGATTCCGTACATAATCCCATGCCCACCCTATGAAGGCTTTTTACAGGCCCCGCAGTGACAACGCGACGATGTCTCTTTCTGCCACGCCCATCGGCGACAAAGCCTTCAGCCACGCCCTATGCGACACTTTCCACCAATCAGGGGACATGCTGAAAAGTTTTTTATGTCAACGTTACGTTAGTGGGGGGACTTAAGTGGTGATAAAAAGTTTTTAAGGCGTGGTGACTTAGATCGAAGTAAAAGGAAAGTTTAATATGGCTAGATTTGTGTACTTAGGTTTGTTGGTTGGGTATAGTGAAGTCAGGATAGAGTCACCAACTGTTTATACAGTTTTTTAATGTTTATTGATGAGAGAGAGGGGTACACAGTCGATGCTTCCATCTGTACGATAATAATACAGTTAAGTTTTGGATGAAAACCTTATGAAATACGTTTAATCGTTTTTAGGTTTATCGCATTCATACAGACAGATAGACAGACGTAGTGGGGGAATTTTATAGCTTCTGTGTGTGTCTTCTGTACATATCAGCCTTTAAATATTCCCACTGCTCGGACTCAAGCCTTCTCTCTAGGAGAGGGAATGACCCTTAATTCACCACGCGGGCCCAGTGCGGGTAATGGATGTCACATGAATTCGAATTTTTGGTTCTAGGACACGCTGGTTTCCTCCCGATGTTTTCCTTCATCATTTTGAGAGAAGAAATATTAAACAAAATATAATTTGCAAATTAATATAGCTGCCTACTCATAATCTCATCATCATATATAGCTACCTACTAGGGCTGTGATTTACCGTGGCCATAAAATGCAAAGGGCAACTGAAGGAACACGATTAGGTTTTAGTTAAAATTTTGCACTCCCTCTCACTCCATCCAGAGCGGGAGGAGTTAGATATTTATTATAGTGCATAAACATAGGTGCACTAGCTCTCTTTTCTGTTCCTTTACTCTCACAGCCCGATGAGACGTCAATCAAACAAATGATAAGGGAGAGATCAGGTACAGAACCAAAGGTCTTATGTGCTTACCGAGGCAGGGGGTGTCACTCTACCAACTGTCAACTGTCTTCGGGCTGCTACAGAGTAAATCATAATGATGGAAAAACCTAATAGTACTTTTTTTTTGACCTGGTAATTGAACCTAGGACCCATTGTTAGCAGCCCCGTTTGCTAACACGAGACCAACGAGGTAGTTGACACATAACCCAGCACCAGGCGCTCAATCTGCTGAACGCCCTGATTGGTCAGGAACCGTTTGATATATTTATATATAACAGCAAAGAAATGATAAATATTTGTATAAAATTTTTTAGTTCATAGATTGTTGGCTTGCTATACGCTTTGGTGCATACTGTTAGTATAGCAAGCAACTGATAAATGAATAAGTAATCAAGGGTATAAACTGTTCTGAAAACCATCTAAATCCGTTCAGCCATTTCCTTGTGAAGAAGTAAATAATAATATTCCACAACTATCATACAACGCCGTTTAGTCCCAAGCTAAGCAGAGCTTGTGTTATGAGTACTAGACAACTGATTAACATAGTTAAGTACCTATATATTTCTAAATATATCTATACATATTATAGATAAATTACACCCGGATATAGAACAAATGATCGTGCTCATCACACAAACATTTGTCCTGGGTGAGAATCGAACCCACGACCTCCGAAATAGCAGTCAGGGCTACTAACCACTAGAACAACAGGCAAGTGGTCCTTACAAGTGAGATGATTATAATATTAATATCCTGATCTTCTCTGCCCATCCTCAGTATGCCTATCTCCTTCTCCGAACAAAAACGGTAACTTAAAATTAGCATACCACCTTCTATATTCCGAAAATATTTTACAGCCTTATCCAACGCTTCCCCCTAAGCGGTATATAGCGATATAAAACCATAATGACGTATAAACGACAAGGCACGGCGCATCTTGACCCCCACTGGGGGGCTATAGGGGTGGGGGGAGGGGGTCTTCCTTACTAACCGCGCCTTTGTTCACTTGGCTGAAAAAGTATTGAAGCTCAACCTTTTCAGGTCAGGCCTTTTTTGTGAAGGCGATTTTTTTATGGGTAAAGTTGTAGTGGACTAAGGTGGAGATCGAGTTTTCTCACTAGAAACATGCAATAAATAGATTTTCAATGAAAATCGTTTTTTCATAGCAAGTTTCTATAGCGTGGTATATACCGTAAAATGGGGTGAATAGAGACTTAGGGGTAAATAGAGACAAAACTTTAAAGGGTATTTTCTCGATATTTGAATATGTTTTGCTGCATTTAACTATATCAATTTTTAATGAATTGTTATTAAAAAATCGATGCTTTGTTAGAGGCCGATATTATGGTATCAAAGTGAAAAACCAAACCAAAGTTTTGTCTCTATTTACCCCTAAGTCTCTATTCGCCCCATTTTACTGTACAACCTTATTTTTAATACGAAACCTGAAACACTCTAGTATTTTGATGTAAAGAATCTACGAGTATGTACAAAATTACAAAACTGTATTATGAAAAATCACAAAGTTATAAGCCAGTTATGGTACCTGGTTGGCGACATAAATACATGGTCACCGGGCCGCCCGGGTGACTGAGGGGTTCTTGCAGCTGTGCGCTGGCCCATAATGCCTGCTATAACCTTCCGTGACATCTTTTGTACTTAGTGTCGGTGGTGTCCAACTTATGACCTTTTTTTAAATATTTTAGGGGAAAAAAATAACCTGGTGTAGGTAAACATTATTGGAATTGATTCAGTTACTGATTCTGAACAAATTATATTCAGGTTTCGAATATAGGTACTCAAAATAATGTTGAATATTGTAGGTACAATTTTATCTGTGTACTTGCAATAGGCACTGAGCTACAGGGGGGTCAAAAGTGGGTCGAAACGGTTCGTGTAAATAGTGCACGGCAAGCGCACGGCCTGTTGCTGGAACTTGGCCTGCGCACTACCGTGCGCTTAGATACCTATATCATTAACACTCATCAAGATCATTCCAAAAAGCTCATACTCGATATATCTGAGTTCCTATAGCCACCTTCCGGTTCCATCATCAGATAATAATTTTGCATTGTCATCTGATTTACACATGCATGCAAAATTTCTGCTCAATCGGTAACCGGGAAGTGGATCAAATTTAATTTTTAAGGTTTGATTACAGGAAAACTATGTTTATGGGCAGGTGAAACTAAATAAAAGCTTATAAATAAAATAGCCACTAAACTTCACTAAATTTAGTGGCTGTTTTAGTACGCAGAATAAAGGACGATGCATCAAAACGTCCCCCCAAGTCTAACATCGACCTACAGATTTGAAATGTATCTCAATCAGAAGATCTTAGCAGGGCAATATTTTTTACTATTGCGACATCTCTAAAAAGTATGGGATTTAGGTTTTATAAGACATTTTTATGTTAACCTAACCTAACCCAAGTGTTTTAGAGCTTAAATTATTCATAACATAGTACTATCATACATTTTTGGATGTGTGTCTACAAAAATATTTGACAAAGGGCATTGCGTAAAACTGTCCCCAAAAATTACAACTGTTTCAAATCTGTTGATGGGTACCAACAGATTTGAAACAGGTGTCATATGAATCGCCTGGTTGAATAGAGTTTTTTTTTTTATGGCGACATACCTCAAAAGTATGGGGTTAAGGTTTTATAAAATATTTTTGTTTTAACTTAACCTGTCTCATATCTGTTGGTGGGTACTAACAGATTTGAAACAGGTGTCATTCGAAGCGTCTAGTTGAATAGAGTTCTTTTTATTATGGCACCATACCTCAAAATCATTGGGTTTGGATTTTATTCAATACTTTATTTTAACCTAACCTAACATCAAAACGACCCTCCAAATCTTACATCGATCAACTGCTTTATTCTACCAATTTGAGTAGTATTTTCCTGCTTCTAATTTTAACTCTAGTCCTGTCTGTGACAAGTTCTTAAATTATAATTTTTTTTGTAACTAGGATTGATTTATATTTTTAATTATTTATTTAAAAACAGTTCATGTACACATTTAACTTGTAAAAGAAAAGGAGACTGAAACAGAAAAATAGGTACATGGGTGAAGCTTATTTCTAAAGAAAACACCTACCCGCGAAAGAGAATTGGAAAAAAAGCGGTTGTTAGAGGTTGTGTCATGGTGTTGTGGTGGTTTCTGATTGTATACTAAACTAAACTCAAAAACTACGAAACCGATTTCAATAAATTCTTTCACCAATAGAATGTTACTTTACCACTGAGTGACAAGTGACAAAGGCAATATATATTTTCCACTCTCACGTGGGTAGACTGGATGAAGCTAGTATAATATAAAAACACTCTTAAATATTCAAAATTTATTTGGCCGTGACTTACGAGCCGCTAAGTAACTCCAACGACTATAATCAAGTACACCCAAAAATTAAAATTTAAGCCCTCTTTACAGCAAGCACTTACAGTGTTATTAAGTAACATCTCAATTCAATGCGGCAATATTGTGTGCTTAACCCTCCACTGCGAGCGCTCACAACCATTCATTTATTTTCGCCCGGGGCCCATTCAACCACCTACACTTAATTTGTATATTTTTTACATTATGTAAGCAAGCTCCTTTTTGATAAAAGCGTTCATTCACTGGCGATACATTTATTAAAATGTATACGTGTTGGGTCTTGAATGCTGTCTGAGTGGGTCGTTGTAGACAGGTCTCAATTAGAGTGCCCTGTGCCGGGTCAAAAGCGCCCTTTCAGAGTTTTTCGCATAGAGCGTTTTGTGTATGGGTTGTCTCGGGTACTGTTGCTTGTGTCTACTTTTGAGCAAGGAGCTTCAAAAATTCGTGTCCATTTTAGACTCCTATTTGAAAACTAGCTGGTGCCCCCGACTTTGTCCGCATCAGACTTGTAAAACAGTACAGTGCCATTTTTTTTCGGAGATTAACTGAAACAAACATAGTTACAGACAGACTTTTTGTTTTAAGTATGTGTATTGAATTTAGTTACTGTTATTTTGATGTTACAAACAGACACATTCTTCATCACCATTTTCAAAATGGTGATGGAGAATATTGCGAGGAAACCGTATATTGTATCGGACGGTTACTGGACGGCCGGACAATGATCCACCCATTTGCTCGTCGAATGCATGAGTGGGTTGTTGTAGACAGGTCTCAATTAGAGTGCCCTGTGCCGGGTCAAAAGCGCCCTTTCAGAGTTTTTCGCATAGAGCGTTTTGTGTATGGGTTGTCTCGGGTACTGTTACTTGTGTCTACTTTTGAGCAAAGAGCTTCAAAAATTCGTGTCCATTTTCAGTAGATTCAAATAGGAGTCCATCTAGCTATAACTCCTCCATTTGTTAAGGTAGTTAACTAAATGTAAACAATCTTAACATGTCTGTTATCTAAAAAATTGTTTAAAGACGTTATCTAAAAATGTTTACAATTAGGTATTTACCTAAACCGATGTTAGGTAATTAACTTTAAATATTCTATGTATGTCTGTTATACGTTTTATTTTAAATAAAAAGACATCAAAATTGTTAACGTTTAGTTAACTACCTTAGGTAACTTTGGTAGGTGTGTAAGGTGGTTAACTACCTTAGGTAGTTGAACAGATTTGAAACAGGTGTCATTCGAAGCGTCTAGTTGAATAGTTCTTTTTATTATGGCACCATACCTCAAAAGCATTGGGTTTGGGTTTTATTCAATACTTTATTTTAACCTAACCTAACATCAAAACGACCCTCCAAATCTTACATCGATCCACAGATTTAAAATGTTAAAAGCTTCATTCTACCAATTTGTGGTTAACTACCTTAGGTAGTTAACCACGTTACACGACAGATGGAGTATAGTGCCCTCGACTTGTCCACATTAGACTTGTAAAACAGCACAAGGACTTTTTTTTTCGGAGATTAACCTGTACAAACATATAGACAGAGTTTTTTTGTTTTAAGTACCTATAGAATGTATTTACATATGTATTTGATAAGGAAATGTTTTTTGATGCTACAAACAGACACATCAATTTTCTAAACGGCAATGGAAAAGATTGTGAGAAAATCGGAATATTGGTTTTGTGACCGTTCGGTGACCATCACCGGACGGCCAGACAACGATCTACTAGTTCATCGTCTGCATGCCTCCGCTTAAGGTTGGAGTAATTCATAGCGTAGGACAATGTTTTTAGAATTAAGAAAATAGAAAATATAATCTATTCAAGTAACTTTCAGTTCTAACCAGTCCTACTTTCATTTTCAATTTACCGTGGAAATTAAGTACCTACTTACTGGTTCCATTTACAAGTAAGACATTATGCATGGCCATAAAACGTGGTCCTATGGCCCAAGATAGCTACACAATGGTCGCAATTGGCTCTTCTCAGAAGACTTTGTGACCTGATGGCTTGGGGCACGCGCCTATATTAAAATGATTGGGTGTGACAAATGGATAGACACGGTAAAGGAGAAATATTGCTATTTTAGTCTGTTAGTGAAATTAGGTACTAGGTCTAGATAAAGTGGGTTAGGATACCTTTGGAAAGTATTATAATAAATAGGTATCGCCAAATGTCAGTTGATTTTGCAAGACCAATAAAATGTTTAAAAGTCACACAATGAAATAACTATTCTACTTAAGCTTAAATACATCAACATTGTGTATCCCACGGCTGTGCCAAATATGTTCAGTTCAGTACGTTATAGTGGTTGCCTGACGCTGGTTTTCAACTAGTGAATATTGATTTCTAATTGATAAATTTAATTCCGCCAAGCCTGTTCCATCATCGGACTACTAGACGTTCAATGATGCGCCACTAGTGCATAGTGGACATCCCATATTTTGGGAACACATTAAACTTGCGTGCAGCTAAGGAGTAGATTTTCGTGCCGGAGTCAACTCCTCTTTAAGTCAAGAGTAAATCGGCTACTATTGGGCAAGCGTGCTTCAATGCTATATTCTATGTACGCGGGTGAAGCCGCGGGCAAAAGCTAATCATTGACAAGACAGGGTCAAGCGCGAGCCTATCAATAATAAAAAAAAAACAGACAGCAGCATCACTGGGTCCCCTTTATACTGTAGAAAAGGGAGTACCTAACCAGTTTTTTTTTCGGTGGGAAATAATTTAATGACTTTCAGTTGATGACGTTAACCGTACCTACCTAATCGATAATCAACGTTAAGTTTTTTATGTATTATTTATTTATTTTTATTTATTATAATCTTTATTGTACACCAAATAAACAAAAATACAGGACAAACATTTAAAAGAATAAGGGCACAATGGGCGGTCTTATCGCACAGGGCGATCTCTTACAGACAACCTTTGGATGGACTGAGAGAAAGGAGATAGATTAAGGGTTGTCAGTGTACAAACATCAGATATAATACTAACAAGATACATTAACACAAATACATACATACAATACAAAAAAAAATATACTAATAAATATCAAATATATAGTTGAACCAGGAGAAGAAAAATATATCAAAGAGAAAGGTAATGCTCCTTCACCATCTTTTTAAATGTTGGTAGCGTTTGAGCACGCCTTACTTCTAACGCATTCCACAAACGTGCAGCTTGAATTGTGAAAGATTTGTCAACGAAGGTAGTGGAATGCGTGCGAATACTTAATTTTAGGTTTTCCGATGATCTCAAGGACCTACTATGTGTGTCACTAAGGAACTGAAAACGTTCTTTAAGATAAAACGGGGTACAAGGATTAAATAGCACATTATAAAGCAAAGAAAGTATATGGGCGTTCCAGCGAAGGCGAATAGGAAGCCATTTGAGCTTAATACGTAATTCAGAAACGTGGTCATACTTGCGCAAGCCAAATATGAACCTGATACAAAGATTTTGAAGTCGCTCAAGCTTATCCAATTGGTCCTGGGTGAGATCAAGATAGCTGGCAGCAGCATAGTCCAGGATTGGAAGAAGAAGAGATTGGGCTAACGCAATTTTGGTATTGATGGGAAGAAAATTACGAAGACGTATATGTACATAATATGTATTAAAATAACTTGAATAAATAAATTTAAATATTATTGGGTTAACTAGATCTAGCCATCAATTAGGTGGTATTTTGAGTCGTAGGAACTAGCATATCTTTTGCAGGTTATGCTATACTTTAATACGAGTATATGCTTGTTTTATAAATTTTTTGGTTGACTGGCCCTTTATCCTAATATCACGTTGAGATTGAATAATCAACGTTTAGTTTACAACAGGTAAAATATTATGTATGTACTTATTTTGCTTACTTTAAAAAAAAATAGATAATTATTATTATTAAGTATGACACAAAAAATACAACAAAACAATTTCCATAACAAAAAAGTTAGACAAAGATACAGACCGATAGCAGAACATCCTCTTAACACCGCTCGCTAATTGGCTAAGAAAAATTAATTCTCCGAAAGGGTTCCGTGTCCCGAACGATACCCAAAGGACCACCATTAAGGTTCAGTACAAAAGAGTGAGCGCACTAAAATAATTGAACATTGTACACAAAAATATGTAAATGAGTTTTCGCTCCGTGAAAATTAACTTTTTCATTATGAATTATGTCCTTGATGTTGTCTTCGAGACGTCTTTTGGGAGTTTTTCGAGATTTTACAGCTTTCTACTCGAAGGGTTGAAGGTAATTTGTACGGAGGGTCGAAAAAACCCCCGCAGTTTGGAAAGGGTTAAGTGTTTCCGAGTTCTAAATAAATATTGAGTTTCCTTGAATGAAGTTTTGTCGTAAAGATGATTTAGAAACAAATGAAGTGTTGTTTGTTTTTGTTCAGGTTTCTTGATAGCTTAATTTTGGAGATAAAGATATTTGAATGCACGAAATGAAGGCTATTGCAGAGTTTAAATTAAATTTAGTAAATATGTTTTTGTAAATTAAACAAGATTTTTTTATTAGGATCTACCTACATAGGTATTTTTACACTTAACTAAGAATAATAAAAACCCTTAACCAATTAAAAATATCTAAAGACACTATGGCCACAAAATAGATAGGTACAGAAGACAATCTCATGTATGTATTTCACTTTTTATCCTTACGCTCTGTGGACGCACACTATGAGCGTTTGAGCCCGAATTGTTCGACGAGTGATCCGAGACGCGTCCGAGATATCGTGTCTGTGAGCGGTGTCTTTGTGTGCGTTGCTTGAGCGCGCTTTGTATGTGGATTAACTTTGGTATCTATATATTATTTTGTGCTATGGCGTCGAAAAACTCTTTCGTATCGCTAATGTGTCCAATAGATTGACGACATTGCCAGGCTGTATGTACTCGTATTCGTTAGTTTTAATTATGAAGTTTTACCGTGACACCTATCTTGATTCGCGATCAGGTTCTCACGCTGACTCAGCTTATAATTATTTGAGTGCACAAAACAACACAGTGCTTGCAAATTACAATACTTGTACTGCACATGTTAACTTAACGTCTCAATCCTTTGCGTGGGTGTTTTACGGATTACTGACAAGAACTGTTCTATAATGGTCGCGAATATGAGGCTGGCAAATGGTAGATCACTTGCACCTATAAGCGAAAGTAAAAGAGAGAGGTGGAAAGATCTGGGTTTCTAATGCCCATTTTCTGGGCATTCCAAATTTTGTTTTATGGATTACTGACAAGGACTGTTCGACAATGGACGTGGATATGAGGCAGGCAGGTGGTAGATCAGCCGCACTTGTATGCCAAAGTAAAAAAGAGAGAGGTAGAACGATCTGTGTTTCTAATGCCCATTTTCTGGGCATTCGAAACTAGCAAGTTGGTAGTTCAGCACATTTTTTTATGTTCTCTCGAAGTTCACCCACGAGGTGGATTGATGGCCAGGTACTTAAGGCTCGCGGGATTCCGATGGACGAAAGATGCAAAGGAGCGTTTGTTGTGGCGGCACTTTGGGAGGCCTATGTCCAATAGTGAAAGTCTTTCCGCTGAAATGATGATGATGATGTGCCGAATTATTGTTTTCCATAAATTATTTCAAATTCTTTGCCCGTTGTCACCTGCGCTCATTAGAACCCAGTGATTAATAGTTTATTACTGTCCACCAGAAGCTTTGCCCATGACCCTATAATTTAGTGATAAAGTAACTGATTATGCTCTACTACGAGTAGGTACGTATCAAAATCCCGAATTTCAAAATACCGATGGACGAAATCCCGAAAATTAAAACGCCGAATGGTTGTTTGGTGGAAAGCATAAAATCCCGAAAGTACAATTACCCGAAAGTGTAAAATCCCGAAATTGTCACCGTTTCCAAGAAAAACGATTTTTTGTAAACCTAACCTCAAATCACCTAACAAGTTGCCTTGCTTCGCGTGGGTGTGCACACCCTTCTAACCTAACCTGTCCTTGTCGGGGTGCCCTAAGGTCCAGATCTATTTCTTTCTTATATCTATTATTTTGAGAAGTAGCGGTTTGTCACAATTCTAACCTAACCTAATCCATTTCAGCCAGTTCAAAATAACGAATCATACCTACAATTTCTCATAAAAATGTATTTACCATTGTCTAATAGTCTAGTCGCAGGTAGATTGTATTTTGATTGCACTATGAACTGGGTAAAATAGGTTAGGTTAAAACTGTGACCAACCGCGCTACGTCCAAGTTGATTCATCCTTTTGAGCATTAATTGAACATCGGTATTTTGTATTTCGGCATAACGACTATCGGCATTTAAAACTTTCGGTATTTTGAATTTCGGTGTTTTGGACGTCGGTATTTCAATCATAGGTATTATGAATTTTCGAGATTTTGATACGTACCCTCTACAATGTTTAATATGATTGCGTTCTATTGGTAAAATAATTTTTAAAATCCATCCTGTAGCTTTATGTTTGTTCATTACATTAAAAAATACAAAATAATTTTTCGTCTTCATAATTTCACTAAGTTTTTTTGATTAGTGGTTACTTTTCAGACTGAATAAGAAAATTGTTTGCATTTATGTTCCTATTTTTATAAAATTCTGAAAATAGGCCAGCTTATAAAGCACAGCTGCTATTCTCTCACAACAGGCGATCATCTTTAGAAACATGAATCAGATCACTAATTAATATTGACTTTTATAATTAATTTGAGCCCATTGTAGATGCACTTTGCATAAATGGCCAATAATTGTAGATCAGCGACAGAAGATCGACAGACGATAGCTCGCAAATAGTATCGTTCATTCAATACGTTCAATATGGCGGCGAGTGAATGAATCAATGGATGATTGAGTTGTTAGCACTCGAATATTGTTCATTTGTTTATTTTACTTATTTGTATTGTGAGTTAAAGTTGATGTGAAATTAACTTTAAATGGTTTGACTGTTTGTAGTGTTTATAACATGAATAAAATATAAATGCGGAGGCGTAACACCTTATCCAAGCTGTGTTGTAGCCTAGAGAATACAACAATGATTTTTTTTTAAATATGGGATGAAGAGAATTTCACTGATTGACATATCAAAGCATAGTCGAAACTACAAGGACTAAGAATGTGAAAGAACAGCGGCGAGGTAATTGTTGATGAAATTATGAAGTGTATCCATATGCCACCATGATATCTACCGGCAAAATAATTTACTACATTTTATCAAGTCAAGTTAATGGCCAGTCTAAGTATCTGAGTCTAAGAAACTGAATTGACTAGATTTTTACGATAATAAATAATCCGGCCTTATAAAATAACAACAAGACATTATGGCATGACATCTTGTGGTTCGTTCAAAAATGCGTTTATTATTTTTTTTAATTTTGTTCGAGAGTCTGCCATCATTTTTGCACAAGGTTTCCATTGACATATGACATTGGCGAACACTATAACAGGATTTTCCAAAATTTACGCCAAGCGAATGAAACGGTGTTTCAATGTTTGTATGGAGAAACCTACTTCCCGTCGGCGAAACCGCCACCAGAAACTAATCAAATATAACTTCTCCCGTTCTGGGTGAAGTGAGGGGGAGTGTGCTACATTTACTGATAAAACACACAGCTGTGTTCCTTCAGTTGCCTTTTGCGTTCCAGGGTTGCGGTAACTACTTTGGACAATTCTGCCCCATAATAGTTTATTATTAGTGTACGTTTCAGGTCTCAAATTTAAATTTAAAAGTTTTTTATTTCACATGGGCCTGCATGGGCCCTTATAAAACGTCAGAAGCTAGTGCAGTCGTCCTTTAGCGCATCTATTGTCTTACTATTGTGTCTCAAATTGACGGTATCTGAAAGGTTAATGCCCTAAGCATTGCCAAAAACCTTGAAAATGTGTTATGTCACATGTCTTCGAATTTTTGGTCCTAGGCCATGTCGGTTTCCTCAAGATGTTTCAGAAAAACCTACACTTCTTTTGCATTGGAGATTTTTCTTCCAGACTATCTTCTAATTTTAAAATTTTAATCTTTTCACTTTCATAGTTCATTCACCTTTGATTTTCAGCCATGAAACGTGACGTTGACGGTGCGTAGTGTTCCACTCGCGCCTCAAGGAGATGTCAGTAAAACCGTAGAGGCCCAGCAGGGTCGAAGCCTACTGGGGCCATGGGGTTCGCTTCTGAAAAGAAAACCCGGAACCTTACCACGCAAACGCTTTGAACGCAAGTCAAAGAACATAGGCACTCCTATGTTCTTTGAATTGCGTTCAAAGCGGTTTTAGTCAGTAAAAGTCGGAGACGGCCTCCTGCTCTGCCCAAGAGCGGGAGAAGTCATTGATGATTTCCCCACTTAAATAAGTCATAAAAAGTGACTATCCCATAGTTTTGGTTACTAGGACAAAGTGTAGTTGTGAAACTCATAACAGCTTTGGCTAACGTGTTAGTTTTAGATTAAAACGCAGCGGGGGGCACTTTCGTACCCCGACGTGAAAATGTATTGGAGCACACGCTTCGATTGTAATCCAACTAGGTATAGCAACGAGTTATGAAGGAAAATGGATGTGTCATTAATTAATGCGAAGAGATTTTTTTGTAGCAGTTAATTAGAAACTACAGGCTGTTTTTAGGGTTCCGTAGTCAACTAGGAACCCTTACAGTTTCGCCATGTCTGTCTGTCCGTCCTCGCTTAATCTCTGTGACCGTTAGCATTAGAAAGCTGAAATTTGGTACCAATATGTATATCAATCACGCCGACAAAGTGGTAAAATAAAAATTGGATAAAAATGTTTTATTAGGGTAGCCCCCCTATATATAAAGTGTGAAGTGATTTTTTTTAATTTCAACCCTAACGTGTGATATATCGTTGGATAGGTATTTAAAAAAGAATAGGGGTTTACTCAAATAATTTTTTGATAATGTCAATAATTTCGGAAATAATCGCTCCAAAAGTAAAAAACAATGTGTTCCCCCCCTCTAACTTTTGAACCATAAGTTTAGAAAATATGAAAAAAATCTGTAAAGTAGAACTTTATAAGGACTTTCTAGGAAAATCATTTTGAACTTGATGGAAAGAACAGTTTTTGTACAAAAAGACAAAAAGGTTCTACAAAATAATTTCTGGACTAAGTTTGTAGTATAATCGTATAAGCAAGCATTTTTTTAAACTCATAAGTGGGTACACTTATTGTGACGGACGGGAAACTACGGAACCCTACACTGAGCGTGGCCCGACACGCTCTTGGCCGGTTTTTTTTTTATTGATATAAACTAGTGTTTGGCTGCGATTCTACCTGATGATAAGCAGTGATGCAATCTCTGATGGTGAAGCGCACTCTGTTTCGTGTTTTGTTTACAGATGGGAAATCGTCCAATGACTTCTCCCGCTCTTAAACGGAGCGCGAGGGCTGTCAGACTTTTATTGACTAAAACCTACTCTTGTTCCTTCTTTGCTTTCATTCCAAGGCCGGGGTTCTCTTTCGCACAAGCCATGGCCACAGTAGGCTTCGACCCTACTGAGATTATTTAGATAATAAACTGTTTCGGACTATTCAGCATAAGTAATGTTCTTAATCAATTGCTACTGCTCATAAAATATTTGAATTTGGTAATTACAATATTTAATGGCTAGCTTTTATAATTTAAAGCTTACATTACTCAACGATGAAATAAATACTACTGGTGAAAGAATTTCGGAAATCGGTTCAGTAGTTCTTGAGTTTATTCTATTCGTCACAAGTAAATGTAGGTATAAATCTTTTTTCTCTTAAAAACAGTATCCCTATTCATTTAATTATTCTTAATTCTTTATTGTACACAAATCATACGTAGTACACGGTGATACCACAAAATATATAGGTATAGAAGTCAATCTACATACCATGCGCGCTCGAGCAACGCACACATAAAAACCGCTCACGGACACGATATCTCGGAGCGCCTCGGCCTGCTCGTCGAACAGTTCCGGCTCAAACGCTCATTAGTGTGCGTCCACCGAGCGTAGGTATAAAAAGTGAAGTACATACATGAGATTGTCTTCTGTACCTAGCTATTTTGTGGTGATACAGACAGTTTATGTATAAAGGCGAGCTTAACTCAAAAATGAGTTTTCTCCCAACAAACCTTTGTGTTACAGAGAGAGAATATATTTGAGGGTAGGATCCAGTGCACAATATAAACTTATATAATATATGATTTATAATTATTTCATTATTATTTTCAGTATGTAGGTACTTAAGTATATGTAATTATAAACTTATAATTATTTAATTACTTAAGTTGTTTAAAAAAAATACTCGTTGTTATATCCTTTTGTAAATAAATAAATAGAATAAAATTAGGCAAAGCAGAAAAATAAATCCACCTTCAAAAAACCAAAAAAAAAATGAAACAGTTTCCCCAATTAAAATCGTTTCCACGTTTAGTAGCTCTCCGTCCCCGTCAATATGGTAGTTGGTTCGGCCGAGTATTAAGCTCGCTCACCGGAAATAATTACGAACATGTAGTTACGGGTTAAAAGTGTTCCCGTGTTGTTCCCAACTTCGCGGCAGCCACTAGTGCCGTAGAAGTGTGAACTGCTAGAGGACCCGGGCTTGTAGAGATACACCTACTTTATTTATCGGGAGGAAACCTTGAAGAGGTGCCTAAAGCCGCGTTCAGACATTGCGAGGCGTGCGTCGCGAATGGTTCGTCTCGCATGCCTCAGGCTGTGTGGACGTGTGTGGTCACATTGAGAATTCGCGTCAAACGATCGTTGGGAACGCCGCCTCAGTACGAGCCATGCGCTTCGTGTGGACGGACAGGTGTTGTTTGCGTTTTTCTACTGACGAACACCATGCGCGGTGGTTTTCGTGCTCAGCTTGAGCATGTGTCCTTCGTACGCATAAATTTACCGTCGTATGCCTCAGGTTGAGGCATGCTTGACAAACCATTCGCGATCCACGCCTCGCGATATCTGTACGCGGCTCTTTTTAGAGAAAAGACTAGAGAGAGTGTAGGATATTTACTTTACTAAAACCACCCAAATGATCACCATCGGCACACGGCAGGTGGCCCCGTGACCTCTATCTATCGTGGTCTGGTTTCCGCACGTAGTTCTAGGTGGACCATTGTGCGTAGGCCATGGCGACCTTCACTCCAAGCCTACCTCTTACCAGAAGCAGATGAGTCTTAACAGTTTGTTCAGGGCGTCCATAGTTCGGTGCACAGAACACAGGAATTATACAGTAATACTTCTGTTATGTGGTTCGGTGTTCCCAAGGTTCGTGTTCTTATTTTAGCAAAATAGGGTCCTTGAGGAGCACGTGCGCGACAGTTTCCTCTGTCTCCACGTATGCTCCATACAGGGGCCCCGTGAACTCTTTACTGGGCCGCCCTGAAACCTGTAAAGTTTTGCTAGCTAATTTAACTTGACCCAAAGGGTAGTTTATACCTTAGAGGATAAGCGTTGCCATACAGCGTGGCAATACCGCTAGTCTTTTGGGTTTACCAATCAACAGCGATGCGGAGGACTTTCGATACCATCATTATTTTTAGTTAAGATATTTTATTAATTTCCTTGGTTTTTTTTGTAGTCAATAGCTTGTTTTGTTTCATAAATAAATAGTATTTAGTATTATTTTGAAAATAATCACTAATTTGCCTTCTGCGATCTTCCCATCCGATTATAATTTGGGTGTCTTCAAGGCTAGAGTGAATAGGCTCTTAATAAACTAGTGCGCCTCATCATCAACGATTGCATCACTGCTTACCATCAGGTGGGATCGCAGCCGAGCACTGCTTTATATATAAAAAAAAAAAAAAAACAATCGTCCAACTATGAAAATGTAAGCAATGCCTCATTAATACTGTAAACACGTTATTTGATTGATTTCATTTGAACTTTTCTACAACTTACAACTGAATTGAGTTCATCAATTCTTTAATTGTTTCGTAGAAGCCATAGTACTAGACAATACTACTATAGTATTCTGGGGAATTCAGCTCTAGTTAAGGCTACGACCTTAACATAGTGAAGTTCTAGCTTGAAGTCAGGGATAGGTATCTGAATAAGTCATGCCGTTCATTCAATCATTCCCCTGTAGTAGACAGTTAAATAGCCATTGAACTCGGAATTAAAACATCCACTCGGTCCTACCATGAGCTCTAATGCCTTGATCACACGTACCGAGAGCACTGTCTCGCCCGTTAACTCGGTACGTGGGATCAAGGCATTAGCATAATTAGCCACTTAATGTTCCCACGGCTGGGACTTAGGCCTCTCTCTAGGAGAAGGAATGGGCCGTAATCCACGCGAGCCCAGGGCGGGTTGGTGAATGTCACATGTCTTCGAATTTTTGGTTCTAGGACATGCCGTTTCCTCTCGATGTTTTCCTTCACCGTTTTAAGGTGATGAAATAAATTACACAAAGTAATGCGCCTGGCTGGGTTGGAACCCGCGACCTACAACTCGTTGGTTTTTGGTAAATTAATTATTTTTTGTAAAAAGTCATAGAACAAAAGTTGTTGTTTATGATGTCAGTAACATAGTTCTGAGAGGTAGCTAGTGTTTCACAAATAACCCTGTATATAAAAAAAAAAAACATCTCTCCAAAACTTTGTCCATCACCGGCCACTGTGTACACAGCCACGAAAGCCTCCAAACAACTAAACTATAATGAGTATTTGTCGCTCGGCCATTAGCCACTCATTCCTTCCCATGGCCCATGGGAATCCCTCACATGGTTTATTCAGATCGCCAGGGTCCCCTCTGGCAGTCTTTACTGCTAATTTAGTAGTACGTAGTTAAGAAAAGTTGTTTATTTTGTGTTTTATGGTGGGCGAAGGAGATACTCTTAATTTTGTCCTTAGAAAGTGTGATGCAGGTGGAAAAAATATATAGAGAAGTAACACCTACCAGGCAATGCCTAAAGTATTGTAAGTATTGAAACATTGTTGGTTATTACTACAATAAAACAACTGAGTACGTCGTGACACCTTGACACAAATGTTGTATGTCACCAGGAATATTCCTGGGTCAGGAATGTTTACGCTGTTCAATCCAGTTCCACGAAAAAACATCCTCGTTTGGCCTACTTTCTTTTTTTTTATTATTGATAGGTTTGCGTTTGACCACCATATCACCAGATGGTAAGTTTACCTTAGTCATATCATGAAGTAATCAATTTCTAAGTTTTGACCACGACATACAGGTTTACAAATATAGGGTGACTGGTAATTAGTGACCGATACTTAAACACGTGATTGTACTCATGATTACTAACAACTTTCCCAAAGAAACTTTTCTTTTTACTGATTCGTTTTATATTTTATCACATTAACAAAATGTGGCTAACAGTTGATCGGTCGCTGGCGCGCTGTTTTGTTATTGCGATAAAACTAATGGAAAGAAAGAAAATCTTTTTATTTCAAACGCAGGCGCAAACTTAATACTAACATAATATGACAAATATTTTTCAGGACAAAAAAAAAATTACTATAAAAAAAAAAAATCTTTGGAAAAGTTGTTTCTATTCATGAGTACAATCACGAGTTTAAGTATCAGTCACCCTATATAAAAACACCTTAATAAGTAAATATATTACCAGTAGACTAAAAAACCAATCTTCATGATTCCCATTAGCTAGTCTTAATTATATTTATGTTTACTCAATCCTTGTCAAAGGTAGAGAGCGGTCAATGTTTGCGTCCGCTTGATCACAGCCTCGCCTCGGGCACAGCCAATCAGAATCAATCGTTGATATAAACCATTATTATTTTAATTACGAGCTTGGATTTGATGCTGAAACTCTGATAGTAATTTATAGAAAGACTTTTCGTTAGGAAGGTAAAATGATGGCCTACTTAAATTCACAGATGTATGTGGAATGACCTAAAAGTTGCTGTGAGCGCCTTTGTAAAATTAGGAAATTATCTCGAGGGATAAAAAGTAGGTATTCTATGGGCTATTTCAGGCTCCACCGTAGGCGCGGGCTTGCGGACAGTGAGCAATGGGTAGCTAGCTGTCCGGCCGTCCGGTAACTGTCCGGATCAAGCCCAAGTCATCGACGGCGCGCACTGTTCCCGTGCGCCTTAAGGAGTTGTCAGCAACAGTAGGGACCCAGCCGGGTCGAAGCAAACTGGGGCCAGGGTTATCCGAAAGGGAACTCGAGCCCTGGTATGAAGGCTAGAAGGAACAGGGTGGGTCGTTTAGTCAGTAAGAGTCTGACACTACCTCCCGCTCCGCCCAAGAGTGGGGGTTGTCATTGGATGATTTTTCCCACCTTAAAAAAAAAGGACATGGTTTGCCTGTGTGTCATCTAAACCCTGAAAAGGAATCCCTCGGTCCTAAAACGTAAAGGACAACTGAAGGATATAGGTGTGGTTTTAGTCAGTGAATATCTGACTCGCCTTTTGGCTCCACCCTAAAGCGATAGAAATCATTGAACGATTTCTCGCTTAAAAAAAAAGGATCTACCTGCCTAGTTACGTAACTACTACTAATACGATTTTGATTCTAGATTTTATGAAACATTTCATGCAATAAATAAAACAGTTATCTTCAGTAGAAGGTTTTGTTACTTCGAAGTGGCTGTACTGCTATGCTACCATAAAATACATTTTTAACGTACTTTCGTAAGATGAAAATTGCCCCCATATTTCTCTGTGTTGTCACACATTGGGTATGTCGTGACACCTTGACACGAATGATGTATGTCGCGAATTATAATGAACAGGAAAAACCACGTGAAAATGTATAGGGTTGTACGAAATGTGTTGTAACTTTTTTTGTGGGATAACTTTTTCGGAAACGTGTTGGAGTATAGAAAATGAAAATGATAAAGGGATTACTAAAACAATTAAATATATAGATAAAAAGGCGACCTATATACATATTCGTTTAGATTAAATTAAAAAAATAGTTTCGACAACGTTTTTTTGAGTAG
The DNA here is from genome assembly GCA_910589285.2 of Mythimna ferrago. NCBI lineage: Eukaryota > Metazoa > Arthropoda > Insecta > Lepidoptera > Noctuidae > Mythimna > Mythimna ferrago. The sequence continues at coordinate 8,352,564 of OU342689.1, forward strand.
TCAAAAAGTGGTTTCAGGGTTGTTAACACTGAAAATAAACTGATTGTTTTACAACACATCACAACTCTCATAGAAACAATGCTAAGAAAACTCTTTTTTTGAGATGGATATAATCTTTTTTTTATTTATTGTTGATAGGTTCGCGTTTGACAGCTATCTCACCTGATAGAAAGCGACGATTGCGTCAACGATGAACCGCGCTTACCTAGAAGTAACCAAACTCTTGACTTAAAGATTGCCAGATTGTAGCCATCAGGAAATGACTTCTCCCGCTCTGTGTGAAGCAAGAAGGCGTGTCAGACTTTTACTTACTAATACCCACCTTTGTTGCTTTAGGTGTTCCATGGCTACAGTAACTCTTTGGCACATGCCCGTAGAATTGTCGACGCTCTTAAAAAAAAGCAATTTTTCCAAGTTACAATCCTTTACTAACCCTCCGCCAAAAATATTCAGAAATTCAGATATGCGTAGCATAAGTAACTGCCCCCCAGAGTGGCATATACCTCGCATGCATAACACTCCTCTGCCTGCCCACCAGACCGCGCACCGTGAATATATTCCGCTTCTTACCTCGGCCAAATCGTTCGTGAATTTGTTTCTAACATATAAATTATATGACTTTGTACGATGTGTTATGAATATTGTATGAGAGGCAAATTGATATTATGCCCTCGTATGTTACACATTGGCTTTTATGCCCTTTTTTCGCCCGAAATTGGTTTTTTATACCCCCAATATGAATTGTGACCGAAATGTGTAAATTGGCAGCGTAATGAGTTTTGGAAGGCCTGGCATTAAGCTTTGGTGGTTTCTCTTGTGGATCATTTTGGAAAATTAATATGAGTGTATATTATTATCCTGTTAGGGCTGCGAAATTGTTCAAAAGAGTTACTGGGTCTTATAGTCGTGGATGGCGAACAATGGGCAGTTCGCCGTTTGGCCATCCTGTAAGGATGAAACCCGGGTCGACACACGTTTTAAAGAGATGTGAACAAAATTGACGGGGCCAGCCAGCTAGAGCCGATGCCTGCTATTGGAAAGGCTTACTGTATCCCTCATAAAAAGGGTGACTGAAGGGACACAGGTCGGCTTTAGTCGGTGAAAGTCTGACACTACCTCTCGCACCGTCCAGAGTAGGAATAATTATTTAGTGATTTCCCACCTGGAAAAGAGATTATGTATACTATTTAATTATAGGTGGTAATTCCTTACGGTATGATTGCTGTGTTCTGTGGTACTGGTAACTGTTGATATGGGAATCTCAGTGTCTATAGGGTTGAATATCGTTAGAACCGTGTAGACGTTAGAATCTCTATGAGCAATTTATCTTTCAAGTACCGGCTAGAAATTACTGATTTCTATTTTACCTATAGAGAATAAACATACGTTATCTTATTTCTTTATTTAAATCAGATAAAAAATATTTCTACACTAAATTATTGTCTTAGCATTTCCAAATACAAAATAGAGAGGTACTCGTCCCGTCCCTTGAGAGCGCCCGCTAATTCGGCTCCACGCCGTCCGAACGCCGAGGCCGAACATAAATAAAGGCCGAATCGCCACAGTGACCACAAAACCGATAGTTTAAGAATATTCCCGCGTATAAATTAAACAGCACTCGCTGCCGCGCAGATTTCCCTAATGGTTGAATGTGGTGTAGTAGGAGGAGAGGTCTTGATACTTTATAGTTTGTTAGTGATTAGTAATAAGCAAAGTCTAATCTAGGTATGACACGAGTCAGATACATCCCCAGTTTCTGAATTATTTAATTTTGTAAAGGTACTAGTCTAAAAACCTGCTGCGAGATGATTCGATAGAGTAACAGTGGCCCTGGTGGGATTTAAAAATGTCATTGGATTTAAAAACATCATTCAATGTCATTCTCGCTTTACCCAGATACGGAGCAATTTCTTTGATGATTTCCCACCACATAAAAAAAAGACGTGTGGCACTCGGGGACTGCCGCGGTAAAGCTATTGCATAGCATTTTTATCAACTTATGCAATTATAAATATTTATTTATTGAAGTTAAACTTTCACACATTGAATTGAATTTTGATTGATTGTTCACTCATTTGTTTTCTTATCGGTCACCACGCTCAAAAAACAAATGAGTGGGGGGTGTTAGGTTATTTTCGTTACGGAATTTCAGGATTCGGTCTCCACGCTCAAGGCCCGCGATAGAAGCTATGCAATAGCTTAAAAACTACAAATTATCCAAAATTTTGCATAAAGTAAAGCATAAAAAAATTTATTCGTAGCTCGGACAAGACCAACAACAAAGCAAAATAACACCTACCTTTTTTTTTATGGTGGGAAAAAATCATGCATTGACATCCCCCGCCCTTGGGCGGAGCGGGAGATAGTGTCAGACTCTTACTGACTAAAAGACCCACCTAAGCGGACTAAAACGTAAGCAGCGTAGAAAATTTTCTAGTAATAATATCCAATTCATTTCTATTAAAATTCAATTAAATCATTATCCATCCTTTAAAAACCAACAAAGATTTCTTTGGCTTTCATACTTTCAAAACTGACTTAACGGAAAGTTATGATTTTTTAAAAATTATTTGAAGAGATGGATATCAGTTAACAGAATCTCTCATTATTGTGTGTGAACTAATTTATCTAAATACAAGAAAGCCTGCAAGAAAATCGATAAACCAAATCTACTTCACCTATCTCTTACTGTTTCCACACATAAGTATAGAAATGTACTAGCACAAGTATCAAAACCGTGCACCGTATACACGACACGATACATCCGGGGAGCGGTCGGGCCAGTAAAGACAAGACGCATGGCCGGCTCCAGACAGCGGGCTTACACCAGGGATACACCGCTACAACTAGGTTATCTAGGTTTCTTTAAAGGTTTATGTGTTAATGCTAAGGTTTCTTGCTGCGAGTGTTTTTTTAATGTTATTGCTATGAGGTTTTGGATGGGTTTTGTTCTTTACTTGTATACTAGTGACAATTTTTTTTGAGGTTGGAAATCATCCATTGACTTCTATTGTTCTAGGGTAAAGCGGATGGGTTATTCAGAGTTTTATTGCTTTCCCTTTGCGTTCCAAGGCTATGGTATCTCTTTCGAAAATTTCCGAAGTGGGGTTTTATATTTCTCGATTTAAAAAACTCTTTTACCAGTAGTCTTTACTACTTTGTTACTGAGTGACTTAGGAATTAGTTATATTTTCTGCTTTCACGCAGGCGGAACTCACATACATACGAGTATTATGCCATTTTAATAGTTGAAAAAAAAAAAACAAATTATATTTATAGTACAATCACGATATTCCTGTACGATAGTAAGAAATCTGAAAGTCAGACTAAAAATCTTGCACAGTAACTGGTTTGTGGAGATCACATTGGAATTGCTCCATATAAAATACTGAATGTTGAATGCTGCAGTCATCATCATCATCATTATTTCAGCCAGAAGACGTCCACTGTTGGACAAAGGCCTCCTCCAAGCGTCGCCACAACGACCGGTCCTGTGCGTCTCGCATCTATCGAATTCCTGGCGAACTTGACCAGGTCATTGGTTCACCTTTTCCTTGGAAGCTAGGAGGCCTTACAGCGCTTCGTCTTCTGGTACGCGGTCGCCACTCCAGAACCTTTCGGCCCCATCTACTATTTGTTCTACAAGCAATGTGCCCTACCCATTGCCACTTAAGTTTGGCGATTCTTTGGGGTAAGTCGGCCACCTTGGTTCTTCTGCGGTAATCTTCAAAAAAATATATAAGGTGGAAATCTCGAAAGAGACCGACAGAACTTTTTTTCAACGTCCCACAAATAACAAACTATAAAAATTAACGCCCCAATAAACGTCATAATTTCTAATTAATAAATGCATTTTAATATCTGAAGAAAATATTAAAAAACCAACTAAACAACCCTCTAATAGCCGGGTGGCTAACACACCATCCTCCATTTACCAAATTGAGTGAAATATGCATCCCCAAACGCCGCGAGAGACATTAAAAAAATGCCTACAAAACTTTTAATATTCTAATAAGACTTTGATTTAATTTCCTTTTATCATTATTTATGTACGGATCCGCTGCGGAAAGGCGATAAGTCTGTGTTATTATTATTTTTTTCGGCGAAGTTTTTTTCGCTCCCCTCTAGTTGACCCTTTGGAATCGGAGGGTTGACTCTTGTCACAGAGTAGAAAAATTAACAAAGCATCATTGTCATACTGGAGTTTTTTTTTAATTTATTTGGCCATTATTTCAGTCTGTGGCTTCAGTGGCTATCCTACTTTAAATGAATTTCAATTTTATGAGTTTCTAAATAAGGTTTATTATCTTTTAAAGGTATGTGTTTCAGTGTTTTGTGGTGACAAGCATAACAAGGGTTTAAACAACTTGTTGATGGGTTTTGTTGCGACATATCCTGCTATTGTGAACACATCACGTAACAATAGCAGTGAATTGGAACTTTCAGTCACAATGCTTTTGTAGGAAAAAGGGGCGCAGCTCCTTTCAGGAAACGCTTAATAAAAAGGTTGAAAGTTACATTTGTATTTTCTTTTCCTTGAAGGAAAACCTTTTCATAGAAAAACAGGAAAAGGTCTTTTATATTCCAGTTTTAGCCGGGCTTGCTTTGCTTAAGGAGTGTGGGTAATATGGCTAATAGAGTGGATGACGTAACTCAAAATTAATTTTCTTCTTTTGTCTTTTGAAAAACCTTGCCCAACACAAGGCATTACTCCTATATCGTAAGTACGTTCACAATTATAAATTCACATACACAAGACACCCAGACCGGGAACAAGTATCTGTAGACCTTAAAAATATGTAGGTACAGCATCCAATTGCTCGACCATTATTCATTTGAAATAAATTCTTTGATTTTGACTTACTAATACCTATGTACTCGTAAATATAACAATTCCCGAATACAGAATCTTGAAGATTTTTTTGAATCGCTAAAGAGTATTTTTATTTTTTGAGATGTAACAACTTTATATTCAGATTTATTTCTATACCTGTTTTATAAGACCTTGCTTTATGCCAAATTTCAGTATTCTGGGTCAACTGGAAGTACCTTATGACTTTTGATTCCCTTGAGAATATCGTAATATACGTTTTTTGTGACTTAAGCGGCCGTATCTTTTTTTTCCTTAACTTAGTAATTTGGTTTTTTCACAGCTTTAAGGGATCGCAGACCTGAGTATATGGTTTTCTCAATCATCAAGTATATGAGTAATTTCAATTCGATACCGTTACGCGTTCCTGAGGTCTTGACAGACCTGTGCGGAATGCCCGGAGGACACGGTGGAGCACACAGTCGAGGTGTGCCCTGCTTGGACGGAGCAACGCCGTGCCCTCGTGGGGGCGATCGGCGGCGGAGACCTCTCGCGCCGGGCCTTGGTTGAGGCCATGGTCCGGAGCGAGGAGGAGTGGCAGGCGGTCGCCGACTTCTGCGAAGCAGTAATGGTCGCAAAGGAGGAGGCCGAACGCATCAGGCAACGGCGTTATCGCCGCCGCCGCCGTCGCCGGGATTCTGATCCCGATTTCCGACCCCCGTAGGCGCGGGCTTGCGGACAGTGAGCAATGGGTAGCTCGCTGTCCGGCTGTCCGGTAACTGTCCGGACCAAGCCCAAGTCGTCGACGGCGCGCACTGTTCCCGCGCGCCTCAAGGTGTTGTCAGCAACAGCAGGGACCCAGCTGGGTCGAAGCCTACTGGGGCCAGGGTTAACCGAAAGGGCGCTCGAGCCCCGGTATGAAGGCTTGAAGGAACGGGATGGGTTTTTTAGTCAGTAAGAGTCTGACACTATCTCCCGCTCCGCCCAAGAGCGGGGGTTGTCATAAGATGATTTTCCCATCGAAAAAAAAAAAAAAGCCCCGGTATGAAGGCTAGAAGGAACGGGGTGGGTCTTTTAGTCAGTAAGAGTCTGACACTATCTCCCGCTCCACCCAAGAGCGGGGGATGTCATTGCATGATTTTAACCCACCATAAAAAAAAAAGGTCTTGACAGACAGACTGACAACAAAGTGATCCTAATCCATAAGGGTTACGTTTTTTTCTTTTGCGGTAGGGAAAATTCCCTAAATTTTTAAACAACAATAATAAATCTATGCAACAGAGCCATTTCCATTTTTCCTTAATCAATTAGCCGTTTTAATTTAAACGTCCCTGGATGCCCTTAATCCGGATTAGTCACGGTATTACGACGTCTTCGAAGACATTACGTCATAACTGCTCTGTTCCGAACGCATTAGTGGGCAAGATGGTAAGGAAAAATATACGGGAGGACAAGTGAGGAGAGAGAAGCGGGTTGATAGGCGGAGCGGGGAGCGGGAAGCGAGTTTGAGGAGGATGCATTGTGATAGTGGGCAAACTTGGTCCTGCGGAGGATGTATTGTAATATTGGTCCTACTTGGTCCCATATTTACTGTAATCCGGAAATCTCGGGATTCGTAGGCTAATCAGGTGTAGTTATATAGCAACTGTGTTTAAAGTTCATATAAAATAACCTTTTAATAGGCAGACTAATTCGACAATCGGGAAAAATACCCCATAAACGTAAGGGCTTACAGGAAGATAAAAAAAGTATTTTTGATTTCATCTTTGAGTATCTAGTGAAGAATTGAAATGTCTTCAAATATCCATGGTAAAACAATAAAATCTAATATTGAACATCAACTGGGAATGCTGATTTTTAATCATAATTGCAAATATAATTTGTAATGCTATACACGGAAGCTATTGGTTTTTCTTTAATAAATAAATAAATATGGTAGTAAAAATATTTACTGGACCATGACTGTAAAAAGGTTAAAATCAAAGTAAAATGGTGTATCTTGTAGATCAAGCTAGCTAAGTGTAAGGGTTCAAGACAAACAAAGAGAGCAATTTTTTAACACTGTGTCCAGTAGACAAGCTATCTATTTCTACAGGTAATGAAACTGATACTACTTCTTGAAAGATAAGTACAATTGCTAATAATTTGCTCAAAATCAATTGTTAATCATCTTGTAGTTTTTTTTATTGATGTTACCTAATTGTTACGAATGTCCCACTCCCCGTTTTTAACTTGGACCACTTTCAAATCCAATAGTCAACGAGGGTGATACCCTTAATGTGTTTGCATAATGTTCGTCATTAAAACATTTATTTCCAGTCAGTGGATACCCTTAGATGACGTATTTTTTGGAATTTGTTTTTAAAGAAGACAAAGTAATAGTTGTCCTAAATACAGACAAAGATGATAAAAGGTGTTTTCAAAGAAGTTTCTTTTGAATTCTTGGGCAATGTACCTATACATTGTGGACGAAGAGCACTGGATAGCTCGCCTTCCGACCGTCTAACCGGACCAAGCCCGAGTCGATGGCGGGTAGTGCTCCATGCTGTCTGCAAAACCGGAGCAGTCTAGTAGAACCGATGCTTGCTAGGGCTGCCGGAACGTTTAAAGGAGTGACCATGGCTCTATTAATCAAAGGGCAATTGAAGGACACCGATGGATTTTAACCAGTAAAAATCTGACATGCCTTTTTGCTCCACCAGAGAACAGGAGAAGTAATTTGATGATTGGCTTTGACAGGGCTTTGTATGCACAGGGCTGCGGAGTTGTCCGAAAGAGTTGCCACGGCCGTGGAACGTAACTGGAGAAACACGCACGTGTTTTAGACGGTAAAAGTTTAGGAAGAGTACCTACAAGGGTTTGCCCCGTACAAAACATAAAATAAATACATCTAAAATTTCTCAAATAAATCTATGAACTTTCCCATGTAACCAAAAGCCGTTCACATTCACATAACAACCAATGATTGAAGACTCGACTCAAAGACTCAAGGTTTCACAAATAAAATGAGTTAACGACTTTGTTAATGAGTGTGTCGACTCGAAATGAAAAGTCGAAATGTCGCGAGTAAGTGCAACAAAATAAATGATGACAGTGACTCGAGCTTTTGCTAAACGACACCCTTTTAATGAAATTGGGGTTTGTTGTGTAGTGCGAGATATGCTTTTGTTTCTTTTCTGACTTTCTCTGCTCTGGGTGGAGCGAGAGAATTCAGAGAGAAGTCAGAAATTTCCCTACTAAATCCACCTGCACTTTGAGAGCAGTAATAGCTGAGTAGTAACGGCCCCGACTTGCGAGTTGTAAGTCGCGGGTTTAAACCCAGCCTTGCATTACTTTGTGTAATTTATTTGATCACCACTGCTCTCAAAACGGTGAAGGAAAACATCATGAGGAAACCGGTATGTCCTTGAACCAAAAATTTGAAAACATGTGACATTCACCAACCCGCACTGGGCCCGCGTTGTGGATTACGGCCCATTCCCTCTCTAAGAGAGGAGGTCTGAGTCCCAGCAGTGGGAACATTAACAGGACTGATTATTCTATTAATCCACATGTGTTTAAGGACCGGGAACTTTTTCAAATCCATCAGTCCCTAACGAGCCCCATGCTGACATCTCTTTGTGGTGCGCGTGGAAATGATGCGCTATAGGCCCGGGCCTGGTCGTTATCGTATGGTGAGCTACCCATTGCTCGCCGTCCGCAAAATCACGCCTACGGTGGCTGCGAGGGTGCAAGATATGCTGTGTTTGGTATAGTGAATTGAAAAACAGTGAAATATAATGTCATTGTGTCATTATTTTGAGCTGAAAAGGTGGTCAGTTTTTGTAGTTTCTTGTTTAGTCATACTCATTATAACTTTAGCTTCTGTTGCGCTTATCCGTTGAGCCATTTGAGCGTGAAGGAGTAACAAACGTACAAACTTTGGCTTATTTATAAAAATTACAATAAGTAGTGTGATTATGGGTTGGAAACAAAGTTACAAATATGAATACTTTTAGAAAAGACTATGCATATATATATACATACGTAATATCGTCGATTTTCCACCAGCCGGACGGTTTTCCTCACAAAACAACATAGCTCGCATAGCACCCACTGGATTCGCACCTATTTTCGCGTCTCCAATGTTTACGACACACAACCTCTTAAAAGGCACAAGCAGAAACCATAAATTTTCACGCCGTCGGCACATCGAACACCGTCATTGTCTGGGGTGATAATTTGTTGCATTATTGATGAAATATTATGCTAAACTTGCGTTTAGTAAGAGGGTTTGAAAATACTAGAAAATTTACAGAAATAGAGAGGTGTTTCTTGTTTTTTGCGTAGTTAAAAGTTTGATGGCAACATTGTGAAAGGTTGAAGAGAAAACTGAGTACCTATGACATGTAATTAACTATTGTGGTCGGTTCATTCTTGTATTTAGTTTCTTTGGGTTCTTTAGCATGAACGTACAGGACAAGAGATTTTAATGAGAGGATAGGATAGGATAGAGAATCAGTCGTTTGTCGGTTTGACTTATGATGCCATGGTTGGCGCAGTGGGTGAGCGATTGGTTGCTGTTCTGCGTGTCGCGGATTAGGTTCCCGTCCGGAACAAATATTTGTATGAGCTACATATAGTTGTTCTGCTTCTGAGTGTCTTGTATATGTATACATGTTTGTAAAAGCATCCACGGTACAGGATTATTTTCTAGTATGGACCCAAACTTATGTCCGGTCGGTTCTGAATTTAATTCTGAAACATCGAAGCCACACATATAAACTAATCACTTCAGTTTTAATGTGTGGCTACAATAACTATCTGTAGGCCATACAAATATTTGTTCCTTGCGGGAATCACGACACGACACGACACGCAGCGCAGCAGCCAATCGCTTAACCACTGCGGTAACTGTACCATCGAATTATTTTCTTATGTACCTAATATACAAAAATCTCGTGTCATAGTGCTTGTTATCGAACTCCTGCGAAACGGCTTGCCCAATTTTTGTGAAACTATTTTAGAGGTCTAGGGCTATTTTTTTCTTCCTACCCCACCAGCCATTTTTTTTCTTCGTTACTTTAATTCATTAAACCCCAAGCGAACGCCGGCGTTCGCGCACCTATTGTCTTTCTATTGTGTCTGTAATTCTCACGATTGAAAGGCTGAAGGCACAACAACGTTTGCAATGTCAGCTAGTTTTCAATAAAAAGCCAAGGAGTGGAATTCCCTGCCGGAATCTGTGTTTCCTGATAGCTTCAACTTAGGGGTCTTTAAGTCAAGAGTGAATAGGTTACTTCTAGGCAAGCGTGCACCATCGTCGGCCACATTATCGCTTACCATCTGGGGCCCAAGTCTGCTATTTTTATAAATCCGTCATTCCAACACAATACCATTGTCATTTTGCTAAAAGTTCGTAATCTACTAATTCATAATGATCGATCATTGATCGGTCAATGGTCTCATACTAGAGTTGTAGTAGATTGACAATATCGAGCTTATTGAAAGCAAATAATGGATTTGAAAGCAAAAAAAAAAATGGATCAAAGGAACTGAACTAAAATTGCAAATTACCGCATACCCTATATAAAAAATGTACTCTGTGACCGCATACGTCGGAATGTACGAGATAAGAGTTTACCATTATATGCCGCTTCTTTCAATGGAGTGTCAGTGGTTGACCATTGGGAAGTCATAATGACGCCATTATTTTAGTAGATTACCAAAACTTGTTAAAATCAACAATTATGAAATTAATGATAGACAATTCTGACACTATTGTAATAGCAGACTAGAGGCCCTGGTGAGATGTTGGTCAAACGCGAGCCTATCAGCCTACCCTTTCGGTACGGGCACATTCAACGCAACTGTATTGTATTTCTGTACTCTTTTATTATTATTATTTCATGTTATTGTAAATTGTGTTGCCTGCGTCGACTAAATGCTATTCTATTCTATTCTATGAATAATAATTAAAAAAAAATCATGCATGACCTAAAACCATTATATCTTCACCTACCTCCCCCACACGTCCACAAGACAAGTGGACACAGTGTGCGGATCGCGTGCACCGATGCGCGGGAGTGTGCGCGGTTATTGCGCAAGCGGCGCACTGCTTGGCTGAACAAGCAGGCCTCGCCTGAATCACTTCCTCTGTGTGTACATACGTCCTCGCCTTGCCGGCTGGTTTGCTCCACTTGGGACTTGGATTCATCACAAATTAATATACAACTTATTTTTAACCTTTTGATATATATATTTTTAATTCAATTAATCTAATAAATAATCACTAGGTAAAATATATATACAAACTTAATATAGTAATATGTACAAACGAGTAAAAAAGGCTGAAAAACGGGGAAAACTCAGAGGGCATCAAAAAATTCGACCACATCGATGTCAATGGGAAATGTGCCCAGAACGCTGGCAGCATTGCCACGCTAAATGGCAATGCTGATTCGTTGACTGAAGAAGAGTCCAGCCCTCTGGTCACGCGAAAAATCGACCAACTGTTTGCAGATATCCCGAACAACTCGATGAGCGCTCGGACCCCATGGCCCTAGTGTTTCAACCCCAAATAACTTCCAATGAGATTATTATATTTACGCCGTTTGAGGTTTTCTGCACCTGCAGCAGCCGCCGTATATAAACAACTTGAGTTTTATTACATGCGAAACCCTAAACACGTGTCTAGTATTTTTATGTAAATAATCTATGTACAAAATTTCATAACTGTATCATGAAAAATCACAAAGTTGAGCTAGTTATGTCTTGTATGCATAAGCTTGTTATGTCAGCAAAAATACATAGTCACTGAGCTATCCAGGCGACTGAAGGGTTGTTTTGCACTTGCACCCAGCTGTTTGTTGGCGCCTAATGCCCGCTATGTTTTGCCGCGACCTGTGTTGTACTTAGTATCGGTGGTGTCCAACTTGTAACCTTTTTAAATATTTTTGGGAAAAAAATATAGAATGATGTAAATCTATTGGAATCCGTTCAGTTACTGATTCTGAACAAGATATATTCAGGGTTCGCATAAACTAGAAATAATGTTGTATTTAAAGTTTTCAAAGTAGATTACTTAATCTCCTGCATCAAGCATTTTTGTGTAGAGTTGCTAGCCTGTCATATTTCTATCGTTTATATTTCGGGGAATGTGCACTGGAATTGCACAATAACCCCGTTCCATCATCAGACCACTAGACGTATGGCGATGCGTCACCGGTAGGTACATGGTGGATAGGGAACCCATACGTACAAAACGTCTTGAGAACACAATTATTGTAGGCCAGAATCCGTGTTTCCCGATAGTCACAATCCAGCGATCTTTAAGTCAAGAGTGAATAGGTAACTTCTAGGCAAGAGCGTACTCCATCGTAGAAAACATCATCGCTTACCATCAGGTGACATAGTGGTCAAACGCGAATCTATCATTAATAATAATAAAAAAAATATATTATAAAAATACTGGCTGTCTCCCGCGGTTTCGCCCGCGTTTTAGGTTACTGTTCGTAGCTATCAGGAAACAGACTCTGGTGGGGAATTCCACTAATTAGCTGAAGGTACGCACAATTAATAGGTTCTCAAAATGTTTTGTGCGTATAGGAGAGTTGTACATCATATTTGTAGACATTATCGATAATTAAGTGATTACATAGTCATACAAGATTACACTCAATTGCATCATTCTTTCTAATGCTAGCTGTATCAATTCAACAGCCCCAAGTAGAACTAACCAACAACGCGACGAAATCCGCGATGTATCATTGCTTTTACTTGTAGCATCCGCAGGGGCGCTACACGACTCAACTCCTGCGCCGCGCCGAATTACTTAATAAATTACACGTACTTCTAACAACTACACATCTTAATTACAACCTTAAGACTGTGCCAATAAAGTTGGTTTCTGTTTTTCATTTTTTACAGTTTTCAAGTTAGTTGTGCGGATTGTCCTGTCATTATAGTTGGAGGTCTGATGGCTAAGGATACGATTTCATTTGGCACCATTTGTACAACGATTTCATAATATCTACTGATATACTTGGGTGATATATTATTTCCTTTAGCAGCGGATTCTGTCAGGGCTTTATTCGTGGAAGGTAGATTGTGTGAACGAGGGCTAAATACTGCTAATTATTGTTAGTACGTTTTGGGTTTGTGCTTGTTTTGTGTTCAAGAACACTAAAACTATGCATATTAATGGATTATGTAAATGGAGACTCATTTGGACAGTTATTACCATGCTAAGTGTTACAAATGTTGCACTACGCAGCTGCCACGACTAATGTGTGAGGACCAAGTTATTTTCCTTGACATTAATTGTTATTTCAGAAGCAGCCTCTTGTTAGAAGATTCTGAAGAGACCATGTATCGTATAGGATGCATGGTCTTGGAACTTGGAAGAGGAAACATGGCAGGTACATAAAAAAAAGTTTATTAAGATAAAACTGAGTTCAAAATTACATTAACCCAATAACAGCGTGAGGAAAACATCGTGAGGAAACCGGCATGTTCTAGAACCAAAAAATTCGAAGACATGGGATATCTATCAACCCGCACTGGGCCTGCGTGGTGGATTACGGTCCATTCCCTCTCCTAGAGAGAAGGCCTGAGTCCCAACAGTGGGAACATTATAGCCGACTATGCTGTGCTATGCTAATAAAAGAGTGAGGGAACGTAAATCCTCATGCCACCGAGACTACAACACCGACTAACAGCCACCGTATGCGCGGGTTTGCCGATGATGAGCAGTAGTTCGCCGTCCGGCCGTCCGGTAACAGTCCGGACCGAGACATCGACGACGGCGTGTAGTGTTCCTCTCGTGCTTCAAAGAGATGTCAGCAAAACGCCTTTACGATGACTTCTGAAAAGATAGGCGTAGGCAGGTGTAGTTTTAGTCAGTAGAAATCTGATACGCCCTCACGCTTCGCCCTAAAGCTGAGAAGTAATGATTTCCCACCTCAAATAAAAAAAAACAAACTCGGTAACCGATGCCGGACTGGCTTGAAGACGTTTGTATCTTTATCGTTCTATTGGAAATTGAAGACGCCTTGAAGAGATCAGGAGTAGGTACTGGTCAATAACCCTTTGTAGGTCCAACCAACATCGTCTATCATGTACCAATGATACACCGATTACTCATATTCTTTGTTCGAACAAGCAAGTCAAGGATGTATCCTTGCGTGCCGCCACACACGATAACAACGCTCTAATAGTCAAGTGTTACGGATTTCGGCGTTCGGCCATCTTTAAGTCATGTTTTACATTAGAATTATGAATTTATGAAGCTGTTAGCATAATGCGTGTTTTTAATTGACGTCTGTTGAGATTTTTTTGAGGTTTATGATAATGCTTGAGTGCGGTTACTGACAAATAAACTAACTAAACGTGTACCGTGTGGTGTCCGGATGTAAAGAATAACACCATCGCATCTCTTCCCGTGGGTCTCGTAAGGCGATTAAGGGACGCACCAGAGAATGGGCAGCAGTATTCTCTGTGCACTGCAACAAAAACATTGCGATTGCCAACCCACTTGCAAAGCGTGGCGATTCTGGCAAACCCGCTCCAAAACATGAAAAGAACAGTGAAAAGATAGACCCTAGTGCCCGGCAGCCCGTTTTGAGGGTCGCGGAAATGTGATGGATGCAAGACGCACAGGGCCGGTCATTATGGCTGTGGTTATGGTGTGGATGATGATGATGAAAATAATAAAACCTATCATCGTATATCGTTGAAGGGTTCCGTGATCCTGAATCTTTCAAAGCGAAGATGAGAAGGGATCTTTTAGATTTACTCAATCTATTGTTATTATTTTATCGGTCGTTGTGGCGACGCTTGGGGGAGGCCTATGTCCAACAGTGGACGTCTTTCGGCTGATATGATGATGGTGATGAATCTATTGTATTTCTTTTTGTGTTACCGACATATCCCATGGGCAGGACACATTGCTCGCAGAACAAATGGCCGTTGGGGCCGAAAGGTTCTGGAATGGGGACCACATACCGGAAGACGTAGCGTTAGCAGGCCTCCTACAAGGTGGACCGATGACTTGATAAGGGTTGAGGGAATCCGATGGATTCAAAATGCACAAGACCGTTCATTGTGGCGACACTTGGGGGAGGCCTATGTCCAGTAGTAGACATGTTTCAGCTGTAATAATGACAATAATGATGATGATGATCGTGAACCTCATAGGAGGTCATGAGTTGGATCTTCATAATTGGAAAGCACTCGGGATAAAGGATATTCCCTTAACCCAAAAATAAGTGATACGAGATGAACCAGTTACAAGAGAAACGGTGACTCCCAACTAGTGCTGCCAGGTCTGTTTACATAAAAATCGGGACAGATGGTAAAACACATCGGGATTTAGTGTTTTAGATCGGGACAAATATTTTTTTTAATAAAGATTTTTTTAGATGGGAAATCATCCAATAACTTCTTCCCCTCTGGGGTGGAACGAGAGGGCGTGTGAAAATGTTACTGAGTAAAACCCAGACTTCTTCAGTCGCTCTTTGAGTTTCAGGGTTTTTGATTTATCGGGACATTTAA
The DNA here is from genome assembly GCA_910589285.2 of Mythimna ferrago. Classification (NCBI taxonomy): domain Eukaryota; kingdom Metazoa; phylum Arthropoda; class Insecta; order Lepidoptera; family Noctuidae; genus Mythimna; species Mythimna ferrago. Next base: position 8,367,907 of record OU342689.1, read on the forward strand.
TCATCGTCACCAGAACCCTAAAAAACGGGACATTCCGCGCAAATCGGGACGCCTGGCAACACTACTCCTAACTGATTTCCTCTATGCTCTGTTACTAAAATCAAAATTCATTTCTCTTGTGTGTTTTACCGCCATATTTAGGTCGAAACGGCAAACTACAAGAACAATAATGCCGTACAAATCAATTTATCAATCAACACGTCATGTGATGTTTAGATTCTAGTGAAACTTAGCCTCGAACTGGCTGACTTGTGATCAATCAAAATAAAAATGTTAACTAAAGATACCATAATTGATTACACCACCAATTTACATAAACAAAAGATTAAAATCACAAAGAAGATAAATAAAGATAAGTTAATATACCTAAAAACAAGGCAACTGTAAATCATTACAAGCTTTTTAGAGATCCGTACCTCTGTTGGCTAAAACGGAAGCCTTATAAGATCACTTTATTATTCGTCTATCCGTCGGTTAGTTCGTATGTCAGACTGTCTCTAAAGACCTTATTTCTCAAGAATACTTGAAGTATCAAGTAGAAATTAATATCAAATATTTTCACTGCTCCAAGGGCTAGCTTGGAGCAGTGAAAAAATTAAACTTCTGACTCAACTTGCTGTTTATCAGAGAAGTCAACGCAATTAAAGCATAGAATATAATGTTTATGATTTGTATATGGCGCATATTTTTACACTTACAAGAAGAATCAAAGCTTATAGGACAATTTCAGTGGACCTGGAATCCTGATAAGCTACTTGTGCTATGTGAACTTCACATAGCACAAGTAAAGGAAAAAGTCTGAAAACCGTAAATCTGTAGTCACTAAATAATTACTTTTTCTTGATTCGGAAAAAATCTTCGACCACATTCGGGAATCGAACTATTTACATAGTTAAGTTTGTACAGAATCTTTGGTACGCGAGGACGACTCACACTTGACCGTTTTTTTTAAGGTGGGAAATTATCAGATAACTTTTCTCGCTCTAAAGCGAGAGAAAGGTTCAGACTTTTATTGACTATAATAAAAATATTTTTATAGAAATAAGTGTTCCTAACATACAATGTGGATCAAAAGTTGTCTTTTTAAATAAATAATTATTATTTATTATAACCCCCCTGTGTTCCTTCAGTGTCCCTTTGCGTTCCAAGACCGGTAAATGTTTCGAAAAATCCCGTAGAGAAAATCATTGTAACCTACTTAGTTACATAGGCAGCGGAAACGTCAAACAATTTTCATGTTTTTAAGCAGTTCCACCGTTTTCGATCCAACCTTCACAGTTTCCACGAGATAATAAATACATCGAAGGAAATATCGATTTAATGACAATAAACACGATACTAGTAATACTTGAAGATGGAAAAAAACCCAAATATGTACTTGGTATGATTTCCGGTGGCGGATGTTCGAATGGAGCACGCGATTCGTGCCCATCAGGCGTGCACGTGCGCAACGAAAGTGTTATGTATTGGTATTGCTTACATGTCTACTGAAGATACTTCCATACTGGAACTGTTGAGGAAAGGAAATGTTAAGCTGTGGTATTTGGGCTGCGGGAATGGGCAAAAGAGTTGCTTGAAGAAACTCCGATGGGTTTTGGTCAGTAAGAGTCTTAATCGCCCTCTCGCACCACCTGGAGCAGGAGTAGTTATTTCATGATTTCCTAAAATAAATAAATTAGAGAAGCACACTTAAGGTAGATTTTTTTCTCATGCCTTTGAGCTTCTTGCAGGTCTGATTGCACAAGTGTAGGTAATCGTATACGTTGCGTGTTTCATGCACCACCACCATGAACTATGGGCTGAAAGAGCCATTTATGCATCATTATTTCAGCTGAAAGACATCCTCTGATGGACTTAGGGCTCTTCTAAGTGTCACCACAATGACCGGTCATGTGTTTTGCATCCATCGGATTCCTATGACCCTCATCAGGTCATCGATCCACCTTCTCGAGGGCTTTCTAACGTTACATCCGACAAAACCTGTCGGCCTCATCGAGCATCTGTTCTGCGACCCAATTGTTGGATCATATTTAATGCTATGCGATATTGCGGCGGAACAAAATGAAAGTGGAGAGATGAATTAGACTCTTACTGGAAGAACTGGTTCGCAATGGCCAAAGACAGATGTGTGGACAAGGGAGAGGGACACCTTTGCCCAGCAGTGAGACATAATGAGCTAATCAGATTAGATGCACTACTAAGTTTATCTAGGACATGTGAACACGCCGCGGTTGTTATTCGTATATCTTTGACTGTTGTTACAGGTAGTCAGTTAGACGCTAGAAAAGACTATCAGTCTATACAAGAAGCATCGTGTGGGTTATCTAATAGGCAGTAGCTCCATGTAAAACCGTCCGTTCCATCATCGGACCACTAGACGTACGGCGTTGCGCCACCGGTACATGGTGGACATCCCACCCATACGTACAAAGCGTTTTGGGGACACATTTATGGTGCGTACAGCTAAGGAGTGGAATTCCCTGCCGGTGTCTGTGTTTTCTGATAGCTATAACTTTGGAGTCTAAAAGTCAAGAGTAAATAGTTTGCTTTTGGGCAGGCGTGCTCTTTCGTCGGTCACATCATCGCTTAACGTCAGATGAGTAGGTGGTCTAGATATCAATAATAAAAGAAATCTCGGGTATTCAACCGCATCTAGTTAGACTGGTAGCCGACCCCAAGCTAATTGCAAAAAGTCAAAGGAGATGACGATAAGATTAGATATATATATGACCAGCAGAAAGTTTTGAAAGTGACCGAAGACGTCAACAGCGTCCAAATAGGTACATCATCCAAAATTCGACCAAAATAAACAGCAAACTGGGCACGTCAATCCTCAAGCCAAACATAATAATGCCATTTATACAGCACCAGCTTTCGAACGAAATTCACCGAATTTAAAACCTTCAAGATGTTCTGCATGACATACAGTGTAATCGTCTCGAGATTCCAATCCACTCGACTTACGTGCGTCACAGGCCACAAAAAAGTATACAGTATCTCGGCACGTGTCTATAATTTTGTTTGCCAGTTTTGTACAGGGCGATACTTCGTACAGTGTCGTGTGCAAGTGTAGCCAGAAATATTTTTAATCCAAACAAAATACGGCGCTCTTCAAAATAAATATGTCGGTCGGATCGAATTAGGAGGGTTGTACATTATTCTGGCCGGTCGTGTAATTGGGAGTACTTTTAGTTAGCTTACAATGCTGTAATGTAAAATTAATTAAGGAAAATTCACGAAAAATTTAGTATCTGTCTTGGAATATTTTTCCACATCTTTCTCAAATTGGATCTGCTGAGAAAATTTTACGATATTTTAAGATTCAGCAAAAGAAAGCGTACAGACCTACTGATTTAATCTATGAAAAACTACCGAACAATTTCTATAATATGGAAAGGACTTAATACCTACAAAAACTCTTACTGGCGGTTACACTACAACTAGTAAGTCGAAATCAGAAAAAGAAAATGAGCCTTAGAACGCAGAATGCTTTTTTAGAGTGCTACCAAACCCCATCATAAGTTTAGTTCCACAAATCATAACAGATGGCGCTACCTGTACCTGGTTACGTCGCATATGTAATGAATCAGTATAAAGGTTCGCTTTTATTTCGATTTTAGGCAAAAACAAACAACAAAAAAGTAACGGGTATCTAAAAGCAAGATCCATATATTTCGTTTTTGTCAGGTATTTGTTCCTATAAGATCTTCTTTGTTTATACATTTTTTTTTTCTGTCAAGACTAAAACCTAGTGTGAAGTCCCCTCAAGCCGATATAAAAATCAACGTTGACCAGAGGCGGATCACTTAGGACAAAAAGAGATCTTGTTTATGTTACGTACCGCGAAACTGAGAGTATAATATGGGTGACTATTCTCTAGTGTGAGTTATGAGAGGACAGCGATTTTAATCGTGAACACAATTATAGTGAGTGATATTATAATATTTCTATAAGTAGACCTAAGAAAACGTGCTTAAATAAATAAGAAAAATACAATGTACCTGTACATTGTATTTTTCTTATTTATATAAGCACGTTTTCTTAAATTTATTACACCAAAAAATACTTTTTTTTTCCTGTAAGTAAATCGATTTTGTATTTTAACGTTAAAATAAACTTTATTTTCTTATAAACATCAAAACTAAATATTAATAACTTAATAGGTATACGTACAAAGTAACAATAATAATATCATCATTCACATCGATGTCAATGGAAAAAGTTCTGAATCGTTGTAAAAAAAACTTTTATATTGCAAACGGTAATGGTGCTTGCAATCATTCTATTACAGACACTAATCTGACGTTTGGACTTCTAAAGTCACCGAATAGGTAAGTTTCAGTGTTTTTTCTTAGAGTAGTTGCATAAGGAACATCGACCAAATCTAGTTTAAAAATACTTTTTATTATTTGACGTGTAGTCCAATTGAAATATATTTCCTAATAAGTGACTTCGAATTTACTGACAGTCTTATTGGATTAGAAACCTTTTGTTTTAACGATACTTACACTTTCTGTACTCTTGCAGACACGTGTCATAATTGAGATTTATCAAGTATTTGTCAATATAGGTACTTAATATTTTTTTTTCCTAAAATTGTTCTTGATTATTTTACGATAAAATTTGGTATTCTTATTAATTAAAAAAAAAGATTGCTTTGAGTCTGAGTGTAAAATTCTGGCTAGTTAATGATATGTCTTGATCGGAATATTTTGTTATAGGGAACACATTTAAAAGGCACCTGGGCTTTTGGGATGAATACCAGCTTTATATTTCTAATTGGAATTTCTTGCTAATTCAAATCTTAATTCAAAATTTCTCATTGGAATTCAAATTTAGAATCCTCTTAGAGTTTCATAAAAAGACCCACTGTCTTTTATGCCTTACACCACACAATAAAAGAGCTCTGTTTACGCGTGAACCGCGGAACGATACTCGATTGTAACTGTTTCCGAGATGGAGAATAATCGAGCAAGCGCGATACGACATCGAACAGACGATGGTACACATCTGACGGTTATCTCTCCAGATTGAGAGGGATTGGACCGATTCCCGCTTCACATGCGATTGAGGAGTGTTAGTAAGTTTATTTTTAAATACATTTTCGAATTAGAAATTGAGAGGACATTGGGAGGTCGATCGAGGCGTGGCGGAGAAACATTTGTTTCAATTTGAGTCGTAACACCACGGGTTGTCTGGGTCGTGGTGGAGGTCAGATAGATAGCTTTTGTAAAATTCTAATATTCAGCCACATCTGGTAGGAAACCGACCCGAACACAGGAAAAAACTGGTCAGATTATATTATACTACCTTTTGCCCGCAGCTTCACTCACATACCTACATAAAATATAGCCTATGTCACTCAGGAATAAAGCAGCTTTCTATCGGTGAAAAAATGTACAGTACTTTCAGAGATTACCTCCTACAAACAAAAAAAAAACAAACTTTACCTCTTTAGTATATTAGTGTAGATTGTCAAGCTAGCTGAAATCACTACTTACCTAAGTACCTAGGTACATAATAAACGATTCAGAACGATCCTATGAAATAATTCTAGTTTTAAAGTCTTGAAAGTATAGGCACAATTGTAAATCCAATGCATATTAAGAAACCTAATTAGAATCTACTTGTAAAAACGAGGTAAGATTATCTCTTTATTTCACCCAAAAAAACAACACAATTAATTCATAATACACTACCGAAAACCGTTCGCTTAACCAGTTTGATGGTCAAATTCCAAACAATACGTTTGATTTGATCAAAACCTCGTTGAACATCAAACGAAAAAAAAAAGATAAAGAAAATCCGTTATTTTATTATGACCGCCATGTTTTGTTTCGCTCCAAAACATATTTAAATATAGAACAATGATTTATGAACGCGATCTGAAGTTGAAGATTTTCATTGATGTGTTTAGTTCGTTGGCGGGAATATAGATGGCGCTAGTGGTATGAAAGCTCAGGCGCAATAGGTACCTACTTAGTATAAACTAAGTTGTGTTTATTAAAATAAAATTAACTATCCTGTGTAAAATGAATTAATTTATTAAAATAAAAGCATGTATACTTTTTACACATTAAATACTTACTTCTAGTAGGTACCTAACATTTATATTCTTGCCTAAAAATGCAAATCTATCTTCTTACCTACCTGATACAAGTTTCTATTGCATTAAATGCTCTGGGTAGGTATTTCCTTTCTCTGGGAAATTATTATTTGCGATTCACAATATCTTTTCCCGAACTATGACAGTAAATACAGTCGAATCAAAAGGTAAATTCTCCGTAGGTTAAATAGGGTTTGCACGATATGCCCTACATACTATCCTGAAACTGGCAATCCAGCATCTTTCAAGATCTGAACTTGGTAAACGTAACGTTACTTGGTAACTTACCATCACGTGGGATCGCAGTCAAGCACTAGTTTATATCAATTTAAAAAAAATCGACAGAGCAGTCCAAGTAACATGACGAACGGAAAGTGTTTGAAAAGTTGAGTCAATGGACAGGACCCCGAACCCTATAGACCACGAAGAAGAGAACGACTGGGGTCGTCAAATATTCAAAAAGAGATCCAACGAATCGAAATTTCTTTCTTCTTCCTTTTTCGAACCTGAGTACATGGAGAAGCCAGAACGAAGCTCTCTGGCGCAGACGTAAAGTAAGTACAAGGAGGTAAGTACTTACATAAAGACGTGACGCCTGCTAAACTGGGAAGAGGGTTGGGGCAAAGAAGGAGATCGCCAATTGACATAACAAGAAGAAGAGATTAACCCTCAAAACATATGTACAGATAATAAGATAATCATAGATCGATGATATTATTACAAGATTCTTCGCAGTCGTACACTCCTGGCGGAGTGGCCGTGGTCATGGATCGTCTGTTAGTTTGGTTGCGGCTTTTGCGACTTCTCCATTTCTTTATTCGTGGCACTGCGTGTGCTCTCATTCATCATCTCAAAAATGTTCTCTCAGATTCAATGAGAGAACATTTTTAAGATTTTTATTTTATTATAAGTTATGTAGAAAAAAAAAGATTGATAAGTGAGTACAGTAGTAGTAAGTATATCTAGTTAATGATAGTTAATGTAAGTGTAATTGTTACCATTTTGGCGTACAATAAAGTTTATTCTATTCTATTTATAGTCTTCTTCTTCTGGCCAAACCTAGTCTCATTGATGTCAACTCTTCTTTCCTTTATTTTAAGCACGCTTTTGTGCCAAATCTATATTGAGATCTAACTATCTTTATGATTTTTTGGACCATCGTCGACTACGATATCAAATCATTTTAGGAAGAACACGGTAACTGACAGTAGGTAAGTATATGCGTTTTTTGCAAGACTGGGTTTTCTGTTCCATAAATAAAAAATATTTTTCATAAAATATTATTCTAAAAAAAGTTTAATTTCATATAATTATTGATCTAATAGAAAGTCGCTATTAAAATTTTTTTCAAAAATACTTTTTAATAATGTATGAGATAACCCATTCCTACACAAAAACGTACCTAAATTGTCGTTAACGGTGATCTTCCTGAAAGGCTATATAAGAAAGAAATATATAAATTACTAGCTTTTGCCCGCGGCTTCATCTGCGTACATGCATATGTCACTCAGGAATAAAACAGCTTCCTAACGGTGAAAAAAATTCAGAAATCGGACCAGTACTTTCAGAGATTATCCTCCACAAACAAACAAAAAACAAAGTTTACCTCTTTATAATATTAGTGTAGATAGAATTTTATAGTAATTTTACGAATTGTAATGGTAAAACTGTCATCGCCAATGTAAAACTTCAAAAGATCAAATGCTCAAGAGAACCCGTTAGAGATAAATTTTATTTTATTCAACATTTTTCTAGGATCATGCTGAAACAAAAAAAGAGGAACTAAAATACTCGTAGATATAAATAAAAAAAAAATATTTGTTTGGCCTGCTGATAGTTGTTTCGGGTCTGGGTGTCTTGTGTGACTTTATTAAATGTTTATAGACGCATTCACTAAACAAGAGTACAGTTGCCATAACGGATCTTGAGCGGTTGCGCAAAAGTCAAATATTCGGTCTCTTTAGTGGTGCGAAGTGAGACGCGGGGGCGGGGAGTGTAAGTGATTGGCTCGCCACGCCACGCGTCATAGACGTCACTCCTCATTTGTTCTCTGCGTTGCTGCATGCATCTAACAACGAAGACGATTGGCTCGCCAATGTATGGAATGCGCAAAGCGATCGTCACTCTGACGCCGAGCGCTCAAGATCCGTTGTGCCTACTATAGTTCCTAGTGTCCGGAAAAATTAATATATCCTTACCTACCTATTTTAAGATTCTTAAATCTTAAGAAATATTACGGGTAATTTGTTGTTACGGGATCTGTGTTTCCTGATAGCTACAACCCGGGAATCTTTAAGTCGAGAGTGAATAGGTTTCTTCTAGGTAAGCGCGTTCCACCGTCGACCGCATCGTCACTTTCCATCAGGTGAGATAGCGGTCAAGCGCGAACCTATCAACAATAAAAAAAAAAAAATCAGCGCTTATTGAAACATCTAAAATTTAGACTAAATTTTAATAATTTCTTATACATAGGTATAAGAAATTATTGAGTGTTTAAAATCCTATACCTACTTATCATCTGTTTTTAAATATTACGTTATACATAAAGTGCTTATATTGTTATAGAAACGGAAGTTCTCTCCATTCGAGAGTTCTAACTAGAGCTTCCAAGAATCGCTTCTCGACTTAATTGCACTGTGTTTGTTATGTTTCACCGAAACAGGTAGAACCGCTTACTTGTTTTGTGAATATGAAGTTCAAGATAGAAAATAAAAACAAAGGAACGATATTTTTTTTCGACTTAATGGCGGAATTTCTTGATGTTACGGTTATATTGACTTGTTCAGGTCGTCAAAGAGCTATGTTAGGTGGATTCTAAGATTTCTCGTCCGTTCCTTCGTGAAGAGCAAAGCGGTCGACATCTCTATAATTAAACGCGGAACTGAGTCGGTATGCAATCGCTCGTGTATGGTTATGTGCAATCGTGGCGTACTCGTATGTGCCTAGTTACGTAACGGCATGCGATGCTTTAGTTCTCCAGTGTTTACAGTGGCGGAGCGCGCGAGTGTCGCGTGTCCCCTCCGCATCGATCCGCTCCGCCCAGCGCTCGCTCCTCCCACCTGCGGCCCGGGCCCCGCGCCCCGCCCGCGCCCCCGCCGCCCTCACACCCCCGCGCCGCTGGCCTTTGTCGCTTGCCGCCCGCGCGCGGTCACCTGTGTCGCACGTCCTCAGTCGCAAAGCGGCCGCGACGCGCGCCACCCGCTTCGCACAACGCGCGCATATTATGACAGTGACGTGATGGAACCCAAAGACTACGGTGCGGTTCCCGGCCTCCCGGCTGGCTTGGACTATTTTATGATGCCTCGAGTGAGTCAACCTGCGCCTCAGTTCGATTTCCGTAAGCTCGGCGCCAGCTTCAGCGGCCGAGATGACGACAAGAGCGACGAGCGCCGCACGCCCGAGTACCCGCCGGACCGGCGCGACCCGCCGCCGGCCCCGTGGCCTCTCGGCCTCGGCGTCCAGTTCGTCAACCCCGCCACGGGCAAGAAGAGAGTTCAGTGCAACGTCTGCCTCAAGACTTTCTGCGATAAAGGCGCGTTAAAAATCCATTTTTCGGCTGTGCACTTACGTGAGATGCACAAGTGTACAGTGGAAGGATGTACCATGATGTTCAGTTCGCGACGGTCGAGGAACCGGCACAGTGCTAACCCAAATCCGAAGTTACATTCGCCGCATGTGAGACGCAAAATATCGGCGCACGACGGTCGCTCATCACAACCGTTCCCGCTACTGCCCGCTCTGGCGCGGCTGCCCATACCTCCTCCGGGGCTGCTGCCGCCCGAGCTGGCCGCGCGACTGCCACCCCAACTCAGCGGGCCACCGGGACCTACTCCACTTCCTCCGCGTGTGCCCCTCGATGACCTCCGTAATTTCAGTGAAATTGAAAAAATGTACAGAAAGCTTCCACATTCGGATGACCATCATCACCGCAGTGCACTAGATCTTGCCAAACCTCATATTATGCACGAAGAAGAATCCAATAATTATAGTGAAATTAATGATGATATCTCGGATGATGATCAAAAAGATAGATCTGATGAACGGACTACATCCCCAGTTGCTGAAAGATTGAACTACGAAGATGAACCTGAAGATTTGAGTGTGAATAAACACAGAGACGATACCAAACCCGTTGTTGTGAAACCTGATAGTGTAAACAGCCGCGCTGACCCCACCGCCTCGGACGATAAGACGTCCCACGTTCCTAACAAACGTAAGAGGAAGAGCGGCAACCCCACCCGGTGTTCGCAAAACAATGAATACAATGTGTCCGATGAGGAATATCAGGCGGATTTATTTAGAAACCTGTCAACCCCTAGCTCAAGTCGGGCTGAAGAGGAACCCTTATCACTCAAAAAACAAAAGCCTGAAAATAAGGAGTCATTTCAGAACGGTGAGGAAGCTATTGTGGACTCGGAATCGATGACGCGTGTTAAGGCTGAGAGTGAATCGGATGATGAGTCGAGTGCCCCCAGCGTTGTCCGAGAAGGACTGAGATTACGTTCCGACCTATATACCCCAAGCGACAGCGGGAGTGACTTGCACACTTTGGAAGAGCGCTTAGCGAGGGCGCGTTCTCCGTCAGCTAGCAGTGACAGGACGGATGACAGGTCAGATATCAACGACCTAGAAATCCCCATAGATGACGAGAACCCCGACAGATGTACCGCTTGCGGGAAAGTATTTCAAAACCACTTCACGCTGCGCATGCATTACAGAAATGATCATTTGAAGTTGCTACATCCGTGTGAGGTGAACGGCTGTGACGCCGCATTCCCTTCTCGGCGAAGTCGAGACAGACACAGCTCGAACGTTGACCTGCATCGGCGACTATTGTCTACAGGTTCACCGGAACAGAAACCAGCGTTCGAAGTCAACGCTGACCTCCTAAATAAATTATATGCAGATATAAAAGGGCTCGCATCAACGCTAGAAAGCCTGAGATACGGTGGCAACGAGGAAGCATCTCAGCTTCCCAGCTACGTGACTGAAACTATGAAATTCTATAGTCGGAATTTGACTGCACTGCAAGCGGGCCTTTTTCCACAGTTCGGTGAGCGGGGGTTTTTTCCATCCCCTTTTCTGATGGGTAACGGAGTGCCGCAGGCAGGTGGCGGGCCGTACGGTGCAGCGGCGGGCGCGCAGTCGGCGCGGGAGTCGTTGTCGCCCCTGTCGGCGTCGTCGCCCCCGGTGATCTCGCCCGGGCGGCTGGACGCGGCGCACGCGCGCCCCCGGGACGACGCCAACCTGCTTTTTCGCGAGACCTCCGAGTCGTTCAAGAAGATGACCTCCCTGTGCGAGCGCCAAGAGCAGCTGTACCAGCACCACGTGCCGGTGTCATGACGCCGCCACCCGCGCTCGCCCTGGTGATACCTCACGTCTTGAAGCGACACAGACTCTGTATATTTAATTGTTAATAATTTTAATTGTGTTAATTCTATTTCGTATTTCGTTTTTGTATTTTCTTGTGATATTTAGACAAATATATCGTAATAATCGATCCCACGAACTGTAAGTTAATAGGGATAGCAGCTTGGGTGTTGAGTTGGGGATGTGAAGCGAAGTGCAATACGGACTCGAATATTATAAATATTAATGGACTCGGCGTACGACATGATATCGTGTAGAGTATTCGTAATTGATGTTGAAAGTAAACGTTATATGATCAGCTTCATTTATTGTTCTGCCGCAATAAACTCATTGAGGAAAAAATTATACAATTGTTTTTATTTGTGTGGTGAGTGTGCCGAATTATTGACGAGATAATCTGGTTACGCCTGTTAATAGAAATGGCGGCGATTGTGGGGAGCTACTCGACTGGAAACATAACGAGCATCTGCCTACACAGTTTTTGTACCCTTTTTACGATAACAATGGTCGGAGCTTAAGTAAAAGTTACCTTTGATGCTTGATTGGATAATTGACTAACCGAGGCTTCTATTAATTCTTCAGCTTTTAACTTCTATATGAGATTTAGAAGGCCGTCAATTCGAATACAATAACAATATGAAAATATTAACATTAAATTTGTGGCTATGAATAAATCAATAAACTAGTTTGTATAATGGCATATCTAAATTCACAGTAGCCATATGAATAAATTAATATTTCAATTTTTTAATAATATTTTATGTTATTATTAATTACGGAGAAAGTAATTATGTATCGTTAGGTGACCATTTGAAATATTTGAAAGAGTAATTTTAATGATGTTACCGATTTCTTAATAATTATTATTCGAAAGATTTTATGATCTGTCGAGTTTATTAAGCAGTAAAATATTTTGTAGCAAGCAATTTGCTGTCTCAATTAAAACTAAGAGTAGGTTGTACATGATCTAAAATGTTGTCGAAAAGCTCCGTCATTTTTTTTTTTTTGTGAGTTAAAACCAGAATATAAACTTTTACTTACTATGGTAAGCTAAGCTATAGTCTCTTTCAATAGTTTACTTATTTAATTTAAAATCTTCAACCACACTGAAAAAGAAAATTATTGGTTAGTTTCTAGATATATTAGTGACGACTTAGATAAATGATATTTATTTTGTAAATAAGTTTTAAAAAACACTTTTACACGTCAATTTAAACTAGATGAGGTCGGTGATTACTGGCTTACTACCCTGAGAAGATACACCGAAACAAACTCAAGGGTCAAAGTCTCTTTTTATAGTCGATACAGCAAGTTCATGTAAAATGTAGAAGACTCCAAATTCAAACTTCAAAGAAAGGGAAGAACAGAGAATGACGGAAGAAATGCAGGGTGACCTTTTCCCGGCAGTAGGGCAGCAAAGGTTAGATATTATTATAAAAATAGCAATGTAATATGTGCTAGATTGACATCCCAATCAAAACCTCAAAGAGATCATAATCTTCTAGCTTCCAACCAACTTCTTCGTGAATGAAGATCTACCAACAACGAACCCGATGCTGATGCTACTACTCGTAAAAGGGGTGCTGTGCTACAAAGTCTACGCTGCATTATAAGTAGGTATTATAATAAAACTAACAATCAACTATTAGAGATCCTTGAAGTTTTCAGCTACTATAATATGCATGTATTAACTTTAACCTTCCTTATAAATCATTGTCTATTGGTGACAATCATATAAAAATCCGTGCAGTATTTTTCAAAAATATTATTCTATAATTTAAGTCACAAAGAATAAAGATTAGAAACAAGTTGCACTTGGTAACGTATATAGGAACTTGAAATAAAGCATATCTTGTAATCAAATTACTTCATCTTGAAGTTAGATCATTTAATACTTAGTCGATTTTGGCAGATAAGCTCTGTCTAAATAGATTAACAAGAGATGCAGAACAAATCTAATCAGATGTTAGATTTTTTCTGCTACCTATGTAAGCCGTTTTTATTTTTTTAAATCCTTAAAAATTCTAAATTAATCATTTCAAGTTTAAAACAATTTAAATTGTTCTATAATTTTTTTTATGCGTTTGTAAATATGTATATTATTTTTTTATTATTATAATTTTGCTGTTGTGTATTGAAGTCACAATGTGGTTGAGTTGTTTGAAAGCTTTAGTGTGCTAAGAAATTAGTTTAGAACTTGTCATTATATCCTATATGCTGAAGTTTGACAGGTTTTCATGTTAATGCAGCGTCTACAAGTTCTCAACTTGAAATTTTTAATTTTATAAGCTGAATTAGAATTTACATGCCAAATTTTGATTGGGTTTTCATGTGAGTATAGCATTTTACAAGTAGTCAATTTGAAATTTATATTTTCAAAAACAGAATCAGAATTCAAATGCAAAATTTTGATAGGGTTTTCGTAATGAGTATAGCGTTCGACAAGTAGTCAATTTGAAATTTATATTTTCAAAAACAGAATCAGAATTCAAATGCAAAATTTTGATAGGGTTTTCATAATGAGTATAGCGTTCGACAAGTAGTCAATTTGAAATTTATAATTTCAAAAACAGAATCAGAATTCAAATGTAAAATTTTGATAGGGTTTTCATAATGAGTATAGCGTTCGACAAGTAGTCAGTATGAAATTTATATTTTCAAAAACAGAATCAGAATGCAAATTCAAAATTTTGATAGGGTTTTTAAGTGAATACAGCGTTTGACAAGTTCTCAACTTAATTTAGAAACTAACTTATCAGATTTTTTAAGATTAGACAAGATCATTCCGATTATAGATAATGACCGTAGTCACCGTCCTTCGGTGTGAGAACTAAACTAATTGTTACACGCGCCTCCATGATTTAATAACCGGGCTACACGGACGCACCAAATATTAATTATTTAGGGTTCTCTAACAAGGGTCCGTGATTCGGGTGGGTTGCGTGCACGGTTATATGATATGGATGCAACGGAAATTAGGGAATAAGTGTTACTGATAATTATGGAAGTTTAGTTTTGTTGATATTTTAAAGTTTTGGAAACAAACTTGTTAATTGTTCTGAAAGGTTTTGAACGTGAAAATGAAGGAAAATTAAAATAAAACTAATCTAATTCTAACTGGCCTGTTGGTCTAGTGGTTAGTGACCCTGACTGGTATGACGGAGGACGTGGGTTCGATTCCACACTATCACGAGCACGTCTACAAGAAACGTTAACACGTCTAAAAGAAGGATAGGATATACACGCCAGATAACCGTGGAATAAAGCGAAATGACCTTTTCCTGATATCTCTGAATAGGTATTCGAAAAACAACCAATTTTTTGCCTTTCATTACTAGGTCATGTAAAGGATCACGATACATGTCGATTCAGTTTCAGTTCAGTTGAAAACCAACGTCAGGCTTTATTTGTCTGGCATTCATGCTGAACTGGACCTATTTTGGTGCAGCCATGAGGCATACAACAACTGCATTTATATTATTTTTTTACTTTTTATTTTTGATACGTGTTACTTATTGTATATTTTGTGTTTGCGCCTTGTGTTGTACCAAATAAATTATTTTTCTTTCTTTATTTGTTTATTTATTTATTCATTTATGTACACACAAACACTTAAAAATGAAATGGACAAATACAGAAAGAAGAGGCATACAACAACTGCATTTATATTATTTTTTGCCTTTTTATTTTTGATACGTGTTACTTATTGTATATTTTGTGTTTGCGCCTTGTGTTTTACCAAATAAATTATTTTTCTTTCTTTCTTTATTCAAGATACCTTTATGTCTTTATTTCCGTTTTTGAAATTAAGAATGTCTACAAATATACGGGGGTCAATGACCGGTATTCCACGGTTATCTGGCGTCTACCTTAGTTCAAGCGCAATGTAGACGGTAGGTATCAATAATGTTTTTGTCCCGTAACGACGCTTATTTAACTTTAAAATGCCAACTTTTGTAGTCTTGACTGATAATGATAATATTCCGTTTTGAATTAACGTTAAATATATATAACTATATGGAAATGGCTATGCTCGGAGTTTCCTTGTGTGGTCGAATCAGAAACGAAGAAAAACCAAGGTTGCCGACATAGAACGAAGAATCGCCAAACTTAAGTGGCAATAGGCAGAACTGATGATCGGCCTTTCCGCAACCTTTACCAGGTCCCTCTCCAGGTGACCTGTCCGATGGATGCGAGACGCACAGGACCGTTCATTGTGGCGACACTTGGGGAAGCCTATGTTCAACAGTGGACGATGATAATATATAATTAGGTAAGTATATTATACGAGTATATACATATCGAACAATCTTCCACAAAATTCTTTGACCAATAAGTAATATAGGTACCTACATGATTAGCTAGCACATCTATACTAATATAATAGGGAAGTACCTACGATAGAAAGCTGTCTTATTCCTGAGTGACTTAGGCTATGTTTTATGAACGCGGGCGAAGTCGCGGGCAAAAGCTAGTTATCAATAAAGTTTAAAATAAAAGTGAAAAAAAAAATAAAGTTTAAAGTTTTGAACCATCCAGGATCTCATTAGGTATGTACACAAAATTTCATCCAAATCAGTCGAGCCGTTTAGGAGGATTTAGGTGAGAAACATACGAGTTTAACTTGGCCATATTATGAAGTGATCAATTACTATGATCTAGCCACGACATACACACAGCGGTATCCCTATCGATCGCACTCTGCGATTGTTATTCTCACAAACTGAATTATGAGGGTACCTCGGTGACGTCTAGTCAGTCAGCTGTGCCATATGGATGTACCTACCTACATGCTTGTTTGCAATGATTTTGTTGTGCCTTGTTTTTACTGTATCATAGCTACGATGTTCTAAGCCTATTGTCTATTTAATTGTAGCCGTACTATATGTTGTACTGCATGCTTCGTCATTAGACGACAATTAATAATATAATATAATATTCCACAACTATCACACAACGCTGTCTAGTCTCAAGCTAAGCAGAGCTTGTGTTATGAGTACTAGACAACTGATAAACATACTTATATATTTCTAAATACATAAATATTATAGATACACACACCCAGACACAGAACAAATGATCGTGCTCATCACACAAACATTAATGTCCTGGGTGGGAATCGAACCCACGACCTCCGGCATAGCAGTCAGGGCTACTAACCACTAGACCAACGGGCCAATCAAAAGTCTTATTACGTTTCACTCATCTATAAAAATGATCATGGCCGGATAACAGCCAACATAGCATTTTTTTAATCTGTTTAATAAAAGCTTGCAATACTCTAAGGTACTTGTATAATTTTTTTATCATCAAAATATTTTAAAGGAAAATTTTAATTCATAAAATTCCAAGCGAACCGGCGGCGTTCGCGCTGCTATTGTCTTACTATTTTGTCTCTAATTGACGGCATTTGAAAGGCTGATTAATCTACTATCATAGTAGGTATATCACAGACTTACTCCCTTTTTACGGTTCCGTAGCCAAATGGCAAAAAACGGAACCCTTATAGATTCGTCATGTCTGTCTGTCTGTCTGTCCGTCCGTATGTCACAGCCACTTTTTTCCGAAACTATAAGAGCTATACTGTTGAAACTTAGTAAGTAAATGTATTCCGTGAACCGCATTAAGATTTTCACACATAAATAGAAAAATAGCAATACATTTTGGGGTTTTTACTTAGAACTGAAATTCAAAAAATTTTTTTTCATCAAACCCATACGTGTTTCATCAAACCCATTCAAAAATGATATTGAGGTTTCTAATATAATTTTTTTCTAAATTGAATCATTTACGCGAGAGACACTTCCAAAGTGGTAAAATGTGTGTGTCCCCCCCCTGTAACTTCTAAAATAAGAGAATGATAAAACTAAAAAAAATATATGATGTACATCACCATGCAAACTACCAACGAAAATTGGTTTGAACGAGATCTAGTAAGTAGTTTTTTTTTTAATACGTCATAAATCTAAAAAATACACTATTATTAAAACATCGATCAAAGTTACAACGAACTACAAGAACTTTTATATTATGTTACTTGCTGCTACGGAACCCTCCATGGGCGAGTCCGACTCGCACTTGGCCGGTTTTTTTATTTTATTTCAGTCTATCTAAAGATTATCTGGTAGATATCGCTGTCGGACTTAAATCTATGGGTACAATACCCATAGATTTAAGTTGATGTAAAAAGTTGTGTTACTATTTTGGGTAGTACAATAAGTACCATTATATAATTTGTGTACCTATACATATGTAACAGAAAAAAACGTGTCATTATACAAATTTGTACAAAGGTACTGCTTCATCATCATCATCATCATATCAGCCGAAAGCGTCGCCGCAACGACTGGTCCTGTGCATCACGCATCTATCGGATTCCCGCAAAGGAACACACAAAGGTACTGCTTATTTCAAAACAATTTTTTTTTCAGTAGACCAGCGAGAGGAGAAATTAAAAGACGATTTTTTATTTATATTTAGATAATTACACAAAACTATTTTCTTATAAGAAGCATGCATGGTAATACAGGAACACATGTAGTCACTAAAGTTACTTACCTGCTTCATGTTACGGTAACAACATAGTTCAGAGAGCATCAATAGATGACGCCACTAGGCGTGTTAGCCATGAAACATCGAGCATTGAACATGTTTTAAATAATAATGCCAGCCTCCAGTTGCGGATTTACTGAAATGAATTTAATGTCCATGAATGATGATATTAATATAAATGGTCAAGTGTGAAATAGACTGTTTAATGCTGACAAAAAGCTGAATAAAAAGTACCCAATGTAGGTAATGTTTTCAGTCGTTTACGATGAGTGATAAAATGACTGATTCACGATTCGGACACAATATGTTCGGACACAGTATCCGAATTAGCACATTTTAAACATTTTCGTCCTAGAACCAAAAATTCGAAGACACATGTGACATTTACAAACCCGCATTGGGCCCGCGTGGTGGATTACGGCCCATTCCCTCTCCTAGAGAGGAGGTTTGACTCCCAGCAGTGGGAACATTAAAAAGGCTGATGATGATGATGATGTTGAAACATTTTTTCAATAAATAAATTTTTCAATTAATTAGACACCCGATCACCCAATGACTTCTCCCGCTCTAGGGCGGACGGCAGGGCGTGTCAGACTTTTACGGACTAAAGTCACACCTATTGCTCCTCCTTGCCTTTGCGTTCCAAGACAACCTGTCACATCCTGCGCTGCATCACTGCGAGCGAGGAATACTGTCCCACCGTAATACAGTTCAAACTAGTACGGGGGTCAGGGTGAATCGGTTTCGCAACAACCAAAGCTTTAAGTGTACTTACGATTTTTATTTAAGGTATGTATATTTAAAAAAATACGTAAGCAATAGTTATGTAAACATGATTAAGGTTGTTGTTAATTTGTGGAAATAAATTGAATTGAATTGAATTGAATTGAATTGAATCCACCAACTCGAACCGGTTCCACTTGGTGGATTAGGGCCCATTCTCTCTTGTAGAGAGGAGGCCTGAGTCCCAGTCCCAGTAGTGGGAACATTACAGGTAAGACTAAGAAGTACGGCGTTGCGCCACCGACACATGGAGGATATCCCACCTAGAGATGTGCCGTTGCGGCAATATTGCTGTGAAGTGAGAATATTGGCGGCAATATTGCCGTGACGTGAGAATATTGGTGGCAATATTGCCGTGAAGTGAGAATATTGGCGACAATATTGCCCTGAAGTAAGAATATTGGCGGCAATATTGCCGTGAATTGAGAATATTGGCGGCAATATTGCCGTGAAGTGAGAATATTGGTGGCAATATTGCCAGCAATATTGCCACTTCGGGCAATATTGCCGGCAACGGCACATCTCTAATCCCACCCATACGTACAAAACGTTTTGCGAACACATTCATTATGCGTAGAATAGAATAGAATAGAATGGAATAAACTTTATTGTACACCAAAAAGTAATACAGCTTAAGAAAAAACTTAAATTAACGGTTGTGCCCGTTAATTTAAGTTTTTTCTTAAGCTGTATTACTTAGCTGTCTAAGGCGGTCTTATCGCTGAGAGCGATCTCTTCCAGACAACCTTAGGATGGATAAGAACTTAAAATAATACAGGGGGTAGTCTGTGGTGTACTGCTAACAAATTGATCACTCTATTTAAAACATAATATATAATTATATATATAATATAAGCTAAGGAGTGGAATTTCCTGCCGGGGTCTGTGTATCTTGATAGCTATAACCTAGGGGTCTTTAAGACAAGAGTGAATAGGTTTTTTCTAGATAAGCGTGCTCCACCATCGGCTATATCATCGCTTGCCATCAGGTGAGATAGTGGTCAAACGCGATCCTATACATTTTTTAATTTTTTTTTTTTGTTATTGATGATAGGTACAACACCCAAAAGGACATAATAAAAAAAGTCTGATTATACTATGTTATTAATAGTCATCTACACTATATTTAATATGATAAAGACGTAGTTTTTTTTTTTTTGGTTTTTATGTTTTTTTCCTTTCCTAAAATTTTTTCACCTATAGAAAGCTTTATTCCTGAATGACATAGGCTATATTTGATGTAACCGGGCGAAGCAGCGAGCAAAAATTTGTACATTATAAAAAAGTCTGATTTTACTATGCGATTAAAAGTCATCAAACATAATTTTCATTACCAAAACTATATTAGACATCCCCTTCTTCTAAATTGTCATCCCACACAAACAGAATTAGATTCTCGAGTTCATAACTAAACAAAGGTTAGACGGAGGGTGTAACCGCACAGTTTGTCAAACCCTAATTAATAAACTAACCGTAAACTGTGCGTACACAAACTAACTTGCCCCGCGGCGCTGTCTGTCTATTGCTTATTGCTCTAACTGCTCTGTTAAGATCAAGACTTGTTAGTATTAAGCTTGGTATGTTGATAACTTAGGGAGATTGCTGTTTAGATTTAATGGCCCGGCGGTGTAACATTCTTTTGTGGAAATAGTTTAGGCCATTTTCTATGTTCTATAACTTCGCTGTGTATTAAACTAAAAGCCTGATTTTCAGTAACCAAGCAGGCATTGTATAAATACGGTATATTTAAAACATCAACCAGTAGTTTAAGAATTATATCTGGTCAAAGTTTCTTAATTTTGTTACTCACTGATCGATTATCAAGAGTGTAAGGCACTTCCAACAGACATAGCTTCAATGAACACAATTAGTGTATAAATAAATGGAAAACTAAAACGTTTTGCAATTTCCATATATAAGATTACAAAGTTATATTTACAGTTTATGAATCTGTGTTCCAGTATATCTATACATCTATACATCTTCTATACATATAAATAAAATTGGAGTGTCTGTTTGTAATATTGAAATAACTGCTTTTAACTACATGCATATGAATATATATACGGTACATACACCAAAATAATTTTTTTTACAATTTTTGTCTGTCTGTCTGTTTATCCGGGCTAATCTCTGAAATAGCTGGACCGATTTTGACGGGACTTTTTTTGGCAGGTAGCTGATGTAATAAAGAATAACATAAGCTACTTTTATTTTAGAAAAAATAAATTCAAAATCCTGTAGTTCACGCGAAGTCGCGGGCACAGCTAGTTTATAATATATAAAAGTATAATGAGATGTCATCAAAAACATAACTAGTAAAAAAAAACAAGGCTTGCAACTGTTCTTCCACCGCAAAAAGTTGTGAGATCCATGTAATATTAAGTCGGTTAATTTATTCGGTCCGTACTTAAGGGACCTTGACGACCTAGATTGTCTAGCAATCGGACTAAACAACCTAATCCTCCCTGGATTTACCAAAATTTTACCCTTAGGGATAAGAAAGTTTCTATGGAGAACAGTGGCGTAACATTTGAGGCCCGTGGCAAAATCATTAGATGGGGCTCCAGGAAAAGCGTCAACTTAGTAATTTAATTTTGATAAATCATCGAAGTACAGATGTAAAATATTCTTTCTTATTAATAAATCGGTAAGTCTCCAATACAGAAGGATTTTTATATTTCGTCTCTGAACGTAGGCTTCCTAGTGGCGTATCAGAATTAGAAATTGATCCTTTTCTTATGAATGCGTTTAATAAATCTTAATAATTGATTTCAATTTTTAGATTTATTTCTTCTGAACTCAAGGTTTCTCGGACCGGGGGCCCCACCGGGGCAGGGGCCCGTGGCATTTTGCCAGCCTTGCCACCCTATAGTTACCTACGCCACTGATGGAGAAACCTACTTATACGCGGGGGTGAACCCGCGGGTAGGAGCTATTTTTTATTTTTTTTTATTTTTTATTAATGATAGGCTTGCCTTTGCCCACTATCTCACCTGACGGTAAGCGATGATGTGGTCGACGATGAAGCACGCTTGCCTAGAAGAAACCTATTCACTCTCGACTTAAAGACTCCTAAAGTTATCTATAAAAGCATTCACGATACACCTACCCACGATAGACGATATGTTTACGTAAATTATTAATAACCAAAAACCCAAAATATAAGACACAGTATAAGTACCTACCATCTTAACTTCAAAGATAATCCCTCATTCGCAGATTACAGTGTAAGTAAGGCACACAGTTTCTTAATTAACGTTTGACAAAATGTACAAAGACGTTTAGCCCCAGGGTAAGTAGAGATCTTAAGGATTTGAGGGGGTAAAAATTAGCAGCGGAGTAATTGTGCGGGGTAATTTTAAGTGGTGGAGGAATGAACTTTGGGATTATGGGGTAAATATTATTGTGATAGTAGGTACCAATGTTAGTTAGACAAAAAATATAGGCACTAGTATGAGGAATACCGAAAGAATAAGGCACTCATCTGACCGGGCCTTGGTTGAGGCCATGGTCCGGAGCGAGGAGGAGTGGCAGACGGTCGCCGACTTCTGCGAACCAGTAATAGGTACTCGCAAAGGAGGAGGCCAACCGCATCAGGCAACGGCGCTCTCGTCGCCGCCGCCACCGTAGACGCGGGTTTGCGGACAGTGAGCAATGGGTAGCTCGCTGTCCGGCCGTCCGGTAACTGTCCGGACCAAGCCCAAGTCGTCGACGGCGCGCACTGTTCCCGCGCGCCTCAAGGAGTTGTCAGCAACATCAGGGGCCCAGCCGGGTCGAAGCCTACTGGGGCCAGGGTTATCCGAAAGGGAACTCGAGCCCGGGTATGAAGGCTAGAAGAAACGGGGTGGGCTTTTAGTCAGTAAGAGTAACACTATCTCTCGCTCCGCCCAAGAGCGGGGGTGTCATTGGATGATTTTTCCACCATAACAAAAAGGCATTCATCTGAATATGGTGTTCTTTACTTATATAAACTAGCATTAATGAAACACAGTATAAAAACAGACTTAATGCCTTAGACATTTTCTACCAGTCGTTATTATATATAACACAGTTTTTGAGAAAGCTTAAATAATTTTAGCATTTATATTCATTACCAGTTATAAAGCTGCTATTCAGCTTTATAACTGGTACACTGATGAATGTTGCTTATAGTTCTTTGCTCACATTAGGAGTTGATCCTGCGTTATGACTTGTGTCTCATTCAGACATGCGATCATAAACATTCAAACTCACATATAGATGGCTTAGAGTGAAAACCTCGGATATGCAATTTTAGGTAATTTTATTTTATTAAATTTCTGAAAAGAAAATCTCGTAACACACAATCTTCTATCACGCAAAATTTTCAACATCTACGATGTTGCATGCATATCTTGCTCAAGTCAGTTTGGTGTGATCACCTTGCGACGGCGCAGCAAAACAAGCGGAAAAAAAAATTTAAAACAAGAGAAACAAGCGTTTAAAATAAACCAATAGTTTTAAATTTTTGAATGAAACATGTATAAGCACATTAAAATTGCATGATAATAAAGGTCTAATTTGGATTTTTGCGCCTCCTGAAAAGTTACGTATTTCACAGTTACTTATTCACTCTAAGCCATCGAATACGACATTAGTTATAGTATATTTATGCAAAACCCAAAACTCGTGTCTAGTATTTTTATATAAAGAATCTATGTACAAAATTTCATACCTGTATCATGAAAAATCACAAAGTTATATCTAAGCAAAAATACAAGGTCACCGGGACATCCAGCCAACTGAGGGGTTGTTTTGAACTTGCATCCAGCTGTTTGCTGGCATCTAATACCCGTTATGACCTGCCGTGACCTTTTTTTTATGAAAAAATCATCCAATGACATCCCCCGCTCTTGGACGGAGCGGGAGATAGTGTCAGACTCTTACTGACTAAAAGACCCACCCCGTTCCTTCTAGCCTTCATACCGGGACTCGAGCTGTCTTTCGAAACTAACCCTGGCCCCAGTAGGCTTCGACCCAGCTGGGTCCCTGCTGTTGCTGACAACTCCTTGAGGCGCGCGGGAACAGTGCGCACCGTCGACGATTTGGGCTTGGTCCGGACAGTTACCGGACGGCCGGACAGCGAGCTACCCATTGCTCACTGTCCGCAAGCCCGTGGACCTGCCGTGACCTGTGTCTTACTTAATGTCGGTGGTGTCCAAGTTATGAACTTTTTAAATATTTTCGGGAAAATATATAACATGGTGTGAAAACTATTGGAATCCATTCAGTTACTGATTCTGAACAAACTATATTTAGATTTTGCATAAACTAAAAATAGTAGTACTTTCAAGATTGTCGAGTACAAACTGCGAAAATGAAAATAAAAAAACCGGCCAAGTGCGAGTCGGACTCGCCCATGAAGGGTTCCGTAGCAGCAAGTAATATAATATAAAAGTTCTTGTAGTTCATTGTAACTTTGATCGATGTTTTAATAATAGTGTATTTTTTAAGACTTATGACGTATTAAAAAAAACTACTTACTAGATCTCGTTCAAACCAATTTTCGTTGGCAGTTTGTATGTTAATGTACATCATATATTTTTTTTAGTTTTATCATTCTCTTATTTTAGAAGTTAGAGGGGGGGGGACACGCATTTTACCACTTTGGAAGTGTCTCTCGCGCAAACTATTCAGTTTAGAAAAAAATAATTTTAGAAACCTCAATTTCATTTTTGAAGACCTATCTATAGATACCCCATACGTACGGGTCTGATGAAAAAAAAATTTTTGAGTTTCAGTTCTAAGTATGGGGACCCCCAAAATTTATTGCTTTTTTTCTATTTTTGTGAGAAAATCTTAATGCGGTTTAGAGAATACATCGACTTACAAAGTTTCAACAGTATAGCTCTTATAGTTTCGGAAAAAAGTGACTGTGACATACGGACGGACAGACAGACAGACATGACGAATCTATAAGGGTTCCGTTTTTTGCCATTTGGCTACGGAACCCTAAAAAGAAACAGGAAAAAATAGCGATTATTATTTCTTCCACGTTCACGTATCCAGTGTTCCAGCTGAAGCATCAAATTTCTCAGTAACTTACAACTGTGTATACCTAATTAATTTATCCGGGAAAATGGTTGAAAACTGGAAATATTAAGATGAAACCAAATGCCTGAAGCGTAGCTTTAATCCCGCCTGTCTCTTTCAAATGGTTCGTCCTTCAAGTGAGAATACATAATGATTCTTTTAATCTCTTTAGAAATTCTTAAAGGAGTTCAAATGGATAATAATTATGAGTTCAGTAACGCTCCGGGCCTGTTACTTGTACTTACTTATGTATTTTTTAATGGGGAATTTTGTTTTCTTAATTATTATTCTTTGTAGCTTTTAAGTATTTTTAGATGAAGTTTTGTTAAGGTTAATTTAATTATTTTTAGGGTTCCGTATCTCAAAGGGAAAAAAAAAGTAAAAATCGACTACGACAAAAAAAACGACTCTGAAAAGTATGAAACAAGATTTTAGAATGCTGAAATTAACAAGGTAACTGGAAAAACGAGAACAGAACAAAAAAAGGCGCATTTCCACGTTACAGGTAACAAACAAAATACTTTACAGGTTTTTTTTTGTCACGGATATTTTTTTTTTTGCGATTTGGATAAAACTTCAAGACTCCAATCAGGAAATGAATTATTTAAATAGGCAAGTTTGTAGGAACCCACAGGGCGCGAGTCCGACTCGCACTTGCCCAGTTTTCGGTATTGATACCGGTTTTGAACTTACTTCTGCCAGCGGTTTCACCCGTGTAGAAGTGGGTTATCATCCTAAGCTCCTAAGGAAACATATTCGCGGAATTAGGAGTATGTACTATTTCAGGCCATGGTTTACGCGTGTGTTAATTTCATCTAAAGGCGTTAAACCAATATTTCCGTTCTAATTAGGGTTCCCGTATACAGGCCACAAAAAAAAGCTAGAAGCGACCACAAAAAAAGCTAGAAGCGGCTACAAAAAAAGTTGAAGCGCGCGACAGCTTGTGGCCGGAGAAGCTAGAAGTGGCTTCTAGCTTTTTTTTGTGCCGGCACCGCCGCTCACTGGCCACAAAAAAACGCCGCCTCAAAAAGAAACTAGAAGCGGCTTTTTTTAGTGGCCCGTGTGCAAGGACACTAAATTTGATAGAAAAAACCAAATCATATCACAAAATGGCATTTAAAGATGTTATAGATTTGAGATGAAATTTATGGCTTTTTAATACGAATTAGATTTTTAAAGGGGTTTTTTATGTTTTTTTTTTTAAATCTATTATTGCAATTAACCAACGTTCTAATATGTCAACAGTTCAGTGGTAACACACACTTACGGTTTATACTTCGTGGGTTCAAACCCAGGCAGGCGATTTACTAATTACTTAGTATAATTTATTTAATCACCACTGCTCTCGAAACGATGAAGGAAAACATCGTGAGTAAAATCGGCATGTCGTAGAACCATAAAGTGACATCCCGCACTAGGGAGATTATGGCCCATGCCTTTTCATAGAGAGTACACCATAGTCTCAATAGTCCCAGACATCGGAACATTATATTTACGACTAATTATGCTCTTACTCAGCCTAATAAATTCAGTTCCAAGTATCCACTAAGAATTCTATTGTATCCTGGTTATAATATTTTCTTGCATTGAAAATTCGCCCTTTTCACTCAAGCAAGTAACTAGAAATGACGGGTCACGCCATGCCAACTTTAAAATGGTGCCTACGAGTTTCGCTTGTCGCGTCCTTATGATGCGAATTCGATTTCACCGTGATCTCTGTGACATGGAAGTGACAGTTAAATATTTTAAAGAAGCGTTACTTTTGTGAGTAAGTTACCTACTATAATATCAACTGTACAGGTTAATCTTCTAAGTTAAGGCGAATAGTCCCCTGAACATCTGACCGGAGGTAAATGCACACATACTCGTACAGTCGCCAGCGTCCCGCATAGAGCCCCGCTGACATTTAAAATTAGATTTTATTCTTAAAATTCTGTTCTTTAAGAAATATTGATTTATTTATGATTTATATATGCTATGTACATTCTGAAGCACACTTAACAAGCATATTTTTTTTGTGTAAACATATTTCTAAAGATCAAAGTCGTTTGAAAGGAGTTGGGAAAACCAGTGAAAAGATATCATTTCATTAAAATTGTTTTTTTTTTGGTAAAAGTTTTAGTCACACGAAAAAAATCATAAATGTTAATATTGTTGTACACAAAATATAAACATATATTTTTTCACGTCTATTGATCTAGCTGTTACTGAGGAGAACACTTCAGAAAGTCACTGGTTTATGGCACTGTTCGGGCCCTAAGGCCTTAACATACCGAGATTCCTCCGTGTCATCTTTGGTCTTAACTGTATTTAGTAAGTCTTCGAACTGTCAAAGACTGGAAATTCCTAAAAGAATAGAGTTACGATTATTTTGATTCAGTTGTTTTGATGATTCTATTTTTTAAGTCCCCGTAGTATCACAAAGATATAATACGGATATAGATGGCTCTTCCAGCCATTCTATCCACGTAGCTGATCTATGAACTCTATAGGGAGGGGTACTGTTGAATAATTCACGTATTTGTGATCAAAGACAATTGAGCCGTCAAGTGTTGGCTCGGGACTGCCAACCGTCACTCTTCTCGTCATGCTTTTTATGTTAGCAGCCCTGTCAGCTGAGGATTTACATATTCTAGGTATTGGGTCATGGGAACTTTTGTTTGTTACTGTGCAATAGGGTAGTTTCCAGGGTCAAAATAATTACATTTTATATTTAGTCCGTATTTTAGATTATAAAAAGAATGTTGGACAAATATTTTTTCTTTTTTCGATTAAACAAAAAATAACAAATATATAGCCCATTAAAGTTACGTGTGACGTCACCCCGTGCGAAAAAATTCAACACGGCGTGATCTATCTATATCTTTGCCATTTTTGGTTTAATTTACAAATAAAAAAATACGTGTCACTTATTTTTTAATAATCTAAAAAACGGATCTAAAAGACGGACTAATTACATTTTTTACGGCAACTAGCCTATTTTTGACGTCTTGTTTTTTTTGGTGTATTTTTACTTTAGGCGTTAAGGCCTATTAGAAGGGATTTTTTGACGTAAGGCAAAAAATCCTTTCTAATAGGATAGAATAGAATAAATTTTATTGTACACCAAAACAGTAACAAAATTTTTAAAATAACTTTTAAACAATGGCGGTCTTATCACTAACAGCGATATCTACCAGACAACCTTAGGATGTATTACAAGAACTTAAAATAAAAAGAGGGGTAGTCTGCGATGTACTGCAAATTAAGGAAATATTTTACATTAAAAATATTTATATTACATAAACACCGCTAAATTTTAATCGTTTTAATCCCGTGGAGGGTCGATCCGGTACATGAAACACTATCGTTTTGTTAAGATAAAATCAAAAAATAAAGTACCTTTTTTTCAAAACTCGTATTAATTTACGCATGTACGAAATTAATTTCTTTAAGAAAACGTCAGCTGAGCGGGTTCAATGACCTGTACTTAGTAGTCGGCGTTGCGTACAAACTATCTACAGGTCATTGAACTCGGGGTAAAATCTAATTGACGTCATTTTTATAAATACTATAGTTTTCCTGTACGAGTGTTTGTCACCTGACTCCTCCTAAACAGCTGGACCGATTCGGATGAAACTTTGTGAGTATATTTAAGTCGATCCTTGGACGGTTAGAATATACAATCGGACCCGGTAGGTGGCACTGCAATAGGGATCTCAATTTTCTTTCTGATGAATAGTGTCGGGTCAATCTAGCTCTTGGGTTGTTTGCTATATTAGACTTATTTATAATTATATGTTTATATAGTAGGTACACTGGATCCTTCGAAATATGTAATTCTAACTATAACTCATGTCTTTGTTAATAAATTGACAAATCATAGTGTTGAGATTTTTTTGTACAATAAAGAATTAAAGTAATCTAATTGGTTACGCACATTGCTCGCAGAACAGATGGTCGATGGCGACGAAGGGTTCTGGAATGGCGACCACGTACCGGAAGACGCAGCTTTGGAAGGCCTCCCACATAGTGGACCTATGTCCTGGTGAGGGTCGCGGGAATCCGGTTGATGCGAGGCGCACAGGACCGGTCATTATGGCGACACTTGGGGGAGGCCTATGTCCCACTGTGGACGTTTTTTGGCTGAAATGATTATGATGATGAATTTGTCACACACATTGCTCACAGAACAGATGGTCGATGGCAATGAAAGGTTCTGGAATAGCGACCACGTACCGGAAGACGCAGCGTTGGAAGGCCTCCCACATAGTGCACCTATGTCCTGGTGAGGGTCGTGGGAATTCGGTGGATGCGAGGCGCACAGGACCGGTCATTATGGCGACACTTGGGGGAGGCCTATGTCCCACTGTAGACGTCTTTTGGCTGAAATGATGATGATGATGACGAATTCGTCACGTAATTCTTTCAAAATATTGGCAATTGAATAAACGCTATCCTATATAATACCATTTAATATCATGATTTAATACAAAAGAAACGTGAACCTACCAAAATAAAAACAAAAATCTCATAAGCTACTGGAAAAATCCTTAAAAACAACAAAACAAAATCATGATATAAAAACAACAGGAACAAAAAATCATACAAATATTTGACTAGTTATAGTGATTAATCATACAGTTCGTGTTACTAAATATTAATTAGCGTAGTCATGTAAAATCATATGTCGAGGTGAATTAGTGCCCCCACCAACTGTGTTCCCACGTTGTCGTCGTGGTGGGGCTTGCGTGTCTCAATGACCTTGAGGGCTATGCCGGTAGAGCTACTCATGCCGGAAGGCCTCAAGCGAGAGACCAGACCAAGAGGAACATATGGCGGAGTCCAGTCGGACCGCCCGGAGGGTGCGCTGTCCAGGAGCGCTGGCACAACAGCTGTTGACGCCTTCTGGATAGCGATGTCGGAGAGATAGGGTTCGCCTCCGGTACGTGTCTGTTCAGCAGACATGACCAGGATGGCGAACGTGCAATGGGGACCCCACCCCATTTAAAACAAAAAGGCAAAGCTGAGTTCAGCACACTATGAGCGCGCATGGGAAAAATATAACTACCCCAGGAGGGTACCAGTTAGCTGGAGAATCCCTCCCCGAGCAGAGCTCGGGCTGCCCCTCGTATTCTGGGGGGGGCAACCATCGCCTCGGGTCTTCGGACCCTGTTCCGTCCTCCGTGGACGCACAGAGCCAGGGTGGCTCACGATTCGGCAGCGCGGAGTCCCTGGGACCAGTTCCCAGCACGTCCGCGACGCCGGTGGAGGCCGGACGTAGGTTCGGCCTCAGAGGGGTGAGTGAAGACGCGGCGTCGGATTCAGATGCCGCGTCTTCACTCACTTCAGACGGGAAGGAGGTGGAGGAGGAGGTGCGGGAGCCCCTCCTTTTGATGGAAGTGGAAGAATCCGCATCCAACGGAAGGAGGGAGTTCATGCGCGCCATGCGCTCCGCATCCGACGACGAGACGGGACCAGCCCGGAAAATCTCGTCGTCGGCGCGGGGCAAGGCCCGAAAATCGGGCAAAGGGAGAGGGAGCGCTGAAGAAGCGTCCCGGCGACCCCCGGAGGTCGCAAAAGAGCAGGCCAGCGTCTTGGTGCCGAGATTCCCTGACGAGTTACCAGAAGGGATGGAGGAGGCGCTGGCAAGGTTTCGGGAGGTCGTGGCAGCCGCCATCACCAGCGTTGCCAACAAGAGGGAGAGGGTGGCCAAAAAACGCTCCGTCGAGCTGGCCAACGCCTCGATTGAGGGGGCACTGGGGCTCGTCTTCGAGCCCTACGAGCGCACCCTCAGCGGGAGGTTTGGCCGGCTCGAGGCAGCCGTGGCCGCTCTCCAGGGCTCTCCTCCTGAAGGGGGGAGCAGGCAGGAGCAGGGTCGATCCCGGCCCTCGCCCCAGGCGGGGAACGACATCGTTTCCCTGCTGCGGCAGGAGCTGGTTGCCTTCCGGGAACAGCAGCAGAAACAGCAGCAGCAGTTCCAGGAACGGATCCAGAGCCAGTTCTCTGTGTTGGAGGGCATTGTCCTGCGCCCCCCTCTCGCGGCCTCGGGCCAGAAGAGGACGGCGTCCTACGCTGCCATCGCCGCGGCCACAACTGCAGCACCCAGGGCGAGCCCGTCAGAGCAGGGCAGGCACATGGTTACGGCGTTGGAGTCTGCGAGGCCGGTCCCAGCGGCCAAGCAACAGCAGCGGCAGGGGAAGCCTGCCCCTCCCCCGAAGGGTAGGGTGGCGGCTGCCACCAAACCGGCGAGGCCTCCCGTCGCGGCGGTGACTAGGTCGCGCCTGCCGCCTCCTCCGCCCGAAGACCCTTCGGCTGGCGCCGAGTGGACGGTCGTCGGCGCCAAGAAGAAGGCGAGCAAGGCGGCAAGGGCAGCCAAGAAAAGAAGGCGGCGAAAAGATCGCAAGAAGCGGGCCATGGCCGCCAGACTTCGCGCCCCGACTTCCGCAGCTGTAGTGATCACACTGCAGCCAGCTGCGGAAAAGAAGGGCGTGAACTATGACATGGTCATGGCAAAGGCGAAAGAGGCGGTGGTGGGCCACCTCGACGAATACGGAGCCTCAGGGGGCTTCCGTATGAGGCGCACCGCAACCGGAGCCCGAATCCTGGAGGTCCCAGGTGCGAACAGTGGACAAGCCGCTGACGCCCTGGCCGAAAGGATTAGGGCGTCCTTAGATGTCGAGGAGGCCCGAGTGTCCAGACCCACCAAGTGCATCGACATGCGCATAATGGGTCTGGACGACTCCGTTAGGGTGGAGGAAGTGGTAGCCGCCATCGTCAGGGCGGGAGGGTGCACGACCGATCAGGTCCGGGCGGGCACCATCCGCGCTGACAGCACGGGCATGCGAGCCGTTACGGTGAGCTGCCCCGTGTCGGCGGCGAAGGTCATCACGACCGAGGGCCGAAGGCTATTGGTGGGTTGGGTTTCGGCCCAAGTCAAGATGCTGGAACCCAAACCTCTGCGGTGCTACCGCTGTCACGTGGGGCACCACGTGGGGGCCTATTGCGCCGCAGAGGACCGCAGTGACCGCTGCCACCAGTGCGGACAGCCCGGGCACAAGGCCGTTGAATGCCGTGCAAAGCCGCACTGCTACGCATGTGCGGCTGCAGGCAAGCCGGCCGACCACCGGGCTGGGGGCAGGTCCTGCGACCCCCCCGCCAAGGCCAAGGGCAAAGTCAGGCCCATCCACCCTGACACCCTCACCGCAGCAGCCACCGTCTTGGCTGCCGCCGCTGTCGCCGCCGCTCCCGCCGCTGCGGCGCCCTCACAGGGGGCTCGGGAGGAGACTGTAATGGAATGTCAATAAGGACACCATTACGTCTCCTCCAGGCGAACATCAACCACTGCGCCCCCGCTCAGGATCTGTTGCTCCAGAGCATGGCGCAGTGGTCGATAAATGTCGCCGTCGTCTCCGAGCCGTACTACGTCCATCCCCGCTGGGTTCAGGACCTAGACGGCTCGGTGACGCTAATTTCGTCGGCCGCCGCCGGTACCCCGCCCCTCGAGGCTGTTGCGAGGGGACGGGGTTGCGTGGCAGCACGGGTCGGGGACATTGCAGTGGTAGGCGTCTACCTGTCCCCGACCAGAACTCCCGACGAACTCCATGTCTCCCTTATGGAGCTAAGTGCCGTCGTCGCTGGGTTTGGTACCCTCCCCGTGGTCGTTTGCGGGGACTTTAACGCCTGGAATACGGCTTGGGGTTCCCGGCGCACGAACACACGGGGTCGGTTGGTGGAGGACTGGGCCTTGGAGCTGGGCCTGGTCGTCCTGAACCGGGGTTCTGTCCCCACGTTGGTGCGGAGGCGGGGTGAATCAGTGGTGGACCTTTCGTTCGCCAGCCCCGCTCTGTCGCCGCGTGTCGTCGACTGGCGCGTTATGGAGGAGGTGGAGACGTACTCCGACCACCGGTATATCCGGTTGGACGTCTCCGCCGAAACCTCGGCCGCGCCGGTCCGACAGAGCCCTTGCGGTCCGCGGTGGGCGCTTAAGCAGATGGACCGGGAGCTCCTCCTGGAAGCCGCGACGGTACAGGCCTGGGTGCAAGCACCGGACAGGCCTGTCGACATCGACGTCGAGGCGGAGTGGTTCCAGGAGGCCATGTCGCAAATTTGCGATGCGGCAATGCCCCGAGTCCGTCCAGGACGTGCTAAGCGCCAGGTGTACTGGTGGTCGCCGGAAATCGCTGCACTGCGCAACACGTGCAATCACGCGCGACGCCGGTACGCCAGATACTGCAGGCGCCGCATCCGCCCGCCGGATGCGGAGGCCAGAGAGGCGGAGCTGTACGAAGGTTACAGAGAGGCAAAACACACCCTCCGAGCGGAGATTAAGCGGGCCAAACTCGAGGCCCGCGACGTGTGGCTGGGGTCTCTGAACGCGGACCCGTGGGGGCGCCCGTACAAGTTGGTACGGGAGAAACTGCGCCCCTGGGCTCCCCCGCTGACTCAGAGTCTCCGGCCCCAACTCGTGGAGGGTGTGGTAAGCGCTCTGTTCCCTGCGCGAGGGGAACACTCCCCCCCACCCATGGCTCCGCCTCCGCCAGCGGTGTCTGACACGGACCGCAATAGCGACGACGACGATAATGCTCCAGAGGTGACCGAGGCAGAGATGAGAGTGGCGGTGCAAAGGCTGAGTGCCAAGAACGCCGCCCCAGGACCCGATGGCTTGCCTGGGAAAGCCTGGGTCCTGGCCATGGAGGCTCTCGGGCCTCGACTGAGAGGGCTCTTCAGCGCATGCTTGGAGAGGGGCCAGTTCCCACTTCGCTGGAAGACGGGGAAACTGGTCCTCATCGCGAAGCCAGGGCGCCCTGCGGGCTCTCCGTCCGCGTACCGGCCCATTGTGCTGCTCGACGAGGTGGGCAAGCTCTTTGAAAGAGTGATTGCGAGCCGCCTCGTCGCGCGCCTTTCACGGGTGGGGCCGGACCTTTCGGACGGACAGTTCGGCTTTCGCAGGATGCGCTCGACGGTGGACGCCATCATGCGCGTGCGAGCCCTCACGACGGGGGATGCGGTGTCCCAGGGTAGGTGTGTCGTGGCAGTGTCCTTGGACATTGCCAACGCGTTCAATTCCCTGCCCTGGAGTACGATCCGGAGGGCACTCCGGTACCACCGGGTGCCCGAATACCTCTGTCGAGTAGTCGAGGCCTACCTGTCGGACAGGTATATTGTCTACCCCGGTCACCAGGGAGACTGGAAACGTCGGGAGATGTCGTGCGGTGTTCCGCAGGGGTCGGTACTAGGGCCACCCTTGTGGAACATCGGGTACGATTACGTGCTGCGGGGCGACCTCCCTGACGGGGTCAGCGTGGTCTGCTACGCAGACGACACGCTGGTTCTAGCGCGGGGAGAGTCGTACCGGGCGGCGGCCGCTTTAGCGACACGCGGGGTTGCGATAGTCGTTAGTAGGATCCAGGAGTTGGGACTCGAGGTGGCGCTGCGCAAATCCGAGGCCATGTGTTTTCACGGTCGCGGCCGTCGGAACGCGCCACCGTCGGGTTCCCAACTAACGGTAGGAGGAGTTTGCATCGGCGTCGGGACATCGATGAGGTACCTGGGACTCATCCTCGACAGCCGATGGAATTTCGAGGAGCATTTCCGACGTCTGGCTCCCAAACTCAACCGGACTGGGGCCGCTCTCAAGCGGCTCCTGCCCAACCTTGGGGGTCCAGACGCCTCCTGCCGGAGGCTCTACGCGGGGATCGTTCGGTCCATGGCCCTCTACGGGGCGCCGGTGTGGGCACCATCGCTGAAAAAGCGACCGGCGGCCATTCTGAACGCCTGCCGGAAGGTCATGGCAATTCGGATGGTGCGGGGATACCGCACGATTTCCTGCGAAGCGGCGAGCCTTCTGGCTGGCCTACCACCGTGGGATCTGGAGGCAACAGTCCTTGCACACATGCACGACATGCGCGTGGAGATGCAACGCCGGGGTGAAAGTCCTCTGCCGCGACAGGTCGCGGCATGGCGGACAGAGCTCCGGCGGGATCTCATGGTGGAATGGCGTCAGCGACTATCGCAACCCCGTCATGGGCACGCCACAATTACGGCGATAAGTCCCCTCTTTGAGGCGTGGCTGGAAAGACCTCACGGCGTCCTTACCTTCCGCATGACACAGGTCCTCACCGGAAATGGCAAGTTCGGGAGGTTCCTGTTCCGAATTAAAGCGGAAGTGACGCCCGGGTGTCGCCACTGTGCGGAACGCCCGGAGGACACGGTGGAACACACAATCGCAGTGTGCCCTGCTTGGGCGGAGCATCGCCGTGCCCTCGTGGGGGTGATCGGCGGCGGAGACCTCTCGCGCCGGGCCTTGGTCGAGGCCATGGTCCGGAGCGAGGAGGAGTGGCAGGCGGTCGCCGACTTCTGCGAAGCAGTAATGCTCGCTAAGGAGGAGGCCGACCGCATCAGGCAACGGCGCTCTCGCCGCCGCCGCCGGGATTCCGATCCCGATTTCCGGCCACCGTAGGCGCGGGCTTGCGGACAGTGAGCAATGGGTAGCTCGCTGTCCGGCCGTCCGGTAACCGTCCGGACCAAGCCCAAGTCGTCGACGGCGCGCGCTGTTCCCGCGCGCCTCAAGGAGTTGTCAGCAACAGCAGGGGCCCAGCCGGGTCGAAGCCTACTGGGGCCAGGGTAATCCGAAAGGGCGCTCGAGCCCCGGTATGAAGGCTTGAAGGAACGGGATGGGTTTTTTAGTCAGTAAGAGTCTGACACTATCTCCCGCTCCGCCCAAGAGCGGGGGTTGTCATAAGATGATTTTTCCCATCGAAAAAAAAAAAAAAAAAAAAAAAAAAAAAAAAGGTGAATTAGTGCCTATCTACTCATCCAGTGTGAGTTTAGTTCTGGTATGGTTATCTACTCAACAGTAGGGATGGGACAACTTATTTCGTTTACAAAACGATAACATTACCACTTCTTAGCTGCTGCCAGCGGTTTCGCCTGTGTTAGTATGAAATCACTCAAGGTTATGGCCAGTATTGTCCACGTACAATGGTCCGAATAGGACTAAGTGCGGAAACCATACTCAGACATAGACATAGTATAAAATTATGGCATAAATGGCATAATCAGCTTTTTGATGTTCCCACTGCTGGGACTCGGGCCTCCTCTCTAGGAGAAGGAATGGGCCGTAATCCACTACGCGGGCCCAGTGCGGGTTGGTGAATGTCACATGTCTTCTAATTTCTGGTTTCCTCACGATGTTTTCCTTTAGAGAGTGTAGATTATTTTTAGTGTATGCGAAACCTGAATATGTTCAGAATCAGTAACTGAATGAAATCTAATATTTCCAATAGTTTTTACACCACGTTATATTTTTTCCCAAAAATATTTAAAAAGATCACAAGTTGGACACCACCGACACTAACACATCATGGCAGGTCATAGCGGGCATTAGTCGCTAGCAAACAGCTAGGTGCCAGTCAAAACAATCCCTCAGTCACCTGGATGGCCCGGTGACTATGTATTTTTGCTGACATAACAAGCTTTTAACTTTGTAATTTTTCATGATACAGTTATGAAATTTTGTACATAGATTCTTTACATAAAAATACTAGACACGTGTTTCGGGTTTCGCATATAATAATATTGTATACTGATTGTCGAAATATCTTACTCTTATCCAACTAAATTTCGATAGCACAGTCAAAAGCTCGGTACATCCCTAGTTACTCGTGATCTTAAATAACATAAAGGACAGATTTGGCTACGGTGTATGTTTGTCACGGCGAGTTTCCTGATGTTTGCGATTAGAAGTGGTCCCTCAAGGTGAAATTATATAAAATGATGTAAGTGTGCTAAAATCATTGACTAATGGATTCAGTGAGAAATATTGAGGTTAGACAAAATATTGTGACGATTGTGACATATAACAATTTTTAATATTTGCTTAATACCTATTCATCATTCATTAGGCTACGTCCACTGTTGGACATAGGCCTCCCTCAAGTGTCACCATAGCGATCATTCCTGTGCATCTCGCATCCATTAGATCCCCGCGATCCATACGCTTCTTAGCGTATCGTCGGCAAAATTAGTTCAATTCCTTGCCAGGCCCAGAATTCGGCCACGGCAATCCCGTCCGCTGATGCTGTCATTAGGTCCCTACGTGAGCAGGAACCTAACCTACCCTCCTACCCCCTACTCCCTGATTCTTATTACTAGGTCATTGGTCTACCTATTGAGAGGCTTTCCAACGCTGCGGCGGTGCTTAATGTTCTTAAAACAACATACAAGGTGTAAGGGACAGCCTTCCGCAAACTTTAAGGGCTTGCTCAGTAGACGAAATTAAACAACCTTCCACAAATTTATTTTTCAGGAAACGAAAAATGAAAAATAAATTTGTTCTCACCATACAAATTGTCCAATCAAATTTATCATTTTGTATGGTGAGGCTGGTTTAAAATAAATTTGTTGAAGGTTGTTCATTTTCGTCTACTGAGAAAGCCCTTAAAGTTTGCGGAGGGCTGTCCCTTACACCTTGTATATTAGTCTAAATTGTGTCCCGCGGCTGGACAAAGCCCTTCTCCACCTAAACCTCTCAGTCTTGGGCGATCTCTGGCCAAATTTGTCCCATACCATCTTCGCCGCGGTCAACCTCGACGACATGATGGCAGGCATCCAATCAGTAGATACGGTGGAGCATACGATGGTATGGTGATGGTGCTTGGGCGGGGCACCACCGTATCCGCATGGCATCAGCAGCAATGAAGCGCTGGTCCCTGGTACAGGCCGTGGTCTGGAGTGAGGAGGAATGGCAGGCAGCTGCACGCGTGAGGGAACGAACTTTGTCAGGATCAGGAGATGTCATTGGATGATTTCCCACGAAAGAAGGGCATACTAGTCCACTAAGCTTTTCTTGTATCAAAGGTGATGATTCATCATCACTTTTACAGTTAAACAATACACGGTCACAATATTTCGGTTCCAACTCACTTCAACTTGAACAAATCTCAAAAAACAATTGAAAGTCTTACTCACCGTGAGAATCCCCTACTATCAGTCCTCGCAAATCGACAGATATAGCCTCCATCTGAGCGGGCCCGTCAATTAGACGCTATCGGTCGAGTAGCCTGCGACTCGACTCGCACTTTCCACTGGCTTCGTAGGATCGTGCATCGTGAGAACTGTGGTATGCGTATTACGCATATGATACAAGTGTGTACCTATTGTTTCTTTGTATTTTATGAGGAACTTAGGTAGTCAGCAGGCTTAGGCAAATAACTTTTCAATACACTTACCTATACTCGAAAACTCGCTCTTTTAGGTACGCAATTTACTGTTTTCCGCACTAGTGTGGAAAAGTGTGCGAGCTCGACCCGCTACAATTTATTGTATACACCGCTAAGTATTGATCGTTTTAATCCCGTGGAGGGTCGATCCGTACATGAAACACAATCGAATGACAACAAAATAAAGTACCTTTTTTTCAAAACTCTTATTAATTTACGCACGTATGAAATTAATTTCTTTAAGAAAACGTCAACTGAGCGAGTCCAATGACCTGTAGGTAGTAGTCGGCATTGCGTACTAACTACCAACTAACTATCCATGATAAAAAAAAAATTCCCCTAAAAAGAACGGAGCTTTTTTGAATTCCGACTGTTGGAATCGGACACCGCTTCCGTTACATCCCTAATCCTTTATAAATCCAATTGAAAAAGAAAAAAACAAATCAATAATTTTATTCTGCTGGTAATAAGTCATAACTCACCGGAGCCATCAATCAAAGGAGATGGAAAACGGTGGGCCCAAATGTAATAAGTTGAGATATGATCTAAAAAATTAGTCATATTTTTTTATCTAAGAATATGAAAAATCACTTCAATTCTCAATCTGGAAGCGGAGAAATATGAAAAAGATAGTTTTCGTGAGATTATCGATTCAGTAATCGATTACACAGTTATGAAAATAAAACTTTTGCACTAAACAATTAACTCAAAGTAATTAAATGCACTATATATACTTATATGCAACATATTGCATATAACTACAGTCATATTAATAAATCAAATATCAATTAATTACTGAAAAACCAATATTAATGATTATCGATTTCATATCGATTCAAATCTCTCTTATATTTTTAGTCTATGTCACTGACATGACAGCTGACTGACATTGACACTAGACAGTTGCCGACTGTTCTTGGTTGTTCACTCGTTTCGTGTTTTCCGATGCGTTTTGAGTGCTTTCCCGATTATTCGTCATTTTTCACGACCACTGCTTTGTATTTTACGGATTCTGACCCTGCCTACCTTGTACGACCCTTGCTTTCACCTTGGACACCGAAGATCGCTCACACGTTTGACTTGGAATTGTTATTTTGGATTTTACCGCCAGCTTCGGGATTGGATATTATTCAAACTATGGATCGCTGTGTGAATTGTGGGATATCCACTGTTCACTGCAATACACTGGGCCGACGACCCTTACACGATGAAACAATTCTGTCAGTGATTCGGCAATGTAATGCACCTCAGTCTGTAAGTAAATATAACCTCATCTAACCAGCTACCATCCTGGCAGGTTTAAAATACATTTAATTAGAAGGTCTATGGAGATTGTTTACAGTTATGGCAAAGAATTATTTATTTATCACACAATGTTATAATACCCTAATACACAATAGTTAATTAGGTATTGTTTATGTAGCTGAACATTGATAAAAATGTTCCATTTTTAGGTAAGCAGTAGTGACTGTGTTCGTCAAGCGTGCTGGGACTTGGCTCAAAGCCCATATGTCGATGACCAAAGAAGACCACTAGGCCACCGTAATGTTTGTCTCCGCTGCGGACGCTCTCTTGCATTGCGAACCCATCACCTACTTCATACCAACACAACCCGTGAATCAAGAATTTATAATGTTATACAAGAGTGGATTATACCTCGAACTGTAAGTTAAATCAGATTACAATGTGGTTTGCTGCAAGTTAAAAAGATAATATCTATTTTAATACTTAGACCTGTCCCACAACATTGTATTTGTCTGTTACTTTATATATTGCAATTTCTAGACGACATTTTAATTATAATAGAAGACGAATAAAACACTATATTAAATGATTTTTTATTTTATTTTAGACATCCTTTCCCTATCTCCTTACCTGTTACCTACCTATCGCTTGAAGTCGTTGACGTTCATTCATGTGATTTTTCAAACATTTTCTAGTAAATATAATATCTATTATTGCAAAAGAACACATTTTGCACTTCAGGAATCAGCTGTTAGTTAAAGATTGTAACATAACCTCACTTTTACTTAATCTCTTATATCTCTGTTCTCAGATTGACAAAATCCGCAGAATTTTCAGTGAAAGGTTGATAATATATAAGCTATTAATTGACACCACTTTCATCTTCTTACACCTGGGCCCAAGATTGTATGAAATCGTTTCAGTCTCCTTTGACACTTACATCCTACAGTAGAACTCAAATTGCTTTTACAATGAATCTTAATTTGTTACACTATATTTCCATTTCAATCCCAAACTTGGCAATATTACTTAGGAGTTTCTCTAATAGGCTACCCTATTTTTTATTTTTCCAGGGTCAAAATAATTACATTTTATTTAGTCCGTATTTTAGATTATTTAAGATTATAAAAAAATATTGGACACGTATTTTTTCTTTTTTCGATTAACCAAAAAATAACAAAGATAGCCCATTAAGGGGCCGGCGGAGGATGAATTTCCATACAAACGTAATACCACGCTCATTTGCATTTGGAGCATATTTCCAACATATTATGATGATATTTGGTTATAGACAATATTTATCTAGGTTCCTACGTCTTTCTTTTTTAAAAAAACAAAAAGAAATTTAAGCAAATTGTATTTCGCACTTTTTTATAGCGTAAATGGCAAAACATGCCATTTGGCTTTTCTTGTATTAAAAATAACAATATTTCTAATATTCTCGACGTAGGAACCTAGATAAATATTGTCTTTAACCGAATATCATCATAATATGTTGGATATATGCTCCAACTGCAAATGAGCGTGGTATTACGTTTGTATGGAAATTCATCCTCCGCCGGCCCCTTAACGTTACGTGTGACGTCACCCCGTGCGAAAAAATGCAGCACGGTGTGACGTTACACGTAACTTAAATGGGCTATATCTTTATCGTTTTTGGTTTAATTTACAAATAAAAAAAATACGTGTCCCTAATTTTTGAATAATCTAAAAGATGGACTAATTACATTTTTACGGCAACTAGCCTATTGTCTTAAGAATTAAAAAAGGATGTTTTATTGTGAAACTATAGCACTTCCAATTCCTGTTGCCGCCATAATTTGAGGATAACAACATTTTCCGACTAATATTTAGCTGTTAACATAAATTAATTAGTGCTAAATAGGTATTTGGAAGCGGCAGATTATACAAATCAAAAGGATGGTGTAATTACAGGTGTGGTACAATTAAATGTGTATAATTATAAATTAGTAGTATTTAAGATACTAATTTCTATTAGTGGCTCCGCGCATGTGAAACTACCTATTTCCGGGTTAAAAGCCTACGTGCAACATTAGGACATGGTGTAACCATGTATTAAATATAATAGAAATCTGTTCAACTATTTGAACATGCTGAAATAACAAAATACACATATTACGCTCACTCACTCACCCATGTGAATGTAGAAAATTATCCCAATAGAAAATAATTTTAGGATAAATATTTTATATATTCCAGGACATGATCTACCCGTATACTAAATTTCATTCAAATTCGTTCAGCCGTTCGGGTGTGAAGTAGTAACAAACACACTCACAAACTTTCGTACTTATAATATTAGTATGATATGATAGTGTAAATAAAAATTTCGTAGGTACCAAACTATAATGAAAATATGTAAAACATTAAGTCCAACACTCTTCTATCACGGTGCATTCACCATTTCTAAAAATCCGGTCAAGCGTGAGTCGGACACGTACACGAAAGGTTCCATACTGGCATCATCTGCAATTTTTTTACGCAATTTATATTATTCTGTTTTTAGTATTTGTTGTCGTAGCGGCAACAGAAATACATAATCTGTGAACATTTCAACTGTCATGTTCATGAGTGAGAGTACAACCTGGTGACAGACAGACGAAAAAAAACGCGACCCTATAACTAAGATTCTACGTCTTATGATCTCGTTTTTTCTTATAGAGTGCGGAATTCTAAAAAGGGTGACTGCTAAAATCAGCCAAAAAATCACCATAAAATGCAGATAACCATAAAACCGTAGCATAGAGCTAGGGGTGAATGTGATAAATCCCATAAACGAAGCGTCAGTACGCAT
This sequence comes from Mythimna ferrago, assembly GCA_910589285.2. NCBI lineage: Eukaryota > Metazoa > Arthropoda > Insecta > Lepidoptera > Noctuidae > Mythimna > Mythimna ferrago. Next base: position 8,410,034 of record OU342689.1, read on the forward strand.
AGGGATGTAGCGCGAGTGTCAGATATTATTGTTATGGTGTTTTCATGGGTTTAGTGCGGTGGTGATGGATTTTTATTTGAGTAGTTATACGAATGTCTATTTGATTATTTTAAGGTGAAAGCTGACCCTGTGTTTTTGCCAGATGGTGCTAAACTCAACATTTTTAGATTATTTTGTTATTAGTATTTGAGAACATTATTAATTCATTAAACCCCAAATGAATTTCTTTAATTAAAATTCTGTCATTTTCTTTCTGTCTTTCTATTGTGTCTCTAATTACGACATTCGAAGGGTTAAGTAAAGAAAATGGTATTTAAACCTGCGACCTACAATTCGTAAGTCGGGGCCACAACTCAGCCACCACTGCTTTCAACAAAACTGTCGGTGAATAAAACTGTGAAGTCTTTAAAAAATACAAGTGTATTTTTATGTTATACTAGCTTTGGCCCGCGGCTTCGCCCACGTACATAAAATTTAGCCAATGTCACTCAGGAATAAAGCAGCATTCTGTCGGTGAAAAAATTTTAGCAATCAGATCAGTACTTTCAGAGATTACAAAAAAACAAAAAAACTTAACCACTTTATTATATTAGTGTACATTTGAAAAGTAGGCATAACTTGAAGTATTACCTACAGAAAAAAAGCCTTTTTGTTTAGCCTATTGATTAAATTATACCAAAGAATTAAAGTATAATTCAGGACATGTTATACCCGTGGTGCCAAATTTCATTCAAATCCATTCATAGCTGAAGCGTGACGATTAAAAAACTTACACACACACTCACAAAGATAATAGATTTGTAATATTAGTTTGATTAACATTTGTCATTTAATTAAATGAATAAAGTAGAAATAAGTTAGACTTTATGTCATCATCCTACTCATCAAAATCTGAAAGCAAAGTTTGCAAATAAGTCCATAGGATGGAACTTTTACAAATCGTATTAGAGTCAAACTGACATTTCAGTACAATTTCTCAAAAACAGAGATGAACCTGCCATCCAATCCCAGTTAATGAGGCGTCAACTAAACACATGCAACATTACACGTATTTCCTGCAACACATCCTGTTAAACAATACAAAACAAAACAGACAGACGGACCTACATTCTAGTATACACAAACAGGGTTGTCGCTTGTCACATTACCGCCCCGCCTGAAGGGTATTCACATGCAAAATTCACCGAACATTAGAGGCAGCCCTGACACGCGGAAGTGATATTTTTGACGTGTGTACCACAGAGTATAAATTTCTATGCTTTTTGGTGAATTGGTGTCGTCACATTATTTTGGAGGTTTGAAAGACATGTGAGGGTGACGGAGGGGAGTTCTATTGAGGGTTCTGTTTGTTGAATGAGGTGAAGCATTCGATCATTGATATTGTGAGGAGATTATGTTTGACTGTAACTAACTTTTTATTAAGTCTAGCCTGTCCATTTCAGTATTAGTTGGTTCTGTCATGATTGTAAGTGTTGTTTCAAGTGGTTTCGGAGGATAGGACCTACCGTAGGCATCTATACTATGTACTAAGGTCTAAAAAATCGTAAGGCAGAATCCTGATATATTATATAGTATTTTGTTTAAGTGAGAAATCATTTAATGACTTCTCCCGCTGTAGGCCGAAGCGGGACTCAGACTCGGTATCAGACTTTTACTGACTTAAATCACCCCTATGTCCCTTCTTTGCCTTTGCATTCCAGGACCACGGGTTCCCATTCGGAAGTACACCTATGGCCCTAGAAAGCCCACCCCTTCACCCCAGCTTCTGCTGATATCTCTTTAATGTGCGCGTGGATTACTAGTCGTTGTCCTTCGACGACTCGGGCTTGATTCAGACACTTACCGGATGGCCGGTTGGAAAGCTACCCATTGCTTGTCGTCCGCTAGTCCACTATATATTATAAAGTGTGCCTTCTTGATTATTGCGCCATAGTTCTACGCAATATTTCTGAAATAAAACGCTGTTTTTCTTTTGGGGTATAATTAAACGATAAGTAGTGGATATACATTACCACTCGGCCACCACTGCTCTGAATGGCCCCGACTTACGAATTATAGGTCGCGCTCGCGGGTTCGAACCCAGCCATTTGCATTACTTTGTGTAATTTATTTCATCTCCACTGCTCTCAAAATGGTGAAGAAAAACATCGTGAGGAAACCGGCATGTCCTCGAACCAAAAATTCGAAGACATGTGACATTTATCAACCCGCACTGTGCCCGCGTGGTGGATTACGGCCCATTTCCTCTCCTAGACAGGAGGTCTGAGTATCAGCAGTGGGAACATTAAAAAGGCTGATGATGATGATGGATATACATATACAAACAGTATGTATTCTGGCTCCAAAATTAAGTGGCAGTGGGCAAGGCATATTGCTCGCAGATGGCCGTTGGGACAGGAAGTTTCTGAAGTTGCGACTGCGTACCGGATGATGCAGCATTGGAAAGCCTTCCACGAGGTGGACCAATAGCCTGGTAAGGAGGAGGTCGACCGCATCAGGCAACGGCGCTCTCGCCGCCGCCGGGATTCCGATCCCGATTTCCAGCCACCGTAGGCGCGGGCTTGCGGACAGTGAGCAATGGGTAGCTTGCTGTCCGGCCGTCCGGTAACCGTCTGGACCAAGCCCAAGTCGTCGACAGCGCGCGCTGTTCCCGCGCGCCTCAAGGAGTTGTCAGCAACAGCAGGGGCCCAGCCGGGTCGAAGCCTATTGAGGCCAGGGTAATCCGAAAGGGCGCTCGAGCCCCGGTATGAAGGCTTGAAGGAACGGGATGGGTTTTTTAGTCAGTAAGAGTCTGACACTATCTCCCGCTCCGCCCAAGAGCGGGGGTTGTCATAAGATGATTTTTCCCATAGAAAAAAAAAATACCAATAGCCTGGTGAGATGGATACGAGACGCACAGGACCGTTCATTGTGATTACACTTGGAGAGGTTTACCTATGTCCAACATTCAGCTGATTTCGGATGATGAAGATTCTAGCTTATTAGTGTATTCGAGTTAAAGAATTTAGCAAAAATTTTTGTCAGTTTACAGACAGGTAAACCACACCATTGTGTCTGCAAAACAAACAAATACACTGGACTAAAATTACATGACATTGTCAAACAATGACAAACTAAAATTGGCACGAAAATGCAGCGGAGAATATTATGATTGCTTGTGTTGGTGGCGTTGTGGCTAAAAATAACAGTGATATGCTGGTTATGATATTCTGTTCTGGCTGTTTAGATCGATAGGTGACGATAGTGTCAAATTGAGGTTGTAATAAGATTGTGAGATACGGGTTTTAGGGCTCCTACAGACTGGCGTAACACGACAAAGCGATACTCATGTGAGGATTATTTTTGATTAGGTCCTTTTTTCTGGGACCTACTAGATCATTAAATATGTTGTCACGCTCTCGGTAGAGCGAGAGAAAGCGACAGACTTTTATTGACTAAAACTCACCTGTGTTCGTCAGTTGACCTTTGCGTTCAGGGCCACGGTGGCTTGTAGGAAGAATTAAATTAATTTTCTCATAGAGAAAATAAACTTAACTTTGATTATGATATTCTAAAGTGTTTTAGATCGTTATGTGACGATAGTGTCAAAGTGAGGTTGTAATAAGATTGTGCGATACGGGTTTTAGGGCTCCTACAGACTGGCGTAACACGACAAAGCGATACTGATGTGAGGATTATTTTTGATTAGGTCCTTTTTTCTGGGCCCTACTAGATCATTAAATAAGTTGTCACGCTCTCGGTAGAGCGAGAGAAAACGACAGACTTTTATTGACTAAAACTCACCTGTTTTCGTCAGTTGCCCTTTGCGTTCAGGGCCACGGTGGCTTGTAGGAAGAATTAAATTAGTTTTCTCATAGAGAAAATAAACTTAACTTTGATTATGATATTCTAAAGTGTTTTAGATCGTTATGTGACGATAGTGTCAAAGTGAGGTTGTAATAAGATTGTGCGATAGGAGCTTTAGGGATACTTCAAATTGACGCAACGCGACAAAGCGACACTGGTACGAGAATTCTTGGGGCGCTTTTTTGGGTTGGAGGAAGTCATCAAATAACTTCTTCCGTTCTGGGTGGAGCGAGAGGAAAGGTCAGAGTTTTGCTGACTAAAACCCACCTGTGATCTTTCGGTTGTTCTTGGATACGGTGTCTCTTTGAAACAATACCGTAATCCACAGTAAATTTACCTTAGAATTAAATTAGTTTTCAGTACCTACCGTAGCGATGGTTGTGTCAAAGTTATATTGAAAAGATTGTGAGATAGGAATTTTGAAGTGTCGTTGTCTCGGTATAGATTTAGTTTAAATAGTTAGGTTCTACTTGTGAAGGCCTAGTAGTTAAGGTATCTTTTCTCGTACTCGAGGTTGTATGTTCAGATCCTTGCAAGTTCGAAATGTGACTTTTTCAATTTATTTAAAACTCTGTGAGGAAACCTAGTAATTATAATTTTATTGATAAGTTTGAGCGTTGGAAGAATCGCCAAACTTAATTGATAGTGGGCAGGGTACATCCCTCGTAGAACTGATAGTCATTAGGGCCGAAAGTTTCTAGAGTGGCGACCGCGTACCGAAAGAAGCAGCGTTGGAAGGCCTCGTACAAGGTGGACTGATGGTAAGGGTTGCGGGAGTCCGGTGGATGCAAGACGCACAGGACCGTTCATTGTGGCGACGCTTGGAGGAGGTCTAAGTCCAACAGTAGACGTCTTTCGAATAAAATGATGATTATGATGAGAAGTTCAAAAGCGGCGAAGCTGCTGGCATAGGTTAGTTTGACGACACAGTGGTCGGTTGTCGCAGTGGTTGGGCGATTGCCTGCTGCACTGCATGTCACGTTTTCGATTCTCGCATGGAACAGATATTGCATGGCTTACAGATAGTTGTTCCGGGTCTGGGTGTCTTGTGTAAGTAGTAGTTTATATTTTTACAATACACTTATTCGAAAACCAGCTGTTATCTCACCGCTTTTAGACACGCGATTGACTGTTTTCCGCACTAGTGCAGAAAAGTGCGCGTCTTCGCCCATGCAAAAATTTTAGTACATTATCGTATCAGGCTGGGCGTGGGTGGATCCTCACGACGTTCGCGTCAACCCCCCGAGTCGTAAGTGTATTGAAAAACGTCGTTTGATACACGTGCAAATTTGTCACTGCAGCCCTCGGTTCCACAACACACTCGCGAATTCCGCCTCGGTCGCAATAACAAACTTTCTGCACTTGTATCAAAATGTACTACTATTGTGAATGCATCCACAATACAGGAGTAATTTACTAGTTTGAACAAAAAAAAGATCTCAGTTTTTCGCTTTAACGATGCTAAACTGCTTGCTAAGTCATTATCTTTGCGAAATAACAGCAGAAGATATATTAAACATACTAAATCGATACCACCATTTATCTAACGATATTCTAGTTACGGCAAATAAAATTGAATAGGTACTAAGCATACAGGGGCGTAGCTAGGTGACCAAGGGACCTGGGGTAAAAAAAAAACTGGGGCCCCTAAATTGTTTAGGGTTTATCAATATACTAGCTTTTGCCCACAACTTCGTCCGCTTACATAAAAGATAGTTTATGTCACTCAGGGATAAGGCAGCTTTTTATCGGAGAAAAAGTTTTAGTAATTGGACCAATATTTTCAGAGATTACCTCCTACAAGCAGAAAAATAAAAAAAAAAAACAAACTTTACCTGTTTATTATATTAGTGAAGATATGATCGGCAACGATATTTTTCACAGCTTAATTACCGAATCTTCATGAGTAGGCTTTTCAACCAATACTGCAGTGATCATATTAAGTATCTGATTCTCTATCACTATCAGGAATATTTTTCGTAAATTTTTTTGTTCATTCAATAAGCGATTTTTTTCATTCAATAAGATTAACAAACAATTAGGTTTTGGGCCCCCCATCCCCAAAGAGGGCCCTAGTACGCTGCCCCGCCTAGCCCCTTAGTAGCTACGTCACTGCAAGCATATCACGGTATCAATCAATTCTGTAGCTGGTTGGTCCTTTGTCGCTTGCTGACTATCTGTCGCGATCTGTCACGGTTGCGCCTGCGACTCGAAGCATCGTGATCGTTCCATAGATAAACATCTCTATTTTTCTATCTCGTGACTTGGGGTCTTTACTTTTTTTGCTTGTCTTTTTTTTTCGGCGCGTGCGTGTTTCTTGTTTGTGTAATCAAATATCTGTAAAGTGACTTTCTTTTGAAAGTTTGATGGTGGTGTAGGATGTGATCGTGTTGGGATGAGATAACAGGTGTATTTTGTTTTTTAAATTGTTTTAGGTTCTTTAATGGTAGATTTTGAATTTGGAAGTGATTTGTTTCACTAACTGCCAGTAACAAGTTGGATTAGTTTAATTGCCAAATTATTTCACTCCATAACTGTTTTGTTTTCCCTTTTTTTTTAATATGAGGATACTAAAAATACGTCCTTCATACTCTTAGGCCCAGGCGTATTAATAAACGTCACTCAATACTCAAGCATTACCTACGTAAGACTAGATTCAAGCCATTTGATTGGTTGGTATTTGATTGGACTAGTTTTAAGTAACGCTTGAGTTTTGAGTGACGTTTATTAATACGGGCCTTAATTCTTCTAACATTTACCTTTAGGAAATGATTTCTGATTATTTTATTTACGAAAACATTATCTATGTAAGTAAGTAACATTACCTTTGTAAGAAATACTGTACAAAGGCGGACTCAGGCATTTTCTACCAGTCGACCTTTTTAGGGTGAGTTGCACCATTTAACTATAACGATAACAAAGCCGTTAACAGCTGTCAAATCGCCGAATTGACCAATAGGCGGCCGTTTCACGGCTGGTTATGGTTTGGTTATCGTTATAGTTAAATGGTGCAACTCACCCTTAAAGAGGATGGTAGGTGCAATTTAATAGTAACAATACAAAAACAATATATGAAAAATGAAACAAAAAACAACGCTGCGACGATTCCAAATTCAAAATCCTGCATATAAGTATGTTCACTTGCCTTCACCTTGAAGGAGTACTGACTGAATATCGTCCTGGGGCTTTACCATGACATGTTAAAATGTCAACGTGTGAGCGAGAAAGAGGGATGGAGTTATACACCTTAAATATCTCTATTCCTTTAACAGTTCAGTTTAAATCATCAAATGGATCTCAGTTAGAGCTCATGGTAGGGCCTCTAATGTAGGTACAGATTAATATTAGCATAGCACAGTCGACCTTATAACGTTCCCACTGTTGGGACTAAGGCCTCCTCTTTAGGAGTGGAAATGGGCCGTAATCCACCACGTTGGCTCAGTGCGGGTTGGTAGATGTCACATGTCTTTGAATTTTTGATTCTAGGACTTGCCGGTTTCCTCATGACGTTTTCTATCACCGTTTTGAGAGCAGTGGTGATGAAATAAATTACACAAAGTAATGCCTGGCTGGGTTTGAAACCGCAACCTACAACTCGTAAGTCGGATCCATTAACACTCGGCCACCACTGCTCCACAGATTAAGATTAATAATTAGAGTCTGTCTAATAAGTTAAACGACTTGGGTAATTATTAGGATTTAATGAAATCTAATGTAGTCAACACGGGTTCAATTATCAAGGTTGATTAAGAGATAGAGATCGTTGTTTACTAACAGAAGAACCTTATAAAAATTACCGAATATTAGTATTTTTTAGATGATTTAATATTATACAAAATTCCCAAGTCGGTTGACTTATTAGACAGACTATAATCTGATAATTAATTATTATCCAGTTCAATACATGAATACAACAGTGAACTTCCATAAAAGTTGCAAACCAAAATTAAAAGACTACAAGACTAGTTAATCACAGTCATCCACTAATTCCAAACTCCATTAAATCCAACATCACACTTACCCACTATTAATAACCTACAAAATCTCTTTAGTCTATACAAAGCCCACAGCGAGTCTTAACCTAAATTCGAAAATAGTTTTTGGAAATCCATCAACAAAAATCGCACTTGTTTATGAGACAAACTCTATGGCCATAGAGGGGAACGTGTGGCTAGAGGGGGGTTATCGGGCACACCACAGTCGCAACAGAAATAGAGTTTGACGTTTGTATCCGCGGTGGCGCCTGTTCATTGTCAACATTTACAGAGTAGTCTATGGAACAGAGGTAGTTGTTGAGTTTGGATGACTGTGGACCTTTTTGGGTTGTACAGTTTTGTTTGATATAATCTTTATATACCTAGTACTAGTTTTTGCGCGTATTTAAAATATAGCTTATGTTACTCAGGAATAAAGCAGCTTTCTATCGATGGAAAATTTTAACAATCGGACCAGTACTTTACCTCCTAAAAACAAAAAAGCAAACCTTAGGTCTGTAAAATATTAGTGTAGATAAAACAATGTTGCTTTCCAAGTCTGTTACTTATAACCCCTCTATAACCAAGTAAATAACGGACTTTTCACTAATAGAACAAGGGAAAAATAGACGAAGAAAGTGCGTGTAAATGCATGCTAGTCCTTTATGATTTTGCTTTTTGCTATTTTTGTTTTAAATTTACAAAAGTTTTTTCTTTCAACTTAAATTATCATTAGATATAGTTAAATGCCGAATTTTTGAGAATAAACAAGAATAAATTAATCCAAGTAATGAGTTAAAATAAATTGATGTAGGCGTATAATTTGGTAGTTTGCATACTTAACAAATTTAAATGCTGTTGCAAGAAATAAATAAGACGATTAAGTTCATATTTTATTAACATTATTAGTTAGTTTTATTGACAGGAGGACGAAGTTTGTGTGATGAGCACGATCATTTGTTCTGTGTATGGGTGTAAATGTATGTCTTTAGAAAAATATACAAATATATAAGTTGTCTAGCATACCACAAGCCCAGCTTAGTTTGCGAGATGACATTGCGTGAAAGTTGTGGAATATTATTTCCCTGTTAAAAAACAAACATCTTGATAGTCCCAACCTCTGTTCACATCCACTACTCTGTACACCTAAGGAGGGCGCGTTAAAATTGAAAATAAATTCAATATCAATTTGAGCACGAGCCAAGTGCTGTATCGCGTTTGTGTCGATACGTGACGTTTATGTGCCCACTCGACACCGACCGGCTAGGGATGCCTAATCTACAATATAAAAACTTTTTATAAAAAAAATAAAACCGACTTCACTAAAAAAACACTAAAATGATCAAAATAATTTTAATTTCGGAAGTCGGTGTTTTTCGTTATTGTTTGTTCCTTATTTAACACCGACTTCCGAAATTAAAATTATTTTGATCATTTTAGTGTTTTTTTAGTGAAGTCGGTTTTATTTTTTTTATAAAAAGTTTTTTATTTCATACTTTTTAGTTGCAACACACTTACAGCCAGAGTACTTTTTTCTCATGTCAATTCCAATTAACTCAAACCCTGCTAGAATACATCATTTTCATATGAAGTTCCCGTGTCTACCTTCCACCTTCCGGCTCCATCATCAGATCACTTCGATAGTACCTTATAGCCAAAGTGCATCTCATGACATTTCTAATAAGCCCAAACACGGGTAGGATACATTGATTAATTACGGAGTTCCGGTCCCTATCTTCCAGCTCCATCACTATCATCAGGTTACTTCGATCGATGATACCATTTTCAACATAACTATTCAGAACTATTCATTTATTTGTATTGTCATAGTCGCTTAACTATGTTCATTGTGATATTTGTTTGAATATGAAGTTCCGTTGGCAATTTCTGGTCTTCTTAACCAGTTCCACCTCATCAAATGTCACTTTTTGACTGTAAATGCTTAATTCCTTGATGAAAATATCAAAATGACTATATAGTTGCCTATAATATTTGAGGAGTTCCCTCGATTTAGCCAAGATTCCATCATCAGATCCCGACTTGGTGACTATGGGACCATTTGGGAAGTATACCCTTTCCAACAAAAAAAGAATTTTTCAAATCGGTTGGCAAGCGACGAAGTTATGCCCGAACATACATAAAAAAAAAAAATAAAAAAAATAAAACATCCGAATTGAGAACCTCCTCCTTTTTTAGAAGTCGGTTAAAAATAAGTCAGGTTTTCCTTCCTGACGCTATAACTCCGGAACGCAGGAACCGATTTCCACGGTTTTGCATTCGTTGGAAAGGTCTCGGGCTCCGTGAGGTTTGTAGAGTAGGGTAGAGTAGGGTAGAGTAGGGTAGAGTAGAGTAGGGTAGAGTAGAGTAGAGTAGGGTAGGGTAGAGTAGGGTAGAGTAGGGTAGGGTAGAGTAGGGTAGAGTAGGGTAGAGTAGGGTAGAGTAGGGTAGAGTAGGGTAGAGTAGGGTAGAGTAGGGTAGAGTAGGGTAGAGTAGGGTAGAGTAGGGTAGAGTAGGGTAGAGTAGGGTAGAGTAGGGTAGAGTAGGGTAGGGCAGAGTAGGGTAGAGTAGGGTAGAGTAGAGTAGGGTAGGGTAGAGTAGGGTAGAGTAGGGTAGGGTAGAGTAGGGTAGGGTAGAGTAGGGTAGGGTAGAGCAGGGTATAGTAGGGTAGAGTAGGGTATAGTAGGCTGAAGTAGGGAAGGGCGGGAGCGAAGCCGCGCGGGCAAAAGCTAGTTTACTATATATTATAATATCACTGGCTTTTGCCCGCAGCTTCTCCCGCAGCTTTGCCCGCGTACATAAAATATAGCTTAGTCACTCAGGAATAAAGCAGCTTTCTATCGGTGAAAAAATTTTAGTAATCTTACCAGTACTATAAGAGATTACCTCCTACAAACAAAAAATCAAACTTTACCTCTTTCTTAGCCGACTGCAAGAAGGGTTATGTTTTTCGCGCGTATCTTGTTAATATTAAGTCTAGATGCGGTAGTCTGATAGGCAAACGCTTCATGGAAAAAAACGGGTACTCAGTCGCTTCCGGTTAAATTGGAAGCCGACCCCAAACTGGTTGGGAAAAGGATGACTATATCATTGATGTAGGATTTCTAAGATAATAAAAGGTCTAAAGAAAGTAGGTGAAACGAGGATTGAAATATCATCAAACTTTAAAATTTAAAACGATCTGGTCAGTTTTTTTGGCCATATTATGAAGTGATCAATTTCTTAGATCTGGCCATGACATATACTGGATAAAATTCGAAATGAGTACATAAGAGGCAGTTATAAGGTTGCCATTCGCTGAAAACCAGCGCTGTGAGCTCAACGCATTATGCGTGAGGCCGCAGCTTTATGCTGAGCGTTCGGCCGTTTTGCGCGGAGGAGACGCATATCCTCCCTATTAATTATTTATTGATGTTTTGTTATGTTACCTACTTTTAAGATTGCGTCTTTAACGCGTAAATAAACTGTTTTTTTAAAAGTAAAGAGAAGAGTTTACATTGTTATCTTCACGTGAAAAGACAAGCAGACGATTATTTGGTAAGTTAGCCCTAGAAGTGCACGTATGAAGGACCACATTCAGTTGGCTGACAATGGTCTAAAGAGACCTTAAAGAAGTGCAAAATCGAGTTCTATTGAGCATGATTTTGTGCTTTTTTCCATTGAATACAAAGACAAAGAGCAAATAAATGGGATAAGGTCTAGCTAGAAGAGGAGTATAGACGGATAAGTGATGGAAATTAAGGATTGGTCTAAAATAGAGGTGGGATATAAGTGGGACTGATATCAACATGTATATGTTGTATAAGTTTTTGTCGATTACCGTCGTCTAGAGCTTGTGCTTCATCTGTTTAGTTTTACGAATACATGAAATTCTCACAAGTGTGTGGAAAGAAAGTGTCATGTTTATACTTGTTAGACACTCTCGTATTCAAAAGAACAGTACTTATTGCGCTTCTCTAAAGAGAATCTAGTAAAGGAGGTTCTATGCTATCAATAAATTATTTATCAAATAATTTCCTGGATCTCTAATATTAAATAACTTGCGACCGAGGCGGAATTGTTATGGAGTCGAGGGCTGCAGCGACAAATTTGCACGTGTATCAAACGACTTTTTTCAATACACTTACGAAGAAATGAATAAACGGGGGTTGACCGGCGACTCGTGGAAGTCGACGCAGGCCCAGCCTGATACGGTAAATGTAACAACATTGTGGCGGGAGAGAGCATGGGTACTTTTCTGCGCTAGTGCAGAAAACAACCAATTGCATGCCTAAAAGTGGTGGAATAAGAGCGGATTTTCGAATAAGTGTATTGCAAAATTGCTGAGGGACTATTAATGCCTCTCCTTCTGTGGAAATATAAATTTTAATTTTTTGACAACCCTGTCACCTATGTAGGTTTAATTTTAATAGGAATTCATCGTTTATCTATCATCATACATTCTTTAACTAAAACGGACATTAAAATTTATTGGAATTCATTTGGCTTTAGACACCAACTGTCAAAATAATGTAATCCACTATGACGATGATGATGATGGTGGTCCCGGTCCAATACTTTTATATTTCATGATTCAAAATATAGAACGCCATTTAAATGAATTGGTTCATAGATTGAGGACTTACGTAAGTAGAATTTCTTGAGAGTACAACACATCAAAGAATTATTCTTTGCAGTTTCAGGTACTTTGGCCAAGGCGAACAATTTTATCAGAAGATAGTCATCATCGGCGCGGCAGATATGATTAGTCTGGTCATATATGTTAGAATAGGGTAGTGTCCAGGGTCAAAATAATTACATTTTAATTAGTCCGTATTTTAAATTATAAAAAAATATTGGACACGTATTTTTTTCTTTTTTCGATTAAACAAAAAATAACAAAGATATAGCCCATTAAAGTTATGTGTGACGTCACCCCGTGCGAAAAAATGCAGCACGGCGTGACGTAACACGTAACTTTAATGGGCTATATCTTTGTAATTTTTGGTTTAATTTACAAATAAAAAAACACGTGTCCCTTATTTTTGAATAATCTAACAGACGGACTAATTACATTTTTTACGGCCACTAGCCTATTAAAGTGTCCATTTCTTTTTCTAATTTAAATTCGGATAGTTTTGACGTATTTATGTGTAGTTGTTTTCCCGTTTTTAGGGTTCCGTAGCCAAATGGCAAAAAACGGAACCCTTATAGATTCGTCATGTCTGTCTGTCTGTCTGTCTGTCTGTCGGTCTGTCTGTCTGTCTGTCTGTCTGTCTGTCTGTCTGTCTGTCTGTCTGTCTGTCTGTCTGTCTGTCTGTCCGTCCGTATGTCACAGCCACTTTTTTCCGAAACTATAAGAGCTATACTGTTGAAACTTAGTAAGTAGATGTATTCTGTGAACCGCTTTAAAATTTTTACACAAAAATAGAAAACAAGCAATAAATTTTGGGGGTCCCCATACTTAGAACTGAAACTCAAAAATTTTTTTTTCATTAAACCCGTACGTGTGGGGTATCTATGGATAGGTCTTCAAAAATGATATTGAGTTTTCTAATATCATTTTTTTCTAAATTTAATAGTTTACGCGAGAAACACTTCCAAAGTGGTAAAATGTGTGTCCCCCCCCGTAACTTCTATAATAAGAGAATGATAATACTAAAAAAAATATATGATGTATATTACCATGTAAACTACCAACGAAAATTGGTTTGAACGAGATCTAGTGAATAGTTTTTTTTAATACGTCATAAATCTAAAAAAATACACTATTATTAAAACATCGATCAAAGTTACAACGAACTACAAGAACTTTTATATTATGTTACTTGCTGCTACGGAACCCTCCATGGGCGAGTCCGACTCGCACTTGGCCGGTTTTTTATGATACATGGATTGGGGTATCATAGAAAACCAAATCGCTATAATTCATTTTTAAAAGCTTTTATTTAGTTTCACCTGTCCCGATGTTTGTCTGTAATCAAAACTTGCAAATTAACTTTGACCCACTTACCGGTTACCTATTGAGCTGAAATTTTGCATGCATGTGTAAATCAGATGACAATGCAAAATTATTATGACATGGAGCTGATCTGATGATGGGACCGGAAGGTGGCTATAGGAACTTGGTAGTTAAACGACACAACCCCACCGAGTTTGGGCTCGTATGATTCGTCTTGACGAGCATATTATTAAGTATACCGAGCTAAAAAGCTTGCTATAAAAATTTTTTTTCGAGAAAGCTTGTTTCGAGTAGTAGTAGTAGTATATGTAGTAGTAGTAGTGTAGTGTAGTAGTTTTGTAGTACTCTACCTAATACTATTGTGATTTAAAATTGGTGTAGTTTTGTATCTCAATTAGTGTCTATACAACTTAACAATATATATATGGAATTATTAAAACCGGCACGGTCTCTGCAAAATGGATCTGAGAATTTTATTGTGGACTACCTAAGTGAAATTTCCCTAGAAGGCTGACTCGATACATTTGCTGCCAGTATAATCCGCATTCTAATTGCATTCAAATTAACTACTACATACAAAGATGGCTTAAAGGGTTAGTTTCCAAGCTAAAAAGGTAAAAAAAAACTTCATAAAGAGGGAAAGGAACCTGCCAGTTAGTCTACACTATAATAATATTATAAAGAGGTAAAGTTTGCTTTTTTTTGTTTGATAATCTCTTAAAGTAAGTACTGGTCCAATCACTTAAAATTTTTTCACCGAAAGAAAGCTGCTGTAGTCCTGACTGACATAGGTTATATTTTACGGACGCGAGTGACGCCGCCCGCGGGCAAAATCTAGTCTATTTATTTATATACTCGTATAAAAATCAATGCCACTTGTCGTTGTAATTTTATAACTCAAGAACGGGCTCACCTATCCAAACCAAATGTTTAGGCTTTGTTCGGACTATTTAGTAGATGGTTTATGTGAAGTTTGGTAGCGTATAGTAGGGTAGAGTAGGGTATAGTAGGGTAGAGTAGAGTAGTGTAGAGTAGAGTAGAGTAGGATAGGTTAGGGTAGAGTAGGGTAGAGTAGGCTAGAGTAGGGTATAGTAGGGTGGAGTAGGGAAAAGCGGGAGCAAAGCCGCGCGGGCAAAAGCTAGTGTTTTATATGAAGAATAATTTTTATTTTTAAACAGATTAAAAAACTACTCGACCGATTGTAAAAAAATCTTTTACCAGTAGAATGCTTATTATATTATCTACTAGCTTTTGCCCACGACTTTGCCCATAAAATATAGCCTATGTCACTCAGGAATAAAGCAGCTAGCTAACGGTGAAAAAATTTCAGCAATCGGACCAGTACTTCCAGAGATTACCTCCTACAAATAAAAAAACAAACTTTACCTCTTTATTATATTAGTGTGAATTTTATATAAGGTTTAAAACTAAACGAAAATCTATACAACCCTAATAACGCGGCTTTAGCTGAAGATCGATGTGTATTGGGAAATGTGGGAGCAGATTTTATTTATAAGTATGTATCAGAGTCCGGATTGACACAGCGTCCGTACTGACTTCGTGTCTCAATTTAGACGTATGGAAATAAATATGTATGCAAAGGAATTTATGTGTTTGTGGAATTAATTAATCAAGACAAGCATTTTACATCACATGGGGCCCTGGAAATAAAACATCATCTTCCCGCCCTTTTTTGTGGTGGGAAATTATCCAATGACTTCTATCGCTCTTGGGTGGAGCGAGAGGGCACGACGGACTAAAAGCCACTTCTCTTCCTTCTTTGCCTAACGTCCAGGGCCCCGGGGTTCACTTTCACTAAACCTATGTCCTCAGTAGACTTCGACACTGCTGGGCCCCTACGATTTGCTGATATCTCCTTGAGGTGCGCGTGGAACACTACCACCGAAGTTTTGGGCTCGGTCTGGACGGTCACCGGACAACCGGATGGCGTGCTACCAATTGCTCGCCGTCCGCAAGCCTACACCTACGGTTTTCTAACCTTGTCCCGTGTTATATGGGATCAGAGCAACACGTTTTTTTGTTCCACTCTGTCTTGGCAGCTTTCAGCACGTTCGTTATCTTAAGCATTATCATAAGCATAGCGACGTTAGGCCTCCTCTTAAAGAGAAGGAATGGTCCGTAATCTACCACGCAGGCATAGTGTGGGTTGGTGGACGTTACATCTCCATTTTTTTCTGTTCTTGGATAGGTATTTTGGTTTCCTCAGGACGCTTTCCTTCACCGTCTTGTGAGCAGTGGTGACGAAATAAATTAGACAAAGTAAAGGACCTGCCTGGGTTTAAGCCTACGACGTCCAACTCGTAAGTCGATGCTGCCCACAGACGTGCTGCTAGAGCTTTACTCATCTTTTGCATTTTAACTTTCCCACAATATGGAAAGTTTTTAGGAAAAAATACAAGTATTTCTGATGCCTAGTACAAAAACATCATTTGTAGGTATTTTTTTTACGGTGGGGAAAATCATCCAATGACAACCCCTGCTCTTAGGCGGAGCGGGAGATAGTGTCAGAGTCTTATTGACTAAAAACCCACCCCGTTCCTTCTAGCCTTCATATCGGGGCTCGAGTTCCCTTTCGGTAATCCTGGCCTCAGTAGGCTCCGACCCCTCGGCTGGAGTCCTGCTGTTGCTGACAACTCCTTGACGCGCGCGGGAACAGTGCGCGCCGTCGACGACTTGGGCTCGGTCCGGACAGTTACCGGACGGTCGGACAGCGAGCTACCCATTGCTCACTGTCCGCAAGCGCGCGCCTACGGTGGCCGGAAATCGGCATCGGAATCCCGGCGGCGGCGGCGAGAGCGCCGTTGCCTGGTGCGGTCGGCCTCCTCCTTTGCGAGCATTACTGCTTCGCAGAAGTCGGCGACCGCCTATCATTAGGTAATACCTGCGTTTGAAAAGATTGTGATGATACCAAAATTCATCGTAGAATAACATTCAACCGTCGTAGGCGAGGATTTGCAGTCGGCGAGCAATGGGTACCTCGCAATCCGGTAAGGATTCCGCTCGGGTTGACGGCGCATTGTGTTCCACATGAGCCTCACCGACCAGATGCCTGCCAGGACTGTGGATTGTTCGAAGGAGTTACAGTGGTCTTCACAAATGAGGGAACATTGTGAATTTTATTAAAAGTCAGACATTTCCTCTATACTGGGGCCAGGGTTATACAAAAGGGAACTCGAGGCCCCGGTATTACGGCTAGAAGGAACGGAGTGGGCTCATAGTCAGTAAGAGTCTGACACTATCTCCCGCTCCGCCCAAGAGCGGGGGTTGTCATTGGATGATTTTTCCTACCATAAAAAAAGGACATTTCCTCTAACTCCACCCAGAACGGGCGAAGACATTTGTTTATTTTCTTCGCAAAATTCCATTCAAACATTAAGGAAACCCGTGATTTGCAAGTAAACAAGATTTTAGCAATATTACTCATCGATTCCTAAAATCTACAGTATGGAGTAAATTCCAAAAATTAAAAACCGGATACACATACTTCGAGTGAGCCACAGATAATGTCCAATATAAACATTAAGTCGTTTTAAATCTCATGAAACACTTTGTTCCCGGGATACTGTAACCCACAAATATGTCCTGTGCTGTTGTTTTTACATGATTAATGGTAATTGTCGGACGTTTGTATTTTATATCAAGGTTACTGTGTGTTGAATCAAGTTTATTTGTTTTGTGATGTTCCAGAAATATTTGCATGATGGTTTCTTTTATAACAGGCAAAAATATTTCTTATCCAGTTTATCAATAAATATCATCATCATTTCAACTGATAGACGTCCACTTTTGAACATAAGCCTCCCCCAAGTATCGCCACAATGAATGGTCCTGTTCGTCCCACATCCATCGGCTGTCCGCAACTTTCACCAGGTCATCGATCCACCTTGTAGGAAGCCTTCCAACGCTGCGTTTTCCGTTACGCGGTTGCCACTTCAGAACGTTTCAGGACCGTAATCCACAACACGGGCTCAGTGCGTGTTGGTGAATGTCATATGTCTTCGAATTTTTGGTTCTAGGACATGCCAGTTTCTTCACGATGTTTTCCTTCACCGTTTCGAGATAAATATGTTATCTTTACTAATATAATAAAGAGGTAAAGTTTGTGTTTTTGTTTGTAGGAGGTAATCTCTAAAAATTTTTCACCGACATAAAGTTGCTTTATTCCTGAGTGACATAGGCTATATTTTATGTAGGTACGCGGGCGAAGCCGCGCGCAAAAGCTAGTTAAAATATAATGGGCTTTTCTATCTGTACTTATTTGTTCTTTTCATTTTATTGTGTTTATACGTGTCTAAACTGTAAATTAATAAATGAGGTAGATAACTGTTTTTGTATATCACATGCGATAGTCAGCTATCTAACGGCATTTATGAAAATAACTTCACGAACTCAGTATAAAAAATTGACGAACCCTCAAGGGTTCGCGTTCTCCACTTTGAGAAACACTGGCCGTTAAAATATCGCAGAATATTGTTGATATAGACCACAAGAGGATGTTGTTGTCAATTTCCTATGCATGTTAGACTGTGCTAAATAATATCAGCCATCGCACTATTTGCCAGGCGAACATGTTAGCATAAGGGCTTTACCACACGAGCGTTTTGCGAGCGGATGCGGGGCGGGGGTACGCAGCGAATGCGTCGCGAATATGCCGCGGACGCGTGGCAAATTCGCAACGTATTCAAGGCGTGTTTGTAGCAAGTTAACCACGTACAATACACTCGGTAACAAAATGCATTGCGACGAGGAGACACTGCTCGCTTTGTTAGTTTTTTTAGTGACATTTATGGCATCACATAAGAACTAATCCTGCATCGCGCAATTAAAGTGTTCCGCACAATTTGACCATATAGAACAGTTTAAAATCATCTACCAAGCAGTGCCCACCAGACATAACTGGCCGGAAGATCCTCTCTTTCCAACGGAGGTATGTGGGACTTTACTCTCTGTTTAGCATAAACTTTAAAGATGCCGCAGACCCACGCCTCGTTGCCGGATCTCGTTGAGGTGGATACAGACTTTGCGAGGCATGCGCCGCGAACAGCACACAGCGAATGTTTCTGCTTGAAGTGTGCGTGTTGAAAACAATATACATATGTAAGTATCAACATATGCTCGGGTCCAGCCATGGCGTGCGAAGCATTGGCTGTGCGCCGTGCGTAGTGCATGACTCGCAAAGTCTGTATCCGCCTTTGCGCGTCCGCAACAAATTCGCTGCGCATTCGTTGTTTTCGGCGTGTTCGTTGTGCGCCCGTAACGTATTCGTTGCGTACCCGCTCCGCTTTGAGAACGTTCGTAATCCGCTAGTATGATAAGGCCCTAAGTGTCAGTCATTACTGTTGATACGCTCGTGTTATTGTTACGATTTTGAATTATAGTTGTTAGACGATAAATCAAGGGCTAAACCTAAACTAACAAATGAAGTAGATGATGCTCAGGTCAATAGATGTAAATCTTGGCTCTGAATACTCTATATGAATTAGGTCTGAGCATTCATTTCCTGTCTATTGTTTTCAGATTGAGCATAGAAAGCAAAGCATGATTAGCCTTATAATGTCATCTGGGACTCTGGCCTCCTCTCTAGAAGAGGGAATGTGTCCTAATTCACCAAGCGGATCCAGTGCGGGTTGGTGGGTATCACATGTCTTCGTATTTTTGGGTCTAGGATATGTCATTGTCCTCACGATTTATTTATTTATGTTTCCTTTATTGTACACCAAGATAATAAATTACACATTTGAGCCTTATATTTAGAATATACAATTGGCGGCCTTATCGCATTCCGCGATCTCTTCCTGGCAACCTGGTATGGAAAGAGATTGACTGGACATAAAATGGGGTCACGATGTTTTCCTTCGGCGTTTAGAGAGCAGTGGTGATTAAATAAATTATACACAGTAATGAAGGTTGGTATCCAAGACCTACAATTCATGAGTTGGGGCCGTCACCACTGAACCGTTACTGCTCGCTCATAAATTCTTAAGTAAACAAGTAATATTTGGCTAATATAATCTTAATTACTTAGATGAAAATAATATGTAGGTACAAACTGTAAAAAAGGTAGATGTAAATGCTCTTTTTTATGGACAAAAAAAGTAATGCAAGATGTTTTTCTTATTGTGTCGCTTTACTTATTTTTTGTTTTATTTATGTATAATTTCATTTTATTAACTTGTACTTTTTTATCTTTATTAATTTTTACGTTTTTGCAACTTTATTTTTGAACTGAATGAGTCTAGACCCCAAAAAACGTGTATTTTAATAGGCACAATAAATTATTATAACAAATGAATTTCTTGTCACATACAAGTCCAAACTTTGTCTGCAATTTTTTTTGGCACCCCATCCACAGCTCCTGATAGGGTTACTAACATATAGTACATGCAAGATATATCCAAATCTAATAAAGATTCCACGCGCGCCTCAAGGAGTTGTCAGCAAACCATAGGGGCCCAGCAGGGTCGAAGCCTACTGGGGCCGAGGATTTGTTTCTGAAAGGAAGATTCGGCCCCGGTACGAAAAGAAACAAAGGAACAAAAAAAAACTGTGTCTGGTGAATTTTCTGGCACCCCATCTACGGTTCTTGATAGGGTTACTAACTTACAGTACGTACAAGATGTATTCAAACCTAATAAAGAAATTGTCTCCTTCTGCTAATTTCCCTAAAACCCTAGGAGCAGGGTGTGATATACGTGCCGGGGTCCGTCTCCGTACATAAATTATGAGCTTGTCCGTCTGATGGTAATCGCGACCTCCGGAGATTTAACACTTTTTGTTGCGACTGTCCGGCGGAGTACAGGGTGGTGAGATTTTTTGAGGCAGTTTTTTTTCTTTGGCCATTTTCTGGTTATGGATGTAGATATGATAAATATTATGTACTGCTTTTAATGCTTAATGTTCCCATTTTTCCCTAAAATATGAATTGCTCAAATTAATTACTGTCTAGTAGTACGCCGTTAGAAATTTTATTCCGATAACAATACCTGCCATTATTGCTAGTACATCATCATTTTAACCGAAAGGTGTCCACAGTTGGGCATAGACCTCCTCCAAGTGTCACCACAACTACCGGTCCTGCGACCCTCACCAGGTAAGCAGTCGCTACTCCCAATCCCTTCGACACCTTTCGGCACCGACCTGTCACCAGTTACTGTGATACCTACCGCAATTGCTGCATAGCGATACATTGGTTATGAGAAATCTGACGCTTCCTTATATTACTTACTGTTATAAGTTTACACAACATTAGTTTTAGCATATGCGAAACACGTGTCTAGTATTTTTGTGTAAAGGATCTGTGTTAAAAATTTCTTAACTGTACGATGAATAATCACGAAGTTATAAGCTTATTACGTTGCTTGGTTGGCCGCACAAATACATGATCACCGGGCCACCCGGGCGACTGAGGGATTTATTAACTCCCACGTCCAGCTGTGCACTAGTGTCTATGTCCGCTATAACCTGCCGTGACCTATGTTATAGATGGTGTCGGCGGTGTCCAAGTTGTGACCTTTTCTAAATATTTTTGGGAAAAAATATAACCTGCTATAAAAAATATTGGAATCGATCCAGTTACTGATTCTGAACAAAATTTATTCAAGTTTCGCATATACTAGAAATAATGTATATCAATAACATTTCGCAACGTTTACCCAAACTTCAAAGCATCCGCGTTAGCAATAGGTGAACCAGAAGTTGTTCGATGGTTTGTAAATATCAAACAATGAGTCAAGCTATCGAAACGGTAGGTGTGTCAGCAAGGCTCTAAGCTGCATGAAGTAGGAACGTGCTGGGCTAAAGTTCATCAGTAAGTAAGTAATGACAGCTATTAGATCATAGGATATGCATTTATTTGATTACATAACGACAATGTAAATGCTAGTTGCCATCGAATTTAATAGACGGCAGAAGATGGATTCAACTTTAATCAGACTTACTTTTTTATCATCATCATCAACGATGAACGTTCACTGTTGGACATACCCCACCCCAAGTGTCGTCATAACGACTGGTTACTAGACCCTCACCAGGCGGTCAACTTTGTGGGAGGTCTTCCAACGCTGCATTTACAGGTACGCCACTCCAGAACCTTTCCTCTCCATCGATCATCGATTCAGCGAGCAATATGCTCTTTCCACTGCAACTTAAGTTTGGAGATTCTTAGAGCTATGTCGGTAACTTTTGTTCTCCTGCGAGTGTTTTCATTTCTGATGTGATTACTTTTTTATAGTCCAAACCTATAAAAAAAGTGATGAATACTTTAGTTGGAAGAATAATCCGGCCTTTCGAATACCGTAATTAGAGACACAATGGAAAGATAATGAGAGAGCGAACGCCGGCGTTCACTTGGGGTTTAATAAATTAAGCATAATAACTTAGTGTAATCAGTCTTATAATATTCCCGCCTCCCCTCTAGTAGACGAATTAATTAGGGAAAAAATAATTAGGTTCAGTAAAGTCTACTGGTACTTTGGCTCTGGAGTATAACTTTGGCCTAAGCTCGTTAACCAATAGAAACGCAGTAAACACAGTGTCCCGTGATTCTATTGGTTGAAAATTTTGGGCCAAAATTATACCAAAGGCCCAAAGTAAGTTATACGACTATGCAGTATGTATTTTGCATTTTTATCTTCTTCACTACTTTTGACTTTATCAAATTTCACTACACAAAAATACTCGTAGCTATTCTACCAATTTTTCATCCATTCATCTTCTGCGCTCTAAAAATAAAAATTCACTCCATTCAGGTATTCATACAGCTGTCAAAAGTGACAGTTCAGTTTGACAACAACCTGTACATCGCAGGGTTGCCGCAATGTATTGCGATAATATGGGTATATTTCAAAGACACCTGTTTTATTCAGTAGCCAAGGATATGTGTTCGACATTGATTTATTTATTGTTATCTGCCTCACCCCTTAGCGATAGGGTTTGAAGACAGATACTTTTGGAACTATTGACTTGTAGGGTTGCAACAGTGGCAGGGAAAACGCATAAAATATTATTTGACTTGCTTTTGACGTTTAGTAAGTGACCCTGTAAGCCTATGTGAATGAAAAATTTTGAATAGATTGAATTAAAAAAATCGTGGTGTCCGAGTGCTCATATAATAATAATAATCTTTATACAGGTCAAAGTACCCATTTTCACAATTATAACATTAAATATCAAAACATACAATTGAAACCTTAAAATCAATATAAATTAATATCAATATAAATTAAAATACTATACAAATTAAATAAATCATCAAAAAAAAAAAATCAAATAAAAAAAAAAAAAATTATCATATGTTATTTGAAGAATAATATCTAAACGACTAGTTGACTTTTTCGTTGAGTTGATTTTTCCCAACTAGTATGGGATTGGCTTACAATCTAATTGGATGTGGCATACCATTTTACATGTAGTGACTGCCTATCAGACCTCCACAACTACTGGGTTAACTGGGCAGTAACTATACTGGGCGACTTGATATTCTTTGAGCAATAGTCAGACTGTCTGGCATTTGACTACTTGTAACGACTATCAAGAATCTACGAATGACAACCGGGAGCAATGGCTTTACGTGCTTTCCGAGACATGGGTGTCAGTAATATCTTAGTTAAACTTAGAAAAGTAAATATGAAGTGAAAAAAATCACATTGGTATTTCCCCGGTTTCAAAACCGCAACCTCATACATGAGAGGTGGGTGTCTTAATCATAACCATCACGACAACCACCACACCACAGATATACACACCGACCTCATGAAGGTAAAAAAAACATAAGTATGACAGAGGGCGTGTAAAATGCATAACAGAAAAATGCTTAACACATAGTCAGCCCCATATTCAAAAGTACTTTTTAATTTATTGATAGGCTCGCGTTTGACCACTATCTCACCAGACGGTAAGCGATGATCTAGTCGACGATGGAGTAAGCTTGGCTAGAACCTATTTACTCCTGACTTAGGTAAGGATCATCAGGAAACACAGCCAAATAAAAAAACATAACAACAGAATTTTGCATGCTATAAAGCATTTGTTGTAAGCAAATTTTTACAAAGCATGACATACAACATCAAAAAGATATCTCACAGACAAAATTATCGGATGACCTTACATGAATGAATATTCTTCCAAAAAACACAAACTACTTATTAGCTAACATAAAATTTGATTACAAATCAACGTCTAAACATAATAATAAATAACGGACAAGTAGATATCAATCAGTAAAAAGAATGTGTTAAGGAAGCCAAGACGTCGACGGACGGTAGTTAGTTATAAAAATGTTAGCGAATCGATCATTTTAATGGAAACGTGAGTTATATCACGAGATCCTGACTATTATGTACTATTATACACTTGTACAACTGTAGATTGTGTGATGGTCACTAATTGTTTAATGTTTTGTCCTCTAACTGCATTCGTGACGGCTTGCATAATTCTAAATTATCGTTTTTTTTTATCTCTGACTAAAAACATTTTCTCAACCAACATACCACTGTATCTCAAGACGAAAGTCTATGACCAGTGCGTGTTGCTAGTGATGACATATGGCTCCAAAACGTGTTCGCTCACAATTGGCCTCATCAGAAGGCCTAAAGTCACCCAAAGGGCAATGGAAAGTACTATGCTCGGAGTTTCCTTGCGTGATCGAATCAGAAATTAAGATATCCGCAGGAGAACCAAGGTTGCCGACATAGCACGAAGAATGATAAAACTTAAGTGGCAGTGGGTAGGGCACATTGCTCGCAGAACAGATGGCTGTTGGGTTCTGGAGTGACGACCGCGTACCGGAAGACGCAGCGCTGACAGGCCTCCTACAAGGTAGACCGACAACGGCGTTATCACCGCCGCCGCCGTCGCCGGGATTCTGACCTCGATTTCCGGCCACCGTAGGCGCGGGCTTGCGGACAGTGAGCAATGGGTAGCTCGCTGTCCGGCCGTCCGGTAACTGTCCGGACCAAGCCTAAGTCGTCGACGGCGCGCACTGTTCCCGCGCGCCTCAAGGAGTTGTCAGCAACAGCAGGGACCCAGCTGGGTCGAAGCCTACTGGGGCCAGGGTTATCCGAAAGGGCGCTCGAGCCCCGGTATGAAGGCTAGAAGGAACGGGGTGGGTCTTTTAGTCAGTAAGAGTCTGACACTATCTCCTGCTCCGCCCAAGAGCGGGGGATGTCAATGCATGATTTTTTCCCACCATAAAAAAAAAGGTAGACCGACGTCTTAGTAAGATTGTAGGAATACGATGGATGCGAGACGCACAGGACCGTTCATTGTGGCGACTCTTGGGGGAGGCCTTTGTGCGTCTTCTGGCTGAAATGATGATAATGAGGCATTATTTACAGAAGTACCGTGGGTGCCTTTAAATATCACGTCACCCAGACCCGGTACAACTGTCTGTAAGACATACTAATAATTTCGGTGCGGGAATTAAACTAGAAATACGCAGTTAGTAGCTAATCAATTAGTCGCTGCGCCAACCGCATCGTCAAAAGAATTCAAGATTGAAGAAGACGGAAAATGGTCAAAGCTGTCGCCTTGTCAAGACTCCATTTCGTTTAAGATTTATGACGTATATAATCTAAAGTCTAGGCCGTCTATCTTGAAAGCAGATCTTCTTATTCATCAGTTATAATACTTTCTCATCATAATTATTATTACGGCCAATTCCTTTGAGAATATTTAAGACCTACTTTGACCACCTACGTATACAGGGTTATTTGTAAAACACTGGCACCTCTTAGGTCTATGTTACTAACATCATAAACAACAACTTTTGTTCTATGACTTTTAAAAATTTATCATATTTTAGTTCATCAGATTTTTATACAAAAATAAAAATATTTAAAATGAACGTTCTAAATATTACGAAATCTATGCATAGCAAGCGATAGTACAATAGCAGAGAGGAGCGGGACCGGGCGGCGGGGGTGCTTAATGCGCTTTCGTCGCCACATATAGCAAAATACAGAGTTGAAATGTGTTGGATAGAACAACGAAATCTTAAAGGTTAAGATATGACGTATCTAATCTAAAGTCTAGGCCGTCTATCTTGAAAGCAGATCTTCCTATTCATCAGTTGTAATACTTTCTCATCATAATTATTATTACGGCCAATTTCTTTGAGAATATTTAAGACCTACTTTGACCACCTATATACCTATATACTATATATGACAGCATACAGGGTTATTTGTAAAACACTGGCACCTCTTAGGTCTGTGTTAGGAACATCATAAACAACAACTTTTGTTCTATGACTTTTAAAAATTTATCATATTTCAGTTCATCAGATTTTTATTCAAAAATAAAAATATTTAAAATGAACGTTCTAAATATTACGAAATCTACCGTAAAACGGGGTGAATAGAGACAAAACTTTGGTTTGGTTTTTCACTTTGATACTATAATATCGGCCTCTAACAAAGCATCGATTTTTTAGAATAACAATTCATTAAGTGTTGCTAAAAAAGTTATGAGTTTACATGTGGATGGATTGTGTGAGAAGTGATATGAAAGCAAAGGGAGTTAGTGATAGCGTGATGAGTGACACAACAGAATGGAAGAAAAAAACGTGTTGCGCCAACCCCAAATAAAACGGGACTAGGGCAGGAAGATGGTGATGAATTCATTAAAGAAAATGATATAGTTAAATGCTGCAAAAAATATTCGAATATCGTGAAAATACCCTTTAAAGTTTTGTCTCTATTCACCCCTAAGTCTTTATTCACCCCATTTTACTGTATGCATAGCAAGTGATAGTACAATAGCGGAGAGGAGCCCGGCGGCGGGGGTGCTTAATGCGCTTGCGTCGCCAAAATACAGAGTTGAAATGTCTTAGCTAGAACAACGAAATCTTAAAGGTTTGAATTTGGTAAATGTACCTATTAGGTATTGTAAAAGTCATATAAGAACAAAAGTTGTTTATGATGTTAGTAATACAGTCTGACAAGGTTGTTAGTATTTTATACAAATAAACCTGTATATTGAATATAAGTTTCATTGCTTAACTTGTTCCTATTCATAATTGCGCAAAAATCTTAACACCTGACACTACAATACTTGTTCCTAGATCAGCTGCGATTACATCAACTTGAAACGATTTATTACCAATAATATAACTATAATTGATTGAATTCTTGTTAACAATAAGTTCACGTATATCATTTCGTGCCATTCATTCAGTGAGATCACTATATCACTAGTACTAACTTTTTGCTTTACTGGAACAGTGATTAAGTTTATTTATTTTTATTCAATGATTCTATGGGAACGCAGTTAGTCAGTACTTCGTGATATAGTCGTGAATTGATGACGTATGCGCGTCCCGATCCGTTGTATAATTGCTGAGAAGTCGTGAACTCTTCGAGTGTTACTTTTGCGTAATTGGCTGATTGTGTTGTGACTAATCGGGGAATGTTTCCACTGTTCCGTATAGTTTGGGAACGTTTTTATTGAGTATCAGTGTGAAGATTCCTGGGCTTACGGATGGTGAGTAAAGTAAGGTACCGCGTAAGGAACGGCCTGTCCACGACTTCGGTTTTAGCGAGGTCGTGAACAGGCCGTTCACGAAGTCCGGGGTGGCATCGGTATGAGCGGCTTCTCGTGGCGTGCTTCAAACATTTTCATATTTTTAGGGTTCCGTAGCCAAATGGCAAAAAACGGAACCCTTATAGATTCGTCATGTCTGTCAGTCTGTCTGTCTGTCTGTCCGTCCGTATGTCACAGCCACTTTTTTTCCGAAACTATAAGAGCTATATTGTTGAAACTTTGTAAGTAGGTGTATTCTGTGAACCGCATTAAGATATTCATACAAAAATAGAAAAAAAAACAATAAATTTTGGGGGTCCCCATACTTAGAACTGAAACTCAACATTTTTTTTTTCATCGAACCCATACGTGTGGGATATCTATGGATAGGTCTTCAAAAATGATATTGAGGTTTCTAATATCATTTTTTTCTAAACTGAATGGTTTGCGCGAGAGACACTTCCAAAGTGGTAAAATGTCTGTCCCCCCCCTCTAACTTCTAAAATAAGAGAATGATAAAACTAAAAAAAATATATGATGTACATTACTATACAAACTACCAACGAAAATTGTTTTGAGCGAAATCTAGTGAGTAGTTTTTTTTAAAACGTAAATTTAAAAAAATACACTATTATTAAAACATCGATCAAAGTTACAACGAACTACAAGAACTTTTATATACTTGCTGCTACGGAACCCTTCATGGGCGAGTCCGACTCGGAGTTGACGGCGCGTTGTGTTCCACCCGCGCCTCAAAGACAGCAAAATGCATGGGGCCCATTAGACTCGATGTTTGTTAGGGCGACGGGATTTTTTGAAAAAAATACCGTGGCCGTGTAATGCAAAGGGCAACTGAAGAAGCACAAATGGGTTTTTAGTCAGTAAGAGTCTGACACTTACGTTTGCTACACCCAGACCAGAAGAAGTTATGTAACCTTTCGAATACTGTAATTAGACACAATAGAATGACAATAAGAGAGCGAACGTCAGCGTTTGCTTGGGGTTTATTGAATTAATGATTTTCCAAAAAACAAAATAATAAGGGATTGACCACGTAAAATGTTGGATTGTTATTTCGTCAAAAGCCCAACGTATTTGATCAAAATATCGTACCGTCCAACATTGGACCCAAACACCATCTCAGCGCACGTCCTTTACGCCAAACGAGGACATTCGCACGTCTCACAACATTATCCACAGAATTGCTATTAGCATAACGAATGCATTATTACATGTCATGTGCAACTCTAACTCGTTGATAAATATCTCTAAACATTTGATAGCAATAGCGATTTGTTCCTTACTAATTGCTGGGTGATTCGTAATTCGTGCTTGGTATTATAAATTGTGGTTGTTGCTTTTGGTTCGAGATGTAGATAGTGCAGTAGTGTTTGGCGCACGATTGGCATTAATTCTGAGGGTACCTAGTGCTTGTTTGTGTCAAGTTTTCTGGTGCATCTGCTTGTCCATCAATCTGATGAGACCTTGTCTATCGTCTTTAAGGACAGAGATAGGATTGTAGGTTTCTGTTGATCTACTACTGTTTTGTAGGTCAACAGAGGCTGTTGTCCTTTTAAATTAGAATAGATTAGTGTCTTGTATTTGTAATTGTTGCAGTTTAATGTAAACACAGGTGTGATTTACAGTAAAAAATTGACGCTCTATTTCGCTCGGTGCAGAGAGGGAGAAGTTTTTGGATGATAAACCTTCTGTGTTCAAAGAAGGTTTATATTTTATGATTTTGATGGGCCAACACTTAAACCTCATCTGATAGAAAGCGACGATGTGGTCAACGATGGCGCATGTGTACCTAGAAGTAATCTATTCATTCTTGACTTGTAACACCTAGTTTGTAGCAATCACGAAACACAGATTCCAGCATGTAATTAGGGAATTCTACTCCTTGCGGTACACACAGTAAATGTGTTGCCAAAACATTTTGTGTGTCATGTACTTACCGGTGGCGCATCGTCGTACGTCTGGTGTTCCGATGATAGAACTGGTTTGGCGAAAATAAATTATGCTATTCCGACGCACACTCCCTGAAATGCAACCGGTAGAAAACCTATGGGCTAGCAACTCGACGTCGATGCTCAAGACTTGAAGCTTCAACTCGACGAGTGTATCATTGCCAATGATCCTCTTAGATCTCTTTGAAGATCATAACATCCGATAACTCAATCTGGAGTCTGTTTTGTTTTACAAACTTGTCATTATAAGATGCAAGTTTTTGTATCATCGTTACTGCCTACTTATTGGACTTGATTAGTTATCTACGACATTTACCAGTCACATCGCCATCATACTAATGAGATAAGCATTTTTTCTTACACATTGTGTACCTACCCACATAGTCTCCATATACTTACAATAATTGATGACTCCGTCTGTCTGTGCGTTGATTACCACTAGACGAATCACACCATCGCACCCTTTGACCCAATGCTTGACAAATGGCTTTAAAATTGTATTATAATTTCAATAGAGAGCTCCTGTTAATGTTAATGGAACTTTAAAGAGTTGGAATAGAGATGAATTTAGTTTGGAGAGTGCTAATTTGTAGTGTTTTTATTTTAATTTGAGAAGTTTTTTGGTTGATAGATTCTGGTTTGTTAACTCTCTTGATTATATTCGATTATAGTCTTGTCTTGTTATTGTTGAAATATACAAGTAAGTTACCTTTATCTTAAATATCTACTTAGAAAAAAAATCGTATGAAATATATTAAAAAGTAAAGTTTTCTACATATTTATTGTGCGCGTCAATATGGGTCATAATTCTGATCGATTTTTATGCTTATGATCAAAGCAGTCGAATTTTTTATTAAAAAAAAATTATATATTTTTGGTAAAACCACTCAAATTTATGTGTTGAGAGGAAATTACCTATATATTTTTATCATATTCTTTGAAATAAATACTTAATAGGCGGTTCACAGTCCACTAGCGGCCGCAATTAAAAAAATCATAATATATATAAAATCATTATATTATATTAATGGAAAGGGCATGAAGGCAATGAAATATTGCTGTTTAGCTAAATCATGCATTTCGAATTAAATCAGCCTTCTTTGAATTTTTTATTCTATTTACGAACAATGATTTTTTTTCAATTGACGACACTAGTAGATTATGAACCACCTCTTAAACATGAATAAAAAGTTTAACAGCTGCGATTACAACCCGACGACTTCCTTCCACAATATACCAATCAGACTCCAACGAATCACAAAAGATAAAAATCCAATTTATATAGGAAGACAATTCTCACTTAAAAGGTCCCATGATAAAAAACCAAGTCATCCAAAGCGGGACGATAAACCGACTTTCCTATCATCTATCAATCGTACATGGAGAAGCCAGCAGGGGATCTACTATTAAATTCGTCATTTCCCACCAATGAACTCTTTGGACACAGTAAAACACAGTGTAACATTCTCTATAGTAACAATGTATGATGGGAACGACACGGTGTCTGTAGTTAAAACAGTGTCCGTCAACAAATAAAAAGAAACGCCTACGACATCTTATATAGAAAAAACAATTACATTCATGACAACTCACAGTGGTTTTTTTGGCTGCCATCTTGATCGGGTGTTTCGACATTGAATGACAGTATTAATTTCATTTTGTATTACCGCATGCAGAGCGACTTATAGACTATATGACTTGAACGCGTAGGATTCTACCAAGTACAAATAGATATAGAAAGACTACGAATGATTCATCCTATAGTTTGAATGTCATAGGATTTAGACTGAAAAAAAAAACTACTTATTTGTCAAGTGAAGTAAAAAGATATTCGTTAGAAATTGGTAGGTAACATTTATTTTTAAATTTAGTATTTTATGGAATAGTTACTCAAGATAAGCTCTATCAACACCCTGTTCTATTAAGTCGAAGTGATTAAGTTGAAACTTTTTAAACCATTTCCTTTTACTTTTTAAGGCTCAAGAGCAGAAGACTGCTAGGTTGGGGGTCAGCAAAATCTTGGAGGCCCAGCAGGGCCGAAGCCTACTGGGACCATGGGTTCGTATCTGAAAGGAAAACCCAGGATCCTGGAACGCAAGACTAAGAAGGAACAAAGGAGTGAGTTTTAGTCAGTAAAAGTCTGCCACGCCTTCCCGCTCCACCGCAGAACGTGAGAAGTCATTGGATGATTTTTCATGTAAAAATAATACTGCTAGATTGAGGGTTAATATATATTTTATTTATTAATTTATTATAATTAACACTTAAGTACAATTGTTTTAACAGGTATACCCAAGGTATACAGGTATACTGGTATTAAACTCAAAAGAAATGAAAAAAAAAACCTAACTAGAACGAAAGAAAAGACTGGCAACTCTGAGAAAAGCTCAGTATAGTTGAGAAAAGTTAAAAGTTTAAAAGAGAAGCGTATACAACATTAGCTTTAGTATATGTGGAACCCGAAACTCGCGTCTAGCATTTTTATGTAAAGAATCTATGTACAAAATTTCATAACTGCATCATAAAAAAATCACAAAGTAAAAAGCTTTTTATGTTACCTGGTTGTCCGCACAAACACATGGTCACCGGGCTATCCAGGCGACTGAGGAGTTGTTTTGCTCCCGCACCCAGCAGTGCACTGATACCCAATGTCCACTACGACTTGCTGTAATCTGTGTTGTACTTTGTGTCAGTGGTGTCCAACTCGTGACCTTTTTTAAAATATTAGCTTTTGCTCGCGGCTTAATATAATATAGCCTATGTCATTCAGCAATAAAGCACTTTTCTATCAGTAAAAAAAATTAACAATCGGACCAGTACTTTCAAAGATTACCCACATAGGTACTACAAACAAAAAAATAAAAAACAAACTTTACCTCTTTATTATATTAGTGTAGATGTTTAGATAAAAATAAATTGTAATTGGTTCAGTTACTGATTCTGAACTCGTATATTCAGGTTTAATATATAAGGTTGTAAACATAAGGTTGTATAAGATTGGTAATAAGAGCTTCTAAAAAAAACAGAAAAAAAAACAAACAATAATCAGAATAACATACCGATTTCAATTACTCCACAGTTACAGCAACTGATGGGAAATCCATCACACGATCACAGGTCCCAAGTCAACACACCTTGTACCAATTGTCTCCACAACTAAAAGCGAGGCATTTAACAATCTGAGAGAGATGGAGTCACGTAACGAATTCAGATTGGTGCTTCTTTCTAATGAACTATTTAATGTCAAACGTCTCGATAGTGGATGCAAGTGATGGCCGGTAGCGATTATATGATCTTATTTTTAGAAGATGTTAAACCTTGAACACCTATATTATATTTCAGATAAACGTGCAATAACGGTCATTGACCCTCTTACATTTGTTGAAATTCTTAATTTCAAAAACGGTAATAAAGACATAAAGCTGTCTTGAACGCCCATGTATCGTGATCCTTTGCATGACATAGTTATGAAAAGCAGTACATTATTTGTTTTTCGTGTACCTACGCAGAGATATTAGGAAAAGGTTAATGTACTTTATTGCACGGTTATCTGAGGCCCTCTATATCCAGTATTTTTATTTAAAGAGTCTATGTGCAAAATTTCAAAACTGTATTATGAAAGCTCACAAAGTTATAAGCCAGTAATGATACCTGGTTGGCGACATAAAATTTGGTCACCCGACTACCCGGGCCACTGAAGGGTGGTTTTGCTTCCGTACTCAGCTGTACGCTGGCACTTAATGCCCGATATGACCTGCCGTGACCTGTTTTGTACTTTGTTTCGGTGGTGTCCAACTTGTGACCATTTTAAAATATTTTTGGAAAAAAAAAACAAGACAACATGGTGTAATTGTAAAAGTTATTGGAATCGATTCAGTTACTGATTCTGAACAAGCTATATTGAGGTTTCGCATAAACTAAAAAGAAGGTTGTCTAAAGGTATTAGCCAGATATTTTATTTCGTGTAATTTATTACGTTACCGCTGCTATCAAAACGGTGAAAACCACAATTTGAGGAAACCGGTTTATCCTAGAGTCAAAAATTCGAAGACAATCCCTACTGGGCTCGTGCCGCATGGTGGATTACGGTCCATTTCCTCTCAGGTCAGGAGGCCTGCTGTAGTAGACTGCTGTGGTATACTCCCAGTTGTGGTAACATTTTAGGCCCGATTATCTTTTTCTTCTTTCGTGTCGATATGACTCAAACCTGGGCGAGAAGTCTGCTATTACAATAGTGTCAGAATGGTCTATCATTGATTTCATAATTGTTGATTTTGACAAGTTTTGGTAATCCACTAATATAATGGCGTCATTATGACTTTCCGATGGTCAACCACTGACACTCCATTGAAAGAAATAGCATAGAATGGTAAACTCGTACATAATGACAAATCAATATCTGACGTATGAGGTAATCTGCAAACATTTTGATAGTTCCTTTGATCAGTTGATAGTGGCGTCATTGCGCAATTAGTGCTTTTAATAAGCTCGATATTGTCATTCTACCACAATTCTATTACAAGACCATTGACCGATCAATGATCGATCATTATGAATTACCAGATTACAAACTTTTATCAAAATGACAATGGGATCGTGTTGAAATGAATTTTTAAAAATAGCAGACTTAGGCCCCTGGTTCGAGAAATATTTAGCCACCTGGACGCTTTGTCTTGGCCTCGCATAAGTCGTGGAAGGTGCAGGTAGGTGCGCAGGCTGAAAGGTGGAGATGGATATCCTGGGAAGGGCCTCCACACTGGCACTGTATTTGCGATGGATCAAGGAAGGTTAAAATATTTGCAAGTAAGTAGCGTTATTTGTAGTTTTGAATCAGCTTCAAGTCTGTAATCAAGTAAAGTAATAATTTTGGTAAGTAGGCATATTTTTATTGTTTAATAGATCTATATAAATAGCTGGCATTGCTGCGTGAAATCCAGAATCTTGTACTAAATTGTGCACTAAATAGCAACACGTAGAAAGAAGTATATTATTTATCAAATAATCAAAAAAGATCATTTCAAGATCATTAGATGTATATCCCCATATACTATACATAGATGGATATCTCCAATATACTATTCTACGAATTTAAAACATTACCATCACAAATCCTCTTCCTCTAAATGACATCTCTCTCCTTGCTTGCACCACACACGATTGTCGTCGACCGGCGCCTGCGCCACCGTGTCACAACAAAATAAAGCCTGTCCCGACCCAGTTCCCACAGTAGCCGATACTTAGACATGTCACAAACTATTTATAAACAGAAGGCCCAATAATCTTTGACCTGCTATAGTATACAGTCTAGTTGTTGCTTCTAAATATTTTTCTCAACAATACAAACTACGACAATTCGACTGTCAAATATCATTATAAGGCGAAGGTTTGTGAGTGTCTATGTTTGTTACTCCTTCACGCTTGAACTGCCGAACGGCTTTGAATGAAATTTAGCACACGAATAGACCACGACTCAGACAAGAATATAGGATATTTTTTTTTATTTTGGAAGTATGTTTTTTGGTATTTTTTTTTTTACTTTCACGAGCAAAGTTTCCACAGCTACAGGTTTTCCTTTAAATATCACAATTATTACAATCCATCTTAATGCAGGCAGGCGAGCCAGAAGGATAATTGGTGATGATACACTCGTCGAGTCGAGGCTTCAAAGTCTTGAGCATCGACGCAGAGTTGCTAGCCTGTCGGTTTTCTACCGGTTGCATTTCGGGGAGTGTGCGTCGGAATTGCATAACCTAATTCCGCCTAGCCCGTTTCATCATCGGACTACCAGACGTACGGCTATGCGCCACCGGTATATGGTGGATATCCCACCAACACGCACAAAACGTTTTGGGAACACATTCATTGTGCGTGCGGCTAGGGAGTGGAATTCCTTGCTGGAGTCTGTGTTTCCTGATAGCTACAACCCGGGAATCTTTAAGTCGAGAGTGAATAGGTTTCTTTTAGGTAAGCGCGTTCCATCGTCGACCGCATCGTCGCTTTCCATCAGGTGAGATAGCGGTCAAGCGCGAACCTATCAACAATAAAAAAAAAATGCTTTATCTGCAACTAGCTTCTGCTAGCAGCTTCGCCTGCGTGAAAGTAGAAAATGATCTCAAGAGAACAAGTCCCCGGGATAAACCGTATCTGTTTGTATTCTAGAATATGGTCTACCTCTGTACAAAATCCATGAACTTAAAACAAGAAGGAGTAACAAAGATATACTCACACGTACATACAAATTATTTCCTGTTTAACAGAACAATTGAAAGTGGTTTCATTTTTTCTGCTGTTTAATACATATTAAGGTATACACACTAATATACCTGACCGGTTTGCCTGTACTGTTGAGTTTTACAGATCAACAGGAGTGTATATATGTCGCACAACTGAGTATGTTTCCATACAAGCTTACCTGACAGGTAGTACAGGCAAACCTGTCAGGTATACCCTTTTTTTTCCGATGGGAAAAATCATCCTATGACAACCCCCGCTCTTGGGCGGAGCGGGAGATAGTGTCAGACTCTTACTGACTAAAAAACCCATCCCGTTCCTTCTAGCCTTCATACCGGGGCTCGAGCGCCCTTTCGGATAACCCTGGCCCCAATAAGCTTCGACCCGGCTGGGCCCCTGCTGTTGCTGACAACTCCTTGAGGCGCGCGGGAATAGCGCGCGCCGTCGACGACTTGGGCTTGGTCCGGACAGTTACCGGACGGCCGGACAGTGAGCTACCCATTGCTCACTGTCCGCAAGCCCGCGCCTACGGTGGGCCAGGTATACCCTAGCGTGTTACCTTTAGTGTAACCTAATTATTATAAACATTTTTTTTACGTGCATGATCATCAAATTACTTCTATCAATCAGAGTGGAGCGAGATCAAGCGTCGGACTTCTACTGAAGCCCACCCGTGCTCCTTCTGTCACTTTTTGCAGTTCGACTTCTACTTTGTCAACAGTCAAAAAATAAAATGGGATTTCTGTATTCATCTCCAATGTGGATGTGTCGTCCGAAATTGTAAACTGGTTAAGTTTTTTCTCAACACGCTATCGAAATAACTCATGTTTTAAATAAGTTATCGAGAAACGTGTCGGTATTAATACTTGAGTCTTAAAACTGTTTTTCGTAATGAAGATTGATTTTGAGAAGTTGGCCTATGATATTCGGACTTTTGGTTTTCATGTGAATGTGTGTTTTTGGCGATTAAAATATATGATTAATGTCGCTTCGGAAAAATATATGTTACCTAAACTAATATCATTATTTGTATAATTTTAATGTCCATAGAGTTTCTTGCATATTCCTCTCTATAAAGATCTACGCTTAGGAATGTACTTTTGAATTGTCAGAAAGTTAGTCAGAAAAAATGATGCAATTAGCATCATTTTTCTGACAATTCAAAAGTGCTTGTAAATTGTTTTTTTTTTTTAATAAATGCATTGATCATTTGAATATGTAAAATCACTATCACTTTTTCTTTTGGAGTTTATAATAGTAGTAGTAGCAGTTCTTAATATCGAGACCGACACTATTATATGTACGTACAAATTGTAAACATGTATTTCGCTTCGTCGGTCTTTTGGTCGCAAACGCAACTAGTGAGCTTGGAGACCTAATTTCGATTCCTAGTTTGGGCATAATGGTGCTCATTCTCAGGGTTTTCCATTAGGAATTACTCTGTAACAGCCCGGAGTTTTTCTGAGCTTAATGATTGAAGTTTTTTTGAAGTCGATATCTTCCTCAATATCCTTGAATTTTCTTAAGGGACGACAAAGTGACATTTTTTTAGTGATAAAGATTGACAAAACTTCTAAATGCATAGAATTAGCAAGTGCGAATACTTTTGACATTTGAAAATCGAACATGCGGATAGAATGTCACGGTGTCTAGTCCCAGGTAAATATCGTACAATTCTTACTCAATCCTTTCAAAAAAGGCGTGCCATGATGTGTCGTCTTCTCAAAGAAAGTTCTTCCAAAACCTGTTTGCAATTCAAAACTAGAAATATTCCATGACACACGTTAGGTTGTGTGATGGTACTTTCAAATTGTCTCCGATACGCCATCGTAAGCAATTGTTGTAAAACTTGTCTGACCACCAATTAGCAGATATTAGGCATAAAATATTTTACACGCAAAAAATGGCGTTGACTCCATGTGAATGAATGAGGGAATTATGATTTTGTCACGGCGGACCCGTGACAAAACACGCATGTCATGTCGCAGGAAAACATGACAGTGGATATAATACTTTTTTCTCTTCGTGTTTATTAAATAATTGGCTTCGTGGTGGCATGCGCGACTTCTGAGAGTAGAGTTTTTTGGTGGGTTAAAATCATCCAAATAACATCCCTTGTCCTTGGGCGGAGCGGGAGATAGTGCCAAACTCTTACTAACTAAAAATCCCACCCCGTTCCTTTTCGCCTTTTATACTGGGGCCAAGCCTCCATTTCGGAACTAGACCCTTGGAGTTGAGAGTAGGGTTTGTGTTCGAAGGTCGGGTCGAGCAAAAAGTGCTTTTGTGCTTTTTCATTATAAATTGCCCTGTAGCAGTTCAAAGTTTGAATTTTGGTATTGTGACATTTCCAAGCCTCAAGAAACACATAAATCTGTTGGTTCTACACCCGGCACCCTGGTCCATACCAGATAACCCACCAGTAGTAATCATAATATGCTAGTTACTTAATATCTTATCTGTTTCAATAATAAGAACACTAACGACTATTTGGCTAGCTACCTCAAAAGCAGTTTGAAAATATTGTAGTTGAGTAACTTTTAATTAAGCTTATAATATAATATATTTTAGCTGTTCTGTTAATAAATACGTAAGTGTCCTGACATAGTCATAGGGGCCCCGCAGTTAAAGGGCCCCCAATATGTAATAAACGCCCCCTGTAGAAGGTACAGGTGGGGCATATCTAGCAAAAGGGATCCACACTGACGCAATCAATCAAAAACTTCCACGGATTGCGACAAGACCTCTGACCGTCTTCCTCAAGTGTCACCACAATGAACGGTTCTTTGCGTCTGGTATCCATTGGATTCTCATCTCACCAGGTCATCGGTCAACCTACTGGGTTACGTCTTCCGGTACGCAATCGCTACTACAGGACCTATTGGTACTTTCGACCATCTGTTCTGTGAGCAATTGGCCTTGCCCACTGTCACTTAAGTTTGCCGATTCTTCGGGTTATGTCGGACTATGCTATGCTTGAGTGCTGACTGCAATTCGGACATTGAAACCACTATCACATGAGAAAACGCTAAAGAACAAGCATTTGGTTACAACTCATTGTGTATTATTTTTCTATAATTAAATAATAATGTTACATAATAAAATAAAATATTCAAAAACAATATAATGTAAATTTTATACATTTAACATTCCAAAATAGAATCGAATAGGAATAATTAAAAATATTAACACTGCTAATCGGTTGCGGTGCATGCAACAAACTACTAATTAGCTAAAAACTGTGATTTATATCTTCCTTCTGTCTCAACAGTTATAATCCTTTAATTAGCATATTTACATATTCAAACACAAACATCTTCTAATTATAATAACGGGATGCAGACGATCACGAAGGCGCTAAATAGTTTAAAATAAAATCTAAAACTCTTTGATCAGTAATTTTTGCGCTTTCTGCACTTATTGTTCTTTGAGACATGAAGACAGATTTTGATGTCTCTGGAAGAATGGTAGACGAGATACTGACAGAATTTATAAAATCTTGTGAGATGAATGTTTGACTGTGTATTTTGTTTATTAAATAGGTACCCTGATATCTATCCCTAAAGAGCCTTATGCGAAATGTCTGTTTTGAATTATTAATTCTAGTTTTTAATTTTATTTACATCTAGTATTTGAATAGTGTCGTTGGCTTCAGCCGTTCTGCTTAAATTAAATAAGAAATCAAGTTTATTGTTTGCTTTCATTTTATGATAGACAGTCAAAAAATCTTAGGTCCCAAGTGTTGTGTGCAAGACTGACATTTGTAAAAGAATGGCGGACAAAAATATTTATTATTTTATTTTTGATTCGCGACTGTCAACAACGTGTCTCAATTTTGCAATTACGATTACAACTATCCATTGTATAGAACAAAAAATTAAAGATTCGCCAGCGAGACGAATGTCAAATTACACTAATTGCAATGACACCGTGCAGGCGTGTGAACCCCCAATTTGATGGAAAAGGACGTGACGTAACAGTCCGCGATTTTTGTGCGCACACGCACAGCTTTGGTTGTTTAGGATTTCTGTCAATGTCCACCCGTTCTTTTTTCAATATACCTGTTTTGCTGCTCTATACAGGTTTTCATAAGCTCTGTCATTAGTAGTGAAGAAATCGACAGGAAAACCTATAGGAAATCTGAAAGGTGCCATTGCTTGCTAGGCCGTGCAGATGTAGGCTGTGTAAAGGTTTCATGTTTGATGGCATAGAAAATATTTGAGCTTTCGCAAAAAAATTTTTATGCTTAACTCCACTGTTTTTAGACATACATACATGTGCTATGAGACCTTATTTTATGCAAAGTTTTACGGTTCTAAGTCAACGAGAAAGTACAAGTAGTACGATATAGGTTTTGATTTCCATGCGAGGATCAAAATATGCGCTTAAACTGTCTTACCTAGATTGTGTTGACTTAAAAGTATGATTTCTTCACTGCTGCTTAGTTACAGACGTGAGTATTTGATATTAATTTCATCTTCAGGCGTTCCTGAAAAAAAAGAGTCTTGACAGACGGTCAACAAAGTGATCCTATAAGGGTTTCGTTTTTGCCGACTTACGCATGGATCCCAAAAAAGCACAGGGAGGTCAACAAGATCATCGCCTAGTATTAAATTAAGGCATTTTCTACCAGCCAACCTTTGATTGATGCAGAGACAAATTGTGGCAAGTATTATATGTTACTTTACTCGTAAGATTAACTGTACAATATATAATTTAAGTTATAATTATGAATGACGACAGGTTATGTATAAACAGATTCGTCACACGGTCTTTCCGCTATTTTTAATTCTTGTCACACGATTTTATTTTGCATAAATTGATTTTAATTAGTTTATTATTATGTAGTCGCAGACAGTGAAGAAATCTTTGCGAATACTTGTTTTTTTTTTATAATCTGACAAATTATAAATCATAATAATCGTTTGAATATCGTTAGTCATATTCACATGAGTTCTTTATATGGAAATTCAATAAAATTAATGTTATTTATTGGTTTTTCACACCTTTAGAGATGTTAGTTTTTTTTTAGGACCACATCCTCGCTTACCATCAGGTGAGACAGTGGTCAAACGAGAGTCTATCAATAATAAATAATAGGAGGGAAGTCATAGCTCGCCGTCCGACCGTCCGGACCGAGCCCAAGTCGTCGATGGCGCGTAGTGTCCCACGACATTCGTAGAGGCCCAGCAGGGTCGAAGCCAACTGGGACCATGGGTGATGCGAAAGAGAACCCCGGGGCCCTGAAACGGAGGCAAAAAAGGAACAGCAGTGAGTTTTATAATAATAATAATAATTACTTTATTTCAAGTTTGCACTCA
Organism: Mythimna ferrago; assembly: GCA_910589285.2. Lineage (NCBI taxonomy): Eukaryota > Metazoa > Arthropoda > Insecta > Lepidoptera > Noctuidae > Mythimna > Mythimna ferrago. The sequence continues at coordinate 8,450,850 of OU342689.1, forward strand.
TAGAATGGTTAGTAACAATATTAACTTAAAACTATGTTAGTAGCTATTAAAACTCAAAAATAAATTAAATTAATTACAATATGTTAAAATGTCCCTTAATAAAATGTCATTGATCAAAATAAATTAAAATAGTATAAACAACAATTTAAATGTCATGGAGTGATAATAAAATAAACATGTCACTAAATTAAATGTCATTAAAATAAAATGGTAAAAGTAAATCAGAACATAATTCTCTATAAGTTAAGTTATTCTAAACAGCTAGAAGTTTTAGTCAGTAAAATTCTGTACTCCCGGCTCGCCCAAGGGCGGGACATGTCAGATAATTTCCCACCTCCTGAGCCACGGTAACTTTTTTCCTTAGAGATAGCGCAAACGAGCAAATTTCTGTTAGGGAACAGATGCTAGCTGAGTGATAAATTCTAGAGTTTTAGATAAAGTTATAATTTGTATTGGCATTTCGGCTCTGCCCATTGTTGAAATGCCAAAAATAATACGTGACATCTCAATAGCACATGCTAATTCAATATTAATATTATAGATGGTAACATTAATAATTTATTGTAATATAGAAATAAAGAAGAAGAATATAATAGAATAAACTTTGGATTTGTGGGTTTTGCTTTTGTGGATGGGTGGCGAGGGAGAGGGAGGCCAAAGAAAAGATGGATGGATTGCGTGAAGAGTGATATGAAAGAAAAGGAAGTTAGTGATAGCATGACGAGTGACAGTTTAGAATGGAAGAAAAAAACGTGTTGCGCCGACCTCAAATAAGATGGGACAAGGGCAGGAAGAAGAAGAATAGAATAAACTTGGATGTAAATTGGCATATTATTATTAATGATACTTTTTTTTTGACCTTGTCTTTGGTATTGGTAATTAGCTGTCTTTTTTTTTCTTTGATATAGTAAAATGTTGTGCCCATGTAAAAAAAAAAATAACTTTACATTTATTGTACGTACAGCCAAGAAGTGGAATTCCCTGCCGGAGTCTGTTTTTCCTGATAGCTACAACTTAGGTCTTTAAGTCAAGAGTGAATAGGTTACTTCTAGGCAAGTGTACTTCATCATCAACCACATCATCGCTTACCATCAGGTGAGATGAAACGCAAGCCTATCAATATTAATATAAAAAAAACGCTCAATAGGTACAGTAAAGCGTTCCGAGTGCTGCCGCGCCACTACAGCGCCTCCGCGATATTCGCGACGTCTGACACAGACGGCTTCGCGGCCATCATGCGCAAACGGTGCGCTTCTATCATGCGCCATACGCGCGACAGTACCAACAACATCCTGCACGTGCTGGCGGACTGGTGGGACTCTCTGATGCTGGCTCGCTGGATACACGCAGTATAGTGAGATTCCACCATCATCGGGAAGTCCACCCAGATAAGCCACTTCCTGTTTGACAATAAATATTTTTTTTACTAACACTAGTTTGTAAGCTTTCATTGTAATAACAAACTTGCTTTGCTTGCTTACATAAAATATAGCCTATATCACTCAGGCAGCAGCAGCAGCAGCAGCTTTAAATCGGTGAAAAAAATTTTCGCAATCAGACCAGTACTATTAGAAATTACCTCCTAAAAACAAAAAAAAAAACCTAAAAATAAACTTTACCTCTTTATTATATTAGTGTAGATATTATGGTTTTAATCTCAAGATGAATCAGAAAAAAAAAAAAAATATTTATCCACTTACTTGTCGGTTTGACTTGCAAAATTAACTAGGTACTAATAAATGAACAAGTAAAATCAAGAGAGTATTTCGTTGCGACTCGCAATGTTCACAAATCCAATCAATCTTTCTCTAATAAAAAACAAAACAACAACGATAACAGCGAACATTTATCTCCATTAATGTCAAACTAATATAAATAAAATAAAATAACACGGCCAGAAGCAGTGGTGGCCGAGTGGTACCGGCACTGACTTACCGAGTTGTAGGTCACGGGTTCAAACCTAGCCAGGTGCATTTTTTTGTGTAATTTATTTCACCTTCGCTACTCTCAAAACGGTGAAGGAAAACATTGTGGGGAAACTTGCAAGCCTTAGAACCATAAATTTGAAGACATGTGACACCTATCAATCTAAACTTGGCCTGCGTGATAGCAGGCCTATTCCCTCTCCTAGAGAGGAAACCTGAGTACCAGTAGTGGAAACATTATAAGGTTGATTATACTTATGCTTTTAATATAACCTGTGTTATCACACTAACATTATAAAGGCAAAAGTTTATGAGTGTGTGTGTAATAATTTGTTATTTCTTCACGCTCGAACAGATAACGGATTCGAATGTTTGCACACAGTTAGACCATGTCCCGGAATACATAGGATACTTTTTATCTTGGGAACATATTCCTGCCAGCTTGCAGCAACTGGCCACAAAAAAAACCCCACTCAAGTCTTGTGTATGTGACTGACTTATTGCCATTGCCCAATCTATGCACGGATTAATCGTAATAAAATGACCTCTTCACAGTTTCACACATAACACCTATCTCCACGCTAAACATCTGTCCTCGATGCGAATCAGTTTCTTTACGACATTATAAATTAAAATGTCTTGAAACAATATTGCGTTACTTCATCGTGTATGTACTCAAAGGCCATCCCAATTAAAGTAATCGACATTTGCATAGAAAATGCGCGTATCAATACGAATTTACGGATGAGCTAGGCTTTTTGTGTGGTTCAAGTGAAAAACTTTAGACGTTTATGTTTAAACTAGCTGCCCATGCTGTTTCATTCTTTGCTTACTGATCTGCTGCTGTGGTTTGTAGCGTGAAGTTATATCTACACTCTCTACAGTTTGTTAGAGGTAATCTTGGTCCAATTGCAAAATTTTTTTCGCCGATAAAAAGCTGCTTTATTCCTGAGTGTCATAAGCTATATTTTGTGTTTGTGGGCGAAGCCACGGTAGCCAGTTCTCAATAATAATAAATTAATATTTTTCTATATTTATCTCCAACAAATTGCATCACAGTTTTTAGTTGACAGGCTGTTTGGCAAGAAATGGAAAGTAATTTATGGGAGATCTGGAGTTCAAACTAAGCCTAAACTTGTATTTTAATGGTGTACTGGACATCATTTTCTTGAAGTTGCAAGCTCCTTATCAAATATAATAAATTAATCATTTTAACGCTACTGCTTATGTCTTGCGTACCTACAATGTAACTACTCGTCACCTGATTAGCTCGCCGCTCACGGCGGTCGGATTTGTCTAAAATTAAACAAATCCACAAACGACGGTGTTTTGTCAACTCGTGACTATTGCCAAGGCCGCGGTGATCAGCACTGGTTTAGGGTTGACAGTTAATATGGATGAATAGTTTGGTAAATTATTCTCGTTGAAACTTGACTAGCATAGCATAGCATAGCACCAGCTTTTTAATGGTCTCACTGCTGGGAGTCAGGCTTCCTGTTTATGAGAGCGAATAGGCTGTAATCCACCACGCGGGCCCGGTGCGGGTTGGTGAATGTCACATGTCTTCGAATTTTTGGTTCTAGGATTTGCCGGTTTCCTCACGATGTTTTCCTTCACCGTTTTGAGAGCAGTGGTGATGAAATAAATTACACAAAGTAATGTGCCTGGCTGGGACCGACACCACTTTTTTTTTTTTTTTTTTCGATGGGAAAAATTATCTTATGACAACCCCCGCTCTTGGGCGGAGCGGGAGATAGTGTCAGACTCTTACTGACTAAAAAACCCATCCCGTTCCTACAAGCCTTCATACCGGGGCTCGAGCGCCCTTTCGGATAACCCTGGCCCCAGTAGGCTTCGACCCGGCCGGGCCCCTGCTGTTGCTGACAACTCCTTGAGGCGCGCGGGAACAGCGCGCGCTGTCGACGACTTGGGCTTGGTCCGGACGGTTACCGGACGGCCGGACAGCGAGCTACCCATTGCTCACTGTCCGCAAGCCCGCGCCTACGGTGGCCGGAAATCGGGATCGGAATCCCGGCGGCGGCGGCGAGAGCGCCGTTGCCTGATGCGGTCGGCCTCCTCCTTAGCGAGCATTACTGCTTCGCAGAAGTCGGCGACCGCCTGCCACTCCTCCTCGCTCCGGACCATGGCCTCGACCAAGGCCCGGCGCGAGAGGTCTCCGCCGCCGATCACCCCCACGAGGGCACGGCGATGCTCCGCCCAAGCAGGGCACACCGCGATTGTGTGCTCCACCGTGTCCTCCGGGCGTTCCGCACAGTGGCGACACCCGGGCGTCACTTCCGCTTTAATTCGGAACAGGAACCTCCCAAACTTGCCATTTCCGGTGAGGACCTGTGTCATGCGGAAGGTAAGGACGCCGTGAGGTCTTTCCAGCCACGCCTCAAAGAGGGGACTTATCGCCATAATTGTGGCGTGCCCATGATGGGGTTGCGATAGTCGCTGACGCCATTCCACCATGAGATCCCGCCGGAGCTCTGTCCGCCATGCCGTGACCTGTCGCGGCAGAGGACTTTCACCCCGGCGTTGCATCTCCACGCGCATGTCGTGCATGTGTGCAAGGACTGTTGCCTCCAGATCCCACGGTGGTAGGCCAGCCAGAAGGCTCGCCGCTTCGCAGGAAATCGTGCGGTATCCCCGCACCATCCGAATTGCCATGACCCTCTGGCAGGCGTTCAGAATGCCCGCCGGTCGCTTTCGCAGCGACGGCGCCCACACCGGCGCCCCGGGACCGACACCACTCGGTTATCACTGCTCAACTAAAAGAAACTTGATTGCTGTACTATTTTTTCTTGTCTTACCTAGCCGCAAGACGTGAAAAAATACTACTAATAATAATACTACTGTTGGACATAGGTTTCTCCCAAGCGTCGTTACAACGACCGATCCTATCGCATTCACCGTATTCCCGCGACTCTCACCAGGTCGTCGGTCCACCTTGTAGGAGGCCTTCCTTCCACTAGTCTTGGGATATCATGAAATAATTTCTCACGCTTTGGGTGGAGCGAGAGGGAGTGTTTGACTAAAACCTATCCGTATTCCTTTAGTTACCCTTTGCGTTCCAGGATTAACAATCCCGCAGCTCTACTGTGCTAGTTTGGCAGTCACTTATTTCTGATACATAAAGGTACTTGCGCAGATTTCAGTTATCCTGTATTTTGTGTATTATAATATTACCATTGCTCTCAAAATGGTGAAGAAAACAGCGCAAGGAAACTGGCATATCCTAGAAGCAAAAATTCGTAGACATGTGACAATCACCAAGCCGCACCGGGCCCAGTAGGTGGTAGATAGTGACCTAAACCCTCACTTAGAGGAAGGTTTGAGCCTCAGTAGTGGGAACATTACAAAGCTGACTATTCTTGGCTGCTTATGCAAACCACTAAGGCAAGACTTGTGTGGTCTTGTGCTTAACGTCCCAGTTAGCCAAAGATAATGCTATCGACACTTAATAGAAATAGCCGTTGATGGATCGTGTGCTTACCAAATTAACAAATGATAAAATGCTGGAAGAATTTGGTTTTTTGCCGTGACCATTTGCAATTATTATAAGGATGAAGAAGCTGAGTGTTCTATAATTATATAACTTACATATACAACTGAAGAAAAAATGTGGGGTTTTGACATAATTCCGTCTAAGCGGACCGGTCTAAGCGTTTGGTCGTTTATACCGAGTACATCGATAGACTGGAACAATTTGCCTGCAGCGGTCTTGCCGTCTGATTATAATTTGGTTGTCTTCAAGGCTAAAGGGAATAAGCTCATAATTAACTAATGAAGAAATCACCATCAACGATTGCATCACTGCTTACCATCAGGTGGGATCTCAGTCAAGCACTGGTTTATATAAATTTAAAAAAAGTAAGTTTGATTTAATTAAATAAGTAACCTTTTCGTATATGCATGCATATTTTATTGATTTTAATTATTTATAACATAAATCCGATACATGGAATTAGTTACCAAAAAAATTTGGTGGCAGTGTCGGCATCGTTGATATCAAAAATTATTCTGTGAAAACAGATGCAAAATACAATATTGAATATGTAAGAGACAGTTAATAAACAGTCTATTATTTTATTGCATATAATTTACCAATTAGTTAGACTAATAAATCTTTTCACGCAAAATCAATTAACTTAAAAACATGCAAATTTTGTTTTGACTGCATATTTTTAAGTTACGGTGAAAGTGGGTCTTTTTATGAATGGATATAATAATTACTGTTAGAAATATGTATTTAAGTTTTCATTCATGCATACCATCATTGTATTTTTTGTTCATTCTCTTGTTATTGTCTCATTATTATCTTCAAAGAAGATGTTTCGACAGACGATATAAAAGTGGCCTAGAAATTATTTTGATAGATTTTTTGTCTGTCTGCAACACTGTATTGCATTGTAGCGTTGCAAATATTTTGACTAAATAACAATAGATAGGTCCTGTACCTGACAAGTAATTTAATTGAACTTTAATTTTTCATTGTATGAGATTTTTTCTCACTTCATAAAGACTGGCAACATTACCACGTCGTTAACGTGAAACGGATTGGATTTTTGGCGCTATTTCTTTAAGTGAAGTTCAATAGCTGTTTTTATTATTTGCAAATTGATTCCTTGTGGATTTAGTGATGTAAAATTGGTGTAGTTTTATAGCTCAAGTGCCTTTTTTTATGGTGGGAAAAAATCATCCAATGACAACCCCCGTTTTTGGGCGGAGCGGGAGATAGTGTCAGACTCTTACTGACTAAAAGACCCACCCCGTTCCTTCTAGCCCTCATATCAGGGCTCGAGCGCCCTTTCGGATAACCCTGGCCCCAGTAGGCTTCGACCCGGCTGGGTCCTTGCTGTTGCTGACAACTCCTTAAGGCGCGCAGGAACAGTGCGCGCCGTCGACGACTTGGGCTTGGTCCGGACAGTTACCGGACGGCCGGACAGCGAGCTACCCATTGCTCACTGTCCGCAAGCCCGCGCCTACGGTGGCCATAGCTCAAGTGCCTGCGCACCTGGATAATAATAGGTATGTGGAATCGATAAAATGCAGCTGAGAACTTTATTTTAGCGTTGACTACCTCAGCGAACTTTTCAGAGGTAGGAAGGTTGCGTTTGATACTTATGCGACGAAATATTAGAAAAAAACATGGGAATATGTACATGAATATTCTAATGGTGATCAAATTAACAATTTGTACGAAGACATGGCTTAGGGGACTCAGTAACCAAGTCAAAAAAAAACGTGTAACGAGACGGCCGACGACGGTAGCACAAAATAGATAGGTACAGAAGACAATCTCATGTATGTACCTCACTTTTTATACTTACGCTCGGTGGACGTACACTAATGAGCGTTTGAGCCGGAATTGTTCGACGAGTGATCCGAGACGCGACCGAGACATCGTGTCTGTGAGCGGTGTTTTTGTGTGCGTTGCTCGAGCGCGTTAGTATGTAGGTAGATTGACTTCTGTACCTACATATTTTGTGACGGAGGCCTAATCACGGCACGTCGTTCAAATATACGGTGCTGGATGCGGTGTCACGTAGTGTGACACGACAAGGCAATGTCGAATTTCATTGGAATATATATATATCACGGGGATAAAGCTATCTTTGTTTTGGGTGGCTTGAATTCCTCACATAACTCAGGTTTCATTATATTAAATCTCTCGCAGTGCTCGGGAGTTAATTATATAAACCCCTCACTGGCGTTCGGGTTCAAAACTGAGCATCTTTTGTTTTATTCGGAATCCAATGTACCCCCAGTGGCTTTAGCTTTATCCCCTAGTCACATGATATAATATTTAGTTCCTTTTCATTAAAAACAAACAACCATCAGCCACAGTCTCATTCTTCCAGCCAGCCAGCCCTACGCTACTGATGACAATTGCGGGTAATCACAGCAGATGACGTCACGCGGCGTGCAGCGCTGCAACCTTCACGCCTGTCAACTGATTGCGAGACATTCGATTCGAGTTAGGTACTACACACACTAGAGCGTCAGTCGTGCGATGCGTAACGTAGGTAAAAAAAATCACGATGATCGTGATGGTACTTAGGTACTTTGTATAGCAAATGGTGTTCTCTGAGAACTCTGTTGTAAGACCTAGATGTGCTAGAAGTAAGTACCTAGTTATAGCAATCTGGGGTACAGAATAAAGAAAAAATATAATTAGCAGGAAATTGCCATCAATATCACAGATCCTTGTCACGTTTTTGGGAAAACCCATAACAGATACCGAATCATAAATAAATAGTCTGATCGAATCAAATAGAAGATATCCGCAGCAGAGTCAATCTTACTGACATAGGCCGAAGAATTGCCAAACATACATAGCAATGAGCTAGGCACTTAACTTGCAGAACAGATGGTCGTAGGGCTGGAAGGTCCTGGAGTGTGACGACTGTGTACTAGAACACGCAACGTTAGACCTCTTACACGCAAGATTGATAATCTGGTTCGTGGGAATCCGAGAAGATCCCCAGGAAGACGGATAGGACGGGATAGGCCTATGTCCAGGCGTGGACGTGTTTCGGATGAAGTGATAATGATTTTAACAGAGAGACATTACTAACCAGCTGATGATTTTAATGTTTCTTCTACTGTTCAAACCAAAGAAAAAAATGCTATGTTACTGAACCGAATAAAATTTGGATCAAGAAATTACTTCAAGTTTTCCGCGACTTTAAGCCGATTCAGTGTGTGTATAGCTTTACTTACGTTGACATTGCTCGTGGTTACATTAGTTGAATTAAATCATAATTTGGAACAAAAAAAGCATAATAAAAACTCTATTAGGCATAATGTAAAATATAGTGTGTTGCCTTTTAGATTATTACGTTTCTTAGGCAAGTTTTAAGCTCAAAGGTGACCTCCGGATAATGAATTTTGACATTCTATAGACTAAAGTATAGATACTTGACATTATCTGTACAATTGGTAAAAGGTTAATTTATTTTTAATCATTCGCGTGGTACTCATAGTTTCGGTTTTCCGGGGTTTGAAGTACGTACTGCAGAGGTTGTGGCCGGATGCTTTTGTCGACTAACCTCTATGAGTGAAGGAACTTGTAGAATCTTTTTTTTTATAGGCTCGCGTTTGAACACCATCTCACCTGATGGTAAACAATGATGTGGCTGAAGATGGAGCACGCTTGCCTAGATATAACCTGTTCAGTCTTGACTTAAAGACCCCTAAGTTCAGTAATTTATTCAGTTTCAGACTTTTATACCTTAGGGAACGCTCGTCTTGGAGTATAGATCTTGACTAATTGATTTGGTGTAAGCCTTATTATTTTGGCCTTCTTGTCATAACTACACTACAATTGCTATAGGATAGTGCGGGTGACAGCTGTCAGATTCATACAATGTAGCTCCTATCCTTCCTACTGTCATCCACCCAAGCTATTTAAAAAAGACTATAAATGTGAGTGAGGATGTGATTCGACTATAGCGGGGCTTTTTTTCCTGTGGGAAAATTATCTAATGACAACCCCCGCTCTTGGGCGGAGCGAGAGATAGCGTCAGAGTTTTACTGACTAAAAACCCACTCCTGTTCCTTCGTTGCCCTTCGTACTGAGGCTGAGCTATCTTTAGGACTAACCCTAGCCCCTGGTGAATTTGAGTTACACTCCGCTTCATGCTTTTCACCCGGTACCACAGCCTGGTTGAGTCCGTTCTGTCTGGATGGATCGGCCACGTTTTCATTTGTTTTATTTGAAAGTCCGTTCAGCTTTACTTCGCTCCACTTACACTTTTTCCACTGACACGAAGTAGAGATTTCGGGTATTATGATTGGTCAATTGACAACCCGTGAATCAATTCCAGCTATTTTTATAAGACATAATTTTTTTAGCCTAAAATAATACTTGATTATTTAAGGATAAACATAACTATTTTGTTAAATTCTTGATAAATGACACATAAATACGCTAGTGATGTATCACTAAAGTGTTTGTGTGTGCTTTCGTAGTCACCAATACAGCTGCTTTATCAGGGTAGTGCGTAGATTAGCACTCTATTTGCGTTAATTAGAATAATTAATTTCTTAAATTGGAAGAACCCGCACTGGTCCCGCGTGGTGGATTACGGCCCATTCCCTCTCCTAGAGAGGAAACTTGAGTCCCAGGAGTGGGCACATTAAAAAGGCTGATGATGATGATGATGATGAATTTCTTAAAGAAACGCTATCTAAGTGCATTTACGTAAAATTTCAGTGACTAATTATTTATGACTATAACTTAATTTTTTAATTGGGGTGTATTAATTACTCAATTTTCACGTTGTATAGGTCAAATGCAGAGTAATAATTATGTAGTCATTTTTTTTTTCAACATTCAGCTTATTGATTTCCGTAAGTCTTAATAAATGATAAATGATATTTATTTTGCAAATAGGTTTAAAAAACACTTTTACACGTCAATTTTTTTTTTGTCGGTTTAATCTAGATGAGGCCGGTGTTTCCTGGCTGACTACCCTGAGAAGAAACACCGAAACAAACTCAGGGGTCAAAGTCTAAGTTCTAAGTCAAAGTCCATACAGTAAATATGTAATGGTCAATTCACATGAGAACCATGCAGATTAGTCTGAGATGGTCTTTTGAAGAAAAAACCATACAGATTTGAGTGGACCTGGCCAGCCAGTGCAAGCATTTGTCAGATTTGTCAGTATTCGCAAAGCTCAACTCAGGACAACTAAGGAGCTCAACGACTTGACGAACAATACCAAGGAAAGGTCATTTGGGTAAGCCGCAGAAAATACTTAAGTTGCCAGACATACGGTTACGAGAAAAAAAAAAAGTAATCAACATAGTCCTTTTTTTTTTTTTTTTTCGATGGGAAAAATCATCTTATGACAACCCCCGCTCTTGGGCGGAGCGGGAGATAGTGTCAGACTCTTACTGACTAAAAATACCATCCCGTTCCTTCAAGCCTTCATACCGGGGCTCGAGCGCCCTTTCGGATTACCCTGGCCCCAGATCAACATAGTCCTCACATTCACAATAATGGCTGGAAGACCGTCACTTTGACAGAAACACAGTTGAAAAAAAACGTGCTACAGATGTTCAAAAGTAGTCCATTGCGCTAATCGTGCGCCGTACGTTCATCTTTTGTTCGTAGGTAAGCATTGTTATTGCTATTGTTTAATACTTTGATTGCAATCAGATATTGATCATACTCATGATGAAATCTGTCCGTCTGTGATGCGCAAAGCCGTGTGGGTTCCATCATCTGGTAGTGAAAGTGAAACATGGTATTAATCAGCATAAAATCGTGTGTAGGTTAGCTACGTGACAAGTATTTCTAAAGTAATAATTATCGTAAAACAAGAAACACATTAGTTTCTATTGCCTGTTCAGTATAAATCAATGTTTTGTCTGAATGATATAGCATTAACACGTTATAGGTTATTAAAACGTTTGGTCTAGCGCCACACTCGTGAGGTTCGCACATTATGACACAATATTTTCTCATACGAAATGTACATACGTTGATAAACGTTCTGATCAAAACAGCCAGATATTTGTTTTTTTTTTATTGTTGATAGGTTTGCGCTTGACCGCTATCTCATCTGATAGAAAACGACGATGCGGTCGAAGATGGAGCGTTTTCACTTAACCTATTCACTTTTGACTTAAAGCTTCCCGGGTTGCAGCAAGTATTGCAGTCTTCCTGCCCTTGTCCCATGTTATTTGGGGTTTGTTTTTCTTCCATATTATCCTGTCACCCGTCATACTATCACTAACTTCCATTTCTTTTATATCACTCTTCACACAATCCATCCATCTTTTTTTAAGCCTCCTTCTTCCTCTCCACCCATTCACATATAATAACTCTTTTAGTAACATGCGTTTCAACCCTCCTCTTCACATGACCATATCAAGACAAAATATTCCCCTTCAACTTTTTAGTCACTGGCGCCACTCTCAAACTTCCTCTAATAAACTCATTTCTCACTTATCTATTCCCGTCACACCACATATCCATCTCAACATTCTCATCTCCGCTATTTTTTTTTAATGGGAAAATCATCCAATGCCATCTCCGCGGCCTTGACCGGAGCGGGAGTCAGACTTTTACTGACTAAAAACCCACTCCTGTTTATTCGTTGCTTTTCAGTAGGCTTCGACCCTGCTGGGTTTGCTTGCCCTTACGGTTTGCTGACAACTCCTTGCGGCGCGCGTGGAACCATACGCGCCGTCGTCTTGGGCTCGATCCGCACCCTTACCGGACGATAGGACGCTACATGAAATCTTTTTTCATCCGTCTTTATCACAGCCCAACATTCTGATCCATACAGTACGTGTATGGCAGGTTTGCAAGTATTGCAGTGAAATAGTTTAACTAATAGAATTAACTATGGCTGCTTGGAGTATTAATAATGACATATTTTTATTGGACATGATTAGACGTTGTGTTAACAAATTGTACTTTAACGTCATAAGAAATTGCTTGTACGAATATTTAAAACGAGTAACTCCAACAAGTTTAGATAGAAAACTAAAATGCTGATGTTGATATCCAAAACGATGCAGCGTACCATTGCGGTCATTTCTGTTCGATCACTTAAAAAAAATCGCTTGGATCGCGCAAAACCTTTGAAGTTTTAGTGTCAAATGCAAGCAAAAATGAACTTAACGCTGGTCAGGCGGAAGTGTCTTTGATGCTAGACGTCCGCTAAAAACGGATTTCACGAAACTCTGCCCTTAAGAGGGTAAAACTCCCAGTTTTCCTGCAAAAAACATCATTATTAAAATCATCCACTAATTACGTTTCGAAAGCTCTCACACAGTTTCCCATAATGAACTTAACTTCATTATTTCACAGAACTTATTCACAGTACGTTGCAGTGAACTATTTTTCTTCAATCAACACGTGTGCATTAAAACTTAAAACAAACATTAGGTTGGTGTTACGAAAAGGTAACGTTAAGTGTGATTTTTGGTTACGGGTAAGAGTTCCGTATTATCAAAAAAAAAAGAAAGAAAAAAAGAAAGATATTAAGAAAGAAAGAAGAAAAACGTTTATTCGTTCCTCGCACAATCAAGTATGAACTAAAAATACATAATGAAAAAAATAAAGCTATAATCAGTATACTACTGTGAAGATTGCATGCATAGGAAAGAATTGAAGTAGTAAGCGTTTTGTATCGACCCTTTCTTTTCGAGTGGTGGTAGAGTTACTTCTCTCGCTCTGGGAGGAGAAAGAGGGAGTTTCGGACTTCAGTGACTGAAACTCACTCATGTTTCTTCAATTTCTCAGAGAAACATAATTTTATCTACTAACTTAGGAGATGTTGGGTAAGTATAATGCTTCAGTGTTAAATTGATCCTAGACTAAAAAGTACTATTAAGAGAAGATATTTTTACGAATTGCACTAAGTGAAACAAATATCAATAAACCTTTAGTCAATGATGAAAATATTCGAGATCGCGACAAGATGTAACAAACATAAAATCATAGTCATGAATGAAAGTCACCAAAGGTTTAATATTCGGGTCTACAGATCCCTAAAAAAAACTAACAAAATAAACAAACAAACCAGAGACAATGAGCGTAGCATCATGAATCATAGGGTTTGGCAACACACGCTAATGGTACCAGTACCATAGACTTTTAGTTGTTATGAAACTGAACTACATGAAATGTGTTTCCTAACTTCGGGTCGGATAGATTTTTGCGAGGTCAGATCTGATTTCGAGTCTAGATTTCAACTGATAAGCTCTAAATTGATGAGTTGTTAAATTATTTTCTTGCAAATGTAAAATATGTTTCATAAGTGACTGAATAGTGTTCTTGAACCAGAGTAACTTTCTCAATTCATGAGACAAAAGGAAACTTGAACTACATAACTTTACTACTGAAGTAGGTCATTTGCCTTGAGCGTACGAGCGACTATATCTAAGTGAGAAGCTTTTGACCAGAAGTTGGATAGTGTCAAATTGCTACGAGTATATTAATACTTTATTATGATCATCCTTTTAGTGCTATATTTTGAAAATTGTTCGCCATATGTTTTATTTTGTCACTTCTATTCAAGCCTTTTCTTTTTACCTTTTTTATTTTGCCGCATCTATTTGGCCTTTTCTATTATGTCTCTTTTAATTTTCAACTTTTATTTTGCCTTGACTATTGCGTCGCTTCTATTTTGCTTAATTTATTTTGCCCCTTCTATTTTGTCTCTTCCATTTTGCCGCTTCTATTTTTCTCTTCTATTTTGCGTTGTATTTTTTGCCTTTTCTATTGTATCACATTTGCTTCAACTACTTTTTATTTCCTATTTAGCCTCTGCCTCTCTCTTTATCATAATTTTCTCACCAAATAGCTTTATCATAACGGAACATAGATTTATTTATGACGACTGGTTCTCGTGTGACATCAGGATTTCCATTGAGCATACCTTCATATGTCCGTAAATTATAAGTGAGAGGTTCTATCAATGCTTTTTGCAATGATATTGCAAGTGGTGAAAGCTATATGATTTATCCCCGATGTACCTGTAAATAGAGACAAGATTATATTAGTATAGTTATCATCATTTACAATAAGTTTATAGTTTCTATTAGCACCAGATTGATGCGCTAGAGTCGGTTGACAAAAGAGTCAAGAAGATCATCGATAATTATGTACTTGTCGAGTCAAAATTCCCAAGTTTTGAACATCGACGCTGAGTTGCTAGCTTGTCAGTATTTTGTCGTTTACATTTCGGGAACCATGCAATAGAATTGTACAATTTGATTCCGTATAGCCGGTTTTATTATCAAAACAATACCCGTACACGGACAAAAACGGTTTTGGGAACACTTTCGAAGAAGTGAAAATCTCTGCCGGAGTCTTGCATTTTCTGATAGTTACAACTTAGAGTCAAGACTCCTTTATATCATGAGTGAATAGGTTACTTCTAGGCAAGCGTGCTTCATCGTTGACCACATCATCGCTTACCATCTGCAGATGAAGTAGAGGCCAAATGCGAGCCAAGCAAAAAAAAAAACTAATTTCAATGTCAACTTGTTTCCACTGATGTGAATGTACTTACCACTTTATATTCTCAATCATAGTGACTATAATTTTGCGTCTCTCAAATTGGCATAAATTGCCATTTAGAGTAACAGAGGCGAGTAAAGGTCAAACTACTGACTTAAAGGCAGTAAATCATAAGAAACTTTTGTCACCTAAAGTATAAAGACATGCTGTGGGTTTCTGATTTATGTCTTTGAAGATTATCTTAGAGATTACTGCGATGAGATGTTAAAAGGTTAGATTGCGTCGTAAAATGAGTAGTAAATATACAATTTTCTGGTTAGAGGAAGTCAAAATGATTTCTTGTCACTTTTAATTGGTTATGATTATCACTTCATTGGTATGCGATAAGATGAGCTTGGAAGCTATCTCTTAAAGGGAAAGTGTCAGGGTATCTTAAAAATGTAAGTACTTGATGCACTCGTCGAGTCGAGTCTTGAACATCGATGCCGAGTTGCTAGCCTGTCGGTTTTCTACAGGTTGCATTTCGGGTAGTGTGTGTCGGAATTGCATAACCTAATTCCGCCTAACCCGTTCCATCATTGGACCTCCAGGCGAACGGCGATACTTAGGTACGTGTTTAGGGTCAGGTATTAACGAAAGATGCCACCGGCACACTATTAGTATGTTTTCTGCTGTCCGTCTGATTTCAACTCTGTCACACACGGACGTGACAGAGTTGAAATTTTCAGTGTTTCATGTGTATTTTTTATTGCCGCTACAACAAAAAATAATAAAATTAAAATAAAGTTACAAAATATATTCGTATATTAACATGCAAGAAACGTTGTTTTATCGGCGTTTTGGGCTCGATTTTATTATTGAAGCACAGAATACTGCCTCAACTTTAAGCTATGCTGTCTTGGTTTGTGCGTGTCTTACCCAGGTCTTTCTTTTGGTTTCAGTAAGTCGTCCACCTATCTGTCTGGCTGTTGAACTACTAACGCTTTATCTACTATATCTCAGCAACCAATCCGTTAGATCTAAGCTCTAAATGACATCACCTCGTCTGGCCAGTCAGGTCAATTATATTTACTTCCATGATTATATATTTTTTTCCATGCCTATATGTAAACATAACTTTTGACAACGCAACTTATATTATTTTATACAGTGTATTTTTTTGTGTTGGAAATCATCGATTATCCACCTACATTCTAGCTAGAAGGAGAGAGACAGTCAGGCAGTCTCAAAGTTGGACTGATTAAACCTTAAAGCTTGATTAAAACTAGTAAAGTATATCACTAAGTTAGTAAATCAGCTCCATTAAAATTTGCTCTCAGATCTAAGCAACTTTACATATCTTATATTTATCTACCACATACCTATGTGCATTCTAGATCAATTAACAATTAGCATTCTCATAAAATGCAAGGATTCCCAAGTAATATTTACAACCTAAATCATAAATTATTGCCTACATTTGTCCATTAATATGATTGTCTGATCATCAATAAATATGTATGTTTACGATAAGTTTCACATCGTCACATAAAAGGTAATCACACAAAAAGTCAACTCCAAAGCAATATGAATTAGGCAGTAGTCCGACCGCCGACGATGAACGAGAAACGAGTAGAACTAGAAACTATAAACGAGTTGGCGATCAGCGTGAAGCGAGTGTGTAGTTTCGATAGTTTTGTCGCTCGGCTATAAACGAGTGTACTTTCAATGACGCACTGTAAAGAAATGATTAAGTGAGCGAGCATCGCTGTACGAGCATCGCTGAGCGAGTTTATTTTTGTTTTTCGTCGCTCAGAGACAAAACTACTAAAGCGAGTCATCGCCGGCAGTGTGAACAGTCAGAGAGCAACTTTTAATATATGCATCTCTTTCGTTTACACGGAATGTACTTTAATTGTGCGTTTCTTGAGAGAGAGAAAATCGCCGATAGTTAGTCGTTTTCTCGCCGGCGGTCGGATCACTGCCTTAGTTCCATCTTCAAAGTGGATAGATACCTACAGAAAAAGTCCAGTTTAATTTCATCTTAAGTTTTGATAGTATGCAGTAATTATCTATCACCATCATCTTTCAGCCAAAGATTTCCACTGTTAGATATTGGCTGCCCCCAAGTATCACCAAAACGACCTATCCTGTGCGTTTTGTATCCATCAATCATCTTGTGGGAAGCCTTCCAACACTGCGTCTTCCAGTATCTTGTCCGGATTTTTTTGGCTAAGATGTAACATTCTTGATAAGTCCTGAATATGCAGTGTAGGTAGGTTATCTTATCATTTGTCAAATATATTGGCAGAGTACAGCCTGCTTGAAGATATTTGATTAATACCTAATATAGAAATTCTTACCCTGTTGATGACAAAAATAGTTTTTCTAAATTAAATTCTTTGCCTGGCCCAGTATTCGGCCATGGCAATGCTTTCATTAGATTCTTCTGTGAACACGTAGCAGGGTGTGAGGCGCAAGATGAAAGATGGGACATGGTCTCCGGAGAGACAGTGAACAAACACTGAAGGTTAGAACCATTCGAGAACCCTTAATGGAATGTCATTACATTAATGTGGATGTATTAAAAAAGAAAGTTAAAAATGTACGAGAAAGTATTATCAAAGAGAAACGTATGTAAAAATTAATAGTTTTAGACGTTAATATAGGCGCACTGGGGAAGAAAAAAGCCCGAATTAGTATATGTAAAAATTGATAGATATAGACATTAATATAAGCGCATTGGGAAAAGAAGCCTGAATGGGTATGTGTAAAAATCGATAAGTTATAGATGTTAATATAAGCGCTATATGGAATAATAAAGCCTGAATTGGTATATGTAAAAATCGATAGTTATAGATGTATAAACGCATTGCGGAATAAAAAGAAATCCTGAATAAGTGTAAGTAAAATGGAGGATTAATATTGTGACAAAGATTATAAGATGTCTCTGGACTGATAATGGTGCTTTTGAATTTTCCTACTTTGTGGTAATATTGAAATGGTTGTGGTCGGCGGCAAGTTGTGTCACTTGAAACGATATTAATATTCATAGTGATGACGAAGAGATATGATATCCTTGTTCATCTTGCGCATTTAGTGGAAATATGGTTGAAGTGGTTGCTACTATACTCATTTAAATGCTTTGATAACAAGTTTATTGAATGTGTAAGTACTAACAAAGTGAAGAGTGAAAACCCATAATTATAGAAAAATGAAAAATGAAAAGGTTACAGTTGTTGCTATAACTGTACGCATTTAGATGCCTGGATAAAAACTTACTAAAAGTGTGGTTATAAAGTGACGGGGTACCATCGATAGTTTACAAAAGAAACAAAAGAGTTGACCTGTCCCAAATATGGCATATCTTAAAAAAAAAAGAATGACATAATCAAGTAGGATATATTTTTTTGGCGGTATTTTTTCCACTAAAGTTTACAGGCTGTTTCCATTATTCGCAAATTGATTTCTTATGAATTTTGTGAGGTAAAATTAGTGTATTTTTGCATCTCAACTGGAATCATTGAAACAGCCGTGATTTTGGTAAAATAGAGCCGAGAGTTTTGCTGTAGTAACAACTACAGCAGCGACGCTTGTTAAACTTAAACTTAGTATAGCTTTAAACTTGAACTTGGTATAGCTTTATAAAGATTATACACTGACGCTTGACTGCACAATGTCCTTGTCGTATAGACGTACTTACCTAGACATTTGTCTGCACTGCTGTATTGTACAGACAAAATCTTACAAAAATTTAGATACGTAAATCTGTAACGTGTGGACAGATTAAATTCTTGACGTTAGTTCAAAATAGCAGTTTAAAATGTAAACTCGACTAGCTAAAACATTTTCGTATTAAAAAGTTTCAAATCCATCACATCTACCAGAAGTTATCTAATAACATTTATAATCATTACCTCAATATCTAGCTGTGACACAAAATCCAGCTTCAACTATACGGAAATCGAACTCACGACCCACAACGCTGACATTCTTTCATGGTGCCATCACACCGCGCCCACTATTAATAAAATTATCATCATTTCCATCATTCCTAATAGAATTAAGATTAATACCGGTAGCTTACAATGATTCAAATATTAACGGTTTTCTTGTAATAAAAACATTGTGATGATGATTCAAGGTCAAAAGTCAATGTTCGTTTTGAAGGATGTTCTAGTTTTTAATGATTTATTGATTCGTTTGTCGACTGGATTTTTATTAATTCAAAGATTGCATTCGGATCTTTGTATAGTACAATGCTGATTTGATTAGTAAAGCTTCATTTTATGATGGATCGATTTTTTTGAATCTTCACTGAACCAGTTCCTATTCATAAAATACCTACTAGCGAACTACCCCAGTTTGGCATGGATGATAGGAATCTGAATATCTCGGTTTCATGCTCTGTTGGCATTCGGTGATTCCGCATCTCACTCGAATATTTTACAAAACTTGTTCCAGGAAATATGTATTTCCTTTTTAAATCTTAAAAGTTTTTGGAAAAGGTTTTCGTAGTAATTTAATCTTTTGAATACCGTAATTAGAGACACAATAGAAAGACAATGATAGAGCGAACACTGGCGTTCGCTTTGTGTTTAATGAATTAAAATCGCAATTAAATGTGCTAGGGTGCAAAATCAATTTTATATAACAGCTTACCTATGAAGTTGCCGTTTTTTAAAACGGGTTACTATGAAGTGTCTGTGTAGCTTTGGATTGCCTTGAAATTATTAGTTCAAATAAGCTTCATATTAAAGGTACGTTATTCTTTTTTATAATTTAGATATTAGATGTTCATTGGTTTCCTTGTGTTTTGTATTTTCTGTAATATCGCAGTACATTATAGCCAAAAGAAATCTAATAAAAAATAAACCATTTTTCATGTTAAGAGTTCCATCGTAGAAACTATGCATTCAAAGGGCAAGTGATATCAATAACCTATTATCACCTATTAAATATTTTTTACACTTTTTTAGTTGATTGACATTATAAACAACCATGTAGCACCCACTCCTATCAAGATCGGAGACTCTATACTCGAAGTTGTGGACGATTACGTCTACCTCGGGCAGACAGTCCAGTTGGGTAGATCTAATTTCGAGAAAGAGGTCAACCGTCAAATCCGACTCGGCTGGGCAGCGTTCGGGAAGCTACGCGGTATTTTCTCATCCAACATACCACAGTGTCTCAAGACGAAAGTCTATGACCAGTGTGTGTTGCCAGTGATGACATATGGATCCGAAACGTGGTCGCTCACAATGGGCCTCATCAAAAGGCTTAAAGTCACCCAAAGAGCAATGGAAAGGGCTATGCTCGGAGTTTCCTTGCGTGATCGAATCAGAAATGAAGATATCCGCAGGAGAACCAAGGTTGCCGACATAGCACAAAGAATCGCCAAACTTAAGTGGCAATGGGCAGGGCACATTGCTCGCAGAACAGATGGCCGTTGGGGCCGAAAGGTTCTGGAGTGGCGACCGCGTACCGGAAAACGCAGCGTTGGAAGGCCTCCTACAAGGTGGACTGACGACCTGGTGAAGGTAGCGGGAATCCGATGGATGCGGGACGCACATGATCGTTCGTTGTGGCGACGCTTGGGGGAGGCCTAGTGGACGTCTGTCGGCTGAAATGATGATGATGATGACATTATAAAGGGAAAAGTTGACATAAAAAGCGGATTTTCAGAGGTCTTTTTTGGATTTGAATGACAAAAAAATATGTTTTAAATTTAATAGAAACCTGGATAACATCTACACGATATCTGAGTTTTAAAATCACGTGAGCGCTTGTATAGAAATGCGGGTTGGCCACTCTTAAATATCTTATAACATCCGTAAGTGAAGGCGCGAGCGCAACATAAGATCCTACCATTGAGCAACATTAAACAAGTAATAATATAATTTAAAAACACAAGTTTATTGCGCAATGCGCGACAAAATTAATATGATCGTCTTTTGCCTTGAAGCTCTCTAGCGAAAGGTCAGGCCGGTGGTACAGTTCTGTACAACAGTGGGTTAATAGGATGATAGGTAATAACGATTTTGCGTGATTGTACCTGGGTCAGCTGTGTGGTAATAGTTTTTAGAGTATTTCTTGTGATGTGTGAATGAATGTACTCGTATATTTTTTAATAGGTAGGTATGTCGCAATTCTGAAGTACGTATAGTATTTTTTTTCCTTCTCTTTCAACGCGATTCTGTTCTGTTCTGTTCCTTATTGAGAACGACACTGGAAGAAATTTTAGAGAACCGTCTTCAGGATTTTATGTTTTTTTTTTTAATCTTTATTAAGGAGCTTTGTCACAATTTTGACCACGTCGCGCCGTCATAGCCAAATTTTGTATTTTGATTTATTTTAGATGATTGTAATTAATTTTGTATAAAATTCTTGCCTCGTTTAACGTAGGCTTAGCCAAGATGTTGTTGCAAATACCGAGATCTAACTTTAAAGTGCTAAACATATTTCTCCTGAGGTGGTCACCGCGCTCACACTCTACCAGAATATGTTGTACGTTATGATCATCATCATCATCAGCCTTTTTAATGTTCTCACTGCTGGGACTCAGGCCTCCTCTCTAGGAGAGGGAATGGACCGTAATCCACCGCGCAGGCCCAGTGCGGGTTGGTGGATGTCACATGTCTTCGAATTTTTTGGTTCTAGGACATGCCGGTTTCCTCACGATGTTTTCCTTCACCGTTTTGAGAGCAGTGGTGATGAAATAAATTACACAAAGTTATGCGCCTGGCTGGGTTCGAACCCGCGACCCACAACTCGTAAGGCCAGGCCATTACCACTCGGCCACCACTGCTCCTACGTTATGTTCTTAAAGTATATTTTTTATAAGCTTGTTCTAGAACACGTTGAAAGTGTCATAGCGGATGAGGGAGGAGAGTGCGTAAAGTGAAGTTTTATCAGTGACAGCAACTCGACTGTCGAAATGCCAGAGAGTAGGGATGACATGCTATTCCGGTAGATAATACACCATATCATCCCGTACATTTCAGCATTTCAATTTTTCTGAGAGAAATTAAATTTTTTTGGAGCCCATAGGTTGACTTCCAAGGAAAATCCTTACTTTGGACACACAACTGAAAGAACATAGGTGTAGTTTTAGTCAGTAAAAGTCTGACACATCCACTCGCTCCGTCCTAGAACGGGGGAAATCATTAGATGATTTCCCACCTCAAATAAAAGGATATAATATTATTCTTTTAAATTTAGTTCCCCACCGCGTCTGTCTGTTATGTTCGCGATAACTCAAAAAATGATAACCGAATTTTGACAGAGTGATTCATGAGGAAGGTTTATACTTTATAGTTATAATACATGAACATTATAGTGATGAAAAGTTGAGAATTTCAAAATTTGAACTCCCTTGTGTGTCTAGGGTGAATCACCAGTGCATAATAATAATAATAATATTCCACAACTATCACACAACGCCGTCTAGTTCCAAGCTAAGCAGAGCTTGTGTTATGGGTACCTACTAGACAACTGATAAACATACATATATATTTCTAAATACATACATATTATAGATAAATTACACCCAGACACAGAACAAATGATCATGCTTATCACACAAACATTAGTCCTGGGTGGGAAACGAACCTACGACCTCCGGCATAGCAGTCACCACTAACCACTAGACCAACAGGCCAGTCAATAATAAAAGATATGAACAACATCATCAAATGACAAATGCCAAGATAACTAGATAAACACCAAACCACGATTACAAGCACAAAACTTTTTACAAAAAAAATAAAACCGACTTACTAAAAAAAACACTAAAACTATCAAAATAACTTTAATTTCGGAAGTCGGTGTTTCTGTAATAGTTTTGCCTCTTCGTTATTTAACACCGACTTCCGAAATTAAAGTTATTTTGATAGTTTTAGTGTTTTTTTTAGTATGTCGGTTTTATTTTTTTTGTAAAAAGTTTTTTATTTCACACTTTTTAGTTGCAGCCAGAGTACCTTTTTCTCATGACAATTCCAATTAACTCAAACCCTGCTAGGGTACATTGTTTTATTATGAAGTTCCCGTGTCTACCTTCCGGCTCCATCATCATCATCAGATCAATTCGATAGTACCTTATGGCCAAAATGCATCTCATGACAATTCTAATAAGCCCAAACACGGCTAGGATACATTGATTAATTACTGAGTTCCAGTGCCTATCTTCCGGCTCCATCATCATCATCAGATCAGTTCAATAGTACCTTATAGCCAAAGTGCATCTCATGACAATTGTAATAAGCCCAAACACGGCTGGGATACATTGATTAATTTCGGAGTTCCGGTACCTATCTTCCAGCTCCATCATCATCATCAGGTCACATCGATGATACCATTTTCAACATACCTATTCAGAACTATTCATTTATTTGTAACTATGTTCATTGAGAGATTGGTGTGACTATGAACTTCCGTTGGCCAATTCTGGTCGTCTTCACCAGTTCCACTTCATCAAATGTCATGTTTTGACTATAAATGCTTAAGTCTTTGATAAAAATACCAAAAGAACTATATGGTTGCCTATAATATTTGAGGAGTTCCCTCGATTTCGCCAAGATTCCATCATCAGATCCCGACTTGGTGACTATGGGACCATTTGGGAAGTATACCCTTTCTAACAAAAAAAGAATTTTTCAAATCGGTTGGCAAGTGACGAAGTTATGCGCGAACATACATAAAAAAAAATAAAAAAATACAAACATCCGAATTGAGAACCTCCTCCTTTTTTAGAAGTCGGTTAATAAAACAAATCACGTTCAACAATTATGGTGATTATTCAGTTAATATAAAAATTTATCACCACGCTTCGTGAAGGTCTGCCCCCGTCACGACTTGCGACCACATACGTTTGTAACACAGAGCTATTAGCCGTGATGCTTTTCCGCATGCATTTTTCCTTAATTTTCAGATTGCGTAGTGATTGGATTTTATGTATACGGTAGTGAAGGGGAAACGTGTGTGGCGATTAAAAATATAAAATAAAGGTATTTATAACTAATCAATTAGCAAAGCAATTAATTGGTATGGGTTTTGTTTACGTAAAACAGCATTTTCTCGCCAATTTTTGAAGTAGTTGTTCTTTGTATCTAATTATATCTGTGTTAGGACCATTAAATAATTAGGACCATTGACCACTATCTCATCTGATGGTAAGCTATGATGTGGTCGACGAAGGAGGACGTTTGCGTAGAAGTAACCTATTAAGTCTTGACTTAAAGAACCATACGTTGTGGCTTTTTTTTAATTATCACATATACAAAAGAGTACAGGATTATTTATGTTAAATAACAACCAAAAACCACTAAGGTTAAACTTGTTCTATCATGAGTCTATCTCAATATCGAAACTATACAAAATGCAGTTTATTTATTTATACTTCATGCACATAAAAGTACAGAGGCGGACTTAATGCCTTACTTTATAAGTGAACCTCCGTTATTGCCGTCATTATAATAATTTATAACATCTTTAGATAAGTAAAAACATTTCTAAATAGTAGATACCTAAGTAATTTTGCTAAAGTTTACATTTGATATTTGTTTTTTTGTATTTTTTTTTCTGAGTGCTATGCGGAAACTCCGACTTGGATTGTGAGTTGGTTGGATTGTGTATAGGTCAAACTTCCTGGCTTCTATAATTTATACGATTTATTCAAATAGGTAATACTATTTCAATATTAACTATCCCATTCATATCATGGTCCCAACGCTAATCATGATGACAGTCCTACATTAGAATCCATAGAACACGTGCAGTAAATCTAAATGACTCACCCATGCGCCCAACAAGTCACTATTCGCCGTAAGACCGGCATTTAAGGCGAATCCACTAGTTATTACCTACTAACTGAACTACTAAAATGTCTAATAAACTCTTAATATTCATTGAACTGACTGATATTATGAAATTGACAATATAACATTACGATCTATTACTACCCACATTTAATTTCGTTTTTGAAAGCCATTAAAGGGTCGACCAGACGGTTCCAGGCTAGCGTTCCAACAAAGGTGACCTTGCTAGTTTCAATCCGTGTAGACAGCAGTTGTAATCCACGATCTTCAACGCCTTTGGTTGGGAGGCGCGTTTTTCCAACCATCGAACGTGTTGGCGCGTGGTTTACATACATCGCATCTTTAAAACATATGTGGCACTATGTATACTGTACTTGTATTTTTAATTGCCATTTTTTGGTTATCCATTAACTTTTCAATCTGACTAAAACCACCCATTTGTAATCTGATTGTAAAAAAATAAAACAAATTCCAATAATTGATGTTCCTCAGTAATTGATTCGCAACTTCTTATCAAGAAAATATGTACATTGAAAACTTTATGACTGCTGAAAAATCACTTTTTTGGTATAGTGCCACTTTTGTTTTAATTTATTAACCTTTCAATCGTGGAAATTACAGACACAATAGAAAGACGATAAGTGCGCGAACCGTACCGATGACTTGGTGAAGGTAGCAGGAAACCGATGGATGCGGGACGCACAGGAACGTTCGATGTGGCGACGCTTGAGGGAGGCCTATGTCCAACAGTGGACGTGTATCGGCTGAAATGATGAAGTGCGCGAACGCCGGCGTTCACTCTCTCATTGTCATTCTATTGTGTCTCTAATTACGGTATTCGAAAGGTTAAGGGTGCGACAAACCAAACACACAAACCAAGGTCACCTTGGTTGGAACGCTAGTTTGCAATTGTCTGGTCGCCCCTTTACGTATTAAATTATAGAATGTTTGCTGAATATTACGATTTCTGGGTATTGAGGAGTGTCAGCAGGCTCTAATGACAGTTGCATCAAAGAACATTAAATTTATTTTTATAGTCAGAAGGAAGGAGGAAGTAATAACTCCGATATAACCATAACAAATGACAAATTGAAGTGAAAAGAGACTGTACATTATAAATATTACATAAATGTAATATTCAGGCCAAAATCGTGAATAAAATATTTAAAAAAAAAACAGGCAAAATGCGAGTCGGACTCACGCACAAAGAGTTCCGTACTGTCCGCAGCAAAAAACGGCAAAAAAATCAAGTTTGTTGGGAGCCCACTTAAATATTTATAGCGATTACTGCTGTTATAGCGGAAACAGAAATACATCATCTGTGAAAATTTCAATTGTCTAACTTCACGGTTTATGAGACAGACAACCTGTATGGTGACAGACAGATGGACAGCGGAGTCTTAGCAATAGGGTCCCAGCCCGGGAGGGGTACAGAACCCTAAAAATGAGTCGCAACGCATGGTGGATCTTTCAGACATACTACATCGCGCAATTTTACATTTTGTCACTGAAATAATCGGCCAAGATGTGTAATGGCAATGAAGGAAATATATTCGTTCTGGGCTGAAATGTTTTGTGAGTAGTAGTATTTTTAATTTTTGACGAGGCTTGCTTAGCCTATGCTTTGCCTGCGGATTGTTTGAAACAGTTCATCATCCGAAAAACGTCCACTGTTGGACATAAGCCTCCCCCAAGTATCGCCATAACGACCGGTCCTGCGCGTTTCACATGCATGGGATTCTTGCTCATTAGGTCAACGGTTCACCTTGTGGGAGGTTTTCCAACGCTGCGTCTTCCGATACGTATCGCCACTCCAGAACCTTTCGTCCCCATCAACCATCTGTTCTGCGAGCCATGTCGCATGTCGCCCTGCACATTGCTATGTCGGTAACCTTGGTTCACCTGCGAATATCTTCATTCCTGATGTGATCACGCAAGGAAACTCCAAGTATAATCCTTTCCATTGCCCTTTGGGTGATATTAAGTCTTCATAGGCTAGTCGAAATAGTTATCTTTTATTTATTACTAGCTTTTACCTGCAGCTTCGCCCACGTACATAAAATATAGCTTATGTCACACAGGAATAAAACAGCTTTCTATCGGCGTAAAAATTTTAGCCAACGGATCAGTACTTTCAGAGATAACATCATAAAAAAAAAAACAAACCAAATATATATCAGGAAACTCACATCTCCGGCAAGAAATTTCACTTCTTAAGGGGCCGGCGACGGATGAATTTCCATACAAACGTAATACCACGCTCATTTGCAGTTGGAGCATATTTCCAACATATTATGATGATATTCGGTTATAGACAATATTTATCTAGGTTCCTACGTCGAGAATATTAGAAATATTGTTATTTTTGATACAGGAAAAGCCAAATGGCATGTTTTGCCATTTACGCTGTAAAAAAGTGCGAAATACAATTCGCTTAAATTTCTTTTTGTTTTTTAAAAAAAGAAAGACGTAGGAACCTAGATAAATATTGTCTATAACGGAATATCATCATAACATGTTGGAAATATGCTCCAACTGTAAATGAGCGTGATATTACGTTTGTATGGAAATTCATCCGTCGCCGGCCCTTTAACTGTATCTCAAGTCGCCGACGGCACGTAGTGTTCCATGCGCCTCAAGGAGTTGTCAGCAACCGTAGGGGCCCAGCAGGGTCGAAGCCTACTGGGGCTAAGGATTTTTTTTTTATGGTGGGAAAAATCATCCAATGACAACCCCGCTCTTGGGCGGAGCGGGAGATAGTATCAGACTCTTACTGACTAAACGACCCACCCTGTTCCTTCTAGCCTTCAT
Source organism: Mythimna ferrago (assembly GCA_910589285.2). Lineage (NCBI taxonomy): Eukaryota > Metazoa > Arthropoda > Insecta > Lepidoptera > Noctuidae > Mythimna > Mythimna ferrago. Next base: position 8,478,371 of record OU342689.1, read on the forward strand.
ACCGGCGCTCGAGTTGGGATTTCGGATAACCTTGGCCCCAGTAGGCTTCGACCCGGCTGGGTCCCTACTCTTGTTGACAACTCCTTGAGGCGCGCGGGAACAGTGCGCGCCATCGACGACTTGGGCTTGGTCCGGACAGTTACCGGACGGCTGGACAGCGAGTTACCCATTGCTCACTGTTCACAAGCCCGCGTGGGGCTAAGGATGATGCGAAAGAGATCTCCGGGGCCCTGGAACAATGGCAAAAAAGGAACAGGAATGTGTTTTTAGTTAGTAAGAGTCTGTCACGCCCTCTCGCTCCGTTCAAGAGCGGGGGATGTCATTAGATGGTTTTTCCACCTAAAAAAAAACTTCTTAACTGTATGCACAAGAATTGTTCCTCAAAATTTTCATACGAATGGGTAGGATGACTTTTGACTGGTGCCATTACTGCTCATCATTTTTAACCGACTTCTAAAAAAGGAGGAGGTTCTCAATTCGGATGTTTGTATTTTTTTAATTTATTTTTTTATGTATGTTCGGGCATAACTTCGTCGCTTGCCAACCGATTTGATAAATTCTTTTTTTGTTGGAAAGGGTATACTTCCCAAATGGTCCCATAGTCACCAAGTCAGGATCTGATGATGGAATCTTGGCTAAATCGAGGGAACTCCTCAAATATTATAGGCAACTATATAGTCATTTTGATATTTTCATCAAGGAATTAAGCATTTACAGTCAAAAAATGACATTTGATGAGGTGGAACTGGTTAAGAAGACCAGAAATTGCCAACGGAACTTCATACTTAAACAAATATCACAATGAACATAGTTAAGCGACTATGACAATACAAATAAATGAATAGTTCTGAATAGTTATGTTAAAAATGGTATCATCGAAGTAACCTGATGATAGTGATGGAGCTGGAAGATAGGCACCGGAACTCCGTAATTAATCAATGTATCCTACCCGTGTTTGGGCTTATTAGAAATGTCATGAGATGCACTTTGGCTATAAGGTACTATCGAAGTGATCTGATGATGGAGCCGGAAGGTGGAAGGTAGACACGGGAACTTCATATGAAAATGATGAATTCTAGCAGGGTTTGAGTTAATTGGAATTGACATGAGAAAAAAGTACTCTGGCTGCAAGTGTTTTGCAACTAAAAAGTATGAAATAAAAAACTTTTTATAAAAAAAATATAACCGACTTCACTAAAAAACACTAAAACGATCAAAATAATTTTAATTTCGGAAGTCGGTGTTAAATAAGGAACAAACAATAACGAAAAACACCGACTTCCGAAATTAAAATGATTTTGATCGTTTTAGTGTTTTTTAGTGAGGTCGGTTATATTTTTTTTATAAAAAGTTTTTTATCAAGGAGACAACTTTTCATATGCACTTCACAGATTGGGGAAAATAGCAGATCTACTTTACTAACAGCCTACCATGGTTACGTTAGCTCTATCCTAAGATATGGCGTAATATTCTGGGGCAACAGTACAGATAAAGAGCGCGGTTTCATTGCTCAAAAACGCTGCATTAGAGCCATATTTAATTTATGCGAAACTGACTCCTGTAAGCCGTTTTTTAAAAAGACAAACGTACTCACACTGCCTTGCGTCTACATATTTGAGGCCGCAGTGTTTGTAAGAAATAATATTGACATGTATAATTACTACACGCGTATAAGACGTAAAGACAAATTGCGTACAGTAACTAGTAAGACTCACATTATGCATGAAAGTATCTTTTGTATGGCTACACGCATCTTTAATAATATTCCGGGGCCTATTAGAATAATTACGGAAATGAAAAAAATTAAAAAGAGTCTCCATGATCTGTTAGTAGACAAGTGCTACTACTCTATAAAAGACTTTTAATTGGACAAATCACTTCTCCAATATAGACCCTCTCAATCATGATGTGTTCAGTAGCCTACTGTTATGTGCCTGCTTACCTTAATTCGTTTTGTTTGATTGTATCTTTTTTTATTTTTATGTAAAATATTAATAATTTGTAAAAATACTGTACTTAACTGTATTCTTAAATGACTATTGTATGCCCAAGGGCGGGACGTAGCTGATCTATTTAATTTATTTAAGACCTGTATTATGTACCTACCTATGATCCACAATAAAGATATTGAACATTGAACTTATTGCTTAAATCTGTATTCAGCTTCCACCAAGCAGAACAGGGGCCATAACCCTAATTCACCTTCCAATGAAGCAAACAGCCCAAGGTGCCGCAAATTCAATACGTTATTCAATCTTAGACCATTACTTAATCAAAGATCGATAGTAATTAAATGGTATGTCTTAATACGAAGTTTCTTAGGCGGTTATCTCACTGCCACGCACCACGCAGCTTAGTGCGTGAATGCGTGTCTTAACGTTGCTTTTAAGTATCCTCGTTTGTACAGAAAACACGTGTACAACTGTCCAACACACCAAAATGCATCCACGCGCGTACATGCAGATCACGCGCCTACATGCGGAGAAACATGCATTCACGCGCGTGGGGGCGGGGCGACACGTAAGGTATGAGATCACACTGAGTCTCGTAGTACCTACATGCGTTATTTTATATGAAACTAGCTGTGCCCGCGACTTCGTTCGCGTGGACTACAGGATTTTGAATTTATTTTTTTCTAAAATAAAAGTTGCCTATGTAACTCCTTATTACATCAGCTACCTGCCAAAAAGCTACCCCGTCAAAGTCGGTCATGCCATTTCAGAGATTAGCCCGGACAGACAGACAGACAGACAAAAATTGTAAAAAATGTTATTTTAGTGTATGTACCGTATATATATTCATATGTATGTAGTAAAAAGCAATTATTTCAATATTACAAACAGACACTCCAATTTTATTTATATGAGTGCATGTGTGAATTTACAAAACGCACCAACGCGCGTGAGTGCGTAAAAACCCGCACGATGATGCAGATCTGCACTCCCGCAAGTACGTACGTAGGTGCGTTGACACGCAACATGCAGCGTGATGCATGGCAGTATGATAATCGCCGTAGACGCCAATATGGCTAAATGAGTCATCGGCCTACGAGGTACTAAAGGTTAAGCGTTAGAACTGCTGTACTGAACTGAGACTGGTGTACGGTTTATCATTGTAATTAAATGTCTGATAGTCCTGGGTTTAATTGAGATGTAGGCCTGCATCCATTAGAATACTTTGATCTTGTAAAGGCAAAGCTAATTATTTACAACTAGCTTTTGTCAGCGGCTTCGCCCGCTTACTTAAAATATAGCCTATGGCACTCAGGAATAAAGCTGTTTTTTATCGGTGAAAGAAATGTAGCAAGCAGACCAGTACTTCCAGAGATTACCTCCTACAAACAAAAAAAAAACATACTTCCTAACCTAACCTAACCTCTTTATAATATTATATTATAGTGTAGATTATTAGTGCGGTATAAAAAATGGTAATATTTTGTTTCTTGCGAAGACATATTTTGGCAAAAAATGCCATGCGTTTGTTTAACATGCTAAAAGTTACAAGAACTCTTTATATACACGTGTCATTGGATGATTACCTTTTTTCTTTTTTTTTAAGTAGGGTCAATGGTTCATGACTGATTTCATTGTAGCATAGAATCTAAAGTATTGAGTTATTATAAATAGTTGTTAAAATGGGAAATCATCCAATGACTTCTCCCGCTCTAGATCCGAGCGGGAGGGCGTGTCAGATTTCTACTGACTATAACTACACCTTTGTTCTTTCTTTGTCAAGCGTTCCAGGACCAAAGGATCCTTTCCATTGCCCTAGAAGGTTCGGCCCTGTTGGGCCTCTACAGTTTTGCCGCATTCTCTTTAAGACGCAGATCACTACACGCCGTCGATGAACTCAGCCTTGGACCGAAAGATACCGGACAGCCAGACAGCGAGCTACACATTGCCCGTCGTTCACTAGCCCTAGCCTACGGTAGACCAAGAGTATGGAATTCAATAAGGCCATAATACGATGCTCTGTTTACAAGTTTTTGATGAAGAAAATAAACAGATAGAAGAAATCATAACACGACTGTAAACTTGAACAAATTAACATGAATATTACGACGAAGTACCAATTGACATGCACCTAAGTACGCTCATTATTAATAAACAGAGCTTATTATATGATTTAAGTTAATGTTACTAAACTATCCCCATGGGCTAAGTAAGGTGTGGTAAGTGCTGGACACCGTTGTGAAGTTGTATGGTCAACTGATTTGATGTAGTGCGAATGCCTTGCATTCTTGAAGTTGGGATTTCTTCTTGACGACACTGTTTCGTTTTCTTTTCGAAAGGAAGCGGATTGTTTTTTAATATCTACATATTGTGTCCCATTAACAATGGTAGGTACTTTGTACGCAACGCCAACTATTACCTGCAGGTCATTGAACTCGCTCAGCTGACGTTTTCTTAAAGAAATTAATTTCGTACATGAGCAAATGAATACGAGATTGAAAAAAAAGGTACTTTATTTTTTAATTTTATCTTTACAAATCGATAGTGTTTCATGTACCAGATCGACCCTCCACGGGGTTAAAACGACTAAAATTTAACGGTGTATATAATTTACGGTCTGTTCACGACTTCGGTCTAAGCGGCGGCGGCGAGCGGAGTGACATCGGAAGGCGCTCGGGGCGCTACGAACGAAGCGCTTCGTGGCATGCTTCAAACATTTTCATACTTTTTTTCTTACCGCCCGCGCTTGGCTACCTCTCACAGAAGCAAAATCCTTCAATAAGGATGCATTGGCCTCGAGAGTCGAAAACGGCAGCATTGGCCGTTTCATGCGTCGGTCGTCCGGTTAGTACGTCCAAATGTCGTCGGTTATGTACGATTGTCGATTTTGATTTATTATTGACACCTCAATGTTAATTTCAATAACTTCGTTATTCTGAAAACTCCTCTAGTGTGTACTTTTGATGATGTTATTTATATTTTGGTTACAGTATATCCCAGAGTTCAGTGTGCCTTTTAGCATAGCCTCCTCTAACGACTTCCTTTACTTTCTACTCTTTGCAACTTATCTCCGGTTTGGACCTGCTGTTAGCTTAAATTTGTCCTCCCATCTTTTGCGTTATTGACCTCTATTTCGTTTACCGCTTTTAGGGTACCATTCTGTTAGTACTTTGCTTCGTCTTGGGAACTCTGTAATATCCCATCCAATACCTGCCCATCTCCATTTTATTTGGTCTAATTTCTATGGTTAACACATATCTGTTCTCTTCTTGGCAGTATAATCTTACGCCATTTTTTCAACTTTCTTCCTATAGTCATTGCAGCTCTGTGGCAAGATATAGTATATGCTTGTTTAACTTGTTACTTAAGTCATCGAAACTCAAGCTTTTCGGTCTTTGAAAGTAAAATTTGTAAATCAAATTAGTAAATAATCCTAATCGCTCGGTGACCCAAAGAGACGGCTCGGATGTCAAACCCCGTAGGCGTGTTGACACAGGCGAGTCAAGTGTCGGCTAGCACTATCTTACAACACTAGCTTCTAGTGCCCACGTCACTGACTCACACAAGTGCTAATATGGTGTGAAGCACAATGGATAGCGACACTTAAGTTTAATTAAATTAAATTGTTGTCATTTAAAGTGGCTTGTGGGTTTTGCAAGCAAAGGAAGTCGATATAATTTATTATTTACCTTATGCAATTTGCAGACAGAGGATGAGGGGGAGTCGATATAATCCTTATTGAATATAATATTTGGTAAGATTGAATACTATATTGTGCATTTGTGTGTAAGATCTATTGATCTGTCGTGCTAAAGCATAATAAAGCTATTCATCTTAGTGTTAGCTATTCGAACTAAGTTGATCCCTGAACGATTGACTTCCAGTCTAATAATTATGATTTATTTATGGATTTACTTTCACAAAGAAGTAATTTAATTCTGTACTGCTTCAAAAGTGTCAGCTATTTTCATGACCGCAAATGCTATTAGTCCTAGAAGATTATGATAGTCATATTATCAGTAGGTGTAACTTTATTTGTTTTCTGCCCACTGTTCCAAGTAAACTAAATAAGCCTGTGAAAGTTAATGTTTCGCGTAAATAGTGTAAATGGTGAATTTGCGAACCTTTGCTCATCTGTCTAAAGCCTTAACTGTTGGTCTAATACTGTGGTATTAGACCAACAGTTAAGAATAAATACTAGCTCAAAAGCTTTTAAGTAACCTCACTAGATTGCAACATTGTCATCTAAAGCCCACGTCGCCTGACTCAGCGTGCCCAAATAAGTTATCGATGCACATTGACAATGAGTACTATCGTTCATTAAAGTATAGAATTAATTAGGTACACAAACACCCACGCACTACTCGTTCATTCACTGGCGTGGACTCGACTAGCGAGTCGAGTGACTAACTCAGTGCGGCCTTGACCCTTATTTTGAACGCAGCTTTTGTGATCTATTTTTGGAATTTATTAAGTTTCTAGTATGTTGTTTATATAAAGATTGACCGATGAGGACTTAAGCCGTTTTTGCTTAAAAGTTAGCACCTAAGCGGATTTTCCTATTTGACTTTTTTTGTGGGGATTTACACATTACTAGATTAAATGACATCTTCAATAACTTAGTCAACAAAAAAGTTACTTTTACGGTATTTCCCACTAATGTTTATAGCAATTTGGGCGTAAAGTTGAATGCTATTATTATTCACATCATCATAATAATGCTAAGAACCGTGAAAATGTCGTCTAGCCTCTAGCAAAACTAAATTCGCTAGAAGACCACCAAAAACTTCACAATTTTGTCATTATCTCATACTTGCATACGTTCCAAAAGATTCTCACACGCGAATACAATTTATAGCATAAATCACATAAAAGACACAGCCTAAAAAAACGCAGTCACACAATTTGAACGACTGGTCTGCAATCAGTTGTAATTGTCTCAATCTGTGGTCAAAGCGCCTCGGGACACTATTAACATTGCAGAGAGCAAATAAATGAGCGCGCACACTATCCTTACTGATCGCTGCGTTTAACATTACATGGTAAATGAACGCGCTAAGTTATGTCAAACAATTTGCGCTGATGACCTGTATATTTTTGTTGATGAGTCTTTGTGAATAATTTAGTTTAAAATGTAAAAAAATTGATAATCATAATGGACTAAGCATGTACATCGAAGGATTAGATCGATTTGCCTGCTGCGGGCTTCTCGTCCAATTATAATTTAGGTGTCTTCAAGGCTAGAGTGAATAGGTTCTTAATATACTAGTGTACCTCACCATCAACAATTGCATCACTGCTTACCATCAATTGGGATCGTAATTAAGCACAAGTTTATATCAATTAATAAAGGACCACTGCAGATTTCATGACGAAAATGCACAGTAGAAGACCTTATCACTTACCTTACCTTAAAACTATCGCTATCGTAAATATAGATCATTTCCAAGTTCAACAATGAATAAACGACCATTGCAAATCCATTACATAAAATCACAGCTATAACTATTCAAAATTGTCACTAAAACGATAGTAATTACCATTAATATTCCCAAACGGTCGCGACGATTTTGAATCTATTGTGAATGTCACTTTACAACCTTGAACTATGACAGGTCCCGCCAAATGGCTATCGTCACGCTATTATTACTAATGTGGGCAAAGCATGACACACTCAGACCCATTGTTGCCCAAAAAATATCAGATTGTACATCCTAGGAAGTATTTTTTGCTTTATAAACCGTAATTAGACGAAGCAAGGACACGATTGCCGAATATAGCCGAAGATTCCCGAAAATATTTGTTGCGTAATAAAATCATACTACTCGTATTTTGAATAACAGAGGATTTTACGGTTATGTATTAAAATATGAAGATGTAAAGGAAGCATGTCTTTTTTTTTAAGGTGATTAATCAAGTAGCAATTAGTTCATTCTCAGAGATCCCTCGGTATTGGCAAAAACCTTGATGAAATTTTGTTATATCCAACTATCTATCCCATCCTATGCATCAAGCGACTCATTTTAGTTTGGTTTTTTAAAGTTTGAAATCAGTTTGCACGATTGTGTCAAGATGTTGCCCACCAATGACAGGTGGCGAATAATCGTGACGCGAATCACATGCCCTACAGAATTTCATTACTACGTGACAATTACGACCGCTTTGTCAAGAGACAATTGTTACTCTTCAGTGACGACTCGGTTAGTGCAGTGGTTGGGCGATTAGCTGCTGCTCTGCGTGCCGCGGGTTTGATTACCGCACGGACCAAATTTTTGTATCTTGGGTATGTATGATGATATGTCTTAGAATGCGTTATAGGAGTATTTCCTAGAACAGGTAATTTTTTTTTTGTTTTTAGATTTATGACTTACTTAACAAGTCTTTGTAAAGTAGTAAGTAGTAGGCACCTGGTAATGTAGATGTCCATAGGTGACGGTAGCCACTAAAGATCTTAGATGGACCGCCTCCATAGTAACCATACTCTATCTAATATATGTATTTAGCCCGTCATGTTTCACAGCTAGGCCACAGCTTCCCTTTCCCTTTTTCACATACGTCTGTCATCTGCCATTGCGGGTCAATCTTGTTGGTCTATGCTCTACACTAGCTTCTGACGTCTTCTGTAATCAAAATATTTTGAATTTAGACTTTTTTACTCTTTAACATTCAAAACATATGTATGTTTACGGAACCCCTGGTATTAAAAGTGCAAATGGACAGTATTGTAACGGATCTACTCATTTTATTAGGTAGTCTTTCCAATATTTCTATATCCGCTTTTACTAATTTATTAATGGGAGTTTTCAAGGTAAGTTGTGCTAACTACTGTTACGGAAATTGTCACGTTATCTATTAAAATTGATTGGTATTGAGTGGCCTTATTCATAGTTGACATTTTATTTTATGCAAATAAATGTTATGAGGTAGGTTTGATGTTGGTATTTTATATAGGATTTTAAATAAGTAGGTACCGATTGTAAGTAAACGGATATACAAGCACACACACACCTACACGCGTACTTACGGGAGTGTAAATCTGCATTATCGTGCGGGATTTTTACGCACTCACGCGCGCATTTGCGTTTTGTAAATTCACACAGGCTTTTACTTATTTCATACAAAATCTCGCACGGCACTACGAGACTCAATGTGCCATACCTTGCGTCTCGCCCCGCAGCCACGCGCGTGGCGCATGTTTCTCCGCTTGTAGGCGCGTGATCTGCATGAACGCACGTGGATGCATTATAATCGGTGTGTTGGACTGTGCGTGTTTTCTATACAAACGAAGATACTTACAAGCAACGTTAAAACACTCATTCACGCGCTATGCTGCGTGGTGGCAGTGTGATAATCGCAGTAGTCAGAAATGCACTTATACTACATTTATAAATATTTCACCTGTTATTTTTTATGTGATACGGGACGGGCCTAATGACATTAACAAGGCAAAAATCCTCTGGTCTGTAATTTCAAAATTCTATATTAAGATGTTTTTAAAGGTTGTGAAGTGAGTTTGTCTGCTCTGGGTAGCGCGAGAGGGAGAGTCAGACTTTTACTGACTAAAACCCACCACAGGGCCATAATGGTTGAAATTAAAGTTATTTTATGTTTTTTCAGTGTTTTTTAACATTGAAGTCGGTTATATTTTTTTTTGTAAAAAGTTTTTTATATCTATAACTATCGACCTGCCCTTTTTTTTAGCCTTCGTATTGATGTTAGAACTCATGACAGTTTTGTTTTTTTTTTTTTGTATTATATGCATATATTGCACACTTACATCTTTTTCATTAATCGCTTTGTCTATTGGTGTTTTAGTATATTAGTAGTTTTTGAGTTTCTCCCGTTCATACAAACAAACATACGCAATGAGTGTTCTAATATGTTATGATGTAACTTCAGAGCTTGGAATAAGCCTACTTACTTAACTTCGAATGCACACACAGGTGCACCTACTTACAAAGACAAGTCGATCTTCATATTTTTACAAACCAGTCAAGAACAACATTAATTTAAATCTCAAAGATTACCAGACCAATTAATAACAAGCACATTTAATAACAAATGTTGTAACTTGTAACAAACTTAATCGTGGGATTGGTCCCGCGACAATCTCCCATGGTACATTGCATCAGCTCGAATTTGATCATAAAATTTTAGCACTTCGCCCACGAGATGTCCGAAGGTATTAATAAATGATATTATTATTTATTGCTAGGTTTCAGAGGTAATGTAAGTGCTCGATGTAGACAGATGATGAAAGGAACTCGTGCGAAGACTGAACGCATTAATAATAATAATATTCCACAAAGCTATCTAGCCTCAAACTTAGCAAAGCTTGTGTTAGACAACTGATAAACAAGATTGAATATTTCTAAATAAATACAGGGTGTCTCTGACATTGACACACAAACGAATACCATGGATCCAGAACATGATTCTGGACCCCCCCTAGTGGTGGAATTTTTCGTCGGTTTTTTACAATTTTTTTTTTTTTACGTTTTTAATTTAAACTGTATAAAATCGTTGAAAAAAATGAATGAATTACCTTTGAAATTAAAAATGTCATGTCATCAGGATTGATTCGAATAACGATTTTGTTGATTTACCCGATGACTTTTGAATTAATTAATTTTGTAATCATATTTTTTTTTTGTTCATTTACTAAAAATATCATCGGGGATGGTTACAATAACTACTTATTTTACACAGTTTAAATTAAAAAAGAGCAGATATTTTTTTCAAAAATTTGGAAAAATTCCACCACTGTGGAGTCCATGTACTGGATCCGTGTGTCGATATCAGAGATACCCCCTATATATTGCAGATAAATTAAGAGCATCAACATCGCAATCATCACACAAACCTTTCTCTTGGGTGGTAATTAAATCCGGCATAGAATTACTAACTACTAGACCAACAGACCAGCCAAATTATATTTATAATATTAATTGCTGCATATCTATTAGTAGCTGTACATATTACAGCTCTTTGTGATAAGGGAATCTGTAGATGATGGTAGTAAAACTTTGGTAACCACCAATATAATATTGTTTAGCTTTATAAGATAGTTAAGAATATAATCATTTTGTTGTATGAGATCCATGAAGTTTTTTTATCCATTTATGTGTTAGACAGGGGTGACAGTGCTTCAACAATTTTTTATAAAATAGTTCTACAGATAAAAATAAAAATAGTTTACCAAAAAGCGTTATTGCTTTGCTGTGTCTATCTACCTGGCCTTAAATTTAACCAGTTATATTACGAGCCTGTCTGAAATAAGTACTTCAAATTAATTAATTAGTCTCCAAGATAGATTACACCATTAAATCTAGAACTTAATCAACACGACCATAATGTTTATTAAAAACAACTGTAAAACATTGTAAAATCTGTAATTAATTTAAATTCCAATCTTTCTAGACTTATAAATGTAATAAATAAGCTTTTTTTACCTTTGAGCGACTGCATATTTGACAGATTCCTTTTCAAATTTTGCGAACAAGTCAATTAAGAATCGTTAATTAGACAGATAAGTATTGGAACACGAAAGAGCATAGTATTCTAGTTTTAATACGACGAGACTTCGTGCGTTTACGTACGTAATCGTGTAGTTCCGGCTGCGAATTATTTTTCCCATGAATGACGTCAGATATGACGGGATGGAAGCTTGTATGAGTAGGATGTAGTCGTATTTTCTATGATTACAGGAAAAGATGTAGTCATCTATGTATTTAACTGTAGTGTGACATGTCACACCGGCTTGTTCAAAGTAATGATAATGTAGCCTACCTAATCTGCTGTACCTACTTTAACATTTTTTTTTTACATTTTTCCAGAAAATTACGGTCTAAATATTTTGGCCACTTAGGTGTAAGGTTAGAAAACCTTACACCTAAGAATGTGTGTTTAGAAAAAGAATGCGTATTGTCGTAAAAACACGGAATATGCATTTTTCATATGATGATATGTATAAGCCATCTGAGTACAGTTTATTTTTTATATTATTCTAACAAGTGGTCCGATGATGGAACGGACTTGATGGAATTAAATTGTGCAATTTTAACGCACACTCCCTGAAATGTAAACGATGGAAAACCGACAGGCCAGCAACTCGGCGTCGATGCTTAAGACTTCGTAGTTTTGATTCGACAAGTGTATCATTTTCGATGCTCCTCTTGGCTCGCTTCTCAATCGACTCCAGGCCATCAAGCTGATATTTGGCAGAACCATCCCGAAGATGAGAGCAGTACTCCATACACGATCAAACTTGCGCTTGATAAAGTTTGATCTGTTCCAGTGTGAAGTACCATCTCAGCTTAGCTAAGATCCCCAATTTTTTGGCAGCCTGTTGAGCTTTTGCCTCTGATGTAAGGGGTTGAGGGTAGACGACAAGGTTACCCCAAGAAGCTCCGGGCCTTGCTCGAGGCCATGGTCCGGAGCGAGGAGGAGTGGCAGGCGGTCGCCGACTTCTGCGAAGCAGTAATGCTCGCTAAGGAGGAGGCCGACCGCATCAGGCAACGGCGCTTTCGCCGCCACCGGGATTCCGATCCCGATTTCCAGCCACCGTAGGCGCGAGCTTGCGGACAGTGAGCAATGGGTAGCTCGCTGTCCGGTCGTCCGGTAACTGTCCGGACCAAGCCCAAGTCGTCGACGGCGCGCACTGTTCCCGCGCGCCTCAAGGAGTTGTCAGCAACAGCAGGGGCCCAGCCGGGTCGAAGCCTACCGGGGCCAGGGTTATCCGAAAGGGCGCTCGAGCCCCGGTATGAAGGCTTGAAGGAACGGGATGGGTTTTTTAGTCAGTAAGAGTCTGACACTATCTTCCGCTCCGCCCAAGAGCGGGGGTTGTCATAAGATGATTTTTCCCATCGAAAAAAAAAAAACCCCAAGAAGCTCAAAGTTGATGCAACTTAGTGATGACCTAAATGTTAATACTTCAAATGAGCCTAAACTAATTCATAATCTAACTTCGTGTATAAATTGCCATCTTTCGTGTAGTAACTAGTAATTAGTGGGCATAATTATTCGTCTATTAAATTGCTCGATATTTCGAGACCACCTTTCGAAACCTGTCTCATCAGTACCTTCACCTTATGCCGTGTCCTCCGCTCTAGCATTCATTCTGACCATCTGTCATGGCTAGATCTTACAATTGATCACTTCATGATATGGCCAGCTACAACTGGCTAAATAGTTTAAACGATAACGTTTGATGATATGTCAATCCTCGTTTGGATTTCTATGATAATAAAAGTTCTAAAGAAAGTAGGCCAAACGAAGATTGATTGGGTTTTAATCCGTAAAAGTTTGATACTCCTTGTCGCTTTACCTAGACGGCCCGAAAAGCCCAGGAGAACTGATTTTATGTTTTTCCACCGAAAAACAGGTACGGAACAACCTCACGATGGTCACCCATCTATGAACCGACCTCAGCAAACGTTGCTTAACCTTCAAGTTAATCGTATCTGCTATTATTTAACCACATACGTTCAGCTATTTCTAAGCTAGTCGACTTATAATTTGACAAATACGTAATGCACCTCTTAGATCGGGTGTCTTGGGTGTGGCCGTGAGAATTTCGGCTTTCGGCATCACTTTGGCCTCTAACGGTGATTGCGAACATTAATTTCTTAGCTTTTGACACGAACGGTGACTGAACGAACGATTATCACTTGTTATAAAAGATTGTTCACTGTTAGGCTCAAGTCACAGAAGCCGGTTTGGTGGGAAATGGACTGTGCTGATGGCCTTTGCAATGTGAATGTAATTTTTGGTAATAAATAAACTGTGTGAAAAAAAATTGTTACAAATGAATTGACAAGCAAATAAATATTATAAATTGGTGTCATCTGAATCATGCTTCTACGATTTGGAAATTTATTGAAGCTGTTTATTACAGTTATATAAAAAAAAGATTTAAAATAATTATATCTAATATATGGGGAAAAAAGTGTCATCAAAACTATTTTAGACTGGATTTAAGGCGGTGACTTCGGGTTTTATTTTTGTGTGTGTCCAAATTGTCAGTGAAAAAATATTGAAATTAAAATGTATTATTTCGGGCACTGTTACGGAATCATCAGGAACTAGTAACTTTCGTTTCATCAGTGGTAGAATAGTAACGTCATTATCCTACCAGAAACATGAAATCATCATGAAAAACAAGGTCACCAAGATGGGGGATCTTGGTGACCTTGTTTTTGATGATTTTAAAAACCTAAAAACACAAGGAAGATTTGTTAGATTTCATTTAAATATACAAAAGGAGAAATTGACTGACAGACATATCAACACACAGCTGAAATTAGTAGGACTAGGAGCGTGAAATTATCACAAGGTTTCCTTCTATATCGTATGCAAGCACTAAGGTGAGGGACCTTTTTTTTTAAGCTATTGCATAGCTTCTGTCGCGGGCCTTGAGCGTGGAGACCGAATCCAGAAATTCCGTAACGAAAATAACCTAACACCCCCCACTCATTTGTTTTTTGAGCGTGGTGACCGATAAGAAAACAAATGAGTGAACAATTAATCAAAATTCAATTCAATGTGTGAAAGTGTAACTTCAATTAATATCAAAGAAAAAAAAAACAAAGGAAAAAAAAATACTGCATAAATAAAATAAATAAATAATTATAATTGCATAAGTTGATAAAAATGCTATGCAATAGCTTTACCGCGGCAGTCCTCGAGTGCCACACGTCTTTTTTTTTTTGACGGCGACTTTTTGTAGCGATACTGTAGCGCGTTCGCATCGATACAGTAGCGATGCCGTAGCGCGTTAGTAGCGCGTTGGCATTTTTTTCTATAGCGCCTGCAAAGATGACCAACGCGCGTTAGTAGCGATACCGTCGCGCGGTTACAAAACGTGCGACATTATCGCTACAAAAAGTCGTTATCATCGAGGGAATTAACAGAGAAATTTCCAAAATTAACACTAAGAAGATGAAAAGAGGTTTCAAAGTTTGAATAGAGAAACCTTCTTGCGTGCCAAGCCGCTGGCAGAAGCACATATAAATTCAGTTATCCGCGCGTGATACGATGACGTTACAACAATACCATAATCTATCATAGTATAAAACAAAAAAAAAAAAAACAGCACCATAGCCTACCTACCTAATTAATTTACCTACGAGCAATAAAATTAGTAAACACACATACTACACGCCGTATATTACCTTCTTGGGCCACAGATTAAAAAAGCGTTCTCCCACGGTCGTTATAAGTGCTTTATCTTACTGTTAATTGCACAGGTTAACTTTTTGTTCAATTTGCGACGTTACATTCAACACATTGAGGAAATCAATTTGCCATAATGGGATTCAATTGTTCAATTGATTTATTAGAAAAAAAGAAACTTAAAAATTCGATTGTAGGAACTAAAATTTTTCTAAGGTCAGGTCCATCGTGATTGACTTGTAAAACATTAATGTAGTAATATTGTGCCACGTCAATTCATATATTTCTAAGTTTATCTTACATGCGTCGACAGGCTGCGTTTGACTCGCGTACGTATCGCGTCTGTATCGCAGCGATGAAAAACATGGTAGGCCTGTGCCTATGAGAGGCTCCTTTTCCATTCGAATATCGTTAACATCGACAATGGTTTAAAAGCCTGTTGCTTTATCTAACGCTATCCAACGCGATTTTTGATGAAGAGGTAACGCGAAAAAAGAGAGATAACGCCTGAAAACTCTGTTGGCATTCGGCAATTTCATGATTTACTCGAAAAATTCACAAAACTTGTCCCAAGAAATACATGTTTTTTTTTTTATAACCATTAAAAGTTAAAAAAAATGGACATAATTCAAATCTTGATTTTTGCAAGGCTTCTATTGTTTTATTTTTTTACTTTTTAAATTTTTGAATACATTATGAAGGGTCAAAGTTCATGCAAAATAGCAGATTTTCAATGAGGTATTTACTGGATTAGTCTTCACTTTATAAATTGATTTTAATAGAAGCCTAGATAATATCCACAAGATCTCTATGTTTCCAAATCTAATGAAAAATGTGTGTCATAACGTCATCTTTTGCTTTGACTTCTTCCGCTCTAAGCCGGAGTGAAAGGGCATGCCAAACTTTTAAACTAAAATTTACCTGTGTCCTTCAGTTGCCCTTTACTTTTAAGGATTGCAAGTGTGCTACCGGTTTTCTGTTCAGAAATTCCGCGTTTTTCTACACCATTTGTGTTCATATTTAGAACGAACAGAAATTGTGTGCTTCAAAAATTACTATAACAATCGTTACCCACTATATCAGATGTGTTATGATATAATAACAATTACCACACGAATTCTCATGGTCCTCTAAACAGCACGCGTTACTTAATCGAATAAAAACAAACTAAAATCGATTCCCGCTCACCGGTGACCGTCACTAATCTTGTAATATTTGACATTTGGCAACACCGCGTTTATATCATATTATAAAGTAACAATAGAGTAGAGAGCAGTGGTGGCCGAGTGGAAATGGCCCTCAACTTATGCCTTGATCACACGTACCGAGTAAACGGGCGAGACAGTGCTCTCGGCCGAATACTCGGCACGTATATACAAAGCGCCGAGTGCTCGGCCGAGCTCTTATATCTACAACTCGATTACATCACTGTCTCGCTCTTTTACTCGGTAAATGTGATCAAGGTTTTACAAGTTGTAGGTTGCTTGTTCAAACCCAGCCAGGCGTATTACTTTGTGTAATTTATTTCATCACCACTGTTCTCAAAACGGTGAAGGAAAACATCGTGAGGAAATCGGCATGTCGTAGAACCTAAAATTCGAAGATATGTGTCATTTACCAACCCGCACTGGGCCCGCGTGGTAGATTATGGCCCATTCCCTCTTCTAGAGAGAAGGCCTAAGTCCCAACATTAAAAAGGCTGATTATGCTATTATGCTTATGCAATCTGCCTATTCCTTTAATGTTTTTTTAAAGTGGGAAATCATCAAGTGACTTCTTCCGCTCTAGGGTAAAGTGAGAGAGCGTATCAGACTTTTATAGACTAACACCCACCTCTGTCCTTCAATTGCCTTTTGCAATCTAGAGCCACAGTCACTCTTTGAAATTCCCACTGCCCTAGCAAGCATTGCTACTGGTTCAAAGATTAATAGCATGCCATCAACCTTACAAAAACAATTGTCGACTTCAAAACAAAACAAAAAACAATCGCCATAAACAATAAACAATGTAAGTCAGATTTGAAAATGTAATCTAATCAAAATCCGCTTACCTTTCGTAAAGTTCAAACATTCGGTCCCTAACAAATATTTCGTCAAAAGATATTCGTGGCTGAGTGTCAAAGCATACTTTATCCGCTTCGGTAGATAAATGTTAACGTTAGTTCGAATAAAAGGGAAAAAGGAACAAATCCATGGGAAGTCCTGGCAAATATTTGAAAAGTTCGCGAGATCCAAACGCCACCTGCGGTCAGGCTTATTGTCCACTTCACTGTATGTTTATAGAGCTGATAAAACCGCTAAAAGAAAAAAAAAAACTAAAAAAAAAGAAAAAAAAATGAAGACATTAAAATTTTAGTTTTATTTTTTAATGTGTGTACAAATACTAAAAAATAAAAATTACAAAATACAAATAGAAGAGTCGAGAGTGGTTGCTTATTTCAAAAGAAATTTCTTCCAGCACACCTGTGAAAGATAAGTAAAAGATGTAAATATAGTATTAAATAGGTAAGTTAGGTTTTTTATTTATTTATTTTACTATTTATAAGAAAATAAAATCACTTATGGCAAAAGTTCAAATTTATATAAATCGTGAATATTTTTAACAACACATTAACAATCGACCCAAACAGTAGTATTTTATCTAAGCTCAAATTAAGTTAGTTCAGCCAATGATGCTTACCTACATAATTTTATAATAAATTGAAGGGAAGCAATTTATTTCCTACCACAAATTTAAACGAAAATCTTCGTTACTAATTAATAATATTCATATCTAGAACAAAATGATAAACACAAGATCGTTCGATGTGATGTCCTTTTGGGTCTAGCAGCAAACACCTTTCGGCTGTATTTATTTTATTTTTTTTATTTATTATTAAATATTAATAGGCTCACGTTTATTTAATATCTCACCATTATTTAATTGACTTTAGAGCACACTTTTCTTTTTTCCTATTTACTCTTGACTCAAAGATCCTTAAGTTGTAACGACCAGGAATCAAAAGATCTGGCAGGGAATTCCACTTCTTAGTTGTAGATACGCGCAATGAATGTATTCTTATAATGTTTTGATTGTATGTGTGGGATATTCAATTGGTTACCATGTGCATCACCGTGTGACTTGTGTTAAGATGACAAAATGATGATGATGATTCAAAGCTAGACAAATAAAAAAGTAAGAACAGCTCTATAAACATCTTTAGTCCAAGAATTTCCACCGCACACACCCTTATTTTATTTCGCGACTCAATACATTCTCTATTTTGGGTCCTTTGCCTAAAGTGTTTGCTCTTTTCCCTTCGTTCGAGGCTCGTAGCTCCTAAGGGTTGGTGAGAAGAATACCGAATAGCCCCTTAGCCTCGAGTGTCGAATGGCCGTTTCTTTTGGCTATTTTATTAGTTGTCGTGACCGAATTGTAATTGTGTTAGCTGTACGTGAATCGTGGACATGTTAAGGGGTAGAAGAAAGGGTATTTATTTATTTGGGTTATTGTTTTGGTAAGGGTTATGTTTCGTTTGTTGGTACGGTCAACAAAAACTTTCGTTGAAGATAAAGATAAGTTTTGCTTGTAAGGACCAGTTTTTGTTTTAATCTAATCTTATTGGTGTAAACGCAGCCTGAGCGCTCAATTTAATAGCTTTTTATTTGCTTTTTTTATTTATAATCATACATAGGTAATTATCTGTTTTTTCATTCTGTGTGTCTGTGGTGATGAATATTTTTTCTTTCTTTCTTCATTTTAAATGTATTTTTTTTTGTTTTGGAGACTTACTTAGCCTTATAGTATAATTTTTTTTCTGTTGTATGATTAGTTTAATTTTTCAAAAAGATAAATGCCTTAGATTGTTACTTTAGAAACTGTCATCGCGGATTAATCTTACTGGGTATAGTAAAAAGGGTATAATGAAATTAAATAGTACGATTGCCGCAGAGGTTGAGCATTTGGCTACTGCGCTGCGTTTTCGATTTCTGCAAGGACTAAATTATTTAAATGACCTACAGATTGTTGTACTGGGTCTATTATTAGCATGTAAGTTTATACACCCTTAAATTTTGATCGTTTTAATCCCGTGGAGGGTCGATCGAAATTAATTTCTTTAAGAAAAAGTCAGCTGAGCGAGTCCAATGACCTGTAGGTAGTTTGTACGCATCGCCGACTACAACCTTTAGATCATTGGACTCGCTCAGCTGACGTTTTCTTAAAGAAATTAATTTCGTACATGCGTAAATTAATACGAGTTTTGAAAAAAAGGTATTTTATTTTTTAATTTTATCTTTACAAATCGATAGTGTTTCATGTACCGGATCGACCCTCCAACGGATTTAAACGATCAAAATTTAGCGGTGTACATGTAAATGCATCCACAATATAGGAGTAATTCCTACCCAGTAGGAACGATGCCCTCAAGGGCTATGGGAGTTTTCGAACGAGATGGTTCGGGACCTTTTTTTTTTCGGTGGGGATTATCATCCAATGACAACCCCCGCTCTTGGGCGGAGCGGGAGATAGTGTCAGACTCTTACTGACTAATAAACCCACCCCGTTCCTTCAAGCCTTCATACCGGGGCTCGAGTTCCCTTTTGGATAACCCTGGCCCCAGTAGGCTTCGACCCGGCTGGAGAGAGAGAGAACTCTTTGGATGATTATGAATTCCCTCTTCAAATAATATATTTAACTAGCTTTTGCCCGCGCGACTTCGCTCCCGCTCTTCCCTACTCCACCCTACTATACCCTACTCTACCCTACTGTACCCTACTCTACCCTACTATACCCTACTCTACCCTACTCTACCCTACTCTACCCTACTCTACCCTACTCTACCCTACTCTACCCTACTCTACCCTACTCTACCTTACCAAACTTCACATAAGCCATCTACTAAATAGTCCGAACAAAGCTTAAACATTTGGTTTGGATAGGTGAGCCCGTTCTTGAGTTATAAAATTACAACGAAAAGTGGCATTGATTTATATATATATATAGATAACTCCTAGAGTGTAATGTTTAAAGAAGATCATCTGTAATTTGTCCAGACAGTTAAAAAGTTAGATCTAAGCCTGTGTCCAGACATTTGAGTGTCACAGACAGAGAAGATTTCACTTAACAATAAAAGATCGTTAACTTTTGAACAACACGACATACTTTTGTAACATACACATCTAATACAACGATGTCGTTTAGTATCGTAAGGTGTGAAAACACGTTTCTTAATAAAAAAAATGGACACATGAGAAATATTAATATTTAAATGTTTATAACAAATGTGTCTATTATGTTGTTAATCTAGCATATTATGGAAACTAGTTTTATGACAAAAATACATTGAATGCTTGACATCGTCATTTGTTTTCTATGTTTTTAGGGTTCCGTAAATCATTTGGCAAAACGGAACCGTTATAGGATCATTTTATTACCCCTCCGTCTATGCATCTGCCTCTTGACCTTTTTCTCAGCAATGCGTGGAGGTATTAAGCTACCTCTATTACTACCCACTGACCTCTGTTGTCTATTTACCACTGCTCAGGCTGTTCTACATGTTTTTTTTTTTTATGTTGGGAAAAATCATGCTTTGACATCCCCCGCCCTTGGGCGGAGCGGGAGATAGTGTCAGACTCTTACTGACTAAAAGACCCACCCCGTTCCTTCTAGCCTTCATACCGCGGCTCGAGCGCCCTTTCGGATAACCCTGGCCCCAGTAGTTCTATATGTTTGCCAGCTATTTTTTTGTGTCTATTTGAAGCACCACTCGCGAGCGTCGAGAGAACTAAGTACGGAATCCTCGGTGCGTTATTCCGATTCGCACTTGACCGGATTCTTTTTACCTTTCGGTTTGAATCCACCTTTCACTTATTGTTATTATATCATGACAAATAATTATATACGGATATATTCTACATTTAATTTTTCTAAATTGACATAACAATAGTTATGTAGATAATGTTTGATTTGAAACATAAATATGAGACATTTAGTTTTGAAATTGTTGTTTTAAAAAACCTATATTCAACTAATCTATATCCAGGTCACGGCAAATCTTGTCATGGAAAATGTTTGAAATAATCTTTCATTATACAGACAGGCCTGTTAGTCTAGTGGTAAGTGACCTTGACTGTCACGCCGAAGGTCGTGGGTTCGATTCCCACCCAGGACAAATGTTTGTGTGATGAGCACGATCATTTGTTCTGAGTCTGGGTGTAATTTATCAATAATATGTATATATTTAGAAATATATAAGTATGTTTATCAGTTGTCTAGTACCCATAACACAAGCTCTGCTTAGCTTGGGACTAGATGGCGTTGTGTGATAATTGTGGAATATTATTATTATATACATATGTTAGTTGCGCCTATTCCGGTAAATAAAATGTTTTTCTTTCTTTCTAAAGCATAAGCACAATAAGCCTTATAATGTTTCCACTGCTGGGACTACGTGTTGGTGGATGTCACATGTTTTCAATTTTTTTATTCTAGGACATGCATGAGCAGTGATGTTGAAATAAATTAATATAACACAAAGTTATGCGCCTGAGCCCTCTTAAATATCTATTTTGTTCTGTTTTTAGGGTTTGTTGTTAAAGCGGCAATAGAATGATGTTTCCTGATAGCTACAACTTAGGAGTCTTTAAGTCGAGAGTGAATAGGTTTCTTCTAGGCAAGCGTGCTTCATCGTCGACCACATCATTGCTTACCATCAGGTGAGATGGTGGTTAAACGCAAGCCTATCATTAATAAAAAAAAAAAAAGAAATATATCATCTATGAAAACTTCAACTGTGTAGCTATCTCGGTTCGTGAGGTACAGTCTACGGATAGCTGGAAAGACGGACGGACAGCGGTACTTAGTAATAGGATCCCGTTTTACCCTTTGGATACGGAATCCTAAAAAGCAGATTCCCATTCTACAGCAAATTTCATCTATTTCAAAAGATTTTTTTGTTTTTTAACTTTCTAAAATAGACCGTCAATAACAAGCATTTCTCCGTCATAATATTCACATATTACCAGGAATAGTTACAGTTAATTACGACGTGCCTATCAGCGTAAACTGATCTCTCTTGGAGACCATTTTGACCCGCCTTAGGCGTCGTTTCCTTACCTATGACTAAGCTTGTGGCCATAGATTATTTTGCAGACTGTTTTATAGATATTAGTTGTTTTTTAATAGTTAAAGTTGTCAAAAAATAAAATCCTGCTTTGACATTTACCAAAACGGTATTCGTTTTGGTTTTATAATTAAATACGCAAAAAGAATACTCGCAATATATTCCATGATATCAGCTAATTATCAAATAAGAATGGGCCCGCGCAGTATATTATAGCCATTTCCTCTTGGAAATGGCCATTTCCACCATTTTCATTTTTTTTTTTCATTTTTTTTTTAACCATTTTCTCTCCATATTTATTCTATAACATTTCCACTATTGAGACTCAAGCTCTCCTATCTAGGAGAAGGAATAGGCCGTAATCTTCCATGTGGGTTAAATTTGGGTTGGTAAGCGGGTCCAGTGCGGTCTGGTCGCGGACCCAGAGAAACTAAACAAATACCTATCTTCGAAACCAAAGCTCACCTACAAGCGAGCCCAAGTCGTGGACGGCAGGTAGTGTTTTACGCGCGCCTCATGGAGATGCAAACAGTAAGGATCCAGCAGGGTCCAAGCCGGGGGCCATGGTTTGTACGAAAGGGAAATCCTAGGCCCTAGAATGCAAGGCGACGAAAAACATAGGAGTGGGTTTTACTCAGTAAAAGTCTGACACGCCCTCCCGCACCACCCAAGAGCGGGAGATATCATTGGATGATTTCCCACCTAAAAAAAAATCACGTCAAAAAGAAAACTGCAATCGTCTAGAGTCTGTCTAAAAGTCAAACGACTTGGGAATATTTGAATGTTCAGCCAGCCTTCTTAATGTTCCCACTGTTGGGACTCAAGCCTCCTCTCTAGGAGAGGGAATGGGCCGTTATCCACCACGCGGGCCCAGTGCGTGTTGGTGAATGTCACATGTCTTCGTCCTCACGATGTTTTCTTTACCGTTTTGAGAGCATTGGTGATGAAATAAATCACACAAAGTAATGCGCCTGGCTGGGTTCGAACCCGCGACCTACAACTCGTAAATCGGGGCCATTACCACTCGGCCACCACTGCTCTTATCGATACTTTTTAGAAAATAATTATCGATACTTTTTATTAGGTTCTTCTATTATTAAACAATGATGAACATGTCTGATAACCTAATAATTATCAAAGTCATTTGGCTTTTTAGACAGACTCTAATTCGGTTTACTTGCTTTCTCAAACCGTTATCCTAACCGACACCAGCCCCTTAGGCACAAAATGTGTAAAACTATTAATCTATGCGACTCCCACGCACTCTCTAGGCTTAAGGGCTTTGGCATCTCAGCCCATGTCTAATCCCCAAGACAATGCCAGCATTTAGATATTGTTAAATATCATAACGTAGCGCAATTTGGCTGAATAATGTGCTACGGTTGAGTGTGCTAGGCTTGATGGAAGTACGTGTTACGAACATATAAGAAGATGTACCTATATGAATTCCTATACCTTCATGCTGCATGGCAGGCCTGGAGGAATCGCGAGAGATGGTCATCCCTATAGACTGACTTCAGTAAGCGATGGAGCCTTACTGTCTCCGCACACGGGCCACAAAAAAAAGCTAGAAGCGGCTGCACAAAACAGCTGCAGCGCGCGACACCTCTTGTGTCCGGAGAAGCTTGAAGTTGCTTCTAGCGTTTTTTTGTGGCGGCACCGCCACACACAAGCCACAAAAAAAGGCCGCCTCAAAAAGAAGCTTTGAAGCAGCGTTTTTTTGTGGCCCGTGTGCGGAGACAGTTAGAGGTCGATCTATGCAACTGCTATAATTTTATTATCAGTCTTTATCCTTAATTATCTTGTTCGCTGGGCAATCTTGACCAGAGATCGCCCCACACAGAGACTTTTGGACGGAGAAGGAGGAAGCTTTGTCCAGCAGTGGGACACAAACTAAAGTAAAAAAAATCCTTCATTAATAATTGATTGGTAGGTATATACCACTTTTTGCTTAACTGTGATCCCACCTGATGGCAAGCAGTGATGCAATCGTTGTTGGTGAAGTGTCCTAGTTTATTCAAATCCTATTCACTCTAGGCTTGAAGACACCTAAATTATAGTATAGTCTGTCTAAAAAGACAAATAACTTGGGAATTTTTGAACGAAATAAAAAATCTGTTGTTGGCAAAACGAATTTCAGTTGTCATTCACTTGTTTCTTGAGACGATGATAGTTTTACAACAGATGTTGATCGTAGTATGGCTAATGATGATGCATTGTTAAGCGGAATAGAATATTTAGAATCAGATTTGTCTTGTGATTCTAGATTTTTGTTATTACTTTATACTTATTTATTACTATTATATCTTTGCAAATGTATCTTACTTTTGTAATAAGAATATTAATAAAGAGACTGAAATAAAGGGTGCCAAATAAACGTGTTTTGTTTTATTCTTTCTTTTTAAATATGTATATTATAAACGAAAATCTTTTGTAAGTATTTCATATTGAAAAAAAGGATTTGTTCCGTTTTAATACCACTCATCTAATACCACTGGTATTTTTTTGAACCCGTGTTAATTGTCTATTCCGAATGGATACCATTGCTCCAACTAACACTAAAAGAAATTCAAGGATCTAAAGTATACAGTCAGCCAAAATGCTTTGTATATGATCTTTAATTGAAATAAAATCCAAAAAAAACGTATTTATTTAACAAATGTCTAGTTTAATAATAAATTGTGTACTGCAAACCTGATCTAAATAACAACAAGCCACCAGTTTTTTTATGCAAGTCAAGGTTTCTGTTTTCCCCCAAGATGTTGAGGGTGGATTATAGCTTCCTCAGACATATCTAAAAAAGGGATTAGTTATTGAAAGTTTTTGTATATTTAAAATATATTTAAAATTTTGAAACCAAAATTTTATTAGGTTTGACTTGAGCTGACTGTACTAAATTCAAGTCACTGGTATGGGTTCGTACATTAAATTAAATTATTTAAAGAGTGGTCTCCGTTTAGAATAGGTAGGTAATAAAATTGCGTTCAAACAAATACCATTGGTATTAGATGAGTGGTATTAAAACGGAACAAATCATAAAAAGTCCCCTAATAATGTTAAATCATTTAAAAAATACTTATATTGGGTTCTTTTTACAAGGTTCTGTTAGTAAGCGATGATCAAGATCTCTTAATCAACCTTGATTACCCAACTAGTGTTGACTACATCAAATTTCATTTTACCCTAATAATTGATAAATGATAAATGATCTTTATTTTGTAAGTAGGTTTTATAAAAAAACTTTTACACGTCAATTTTTTTTTTTCGTCAATTAATGCTAGATGAGGCCGGTGTTTCCTAGCTGACTACCCTGAGAAGAAACACCGAAACAAACTCAGGAGTCAAAGTCTCTTTTAAAGTCCATACAGCAAAACATGTAATGGTCAAATCATATCCGATAAATTACCGAAGTCCTTTGAATTTTAAGACAGACTATACTTTGACTTCTTCCGTGACATACCACATAATCAATAGTTCTGCTTATCCAATCTATTCTTAGAACACTCGTAGACCGGAAAAATATTATCTAACGTTAAGAAAAAAATCTTAATTGCTATCTCTCGTGTCAGATGGACGTGCGAAATCGAATCGTGCGCAGTGTTCGCATGAGCGGCGTGCGCATGCGCTTGCGGGCACGCGATCGTCACGGCGATGTGACAATGTGGCGGCCTACATGTGTTGACAGCTACGAGTTTTTCCGGTTCGTGTTCATTCGTGTTTCCGCGAATTGGACTTGAAAATGTGTTACAAGTGTGATTGATTGATTCGTTGACTTTAGTCAGTTAAAAGTAGGCCTCTCTAAACACTCCAGGAGTGGCAATGATCGAACGACGGCGAGCACTGGGTAGCAGCCGTCCTGTCATCCGGTAACCGTCCGGACCGAGCCCAAGTCGTTGACGGCGTGTAGTATTCCAAACGCGCCTCAAGGAGATATTAGTAAATCGTAGGGGCCCATCAAGCCTACTGGGGCCATGAGTTAAGTGAAAATGAAACCCAGAGCCCTGAAACGTAAGGCAAAGAAGGTACAATCGAGTGGGTTTTTTTCTCAGTAAAAGTCTGACATGCCCTCCCGCTCCGCCCAAGGGCAGGAGATGTCATTGGATGATATGAACCTGAAAAAAATCCCTTCAGGAATTTTTCTTCCTCACCACTTCAAACCGGCTGTCCAAAAACTCATTGGATACTTAATGTTGACCCAAAATCATGTTTTCTAATAATATTTTAAGGAATGGCTCACACTTGACTGGATTACTTTCATACTTGGAAATTGATCCTTTAGTGAACTTTTTTTATATTCATGTGTACTTTCACGTCCTTATATTTTCAAAGAATGAAAGTAACATCTATGTAACTTATATTTAACCAATCGTGGAAATTACAGACACAATAGAAAGACAATAGGTGCGCGAATGCCGGCGTTCGCTTGTGGTTTAATGAATTAAAAAATATAGAATGCTTTTTAGGGTTCCGTAGCCAAATGGCAAAAAACGGAACCCTTATAGATTCGTCATGTCTGTCTGTCTGTCTGTCTGTCTGTCTGTCTGTCTGTCTGTCTGTCTGTCCGTCTGTCCGTCCGTATGTCACAGCCACTTTTTTCCGAAACTATAAGAGCTATACTGTTGAAACTTTGTAAGTAGATGTATTATGTGAACCGCATTAAGATTTTCACACAAAAATAGAAAAAAAGCAATAAATTTTGGGGGTCCCCATACTTAGAACTGAAACTCAAAAATTTTTTTTTCATCAAACCCATGCGTGTGGGGTATCTATGAATAGGTCTTCAAAAATGATACTGAGGTTTCTAAAATCATTTTTTTCTAAACTGAATAGTTTGCGCGAGAGACACTTCCAAAGTGGTAAAATGTGTGTCCCCCCCCTCTAACTTCTAAAATAAGAGAATGATAAAACTAAAAAAAATATATGATGTACATTACTATAAAAACTGCCAACGAAAATTGGTTTGAACGAAATCTAGTAAGTAGTTTTTTTTTAATGCGTCATAAATCGAAAAAAATACACTATTATTAAAATATCGATCAAAGTTACAACACATTACAAGAACTTTTATATTATGTTACTTGCTGCTACGGAACCCTTCATGGGCGAGTCCAACTCGCACTTGGCCGGTTTTTATTTAATTTCAATAATTATAATTATTAGGCCGAAGAAATGATGGATGGATTGTGTGAGGAGTGATACGAAAGAAAGGGAGTTAGTGATAGTGTGACGAGTGACAGGACAGAATGGAAGAAAAAAACGTGTTGCGCCGACCCCAAGTAATATGGGGGGTATAGTCTGTCTAATAATTTAAACGACTTGGGTAATTTTTAGGGTAAAATGAAATCTGATGTAGTCAACACTGGTTCAGAAATCAAGGTTGATTATGAGATTTTGGTTATTGTTTAATAATGGAACCTTATAAAAAGTATCCAATTTAAGTATTTTTTTAAATGATTTAATACTATTAGGATACTTTTTAACATTAAAAAATTCAAAAGATTTTTCTTTAAAATATACCTATTTCAGTCTCTTTAATGATATTCTTATTACAAAACTAGGATACATTTGCAAAGACATAATAGTGTCATAAGTAATAAAATTAATCTGGAATCGTACGGGAAATCTGATTCTTAATATTCTATTACACTTACTGATTCATCATCAGTAGCCATACTACGATCAAGATCTGTTGCAGAACTATCGTCATCTCAAAAAACAAGTGAATGACAACTAAAATTCCGGTTGCCAACATTAGATTTTTAATTTCCTTGAAAAAATTCTAAGTCGTTTAACTTACTAGACAGACTATAATAAGGGCAGGAAGAAGAAT
This sequence comes from Mythimna ferrago, assembly GCA_910589285.2. Taxonomy (NCBI): domain Eukaryota; kingdom Metazoa; phylum Arthropoda; class Insecta; order Lepidoptera; family Noctuidae; genus Mythimna; species Mythimna ferrago. Next base: position 8,506,428 of record OU342689.1, read on the forward strand.
ATTTGTTAAAACTAGTTTTAGGATATGCAAAGAATCATTTTAATTGGAAACGAAAAACAATAAAGGCTAATTTGTAACTACAGTAGGTAACTACCGTATACCTACGTGACAATCTCTAGTCCTCTATCGTGGCTATACAAAATGTCTTCCCTTCAAAATGATAATAATTTACCACTGCTTGCTGCGCGATAAATATAATTAAACGTCGTGACGCCGAGATCAGGTTGACATTCTAAAAACGACCTAATTCTATAACTTGGTTAGAAAGGTCAAGAGGAAATAATACGGTTCTGCAATAGCTTTTAAAAGCTTAAAATAATTTTATTTAAGAACCTGTAAAGCAGTTGCGTCACAAAATAATGACTATTTTGCGATTCCGAAAAGTCTTCGAGACTCTATTCTAGAATCGAACTATTTACTTAGGGGCTTTGTACGAAACCCTCGATTGACGACTGAACCGATTTTTTTTGAGTGGTAAATCATGTCAATCATCATACAATCTATATATACTTATATGTATATATATATATACATATATATATAACAGCGAAATACCACTCACTGGTTAATCATCAGAGATTGCATCACTGCTTACCATCAGGCGGGATCGCACTCAACCACTAGTTTCTGAGAACTCGTGATTTTTTTTTTTATTGATATAAAAAAAAAATCACGAATTCTCAGAAACTGTAAAACTTAAAATTGAATGGGGTAGGTTCGTTATAGGGTGTAGACATTCGCTAAGAACGGATTGTACGAAACTCTACCCCTAAGGGGGTAAAACGGGGGTTGGAAGTTTTACGCCTGTTATCACGCGGGCGAAGCCGCTGGCAGAAGCTAGTGACTTATAACTTTCACTCAGGGCGGAATGAGAAAGAGTGACAGACTTCTACTGACTGAAACCTATCTGTAATTCTTCAGTAGCTTTTTGTGTTCTGGGACCCTGGTCCACAGGTTGTATGAAAGTGAACCCCGAGGCCCTGGAACGAAGGCAACAGGAGTGGGTTTTTATTCAGTCAAAGTCTGACATACTCTCGTTCCGCCTAAGGGTGGGAGATATCATTGGGCTTTTCCCAACTTAAAAAAAAAGGACTGCGGTGACTCTGTTCAAACCCGCAGCCTCTTACATGTGATAGCTACCGGTAAATCAAAATAGGCAATTAAAATTAAGTATGGTCTACTTGAACAATACATTGTTTGAAACCGATAATAACCATTAAACCGAATATGTGCATATGTCTTCTACAATAACAAGACCCTTTCAGGAATAACGGTACCCCATCATACTGAACTAAAAGCCACTACGTCAGTGGGAACGGCCGCATTTAATCTGTACTTAAGAATCTAAGTACACCATTATTGTAATACAAAACAATAATTTCCTCAGAGCGCATGACATTAAGAAATTATTAGGTTGCGCCGCATCCGCGTAAGGGTCTCAGCTTGCGGCTCTTAGGCTGGATACAATATAGCTTTTTATACAAAATATCTGTTAGTATTGACCCGCTCTTTCTCTTCTCTCAAGCAGGGATGCTAATTAATATTTACCAACTCCTATGCACAGGTACAAATTATTATTGACCCGCTCCTATGCACGAGAGCAAATGTTTTGCGACCCGTTTCTAAGCACGGGTGCAAATTGCTATTGAAATGCTGCCATGCACGGGTACAAATTACTATTGACCTGCTCCTATGCACGGGTGCAAATTACTATTAACCAACTCCTTTGCACGGGTCTAAATTACGATTGATTCGCTCTTATGCACGGGTACAAATTACTATTGACTTGCTTCTATGCACGGGTGCAAATTAATGCTGACCCGCTCCTGTGCACTTGCTTGCCACAGAATTCGCCTCGAAAGAGGTAAATGTCCCATCGTTTATTGAAGTACATTCCATTTGCAAAACAGGGTAGTATCATCTACCCATCTGGATCAGGATCGCCACCTATGGTGTTATGTGACTTATGACCCACGATACGGCACTCACGCCCCAGCCGCCGCCGGGAGTTTGATCCCGATTTCTGGCCACCGTAGGCGCGAGCTCCCGTTCGACCGTCCGGCAACCATCCTTACCGAGTCCAAGACGTCGACGGTGCGTATTGTTCCACGCGTGCCTCAAGGAGTTGTCGGCAAACCGTAGGGGCCCAGCAGGGTCGAAGCCTACTAGGGCTAGGATCTGCTTCTGACCGAAAGATTCGGCCCCGGTACCAAAGAACAGGAGTGGGTTTTAGTCAGTAAAAGTCTGATACGCCCTCACGCTCCGCCCTAGAGCGGGGGATGTCATGTCCGGTAAGTATATCAAACTCTTTTCATATGTTTCGGGTCATTGTATCATTTGCTGATTGCAAATCTTTCGATTTACAAAAACCGGTGAAACGTCGCACATTCCGCCTCACAAACGCTGCGTGTACAGCCAGCCTAATTTCACAGTTCCTCGCAAGACAGGAGACGTATAAGCCCATCTGCACGTGGGCGCTGGCCGCGGGCGAACTGTTCTAGCATTTCACTTGCCTTCAGTTGCATACGAGGCCTTTTTAGTGGATCGCCGAAGGTAATTAATATGTTGGAAATAGGATGTGAATATAACACAGAGTTTCAGAATCAAGTGCCCTAGGCGTTAAAATGACGAGCTCGTAAAATAGGCCAGTCAATATCAAAACAAAAAAGCACAAACATCGCAAACGCGCAAGTAACGCTTTTTTTAAATGTTGTTAGGTCCCTTGAGACTTTGAGAGTAGTTAACACCCAAGTTTGCAACCCTGTGCTACTCCCATGGTGCTCGAAAAACTGCGAAATTTTGGCACTTACTATATTAGCTTATAATTTAACAAAACTTGAGTGTAAACTACTCTCAAGGTACCTAATAATATATAAGAAAATCGTAGATACATACGCGTTTACGATGTTTGATTTTGACTGGTCTAATAATTTTTATTGTTAATGAAGTTTGGTAGGTTTTGTCTATACTATCTATACTAATATTATAAAGAGATAAAGTTTGTTTTTAGGAGATAATCTCTGAAAATACTAGTCTGATTGCTGAAGTTATTTCACCGATAGAAATCTGCTTTTTTCCTGAGTGACATAGGCTATATTTTATGTAAGCAGATGAAGCCGCAGGAAAAATCTAGTATCTTAAATTAGAAATCCGAAAGATTAAAATTCGATCAGCCCGAAAGTTCTGTAGCGCACCGAAAGACGCAGCGTTAGAAGGCCTCCCGCGAGGTAGACCGATGATCTGGTGAGGGTCGCGCGAATCCAATGAATGTAAGATGCACAGGACCGTTCGTTGTGACGACACTTGGGAGAGGCCTATGTCCAACAGGAGTCGTCTATCGGCTTAAATGGCGGTGATGATGATGATGATAGTGATGATAGCCTTATTCCAACTGCATTATAATAATTTTAAAATAAAATTCTCATTACCAGAACTCTGGCCTCTTTAGATGAGAGAATCAGCCATAATTTAGCAAGCCAAGAAAGCCCAGTGAAGGTTGGTGCTTGTTACATGTTTTCGATTTTTTTTTGGTTTGAGGAAACCGATGTTTTCCTTTACCGTTTTGAAAGCAGTGTGATGATAAAATAAATTACACAAAGTAAATCGCCTGCCTCGGTTTGAACCCACGACGAACATCTCGTAAATCAAGGCCACCACTAAGCCACCACAGTTCCGTTGTTAGAAGTATTGGTATTTAAAGCGGGAGTTTGTAAACACATCAAAATTCGGCCCTAACGACCATCTGTTCTGCAAGCAATGTGCCCTACCCACTCCTACTTAAGTTTGGCGATTCTTCTTTAATTCATTAAACCCAAGCGAACGCCGGCGTTCGCGCACCTATTGTCTTTATATTGTGTCTGTAATTTCCACGATTGAAAGGTAAATTCATTAAACCCAAGCGAATGGCGGCGTTTGCGCTGTCATTGTCTTTCTATTGTGTTTCTAATTATTTTTTTATTTTATTATAGATAGGCTTGCGTTTGATCACCATCTCACCTTATGATAAGCGATGATGTGGTCGAGGATGGAGCACGCTTGCCTAGAAGTAACCTATTCACTCTTGACTTAAAGAGAGTTGTAGCTATCAGGAAACACAGACTCCGGCAAGGAATTCCACTCCTTGGCTGTACGTGTACGCGTAATAAATGTGTTCCTAAAACGCTTTGTGCGTATGGGTGGGATGTCTACCATGTACCGGTAGCGCAACGCTGTACGTCGTGTGGTCCGATGATGGAACAGACTTGGCGGAATTAGATTGTGCAATTCCAGTGCGCACTCCCCAAAATGTTAACGATAGAAAACCGACAGACTAGCAACTCGGCGGCGATGCTCAAGGCTTTGGAGTTTCGACTCTATAATATTGTCTTATTGACACGATTGAAAGGTTAATAAGGTTCTCAAATGCATAAAACTAGTTCCATTGCGGAGTAATGAAGGAGAAAAAGAAATAAAGGAATAATGAAGGCTTCTTGTGAGTCAAAGAAGTTTTAAATGACACGATTTCATGTACTGTGAAGATGGATATGGTTTGTATAAAAAAGACTTTCTGCGTATAATTTTTGAATACATAAATATATTTTTGAACAAACTTGTTACATTATTCCCTTCCTTTCAAATCCTAAAGCTATTCTGTATAGGTAACTAATTAAAGGTTCGATCGATCTGCAATCTAACATGTAAAGTTTTTACGAGATCTTCTTATGTCTCAGTATAGACCCACTGAATAAATACGTATAACATTTTTCAGATAATCACCAAAGTTTTCAGATGGAGTTACTCGTATATCTTAGATTAACTAGTTAGCTTTTGCCCAGTCGCTTCAACGCCTAAATTGCACTCCTCTAATCGTACGGCGACCTCGTGTGACTCTTTCGTACAATTCTTCAAACCCTGGTAGGTACCATCGCGGTTTCTGTCAGATCACAAAAAAAAAAAAATTCGCCTGAATCCTGCGGCGCGGCGCCAAACCAAACCCTTTGAAATTTTCGTTTCGGGCGCAAGCAAAAATGAACTTAGCGGTGGTCAGGCGAATGTGTCATTGATAGTACATTCGTGAGATAGGCGTTTATCCAAACAACTAAAGCTTGGATGAAGGCCTATCTCTATCGCTACGATAGATTGAGTTGATTGATGAATTAGAACCATTCACTTACAAGTTTTCAGATCTCAACCTTTAACTACTTATGAGGGTGTACTCAAACCCTCAGGCTACCACGACTCAAACCAGTACTCACCTATTTTACAAGCTTCTAAACATTCCTCAACTAGACGAGCTAAAGAATTTGAATACCATCCACGACCATTGTGTGGAGGCCTTGAAAGGACTCCTGTAGTATAGGTACAATATGATCCCTGAGAAAGATCGCGTCGATTACAAATACATTAATAGCTAGGGGCGTGGCCATATTGTTATTTAAAAGCTGTGAACCATTAAGTACTTGTATCGGTCGTAATCGTCACGACGCGTTTGTCTACAAGCATTGTTAGGTTACGTTATGTGTTGGATTGTTGTGAAATATTTAGGAAAATTTTGTTGTGACCGAATGGTTCTAGAGAGGCGACCGCGTACCGGAAGACGAAGCGTGCTTGCGACATGGTAAGGTTTCCAGGAATCTGAGGGATGCGAGACGCAAACACCGTTCGTTGTAGTAACACTTGGGGGAGGCCAATGTCCAACAGTGGGCATCTATCGGCTGAAGTGATGTTGATGTTGATGATTCAAGAAAAAAATGTTATTTCAAATTTTATTGTGATATATGTGGACTGTAAAGTCAAGTTATGTCCAACCAGCCTTTACAAGTTTTTTTTTTTGAATTCTCTTTTTTTTACTGAATTTTCTTTCAGTGCGTTGTCTTTCATCATCAACATTTCCACCCACTGCCAATTAAGTTTGGTGATTCTACGGATATCTTCATTCCTAATTCGATCACACAAGGAAATGCCAAGTAAAGCCAACTAAGGCATTAAGTCCGCCTATGTACTTTGTGTTGTACGAAGATTAAATAAATAAATAAATGAAGCCCTTTCCATTGCTCTTAGAGTGACTTTGAGCATTCTGATAACCATTGTAAGCGATCGCGTTTCAGAATCATATTTCATGTTATTACGTTGTCTTTATCATTCTTATATTGTTTAATGAAAAATTCCTTCCTCTAGATGTCTTCACGAGGAAAACTAAAGAACACTTCTATTTCTAACTGCGTATAAAAGGTGTAAGGGACAGCCATCCACAAACTTTAAGAGCTTGCTCAGTAGACGAAACTGAACAAACTTCCACAAAAATTTTTTTCAGAAATTTTACCATAGAAAATGATAAACTTGATTGAACAGTTTGTATGGCGAGTCCGAATTTTTTTTTCTTTTCCTGAAAAAAAATTTTGTGGAAGGTTGTTCAGTTTCGTCTACTGAGCAAGCCCTTAAAGTTTATGGAGGGTTGTCCCTTACAACTTGTATACTTCTATAATACATACATATTATAGATAAATTAATATATCTAAATAAAAAAATAAAGACAAAACAAATGATTATGCTCATCACACAAACATTTGTCCTGGGTAGGAATCACTAACCACTAGACCAACAGGCCTGTCAAATTGTTTAATAAAAATTTCCTTCTCTAGATGTCTTCACGAGGAAAACTAAAGAACACTTCTATTTCTAACTGTGTATATAGGTAAGCATATATAATGATCTTTCTTAGTGTAGGTTCAGGTACCAACTCGTACTGGGCCCGCGTGGTGGATTACGGCCCATTCCCTCTCCTAGAGAGGAGGCCTGAGTCCCAGTAGTGGGAACGTTAAAAAGGCTGATGACGATGATGATGATTAGTGTAGGTTTATAAAGACACTGGATCTCATACTCGAATGTGATCTCTCTTTATAACTTAAAGGCTTTTTTTATGGTCAAAATCATCCAAGACAACCCCTGCTCTTGGACGGAGCGGGAGATAGTGTCAGACTCTTACTGACTAAAAGACCCATCCCGTTCCTTCTAGCCTTCATACCGGGGCTCGAGCTGTCTTTCGAAACTAACTCTGGCCCCAGTAGGCTTCGACCCAGCTGGGTCCCTGCTGTAGCTGATAACTCCTTAGGCGCGCGGGAACAGTGCGCGCCGTCGACGACTTGGGCTTGGTCCGGACAGTTACCGGACGGCCGGACAGCGAGCTACCCATTGCTCACTCAAAGGCTTGATGGGAGCAAGCTTATTGTTGAGTTAGGCTCACCTTTGTACATGAATTTTCAAATGATGGTGTACTATGGGTTGTGTAAAATAAAGTATTAAGAACAGAGTCTGTAAAATTACACCTTTTCAATAATGCGAAGTCACGATTTGTATTTCATTACGTCACAACAAAACGTAACCTAAATGTGTTATTATCTTTATAGTGTAACAACAATGGTTTCTGTGTATAAAGTAGCTTTTAATATTTTATTCATAGCCTCTATTAACTAATTGTTCGAGGCCGTTCATTGGCTGATGGATAGTCTTGTCTTTTCTTTGACTTCGCAGTTTCGAAATTTGCATCAACAATAGTCACAATGCGCCTATGTAATAGATTTTAAATTAAGATTTTATCTGACATTTTCTATAAATAACATGTTTATAGGCTAAGCTCGATAAATTGATTTGTATCCTTCATTTACCGTTTGAGTTCTACGACCATTTGTTTTCTTTCACAAAATCTCTGCGGCCTTAGCGGGCATCGACCCTGCTGAGTCCCTACGGTTTGCTGACATTTCTTTGAGGAGCGTGTGGACACTAAGCACTATCGACGACTTAGGTTCGGTCCGGACGGCTACCGGACAGGCAGACAGCGAGCTACCTATTTCTTGTAGTCCTCAAGACCGCGCCTACCTTGGCTGGTCAGGTTCGCGGCGGCTGGAGTGTGAAGATGTCCGTTCCCTCACGTGTATGGCTGTCTTCTTCGCTAGCATTACTGCTTCGTTGAAAGAGGTTCCCACTCCCACCACGGAGGCGTACGGTCACAGCACGGCCCTGGTTCAGAAGACACGGTGGTGGACAAGTGTCCTCCGGGCGGCCTGCATATGGTGACCCGGTATTTCTTCCGCCTGAATTCAGTGCAGGAACCTCCCTAACTCACCATGTCCGGTGAGATTCAAGTGCAAGGTGAGGAAACCGTGACGTATCTTCAGCCACTCCTCAAAAAGGGGACTTACCTTTCCTGCTGCCTGCTGCGGGATTTTTTGGAAGAGGCAAGGTGGCCCTGACACACAAAGTGCAATAGAAAGAACACGGGTGGTAAGTCAGTAGAAGTGTTATACTCCATCTCGCTCCAACTAGCGCCGGATAGTTTAAAACACCAAATTAAAAAAAAATACTATTTTAGGTTGTAGAGGCCACACATGCAGCACAAAAAAAAACAAAGCAAAGATAATGGCGGGAATTCAGTTGCATCTGCTGATAGTGCTTAGACTCTTGCAAGAGTCTTGCTGACTGGAGACTAACCTTAATATGGCTGAGAAAATGACTATGCAGACTGATACTATGTATTCCTACAAGGATAAATAAAATATGTAGGTATCATACATACTCCTCAAGATTTCCTTTTTTTGTTTTTGAAAGGAAATGCTTGAAATGACTGTCACATGTCAGTATGCTCACTCTTTGGGGCGGAAATTGTCAATCATGATATTTATCTCAATCTGATTTAATGTCATTGATCCTTTTAAAACTTTAGTAATTTATGTAGGTTGGTTACTTTTTCTCAAAACAGTGAAAGAAAAATTGAAAAAATAGAAGAAGAAATAGATTAGGAAAAAAATACAAACAAAAATACAATTAAAACAATATAAAATTTCAAACAATATAATAATTCAAAGACATGTGACATCCAGCAACTCGTACTGGATATCACCACATCCATTGATTACGACCCGTTCCTTTTCAGAATTGAGAAATCAGAAACGAATTTGAATTATCATAAAAAACCAAAACCTGACTACGACAAAAAGAAACGACGCCGAAAAAGCTGCAGTCACACGTTATTAGAGAGTCGGTTGGTACCTATAACGTGTGACTTCGGCTTTTCTTTTTGTTCTGTTTTTGTTTTTACAGATACCTTATTTATTTAAGCATCCTGAAAATCTTGTTTCATACTTTTTCGGTGTCGTTTATTTTTGTCGTAGTCGTGTTTTAGTTTTTTACTTTTTTTATTTAAGTAAACAATTTTGGTGTTAAATCATTGTGCTTCTATACTATTTAGTGAAGCCCTTTCAAATGATACCAAATACAACGTATTTATTTTATTTTTTTAAACACAAAACATTTTGTCCACTAGATGGCGACACATTGAATTTTGATGATATTTTTTTATAAGTACCAGGGAAGCCCTTTCAAATTATATCAAACACGGTGTACATAACTTAACATTTTTTTAACACGTTTCTTGTTATCCGCTAGAGGGCGTTACTTTAAATTTAAGCAATATTTTGAAAATATACAAGTGAAGCTCTTTCAAATGATACACGGCGTTTTTATCTCCATTTTTTTTAACACATCAGTTTTGGTCCGCTAGAGGCATCTCTTTAAAGAGAAATATTTTGGAAATGTACAGTCAAAGGTCAAAATTCCACTTCCACCGCAATGCACATTATCGTTTGCGCTATACGGGCTGCGGCGCCTATACACACATACGCATATTTATCCGTGTGAGTGATGTTCCAACGCTAACAAATTAACATGTCGTGTAGCATCGCTACGAGTAATAATATAGATGTGGTCAATGTTAGACAAGGATGACAATATCAGTAACTTCTTTTTATCACCGTCTGATTATTTTTTTCATAGTAATGCAAAATTTTGACAAGTTTGTGTAAGGTAACATTAGCTAGATCGGTAACGAGGCTAGTGTAATCGGGATAGATGTGAGTTCGAATCCAAGATGGACCGGTTTTTTATGTTTTATTTAATTATGTTTAATAATTTATTTTTGTAAGTTATTTTGAACAAATAGATATTATAATAAATATATTATAAAGGTAATTTATTATTACAATAATGATAATAAATGAAACAAACAAGTAATATTATTATTTTTTTTATAAAAGAAGTCCTTTACACTTACTTATGTTATTATTGTAGTATAGAATGTTAAAAAACATATTTAAGGTTACATAATATAGATATTATGAAAATTCTGACATCATACCTTTCAATCGTGAGAATTACAGACACAATAGAAAGACAATAGGTGCGCGAACGCCGGCGTTCGCGCGGGGTTTAATGAATTAAGAGGTTAAATTTAACTATTCATTTTCTCAATGAAAAGAGGATTGAAACTTAACCTCAATTTTACAATAATATATATACTAATTTGTTTAAGTTACGGTCACTATGTCCCCTGACATAAAATTACCCTACCTGTTTAGGATTTTTAATATTTCGTATGACCTCCGTTAGCCTCGATACAGCTAATGAGACGTCGACGCATAGACGCCACAATATTTGCACAGACATTTGTGCCACGCAAACTATCCCATAATTGCATGCAATGGGATTTGAGTAGCTCAGGGCATCTCTCGTCCCGAGCTTCCCATCTTTGCACCATTAAACCCCATACATTTTCTATAGGGTTTAAGTCAGGGGACCGAGCTGGCCAAGGAATAACTTTAATTTCCGGATGATTGCTAAACCATTCGCGAACAATGCTGGCACGGTGAATAGGACAATTGTCTTGCACAAAACTTATCTCTTCTAAGTCTTCTGCGGGGTAGATATTACGCACCGTAGGCAACATTACATCATTCAGCACTTCCACATAGTTGGCACTGTTGGCTCGCGTCGATATAAAACTTAATTCACCAGGCCCTTGAGCACTTATCCACCCCCACATATTCACACTGATTCTGCCTGATTCCGTATTTGGTCTTATATTGCCTTCAGACCAACGCGTGTTATTTCTACGCCACAAATGCAGCCTTCCTTTTTGGGACGATTTAAAAGATTTTTCGTCGGTGAATATTGTCGTCTCCCAATCAAAGTCCAAATATTCCCGTGCGAAATTTAACCTCGCCTCTTTATGCCGTTGCGTTAAAAACGGTTTTTTAGCTGGCGTTCGGTGATGAATACCTTCGGCATGGAGTATGCGGCGAACGGTGCGTACTGATGTGCCGAACTCATCGGCAAAACGAGTTGTTGGGATGAAACCATTCGTCTCATATTCAGCTACCATATAACGTCGCTGAGGCTGGCTAATAAGAGGTGGTCTTCCGCTCCTCTCACGACTCTTCAGGCTACCTTCTTCCTCAAATCTCTTCACCCAGCGCCTAACAGTCTCTCTCTAAAAAAAAAGTCTATATTACACAATTGCAACAAGCGATTTAGGTCTACCATTATATTTTGTAGGTATCATCACATAAAATTTAAAAAAAATAAACTTACGCATAAACCGGTTTCATTCGATATTTGAGATATATTAAGGCCATTCGAATATAGGGCCACAATATTTGCCTTAGCTTCAATTCTTATATTAGCCTGCATATTGAATTCAGAAGAATACTAAAATAGCAACAGCAAGATAACACAAACGCTCGTAACTATGTTCACCAACCAACAACAGCGAATAGTGGAATAATTTATGTGAACTAGTAAAGTAGTTAAAATATGCAGGTAGATTTGAAACAAAGTGAACTTATCACTAATCTACCCTCATATTTTAATAACGACGCTAAGATTGAAAATTATTGTAAAACGAAAGAATCTTCTTTTAGTTGTGGAATATATTTTAACATTATATTTTGTTAACAACTCGGCATTTATATTTCACATGTAATACTTAAAAAATGTTTTTCATGTTTGATGTGAGACTCGACTCCGAACACTCGCCATGCGAGGCGCAGTGCTAACCAATTTGGCCACCGTATCACTTACACAACTCATTGAAATTTATAATAACAATCTTAAGCGGGCAACAAGTTGCTAATGTGTAAGTGTTGTCCAACGTTCTTATAGAAGAAGGTCATAAGTACAACTAATATTGCTTTGCCATTGTGTTGCGAGATTGGCAGTCGACTTCTGACTGTTATAGTACAAGTGAAGCCCTTTCAAATGATACCAAACACGGCATATTTATCTCCATTTTTAATTTGAATACATTACTTTTTGTCCGCTAGAGGGCGTTAATTTGAATTTGAGCAATATTTTGGTAATGTACAAGTGAAGCCCTTTCAGATGATACCAAACACAGCGTATATAATATCTCCATTCTTATTTTTAACATATTACTTTTTGTCCGCTAGAGGGCGCCATACCGAATTTTGTGACAAGTCACGTACGCCTATGTTCAGCGGACGATTCAGACTGTTCTAACGATACCTCATATGTCGAGTTAGTATTAGATTAGGAGCTATGAGGGAACAGATGAACATACTCACATACATACATACATACATAGCCTGTCAAAATCATAACCCTCCTTTGGCTTTGCCGTAGTCGGGTAAAAATGTCGGTTAGTCAAAAAAAGTGACACTAAATTGTGCGTTCCAAAGCGTAGATCTCTATGGAGAAGAACGTGCAAGAAACTCCATGCCAGTCTTTTAAATCATAATGGCGCGATGATACTCGTATGCGTTACATAAATCGTTGTTACAATTTCATCGCTTTACATACTTCTTTCGCTGTCGCTTCTATTACGAGTATGTGAGCATAAGTAATAATAATTTAAAAAAAAAACTAATCAAAAGATCGAAATTGAATTAAGCCACTGCCAGCTAAGAGATGACCAGTCTCAAGCTCAACTGACGGCACCCGTTCATGAGCATGACATTCTTAGAGAGGAAGCATTAATCTCAGCAGTAAGAACATTATAAGGCTGATTACTCCTTTAACGTTATAATTCATGAACATCACGCTTAATTTAACTTACAAAATAGGTCTAATGACATTAACACGAACCATTAAGTAAACTCAATTTTCCCACCGTCTGTAAGAAATTCGATGCACAAGTAAGTGTCTTGCCAAGTAAATGGAGTATAAAGGAAAGGGTCGAACTGTCTATCAAGCAGTTGTAATTACCTTTCTGGGGCGTACGGCGAATTCTCGATGTCATGCCATATGTCCTTCAAGGGGGGACGGACTTGGGGGAACTATTTTGTTTTAATTATAATTATTGATAAGCTCGCCCTTGACCACTATCTCATTTAATGGTAAGTAATGATGAGGTCGACGATGAAGCACGCTTGCTTAAAAGTAACTTATGTATTAACTTTTGACTTAAAGACCTCCAGTTGGTTTTTATTAGGAAACACGGACACAGGTGATTAATTGAGATCCAGTGGTACTTTTGTCTAAGAACAGGGATGGATAAATGAGTTTTAAAGTGTGGACCTCAGTAAATAATGGACGAATGATACGTGATTTCAAGAGTCACAGTTGTGTTAGCGTGATAATAATAACTTACATACTTAATATTGTTTACAGACTACACCACCTATTCTGAAAAATATTGATGGAATCATTAAATTAATTTTTAAAAAAAAATGTATAATTAAGCCATTCGTCATCTCTCTTCTACATAACCAAACCGAATCAAAACTAGATTGCAAACTAAAATTCTAAAAGCAATTTGGCAAACTAAACGCAAACACAAATAATCACGACTCCAATTCTCTTTCACCTAATTTCTATCAAAACAAGTTCCAAAAGCAGACATAAATATTTTGACAAGGAGTACCCACACAATAACATCGCGAATTTTGATCCCCAAGAAACTAATTCAAGATAAAACCGCAATTTTCTGTAGAAACACAAAAACAGATATTACAAATGGTTCCATATAACACCACCTGGGGAAAACAAGGAAGTGATTTGAAGGAAACAGTTGTTGTCGTCACGTAGGAAAGAAAGATGGCGTCATTTATTTAGTCATACGTCATCCTAATGCGGCCCTGGCTTGTCGCCCCATCACTTAGTGCAGGACATGCTCGCGTTTCTTTTGAAGACAAAGGTTGGGGTCAAAGTGCAAGCGATTTGTAAAGTGTTGAATAATTGATTGATTTAACGGTTGGGGACTTGTTACGTGAATAATTGATTTAGTAACGATAGCTCATTAGAGTGATTGTTGACGTGGGTGGTTTAAGTGAGTGCATTGTCAATGCAAGACCTATAAAAATTATAGTTTATTTTCTGGAAAACTTGAACAAAAAGCTACTTTACTTAAATAAGGCTCTTAAATGTGATTGCCTACTGAAACTGGGCCATGAACTGTTTCAAACAAAACTTGAAGCAAATCCTTTTTGAAATAAGTCAGAGTACTTATCGTAGCTACCCCTGTTTTGTTATAGGGTGGGAAATCATCAAATAACTCCTTCGGCTTTGAGTGGAGCGAGAGGGGAATGTCACACTTTTACTGACTAAAATTTACTCGTATTCCTTCAATTGCCACTTACTTTTCAGGGCCGCAAAAAATATTTATTTATTCATTATATGCTTTATTGTACACTTTATTGTACACCATACAAACAAAAAATTCAGGACAAACTAAAAAATACCTAGACTCAAATCATTTATTTCAAATATATTTTTTTACAGACACTTTTATTATAAAAAAAACATTTTTCAGTATTGTCAACTTGGTTCTATTATGATATGCGGCGGATATCTTTTTTGCCACATTTTATAGTTAGCAACAGAAAAATGAGATAACCTTTAATAATCTAATTCACCTTCTTTACAACGCCAGATAAACATTCTTAGACCAAAGCGGAGCTTCCGCCTTAACCTTCATGGTTATTTTATTTATTACCACCTAGAAAAGTGGCTAAAATAATATCATTCAGACGTTTGTTAATTGTGGTAATTTAGAAAGCAATGTAGATTTTTAGAGGCGAATGAAAATGTTATTTAAAAAAGCCTGTGTAATTGGCACCCAAAAAAAATGAAACCCATATCGTTCCCGTTGTCTCCATCACCCCACCCAACTAAGTACTTGATACCTGAGTACCCGCACGGACGACATCAAACGCGCAGGTTTTCCTCGTGTTTTCCTGGACATATCGCCGCTTGTGCCCAATTGTGCGGAAGTACCGCAGACAGGTTAATTTGCTGGAGATCCTTCAGGATTTGGGTTGAGGGTCCACCGTTTATGCTTTTCTGTAATGCACTACGTTTTTGGAGATAAAAAGGAAACTAATTAGCTTTTTTTTATGGTGGGCAAAAAAATCATCCAATGACATCCCCCGCTCTTGGGTGGAGCGGGAGATAGTGTCAGACTCTTACTGACTAAAAGACCCACCCCGTTCCTTCTAGCCTTCAAACCGGGGCTCGAGCTGTCTTTCGAAACTAACCCTGGCCCCAGTAGGCTTCGACCCAGCTGGGTCCCTGCTGTTGCTGACAACTCCTTGAGGCGCGCGGGAACAGTGCGCGCCGTCGACGACTTGGGCTTGGTCCGGACAGTTACCGGACGGCCGGACAGCGAGCTACTCATTGCTCACTGTCCGCAAGCCCGTGCCTACGGTGGCCGGAAATCGGGATCGGAATCCTGGCGGCGGCGGCGGCGGCGAGAACGCCCTTGCTTGATGCGGTCGGCCTCCTCCTTGACGAGCATTACTGCTTCGCAGAAGTCGGCGACCGCCTGCCACTACTCCTCGCTCCGGACCATGGCCTCAACCAAGGCCCGGCGCGAGAGGTCTCCGCCGCCGATCGCCCCCACGAGGGCACGGCGATGCACCGCCCTAGCAGGGCACACCTCGACTGTGTGCTCCACCGTGTCCTTCGGGCGTTCCGCACAGTAGCAACACCCGGGCGTCTCTTCCGCTCGAATCTGGAACAGGTACCTCCCGAACGTGCCATGTCCGGTGAGGACCTGCGTCATGCGGAAAGTAAGGATGCCGTGAGGTCTTTCCAGCCACGCCTCAAAGACGGGACTTACCGGAAACTAATTAACTGAAGCAACTGATTCAAGCTGGTCTATTTTTATTAAATGATATAAACTATAGAAGGCGCCATTATCTGGCGCTTTCTATGTTTTATAATCCGTGGAATAAAGTACATTGACCTTTTCCTAATATCTCTGCGTAGGTACCCGAAAAACAAACAATGAACTGCTTTTCATTACTAGATTATGTATAGGATCACGATACAAGACAGCTTTATCTCTTGGTGTAAATGTAAGAGGGTCAATGACCGTTATTCCACGTTCATCTCATCTGATGGTAAGCAGTGATGCTACCGTTGCTGTATAGCCTATTCACTCGAGCCTTGAAGACCACTAAATTAAAATGGTACCCTTACTATCTTCCGTATATGAATGGGAGGTTTCAGAACTATACAAGGTGTAAGGGACAGCCCTCCACAAACTTTAAGGGCTTGCTCAGTAGACGAAAATGTAACCTTCCACAAAACTTTCTTTCAGGAAACGAAAAAAAATCCGCCTCCAGATGTCAGTCCGACTCCAGGACCAGACCTCGAAACCTGTCCTGCAGCGAGGTGTGAGGCAGGGAGACGTCATCTCTCCGAAACTGTTCACGGCCGCAATGGAGGATGTCTTCAAGGTTCTGGACTGGAGTGGACTAGGCATTAATGTCAATAGCGAGTACATCTCTCACCTTCGGTTTGCCGACGACATAGTAGTCATGGCGGAGACTATGGAGGAGCTCAGTACAATGCTCAATGATCTCAGTAGAGCTTCTCTAAGAGTGGGTCTTAAAATGAACATGGATAAAACCAAGATCATGATTAACAACCATGTAGCGCCCACTCCTATCAAGGTCGGAGACTCTACACTCGAAGTTGTGGACGATTACGTCTACCTCGGACAGACAGTCCAGTTGGGTAGGTCTAACTTCGAGAAAGAGGTCAACCGTCGAATCCAACTCGGTTGGGCAGCGTTCGGGAAGCTACGCGGTATCTTCTCGTCCAACTTACCACAGTGTCTCAAGACGAAAGTCTTTAACCAGTGCGTGTTGCCAGTGATGACATATGGCTCCGAAACGTGGTCGCTCACAATGGGCCTCATCAGAAGGCTTAAAGTCACCCAAAGAGCAATGGAAAGGGCTATGCTCGGGGTTTTCTTGCGTGATCGAATAAAAAATGAAGATATCCGCAGGAAAACTAAGGTTGCCGACATAGCACAAAGAATTGCCAAACTTAAGTGGCAATGGGCAGGGCACATTGCTCGCAGAACAGATGGCCGTTGGGGCCGAAAGGTTTTGGAGTGGCGACCGCGTACCGGAAGACGCAGTGTTGGAAGGCCTCCTGCAAGGTGGACCGATGACCTGGTGAAGGTAGCAGGAAACCGATGGATGCGAGACGCACAGGAACGTTCGATGTGGCGACGCTTGGGGGAGGCCTATGTCCAACAGTGGACGTGTATCGGCTGAAATGATGAATCGATACCGATATATCGGTCTCGTAAACCGATATAACAATATTTATGTACTTACATATTTATTAGGTTTTTAGGTTTAAGTGACCAATGAAAAAACTAAGAAATACGTTTTTTAATCTGGCCGCCATTAATCTTTTTAGGCAGTTAGTGTTGCCAGTAACGGCATTCAATTTGATTTTATTGATAATAAATCTGGTTATTTTAGTGCGGTAATTTTGATATTTCGTTACGATATTATTGATTTTATTCGATATACCTATCGATTTTGGCGCTTCGCCGATATCGATAATTTTTGATATTTTAAGCTTCAATGTATCGATTTTTATCGGTTTACCATTATATTGTAGTAACCCTAGTCTTAAGATTACATTACATTACTACTACTAGATATATCTAAAAAATAAAAAAAATAAAACATATTATGTACAGGGAAGTAATGACGTCTTAAAATTATAATAATCTCGGTGTGAGAGATAATTTTAATAGTGTTCAGACATGCTCGAACTCGGTCCAGCGGATTTGGTCCGGCCACATGCTCGTACTTCGCACGTCTGACCAAATTTACATCGAGCTCGTCGTAACAAGAACTATACGACGTTCCATTTTCTATAACTTTACTCCCCACCCCACTCGATCCCCAGTCCTCCATAACTATTTTTAATCTGAAACATGGTCACTTTATTAATAATAAACGATCAAAACAAGTACCTCACTAGTGATGTTTATATAACCTAGAAATTATTGAAATAGAACGATTTAAAATTGTTATAGTTTCGTTTAATGTTCGCTCCTCTAATAAAACCTAATTTCACTAACAATGTTTATTTAAAAATGACAGACACAGTTGTTAAAAATATGACTGTATTTACGAAAAGCTGATGTGTATCTTTTACTGACAATTTTTATGTTGTAGTTGATTTTTGACTGACCCGTTGGCCTAGTGGTTAATAATAATAATAATAATCCTTTATTTTCAGGCAACTAAGGCCCATAGATAAAATACACAAATAATCTTACAAAATAATGAACTAATACATAAAAGATTCTATAACTAATTATTAAACTAAACTATTGTACACGAAGTGACGGCGACGTGTTCCGCTGCGAGGTCGGTATCCTTCCGCGAAATCTTCGATACACGACACCCTTCGGCCAAAACTCTCCTTTCCTTTCCTTAACTTTCTTTTCCTTTCCTTTCCCTGACTACTATGCTGCAGGTCATAGGTTCGATTCCCACCCACAAATGTTTGTGTGATGAGCACAATAATTTGTTCTGTGTTCGGGTGTAATTTATCTATAATATATGTATGGATATACACCCTTAAATATTTATCGTTTTAATCCCGTGGAGGGTCGATCCGGTACATGAAACACTATTGATTTGTAAAGATAAAATTAAAAAATAAAGTACCTCTTTTTCAAAACTCGTATTAATTTACGCATGTACGAAATTAATTTCTTTAAGAAAAAGTCAGCTGAGCGAGTTCAATGACCTGTAGGTACTTTGTACACAACGCCGACTATTAACTACAGGTCATTGAACTCGCTCAGCTGACGTTTTCTTAAAGAAATTAATTTCATACATGCGTAAATTAATACGAGTTTTGAAAAACTGGTACTTTATTTTTTAATTTTATCTTTACAAATCGATAGTGTTTCATGTACCGGATCGAGCCTCCACGGGATTAAAACGATTAAAATTTAGCGGTGTATAAGTATGTTTATCAGTTGTCTAGTACTCATACCACAAGCTCTCCTTAGCTTGGGCCTAGACGGCGTTGTGTGATAGTTGTGGAATATTATTATTAAAAAAATATCCTGTGTGTCTTGCATCCATCGCATTTCCGTGACTCTCACCAAGTCATCATTGGAAGGCCTTCCACCGCTGCAGCGTCTGGTGCTTGTACGGACCGTTCATTATGGTGACACTTGAGGAGGCCTATGTCCAACAGACGCAGAAATAATAATGACAGTGATAATGACTTAGTTATAGTTTTGTGCTATATAACTTAGGTTTTTTTTGTTATTATTGATGATAGGCTTGCTCTTGATCATCATCTCACCTAAGGGTGAGCAATGATGTGGTCGACTACCGAGCACGTTTGTATAGAAGTAACCTATTAACTCATGATACTCAATTTTTTTTTTTAAGGTGGGGGAAATCATCCAATAACAACCCCCGCTCTTGGGCGGAGCGGGAGATAGTGTCAGACTCTTACTGACTAAACGACCCACCCTGTTCCTTCTAGCCTTTATACTGGGGCTCGAGTTCCCTTTCGGATAACCCTGGCCCCGGTAAGCTTCGACCCAGCTGAGTCCCTACTGTTGCTGACAACTCCTTGAGGCGCGCGGGAACAGTGCGCGCCGTAACTCATGATCCCCATGGTATAGCTACCAGTACCCCTAGCCAAGTTGCTAATCTAAAATCTTTAAGACAATGACAAAAAAGGAGCTTAACATAATGATTAAATACACATAATTATAAACCCAGAATACATTATGTACCGGTTACATAATGATTGAAATGATTTGATATTTTAAAATTACATCTAGCAACTTGCCGATGAGTGCTCTGGCCCGACCAATACGACGCTCGATCCTGCACTGCCAAGCCGGCACAGCTGGTTTTGGTCGTGTAGCTACGTCAGTGTTTGGAAATTTGACGTGAGCTACACGACATGCCGCTACGGCCGCGCAGTACATGATCGAGTGTGTATCGGTGAGATCTTCGCAGTCATCAAAATAGTTTGACAACTGCGAATCCAGAGCAGCCACCAACGCCCTATTCTTGTTACACATGGGCAAACGAGGTATGCGAGGTCTAAGTTCAGGTGGTATGTTGCGATATTCCCTAATAGCACACTCCAAAGCACTCCTCAGTTCGTTGTTACATTGGGTACTTACATGTGTAACCATGTCAGTAATCTCCTCGTCAGCGTTGATGGAAAGATGGTTGGATACCTGTGGAGGTACCACCGTCTGCGACGAAGAGGTTACGGCATGGCTACCCATTTCCGTTCGGAGGCGATCAAGTACAGTATCATCCAACATATGATTACGCTGGATGACCCGCACCTGATCCGATAGTCGTTGGGCCGAAACGTTGACGGCTGGCTCAAGCACCTGAAACAAAGAGAGCATCCGAACACGGTACGCCGTCAGGTTGTTTCCTCCCTCTGTAGCCCCAAAGTATGCGCGCATGACGTTTTCGTTAATCGATTGTGTCCATCGCATGCGCGACACACATCCACCGGTAGCTGGGACCCTTTCAGAGGCCGGTGGGCCTCGAGATCCTAAGCAAGCCGGTGGCCGGCGTCCTCCCCGACGACGCGTAGGTGGTGGTGTCGTCGGCGGCGAGTAGTACTCGTCGCTCGAGCTCGATGCAGCTGCCACGGCCGGTGTCACAGCACTCACAGTGGGGCTGGGTTCCGGCGGCGGCGAGGCGGAGCTGAGCGACGAGGCCGGAGCTGGTCAATTATGGCGGTAAGTCCCCTCTTTGAGGCGTGGCTGGAAAGACCTCACGGCGTCCTTACCTTCCGCATGACGCAGGTACTCACCGGACATGGTTCGTTCGGGAGTTTCCTGCACGGGATTCATGCGGAGGTGACGCCCGGGTGTCGCCACTGTGCGGAACGCCCGGAGGACACGGTGGAGCACACAGTCGAGGTGTGCCCTGCTTGGGCGGAGCATCGCCGTGCCCTCGTGGGGGCGATCGGCGGCGGAGACCTCTCGCGCCGGGCCTTGGTCGAGGCCATGGTCCGGAGCGAGGAGGAGTGGCAGGCGGTCGCCGACTTCTGCGAAGCAGTAATTCTCGCAAAGGAGGAGGCCGAACGCATCAGGCAACGGCGTTATCGCCGCCGCCGTCGCCGGGATTCTGATCCCGATTTCCGGCCAACGTAGACGCGGGCTTGCGGACAGTGAGCAATGGGTAGCTCACTGTCCGGCCGTCCGGTAACTGTCCGGACCAAGCCCAAGTCGTCGACGGCGCGCACTGTTCCCGCGCGCCTCAAGGAGTTGTCAGTGGCAGCAGGGACCCAGCCGGGTCGAGGCCTACTGGGGCCGGGGTTATCCGGGGGGGCACTCGGGCCCCGGTATGAAGGCTAGAAGGAACGGGGTGGGTCTTTTAGTCAGTAAGAGTCTGACACTATCTCCCGCTCCGCCCAAGGGCGGTGGATGTCAATGCATGATTTTTTCCCACCATAAAAAAAAAAAAAAAAAAAAGGCCGGAGCTGGTAGGCGTGCTCGACGAGCGGCAGCTCTCGTCAACATTTTCGTAGTTTCGTATTATTTACATTCATTATAATTGATTTTTCACTTGACACAATATGTCATCTGTCTTTCGGTTTTTTCTTCTTTCTATATGAGTATGCATTTTCTTATTTTTGGGAGTATTAACTTTATAATTTTTGATAAACACAGACTCAGGGGCTTCTGATAAGAAATATGTTGGGAATGTAAGACTGCAAACTGTTATTTTTATTAAATATAGTTTGAACATAAAGTAATACTTCTGTTGACATTTAGAGTCGCCAGTTTTTTATTTTAGTTATTGCTTAAAATCTAGCAACTTTTGATCAGTCGTTCATTTGATGTCACATACATTGGGATTCTAAATTTCTAACAAAATTCTAAAATTTTGTTATTTCGTTTATTGTTCTTTTGAAATTTGCTCGAGAAATTTTTAATTTTCTAATATGCAACCGTGGATGGGATATCCACCACGTACTGATGGTACATCGCCGTGATTCAATGATGGAACGGGCTTGAAGAAATTAACTATTTCAGTTCCAATGCACACTTCTTGAAATGATAAAGCACCCGGATAGGTGGTAAAAGTGATTACAAAAAAACTGATAATAAATTAAGTTTTTTTACACTTCGATCGTTTTCATGCTACCTTGATGATAAAACATCCCATCTTACGAATCATCTCTAATAAACTTTATTATAAATTATAGGTAACACATGAATTTGGCGCAGTCATGAGACACACATTGTGTCAGCGTACTTTTTGAATTCTTAAATTAAATAATAAAAAGAAGGAAACAGAAAAATATGTCCTAAGGTGATGCTTAATTCTAAAGAAATCTCTTTCAGCATACTTGCGAAAGTACAGTTGGAAAAATAGAGATGTAGACATGATGTGTAACAGTAATAGGAAAATAAACTACACACAAAATCTATCTATCTATCTCCTTTCTCTCAGTCCATCCAAAGGTTGTCTGTAAGAGATCGCCCTGTGCGATAAGACCGCCCATTGTGCACTTATTCTGTTAAATGTTTGTCCTGTATTTTTGTTTATTTGGTGTACAGTAAAGATTATAATAAATAAAATAGTGTATATTTATGTATGTTGAATAAAACTATTTTTCTTTCTTTTCTTTCTAACACGGTTTTACAAAGAGATACACTAGCTTAGAAGTACAATAAACAAACAACATATAAGTACTAAACCAAACCCAGTATTTCACTCACGTGTCACCAAAACATTCGTCCCTTCTCTGATCTTAACGAACTTAAGACACAATTACAACCACCTTATACTTGGGTAGGTATACCTTCACTAGTCCAGGGTGGGTAGGGAGACAATGATGTGACAGGAATGCATTCCGGGCATGCTTCGGGCGCGGTCAGCATTGCTCGGGACACTTCGCTTTATTGGTTTAGTTGAAGACTATTGTGATTGAAGTTTTGATTGGTTTAATGTAGTTTGTGTTGTGATTTTGTGTTGTTGGTGTAAAGTTAAGAAAAATAATGTTAGAAGAATTGTAGAATCATATCATATCATATTCCACAACTATCACACAAAGTCGTCTAGCCTCAAACTAAGCAGAGCTTGTGTTATGAGTACTAGACAACCGATAAACATACTTATATATTTCTAAATACATACATACTATAGATAAATTACACCCAGACACAGAACAAATGATCATGCTCATCACACAAACATTTGTCCTGGGTGGGAATCGAACCCACGACCTCCGGCATAGCAGTCAGGGTCACTAACCACTAGACCAACAGGCCAGCAAATCAAGAGTGGAATTATTTATTGAATTCCATGCAACACAAAGGCACAAAGGTGGACTTAAAGCCCTAGGCATTCTCTACTAATCAACCAAGGGTGGTGAAGAGAAAACATGGCAGGTACATAAAGAAAAAGAAAAGATAGGGCGGAGTTAGAATACCAGCAAAACTCAGTATGACTATTGGCCTGGTCGTAGGCCGGAAGAAAAAAAAGTTAGCAGCTAGCTTCACCTATTACTAAACGTATT
This sequence comes from Mythimna ferrago, assembly GCA_910589285.2. Classification (NCBI taxonomy): domain Eukaryota; kingdom Metazoa; phylum Arthropoda; class Insecta; order Lepidoptera; family Noctuidae; genus Mythimna; species Mythimna ferrago. Next base: position 8,530,047 of record OU342689.1, read on the forward strand.
ACATATAATAATAAATATAAATTAATTATAAACAAAAAATCTTGATCTAAATAACTTAAATTAAGTATTGAATAAGGCTAGCTGCTAACTTCATGGAATTATTAAAATTATTGATTTTATAGATTTTCCTTAGAATCCTCGTCGTCATCTTTGTTGCTTATATTAGAAGAAAAATAAAAAAAACAAATAGCCTAAAATTCATTTCTTGCCAATATCACTTTTTCGATTCATTTTTCTGTGAAAATAGCTAGGAAATATATTTAATTATATTAATTTTTATAATTATTATAAGGACGAGCACAGCATAGTTTAATACGAGGAAAAAAGACTGCCCCACTTCTAGCAAGAGTGCCAACAACAACTAGTTCCGACAGTATTCTGAGAGCCCTATGTGAACAAAATCAAACTTAAAGCATAAAATCAAATAAACCTTAATATTCTCTTTCACTTTTCTAGCCTTGATTAACTAGATTTTTCGAGTCCACACAAACTCAGTCAGTCACTAAGTTCAGTTAAACAAATTACAATTCTAAACAACAAATTAATTACAACATCCAAAAATAAACGAAAACAATTCACACCGAACCACGATAAACTTACCGAAAGACAAACGAAAACAATATCCAATCAAAACGAAACAAGTAAACTAGCTTTTGACCTACAACCAACGACTTAGTAATCGATAGCAACTGTTGTCTAAAGAGACCGAATTTCAGTTGTCCAGCGTAGGGATGTGACGGAGATCATCTATGCGAAGAAGGCGAACACTGCGATAAAAATGTTCTTCAAGGACATTAACATGTCGGTTTTCAGTTGACCTATTGGTTAACAAATATAATTATTTTATCTATAATAATATAATAACGAGGTAAAGTTGTGTTTTTTGTCTGTAGGAGGTAATCTCTGGAAGTACTTGTCTGATTGCTAAAATTTTTTCACCGTTAGAAAGCTGCTTCATTCTTGAGTGACATAGGCTATATGTTATGTTACGCAGGCAAAGCTGCTGGCAAGAGCTAGTGTTGTAATATACAGCATCAGCGGACGGCATTGCCGTGGTCGAATTCTGGGCCAGGCAAGGAATTTAACTAGTTTTGCCATCGATCCGATAAGAAGAAGAAGTGTTATATAAAATAATTATTATTTTGTCTACGGTTTGTTGCGAAAATTATTAACTTTATAGGCAATCGCGTGTAATATAAACTACTTCTTCGCAATAAAACCCATATATATTGTTAACTATCGAATTCGGATTAGACTATAAAATAAATAAATAAATTTGGATTTAAAATCTGTTCACATTATAATAAGAGTTATTAATAAATCTTGCAAGATTTATTAAATCATACAAAGTGTGCAATAATCCGATGACACATATAAGAGAAGAGTAGTTTGCGTCTGTTTCATAATCAAAGTCTTTTCACCTTCTAAGTAATTCTTTATTGGCTTAAACAACATAGGTTCTAGCACTACTAAACAGTTGCTTTTTACTAGATGATTTTCAAGATTATGTTCTTGTATAACATCATAATCTTCATCTTCCTGCCCTTTTTCCAAGTTATTTGGGTCTGGTATTCTACCCTGTCAACTGTCACGTTATCATTGACTCCCTTTCTTCTGATATTACTCCTCACAATCCATCTATCTTTTGTTTAGCCTCTTTCTCCCTCTCCAATCATCTACATATTAAGGCAAATATATAGGGGCAACATTTTTGAATTATATGTATTTCCACGCGGGCTTAGTTGGATCATGTTTTTTATTAGACCTACGTTGCATCTCCACTATGAGAGTCATTTATGTATCGTATTCATAGATTACAGGTTGATATCCGGCTCGAAGGACCAAAAAGATTTGTGCACTGCTGAATGGTTCACACAAACTTTGGATATTATATAAACATATTAGCCACTGAAAGCCAAAGAAGACTTGATTAATGGAGTACTTTTAACTACTCTGTAACTAATGCTATAATCTCGTACATGAATGCTGATTTTGTACTGCCGTTTTATAATTTAATTGGTGGAAGGTAACGGAATAGTGCCGATCTGCAATACGCGAGTGTTATGAGATTTTTGATTATATGTGTTTAGATTATATATGTTATATTATATTATATATTATTTTTTGCTGCATATCGACATTCATGGAAGCGGACACGACGTTTTACTACAACCCTAGTCCAGAGAACCCCATAAGGAAGCCAAAACAAGGGTGGCTAGGGAGGAAATTAGTGGCGCTTCATTGGATCGCAATTAAAAGAGGAAAGTCTACGGATGTGATATGGAGTTTCGGAGTATGGGTGAAAGAACTTGGACTAATTCTTGATGACGCCAATCGATTTGGGGAAAAGTTTTCGTGCTGTGTTATGGTATAATGTCATCTCGTCGGTGTGTTATGGTATAATGTCCAGTTTTCGATTTATGGAAGAGCTTATATTAGGGGTATAAAAGCAAAAATGCCATTGTCGCGTCCGAAATAGATAGTAGTGGATTTGCTTTTAGACCACTCATATACAGATAGATAAATAAACTCATTATTGTAAGCCATAAAAAAAATACAGTAGGAGCTTAATATTAATACGGTGCAGGTGTAATAATGTGCAATCTGATCGCCAAGAGCGATTTTTTTACTGACAACCTTTGGAAAGATTTGACTGAAAAGGAGAAAAGATACGTGAGTAGTTTATTTTTGGATTGATATACATTTGCTTGGACACAAAATATTTCTGATACCATTTTGACCACAGAAGATATATTGAACAGCACACCACAAATCATTGATTAACAATTAAATAATTTATCTGCAGACACTTTTGAACTGTCAAAGAATAGATCGGGGCAAATAAAAAAATTGCAGCCATTTACAAAAGACCGTGCAACATATTTCATGTAAGTATCCATTGAGCTTCTTACACGTTCATATGCTAAAATAATTTAAATGCTATGATAATAATTTTCGGACATTGTAAATATGAGAACTTATAATAAAATAATTATTATGAAAACCAAACTAAGTTTGAGAGGACTTGAAGTAGTAGTTCCAGAAATTACGCTTAAATGAAAAATTTGTTCTTAATTTTCTTATCACTTTATCACATTTATATACAGGCAAAAGTTTGTTTGCTCTCAAACGACTGAACGGATTTGCATGAAATTTGGTACACGGCAAATCAAATCAAATAATTTATTTGCTTAATACAGGTAGACAGAAGGCGGCAAGACCATATCCTGAAATAGCACATGAAATACTTATTATCTCAAGACTATGTTCTATTAGGATTTATTTTAACTATCACGCGAGCGAAGCGGCTGGCAGAACCTAGTCAATAATAATTAAAAAAAAACTTCATTGCGATGACTCGCATCACAAATCAGAAATCAATAAACCCGTAAATTTGCATACAGCATCTCCAAACATAGCAATTCCCATCTCACATTAGCAGCCTCAATTACATGTCGTAGTCCTAGAAAAAATTACAGCAATAAAAGCGAAGCCACCAACGTGTAAGGTCCTAATAACGTATTCAAACAACATAATCCAAAGCCGAGTAATGATAGCAATCTGTTGGCTATAAATCCTTAATGGCCTATAGCTTGTCCACCGTACTTGTGGTTGATGCAGCTAGGTGAGGATAGGTGGGACGATTGCGAAACGGTTATTTTGCGAGATTAAAATTTTGCTCTTTTGATTTTTAAGTGACTTTAAAATGGTATCCTTCTCAAATCGTCTGTAAATCTTTTTCAAATACAAAAATATAATAAAATGGAGCAAATTGCTAAGTTATTATTTTTTAAGCCTGCATTTATTTTTCTTTTAATAAATTGGTTGCAAGTCGTCCATATTTTTTTCCAAATTAAATCCAATTTCAATAATGGTCATCAAATTCCACTATTGACGTCACCATTTTTATATCAAATTATAAAGTGTTCATTATAATATAATTATACAAAATTATATACTTGCCTACTTATTTAGACAGGTTTTATTCATAGGAATATTACTAATAAACATATCCAGCAACACTTTTAAAGCTCCAATAGTTCTTTAAATAACAAAATCGTGGCCGAGATAGAGATGGCACTAAGAGTTGAGCCCCTTTTAGAGAGTGGTTGGTCCTTTTTTTCCGGTGTTTAAAAATCATACAATGACATTTCCCGTCCTTGGGCAGAGCGAGAGATAGTGTCTGACTTTTACTGACTAAAAAACCTACCCCGTTCCTTTTAGCCCTTCATACCAGGGGTTGGTCCTTCCTTTTAGAAACCGGTCCAAGGCCCAAGTAGGCTTCAGCCCTGCTGGGCCCCTGCGGTCTTTAGAGAGAGATGAAAGTAAAGTATAACATCAGACCGCTTTAGAACAATAAAACGTTTAAACATTTTCCAATTGATTTGGAGTCGGTGCAATGTGACATTATTTTGCATACATATTTGTTTGCCGTTATCTCAATAATCCTCTGTTTTCTAGTTACACTACCCATCCATGATTTTCTGGCCTTTCTCCTCACACTTAAAATCATCCACATTCATGTTCAAAACTTTATAAATAATGTCGTCACCAAAAGTCTCCGAAGATTTATCCTTCCAACTTTATCGCACGTCTATCGTTCCTCAGCATCGCCCCTCGCGTAGGCCGTAGCCTGCAGGGCTCGCAGTCGATACGCGACTGAACTTTCACCAGCCGTCCGCGCCTCCAGATACTCGCAGATTTATACCTCAAATACTTCTAAACTTACTTTTAGTGATAATAATGTCTCTTGGTGCTAGGGGTAGACTTCTCATCCCTTGATTAGGGTTATTTTTATGTTTGTGAGAAGTTGCATATTTTTCATCCTGGAAGTTTTTATTTTATTTATTTTTTTTGAGTTACTTTAAACTTTTTGAGTTATTTTAAACCCAATGCTTTATTTAGCAGTAGATGTTGGGTCAATTTATTTGACCAGACCATTAAGTTCTGAAAAGTGTCTTTCAATATTTTGGTTATTATTTTACAATTCATAATATGCAATTAAGAATTCATTTACGTAAGTTTTCAGAATCAACATCCTCCTGGCTTTATTCTGGTTCATTTGGAGTTAGTGTAGTACATTTGATTGTTTTGTCCTCATCTTAATAGCAACATTCCCGTTTTAACTATACCGTCTTCTGCAAAATCCATGCTTTAAATACTAATTTCAGAATCAGATAAAAATATTTTAGGAACTATTCAGCCTTATAAAACTAACCTAATTTTCGTACCACGAAAATTCACCCAAAACATACCCAACATACAAGGTGCAGTTTTAAAACTGCACAATATTTCAGGAGGTTGTAGTAAAACTCATAAATAGTCATATAAAAAAACGATACCTGGTCAATAATCAGTAATACTTGTTATTTAATTTTTTAATTACTCTAAACTAAATCGATTGATCGATGGCCACGGGGGCGTGGCTAGGGTGTGGCGTGCGGGATGATGATTGGATGATACATTATTTATGAAACTATCGTTGCGAGTTAGTGTGTGTGAAAACGACCTTTATTGTTCCGTGTTTGTGTGTGTGAAAAAAAGCGCAGTTATAAAAAAAAAAAAAATTACCTACTTATTTTATTATTGATTCGGGTCGAGAATCACTAACATAATTACCTCCTGAAATATTTTGCAGCTTCAAAACGACACCTTGTATAAAGGTTACCAACCACAAATCCATAACCACCAGTTCCCACCTACCAAAGCATCATAACCCCCACATTAAACCCAATAATAATGTCGTACCTATCCTCATAATCGTGCATTACATCACATGCACGAACACCGGCCCCAGCACCGAACTGCACCCACCCAGTGACAGCCGTGCCGCCGGCAGCAGGCACAATGGCGATTGTTCGCGCATTGATCATTAGATAGTGGGTGAACTCCTCCTGCTAAATCGTATGTTATTATTTATGCTGCTTGAAGCCTAACGACCTGCGCTTGCGAGTGTTCAATGGTGGGGATATCGCTTGTTAAGTATATAGTTTTGTTGTGTTGCGTAGTTGTTGTGTTGCTATGGGTACCTACTATGTGAAGTGGATGGCTACATTATGTTGTGGTGGTAACAGTTCAAATGTTGCCGATGACTATACTGCTAATCGTCATACATGTTTTTGTTGTTTTGGGTTTTCAAAATATTAAGTTGAAGTATTTGAGTTTGTTAAATGAAATGCAATGTTTCAGAGATAATAATTATATTACAGTTGATATAAGATTTCAGATATATTTCAAAATGGAAGAAGAAAATGTGTTGTGCTGTGGAAAAAAAATCGACATGATAAAATATTTATATTTATAGAAGAATTGGTTATTATGAAACTAGTGATAATATATTTTACGATTGAAAGTGGCTCGGTAGAAGGATTTCATTTTAAATAGAAATATACATTTTCACATGTAACAAAAGGTTAGGTACATACTTATTGTACGGTTGATGACGTTCAAAAACCTGAAAACTGCATGACGAATTCCATTGTTTAAGTCTAGATCTATCAAAATTTTGCTGTCATCCATTCTAATCTGTCTACACAGAGACGAGTTGAACAGGATGTGAACGCAGACGATGGTTACCTACGTTGTATTTATACTGACCACACATAATCACATATAATTTGTTGTCAATCGAACGAGCGACGATCTTTGACATTGAATCAAAATTCCATCGGTAAAAAGACTAAAGAAAAAAAAGGCTAACAAAATAATTTGACAAAAAATAAGTCACGACGAAAAATCATTGGTTGTTCTGTGATTACGCCTGATTACTAGTCTCCGATAATGGTATCGAGTAGCCATTTTATCTAGGACTATATCGTCCCTCTGAATGATCACAAACTTAGGTTATAAAGGGAGGATGTATGGACTGATTGGGGCTCTCCAAAAACTGGTTTCTGAAAAGGTTACCGAGCAAAACATATGTCTGACAAGCATTGACGGTGGTACAAAAGACTACCTTGTAAGTCAGAGGCGTCACGAGAAATCACGTTCAATGATGATTGTGTGTAATTAGAGGCGCAAATTAAATAAATTAAAAGATAGATTTTTTGGTAGCGTTTTGTGTCGAGAAATGTCAATGTCGCAACCGATGTATGTTGTTTAGTGAAGATGAATGATCCGGGTTTGAGTAAATTAATTTATCGGTTGTTAATTGTTTAATAATATTTACCATTTCAATTAATTTTTAATTTTGGCTAATATCCCATGCATTTTGATGCATTGTTTAAAGTAAAATATGATCCGAACACGCTTCCACATCAAAACATTAGATACCATTCGAATAGACAAAACACCTTTTTATTCTCAACCAATTTTCGATCAAAGCGTCACCATTAAAGTTTCCTTAATAACCTCATAGTACTTCAACGGAGGTGTACAATTAAAAACATCGAATGAAACGCCGCTAATTACCAAAAAAACAATAAAGTTCGGAAGACATTAGACGATTGGCTTCGATATAGAGAAATTGACATAATGCCGATCAAAGGCGGTATTCGTTTTCAATAAGGCAGATTGACTAATAATGAACGTGGCTCGTAATCGGGATCGATCTGTCGTGAGAACTTCAAACCGTTAACTAAGACTTTTACAACTATAGAATCGGGCTTTGAAGCCGGCGATTATGTAGATGACGATGAAAACTAAAACAAACCAGAAACTCACTTCAATTTAGATAATAACGATTATGAAACTATTCTAAGAGACAACAAAGAAAAACTCAGCGTAGTAGTCAACAATATTGAAGAAGTTTATAACCACTGCTAAACAAAAGGTCTTCCATTAGTGCTAGACTAAGATTGAAACAAAGCTAAACCTTTTATTAAATTTAAGTGCAGTAGATATTTTAAACCTAAAGAATAAGATACAGATCAGAGGTCAAGTGTTAATTCTAGCGATGGAGTCACACTTCGGTCTTGTTATCGAATACTTGATCGTAATTTTTTTCATCTCAGAACAAATCGGCCAAGAATTTCATGACAAATCCGAACATGACATCACCTAAAGCAATATCAGTGTTGATACAATTATTTTGTATCGGGATATAGGTATGACTATGCATATTTTTAACCGACAGCCCTAGAAGGAAGTTGATGTATTTTTAAAAATTATTTTAATACCAGTTCCTTTGATGAGATCAGTAGTATCAATACTGTGGATGTAGTTCTTAGCACTACTGATATTTTTTACTTTTCACAGTTTAAAATCAGTGATAACTACTGTGCTGTATCAGTACAGTAAATATTGTTTTTCCTTTTTCTTACTGTAATTAACCGAGAGGTTTTGAGAATTTAAATCAGCTCTTACATACATACCTCCTTCTCCCTCCTTCTCTCTTTCTTTTTACTCCATGCACATTGCTTTTCTAGAACCTTCACTAAGCGTTATTTTAGTATTTATTACTAAAACTATTTCATAAAGAGATGTTTCCTCCCCGCTACCACCTTATTCAGCGGCCCAACACGTAACAGCGACTTTTACAACAGATACACTCAAAAGAAATCCACCTATTTTGAATTCGTCACGCAATTTGTCAATCAATTTGCCGTCACCGCTCCATAGATCGTCCAAACTCCATTATATGTCAATTTATATACATAAAAAATAACTCTTTGCGTTCGCCGCTCGCATATTAATTCCTATAAAATTAATTGCGATGACAAATCCATTAATTTAAATTGCCCACAACTGGTTCCGTCATCAGATAAGTTGGTTCGTTTACAATTATATAGTACTGCTTTTAACTTTTGATCTTTAAGTGTTGAGATGGTGTGCATGGATGCAGGTTTTGTCATTGTGTCTTCGTTATTAGATTGATTTTATCTCAATGTGGGATTTTTAGCTTTGGTAACATTAATATTATAATGATTTATTTCGTCGTTGGTTTCATGCGGAAATAGTTTTAATAATAGTAATTTTCTGCATTTTCCTGAACAATAGAAACAGTATTAAAAAAAAATCTTTGCAGTATTTACACCTGACGGTTGTAAAAACCGTTTATCAAATTATAATCTCCGTGAACCAATCCGAATAAATTATAATTTTATGACATGTTCAATTTTGTTTTCCTATAGATAATATTGGACCAGATTTCTTGATTTGATTACTGAAACCTATAACTATTAGCAATATATATCACTATGCCAATTTAAAGTTAATTGCTTTATTCATTTTAGAGTAATTGAGTGATACAAACAGATGAACAAATGATATTACTTTTGGGTTACCGCTAAAGGCATGTTTTGGAAGTGAGAAATCAAATATTTTTTTCTCAGTTTTAGAGGGATCAAGAGGGAATGTCAGGTTTTAAGTGACTAAAACCCACCCACGTACCCTCAGTTGCTCTTTATGCTCCGAAGCTAAAGGTGTTTCTTTTAGTCTCACTTTAGTATCCAATTCTATTTCTATCTTTGATCCAATACATAAAATACTATATTTCTCCTTTACAAAAGCTTTTAAATCTCGCAATTTCTATACGATTCCGTAAATATCAATAACAATGACATTATCTTCAAAATACTATATTTTTATGATCACAACGTGACAAGATCTTTATTTGTTATGACTGTTGTGATAGACATCAAGTGTTTTACTGTTATTTCATCCATCGACCTCGATAAGAATACCGTCACCTTCACAAAAATAATTATTTTCTAATAAAATATTTATATATCCATCGATATATCCCCTAACAACTCGATATGTCCCTATAACGATGATCCGAAACGAAATGCTTGCAATTAAGTAGCATTGAGCCGATATCTATCGATTTTAACTATCGATAAAATTGTGCGTGAATAAAGGTTTATTGGTAGGCATCATTATTATATATACCATTACCATTTTAGTTTCAAACATTTTAGATATAAATTTGAATATACAAGTATTTTTAGAAAGTGCCAACGCAGATTTTTTCCTACTTTTTTTGGTTCGCACACGATGTTATTTTCCTTAATAGATTGGTAATGAAGAGTAATGGATGAATAAAATATCATTGGTCGTTTGGATAGAAGGAAAACTACGTGGATGTCTTTTTTTTGTGGATAAGCTATTAGTTTTTAAGATTTCCCCATAATATCGGTCGTGACATTTTAAAAGTTTATTTTGAGACGTTACTTATTCATCGTCACTTTTATTGATAGATTTCATCTTTTTGTTTGATTCTCCTTTAACTGTTCGCTTAGAATATTAAAAGCTAAATAGATTTTAATATCATGTTGTCGTATATGGATATGTTTAATTTAGTATCTTATGTTTATTAAGCATTAATTATTATTAAAAAGTTAAAGTAGCCCAACATATTACACATTTTTTAATTTTCTGTCAACTTTGAATTTAGTAAACGTATGTTATGTCTCTAAATGTTTGTGTAACGTTAAGCGTAATTACCAAAGACAGCACGTGTAGAAGATGAGCAACACCATTTTGGGCCATCGTGCCATCAAAACATGTTTTTCTAATAAATTTTAATAATTAGAAATCGAGTTGTGCAATCTACATACATGTCATGCGTCAATTAACTTGGGTGTTTATAAAAACCAATTTGTAGAAAGTTCGTCTACTTGACAAACGGGCCAATAAGTAATTGAAGTTATCCATTTAATCCATAATTCGTGATGGATGTAAATACTTAAGATAATATTCTTTTTATTGAAAGATAGATCTACTAAAATTTTCAATTTAAACCAAATGTTGACTACTAGGAGAGCATATCCGCGTATCTTAGTATAGTAATCAGTTTCGTAACATTTTTCAACAATGTTATGTTGTGTATATCCTATATATAGGTATTCTGACTACATTTTGTCTCTGCCATTAGAATATTGTGGAATGTAATCGATATTTCAAAGCGCTATTGTGATTTTAAATGATCAGTTCTCATGGTGGTTATTATAGTTATCCTTGGCTGCAAGTAATATAATGGCATTTTGATTGTAAATCTTTGGAATTTCAGTCGCTTTTATTTGAGTAAGTACTAACCGCTCGGGAATGTTATCGTATCAGTTACAAAATAATATTAATATTTTCTCATTAGAATTCATATATTCACGCAAACATTCATACAACCCTATCTTAATTTTTTTTTCATAAGGGCAACGTCTTTGATACTTTTGTAAATCGGTTATCACGAAGATCGCACATACAGACGAATTTGCCAATTCTATTATTTTGTTTAACCATTAAAGGTCAATGATATTGCTTTCTTTTAGACGTCACGCAATCCATCAGCCTCACTCGAAATATTCCGAATTTAGGACGCTATCTACTCTTTTGTCTTATAAATTATTTAAATAAAGAACAATGTGTAGTCAGATGCGCCTTTTGTTTACTTGTAGGAGCTATTGTCGGAAGCACTTACCGTAAAATTACCCATCTAACCACCACGTACACTATGTAGTATATTATGTACCAAGCCTATTGTCTCTTGCAACGAGTCCGCATTGCGCATATTCCATTGGACGACTCCGTTCTGTCAATTACCTGAAGCGACAAATTCATATACCGTAACATCCGCGGCTCATGTGCCACAGCATACATCATATTCGACTATGAATATGTAGTGCTACAATTTTTGTGATTGGCTTTTGTTCTTTGTAATTACTCTGTGGTAAGGCTGGCTGTTCCGACAAAGTTTGAATTGCATGTTCTAGAATCTGTTACGAAATTGTGTCATCTTTACCGTCTTGTTTTTTGGTTCCATTTTTGTGGAGTTCTTCGTTTTGTGAACGGTAAATGCATGTTGGTGAGTTAGTAAGTGTCAGTAGTCACGGTTAGGTGGTTGCATGTTGCTTCACCGAGGTTGCTAAAGCTGTCGTAGATAATGTGCTGTGTTGATGATTATACTGATATGTGTAACGGACTATCTGTACGTGCACTGAGTCCGTATTGAGCGATATTTCTTTTATTCTGTTGGCTGTACCATCTATTATGTTGGTAGTGCGTAAATTACAATTAAGAAGATTTTTTGAATCGTAATTTCTTTGATTGGATTTGTAATGTGTATCTAACTCGGGTGTATAATTATGGTGTGTGTTATTAGAGTTTATTTGTTGAAGAAATTATTATTTTTAGAATATTTTGCCCGTCATTCGATACCGTAATAGTTTTAATTTTGGTTGTCATCATTTGTTTTGTGTTTTTAATAACTACTTTTATGTTCGACTTTCACTCCACCTGAATGCAAATAAATTTGATGACATATTGTTGTATTTAAGTTATTTAAAGGTATTATAATGTTGGAATACTATGTGTAGGTAATTTATTTGTGAATCCTACTTAAGTTGATAAATATTTTAAATGTATTATTATAATTTCAACTGCATCAAATTAAACAGAAAAAGGACTAGCTATTGAATATTGTGCAAAAATGTTAAGTTTCTGATATCAAACCAAATTAAAAAAAAAAATGAAGAAGATAGATATCTATGATTCATCAAAAACATCGTCAAAATTCACAACCAATCAAACACATTCCTCGCTCCAACTGAAAATGAAAGACATTGAGTAATAATTTCAATAAAACAAAGGAAAGTATTTTGTCAAAAAAGCGGAGTTGTCTCGCTTTAGGGCGCTTGAAGCGTGTTATTATGCAGATCCGACACCGTCGCCTGTGGGGACCGACGACTTAGAACACCAGGCTTACATGGAGCACAAGGACGAGGGTAATATTAATAAAGATTTACTTAAATCATATGGAAAACATACGGTTAAAAAAAACAGATAAGCAACAGTAAGTTACAGTAACAGCCTATAACAAATCCTCACCTAGTATAGGACAATACTGAATTCCATGGGTATGTGACAAACATGTGTTTAGATTCCCGTTGGATACTCGATGTGACTGTTCAAACCATGAGCCACAAATTAAAATGCCCCAAATGCCCATAAACCTGCACTTTGGAGGATCTGATGAGTGCCACCGATACTGCTATTAAAGTAGACACCTACTAGGCCCAAACAGTTCGACGGGTTTACCATCGAATCAAAAAGAAGTCTATAGATAACAATCCGTTCCGGGTCTGGGTGTCTTGTGTATGCGAGTTTACATGTTTGTAAACGCACCCACAGTACAGGAGTTATTTCTAGTGTGAGGTATGAGCATTTTATTAAGAAAAAAAAAATGTACATAAATAAACATTCGTTCCGTTGGAATATCATGTACCCTATCATAAACACCCAGGAAAAATAAATTAACAACATCATAAAATAAGTTAAAAATGTAAATAATGCGAAGAAACAGTTGTTAAAAGGGTGCAGAAAAGATTACTAGGAAAGGACATGCATATAAAATCATACATTAATGTTAAACGCATTAAGAACGGCCAAGTAATGCCACCTGTCAACTTAGGTATAAACTAGCCAAGTAACCAGGCAATATCTAGCCTAAGAATATAATTTATAACCGACATTTTGATCGCCTGCCTTGACAAGACATCCAGTCGGTATACAATGGACAGGAACTTAAATATTTTAACTTAATTGACGTGTTTAGTCGACTACTTTAAATAGCTTAGGTTTTGAAGTAAGATGAAGTACCAATGAGCAATATATTGCTCGTGTGGTATGGCAGTCATTAAGTACTAATACTGTCAAGTCAGATAATTACTAACTTCCGCTGTAATTATTGTTCTTGGAATTATTACAGATATAGTACTTATTTTATTTTTTTATGCAAAAAAAGCAACTGATCTAAACATACATAATCAAATTAAAAAAAAATTAATACAAAGAGAGAGATCGATACATAACTATGACAAAACAATATAATTATAACCATAAAAAGCGAGCCATAGAAGCGAGTAGCGTCAACATAGTAAAAACAAAAGACAATCAAAAGTTCTATTTTTGAAATATTTTTGTTTTCTTAAATCCACCAAAAGACGAGCGAAATTCATAATTGGAAAGTGTTTCATTTGTTTTCACAAAATCGCGCCATGTAACCCATCCCATACCAAAATCTGATCTGAGGGCGGTGACGGAATGTCAAAAATTCTGCTCAAAATGTGACCATCGCCAATGTTATTCACGTCTGACAGACGCCTGGGGACATCAAGTCTTAGCATTTTAGTTCGCAGAAATATTTTTTGCATAAATTATTATATAGGTGATTCATTCGTTTCTAAGATAGTTTTATGCGATTATTTCAATTATTGTTGGTAATTTTCTAAGATTACATATTTTATGAAAATATGGTTTATCTGAAACATAGTACCGATTCTGTGAATTGTAGTCTATTTTCTTTGCATTAGTTTCCTATATACAAAATTATGTGTTGACATTTTTCCTTATCGTCATACGTTTCATACTGTTGACTTTAGCAACCTATATGCTCATGTGAGTGCTCTAATGTTATGTTATGTGTAGTAAGTGGTAACTACCGTTACACAGATAAAGATCATACTGCGATCACTAATCCAACTCTTAAGGTTATTACGAAAGCTGGTGCCGAGTACAGTGGACATATACAGCCCATAATTACAGCAAAAAACAAAAAAAAACAGTAAAACCTCTCAAAAATTTATTCAAAGAGACGTCCGAGTCGGGAAAATTTTCAACTCTAATCTTTCTATCAATCTTAGTTGTTAAGCAACGTATCATAAAAGTGGTCATCATAATTCGAAATCTTACAGCGGATCGCAGTGACCGCTACCGCCAGCGTGTGTGACCGTTCCACTACTTGCACACCTGAATAATTCATACGCTACGTAATTAAATGTCTTGCCAAGTAAAAAATAATGACACCTTCCTGTAGGATTTCTTAATATATGATTTACTATTACGCGATAGTTGGAATAGTGGTTTGAACTTACGAATGAAGAAATTGATGATATGTTTGGTGAAAAAAGTGGATGTATATGGAGCAATGTTTTTGCGAAATGCTTACTTTTTACTAAACAATTCAGCTTCTACGTACTTGGCACTTGACAATGTTATTTCAAATTTATTTTTACATCGTTTTTGATTGTTGCTAACGGTTTTTGTATGTAACAGTGTTAGGCATAAATAATGTGGAAAATAGTCTTTGAGAGTACAACAGGCTGCTCCATTTCAAAGAAGCTTTCTTGAGAAGTTATAATAACGAATTTAACAAGCTACGATATGGTATTTATGAAAAATTCCACTAACTTGGTAATTTTAATAAATAAATACTTCAATATAAATTCATGAAAATAAAATAAAGGAATGGTCTCACTACATCAACAAAAAATTAATATGACCTATAGCCACAAATTTGAATTACGTTGAAAATACTCATTTCGTATAATTATGATGAAAAACACTATAATTGCATTACCTAAGTGCATTTGAAGTCTACTGCATTAAGTTAAATGTCAGGTGCAATATGGTATTTCCTTTATTTTTTATTTACAAGTTTTAACTATTTGTGGATGGATTTTTCCTTTGTACTTTATTACGACAATATATTATATACTTTGTAAAAGTCATCATCATCATTTCAGCCGAAATATGTTCTCTGTTCTGGTGTCCCAAGTGTCGCCTTAATGAATGGTTCTATGCGTCTTGCATCCATCGGATTCGATCGTAGGGATCCTCATCAGGTCATAAATCTACCTTGTGGGCTAGTATCTAGATTTCGGATTATTATAGATTCCTAATAATATTTTAAATACTCATCTCGTTTTCAGAATTTATTGATTTGTTTACTCATTTTGATCTACACCACACTCAAATTATACATTTAGTTAAGGTTCGGTTGCTCTAAATTGCCCACGTTATTTGTCGTGGTTAGAAAAGCGGGCTATAATTTCTAAAACTACACACTTGTTATAACATATTATTCCCGTCACAGGTCATTTTATCATCGTCCGCATAATTTATAAAAAGGAACGTTTTTGCGAACACACTCGAGTGTGACGTCACGTTTTTGCTTTAATCTACGACGTTACACTTCAGTGGGTAACAACCTTAAGAACAAGTACAGGCGCATAAAAACTTGTTACATATTTATTTCAGTTTACTGGAACGACGTTGGTTTAATGTTTTTGGATTAGTGTAACGAGTTGTATTGTTTTTGTATTAAAAGTTTTATTAATGTCAAGAAGGTTGATACGGCCTTTTCACAACTTCGGTCTTAGGGGAGAGTGGCGCGGCGAGCGGTGCGGCATCGGTAAGCGGACATTTTCATACATTTGTGCTGCTCGTCGCCCCATGCTTAGCTACCGCTCACACTGGCAAGGTCATGAGCGGGCCGTAACTTTAGGATACCTGTAAACTTTATGTTTAATTTGAAAATGTATGTTTTTTTTTTTAAAGTAGGAAATTGTCAAATAACTTCTCTTGCTCTGGATGGAACGTGAGGGAAAGTCAGACTTTTACTGACTAAAACCCACCTGTGTTCCTACTTGCTCTTTGAGTTCTGATGACTTGGTAATATTTTCGACTAATCTCGCAGAAAATGTATACAGAGGAGAACAAAAAAAAATTCGGCAGCGAATAAAAAAAAAACAGGAGAACTGAAACCAAAACAACATACCGAAATTAAACAATTAAAATCCAGTAAACGCTAAAAATAAGTTTGATAGATTATCCAAAACTACGTTAATGTTAGATATTTTACAAAATAGCCCCCTTAAATCACTGATACTCTAATTAATGTTCGAAATTTTAAAGAATACTTATAATTACAGCAGATTCCTGGATTACGGTTGGCTCTGTAATCTTTTGCAATTTTCTCTTAATCGCTTGAGTTTAAAGTGACCAGCAACCAAAGACCCCACGTCATTTTACCTTTCCTTAGCAAAACTGGTCGAAATGTTCAGGACCTCGTGGTTTATGGGGCTCATATAAAACTGGTTGTTTTAAATGGTACCTCGAGACATTTGGACTTATGTGATAATGCTAGGGCAAGATGGTAGAAATTTGATAATTCGCGGTTAGGGAAACGATCGTTTTAATAATAAGTTGGGACGAATTGTTAGTGAATTATCCTGTGGCACAGAAAATATGTAGAGTAGTAGACCAACTTTATGATATTTTTAATCTTTATATATAAATAACAGGATAAACTGACTGACCGACATGACAACGCAGAGCCGAAAATACAGGCACAAAATATAAAAGGTCACCTTACCACCTAACCTTCCACAATTTTTTTTTTCTGGAAACGAAAAAAAAAATCAGCCTCACCATACAAAATGATAAACTTGATTGGACAATTTGTATGGCTAGGCCGATTTTTTTTTGTTTCTTGAAAAATAATTTTGTGGAAGGTTTTTCAGTTTCGTCTACAGAGTAAGCCCTTAAAGTTTGTGGAGGGCTGTCCATTACACCTTGTATAGGTACAGAAGTCAATCTACATACAAAGCGCGCTCGAGCAACGCACACAAAGACACCGCTAACAGACACGATGTCTGCGTCGCGTCTCGGATCACTCGTCGAACAATTCCGGCTCAAACGCTCATTAGTGTGCGTCCACCGAGCGTAGGTATAAAAAGTGAAGTACATACATGAGATTGTCTTCTGTACCTAGCTATTTTGTGATACAGGGTTGAGAGATGTGAAATTTTGCTCGAGGTTTGGTTTTATGATGTAGACGAGCACGTAGAGAGGATTTTTCAAAATTCACCAAAATTAAAGTTATGAAACGGGGTCCAAAGTTTGAGAATAAACAAATTTTTACGCGGGTGCTGGTAGAAGTTAGTATGTTATATTATTTTACGATGTAGTTTTTTTTTTCTCCTTTTACGACTATAGTTATTTTTTATAGGAAAAGATCTTGATTTTTTTGTAAATGTTTCCACACAGCAAGGTGTCCTTACAATATGCAAATAATTATGTAATAACAGCATGTACTAATTGTAAGATATAATTACAAACGATGAGGACACATCAAGTTAACGACTTTACTAAAAATTGGTCATAATTACACACAATTAAAATGCTAATTCTATTACACCAAAGTCATTCACATTGCTGATTTTTCTGTAAACTACTTAGGTATTTGTTCAGACTTAAATTTTATAACTGGCAATTACGTTTTAACAAAAAAAAAAAAACAATTGAATGTGACTCGAATGGCCGTCACAATGATTACCCATCAAATCCAAAGCTGTGTGTTCTACTTATTTCAAATTTACAAAAATAAGAATTAAATTTACATTTCACTAAAAATGATTTTTCAAAGTGACCTCGTCGCTTCTCCTCGGTTTTTATGGGTTAACAGCACCCAAGACAACCATTTATCATGGACCCGTCAAAATCTAATTGTGCCGCCTGGCTAACCACCGCATTGTGACCGTAATTACGCCCTTTATTTTTTTACACAAAGATTTAAATCGACTTTAAGGATTTTTTGTTCCATGATCACCGAAAGACGCAATTTAGTCGATATTCCAAATATTTCACTGTGATATTTCATAAAAGTGATCGTCATTTTTATGATGATCCGCCAAATTCGATGATTGGATATTTTTTTGGTGATTAAATATAAAAAAAAAAATGTGGATCGTCCGAAATGAAACGATCGCGAGGTGATTAGATTTTTTTTTTCTTAAATCCATGCATTGAGGACACTTTCTATCCGTTGCGCGTACGCCACATTCAGCTCAAATTGTGTGCCCATCTCTAATTGCTTGGGTCGTTAGTCGTCACCGTACAGTTTGAAATTGGAAAATTTTGATGGAAGCTTACATCGTTTTTGCATAACAGTGTGACAACATAAGAGATTGTGGAATACTGAAAGACAATTACCGAAATTACAATCTTTTCTGTTGTCAATTCCTTATGGTACTAAAATAATTCATATTTTTAGAGGGATATTTTAAATTTTAATTTCCTACTGTTATTGTTTTTTTTTTGTTATTGGACATAAAAAAAACACATTATTATTATTATTTTACTTTCTCCAAGGAAGGAAGATATTTTTTAAATCAAATTTACGATTGCTGGTGTAGTCCTAACACATGAAAGTTGTAACTCGGAGAAAGAAATAACAGGACTATTACTTTTAACAGTCTTTCATAACTATTTACGATTCTATAGTAATACACTTGAGAGCAAAAAAATCGCACATGGCTTGTAATTTCGTTTAATACTGTTTTTTTCTTAAATCTAAAGATATTGAGTACAAATTATTAAGCAAAATTGAAGCATACAAAGTTAGCATTATAAAAACATAAAATTAAGATCATTGACCTTCACGTAACTCACAAAAACCAGCGGTATACCCAATTCCCCAAATTCCCCCGTTTGCATTTCACTACTTGCACCTTTACCTGGAGCTACAAAAAAGGTGTTGTTTTGGAGTTTTAATCAGTTTCCGTTAACGTAATAACGTCTCTATTAGAAACAGACGTATTTACTGGAAAAATATGGATACCACGCCCGCAGAAGCCGTTCAAGTCATTGCCTTGCCCAAAGTAGGCCATAATCCAAATGAAGTCGCTCGACAGCTAAATTTCAGCCACTTCCCTGTTCGTCTGGTATACCAGAGGTTTTAAGAGACTTGTGGGTATATTCGGCGACCAGGATATGGCCGGTGGCGCATAGGATCAGGGCGTGATTATCGCTTTTCTGTAACAAGTACTTTGAGAAGTCGGCCACTGAACACGATTGAACTGACACAAAAGCTTCAAGAAGTTACCAATGTCAGTACAAATCAGTAAACGATTAGGAAAAGACTGGGTGAAGCAGGCCTGACTACACATCACTCAGCAAATGGAACCAAATTGACCACAGCTCACCGACAAGCACGGCAATAATTTGCCACGAAACACTTAAATTGGATGTATACCTAATGGCAGGCTGTTGTGTTTTTTGATAAGTGCAGAATGACTTAGATGACCGTGATGGATGCTGTAGGGTCTACAGAAGATCATCAGGGCAATTTTAACAATGCTGCATAAGCGAACAAGTGGGTTTTGGAGGCGTATTGGGGTGGCATAATTTTCGACACTAAAACTGACATTGTATTCATCACTGGGCCATTACTGGCCTGATATCGAGAGGGTTGACGGCTTTATGATACATAAAAAAAATGCTCTAAGAATATGTGAAGCCACTTGTGTAGTTGTGGTAGATTTTTTTCCCTAATGCAGAACAACACCAGATCGCATGTCGCTAGAACAGTTTGCGACTACATGTAAGACGTTGGAATCATTGCGATAGAGAGGACAGCTCGTAGTTCTGATCTTAATCAAATTGAGCATAATTCTGGAATGACCTTGAAAGAAGACTTAGTGCCAATAACCTGGCTCTCCACGCCTCCAAGAGCTTCAATTTGTCATTGACTAGAAGTGGGACGTTATACCCTAAGATTTCATGATAAAATTAATACGGTTGATGAAAAATCGAGTAACAGCTGTAAATAAGGCTAAGGGAGGGAATACACTTCATTGACAATCATGATGACCAAGAATTTTAAGTTTGACTCTCATTCTTTCTTAAGTGAAATTTGGTAATTTTTCCCATTTGTTGGATTTTGTGCTCTATATCCTTTCAAGGATATTTTTTCACACTGTATTTCCTATCAATAGAAAGGTAATTAAATAGGCTTTCAACTAGTGTACGACATACTTTCAATAACTATTCACATACATGACAAAAAGTGATTTAACAAAAAGAGTTATGATGTGCGATTTTTTTGCTCTTGAGTGTATATCTTAAGACATATGATTAAACAATTATAGGCTTAGGCCGTTAGACGTCATAGTACAATTTAAAAAAAAAAAACATACATTCATTCAGCCGAACATAGAACCTCTTCCTTTTCGAAGTCGGTTAAAAATGGATAATTTTGTAAATAAAGCTTATATAGTTTTTGCGTAAAAGAGTCAAATAGTAGAATATGAAAAAAGGTTTCAAAGTATAATGTTGTCAATTCTTAAAGATACTAAAAATATTTATATTTTCTTTTTATTAATCAAGAATTTTCTAAGTCAGATTCGTGACCTCATTGGCATTGTCCTAACATAAAAAAGTTATATGTGGGAGTAAGTATAAGGCTAACAGCCTTATACTTACTCTCACTTGTAACTTTTATAGTCTTTGCATAATAGAGTGACCACATATTAGAATAGAATAGAATAAACTTTATTGTTCCCCAAAACAGTAACAAAACTTAAAATAACTTACATCTATGGGTGGTACAATGGCGATCTTATCGCTAACAGCGATATCTACCAAATAACCTTAGGATAGACTGTAAGAACTTAAAATAAAAATGGAGTAGTCTGCGGTGTACGCGGTGCGGTGGAGGAATATTAAAAGAATTTCAAAGTTAAAACGTTATCAATAATACCTTTCTTCTTCTTCTTCCTGCCCTTATCCCATATTACTTGGGGTCGGCGCAACATGTTTTTTTATTCCATTCTGTCCTGTCTCCCATCAAACTATCGCTAACTCCCTTTTCTATCAATAATACCCTAAGGTACTAAAAAGATTTTTATTTTTTCTTTTCATCAGAAATATTTTTTTAAGTCACAAAAGTTATATGTGGGAGTAATTTATAGGACTATTATGTACCTGTGACAGACTTTCCTATTTTTTTCCATTCATTGGTAAGATACGTATCCTAAGACATAATTAAACATTTTTAGAAAAAAATACCACGAGCGAAATATTAGACAAAACTCTAAATACATTTAACGTTATTAACTTAGAAGATGAGAATATAAAAAATACAATCAGTTAGGGGTTGGGTTGTAAAAAATCGACTCCCGCGCACGTTTTGGTTACAAAGCATTATAGTTCACGATTTTGTAGATAAATTGGTAGCTATTTTATAAAATTACATGGTTTTAATAAAAGTAAGCAAGGGAGGCGTTTCTAATATAGTATTTTTATTAAGGGGGTGTGCGTGCAACTGAGGGAGGCGTTAAAGGTAGCTATTAGTGAACTCTACTGAAATTTGTATTAAGAAACTTGCATGAGAAATATTGGTAATTAATGATTTTCCTTTTTTTGGGGATAATGTTATTTTACAATCAAGACATCACAAAATATGTAGGTGAAGCAATACGTATATTTATTTTCATTGAAATGTAAATATGTACATCAAATTCTTTTATAACGGCATCGTAGAAACTGATGGTTATAACAACCGATATAATATTTTTAAATTAAAAAAATCGACTACACATAAAAGAAAAAACAAGAAAACAAAAGACCTTACAGCAAACGATTTTAATTCAGATAAATACCTTACTGAAATATTTTAATTTATTTCCTTTCACAAAATAAGTACTGCATCTAGTGGTTGAAGTGACCTTTTAGATAAAAATTGCCTGTGTTAAGGCATTTCGCTCTTCCGAAACTTAAAATTACGCAATGTACCTGCAATGTAATTCAAATCTTAAAGTTTTAGTATTTAACAACAATATGCTTATCAATGCCAAAACTTTAAACCTAATTAAATAGTTTCTCACATAACTAAATATATTACATATTTCAATACTGTGCAGTCTCCAAAACCCACTATAAAAACTGATTAGATTCCCATTCCTGCACCGTGTTCCTTCCGAGCCGAGCTATCAATCACTCCGTATGGGATGACTCTAATTATAGGGATTAAGGGCACTATAGGTACCACGACGGTACCAGGTAATGGTACCAAGCCGCCCCATAATAGACCCGAAACGCGGGACAAAAATTGAACTTTAATTAAACTGGTTATTCGTCGTGTTATTAATAGTATTTTTGAAAAAGAAAAAAATCTGATAAAGCGCGAATCAGAATCGAACACGAAAGGTTCCGTATTATAATTTTAAAATAACCAATCGAAAATAAATACAATTATGTGTTGTGTGAATGTCTTATATGAACCCCCTTTAGTTCGAATCGGAATCTCACAAGATGGTTCCCGTAAAATAATATTAAAATCAAGCAAAAAAAGCCAACAAAATAACGTATCATGTATGAGAATCACCCTTAATTTTTTTTTAACTCTCTACCTCTTTTAATTCTTTTCCCCCTTTGCTGTTCTCTCTCTACTTTTTTTACTCTCTTAACAGTTTATTGAGATACAGTCTACTGATAGACGGTTAGACGTCTGTCTGTCTTGACAGATGATCTGACAGCGAAGGCTTAGTAATAGAGACCCATAGCACCCCTCTAGTACGGAACCCTAAAGAGAATTTATAAAAAAATGTTCATAAATATGTTTGTCACGCTTTTGTTTTTATATGCTAATCAAATTTTTGAGTTTAGCGGCGTTTTATTTTTAGACTTGGCTAATTGCTTTGCACTAGTTAACTATTCAAATTGACGGCACGGTAGGCACAGTGTTAATTTATTTATTTAATTCAATTACTTTCTGCTATGAACAGTTTATACAGAGAATCGATAATTATATTTTTATTGAAAAATGTCATAAAATGTAAATACAAGCTAAAATTTGTTTATGTTTTTTTTTTATCTGGTTAAGCAATTGGCTGCTGCGTTTTGTGTCGGGGAATCGATTCCCGTCCGGAACAAATATTTATATGCTCTACAGATACCTAGTTGTTACGAGTTCGAGTGTCTTATGTACGTGAGTTTATGTAGATGTTTAGATGTTTGTAAATGTATCTACAAAACAGAACAACATAAGAAAAAAAAATGATATACTTAGTTCGTATGTGACAATATGCTAATAAAGCTACGAACACATCTTATCTATCTTAACTTAAACTATGTCCTATGACGTAATGTGCTGATGAACGTGACTTCACACCATAGACTCATCTATACTTCTGTATAGTCTGTCTGAAAAGTCAACCGACTTGGGAATTTTGTATAATATTTAATTATTTAAAAAATACTTATATTCGATACTTTTATAAGGTTTTTCTAGTAGTAAACAATGATCAATATTTCTTAATCAACCTTGATTATTGAACCAGCGTTGACTACATCAGATTTCATTTTACTCTAACAATTACACAAGTCGCTTGACTTATTAGACAGACTCTACTAATATTATAAAGAGAAAACAATTGTATTTTTTTTGTAATGAATAAACTCAAAACCTACTAGACCGATTTTAAACTTTCTTTCACCAATAGAATGCTATCATCATTTCAGCCGAAAGACGTCCACTGGTGGACATAGACCTCCCCCAAGTGTCGCCATAAAGACCGGTCCTGTGCGTCTTGCATCCATCAGATTCACTCACCAGGTAATTGGGCCACCTTTTGGGAGGCTTTCGGCGTCTTTCGGTACGAGGTCGCCTAACCAGAACCTAAAAAAAAACTATGTTATTACTGAATTATATAGGCTTATTTCGTACTTTTATCCGGGAGAACCCGCTGACAAATGCTAGAGTAAAATATTACAAGTGATGTTAAAAACATTTACAAGCTAAGGTAAAAATCTTCAACAACTATATTAATTAATGACGTCATTCCAATGAATGTCACTATCGCAAATCGTGTATCTTGACACCTCGGACTGAAGTAATATATCGCACAATAGAACCATGATACATTCGGTATATAAACTTTAAGAAAATCGAACGAAGGAGCTAATTTAAGTCAACCAGCCTTTTAACTAAATTTTGCAACTTTATCGAGTCCAATGATAGGTTAACCAATCCGATGAACGATGAGTACCTTACGTTGTTGAAACCTCTACGGTCAGGACCAAGCGTTTCGCCTCGTCGTTTATACCGCGTACATCGAGGGACTAGAACAACTTGCCTGCTGCGATATACGCGTATGAATACAATTTAGGTGTCTTCAAGGCTAGAGTAAATAGGCTCTTAATAAACTAGTGCGCTTCACCATCAACGATTGCGTCACTACTTACCTAGGGTGGGATTGCAGTCAAGCACTAGTTTGTATTAATTACGAAAAAAAGGTAAGTTTTAGATCTACTCTATCTACTCTAATAAATAAAGAGGTAAAGTATGTTTTTTGTTTTTATGGAAGTACTTACTGGTCTGATTACTAAATTTTTTTCACCGATAGAAAGCTGCTTTATTCCTGATGACGTTGGCTATATTTTATGTAGGCGGACGAAGTCGCGGGCAAAAGCTAGTATAGAATACTAACGAATCTGAAAATCTGTGTGTATGTTTATTACTCTTTAACGATGAAATTTTTGCTAAAATTTGGCAAACAATTAGACCACGTCTTGGAATAAGGCCTAAGGATATTTTTTATCTAGGAAAAAAAAAAGCGGTTTTTCAGAGCGGTTGCAAAACCGCTGACAGAACAATATATAAAACACACTAAAGCTTAATCGCTCTGAATCCACTAACGTACGAAAAATTAGAACTAAAAGAATTAGAACAAAAACGTATTACATGCATTTAACGCGGAGAAAAAAGGCACAACCAACATGCACGGGAGGGCTGTTATTTTTCGGTCACTATATTTAGGGAACGCACCTTGAAGGGGGTTAGTTAATTAAACATGATGCGCCTGCGCCACGGGTCTAAATCTTAGGCAGCCATTACACCAGGGTTTCCCAACTGTAAGAGGTTTGATATGGTGGTGGAATTTTAGCTTAGTCTGAGATTAAGCATTACAACGTGGCAATGCCGTCAGTCTGCTGGGAAAACTTATCATTTACAGCAATGCGGGGGAAATTTTTGAAGCTAAATTTTAGTTAGAAGCTATACTTTAGTGTATTAATATTTTTAATTAGTTCAATGTTTTTATTTTAGTTTTTACTTTTATTATTTAACACCTCCTTAGAATTTACTTATTTTTTAAATTTAAATCAATCACATAGACATGTGAAAACATATATAATTAATGGGAATAACATTACGATAAATCAATAATTTTGTAAACAATTGTGTCTTCCATGCAAGATTTGACAAGCTTAAAGGAACTAACTCTCGACTACTGATTATAGTATTTGAAGTTGAGTATTTCATAAACTCTAACCTGAAAACCTGTCAAAATTTGGCAAAAGTAGAGCTTCATACGTTCTTAATTCAAAAACCGACTCTTAGAATGCCTTTCCTTAAGATTTTCAAAATTTGATTTTCGAACTGATACAAAACATTCAAGGAAGTTTTGTTATAATTTACTTCGTCGGTTCTCTACTATATATCTACAAATGTATCCGTTTTTTTTAACAAAGAAATTATCAGATCAGCATCAAACTTTGAACATCTCAGAGCCACGATTATTAATTGGGCGTAAACCCCACGAAATTGGGCTTGCCTCCTGATACAGATTCGACTTTGATTCTGTTGATTACTCGTTTTCAATGGGAACTCTTTTGTTTCGGTCAAAAAACAGTCAAGGAGAGAGCTAATTGCGAGCAATGAATCATTTAGTTCTTTTAAGCTTAAAATGCATAGTTTTAAAGATGGATCCAAGCTTTAAATTTATCTGTTCTAGAATTATACGTACTTTCTAAGAAACTACAGGACCATCAAAATGCAACTTAATTTATTATTTAATCCAATGTCATAAATAAGGACTAAAATTATACAACAAACTAAAAAGCAAGCCATCCATCGCGTCCACAATTCTGTCAATAATCATTATGAGGAGCCAAAAATAATGATGACAAAACACCGCCGACGACACGCGCAGTTAAACGAAAGCTTTCATATTTCCCAACAAAAATAGAAGGCAAATTGACAGATGACAAATAAGACCGTTAACACCACGGACACGGGGCCCAAAACCAACGAGAAAAGACCTATAGATCAACTTACAAACCCCCTTTCTCATTCCATCGAAATAAGAACTAAGAGCGATGGGGAAGGCCACATTAAAATGGTTAACGATAGTAAATATTTCTACCGGGGCTAAATGTGATAAAATACATCAAGACAATGTCGTTAGAACAAGATAGATGGCCACACAAAGTCGGTAACACATTCCTTTGAACAAGATCAGAACAGACATACACAAACTGTTGTCGGAATTAAGGTCTGTTGTTCAATTGAATAGGACAGCAAATGAACGAAATCAAAGCGATATTAAATACATACAAATGTGATAAAGCCCTGAGGCTATCAGAAGCAATGTCATAGTGTAGACGGTTTTAAAAGGCGATGTGCAATTTGAGACAGTCACAAATGAGACGAGATTAATGAATCTTCAATGCTGATTGACTTTTGAATGTGGAAGGTTTTTTATTGTTTTTATTTATAAAGTCTTTTAGTTCTTGCAGACTGACCGTGCATGCTATGAGTACTAGATTCGTAAATGAAATAAGAATATCCACTAATGAACATGACGTTCCAACAGGTATATCAAGAAAGTTTCTATCAACAATAAGAGGAATACATCTCGAATTTCAAAGCACTAAAATTTCGCGCTAACTACCGAACACTTTTATTTAATCCTGTATAGAGTACAATTGGAATGGACTCTCGGAATGTAAAGGCAACAACGATTGAGACAAAGGCCGTAAAGGTCGACCCTTCAGAGTGCATGGGTGTGGCGAACTTAAATTTTCGCATTGACAGCCGAAACGGCCCTCAGGGACTGCGAGACGTGCTTTTAGTGCCTTTATTCGTTATGGTTAATGCGGCAACTAGTTTACGACCTGTACTGTTATTTGTGACCTCTAAGGGTACGGTAGCTGCCTCCACTAACGGCTTTTGTGCTATGAGGAAAAGTATTTCGAGATTTTCTGCAGGTATTGTTTAATTGATTGTGTTTGTAGCTTGGACGTGTATTTTGTGTGGACTATTTTTCCCTTTTCTGTGCTGGTTAAATTATCACGAATTTTAAAAAATGCTACTCTGTTGTGATTAAATATAATGACATTAACGTGATTTTTTTTTTTTTTTTTTTTTTTTTTTATGGTGGGAAAAAATCATGCATTGACATCCCCCGCCCTTGGGCGGAGCGGGAGATAGTGTCAGACTCTTACTGACTAAAAGACCCACCCCGTTCCTTCTAGCCTTCATACCGGGGCTCGAGCGCCCTTTCGGATAACCCTGGCCCCAGTAGGCTTCGACCCGGCTGGGTCCCTGCTGTTGCTGACAACTCCTTGAGGCGCGCGGGAACAGTGCGCGCCGTCGACGACTTGGGCTTGGTCCGGACAGTTACCGGACGGCCGGACAGTGAGCTACCCATTGCTCACTGTCCGCAAGCCCGCGTCTACGTTGGCCGGAAATCGGGATCAGAATCCCGGCGACGGCGGCGGCGATAACGCCGTTGCCTGATGCGTTCGGCCTCCTCCTTTGCGAGCATTACTGCTTCGCAGAAGTCGGCGACCGCCTGCCACTCCTCCTCGCTCCGGACCATGGCCTCAACCAAGGCCCGGCGCGAGAGGTCTCCGCCGCCGATCGCCCCCACGAGGGCACGGCGATGCTCCGCCCAAGCAGGGCACACCTCGACTGTGTGCTCCACCGTGTCCTCCGGGCGTTCCGCACAGTGGCGACACCCGGGCGTCACCTCCGCATGAATCCCGTGCAGGAAACTCCCGAACGAACCATGTCCAGTGAGTACCTGCGTCATGCGGAAGGTAAGGACGCCGTGAGGTCTTTCCAGCCACGCCTCAAAGAGGGGACTTACCGCCATAATTGTGGCGTGCCCAGCACTGGGTTGCGATAGTCGCTGACGCCATTTCACCATGAGATCCCGCCGGAGCTCTGTCCGCCATGCCGTGACCTGTCGCGGCAGCGGACTTTCACCCCGGCGTTGCATCTCCACGCGCATGTCGTGCATGTGTGCAAGGACTGTTGCCTCCAGATCCCACGGTGGTAGGCCAGCCAGAAGGCTCGCCGCTTCGCGGGAGACCGTGCAGTATCCCCGCACCATCCTTATCGCCATGACCCTCTGACAGGCGTTCGATATTTCTGGAATTACACGTAAAAAAATTATGGTATGCGTTCTACTTTATGTTCTTTTGTATACGTTTATGTGTTTGTAGATTGACTCATTACACCTCATCATTCTTGAATCCAAGTTTACAAAATATTGACCAACCCAAATTAATCTTGATCTCACAAAACCAAATCTATCTCAACACCCATTTAGTTGATATTAATATCATCTATTGTCATGTCCCAAACTTTATTCAAAGCACCAACGTTTGTCACGTCAACGAAGGAATGGGATTGGCCATCAATCAAAGCTGTACGAAAATTAGGCTTATTGTTCCAATGCCGCTCCCTTACAAAATGAGATCCCTTTGAGTCGTCAAGCAGCGATGGATGATGTTTTGACAGATATTTTCGGTTCACGGGTCATTTAGTCATTGTTCGTCAACGTTTGAAGTACTGTCGTAACGTGTTATCTGATTTTAAATGTTCGTCTCGTCTTGAAAGAATGGAGGAGATTATGTGCCTATTATGTTTTATGTAGCTATTGTCGTAAGGTAAATGGCAACTGAACTACAGGCTGTTGTGTTTAGAGGTCACCTGTACCTACTATGTGATGAAAATCCTTGTCTGTCTGTCTATACCGTTGAATTCATTATTTTGATTTGCTGCTTTTGAGATTTGAACTCTGTTGGCTTAACTTACAAGACTTAGGGTTCATTTGTTCAGTTTTTTTTATCAGCTCAATAAAATCTCATTCTTTCAGTGGGTTTCTTCAATTCAAGTCTTTGATATATATGCGAGGTGGGAATAGATCAACTACACTCGAGACTTATCCGCAAATGTTTCGAAACTAAGTGTTTTTTTAATTATTAATAAACTCGCACTTGACCACATCACATTTGATAGAAACGACAATGTGGTCGACAATGGATTACGATTGCCTAGAAGTAAATTATTAATTCTTGACAGATAGACTCCTTTGTTTCGGTCAACTGCTAAAACCACACACACACATTCATTATACGTACAGCTAAGGACTGGAATTCGCTGCCAGAGTCTGTGTTTCCTGATAGCTACAACCTAGAGTCTTGAAGTCAAGAGTGAATAGGTTACTTCTAGGCAAGCGTGCTCCATCATCGCTTACTATCAGGTGAGACAGTGGTCAAACGCGAGCCTATACATAATAAAAAAAAATCTAATCTAGAATGAAGAACCAGTATAATTATTTCATAGAACAAATACTACCGGAACTTCTAAAAGTATTTCTTTTTAAGAAAATACTACCGGAACTGTTCTAGTATTTCTCTATAACACAATATTTCTCAACACGTCACCTGCCATTAGTCGCGTCGAGCTAAGCAATATTGAGGGGTTCATTACGACTATTGTCTCATGGAGGGTGGCAGGGATGTCCTTTTGGGGTTATCGAGACATCAATATAGTGATTAGGTTAGTTCTATGGTGAGTTGGATTTTATGTGGGTAATGTTATTGGCCACATGATTACTATGTACAGGTTGACGAGGTTTTACGTAGTTTGCAAAAAAAAAAAATTCCATTTTGTAATTTTTTTTTGGTTTTGCTAAGAATTTTCGTTATATTTTGTAATAAAGCGCATAGCCTGTTAGGCTGTGGTATTGTTAGAAAGAGTTACCGTACCCTTTGAACGCAAAGGGCAACTGAAGACATAGATGAGTTTTAGATAGCAAAAGTTTGAGACTTTCTCTCGCTCCACCCAGAGTAGGAGACGAAATTTGATGATTTCCCATTATAACTAAAAAATAAAATAATTTTCTATTAATATAAATCGACAGTGTTTCTTTTCAGTAGATAATTTTAGGGAAGACTTTTATAACTTCATAGTCCTAGAAAATAGGACAACTGAAGGACACACGTGTGTTTTAGTCAGTAAAAGTCTGTCACGCCGTCTCACTCTAGCTTAGAGCGAGAAAAGTCATTGGATGATTTCCCACTTAAAAAAAAAGGAAGACTTTTTTTCTGAGATTAACAAAATCCTGCAGCACTATACCAAAAATATCTAAAGAAAATGTATACATAATATTATGCAAATAAGAACACAACCAGTTGATACTAACACAAAAAACGGTCCCTTAGGCACACACGCCAACATCACCACATAAAAACTAAAGAAAATCCCTCCAAACACTTATAATTACGCCAACTCAAGATTAACAAAAAGCCACATAAATCAAAAGTCTTCATATCAGTCTTCTCCTATGATTTACGGGTCCAATTTGGGCCCCAAAGCCTTCGTGGACCCGTGGACATCGAGGTATCTGATCAAACAAGTCGTAAATTACAACCGGACTGTATTTATCATGGTACCGCCAAAAATAAGTAATAGAACGATTTATTACCACGAAAATAATAGTGCCCGAATGTATTTTCGGTGATAGAGCCTTTGTTTTGTTAATATTCTATGGTAAAATAGTAAGATTTTTTGTTACAAGATCTAAGTCTATTTCAATTAAGAAGATTATTCTCAGAAGATCTCAATCTTCTAAAGAACATGTATTTTTTTCTATTCAATATCATACTTTTTCTTACCACACTAATGTTATGAAAGTAAAACTTTTTACAAAATAATATAACTGACTTCAATCTTAAAAAAAAAAAACACTGAAAAGTACAAAATAACTTTAATTTCGGAAGTCAGTGTTTCTTTATAGTTTTGACTCTTCGTTGTGTTAACGATTCTTATGATAATATTCATACACTATGATTATTTTCTGTATTAATGTATTTTTTGCACTGACAACTGGAACGAACTGCGACTTGACAGCGCGGCGCTTTTGGCAGTTACAAGAGATTATAAAAAAGCGCACCGCGTTGTCATATCCCTCTTTACGAATCAGTTTTCGGAGCAAGCAACATGTCAGTAAGTGCTAGTTTATAATTTATTTGTTCCTACTGTTATTATTTGATGATATTTGTAATATGTGTGTGCTGTCAAGGCAAAAGTACAAAGGGTGTGGTATCCGTTTTGGTCGTTTTATTTAAATAACCTGATAACAAACCCCGTAGGTACACTAAATAACTTTCTTAGTCAATTTTTCTCTAAAGATAACACATATAGTTAACAGTTGTTTAACACCGGCTTCCGAAATTAAAGTTATTTTGTACTTTTTAGTGTTTTTTTAACATTGTAGTCGGTTATATTTTTTTTGTAAAAAGTTTTTTATTTTACACTTTTTAGTTATGGTACCACCACTAAAAAATACCCCTCAGCCAAACTTAAATACCTTATAGCCAGAGAGCATCTCATAACGATTCTAACAATCCCAAACACGGTTAGATTACATTAATTTACCTTCCGGCTCCATCATCAGATCAGTTCGATACATCCCTTCCCTCTTTTCTTTCAGCCAGCCATCGACTACACGTATAAACAAAGCAATTTTACTCGTTATGACAGTTCTGCTGTAAATCCTATGAGGAGTTCTGTTCCATATCGTCGAAGTTCATGATCAGATTATAACAATATTTCTATGGGACCAACTTGGAAGCGTAACCAATCAATAAAAAAAAAAAAAAATCAAAATCAGTCCACAATTGACCGTGATATCGGTGAACAAACAAACAAAAACATACTTTCAGCCGAACATAGAACCTCCTCCTTTTCGAAGTCAGTTAAAAACTTAAACACAAACATGGAAAAAGTAAAAGATAAATAGCATACCTATAGCATACTTAGTATAATCAGCCTCTATGTTTCTACTGCTGGGACTCCTCTCTATGAGAAGGAGTGGGCCGTAACCCGCCACACGGGCCCAATGCGGGTTGGTGAATTTTTGGTTCTAGGACATGCCGGTTTCCTCACGATGTTTTCCTTCGCCGGTTTGAGAGCACTGGTTATGAAATAAATTACACGAAGTAAAGCGCCTGGCTGGGTTTGAACCGGCGATTACAATTCGTAAGTAGGAGTTGTTATCACCCGGCCACCACTGCTCCAACTAAGAACTACTACAAATTAAATAAGAGTAGTTACATAAGAAACAGATGACAATCAATCCGACAGTGACGGCAGCGCCCAGCAGCACACTTTCAAAATAATTGATTAACACAAAGTCCCAACAGACGATTAAGTACTAGATGAAGTAGTACCTGTATTTTTAAAATAAATTGCTTACCCAGCAGAATAGAAACAAAATTAATGGTAATCGTTTAGCGATTACAACGTAACATGGGCATTATAATATGTTCACGACCTTTCACACGGGAGCTGACCTGTGACCTCAGATTCTACTTCTTTAATATTAAGCTTGGTACAGAATGATAGGTTTCATCAGGCCTAAATAAAATGATGACCCATTATGAATGTGTTAAGTACGAGACTGTATATACTGAGAAAACTTTTTGCAATTTTTTTTTAAATGCGTGTACAGCTACTTCTGTTTGGAACCAAGGGTTGACTTGGGGCCATGAGTTCACTTAGAGCAATGAGTTGAATTCCGAAAGAGTAACCCAGGGTGGAACGCAAGGCAAAGAAGGAACATAGGTAAGGAACATTGATGGTGACCGCATGTAAAACACGGTTTTATTTTTTTATAAATCTTTGTTCCACATCAAGACTTACCCTGTATCCTGGGTGCATGCACAGATTTATGTACACTCACATGCACTCAGACCCGTGTGAGAATCGAACCCGCAACACGCAGTGTAGCAGCCAATTGTTTAAGTGTCTCCACACATGAGCCACATGCAACAGCCACAAACGTCGGCATGAGAAGCGGCCACAAGCCACTTGTGTTCGGTGACTGCCACTTTTTTAACCCATACGCGCATCACATAGACTCTGTCGAAGGTTTAAATGTGCGAATGGCGTGCGGCGGCGTTGTATCGGCGCTTAGTGACCAGTACCCCTAGCCAAGTTTCTAATCTGCAATAGTAAACGCTTGTAGAAAGCTTCAAATGTACGGGAATGACGTCATCTCAACGCTCAGTCACGTGATCAGAACAAAGGAATTGGCGGCAAGGTCAACTCGAAGCGTTCGACGCAAGCGAAACGGTTGTAACTTGGCTAGGGGGGGCTGTTCGCGCCACAAGACGCGAGCAGCGGCGATTTATAGCGTGTGGCGGCCACCAGCGGCGTCAGTCGTACGCGGCGAGTCCATATAAAATGTAAGAAAACTAAAGGAAATATTTTGGTGGCGGCGTTCTGTGGTTGAGGCGGATGGCCTGTGTGCAGCGACCCTTATGTCAACCATCGTCAAATTCATTTAGTATGCCGATTAGACTGGAAGTCTGACTGAAAAGCTAGAACGACATTACAGGAAATACAATTTTTTCTACCTAAAGTGATTTATACCTAGGGCATTACAATTAACCAGGAAGTCTATATGTAAAAGAATTGGAGTGGCAGGCGGTCGCCGACTTCTGCGAAGCAGTAATGCATGCTAAGGATGAGACCGACCGCATCAGGCAACGGCGCTCTCACCGCCGCCTGCATTCCGATCCCGATTTCCAGCCACCGTAGGCGCGGGCTTGCGGACAGTGAGCAATGGGTAGCTCGCTGTCCAGCCGTCCGGTAACTGTCCGGACCAAGCCCAAGTCGTCGACGGTGCGCACTGCTCCCGCGCGCCTCAAGGAGTTGTCAGCAACAGCAGGGGCCCCGCCGGGTCGAAGCCTACTGGGGCTAAGGTTATCCGAAAGGGCGCTCGAGCCCCGATATGAAGGCTTGAAGGAACGGGATGGGTTTTTTTGTCAGTAAGAGTCTGACACTATCTCCCGCTCCACTCAAGAGTGGGGGTTGTCATTGGATAATTTTTCCCATCGAAAAAATATATATGTAAAAGAATTCCAATACCTATCATCAAGTGAATCCATAACTTAATAACCGTCGCGTCGTTTTGCCCGGAGCAACGTCTGCGACATTCGGGCATAAATTATACATATGACGCACGGAAATCTTTACAGGTTTTGAGAAGAGACACAAGAGTCATCTATGTTATGTATTGTTACAGATTTTGATGTTTGTCGTCTTTAAGGAAAAGTATACATCTTTCTGTAGTTTTGTTTATAGTTTAATTTGCCGAAGTAATGTTATTCTCTAATGGGCCTACCACACGCACAAGCTTCACCACAGGTTTGTCTGTGCAGGTCAGTTTGTACACAGAATACGTGTAAAAATGTGTACAAAACACGGTGTGCGGGTACAAACTAGCCTTCGCAGGCAAAACTGTGGTGAAGCTTGTGGGTGTAATAGTCCCATATGAATCTCACCGTGTAAGGTAAAGCGAGCTTTTGCCCGGACTGCAGAATTGTTCGAAAGAATCACCGTGACCCTAAAACGGAAAGGATAACTTAAGGATCACAAGTCGGTTTTAAACACTAAAGATCTGATTGCTCGTTCTATCTGGAGAGGAAGAAGTAATCTGATCCTTCCTATGTTTCAAACAAAAAAAAAAAATAATCATGCGGTCAATACTCTTGCTGCAGAATTATTCGAAAGAGTTACCGTGGTCCTGGAAAGCAAAGAGCAACTGAAGGAGCACAGATGTGTTAATCGGCAAGAGTCTGGTCCCTTTTCGTTCCACCCGGAACGGTGAATGATTTTTGATGACTTCCCACATTCCAAAAAAAGGAAGCTATCAGTCATTTGTGTGGAGAAATACAAGTCTTATGGTGTACTTACTGCTGGGACTCAGGCCTCCTCTCTAGGAGAGTGAATGGGCCATAATCCACCACGCGGGCCTAATGCGGATTGGTGAAAGTCACGTGTCTTCGAATTTTTGGTTCTAGGACACGCCGGTTTCCTCTACTTACCATAGTAAGTTTTAATGATATTACAGAGAAGACAGAAAGATTCTAAATATATCAAAAGAGTTTTAAGAATCTGCTCGAAAGTTGTCCTATTATTTTTAAAATCATTAGAAAGATAATTAACGTTTTCCTCCTTACTCATAGCCACTGATGACGCTTAAAATTTCTCAAGTACCTAAGAAAAAGATAAACAGGATATTTCGCACAAACTCATAAGGAATTTACTATAATAAACAATTTACGATGTAAATATGACCACTCTGAACCACTAAAAGGTCGTTCCCACAATGTGACAAAGAAAAACTTAACTGGCGTTAAAAATGACCTGAGCGTCTGCGACAGGAAAGACGATCGAGCGATTACATTAGCATTAAAACGGTCACACAATTACTTTGTGATTAGTGTGTCGCCGACATCTGAATTCATTAGTTCAGCTCACCTGATTTTATTTAATTAAAACGTAAGAACGGTGGGTGGTTTAACCGTAGGTTAAGTAAAGGTTAAATGGGGGTTTTGTGGTTGAAGAGTGAAGAGTGGATTTTTTTGCTATTTGTGTTTTTCAGTTAATGCGCGTATAATTTGGCTGTCATTTGGACATTGGTTTTCTTAGATTGATTTTTTGGTGTATCTTTTATGTCGAAAGTAAAATACTTATTGATGGAATGAAACTTTTTTGTTTACTGGACTCCGGAGAGCTCGCTGTCCCGTCGTCTGGTAACCGTCTGGATCGAGCACGAATAATCAACGGTGTGTAGAGTACCACGCGCGCCTCTGATGCCTTGATCACACGTACCGAGTAAACGGGCGAGACAGTGTCCTTGGCCGAGTACTCGGTACGTGTAAACACAGCGCCGAGTGCTCGGTCTACAACTTATCTCTACAACTCGCTTATATCACTGTCTCGGCCGAGCAATATTTAACTGTCTCGCCCTTTTACTCGGTACGTGTGATCAAGGCATAAGAGATGCCAGAAAAACAGTAGGAACAAAGGAGAGTCGCGGGATTTTTTGAAAAGGAAACTCGTGTTCCTAGAACGCAATGAAGGATATTAAATATAGGTGTGGTTTTAGTGAGTAGCAGTCTGACCCGCCCTCTTGCTCCACCAGGAAACAAAAGCTTTACAGGAAACTGAACCCAACGTGATTATGAACTAGGCAGACATTTCATTAATTGACTGAATTAATTTTAATCCAAATTTTCTTGTCCAAAAGTCTACCATTTATTTACTTAGTTTAATTCACCATCTTATAATCATGTCAAATAGGCGTCATATAATATGACATAGTCAATCTGGTCGAGTACGCCGTTTTTTTTTGAGGTGATACCTATAAATCTTTAAATGACTTCTCACGCTCCAGTGTGGAGCGAAAGGGTTTGTTCCTTCATTTGTCCTTTGCTTTCTAGAATCACGTTTTTTTTATTATTATTTTTTATAGGCTCGCATTTGGCCACTATCCCACCTGATGGTAAGCTGACGTAGTTGACGATGGAGTACGCTTGCCTATAAGTAACCTATTCACTCTTGACTTAAAGACCCTAGGTTGTAGCTATCAGGAAAAACAAACTCCGGCAGGGAATTCCAAATTTAAATATGTTCGAACTAAGGTAACTCTTCCAAACGTTCCCAATAGTTTGCTTAATTGACCACAAACCTTTTAATTTTAATTAAAATCAACTGCTCGGTGCAACCCACCTTAGCGATAAGAAGGTAAAAACGCACGAGTGAAATGTCTCGGCGTGGGGGCATCGGAGCGTTGTGAGAACCTTGTCGCCGGTCACTATATGTTAATGTTTATAATTGAACCCTGCTAACTAAGTAGCAAGTGCATTTCTAATTTGAAAGTCGGACAAAAAAGACTGAATGAGTCACTGTCCGTGTCGTTTTTTTTTTTGATTATTTTGATCCCTTGTTTTTTCGTAATAATCTTTTATTTGTTTTTTTTTTATTCACCTGCCATGTTCTATCTTCACCATCCTAGGTTGACTGGTAGAGAATGCCTAAAAGGCATTAAGTCCGCCTATGTACTTTTATGTTGCATGAAGTTTTAATAAATAAATAAATAAAATAAGATTGGTCGAAATGATTTACGAAAATGAACTTGGTAACAAAGATTAACAGAAGTCACTTCTGGCCAATAGTGTTCACAGTAATATAATTAACTGTTTTATTGTTCTCACAGTCTCAAACGCGACTGTAGAGCAAAAGCAATGTGCTGGGTTCGATTCTTTAGTTGGGGAAAAAGGGCTTTTGGGTTTTTCTATTATGAATTATTCTGTAGCAGTCTGAAGTTTGCAAGTTAGTGGTGTGACTCCCCCCGTGCTTTGGAAATCACTTAAAGCCGTTTGGCGCCCGACACGACCGTTGTGTCAGATTGCCGTCCTATCGGGTGATGAGAGTCTAGGAACAGAGAGTACACCTGTGTTTGCGCACACTTAAGAACACTTTATTATCACCTGTATACTCATATGATTGAACGGATTTAAATGAAATTTGGTACACAGGTAGGCCACACCACTTTTTATCCTTAGACTATGCTGTAGCCAGGTGAGTTCCTTTGAGAAAATTTTCGAATTTTATGCAGGCCAAGCTCTTCACAGAAGTTAGTATACCTATAAAAGTGTTAAAAATGGACATTTTTGATGTATAATAAGCATAATTTCCTTATAAAGACTTAGCAGTGTCCTTATTTAATAGCCCAAACACAAGTTCTGAAAAATCATAAAAAGATTTCAAAGTATTATTTTATTCTTTGACGAAATCATAGGTCTCATGACATTACCAGTGCACTTTTTTGCAGACGAAGAATAATTTAATATGCAATAAATACTAATGACTAAAAATACTTCAGTAAAATTACTTCAAAGTAAGAATCTTTTAAAGGGAGGTTCATTACTCGGCAGTGGGTGGTACAAAAATGTCAATGATGATGAAGGAGATGAGGACCCAGTCATTTTAGTCTCTTAAAAGTTACCCAGTAATTAGGCAAAAACTTATTTATTGATCTAGTATTAAAGGCGGCACAGTGAACGGACTACAATGTAAGGTAACATTACAGATTTACGATACTGACGAAAGAGGGGCATACACTGTTGGAAAGATGAAAGATAAGTTCTTTTAAGTCGTTTGTTGAGATAAAGGATGCTTTTTAAATTGTTGTCGGGGTGAATTGTGATGCCAAAGCGTAATTGTAAATTTAAATACAAAAATTACAGACCTAGAATAATATTAAAATTATTTTTTACAGGGCTTATATTTAAGAACTATATTGTTATGATTTTATCTATGTTAAACAAATGATTAAATGATTATTGAATGCCAAAATCAAACATTGTTGAATCAATTGACTAGTTAATTAATTCGGCATATTTATTTCATTCAAAAATCAAAATGTTTTGTTTCACATAGGCTTACAAGTGAAATAAAACATTTGCATCATAAAAAA
Organism: Mythimna ferrago; assembly: GCA_910589285.2. Lineage (NCBI taxonomy): Eukaryota > Metazoa > Arthropoda > Insecta > Lepidoptera > Noctuidae > Mythimna > Mythimna ferrago. The sequence goes on from OU342689.1 coordinate 8,568,953, forward strand.
AATGTTATGCAAACATTTATTCCATGTTTAAATATTTCATTTTGAGTAAAACATGGCTAATGAAAGACGAAAAATAACGAAAAATGGATCGCCTAATACCGCCTTATTGGTCAAAAAAGGTTTCATGGCAGTGTATGTTATCTTTCCAGGGTTATCCGAAAGGCCGCTCGAGCCGCGGTATGAAGGCTTGAAGGAACGGGATGGGTTTTTTAGTCAGTAAGAGTCTGACACTATCTCCCGCTCCGCCCAAGAGCGGGGGTTGTCATAGGATGATTTTTCCCATGGAAAAAAAAAAACTTCGATATGCTAAATTGATGTGCACCAAGCTTAACATCGGGCACTTGGTATTTTTTACATGCTCAAGTAATAGTCGGTGACCGTCGTCAGGTTATATGACCGCACTCACTACTAATTATGATTTAGTCGCTTTTTACGATGTAACTAGCTAAAACCCGTAGATTTAAGGACCCACTGGTTAGGTTTTCAATTTATACTAAGAGCTTTGGCGGTGTTCTTATAAGTAATGTTGTTTTATTTTCATGGTAACTGTTTGAAATAATGAAGGGAAAATTAGAAAGAAGCTTCTGGAACATTTTAAGATTTTTAGTCACTGTCGTCATTTTAGTTTTAGGCGAAATATGTCCACTGTGGACATCTTACGGCATCAGAATTTTTTAGTATGCCTTTCGAATGAGTATTTTTTCGAAAGATGATTCGTGTTATTTTTATTTCTTTTTACAAGCTTTTATTTAGTTTCACCTGTTCCGATGTTTGTCTGTCATCAAATCTTGTAAATTAAATTTGACCCACTTCCCGGTTACCGATTGAGCTGAAATTTTGCATGAATGAGTAAATCAGATGACAATGCAAAATTATTGTGACAAGGAGCTGATCTGATGGTGGAAACGGAAGGTGACTATAGGAACTTGGTAGTTAAATGACACAATCCCATCGAGTTTGGGCTCGTATGATTCGTCTTGGCGAGTATTAATTATATAGGTATACCGAGCTATAAAAGCTTGCTATGAAAAAAAGATTTTCATTAAAAGCTTTTTTATAACTTTGTTTTATTTAATTAGGTACTTCTGTACTGTCGGTGCATTTATAAACGTATAAATGCATATACACATGACACCCTGCCCTGGAATTAGTAGCTGCAGGTGCTTGATATACCGAGCGTAAATTGAACCCGCGACAACTATTACATACCTATCGCTTAACCACTGCGTCAATCAAAAATTGTTTTGTCACAAAATCTTTATGTAAATTATTTTGATGAAATATAGCTAAATAATTCTGAAAAGATTTTCCACTAATAAACCACCGCAGCAGGCTAGTTTTATTCAAAAGAAAAAATATATTTAGACTATGTTAGTTGACAAAATAATGTTGATTTATTTATTTTCAAATGGCTCATACAGTTTGGCTATTTTGTGTTGTTTTTCAAAAACAACACAAAATAGCCAAACTGTATGTTTTAATTGATAGGAGAGTTTGATTACAAAATATGAAATGATATTGCTGATACCAGAGCATTGCAAAAATACAAAATAAGATTTAATAATATTAACTTCGACTAGTTTTGTTTATATTTTAAGAAATCTGAGTATTTAATTTTTTGCTACCAATGGATATTTATTATTCCTTAGTCGAATATTGGATTTAACAACACTTCTTTTGTCCAAAACCTAGTCAAGTCTGGTTAGTATTTAAACGCTACCAAGGAACAGATGAACATCTTTACACACATACTATAAACTCATGACCTTTTCAGTAGTCGGATATTACATACGTCATAATGTCTGGTAGTTTTGAATACTTTTTGCGGCCTACCCAAATATCCCTACTTTGGTATTAATGTTCGTCAAGTCGTTGAGCTCCTTAATAGTCCTGAGTTGAGCTACACGAATACTAACAAACGCTTGCACTGACTAGACAGGTCTACTCAGAACTGTGTAGTTCTTACTTTATAAGACAATCCGAGACTTCAATCTGCAGGGTTCTCATATGATCGGACCATTACACGTAGTAGTATGGACTTTAAAATAGACTTTGACCCCTGAGTTTATTTCGGTGTTTCTTCTCAGGGTAGTCAGTTAGGAAACACCAGCTTCAACTAGTTTAAATTGATAAAAAATTGACGTGTAAAAGGGTTTTTAAGAACCTATTTGCAAAATAAATATCATTTAATAATAAGGAATATAATAGAAAAACGTTATTCGGTAGATACAGACACAGCACAACGGTTATACACAGAAACAAAAGAAGAAAAGTACAGAATGCAGCGAGCGTCTTCGTATCGAAAGGGTTTGAAGAAATTTCCCAAAGCTACCAAAATAAAAAAAGCAGTAGCTCTGTACATCCATGTATTACCAAAAGAATCGTAGTTACATGTAACGTAAGCTATAAATGTTCTCAAGCCAAATAATCAATCATAATCAAACATGTTAATTTATGGATAATTATCGAATGTTGTCGGCTTTTATATCCGGTAAAGGGAAAATATATAAATTATGTTACTGATGAAGTTATTATTGAAACTGGTTAGGTCAAGTTAGGCTGTGATCGAGTGATGTGCCGCCATCATTGTCGGTGTCATAAAACGGTTTATTAGACGTAATCTGAGATGAATGAAAAGACTTTTTGAAGAGATGCTCGTTAGCAAAGAAGTCTTTAAGATTTTAAGAATAAAGATATGAGTAAAGATACATCACAGAATTTCATCACCACTGATTTCAAAATGGTGAAGGAAAACATCGTGAGGAAACCGGCTTGTCCTAGGACCAAAAATTCGAAGACATGTGACATCCATCAACCAGCACTGGGCCCACGTGGTGGATAACAGCCCATTCCCTACCATAGAGAGAAGGCTTGAGTCCCATCAGTGGGAACAATAAAAGGCTGAATATGCTATGCTATGCTAGGCAGAACGAAGGTTACCACCAGGAGCATATATTACTCGCAGAACAGATGGTCGATGGGGTCGAAAGGTTTTATAATGGCGATGGCGTACCAGATGATTGCCCTGCCTGGCACTTAAGTTTGGTGATTTTTCGGGCTATATTTGTAGACTTGATTCTCCTGCGGATAACAACTCAGCGGCTGAAAGGCTTTTGATTAAATATGGCACACAATTTTTTCATGCATTGGATTATGTCAAGAGTTCCAACCTCCTTAGAAAGCGTTACCGGAAGAGTTGCTCTGGATTGTGGTGGCAACTGAAGATACACGGTTACCGCGCTGTCTGAATTCGTATTACTCTTTTTATATACAGAACCTTAACAAAACTAAAGTCTACTACACGCTTCATATTAAAAGCAACAAAAATTCCGCTCATCGCACATTTAACCCTAAAACGGTGTAGCGTGACCGAAGTTAGGTAACTTCCCTGGTTTCCTTCCGCAGCACCGGTGTTATGGACCGAGTCCGTCCTTCCTCGTTGCGAAAATGCATCATGACCCTATTTACTGATCGTTATCACGAGCTGCTCATATTTTCTTATTAATTTATGGGTTGGGACTGAAGTATTGTGTGTATGGGGTTTCGTCTTGTGGTTTACCGGTACGCTTAGAAGTTGATTTCGAAATGCGTATCTCAATCTGTTAGGGTTGCAGATCGTTCTATAGAGTAATTGTAGCCCTCGCATAGGGTAACTAAAGGAAAGCCGCTTTAAGCGGGGGCTTACGGACGGTCAGCAATAGGTAGCTCGACGTCCAGTCGTCCGGTAACGGTCCGGGCCGAGCCCGAGTCGTCGACGGCGCGTAGTAATCCACGTGCAAGGAGATGTCAGCAACCGTAGGGGCCCAGCGCACGATCGAACCTTACTGGGGTCAAGGGTTGTGCGAAAGAACACCCTGGTTTCCTGGAAGAAAGGTAAAGAAGGAACTTAGGAGGAGGTTTAAGTCAATAAAAATCCGACTAAAAAAAATGGGATAGCTAAAAGAACACTGGGCTTTAGTTTGTAAAAGTCACATTATAATAAAATAAACATTTGATGAGTAGCGGACCCACGTAAAAAAAAAGTATGAGTAGAAAACAGAAATAACTTCAAGAATTCCAATGCTGCGTCTACCAGTACACAGTCGCCACCCCAGAACCATTCAGCCATTATTTAAGAACAGTTCGAGATACTTCTAGTCGCCAGAAGAAATCTTTACCTACTTTAGGGGTGAAAAATATTCAACATAACTTCTCTTTCGCTCTTTAGTGTCAGACTTTTAACCGTATTCTTTGTTGCTGACTACTCAACCGTATTCTTTACTGCCCTTTGCATTCCACGGCTGCGGTGACTTCTGTTTGAAGAAGTCACCACAGCCGTGCTACAGAAAATCTTATTTACCTAATTATTTCATGAGTTGAATGACCACCAAAGTAGTCACAGATGTAATGACACGATAAAAATTGAAACTAAAATAAAAAAAAAACAATATAATTAAAGTTGACATTAATTATACTAACTAGCTGACGTACATTGTCACAGTCACTGACTCTTTAATTTTAATTATTAATAACTTTTAAGTACAGGTGAACGTAGTGTTGTACTTATGTCTACACCCTTTGCCTGGATAAGTACGAGAATTCTTTTTTTTTCAATTTTATTATTATTATTTACACGCTAGCAGATAGTGTTACTAGCTGATACGTTTCGTGTTTCTGTTATTTTGGAAACGTATAATCAGCAAACGTATAAAGCAGTTCAATGTGGGAGCTTTCTGAAGCTAAATGAAACTAATTAACACAAAGTAAAGTTTTTCCTTTTCTTATGTGGGAAATTATCCAATGACTTCTCCCGCTGCGACAGATTTTTACTGATTTAACCCCACTATACGACGGATGGTCGATGGTTCCGAAAGGTTCTAGAGTGGTGACTCCCCCACGAGGTGGACCGATGACCTGATGAAGGTTGTGATGGATGTGAAACGCGCAGGATCGTTCATGTGGCGACGCTTGGGGGAGGTCTATGTCCAACAGTGAACGTCTTCCGGCTGAAATGATGATGATGATGATGATGATGGAACCCTGCTACTATGTTCCTTCTTTGCCTTACGTTCCAGAACACTTTTTTTTTTTTTTTTTTGATGGGAAAAATCATCTTATGACAACCCCCGCTCTTGGGCGGAGCGGGAGATAGTGTCAGACTCTTACTGACTAAAAAACCCATCCCGTTCCTTCAAGCCTTCGATACCGGGGCTCGAGCGCCCTTTCGGATTACCCTGGCCCCGGTAGGCTTCGACCCGGCTGGGCCCCTGCTGTTGCTGACAACTCCTTGAGGCGCGCGGGAACAGCGCGCGCCGTCGACGACTTGGTCCGGACGGTTACCGGACACGTTCCAGAACCCCGGGTTTACCTTTTTAAAGTGAACCCATGGGCCCAATAGTCTTCGGCCCTGCTGTACCACTACGGTTTTGTTGACATATTTTAAGGCGTGGAACATTACGCGCCGTCGACGACTCTGGCTCGATCTGGACAGTTACCGGACCCATTGCTCACTGTTCACAAGCCCACAGGTTTGAACCCGTGACGTACAACTCGTAAGTCAGGGCAGTTGCCACAGAGCCTCCACTGCTCCTGAATACACAATTTCCTAAAATACCTATTCCATTTTCAACATATTTCTGCTGGCTACAAGCAAAAAAGAAACAATTTCAAACAATAACCCACAAGTCCATTCCTAATAAAACCGAGTGCACAAAAAGTGCACAAAAACGAGTGCACAAGAGACATTGCTTTATTCTTGCCGTCAAACAAACGGTGATAGGATCCGCGGTGTACCACCTATCACTTTTTCTATTACCCTGGTACGACGGTATGATGGACACAGAGAGGGATGGAGACGACCTGAGAACAAAAAAAAAAATGAAAAACAATCTTGATGCAGTCAAAATATTGCTTACGACTTTACGCGTACTAAAGCTAAAGTGTTTGTTTCTTCTACACGATTTTAATCTAGTTCCTGCTAGTGGCTTCGTCCAGAAAATTATTATCCAAGAGAACATATTCCCAGGATAAAAGGTATCCTGTACACTATTTGCATTATTTTATATTGCATGGTCAACCCGTGTGTCTAGTTTCATTCAAATACATTCAATCGTTCGAGCGTGAAGAAGTAACAAACAAATAAACAAACTTTTGCTTTTATAATATTAGTCTGTGTAACGATCTGGGTTCCAATAAAGAATTTTTAACGAAGATTTTCAGTAGGTATAAATAAAAATAATTGTTTGTTTTTTGTTTGTTTTGTTGTCTACCAACCTCTGCAAGAGTCAAAGTATGTTCAGCGGTGATAGTATTTGGTCAAATTCGGTCGTATTCCATTAATACTCTTGTTGTTATACGTATAACATACAAAGAAAAACAGTCTATATACCCGTTTAAACAATCATAAAAACTTAATCATTTTGTCCTAGTAAGTCGAACCGCTGAAAACCTCAAGAAAGTGATATTTATTTTTATATATCTATTAATACAGTTCACAATTTAAAGTTACAATCACCCCCTATGTTTTAGGTAAAACAAGAAAAGTATAACAAAATATATTAGTCCTAAGACTACTGCGACGCTTTCCTGTCCACAACCATCAACAGCGCAGTACAGTTGCGCAAGAGTCGCGGTGACCACAGACCGAAACATATACATATTTATGAGGTGACTTTAATACACAATTTCTATGTATTATCTTTTAGTAATGCAGGAAGTAGGAGTGAAGATGTTAACGGTAGGTGACTAGCCGCTTCTGATATGGTGATATCGTTTAATTGGACTGATTGTTATCTGGGTGTTGTGTTTGGTAATAAAGAAGTTTTGGGAACATATTTTTATTGTGCACACAGCCAAGGAGTGGAATTCCCTGTCGGAGTCTGTGTTTCCTGATAGCTACTCGTACAACTTAGGGGTCTTTAAGTCAAGAGTGAATAGGTTATTTCTAGGCAAGCGTGCTCACATCATCGCTTACCATCAGGTGAGATGGTGGTCGAAATGATGGTAAAATAAAAAATAAAGATGAATTTAGATTCGGTGGAAAGGTGTGCGAAGAGGTTAACTGATTATCCAGAATTGGTAAACACCAATCTGCAAAGACTGGAGCACAGGCGTAGGGTAGCCAGCTTTCGATATTCTATAGGATGCATTTTATAGAGTATTTTTTGCTTGCAGCAATCTTCCCGTGTTGATTATAATTTAGATGCATTCAAGGCTAGAGTGAATACGCTAAATAAATTAGTCTGATTCACCATTAACGATTGTATCTCAGCTTGTCATTAGGTGGTATCACAGGCAAGCACTAGTTTAAATCATTACTTGATTCCGCCATCACTTTTCTACCGTCAGACAACCCGACGTACAGCGAGTTTCCACTCTTACATTGTTGACAGCTCGGTACGGACTGTGTTTCGACTCGTCGCGTCGTTTACATTGAAAGACTGGAACAATTTGCCTGCTGCGGTCTTTCCGCCTGACCGTCAGGTGGGATCGCAATCAAGCACTTGTTTATGTAATAAAAAAAAAAAGAATTTAAATAGACGTAAAAAGCAAATTGAGGCTGTGAGTGACAAGACTTGCAATTCAGTAAAATGGTTTTTGTGAAATAGCATTACCTAGTATGAGAGCCAGGATTGTACTATATTATTTCCAGTGTTATAAGTTTGTTGGAAAATGTCGCCGTGGCATTGGAACGCAAAAACTAGCTCATCAAGATGAGTGGGTTTTAGTCAGAAAAAGTCTGAGACTCCTCTCACACCACTCAGAGCAGAAAGTTCTTTGATAATTTCTCACCAAAAAACGACAGTACCTATAAGTTTGTCTTGAATAGTTATTAACGAGCAAACTTAATTAATTCTAATATATTACAGTAGACTATAATATAAAAGTTTTTGTGTTGTTTTTAATGAGACAGTGGTTTGTTTATGAAAAGTAAATAAAAAAATAAATTGGATAACATTAAAGCTTACGTAATTCTATATGCGGAATTAAGCATTTTACTATCGGCTACTGGAACTACAACATCATCTATTAGACAAAATAATAAATTCAATCTTTATAATGACCTAGGTAATGCTAAATTAACCCACGATTACAATCTACGATCAGAAAAACAAGCACTTTAATGTCAAATCCAAAACGTGTCTGCTAGAAATACGGATGACTTAACTAATAAATTAAGAGGTTTTCCATTACGAATGCTCACTCAGATTTTGACATAACATTAAGAATTGACTACGTCACTATTTCAGAGAATCATCGTCTATTAGTTAAGAGATCGAATAGTACCGACAAAGTGTTTGATTTGACAGCTCGAGATGTACCCTCCAAAGGTAATTAATAAGCAGATACAACCACTTAAGATAAGTAAAAATATTTTCATCCCGAAACTGCACCGGATATAGATCGTATCAGCATGACAAAGCGTGGCGCCAACAAACTTTTATCTTTGCCTATACAAAACTCACCCATATCGTCTTCTTCATTGAGTTCTGTTTTGCTTGCACCTAATTATACTTTACCAATATCAGCATCTGTCAGACTAAACTCAACCACAAGACCTGCATCATTAAGTACAATTTTACTCATTACTCGTTCCATTTCATTAACTTCGAGAGATTTGTCAGCAACATTGTCCTCTTCTTCAATTTTAGACTTTATTGTTTCATCTTAAGGTTTATTTTCAGTTGTTGTATAATCTGAAGTGGCACAATCAGAATCTATTGATGCTTCTCTAAAAGCTTCAGCCATCTCAAGTGCAGGTGGTATGACTCCTGTGTCTCCGAAAATAAATGAAATGGTCATTGTGAGATAAGATTTCTCGGTACTCTATAATGACTGATATAGTAATGCTTTGAGCGAAGGAAATTCCATTCAAGAGTGAGTATTATTAGACTGTTTTAATATTAACGAAGAATTTCGAGAGCAAATCACAGATATTTATTACCGTCTGGTGTTTTATATGGCAGCACATATTGACAAACGACCGATATCGTTCAAGATTGAAACAGAAAAATCAAAATAGTTTTCAATGTCAGGTTCGCCACTCAGGTGACCACTATCTCACCTGATGGTTAGCTATGATAAGTTTGACGCTGAAGCACACTAGAAGTAACCTATTCAATTTTGTCTGGATAAATAGAAGTTGTTTAGTGGGAATAGTTCGATGAACGGATGGAATAGGATTTTTTCTAGAGGAAGGAACTACTTAATGCTCATTATTTTCCTAGCCTTTTCCTCAACTAACTTGTTTTTTAGGTGGAAGATCATATAATGACTTCTTCCACTCCAGGATGGAGCGAGAGGACGTGTCAGACTTTTACTGACTAAAACCCACTCCAATGTTCCTTCTTTACCTTGCATTAAAGGAGCCTGGGTTTTCAGTTCCAGAAGCGTACCCATGGCTCAGTAGGCTTCGGATTTACTGGGCCTTTACGGTTTTTCTGACATACATGAGATTTCTGATCCTCGAGGCGCACATGGAACACTACGCGCCGATGACGACTTTTTTTTATGCTGGGAAATGGGAGGAACCTCTTGGGCGGAGCGGGAGATAGTGTCAGACTCTTACTGACAAAACGACCCAACCTGTTCCTTCTAGCCTTCATACCGGGGCTCGAGCTGTCTTTCGAAACTAACCCTGTACTAGGGCCAGGGTTCGACCCGGCTGGGTCCCTGCTGTTGCTGACAACTCCATGAGGCGCGCGGGAAGAGTGCGCGCCGTCGACGACTCGGACTCGGTTCGGACGATTACTGGACGACCGGAAGGCGTGATTCTCAGCTAGGTTGGTGGCTTCGAGTACTACGTAACACTAATAGTTTATTTTTTTCCGCCATTTTATGTATAATTTATATTCTTTAGTTTTTTTATGTTCTTACAGTCATAATCGTAGGTCGTAATGATGTCTCATCGCGACAAGGAAAGCGTTAAGTGGAACGAAGTTCTTTATTGTTTTTAGGAATCCGTACCTCGAACGGAAAAAAACGGAACCCTTATAGGATGACTTTGTTCTCTGTCTGTCTGTCAAGACCCTTTATCTCAAGAACGCGTGAAGGTATCAAGTTGAAATTAAAACCATATACTCAAGTCTGCGGTCCCTTTAAGCTGTGAAAAAATCAAACTTCCAAGTTGACGAATAAAAAAGATATATGTCGCAAAAAACGTATATTTTGATACTCTCAAAGATTGAAATTCATAAGGGTACTTCTCGTTGACTCAAACTCCTGAAATTTGGCACAAAGCACGGTCTTGTAGCACACGTATAGGAAAAAATCTGAAAACAGTAAATTAGTTATTCACAAAAAAAAAAAATACTGCAATTCGGAAAAATCTTCGAGACTCCATTCGGGAGTTGTAGTTTGCACGGAACCCTCAGTGCGCGAGTCCGACTCGCACTTGCCCAGTTTTTTTTTTAATTAGCAAGGTTTATTGTTTTGTATATTAAAGCAAAGCAATGGAAATAGGAAATGATTTAATTGAATGCAATGGAATTCACAAACGTATATAAATACTGCAGAATGAAATAATGTAATTTGATGATTTTGGTTAATTGGTATTGTGTTCATGAAATACCAGCAATATCGCATACCATATTTGATAAAACATTTTTGTAAGGCTGCATGTTATACAATAATAATTGTGATTTTTTTATGTGTATATGTTTAAAAAAACCGGCCAAGTGCGAGTCGGACTCGCCCATGGAGGGTTCCGTAGCAGCAAGTAACATAATATAAAAGTTCTTGTAGTTCGTTTTAACTTTGATCGATGTTTTAATAATAGTGTATTTTTTTAGATTTATGACGTATTAAAAAAAAACTACTTACTAGATCTCATTCAAACCAATTTTCGTTGGTAGTTTACATGGTAATGTACATCATATATTTTTTTTAGTTTTATCATTCTCTTATTTTAGAAGTTACAGGGGGGGGACACATTTTACCACTTTGGAAGTGTCTCTCGCGTAAACTATTCAATTTAGAAAAAAATGATATTAGAAACCTCAATACCATTTTTAAAGACCTATCCATTGATATCCCACACGTATGGGTTTGATGAAAAAAAAATTTTTGAGTTTCAGTTCTAAGTATGGGGACCCCCAATATATATTGCTTTTTTTCTATTTTTGTGTGAAAATCTTAAAGCGGTTCACAGAATACATCTACTTACTAAGTTTCAATAGTATAGCTCTTATAGTTTCAGAAAAAAGTGGCTGTGACATACGGACGGACAGACAGACAGACAGACAGACAGACAGACAGACAGACAGACAGACAGACCGACAGACAGACAGACAGACCGACAGACAGACAGACAGACATGAAAGAATCTATAAGGGTTCCGTTTTTTGCCATTTGACTACGGAACCCTAAAAAGGCTGCCAGGCTCAAGGTGGATCACGTCAGCTGCATGCAAAGTGACCATTGGGAAAGAGTCTTCACTAAGTGGGGTCTTGCTGATGGAAACGCCATCGAGGCCGATCCAGGAAGAGATAATAAGATGATATAGAAGGAGTGCTTTGAAATGTTGCTGGCGATGAAAGTCTGGAAGGGCTTGGGCTTTAAAATGCAAAGGCCCCCCGCCTTTGCATTTTAAAGTGGGTACTCGTAATGGCTAGAAAAAGAAAGGTGTTTTAGGTCGTGTTTGGTCGTGTTAATTCATTAAACCCCAAGCGAACGCCGGCATTCGCGCACCCATTGTCTTTCTATTGTGTCTGTAATTCTCACGATTGAATACAATTAGTGCATGAATTTAAGTCAATATTCTCTCTATATAAAGGACTAGCATTTGCCCGCAACTTTGCTCGCGTACATAAATATAGCCTATGTTATTCAGGTATAAAGCAGCTTTCTTTTGGTGAAAAAATCTTAGCAATCGATATAACAAGATAATTATAACAATAATAACAATAATATTCCACAACTATCACACAGCGCCGTCTAGTACCAAGCTAAGCAGAGCTTGTGTTATGAGTACTAGACAACTGATAAACATACTTATATATTTCTAAATATATACATATTATAGATAAATCACACCCAGACACAGAACAAATGATCGTGCTCATCACACAAACATTTGTCCTGGGTGGGAATCGAACCCACGACCTCCGGCATAGCAGTCAGGGTCACTAAACACTACACCAACAGGCCTGTGAATCGGACCAGTACTTCCAGAGATTACCTCCTACAAACAAAAAAAAAAAACAAACTTTACCTCTTTATTACATTAGTTTAGATAGTGTAGATTTCCACTCGACATTTTAAATCTCATCTTAATCTATAGGTAAATCAAAAATAATAATTGTCAATTTTATGATTCGAAGTAAGGTTTGTAAACTTGAAATAATTGAGGTTTCGTAGAAATTCTAGGTAATGGAACATTTCGTAGAAACACGTTTCACGAAAAACTGAAAAAGATAATAATTGGCCACAAGAAAAAAAAAATTCTGATGTATAATCTGGGTGTCTTTTGTATGTGAGTTTAAATGTCTGTAAAAGAACAAACCATACAGATGCAATTTCTAGTGCGGGGTAAAGCTAAAAAAAAGGTTTGGCTAAAACAAGGCAGTTAGTAACCAGCATTCCTATAAAGTAATTACTCCTATACTTGCCCGGTCAAAATCGGTCATTCAACGATCGTTCTCCCGGTCAATCGTCTGTAATCCGGGCTTATGCGGGCAGGCCGGACTTACGCGTGTTGTACGCGATAATGGCCAATGCCAATCATTGGCATTGCTGCCACAACGTCTTTTGTTTTTCTTAAGGGTCTGTCAATTGTGAAAGTGTCATTAGCGGTCGATAGGGGTGGGGTTTAAGCTGTTTGAATTAAATGGAGGGTGGTGGAAATAATTGGTGCATTTTGTGTGTGTCGTTTTGTTACTATAGGTTTTTAAGCTATTACATAGCTTCTTTCGCGGGCCTTGAGCGTGGAGACCGAATCCAGAAATTCCGTAACGAAAATAACCTAACACCCCCCACTCATTTGTTTTTTGAGCATGGTGACCGATAAGAAAACAAATGAGTGAACAATCAATCAAAATTCAATTCATTGTGTGAAAGTGTAACTTCAATTAATATCAAAGAAAAAAAAAACAAAGGAAAAAAAATACTGCATAAATAAAATAAATAAATAATTATAATTGCTTAAGTTGATAAAAATGCTATGCAATAGCTTTACCGCGGCAGTCCCCGAGTGCCACACGTCTTTTTTTTTTTCGGTCATCCCCCGCCTCGCGGTGGAGCGGGAGATAGTGTCAGACTCTTATTGACTAAAAAACCTTTCATACCGGGGCCGAGCCTTCCTTTCGGAACTAAACCCTTAGTCTCAGTGGGCTTCGACTATGCTGAGCCCGTACGGTTGCTGACAATGCCGTTGACGACTTGGGCTCGGTCTGGACGGCTGCCGCGACTGGTCGCGCCAGTTTATAATAGCTATAACTTAATATATTCCAAGAAGCTCGTGGCTAAATAATAAAAGTCGCATGTTGAATTTCAAAGTAAAGCAACTCATCCCGAGGTTGGTTAGTGGATGGGTTTCATATTGAGAGTCGGAGCCTCGCAGGGCAATTTTCGACCACCGTAGTCGCAGGTTTGCAGACGGCGAATGATGAGTAGCTTGTCGTCCAGTAATTAGGAAGAGTAAACGGAGGGCTATGTTCCACATGCCTCAAAGAGTTGTGCGGGCCCGGTGCCTGCTAAGGCAAAGGGATTAATCAAAAAAGATTTCGACTCTAGAATGCAAAGTGCTACTAAAGGGACGCTCGCTGGTAGATTTAAGTCAGTAAAAGTCTAACACTTTCACGTGCTTCTCATACAACGTGAGGAGTTATTTCACAAATTATCATGTCCAACCTCTTTAAGGAGAAAAAACGTGCTTTTCACGGAATTTTTTTTAAATCATTACTTAAACATTTTCAACATTATGATTGGGCAAGTACATCGTTACTATTGAAATTAAATTGATAATAGATAAATTGCACACAGATATTTATCTAAAGTTAATCGTAACGGTATGTTTGGGGAATCCTCTCTGAACAAAAGGCGAGGGAGGGTGAAAGATCCTCTGGTTGTTATGTAACTTACTGGCTTTGAAATAAAGTGGACATAACTGCAAATTTGCAACTTTTGCATGACCCTAAATTGGGCTTAAAAATTAAATTTTAACAAAATAATTAAACTTAAGTTTACCGATTTAAACTTTGTTTTTGGTTTTTAGGGTTCCGAACCTAAGTCGGCAAAAATGAAGCCCTTACAGAATTGGTCAACAGTCTGTCCGTCTGTCGGTCTATCCGTCTGTCAAGACAAATTTTCTCAAAAACACGTTGAGATATGAACTGGATTTTTTTTTAATTGATCTAATCTAGTGTTTCACTGCGATCCCACCTGATGGTAAGCAGTGATGCAATCTCTGATGGTGAGGCGCACTAGTTTAATATCATAGTTTAATATTTAATTAATATCAAATATTCAAATTTGCTATCTTAAACAGTAGTGAAAAAATCAAGCTTTATGTAAACAAAGTTTATGCTCTGTTTAGGCGGGGTTTACCTTAATTTTAATTATGTTAAATAACTTGTTCTGAAAAATATCAACTCTTTACGTGTTCAAACGTGACTCACTAACACTAACGTAACACTAAATACAAATACCTAATTATTTTTTTGCATTTAAAAATGGTCCATGTTAGTCAGATTTATACGACCAAAAGCCATAATTTCTTACATCACGTCCCCAACAAAAACCCCGCAAACTTGACTTACCCCACTTTGCCTCCCTCCCCCTCTTTTGGACCGCAATCAATGTCCACTTGAGTGGCACGTGACGCGAGCCCATATATCCAACTAATTAGATATACACTTAGTGTGACAGACAGACACACATTACTATGTTGTGTATGTGGGCTTGTTAGCGAAATTATTATGAAGAGAGGAAAATTGTGTGAAGATTCGCGATGTAACAAGCATAGCATAGCCAGCTTTTCCCACTGCTGGGACTCAGGCCTTCTCTCTAGGAGAAGGAATGGGCCGTAATCCACCACGCAGGCCCAGTGCGAGTTGGTGAATGTCACATGTCTTCGAATTTTTGGTTCTAGGACATGACGGTTTCCTCACGATGTTTTCCTTCACCGTTTTGAAAGCAGTGGTGATGAAATAAATTACACAAAGTAATGCGCTTGGCAGGGTTTGAACCCGCGACTTACAACTAGTAGGTCGGGGACGTTATCACTTGGCCACCACTGCTCATGTGTCAAGTATGAGAAAAAAATGTTGTCGCAGTGTTAGCTCATGGTATCGGCTCCGACTTGCATGTCACTGGTTCAGATTCGAGCAGGCTAACATAAGTGTTACTCGAAGTTTAAGACTTTTTGTAGTCGTAGGAATCAAAAATTAGGAATCATCTGAACTTGCCTCGTCCGGTGAGGTACCTCTCCAGCTACGCCTCATAGAAGGACCTTATCGCCGCGATTGTAGCTTGCCCAAAATTTTAGACTCTATGTTAACACATCACAGGAGTCACATGTGGGTACCTGGTTGCAGAGAAAGAAGGGAGACAAAAAATATGAAAGAAAAGGGAGTTCGTGATAGCGTGACAGTTGACAAGACAATATGTAGATCCCAAATAACATGGAATAAAGGCAGAAAAATGAAGATATAATCATGTTAATACTAGTAGCAAAACCTGGAAATCTAGTTCTAGTTATAAATTATTGCGCTTCACCATTCAACGATTACATTACTACTTACCATCGGGTGAGATCGCAGTCAAGCACTAGAATCATATCTTTAAAAAAAAAAAAAAACAGTGAAGAACCAATGATGGTTACGGTCTCGACTTACGAGTTATATTGTAAGTCGCAGGTTCAAAGCCAGCCCAGCGCATTATTATATCGTGTAGTTTATTTAATTTTTTAGCAGTGGTGATGAAATAAATTATTTACTGGAAAAATGATATCACATCGCAGAGCGGATGGCAGTTGGGGCCGAAAGGTACTTGAGTGGCGACCGCGTACCAGAAGGTGGAGCGTTGGAAAGCCTCTTACAAGGTGGACCGATGACCTGGTAAGGATTGCGAGACGCACAGGACCGTTCACTGTGACACTTGGAGAAGGCAACAGCCGACAACAACAACAATGGACGTCTTTCAGCTGAATTTTTTTTCGGTGGTGAAGTTAAACATCGTCTGGAACCCGGCCATATAAAAAAAAAGATCAATAAATTATTTGGAAAATTACTATCGCTGATTTGCTGACGCTTTGCCACTTCAGAGCCGCAAAACAAATAAATGTTTCATGTCCATAATTTCGCCACTTATCATGGGCTTTCATCAGTCATGTCTGTCGGGACACATCACACAATAACTTTGCAATAACTTTGTCACAGATAGTGTTATCAAGCCATCGGTAGAGTCTTATCAGTAGAGTGTCCATCGATTTATTGTCATTTAATATTGTCTGTTTATCATTCTCCGTAATCACGGCAGACTGGACTTGAGAACACTTGGCTGGTTCTCATGGCTGTGGGACGTGATTTTTTGATTGTCATTTTAGTGATAATGGTCTGGAATTTCATAGCAGTCCAGTGGTTAAGGCACCTACCTCTCATGCATGAGGTTGTGGATTCAAAACTGGGCAAATCATAATTTGTTCCTTAACGTTTAGACCTTGCCGCTGTGAGCGGTAAATAAGCGCGGGGCGGCGAGCGGTAAGAACAAAAGTATGAAAATGTTTGAAACTCGCCACGAGACGCCGCTCGTTGCCCCGCTCGCCGCGCCGTTCGCCGCTGAGACCAAAGTCGTAAACAGGCAGTTCTGTGTAAATATGCCACATAGAGAAATAAACGAAATAATGACGTTTATTTAGCACTCAGATTCACGATACACATAATGAAGAAACAATCATGTAGAAACTAAAAAGAAAAAAATAAAAAGCAACCACATTGTATGTTTCAGGCTGCGCCAAATAAGTTCAGTTTAGTATAATATCAAAGAACGATGTAGCAACTACGTAGTGGTCGCCTAACGCTGGTTATATATCTGTGTATAACGATACAAACTAACATCGCAGACAAACACTTCTGTCGACAATACTTTCGCAGCTTAGTTTAGTTAATATCTTAAGGACATATGATTGATCAGCCGTTCGCAGAGCTAGACGACAGTTAATAATCGCACCCTCGGTTCTAATCTCTAATATTGTGTTCAAAGTAGAAGCGACAGCGGAGAATATTAGGAAAACTCTTAAACTAAGAGATATTGACGGATAGATATCAAAGTTCCAGTGGTACTATAAAATACACTTCCGTCTGACCACCGCTATGTTAGTTTTTGCTTTGTTTGTTTAAATTTCAAAAGGTTTGGTTTGGCGTCGCACCGCAGGGTTCAAGCAAAAATTTTTTTAAGTAATTTTTTAAATGATCACGATTCAACTGATTGGGAACACATTCTTGTGCGTATAGCTATGTAGTAGAATTCTGCCTGAACCTGGGTTTCCTGATAGTTTTACCACAAAATACATAGGTACAGAAGTCAATCTACATACAAAGCGCGCTCGAGCAACGCACACAAAGACACCGCTCACAGACACGATGTCTCGGTCGCGTCTCAGATCACTCGTCGAACAATTCCGGCTCAAACGCTCATTAGTGTGCATCCACCGAGCGTAGGTTTAAAAAGTGAAGTAGATATATGAGATTGTCTTCTGTACCTATCTATTTTGTGGTTTTACCCTCAGTCGAGTCTGACACGCGTTTGCCCAGTTTTTTTAATTGAATCAAACGTGACAATAAAACAGAGATATATACTCCTTGTAGTAAGACATTTAAACTAAAGTTATATTTTTTTGGTGACTCATAAGCTAGGACAATCCTTGGGACTGTCGCAATGAAGGCTTTTAAAAACTTTTTTACAATTTAAATATCATTTATCATTTCAGTGCCAAAATTGTCACAACTGTGGAACAGTCACAGAAAAAGAGTAGAATCTACTTTGCTATCGTCTGTGATTACGTCCTAAGAGCTACAACCTAGGGATATCAAAATTAATAGGAAAAAGGTTACTGCTAGACAAATGGGCTCCATCGTTGACCGCATCATCGCTTACTATAAGGTGAGATATTGATTAAACGCAAACCTATCCTTACTAATATTATAAAATCGAAAGTGAGTTTGTTTGTTTATGTGTTTGTTCACGCCTAAATGAAAAAAGCGATTTTGATGAATTTTGGTACTTACAGAGATAGTTGGGACCCTGGAGACGGACATAGGCTAATTTTTTTATAAAAAAAGTGAGAAAAGGGGGAGAAAGAGGGAAGGTCTTTTATGTACGCGGGCGAAGCCGCGGGCAAAAGCTAGTCAATAATAAAAAAAAATCTGTACCATTTCGTTGTCACTTTTCTTAACCTTTCGTATGCCGTAATTAGAGACACAATTAAAAAGTTATTGTCTCGCGTGGATCCACGTTCCGGACACACAAAGGGTTAATCGTTTTCTTCAAACTTGGACCAAACAATTTTCCTATCTTGAAAATGTTTACCGTTGACACCCGAGATTAATATTGTACAGATGGAAAAGCTGAGGGGAATCGGAAAGGTGACTTGAACTTTGCTGACAATATTTTTGGTACGAAATTGTTTCCCTTAAACTTTTAAACCTTCTTCGTCTATTTTACTTTGAGACTCATTGAGAGGGGCATTAATTTTCTATATAAACCCTTTTTATTTATTTTGGTGGGTAAAATCATCCATATGACTTCCCCTGCTCTTGGGCGGAGCGGGAAATAGTGTCAGACTGTTACTGACTAAAAAATCCACCCCGTTCCTTCTTGCCTTTCATACCGGGGCTGAACTACCTTTCGGAGCTAACCCTGGCCCCAGTAGGCTTTGACCCAGCTGGGTCCCTGCTGTTGCTGACAACTCCTTGTCCTCTCTTCTGTCCCTCCTTGGCGCGCGGGAACAGTGCGCGCCGTCGACGACTTGGGCTCGGTCCGGACAGTTACCGGACGGTCGCACAGCGAGCTACCCATTGCTCGCCTTCCGCAAACCTGCGCCTACGGTGGCCGAAAATCGGGATCGGAATCCCGGCGGTGGCTGGGGCGCTGTGAGCGCCGTTGCCTGATGCGGTCGGCCTCCTCCATTTTCTATATTAACCCTGAGATATCTCATTTGTGGTTAATGCAGATATAGAATGGAACCCAATATAAAAACAGCATCATCATAATTTCAGCCGTAATACGTCCACTTTTTGACATAGGCCTGCCTCAAGTGTCGCCATAATGGTCAGTCTTGTGCGGCTTGCATTCATCAAACTCATGCAACCTTTACCTTCCGGTACGTGGCCGTCACTCATAAACCTTTCGTCCATATCGACCATTTGTTCTGTGAGCTATGTGCCCTGTCCACTGCCACTTAAGTTTCCCTATTCTTCGGGCTATATCGGTAGCTTTGGTTCTCTTGCGGATATCTTCATTTCTGATGTGATCACGCAATAAAAACGTATACAAAAGTAAATTACGAGAAAAATTGCCGGGCAGTTTTACCTAAGCCTTTCAAACTCATATTGGCATCCAAAAGGACCACAACTCAAGGCTCCCAAGACCAAAATGTACGCCGTAATAGAATTACGACGTAATCGTACTAATCTAACCTCAACGATCCATCCTGCAAGGAAGTTAAGAAGTAATCATCTATGGACATGAAAAACGAATTTCTAAATCGATGCTGCTAAATTTAAAAGTCACGATGTTGGTTTGGTAGCTATGCTGTGCAGTGTGTTTCAATTTGGTCGGTTGTTGTGGCTAGTGGGAACATTGAAGATGTAAAGTTATTTGAAAGGGTATGGAGTGAATGGTAAAATCCATGAACATCCTCACAATGAAAATTTTTGATTTGTACTTTATTATTAATAACATTTTTTTAAATTATTGTATACAATATAGACTAATAGGCAATTTAAGTCTTAATTTATAATTATCCGCTAGGTACAGAGAGAGATTATATTTTTTAAATTAAAGACAATCATTTTCACTATAAATATGTATTAAAATAAAATCAGTGTTTTTATCTGATTTGTGTTAAAACTTTGTTGCATTAAATGATTGCACAAGTCACCAATTTGGCATAATAATCAGATACTTGAAAATAATATTTTGTGAATATCGTCCACTTCCCTATGATTGTCTTAAAATAAGATTTTATGTATTATAAAAGAGATTCCTTTGTTATATCCTCTAGACGAGTGTAACAAAATGGTTCAAGAATTTTAGATAACCAAAACTTTAGCAATACTATTCAAAAATACACTACCACATCCAGCACCTTAGCATGCAAGACAAAATCCTTTAGAAAACGGTCGTCGGTCTGACTTAGAAAATTACTTACATGCAAACCAATTCCCTTAAACCGCAGGCAGGGTATGGGCGGCAAATAAACAGTGGAGTCTTTTGTCCAACCGCCACCGCAAGCGAGACAATGTCTTATACTCCGAACATTGAAACTGCGGTAGATATGAGTGGGAGTACAGAGATATAGAATTTAGATCACGAGTAAGTTCCTGGAGGTAGCAAGGGAAATATAGAGTTTAAATTTGACTATGGAAGTCTTCACAACCAGGGAATTTCAGCCACATAAGAGCACAATGTTTTTGACGGTTGAAGTTGAGATATCAAAATGTTCAGAATATAACTCGATTGAGGATATATGCTTTATCGCAAAATTGAAATTGATCTATTTTGCACCAGTGAAAAAAATATCAGAAAGATCTTAAGCAAGGAATATTTTAATGAAAATCATAAATAACTCAATAGTTGTTGTTTAAGCTAATGTTACGTAGTATTTTTCTTCGTCTTTGATATTGTATGATTCGAAACAATTCTGGATAGTGAAAAAATGTCACACTTTTACTTGGAACTTGATCTTGCAGATAAATGCTAACACCCCAAAAAACATCAAATATTTCATCAAAAGCTTAAAAATTCTCTATCAAAATCCGAATGTTAATAACGACAAGCAATATAACCTGCTTCAAATTAGTGCATGATCGTCTTCGTGATGTAAACTTCATATGGTGCTCTATAAACATTTACAGCCTTAATTATATAGCTAAGCAAAAATGAACTGTACATAAACGAAATAAGAGCAATTGACACTTACTCAAAAACAAAGACGAGGCATTAGAAAGGTCGCGTGTGTATTGAACACAAAATAAAAAAGTGTTGTGACCAACTTATGCAATGGAGTTTCGTAAACCCAATTATGATGCCTAAAGCTAGACAATTTTTGAAATGACCGATTTGTCTCATCATGCCACCTGAGTGAATTATTGGCCTGTATATTTTTTTTCTTAAGCAAGATTAAGTTTCACACGGTCTTTTGTCTTGCGACATTTCAACATTTCGTGGATGTCGGTAAAGATAAGAAAGGGTTTTGTATTTTTAAATGCTGTATTGTTTTAAGTTGAGAATATTTTATATTCGTATTGAGCAAGAGCTATTTGTCGTAGTATTTGCATAATGTTTTGTTGCTCTGTTATATTTTTTTAACAATCGCTTGTTTTAGTGAAAGTCTTAGTTTTAATTATGGTCACATAATTTATATTTTGAATTGTGCAGATTTTTGTATAGTTCTTGTGAAATTATAATTTAATTGATGTTGATAACAGTTAAGTAGTTTTACTAAGAAAAGAATAATTTAAATTGAGGGTTTTCGGTAAAGACGAAGTAAAAGTCACAGTCATAGAAATATCGTGGTAAATTACGTTTAAAATGGTGACCAAAGAGGTCAAAAATAGAAGAGCCGTCCATACGTGATTTGGATTTACGGTGATATAGAACAGATATCAATATCGTCAAAGTCACAGTAGACGTCTGGTTGACACACGGAACCAGTACCCCGAGCCAAGTTGATAATCTGCAATCATTAACGCTAGTCGAAACTAATCAAATGTATGCGAATGACGTCATCTCAACGTTAAGTCACGTGGTCATAACAAACGAATAGAAAATTCGCAGCCAAGTTCACATCGTTCAAAATCGTTTCTACAATGTTTAACGCTTCATCCTTTGTTATACAAACGCTACATTGTAGAACGAGCGGCCGACTCAGGCGCGTCAACATGGCTACCAACTACCAACTTATCGTTTTCTGCAATTGCTGTCACCGAGGCGTTACCGATTAGAGAACGGAATTCGACACAAACTGGTTGTAACTTGGCTAGGGGGGCAGGGAGCTGAAGAAAGGAGAAGCCAGCAGTGGGCGATTCTGGTCTGCAACGATTTTTAATGCAATTCATTATGGCAATGCCGAGGCAGACCGACGACCTGGTAAAGGTAGCGGGAATCCGATGGACGCGGGACGCACATGATCGTTCGTTGTGGCGACGCTTTGGGGAGGCCTTTGTCCAACAGTGGACGTCTATCGGCTGAAATGATAATGATGGCAAAGCTGCCAGTGTTCTGGGTACGTGTCCAGATTACTGCAACGTGGACGACGATGATTGAGTGCATTTTGTTTTTGTATACGTAATTAGATTTAGTATACTCGTAAATAATAAGTTAATATTTAAGTTTTTTTTTTAATGTAAACTAGGTTTTATAGCAAGCCATAGAATACAGTTTCCTAGGGTTTCGAATTTCGGAACGTGTAAGGACAATACTGCGCGCTAAAATAAAATAAACTTTATACATAGACAAACAGACACTTCAATTTTATTTATATGTATAGTACATAGACACGTAGATATTAAGAAATGAACATCATGTAAAAAATATTTTACAATTATAAAAAAGCAGGTCTGAAATAATTATGATGTGAGGTCCATAGTAAATAATTTTTCCCGTAACATTGTTGGTAATATTACAAACTAGCAAGACTAAATTATTGATCTGTAAAGTCCCGTGCAATTTATGCTGTTGTCTGATAATAATCATAAAAACCCAATGCTTTTCTAACGAATTGTAACAGCTATAAAAACTTACATACTACGGTATCACGTGAAGAACTTATCAGGAAAATATGGCTTATTACTATTAGCTAGGTACCTGCTGGTTTGTCACGCAAGGCATTATAAATATAATTAAGTTAATTTAATTATATTCTTGATTCTTATACAGTTTTGTAATAGGCTCTTAATAAACTAGTGCGCCTCACCATCAAAGATTGCATCGCTGCTTATCATCAGGTGGGATCGCAGTCAAGCACTAGTTTATATCAATTATTATTATTATTATTTTATAAATACAATGTTCTATTTTATAGGCTTATTTAACAGATGGTCGATGGGGCTGAAAGAAGGAGTTGCGAATGCGAAAATACTTTCGGGGAGACGCAGCGTTGGAAAGCCTCTCATAAGGTGAACCGCTGACCTGGTGAGAGTTGCAAGAGTTCGCTATAAGCTAGACGCACAGGACCCGTTGTTATTGTGGCGACACTTAGAAGCGGCTTGTGTACAATGGTGGACGTCTTTCAGCTGAAATATTGACAGTCATGATGATAATGATGATTTCGTGGTGAGATTTGCTTCTTTTTTAACTTTGTGGCTTCGCTTCCATCCTCTGTCCGACAACAATCATGGTCGCATGATCAAAGGTAGATGCTTTATTCAAAGTATTGGAAATTAATTGTTTGGTATACCTAATTAAGCTAAAACAACTATAATAATAATAATAACAATATTCCACAACTATCACACAACGCCGTCTAGTCTCAAGCTAAGCAGAGCTTGTGTTATGAGTACTAGACAACTGATAAACATACTTATATATTTCTAAATACAAATATTATTATAGATTAATTACGCCCAGACACAGAACAAATGATCGTGCTCATCGCACAAACATTTGTCCTGGGTGGGAATCGAACCCACAACCTCCGGCTTAGCAGTCAGGGCCACTAACCACTAGACCAACAGGCCAGTCGAACTATCGACTAAGGGTGTTTTAATATCGTGCGGTTTTAATTACACACGCGGGATTGCGTCGCCCGTGTAACCACCGTAAATGTCCATTTCGTACAAGTATTTAATGTAATGCGTGTAATACGTACGCGGGACGTTTTTTTGCATTTAGAAATTTGCTAAGTCCAGGGCAATCCTGCATGCGTGATGAAATCCGCACGATATTAAAAACACCTGACTATAGCAAACAAAAGAAGACCCTTAAACATAACACAAGGAAAAACTTCAAAACAATGATTACATATCACGTATAACAAACAAAAACTTGACTCAATGACAAATAGCGCTTAATAAGAAATCAATTTTGTTGTTCTCACGATCTGAACAAGGAGACGCCTACTTGATAGATTTGATTACATTTAGACGTGACTAATCATTATTTAACCATGTTCACGATTATGTACTGGGACATGCGTACCTACTGATTTTGTTGTGATTACTTAGACTTTATTTGGTGGTTTTATCCTCAGAAGAACCAAGGTTAGTGACATAGCCCACAGAATCACATTTTAAGGCATTAAGTCCGCCTTTGTACTCTTTTGTGCATAAATTATAAAATAAATAATAATAAATAAATCGCCAAACTTGAGGAGCAATGGACATTGCTCGCAGAACAGATGGCTGAAAGGTTCTGTAGCCTGATTCACGTAAAATCAAACAAGCCAAATATCGTTGAAGTTTTATAGTCGTTCGATCGAAGTCCTATCCAAAAGCGGTATTCACGATCTATCGACTTATTTTCAGTTTCATTAATAAGTATTCCCTCCAGGATAATGTAATACAGATTTTTTATAAATCGACGAATTTCAAACGATTTTAAAATCGGTGTCGTTAAAACTCGATTAATTGATGTGAATACGGAAATGGTCTAAACGACTAAATCGCTACGATATCATTACGGTTTTTATTACGTGAATCGGGCTATTGAACTGAGTTACGGAAGATGCAGTATCTACAAGGAAATCCACTGGATGCAAGATGCAGTGGACCGCTCGTTATAGCGATACTTCGGGTAGGCCTATGTCCAGCAGTAGTTGTTGTTCGGCTGACACGATGATGATGAAGGTGGTGGTGAAATTTTTGGCAAAGTAGAGTCCGCTTCATCTTTGTCAGAAGGCCTGACAAAGAGTTATCAAGTAAAAATGTAGGTTAACTCTAGATGTTCCCGTAATCATTTATGTTATGATCTAAGATGATGGATAGAGTAACAATAAACAAAAATATCGATTATTTAAAAATTCTGTTAACTCGTTTATCTTAAAAAAAAAGACAGTCATAGTCGCACACAAATTATAGATACCAGCACGAATCTTGAGCGCTCGGCGAAAGAGTGAGGTTCAATTTGCGCATCGTTCATATCGTCGAGCTAATCATTGTAACTACAAAGATGTACTCCCAGCTCCCGCGTCTTACTTAATACCACTAAAGAGACCCAATACTTCACTTCTCATTCAAGTCAGCGCTCAAAATCCGTGCCGGTATCTGTATGTATCTTATAAATGGTCAGTTTTCCTGTAAAAGTCAAAAACCTAAGAATATTGAAAATTATAAAAAAAATATTTCCATAACACGTAAACATCTTTATTGTGTTCTTTTATCTGTATTTGTTTTTTTTTTTAACATTTTTAAGTGTTTGTGTGGACATAAATTAATAAATAAACATTAAGGAATCATTCGAAAGAGTTAATATGCCCTTGAAATGTAAAAGGCAACTGAACGAACAAGGGTTTTAGTCAGAAAAAATCTGACATTCCTTTTCGCTTCACCCAGAACGGGAGAAATTGTATGAAGATTTCCCACGACTAAAAAGTATGAAAAAAAAAAATTGAACAATCAGACCTTTCTCGAAACAGAAGCTAATTTAGTGATCTTAGATAATAATACTGTTTATTTAACAGTAAAGAATAAGTCAATTTAAGCAACAGATCACTATCTTCGTTGTTAATGTTAAAACCACAGATATCTAAATTAATGAATCTTCGAATTCATCGCTGAACAATCTATATCTTCCCACATCTCCACCGTGACACTAAGGTCACAAAATCTGACTGATGAATTGTATCCGTGATGTCACAATTAGACGGGCCCAAGTCGATGCTATCGGGGACCTCGACGACCTTAGGGTCATACACATCTACATACACGAGAACCTGTCATTTTATGTATGTATTGAATTTTGTATGGGAATTAGATTGATGGGGATAAGATATTTATGTACGAGTCGTATGCTTATGTCCAGTTGATTGAATATTTGTTGAAAAAGCTCACGAAAAATTTAGAAACATACGAGTAGACAAGGACATTTTTCATACAAACAAATTGTTCGGGTGACGGCGTTAGGTGATGTTGAGCACAAAGCTCAAAAATAGATATTAATAAACATGTTAAGCAAAATAGAAAAAACGTTTCTCTTAGCTACCTACAACCATGAAGTGCTTATTAAGAAAAAGCCAAGTACTCTTAGAGTTTAGTCCATAGATGCTGTTGAAGAAGCAGCGAATTTGATTGATAAGTTACATTTAAATACCTACGCAATTAATATTTCACAAATCACTGGTAACCGTGCCTTTAATGACTCATGGAGCATAGATGTTACACTACCCTTGATGTTACAGTTCTTTAGCCTGCAGGACTTATTAGCCTTTACCATATTCTGAAACAAAACAAAGACAAATGCAAAGACATTAAGCTCCTAGCTTGAAGCAAGTTCAAATACGGAGTTCACACAAAATGTCAACGGAATCGCCCACATGTCGCCCCAGGCTATGCTTGAGCACCTTACCAAAATCTATGTCAAGTACAATATTAACACTTCAAATAGACCACGAAACATTTGCCAAGCGAAATCAACATTTATTGAAGAAGCTACAAAGGTCTTTGCTCTTATAATTGGCGGTAAATAAAATGAAGACTCAAATGATTAACAGCAAGTTTTGGAGGCATTACCTATTATGGAATTGTCACGAAATATTAATAATGCTTCGCATTCAATGTCACTGATGAGTTAATGAAGTGCTGGTTTTAATTTAATGTTGATAACTTAATTATTAATTAATGCTTAGTTGCTCTTAATAGTTAATATATCAGTCACGCCTCGAATCCCTAAAGGTGTAAATGAACGTTTACATCGCATGGCGGGTGCAGTTTATAGGTCCAGACCGGCAATGAGTAACCCTATTGACATTTGGAGGAAACAATTCACAGTGCTCCAACTAGATTTAGATAGTGATATCGCCCTATCGAAAGAGGACAAAGATAAATCTGTTTCTGTAACACCTGCTAATTTTCCCACACATGATGTAAGGATTGAAGCTTACTCAGAGCTAAACAATGGTAATTTAAACATGTTACTTACCGATTGACTTCAAGAGGTGCTGACGCATTAAACTTGACTGTTTAGACTTCACAGAACCGTTTATCTTCAAATCATTATCTTACTTATGATCTTGAAATTTTAACACGGGCATTTGAAGGCTGAATATACACAGCAACGAGTTTTAAACTGCCTATTTCAGCTCGTACTCTTGCGCAATCTACATTACCTGTCACAATTCGCCATGTCAAAACATTTCGGAATTGCCAGACTAATCAGATAGATGATCTAAATACACAAACAAACGTACATTACTTCGGACTCAACTATGTCAAATGTAATTGAAGAACACGGCCGCACCAAATTTGACCCCGTCAGAACGAAATTTTCGTCAAGATTTTATCAGAAAACATGACATCTCGAATCAAACGACAAGTATTGTCTAAAAGACCTTACCGCTTGTTGGGAGTCCACCACACGTGGAGATTTTTCAATCGAAATTCGACTCTACTGTGTATAAAATAGAGTTCAAAAGTTAATTACTGTGTGACAAAGGTCTTTGTGATTTTGCCGTCAGAATAGTAGCCATTATCTGAGAGAACACACGTTCGGAAATGGTAAAAAAAGGTCGAAATATGATTAATAGGGCGGCGTTGCGGGACTCGGCTCGTTCGTGTGTGATTCTTTCCTTTTGACAGATTGTCTCGACTCTCTGACCCGAGCGCCCCGTTGAGACAATAATGATGCTGTCCCATCACTTCGAAAGTCGATATCGATAAAAAGCGTTAAGTTCATCTCAAATTACCAGATTGTTGACGTCAGACTGATTTTATACTTTTAAACGCATAGCTTGTTAAAATTGCATTCAGTCCCTAGATATAACATTTACAATCATAGTAATTTACTTCTCAACACATTTAATTCATCGATTGGGTTTCTGATAAGTTTGAATGTGAAAAACCAAACTCTAACCAACATGGTCTAGGTAACTTTTGCATAATCTCCCATTAATATTGAGAACGAACAGAAAACCAACCATTAAATGTCGATATCGATACTTTCTCTGATCTGGTACATCCCTAGCCACGAGGTCGACTAAGATTACTCTCAGCACGAGACTGTCCTGCGTCGGCGCTCGTTCGCGACGCTTTGACATCCCGACATACACCACAACAATCCATCATACATACGGTGAAATTAACATTAGATCTTATTGTTGTAATACTAAAGTTCAGTTTTGTGAGGAATCTGAAGTTTGGCGATGCAAAAGAAGGTTCTCGGTACGTCATACGTTGATAGACGGCCCAAACAGGTCGACGTGAGAGTACAACTTTTTTTTTACATCAATTTTGAATATGCAATATGAAGATATTGAAGGATTATTAGTCATGTTTTCGAAGATATTTATTTTTATGCATTCGTTTGGTTAGGGTCACAGGAAAGTGTTATAACGAACTGTCATGAGATAAATGAAGTATCAATAAAATTTGGATGCGCAGGAGTTGGTATGTGAGTAACGGCTTAGAGTTGAACCATAATCACTTACCGAGAAATGATTAACTACCAGTATTCCGGTCTTAGGCAGGTGAAATTATTTGCCAAATTAAGATCTGGACGAAAAGAAAGTTCATGCCTATTACAAGTCTCATTTATTTGTCGAGTGAAACAATAATGCAAATATTTTCAACTATGTTGCACGTCATGTCATAATTATATTGCTTGTATTGACGATTGCAAGCTACGCTAGATAAAAGATCAAATGTAAAGGATTGTACTGTGTGATTATTATGTATTTTTTCAAACCCAATCAAATAAAAGTAATTAAAGAATACTTTTTGTATAAATTAAACGAAATCTTTATGGTTATCACATGTAAATATAACGTTAATTGAAACAGATATAGAAATATTTCCTAATTTACATCAATAACGATAGTCATTTATTTTAAAAACCATACTCACTACTACTGTACTATTCCTCTGTCTAAAGCACATTTGGTTGAAACTTGGCACATGCTTAGATCATTATTTTGGAATAAGATAAGCCAGTTTTTATTATGTGTATGTTCTCTTGCGATAATTCCTCTTTGAGTAAAGCTACAGGAGCTAGTGTTACAATAAAAGATAGACTTGCAAAAATCAGTGAAAAAAAAATGTAAAAATCTCGGAATATCTACATTGATGTATCTTTATGATAAATGATTTAAAAACGTATTAAACCCAATAATAAACGATAGACTTGCAAAAGTCAGTGAAATAAAAAAAATATATGTAAAAATATCAGAATTGCTACATTGATGTATCTTTATGATAAACGATTTAAAAACATTAAACCCAATACGAAATGAATCTCTAGAGAGAGAAACATCCGTCACATGACATCAAAACTAGAAATGATTTGAAAATGGTTTTATTATGCTATGAAAAAAGTCATAAAAAGTAAATGTGTTTGTGAATAAATTTTCTATAAAACAGATTTGGGACTGACGCATGCAGATGACAATCTTTTATATTTCTGTAACCCGATGCTGAAATAGTCTGTCATTCGTAAAAATAACCTATTGCTTCTGTGTAAAAGAGATCAGTCAGAACGCTTCAATGTCTATCGCATTGGAATGCAAGAATTGATTTTTCTTATGCGAATTTGCAAGGAACTATACTGGGCCCGCTACAGTTTAGACAATTTTGATGGAATTTCTTATCCCTCCCTGTTTAAGGACCTATCATAGTAAATGGACAACTAAAATCCCTATTTTTTTAAATTAAGTAATTAAAATAAACTATTTTGACTTTGAATTTTGATAATTAACCAGTTTTTATTCACTGGTTTCTTGTGCTTAAAATAAATTTCCAAAAAGTAATGCTTATCGCGTTAAATTCCATAAACCAATATCTCATTAATCTTACCAAATCATGTCCTATCGGACACAATGAGAATAAAAATCACCAAGCTTAATTCCCACCATTATACATCAATCTCCTATCCACTTAAGCATTGCGAAATCCATCTGGAATGTGTCTCACGTACTTTGAAGAGTGGCTAATGAAGTGCTTGGTTGATGTGTGACCCACCATCGGGGTTCCTTAATGATACGATTGACAGTACAGTGGAGCGGTCGCCGTCGGCATGCCCGATTGTTTCTTGACTGAAGACTTGGAGCTGGGAAGTGAGCGGAGAAAAGTTGTGGTTAGTGAGAAAGACGTCTCAGAAAATATGTTGCTTTTGGTTTTAAGAACATAAACGATCACTCCTAATAAATTTTTCAAAAAGCGTAATAGTAACCTAGTAGAGGCAAGTAAGGGTATCCAAAAGAGGAAATAAAGATAAGATCAAAGGAAACTATTTTGTGATAGCATACGAAATTAAAACAAACTTTAGGTTATATGAATATATTCGAATACAAGTAAATAGAAAACTGATTATTACTTACTATGTCTACACAAATTCTTCTTCGACACTTTTAAGGGCCCCAAAACGCCCCGTGGGATACCTAAGAGAGACGTATTTAAATCTCATTGACGTCTTGTTCGTGGAACTTTGAATATAATGGCGCTTATCTGAAGGGTGTCTTTGGCATATTAAGTTTTATATTCAGCTGCCTCTATTTTCAAGGCGAATGATTCTTCCATGACTTGTGATCGACGGGTATCGGTCGGATATGTTTATTCACTGAGTTTTATGGTGATTATGCTATGAGAATGTACTACTTTTGTAGCGACTGAGGATGGATTGCCACCCAGTAAGCCAATATAGTGGAAAGATTGTACGATAAATGCATTGTTGATCTGAAAAAGAAGCCTTTAAATAGATGAATACAGTTTCATTATATACTACCTCACATTGACTGTTTACCTTGGGCAAAATCACATCAGCTATACTTGAACAAGTGATAAAAATTGATCAAGGAATAAAAAATACAAAAAGAAGGATATAAAGAGTAACATGTCCCTTTAACAACTTTAGTGTTGATTTTATGCAACAATGTTTTTTTCATTAGAAAATACTAAACTCGCAAAATCTCCTCTTTCGTTAAAATTCTCAACTATGGCCAAATAATCAAAACCCTATTTCACAACATTAATTTTATTTAGCAACAGAAACGCGACTAAGACAATAAATCACTTTGCATAATCTCTAAACTTAATGGATTTCAATCTTATCGCTACAGAATCCGGGAGACATAATTTGTCACTTGAAGATTGTATTACTTAAGTGAATGAGCAAATCATTCTACGTAACACTTGAGAAGGTAAATTAGATAAATCTACAGTGCAAGGTGCTATTAATGATGTCATTGTAGCTACCGCGCATAATAGAGATCTTTATTCAACAGTAAAAGGTGAATTAATTAGTGATTAAAGAGACTTCCGATCTTAATTCTAAATTAGAAAGTTAAGTGACAATATATATCAGATGATTAATGACACACTAAAATCCTTAAAAGTGAAATCTGTTTGTCTCCAAACACGATGGATCAGACTTTAATATTCTTGTTATTCAACATTTGTCATCTAGGTAATCCCCGATTTAGGAGTGTCATCACGTAGGTCAACTCTTCTAAAAAAACACGAATGGATAATGTAACGGAATCCATTTAGAAAAGAGGCCTGCTGATTTAAATATTTAAACAGCGATGTTACAGAACATTTTGATTAAAATATAATATATATTAAGTGAGTCACTGATAATACAATAAAAAAAAAACACTATTTTGATTCATGACAAAGATTAACGGTGTATCCAAAACAAAATACAAAACCGCAAGTCTATGATCATGAATGTATGAAAATCAGCAAAGAATAAGAATCTCGATAGCAAGAAAAACAGTAATGACTAACGACCAAATAAATTGATCGACGGTCCGCAGTAATTTGTCAAATCCAATCATGAAAAATTCCAAATAAAAATTTCGTTAGAACATAATAACGGGGACTTCTCTGGTTTTTTGCTCGGCATCCAATTTAAAAACTAATTATGGGTCGCGATGACTAGGCTCCCATGATCAAGGAACACCCTACAATGCCGTCACAAAGAACATAATTTCGTCATGTTAGCGAACAGGTGACAAAAAAGTATGATTAATGGTCATACGTTGTGGTCATCACAAAAGATATGTCAGTCAAATTATACTCGTCTTTATTTACATCAGACAGCCATAGCCTAACAAATCAATATTCGAAAACATTTTCGGATTTGAGGATAGTTTATTTTCAGTTTGAGATTTAATTACTCTGTGCAATTCATAGATTCTCGTTTGTGTCCCGTGGACATTACCAAAAAGTATTCAACGCTTATTATGTGTTAGCCATGACCTTTTGCGATCGTGATTTGAAACGAGAATCGGTCGTGACATCTAAATAACCGATGTTGAGGTCGGCTGCAATCAATGACGGAAGTGTATGTATGTATGACGGAAGGCAACCGATTAAACGTTTTCAACGATACGCAGGCACGACTTTTGATCGTTTAGGTGTCGAAGGCTGGGCAAGCTTTTCAGAAATTAGTCAGAAGGTCTTGGCTATAATGGGCATAATAGTTGGTTATTTGTGGTTACTAGTCAGATTTAATGACAAGGTTTCGTGCACTGTGATTTTGTGCTTTTAGTTTAAAGTGGATGCTGACCTGGCGAGTGTAGCAATGCTTTTGGAATGTATGAACTTTTTGCACAAAATTTCTCAATTGTTTGTTAAGATTTGACTCAAATTTTTGTTTATTTTAGTTAGTGAAAAGTGATCTTTTGTAATTTAATGTTATTCGGGCAGAAAAAATATGTTTTCTTTATTTTGGAAACATACCATCAAGGTATCGGTCTCTTACTGGTACCACATAGAATGATAGTACGAGTACCTACGCAAATATGACTGTCAAGTCGTGCAGCGTCAAACGTATCTCCCCGTCATAGTTATGAGAAGTAATTAAGGAAAATGTTGTCTTTATTATTTATATCAACTTCGTGTTAGTCGGTAATAGCTGAGTAATCTTAAACTTCTGCTAGGCATGACCAATGTCTTTTATTTTCAAGGTCCACTTTATGTCTAAAGATTTGTACTTTTTTGTCTTTAACACCATTGTTCTCATTATTGGTTCCTTTATCATCTTTAATAAAGCCAATATCAATTTGTGGGGCATTTTTTTCATAAAATTGATCCTTTTGCTCTGGGTAGAAAAGTGTAAAACTTTTACTGACTTGGTCCCATCTGTGTTTCTTCAGTTTTCCGTTCCCGGGCTACGGTAACGCTTTCAATGGCAGTTTCTGGCAGACATTGACTCTAGAGGACCTCATCAATTTAGCTGATATTTTTTTGAGGCGCACGTAGAACGCGACGAGCCGTCGACCCGGATTTGGTCCTTGTCGGACGGTGAGCTACCCGTTATTCGCCAACGACAAGCCGCTTGCGGTGGCCGGGAGTTGGTCTACTGATCTCGTCGCCCATCGATTTTGTGGGCATAGTTTCAGTTCATCATTTTAGATCATCATCACCATTTCATCTCTAATCATTGTTTCAATTTCTTTAAGGTTGATGTAAAATGTCTTCTTGTTTGTATGTCTTTATTTATAGTCACTCCCAGTATTCACACCCATACTTGTCGTTCATCTAGTCTGTGCTTTGGTCTTTTTTAAAGATAAAGCCTCACACTATAAATTACTTCTGTATCGTGGGTACGTTTACAAACATAAGTACAAGACAACCCTAACCCGCAACCAACCATAAGTATATAAGCCATACAAATATTTCATCTAATCACTAACCGTATCATTAAAAACTATTTTTCCATATATGATAACTATATACTATTCATCTTTCCCTAATAAAGCCAATAAATTAACCAGACGGACTTTTGTACCGTTATTGTACTTAACGCATATTAATTCACCAAGCAAACTATCTTCTTTGTGGTTAGAATCTTAAATAAGAGCTTTCACTGTTAAACTTACCGCAGTGTTTGATCAACAAAAAATTAAAAACAGTTACATACATACAGACATATTTATACTTTTTTCGTATCGATACAATAGATTATTTTAAAATGACGTTCGTGATTTATAGCTGTTATTCTCGTATGAGTGCCAATGTTACGTCGTGGTTGTCTGTTTTTCGTCTCAGTATAAAAGTATTAGTTGTACATAATATATCCAGATTAATGTATTATTTTAATGCAAAAAAAAAGTTCACTAGAATATGTTTTGCTAACCATAAAAACATTTCTTCATTTAAATCTTTATTATTTGTTTATTATATTAAACTTGATGATAAAGATTTCATTATTTATGTAAACATTGTATAGGATCGTTATCTATCGTATGAGTCCAGTCATGTTTGGCCAACGTATCGGCGTAAAAATATTTCCATATCACTGATTATGTAATTAAAAAAATAAAAATTGTACAAAAAATACCAAGACCACTTACATAATTTATGATTTAGTCCAATAATTTGAAGTTATTTTTATACTATAATGTCAAAATTCAAAATAAGTCAAAACATAAAATCTCAATCAAAAGTGAATTATGTACTTTACACAACCAAGAAATCTTTTGAAAATTTTCAATTTAGTTACCATGATTTTTGTAATTACTGGGTTAATACATCAATGGACATAGTCTCAGTCGATTCTACAAAACCCATTTCTATAGAACGCATTATTTATAAGTACTACGTGTCACCGTTCTTCAATAATTACGTATTGAAGTACAACTACCGATAAATTGCCCTCGTAATACAACTCAAACCATAAAATAACGAGACGTGATACAACAGGTACCTACTAATCCACTAATCTTAGAAGAATTCAATCAAATCGCACGTGAACGTGATGGGAGTTGGGAGACAAGTGTGGCTGGAGCCTTGACTTTATCGAGTCATGGTTTGTCAATTACGGGGCCATTGTGAACCGATCGCTCCGACGGCGATCTTATCGGCGCTGTGACAAAAAATATGCCGCCTGGGCTGCAGTATATGAAAGGTTGAAGATGAAGAAGGAAACATTCTGAGGATAAGTTACGATATTGCTTTACCTATTGATTAGTAAAAATACACTACATCGGAGAACTACAGTGAAATGAAAAAGACTGACGATGGCGAAGGCAGTGTTGAGGTAAATCTTCATGTTGAATATTTACATATAATTCTGAACAAACACACTAAAAAAATCAAAGTAACTCAAGGAGCATTTTTTACGAAGGAAGATGGGCTAGTTTGAAGGTATGTTGCACGAACCTTTAAAGGTTTGAGATGGTTTAGATAAATTTGTATTACTCTTTGGTCATTTATCATCACCATTTTGCATATACTACCGCCCATCGTTGTCAAACAGTTGAAAGCGTACGCAATGATGAAGCGAAGATCGTCGCAGTAGATTGGCAATGATTATTATAAGCGTTTGTACATCCGTCCACCGTCTATTCGGACATGTCTATCGCTATCAGGTCGATAATTAGTAATTAATGAACTAATAAGTGCTGTAATTAGTTCAAGAGAAAAAAATGTGTCAAAGACCGAAGAATTTGAAGTCACTGTTTTCTAGTAATAGGAGCTTGTTAATGTTTTTGTATGTTGATTAAAAAACAAATTAATAACTTCGTTAAATTTTTAGCGGTGATGATTTTTTTTTGTACAAATACGTCTTAATATAATCAAAGAAGAAAAAACTAAAGACGATTTTTCCTACCTCCAATCAAAGTGGCTACAAATTATTATATTATCACCAAACAATTCCATACAAACATTTCCTTAATAACAGTGATAAAAACAAATACAATGATTTTTAATGATTGTGCATTCAAACATTATTATTACAAGAAGCCTTGATCTTAGGTCGCGATGATATCACCGATACAGTGTCCGGGAAATTGTCATCGGACATTGATATTTTAAAAGATAACAAGAGGAAAAAAATGCAAAACAACTTGTGAAGAAGTCGGTACTTGTGCGTATATTGTTCAGAAAAAAAAGACGCAAAAAATATACATAGTAACACTAACACCTCTATTGACGCCATAGATTGGGATTTCGATAAGGTAAAGTCCTTTGCTTGACGTTTTAATCTTTATGAGGCGCTAAATTCTTTGGCAGGAATAATTATAATTTAGGAATTTATTAGGAAAATATATTGCATCAGTATACAAGAGACCGTGCAGTTTTCTATTTCTAAAGAATAATAAATTCAGCAATAAGAAGCTAATTAGAAAAGTCAAAGTCTAGAGCGGGAGTAGCCACCTGATAAACTCTCAACCTCCAAAAAAAATGATCCCTAGATATATACTAAATTCTATTAGTAACTTCACCCTTGCGAAAGTAATAAATATATAGCCTATGGTCACTCAGTGAAAAGAGCATTCTACTGGTAAAAGAATTAAAAAAAATTGTTCGGATAGTTTTTGATTTTATTCATAACAAACTAGGATCTTT
Source organism: Mythimna ferrago (assembly GCA_910589285.2). NCBI lineage: Eukaryota > Metazoa > Arthropoda > Insecta > Lepidoptera > Noctuidae > Mythimna > Mythimna ferrago. The sequence continues at coordinate 8,605,594 of OU342689.1, forward strand.
CTTCTTTATTTATAACTAGCTTTTGACCGCAGTTTCGCCCACGTACATAAAATATAGCCTATGTCACTCAGAAATACAGCAAGCTTTTTGCTGGTGAAAAAATTTAGCAATCAGACTAGTACTTTCAGAGATTATCTCCTACAAACCAAAAAAAAAAAAACAAACTTTACCTCTTTATTATTATTAGTGTAGATGTAGATATTAGTATAAGAAGTATGGCATTATAGAGACGACTAAGGCTCTAGAGATAGACCAATATTTGATCAGCAATATCGAATATCATAAAATCAATGGATTAACCACGTTACATTTCGACGATGCTTGTCAATTTTACATTTTTATATTTAAACAATCTCTTGTGTCGCTTTTTTTTTTCTTGACGGCTTATCGTTTCTCTTGACATAGAGCAATTGTTAACTTATTAGAATACGAACCTGCACATACATTTACTTCCGCAATATAATGATCCAATAATGGTAATAGAAGAAAGATGACGGTAATATAATTTACACACAATATGCTTAATCATATCCTAGATGTGACTAAACCTAGTACAATAAGTAAACTATTGTGAACGTATTTGTACCCTCACAAAACAAAATGTGCAGAAGGATAAAATAATTATTATATTTTATTCTTCTGCACATTTAATATATTGTGATATATTATTACTTTTACCGTAATGTATTTAGTATTTGTTGTTACGGCAACAGAAATATGGTGCAACACAGTTATGATACAAACATAGCCTGACAGGGAAACTGGTTTTCGTATTTTAGTAACGAATTGTGCGTCTATTAGAATAAACGTCATGTTTTCTTTCTTCTTTCTTTCATTCTTCTTTTCAAATACATCATCTGTAAAAATTTCAACTGTTTAGCTATCATGGTTCATGGAATACATCCTGCTGACGGACAGACGTACAGCGAAGTGATGGTCATCATCAGCCTTTTTTAATGTTTCCATTGCTGGAACTCAGGCCTCCTCTCTAGGAGTGGGAATGGGTCATAATTTACTATGCGGGCCCAGTGCGGGTTGGTGAATGTCACATGTCTTCCAATTTTTTGTTCTAAGACTTGGTTTCCTCACAATTGATAGTAATAGGGTCTAACTAAAATTATTCTAAAATGTAAAGACTACTGATCTATTAAAATAAACATTATTGACATATTATCATCATCATCGTCACAATCTCTCTTTTACCTCCCTCTAAAATTGCATACTGTTGTTTACGACGTTGTCCCTGATTAAGGTCGATATTTTGAGAGAAATCTAATAAACTAAGGCACTCATTGTTATATTCTTAATAAAACTTCTGATTTCTGACTCTTTAAACACACAGTGGGCATCATGATAAGCTATAATTCAGTGCAACTGTTACTATGCTCAACTCTGATTAAATTGCTTCGCGCTAAAATCGTGACTTGACGTCATTTGATACAAGATGTTACCAGTATCAGTATTAACGTTGTTTCCTTAAGTGACACTATGCCTTATAAGGCTAGGATTATTAAGTAAATGATTTGATTATTTTAATGGTTTGAATCTGTATTTGCAGTTGCATTTATTACTTACATTGTTGTTATTTTTGTATCAATTAATTCAGTCATTATTTCCAATTAAGTAGGACGTTACGTGAAAATTTCAATTTCTGGGGATAAGTATCATGCTTGTTAATAAATGTCACTGTTTATGCCCATGATTTTTAAATCTGTTTTATTCATGGCTATTAGAAAAAAACGTTGACCTCAGCTTTTTCTTCGTGAAATTTTTTCATGTTTGTAATTTCACTTATTTTATATGAGCTTTGATTAGGTTTTAACTACGTTGACAGTCTTGGTTGACAGCCTTGGAAAGTTTTTAGGGTGGTGTTTGTCTAGAAAGACTTAAATCTCATATAAATTAAAAAAAAAGTACAACCGAATTTAAAAAGTCATTCTGTTCACAGCAGTCACTAAACCAATCGTGGAGTCTGAATATTTGGACCATTCGTTCTCAATATCGAGGACTTTGATAAATAAGTTTATCTAATTCATTAGTTTTAATATATTTTAAGTACGTATTTTATCTTTGAGATGACAAATATACTCGTAAGTAGGTTCATTTTCCATGTCATCGTGTTCATACCCATGTTGTACTTATAAATAAAGAAGAAACTGAAAAGGACAGTAGTACGTACCTGAACGAAAATGTTAAGGAAGTTTATTTCATCATTGTGTCGACTAAGGTCATTAGTTTCTGGCTACCCAGCAGTACTAGTGGCGCTCAGACGTGTTGTCGATTGCCTACCCGTCGTATTGACTCAGCCGAAACGGAGCTCTCATCATTTACATAATAACACCTTGTGCGGTGAACGCTGTGGTCTAAGTTATAAGCGTTGGCGGGAAGCGGGGAAGTAATTGTATGATGACATTTTTAGAGTGTACACTTACAGGACTTACTCCTCATAAACTCCTTTTATTTAATTTTATATAACCCAGGGGTCTCCAAATCAAATGGGCCCACACGTGAATGTCTTTTCAGTAAGCGTAAGCCATCTTTGGCCACATTCTACAGGTCTAAATTTTATTTACTAAGAATGTTTATTTTTTGTTTGTCAATTATAATTATATAATCGACTTATAAACATCTAAACTAAGAAATAATAATAGCTTGATAGGTATAAATACAAACAGAATATAACAATACGTACAAATGGGTAGAAAAAAATGGGCCTGCAAATGGTCTATTCGAAATAAATGCTTTGATTTTGATTTTTTTACTCAAAGTTCATTTTCATCGATGTCAATGGGAAATGTATCCAGAAAGCTGTCAGCATTTGCCAAGTTGGATAGTAATGCTGATTCGTTGAGCGAAGAAAAGCCCAGCCCTCTGGTCATGTTTTTTTCTCTGTTATGTTGTGGTAATGTTTATTTGTAAGGTCATATATATACGGACAAATGGACAAAGATGCCTTATAATAATTGATATTTATATTGATATTTTTTTTTGCGTTATTTTCGCAAATCATCAAGTGAATAACCGATCAAATGCAAGCCTATCAACAAAATAAAACAAGCACACGAACTCACAAAATTATATTATAAGCATAAATCCACTTAAAAAAAAAGTAAATCATAATATTAGGATGACTTCATCATTGTCATAAAATAATGTGTTAATCCAAAATCATAAATATTTTTGTCGTCTAAGATGTACTTGTTTTTTTCTAATCAAACATTAATATTCATCTAATTAGTTAGGATTATGATAATAGATTACAATGTTGTATTTAAATACTTATCTGTCATTTTAAAACTAGTTTCAAAATGTTAACAAGTTTCGGAGTGCATAATTTGTCACTGTTTGTGCGCCTTTCTAAAAGATTTGAAATATCAAGAAGACGTTTCAATTAATCAAATCTTAAAGATACCTACTTAGATTAATGTGTGACTGCAGTTTTTGTTTGAATGCACATAGCTCTTGCATATTTCTTCATTGCCATTTTTATTATTACATAAAAACATTAGGTACTTATTGTAGAAAAAAAAATGTTTATCGATACACTTACTTGAAAACCCGCTTTTATCCCTACTGCTTTTAGGCACGTAATTGACTGTTTTCCGCACTATTGCAGAAAAGTCCTGGCGCTTTCCCACGTCACAATTTATTATATTTATTGTATCAGGCTGGGAGCTAAACGACCCCCACAATCCTTGGTCAAACTCCGTTTATTTTATTTCTTCGTAAGTGTATTGAAAACAAACGTTTGATACACGTTGAGAATCACCGCAGTACGAGTACTGAAATATATATGGCGAGGAGTCTCCGTAACCCCCTCGCCTGCGGCTCGGGCAAATTCCACCTCGAAATGACAAACTTTCTCCACAAGTATAAAAATGTACTATTTTTTTTGGTTCTTCGTATTTGTATACTGGTGCAGATCAGGGCTCTAATTCTAGTCCCTAAAGTTACTATTTTTGATTGATGGCGGACTGAAAAGGATAATCATATAATTTTGACCACTCGGTTAGTGCAGTGGTTAAGCAATTGGCTGCTGCGTTGCGTGTCGTGAGTTCGATTATCCTACAGACAGCTATCCCGGGTCTGGGTGTTTTGAAAAGGATAATCATACAATTTTGAACACTCGGTTAGTGCAGTGGTTAAGCAATTGGCTGCTGCGTTGCGTGTCGTGAGTTCGATTATCCTACAGACAGCTATCCCGGGTCTGGGTGTTTTGAAAAGGATAATCATACAATTTTGAACACTCGGTTAGTGCAGTGGTTAAGCAATTGGCTGCTGCGTTGCGTGTCGTGAGTTCGATTATCCTACAGAAAGTTATCCCGGGTCTGGGTGTTTTGTGTATGAGTATACATGTTTACGAATGTACCCACGATACAGAAGTATTTTCTAGTGTGGGTCAAGGTTTTATATTAAAAAAAAATATTCATACAATGCGAGTAGGTTTCATCCAGTTTTTTTTGTGCTCTTAAAGATTAAGACTAATTCGCTTCCTTCCCTCTCTTCAACCACACCCACAAAATTCTAATTTCGAGCAGCATTTCCCTTTAAAACGTACATCCAAAATATCCGCCAGAGACATAGATTTGTTGCAAGATATGAGGTCAAACGGCATTGTTCTGGTTTCCTGTATTATTACGGACAGATGTCCGGATAAGAAACGGACAGTATAGTGTAACTGTTGTTTTGATACCTAATTATTGCTTACAAGACATTTTTTATTGCATGTTCCGTCGTTAAAATGCTAATGGATATTGGCCAAGTTGGCGTTAATTTGGATGCAATAGATGTTTTAGTTGCAATATTTAGTGATGATACTTGTTGTTCAAAGCAGTTTTTAATTGCTCATTAGTAATGAATTGACATTGCATGATTATCGCAATCGACCAGACCAAGCCCCAAGTCATCAACAGCGCGTAGTGATCCACGCGCTCCTTAAAGAGATTTCAGCAAACCGTAGGGACCCAGCAGGGATGCCCACTAGGGCCGGGGGGATTTCCTGAAAAAGAAACTTATGGTTTTAGAAAGCAAAGGGCAACTGAAGAACACATGTGTGGTTTTAGTCAGTAAAAGTCTGACACGCCCCCGCTCCACACAGAGCTCATCTCATCTCTGAGGATATCATCCAATAACTCCACCCTGAGCACTCCGGGAGAAGTCTTTGGATGACTTACCACCTTAAAAAAGGTTAAACTAGGTTTATTTTTTTAAGCAGTGATTAGCAGTTTAAATGGCAGAGTGTCAAGTTAATTTTTGATTACGGATGTCCTAAAAATTATTACGCACATTGTAGTGACATATCTGCCGCATACCGATCGAGCTATGGGCCCGTAAAATAAAACTGGTGCCCTGAAATTGTACGGCAGAGTCGCAGCAGACTACGAAGGAGATGGTAGGAAGATGTCATCCTTAAGAATTGACAAGATGTGGACCAGAGCCAAGAACTAATGGAAAGAAAAGAATGGAATGCCTTTAGCCAGCAGTAGGACAATGAAGGTTTGTTTAATAGTAGCATTGTTAGTTTCATCATCAATATTAGCCGGCTGGTTCCACCCATAGCGTTCTTCTATTTTTTTTATTTGTTGACAGGCTCGGATTTTGACTACTATGTCCCCTGATGGAGAGCGACGATATGGTCGATAATGGAGCATGCTTGGCTTGATGTAACCTTGACTTAAAAAATCCCTGGTTGTAGTTATCACGAAACACAGACTCCGGCAGGGAATTCCACTCCTTAGCTGTACGCACAATATATGTGTTCCTACAACGTTTTGGACGTGTTGGATGTCCACTATATAACGGTGGCGCATTGCCGTACGCCTGGTACTCTGATGATGAAACGGGCTATGTAATTTCAACGCACACTCTCCGAATTCTTGATATGCTATATTACCATAGTAAGTGCAAATTTTTAGTTCACATTAAAACTGAATTAAGATGACCATCCGAACTAAGATAAAAACCAAAACAATTAATTAGCCAAATATTACGTCAGAAAAATCTTGCATCAACATAAATAGCATCAAAAACGCAATTCCGTTCCTGTACATAACATAAGTGACGAAACTATACATACCACCTAAGTAACTGGACATACGCGGTCATTAAATGTTGCCGCTCTGTTACTCTGTGACCAGCGATCTACGTATTGTGTAGCGGCATCTGTAACTGGACTGTGAATGCAGTACATTCGTATCTGTCTCTAAGCTGTGGTATTTAGAGGTTGCGATTGGTCGGAGACTGCGTGGGGATTTGATTGGGTGTTTAGAGGATGCGATTTTTTGTTAGGTTATCTGCGATGGCGATTCTTTTTTTAAATATGATGGCTTCGATGTTATGTCATCTGATGTAGTAGAAGTCTGATGAAGTAGTCGACGATGGAGCACGCTTACCTAGAAGTAGGTTATTCAGTGTTGGCTTAAAAACTCCCCGGTTGTAGCCCTCAGGAAACACAGGATCCGGCAGGGAATTCCACTTCTTAACTGTTGTCACCTACGACTGTGTTCCTGCTCCCAAAACGTTTTCTGCGTAGGAGTGGGACGGACACTATGTGCCGGTGATGCATCGCCATACTTCTTGTGGCCCGATGATGGAACGAGCTAGGCCGATTTAGTCCCCAAATCACAATCGATACAAAACCCGAGGCATCGGCGTCGATGCACAAGACTTTGGAGCTTTACTCGACGAGTGCCGATAATCCTTTCGATTCTATATGTTATATATTATATATTGTATTATATACTGTATTATATTTTATTATATACTGTGTTCTAAATGATAATTATAATTGTGCAGATTTTGACCAGCACGACCAACTCAATGGGTTCCTAAATTGAAGTCTACTTAACCAGGAAAAGGTCTCCAGGGAAAGGTTAGGGACCGGTCATTGAGGCGACACTTGAGTAGACCTATGTCCAATAGTGGACGTCTGTCGGTTTGAAGAAGTCTGTTAAAGTAGCTGAATATAATTGACTCTAGTTCACATTCCGCGTGATCCGAAGACTGGCTTTTACCTCGGTCAGAGATTTAGCATTGCTATACAACGTGGCAATACTGCCAGTCAAGTGGCCTCTTCTTTCATGGGGTACTGTTTGAAATGTTATAATAAAATACCACCCCAAATATTAGAACTCAATGAAACGAAATTTAAATCTTGTATTAAACGCACACTATGCAGGCAAGCATATTATAAGTTGGAGGATTATATTCAAGATAAAAATGCTTGGCTCAATGCTGGTCCAGCTCCACTACCACTAGGGCGTACTAATTAGTTGATTAGTTGGAAACTAATATTATTATTTTTTAATTTGAAATACAGAATTGCATTGTATAATGTAGAAGCACTTTTTCCAAGTTTGTGAATGTGAAGCACCATGGAGCATTTTTATTAGGTTACAACTTTTTTTTTTTTTTTTGACATTACGAGCATGGCAGTTGAGAGTTTGTCATGCTCACTCAAATGTCTCGCTGTTGGTGGCACGTGTTATTGGGTCGTTCAGTTCCCTTCAAAATGGTTGAGCTGAGTGGGGCTGATGCACGCGTCATGCTCGTGAACGGGTGCCGTCAGATGGGACTGGTCATCTCTTAGCTGCCAGTGGCTTAATTCAGTTTCTATCTTTTAATTATTTTACATTTTTATTTCATTATCGACATTGTGCTCACATGATAGAAGCAACAAGTAATATGTAACCAAGCATTATATGTAACACATAATATGATTTAAAAGAGTGTCCATGGAGTTTCTTGCACGTTCTTCTCCATAGAGACCTACTCTTTGGAACGTGCAATTTAGCTTCACTTTTCTTGGACTGACCGACATTTGACTATTCAAAAGTGCCTGTAAATGGTCTATTTGAAATAAATGCTTTGATTCTTCTTTGATTCTTTGAGTCATGACATACTTCCAGTGGACAGCAATGTGGATACATATGGAATTTTTAACGCCATATTTTAATTAGAAGTTTTTACCTTACGTGTATGTTAACTTTAATTCGTTAAGTGGTAAATGTTTAAACGTTATAAAGCCATAAAATAATGCAGTTACCAATTTATAGATATTTGTATACGGTAATACTGTTCTTATGATTATCTCGTTAAAAGTGTTTACTAGTCATTTTTGTCACCCGCTTATTCATAAAGAGAAATATTTCAAAAATAAGTAATTGTAGTTTGAATCTTATGGCACAAGTTTTATGATTCAATCTTCAAATATGACATGTTTGAGTTATTTCTTTTTACGATTAAGCATGCGTTGTAATGACTATTTATACAATATACATCATACTCCATACAAAATATTATAACGGCGAAAGTGTGTATGTATGTCTTTTTTAAGATGGGAAGTCATCTAATGACTTCTCCCACTCTAGGGCGGTGCGGGAGGGCGTGTCAGACTTTTACTGACTAAAACCACACCTATGTTCATTCAGTTGCCCTTTGCATTGTAGGAATACAGGTTTGATAGTCAGATATCAACCCATGGCCCCAGTAGGCTTCAGCCCTGCTGGGTCTCGATCCGGATGGTTAAAGGACGGCCGTACGGCGAGCTACCCATTGCTTGTCACACGCAAGCCCACGCCCATGGTGTGTATATATGTGTTTGTTTTAAGTACCATGCGAGGACATGCGCTTGAATACACAAGGCACATCTGAGGACCTTTTCAATGCGAGGACCTTTTCGTACGTCCTCGGATGGCCCGACCCAGTTCATCGTATTCTACGTTCGATTTTGAACCTTTCTATATACTTAATAAGGAAAATTTGATATCAACCTTGGTGGACCTCGGTTTGGTTGCGAAATTTCATGTTCACACACGATCGTGTGTAACCGCTAGGCGGCGCCACTTAAAATTTTTACACACGACTTTTAACACTTCAGTCATGTTTTTAGTACCTTGTGGAGACTTATGTGTAAATCTTCACACAAATGTCCTCGGATTGGTAGCTTTTCCAGACAGTGTGTATGTAAGTCCCCACATGGGTAGCTTTTCCAGAGAAGTGTATTTAGGTCCCCATTTGGATAGGTTTTCAGTGTGTATTGAATTATTGAAATTTCAAAAGTATCGAAACTTCTGTTCTGAGAGAGTAAAACTTCGGATGGTTTTTTACGTAAAAGTATGTCATAATATACTGTACAAGACTTGAGAATGCACAATATATATGTTTTTGAGAATAGCATTTATAAATAAAATATGTCATGCACTGAAAAACAACACACTAAGTTCTAGAATTTCAGTTTATTTAACCAAAGAGTTCTTATACATTGCTAGATGTCCTGAAACATTATTCTGAGTGCAATTAATTATCTATAAAAAAAGTCTATTTGATTCAATCGGTTTTAGAATTAACCTAGCCTTTGGCATGAAGAATTGACTACTACGTCCTTGATACTTTTTTTTATGGTAAGAAAAAATCATGCATTGACATCCCCCGCTCTTGGGCGGAGCGGGAGATAACGTCAGACTCTTACTGACTAAAAGACCCACCCCGTTCCTTCTAGCCTTCATACCGGGGCTCGAGCGCCCTTTCGGATAACCCTGGCCCCCGTAGGCTTCGACCCGGCTGGGTTCCTGCTGTTGTTGACAACTCCTTGAGGCGCGCGGGAACAGTGCGCGCCATCGACGACTTGTGCTTGGTCCGGACAGTTACCGAACGGCCGGACAGTGAGCTAACCATTGCTCACTGTCCGCAAGCCCGCGCCTACGGTGGCCGGAAATCGGGATCAGAATCCCGGCAGCGGCGGCGGCGGTGGCGGCGGCGATAAAGCCGTTGCCTGATGCGTTCGGCCTCCTCCTTTGCGAGCATTACTGCTTCGCAGAAGTCGGCGACCGCCTGCGACTCCTCCTCGCTCCGGACCATGGCCTCAACCAAGCCCTTGGGAAGGACGTCCTTGATATTTGGCCGATCTTGTGGAAATCAAAAATTGATCCGCATTTTATGCCCTTTTATTAATTGCCATACTCAATTTTATTACATAAAAATAGTAAACATATCAATGATTAACATAACTCTTTCAGTTAAGAGGGACCACTCCGATCAGCTGATTGAATACAAGTCTACTAAGAAGGCCAAAACTCTCTCAATTGCTTGAGGTCTGATTATAATTTGGGTGTCTTCAAGGCTAGAGTGAATAGGCTCTTAATAAACTAGTGCGCCTCACCATCAACGATTGCATCACTGCTTACCATCAGGCGGGATCGCAGTCAAGTACTAGTTTATAACAGATAAAAAAAAAAGGTAAATAAGAGTGCCTTGTGCAGAATAAACATTACTTTTTCTCTGACTGTTATCTAAGAAAAAGTAATGTTTATTCTACACATGGCGAGCATAATTTTGAAAATAATAAGCTTGTTGTGTAAAAATCATTTAGATGACATCCCCTGCTCTTGGGCGGAGCGGGAGATAGTGTCAGACTCTTACTGACTAAAAAACCCACCCCGTTCCTTCAACAGTGCGCGCCGTTGACGACTTGGGTGAGTGAGCTACCCATAGCTCGCCATGCGCAAGCCCGCGCCATCGGTGGCCGGAATCGGGATCGAAATCCCGGCAGCGGCTGGGGCGTGAGCGCCTCATGCGGTCGACTTCCTCCTTTACTAGCATTACTGCTTCGCAGAAGGAGGCGACCGCCTGCCACTCATTCTCGATCTGGACCATGGCCTGTACCAAAGCCCGGCGCGAGAGATCGCCACCGCCGATCGCCACATGGACACGGCGATGCTTCGACCAAGCGGGGCACACTTCTACCGTGTGTTCCGCACAAATCCGGTGCAGGTGTGTACCTCCCGAACTTACCATGTCCGGTGAGAACCTGCGTCATGCGGAAGGTGAGGACGCCGTGAGGTCTTTCCAGCCACGCTTCAAAGAGGGGACTTACCGCTACAATTGTGGCGTGCCGAGTACTGGGTTGCGATAGTCGCTGACGCCATTCCATCATGAGATCCCGCCGGAACTCTGTTCACCATGCCACGACCTGTCGGGGCAGCGGACTTTCGCCCCGGTGCCGGTGCTGCATCTTCACGCGCAAATTGTTCATGCCTGCAAGGACTGTTGCCTCCAGATCCCATGGTGGCAGGTCAGCAAGAAGGCTCGCCACTTTGCGGGAAACCATGCGGTATCTTCGTACCATCTGTATTGCCATGACTCTCAGGCATGCGTTCAGCTGGGCTCTCGATTGCTGACGCAGCGACGGCGCCCACACTGGCGACCCATAAAGGGCCATGGACCGAACGATTCCTGCGTAAAGCCTCCGGCAGTAGGCGTCTAAACTCCCCAGGCTCCGGTTGGGCAAGAGCCGCTTGAGCCAATCCGGTTCAGTTTAAGTGCCAGATCTCAGATGTGCTGCACAAAATTTCACTAGCTGTCGAGGACAAGTCTCAGGTGCTTTATCGTTGAACTGACCCCGATGTGAACTCCTCCTACCGTTCTGCTGGATCCTAACAACGACTATCGCAACCCCGCATGCTGCTAGATCGTCTGCCGCCTGGTACAACTCTCCCTGCGCTAGAACTAGCGAGTCGTATTTTGGTGGAGGCAATCGGTAGCGGCGATCCCTCGCGCTAGGCCTTGGTACAGGCCATGGTCCGGAGCGAGGAGGAGTGGCAGGCGGTCACCTCCTTCTGCAAAGCAGTAATGCTAGCAAAGGAGGAGGCCGAGTTCCCGCGCGCCTCAAGGAATGGTCAGCAACAGCAAGGGCCCAGAGGGCCAAAGGTCTGCTTCTGAAAGGAAGGCCCCTGTATGAAAGGCAAGAAAGAACGGGGTGGATTTTTTAATCAATAAGAGTCTGACACTATCTCCAGCTCCGCTCAAGAGTGGGCGATGCCATTTGGATGATTTATACCCACCAAAAAAAAAGATGATACAAGTAACTGTTGAAGAGCAGTCTTACATGGAGACGATTCAAGCTGCAACTTCATTTCACTTACTCAACTGTAATGCTATGCAATGTTAACAAACAGCATGCTTAGTTTGAAGACCACTTGACCGTTAAAGAGTTGTGTCACATGTAGATGATTTCAGTTGCAGCTTTGTGACATTAACACAACTGTGTATTGATATATAATGTCAGCAATCCACATACAGCGCGTAGCGGATAGATTAATGAATAATAGTTGAATATGAATGTCAACTTGTTATCTTACCTGTTACTTTAGATTATTATTGTGGATACAAAGTTGCGACTATAAAATCTTTCAATTGCTGTCAAATTGTAATTGTCCACGTGTTTCTAACACAACTAAAAGTCTAAATCAATTTGATTAGTCAAGACGTAGTGCTTAGAATAATACCTTCCCTTTCATTTTAAACATTATCAGTTAAATCATGCTAAGTCCTCTGATAGTACTTAAATCGAAAAATTGGTGTGTGTAACTGGTTAAATATCTAATAATATAGCTCAAATATTGTTATGGCAAAATTATAAGTGTGTAAGAAACGGCTATTGGAAATTCAGAAAAGGTCCTCGTTTAGTACAAGCCCTACATGGAAAAACGTCCCCGTATTGTTCGTGAATATTCTAGTACTAGGTCCTCGCATCATGCAAGTAATAAGAAAAAGTGTGAAAAATTAAGTCCTCGTATATGCGTCTCTGGTCACATGGTTAAGGTCCTCGTTTGGCTCACACACAGGTCCTCGGATGGTACTACCCAGGCGGGTTTGCGAGTGTATTTAGGTCCCCGCATCGTTTACAGAAAGTCATACTAAAAAATGTTGAGATAGCGCTATACGAATAGTCTCGTCACCCCAAATATGGTTTTCTCTTTCTTTCTGTCTTGTTAATAAGGTCGTAAGTCGTCTCTAACCTAGTTTTCTAGGAGGTCCTCGGATTGTGACTTATGACTATAGTCCTCGTATGGGTGTCTGTACAAGTAATGGTGTGTGTGTGTGTGTATGTTTGTTAAACTTTTACGCTTGAATGTCAGAACGGAATTTAATTAAATTTGGCACACAAGCAGTTCATGTCTTGGAATATCATGATGTTTTTTATTGTAAGAGTATGTTTCCTTGAATTTTTTCTTTATTCTTGATAGGTTCGCGCTTGACCGCTATCTCACCTGATGGAAAGCGACGATGCGGTCTACGACGGAACGCGCTTACCTAAAAGAAACCTATTCACCCTTGACTTAAAGATTTCCGAAACTAAATAATTTTTTACACAAGCGAAGCCAATGGTCCAACCAGTATGACAATAAAAAAGTATTTACTGCCACAACTTAAGTTTTAATAAGTTATTATTGACACATAGCTGTGGACACATATAAGTGGTCATCAAATATTGTGAGTATTATGTGATTGAGATGTCATATAACTTATACTTGTATTTATTTATCGTTTTACAGAAGCTAAGTGCTATTGGGTTTTTCCAATAGGAATTTATCTGTAGTTAACTGTAGATGGACTATGGATGGTTGAAAGTTTCACTCTTTGGGACACAGAAAAGATGAAAGACCATCATCATCATCATCATCAGCCTTTTTAATGTTCCCACTGCTGGGATTCAGGCCCCCTCTCTAGGAGAGGGAATGGGTCGTAATCCACCACGCGGGCCCAGTGTGGGTTGGTGGATGACACATGTTTTCGAATTTTTGGTTCTAGAACATGCCGGTTTCCTCACGATGTTTTCCTTCACCATTTTTGAGAGCAGTGGTAATGAAATAAATTACACAAAGTAATGAGCCTGGCAGGGTTTCAACCCGCGACCTACTACTCGTAAGTCGGAGCCATTATCACTCGGCCACCACTGCTCTCAGAAAGGAAATATTTTACGATTTGTAAAACAACGAGTGTCGCCGCTTGCCTCACACCTTTTAACTCCACTACAGGCAATAAACCAATAAGAACGCACATTACGCAACTAACAGACCACGCACACTTAGATCGCAAGTTTGCTATTGGTAGTTGAACTATGAGCATTGCCCTACTTTGTAGTACGCTTGCCTCGCCCACAAGGCCATTCTAACCTCTTTCATTTATTCTGTGCTTTGAGAAAACCAAGCGCTATGTTTCTTATTAAAGCTAGGTTTACATTTTTGTGTTGTGTCGTGTCCCGGCACGGGATGCACCAATCAAACGACTCTATTCAAGATTACGTCATATCATAATGAGTTTTGTAGCCAATGAAGTACGTCAAATGGCGCTACGACACAACACAACACAATAATGTAAACCCGGCTTAATTTGAGAGAGACATTACAGTAACCGCCCAGATTAGGCATTAAGATAGAACTAAACTGCACACACGTGTGTCACACACGCCGATCTAGGCGCATCGGTATCCATACATTTTATATGGAAACTAGACTTGTAGAGCAACACTAGATCCATGCCACGCGACGCCACGCTACGTACAAATCAGGCGTGGTGCACGTGTGAGTCGGTCTAATGTAGTTCTAGCATTAGTCTTACAGTAATACTATTTTAATAATATTTATTTTATTATCTTCGATTTCCAAACTATCACACACAGTATCCAGTGCCGTGGCGATCGAAGATAATAAAAAAACTGGTCAAGTGCGAGTTGGACTCGCGCACGAAGGTTTCCATACCGTCCGCGTCCTCAGGAAAATTCGCCAAAAAAACGCGTTTGTTGTATGGTAGCCCCCTTAAATGCTTATTTTGTTTAGTTTTTAGTATTTTTTGTTATAGCGGCAACAGAAATACAGTTGCAATCACGGACCTCGAACACTTGCGCAGAAGTCAAATATTTATTTATTTATTTATTAGAACTTTATGCAACGTACAGGTACAAAGGCGGACTTAATGCCTTAGGCATTCTCTACCAGTCAACCTAGGGTGGTGAAGAGAAAAATATGGCAGGAGCACAAAAAAAAAAACAACAAAAAATGGATTATTAAGAAAAATAAGGGTGCAAATATATATATATATAACTAAAATAGTAAAAAACAAAAAAAAAAAAAGTAAATCAGAAGTATGAGAGGGACAGAGCAGTAGGAGATTGTTAGAAGAACGAAGATTCTTAGAATGGGAAGAACATAAATATTGAAAATGAGATATAAGATAAGAAGGAGGGGTAGGAGAGTTGAGCAGAGAGAAGAGTGAGAATATTCGGTCTCTTTAGTGGTGCGAAGTGCGACGCGGGGGCGGGGAGTGTCAGTGATCGACTGGCCGCGCCATCGCGTCATAGACGTCACTCCTAATTCGTTCACTGCGTTGCAGCATGTATCTAACAACGAAGACGATTGGCTCGCCAATGTATGGAATGCGCAAAGCGATCCCCACTCTGACGCCGAGCGTTCAAGATCCGTGATGGCAACTGTACATAATTTGTGAAAATTTCAACTGTCTAGCTATCGAGGTTCTTGAGATACAGCCTGGTGACAGACAGACGGACAGCGAAGTCTTAGTAAAAGAGTTCCGTTTTTACCCTTTGAGTACGGAACCCTAAAGAGGTTTGTTCATTATCGTAAAGAAAGAACCATAATCATTTTACAAAAGCACGATTCAATTCCCTTTCCCGCCCCTTAAAACAAATCGTATTATCTTGAAAAATCGTATCGTGTAAACGTCACAGCGTAATTAAAGGTGTTTCAGATAAGTTCGTCCCCTCACGCGGCGGCAATCTCGACCGCCATCAATAACGAATTACTTTTGTTGCTGTATAATACTCTACACCCATCGCATTACACTAATATGTAGCTATAACAATGCCTGCTATTCAATACACATACAGATACATACACATACAGTATTAATTTCTTTTCAATCTTTAGGAGGTATTCGGGTGTCGAATACCGCTTTGGTTTTGTAGCGTAGCTACATATTTGTTGTAGCATCCCTACCGAAGTCTGTGTTTCTTCTTGATAGCTACAGTAGGCACAACGGATCTTGAGCGCTCGGCGTCAGAGTGGGGATCGCTTTGCGCATTCCATACATTGGCAGGCCAATTTTCATAGTGTCATGTCGTACGGTATCTTACTATGGGGACGGGCTGCAGACATCGAGTCAATCTTTATATTACAGAAAAGAGCCATCAGAGCTATTTACAATCTCCGCCGGTGCGATTCTTTAAGGGAACTGTTTAAAGAAATTAACATAATGACGGTACCTTGTCAATATATCTATGAAAACATCATGTATGTTCGAAAAAATCTTCATCTTTTTAGCAAAAGAGGCGATAGACATAATTATGTTACAAGAAATAAGGACCAATTAGTTCAACCAGGTTTCAGACTGGCTAAAGTGGCCTCTTCTTTCATGGGGTACTGTTTGAAATGTTATAATAAAATACCACCCCAAATATTAGACCTCAATGAAACCAAATTTAAATCTTGTATTAAACGCACACTATGCAGACAAGCATATTATAAGTTGGAGGATTATATTCAAGATAAAAATGCTTGGCTCAATGCTGGTCCAGCTCCACTACCACTAGGGCGTACTAATTAGTTGGAAACTAATATTATTATTTTTTAATTTGAAAGACAATTGCATTGTATAATGTAGAAGCACTTTTTTCAAGTTTGTGAATGTGAAGCACCATGGAGCATTTTTATTAGGTTACAACTTTTTTTTTTTTTTTTGACATTACGAGCATGGCAGTTGAGAGTTTGTCATGCTCACTCAAATGTCTCGCTGTTGGTGGCACGTGTTATTGGGTCGTTCAGTTCCCTTCAAAATGGTTGAGCTGAGTGGGGCTGATGCACGCGTCATGCTCGTGAACGGGTGCCGTCAGATGGGACTGGTCATCTCTTAGCTGCCAGTGGCTTAATTCAGTTTCTATCTTTTAATTATTTTACATTTTTATTTCATTATCGACATTGTGCTCACATGATAGAAGCAACAAGTAATATGTAACCAAGCATTATATGTAACACATAATATGATTTAAAAGAGTGTCCATGGAGTTTCTTGCACGTTCTTCTCCATAGAGACCTACTCTTTGGAACGTGCAATTTAGCTTCACTTTTCTTGGACTGACCGACATTTGACTATTCAAAAGTGCCTGTAAATGGTCTATTTGAAATAAATGATTTGACTTTGACTTTGAATCGTCTTCGTCGTTAGATACATGCAGCAACGCAGGGAACGAATGAGGAGTGACGTCTATGACGCGATGACGCGGAGAGCCAATCACTGACACTCCCCGCCCCCGTGTCTCACTTCGCACCACGAAAGATACCGAATATTTGACTTCTGCGCAACCGCTCAAGATCCGTTGTGCCTACTGTACAGCCTCTTTAGTCAATCGTAGGCGTGGGCTTGCGGATAGCGAGCAATATGTAGCTCGCCTCAATACACTACCTACATATGAATATTCCTCTGTATACAAAGTGTGTTACGCCTCTTCACAAAGTTACTTGCACTAAATGAAAGGGCTGTTCTCTCTATAGACTTTTTGGCTTTTTTGAGGTGGGAAATCATCCAATGAGAATTTCCGCTCTAGGGTAGGGTGGAAAAGCGTGTCAGACTTTTACTGACTAAAACCACACCTGTGTTTTTCAGTTGCTCTTAATTGTTCTAATACCATGATTACCGTTTTAGAAATCAGCTTTGTTATTTAACTTTTGTCATCTAAATATCATTTATCATTACAAATACCACAGAATAAGTAAGATTTATTTCTGTGCCTCCTGTGAAAAGTGATATAACTCGACTTATATCATTCTTGAGTTTTTTACACAAAACTTATCAAAAAATAAATTACGAATTTTTTGGTCTAAATCACGTTCTTCTAATCATATTTCTAAAGAACGAGATTTAGACCAAAAAATTCGTAATTTATTTTTTGATAAGTTTTGTGTAAAAAACTCAAGAATGATATAAGTCGAGTTATATCACTTTTCACAGGAGGCACAGATTTCATTTTAAAAACAAAAAATCTAATACCATTGGTATTACTTTGAACGCATTTTTATTGCCTATTCTGAACGGAGACCAATCTTTAAACAATTAATTTAATGTACGAACCTTTCTTATATCTATGGTACGAACCCATACCAGTGATTTGAATTTAGTATAGTCAGCTTAAGTCAAACCTAATCAAATTTTGGTTTCCTAATATTTTTATACGATCGTAATATACAAAAACTTTCACTACCTAACTAATCACTTTTTTTTTTAATATCTGAGGAAGCTATTATCAACCCTCAACATCTTGGGGGAAAACAAAAAGCTTGACTTGCATAAAAGAAATGGTGGTTTGTTGTTATTTAGAGCTGGTTATCAGAACACAATTTATTATTAAACTAGATATTTGTTAAATAAATACTTTTTTTTGGATTTAACTGAATTTTATTTCAATTAAAGGTCCTATACAAAACATTTTGGCTGACTATACTTTAAATCCTTGCATTTATTTTAGTATTAGTTGGAGCAATGGTATCCATTCGTAAAACGGCAATAAATACGGGCTCAAACAAATACCATATTAAATAAGTGGTATTAAGACGGAATAAATCATAAGTAATCAAATACTTACGTTTTGACAACAATTGTTCTTATTCTCTAATATGACTTTGTTCTTTGTGTAAGTATTTATACGTAAAATATAATAAATTATTATCTCCTTTATTTATCTATCTAAACTATACATACTTACATTTTTTTAAATATTCCTTAAAAATATTTTTAGCACACTGGCAGAGTCTTGACCACGACCACCCCAGTAGCTGTTCCCGATAACAGCTACTGGGGTGGTCGTGGTCAAGACTCTTGAGAGAGAAATCTCCTAACAAAAAGCGTCGTATCCTGGACTGCTATCTGGATCAAGCCCGTGATTCAGCAGCATAACGAGATCCTCTACAGATGAGGTTCGAGCCTCTGGATTACTAAGCCATTTGCCCGTCATTATTACTGCTGTATCTACTTCCCACATGTCGACCGACCACCTTGCAAGCCAAGTCAAGATATTGAGTTTATTTTAGTACAATAAATAGTCCAAGAAATTACAATTATTATTATTAAGTTTTCCACAACCTAGACTCTCTAACACTCAAGAAAATGTACGACATCCTCAATAATTTTATCTAGAACACTTGCTCCTAGTTTCTCAATGTTACCTTCATACATTCGACCGCGTCGGTTTCAAAACTACTAATAAAATTAATAGTTCTGTTAGTCTGTACACATCCGAGCCATGTGTGCGTCTGTTACAATTTGTTATGGCCATTAGTTTGTCCATCGTAGCCCGATTGAGCCTAGTTTCCACAAGGCACAGCTAAATATTGTACGCGGTACGGGTTATAAGCGACAGCGGAAATCTGTATTAACATTTTAATGAATTTCTTTTCAACCATTGCCATACATGGTGGCAATGCTGCTAGTCTTTTGAGTACATTACCAGTCGATAGTGATGTGGAGGAGTTTTTCGAGTTAGTGTTTTGATTTAATGTATCTATATAATGATCGTTAAGTGTAATTCATTTTCGTGACTTTATCATATTTAAAAATACCTCAGAATAGCGTTACATTTATTTATTTATTTATTATTTATTTATTTCAAGTACCAAAGACTCATTTCAGTTACAAAATCATACGTATACACAGGTATTATAAAATTACATAAAATTGAAAGGTCAATAACAAAATTAAATTAATTTATATTGTATTAGATTATTTTATCATTATTTGCATTGATCCGAAGATTAATCATTAAATTAAATTCATTTTACAATTATATAGTCAAGCAGTCAAATATTAAAAGAATTGCATTAAAAATCAAAATAAAATGAAATAATTGTATAAAATTAAATTACAATTACATGTCACTATTCTACTAAAATAAAATACCCTTAATCCAAAAACCACTACAATTTCCTAACGGGCATTGGAATAGTAACATGTCTGGCACAGCCATGTCGGATATAGGGACAGTCTAGCCGGTCAGCGATCATTGCCAGGATGGCATTGGGGCTGGCCCACACCCGGCGCACCAGGGATGCGCACCGCTTGCGTATAGCAGTGTGAAAACAATCGGTACGCGCCTCCGTGAACATTCCTGATGCGCTACAGAAGCGGGGCAGCCCCACTACCGCCCGAAACGCGTTATTGTACTGGACACGGAGGGCACTGTATGCCCTTTCAGTATAGTCAACCCACAGGCTGCACGAGTACAGGGATGTGCAGTACGCTCTGAAGAGCGTGATCTTCACCGCCCTAGAACATCGCGCAAACCGGTGGGCAACACGGCAACATTACGTGGAATTTATTTTTTATCCTTTCTCATACTTACTGAGCATTTAACACTACGGTTCACGCGCCTCAAAAAGGTTCATGAGTGCTCGCGTGGGCTACCCTTGTAGCCCATTTAAAATCGAAATAAAACAAAAGATAATGGTTTCATTTTAAAATAAAACACATTTATTGTTATTATTGACATTTATTAAGTAAAATGAAATTATAAAATTATCTCTTCTTTCTTTAAACTAAAAAATATTAACAAAATTTCAGACTTCTTAAAAAATCACATAATTTTTACGTCTTTGAGATCAATCAACTTTTGGTAAATTTTTTAAGTTTGTTTTAAAATAAAAAAAATTAATTTTCGTTACACGAAGGGCAAATTAGAACTTGGTGATCACTGCATATACGCCTGTAGCATTTTGAGCAAGTTTTCCTTGTGCTGCGATCGCGAATTCTGCTACAAAACGCACAGCGTGCAACCCCGCCACGAATTGGTATACTTCCTTGTTGAGGAACTTCTGAAATGTTCAACAATAGTTTGGCTTTTGTTTTGATGCTTCATGGAACATTGTCTTTATAAATACGTTCTAAAATTAAAGGTTTCACAAGCTCAAACCCCAAAGAATGAAGAAAAATGCGTCTGATGACGTTTGTATTTGAATTATTCAGCTGATGAATAACTAGGCCATTTATGGCGGCAATATTCAATAAATTAAAAAATAATGTAAGAGGCCAACGTCTACTATTTCTAGATACGTCATATTGACGACACATCCTGTCCACAATATCCACCCCACACTTTGAGTGATTATAAAAAGTTATGATTTCAGGCTTTTTTGCGTCGCCGGTAGTAGGATCGATTGCGTCATCGTGGTGCATTGTCGACAATAATAAGACTGTTTTGTTCCTTTTTGGCACATAACTGACTAGTGTACAGTCTTTCTGAAACCCAAATAAAGAGCTATTTATTTGTCGGCCCTGACTAGTCTTAAAATTGGTGGGTATTTCTGGTTTGTTGCTCTTGAGAGTGCCGACAACAGTAATTCTTTTTTCCAAAAGCTGCAATGCCACAGGATAACTGGTAAACCAGTTATCCATCGTAACATTACTTCCCATATTTATAAGTGGCTCTAGTAATCTGTTGACAACGTCTGCAACTTTGTTGGATACACGAAATGGGCCTTCTGGTTGTTCACCACAATAAACTTCAAAGTTGTAAATATACGGGCATTTTGTGTCCACTACCATAAATATTTTTATTCCAAATTTTGCCGGTTTGTTGGGTAAATACATAATAAAACCACATCGACCTCTAAATGCTACGAGTTGTTCATCCAACGTCATGTGTTCACTTGGAGTATAATATTCTAGGCAGTGGTTTCTCATACCCTCAATAAAGTACCGTATGGCAGCAAGCTTATCAATTTCTTGTCTTTGAGGGCGATCGCGGATGTCATCAAATCGCAAAGATCGTAGTAGGAAACGAAATCTATTTATCGACATTGTGAGATAGACCAGTTCAAAGCCTGTCCCAATGGAGTTGTCCCAAAAGTCTTTAAGATTTTGACGTCCTGATCTATTGGCTCCGATTACTATAAGTAACCCAACAAACGCTCTCATTTCAATGAGAGTCGTAGGCTTCGCATCGCGTTCTCTTTGGTATTTATTCTTTATAGTATTTATATATATATTTGTACAATTTACCAAGGCTTCAAAAACATCAGTGTCAAAAAATAACTCGAAACATTGAAGGGGTGTGCTGGCATTACAAGCATACTGCCTTTTGGTCCTAAAGGTCTTTGTATAATATTGTGGGAACGTACCCTTGTTGCAGGAAATGGACGCTTCTTCCATTGAGTTTGATTTCGTGACTTATAAGTGGCTAAATCTGCAAGCGGTACACTGTCATCCGAATCACTGTTTTGTTCAGCAATCTCATCATTTTCATCATCTTCCTGCTCGGTGTCAGTTTCATGCGGAGAATGAATTACATTTTCTTCTTCTCTCAAATCCTCTTCCTGTTCGCTTTCAATAAAATCATCCTGATCTGACTCCTCTTCTAGCCATCTCAACAAGTTTTCTTCCATTCTGCGTTCCATATTTCCGATCTGTTTATAAAAATTCAACAAAAAGTAAGTTTAAAATTCATAAATATAAAATATAATACCAAAATTAATAAGAAAAGATAAATATTTATCTCAAATTAAAAAAAAAAAACGCACCTTAAAAGCTCCGCCAGTGCACGCATGGGCTACATACGTAGCCCAATAACTTTAAATCGTTATTACTCGCACGTGCGCCAGCGTCGAGCGCTCACGCCACACTAAACGCGTAGAGCAACAACCAATCGGAGCTTAGCTAGAGGCTCAAAGTTATATCACACGATTTCGTGAAGTAATGAACAAAAACAATACCCTGGGCTACATATGTAGCCCGTGCGTGTACTCGCGTGTTAAAAGTTTGATTTTACTACTCGTATATTGATTGAAATATCAAAGCACAGCAGAAACTACTATGACTGTGTTAAATTTTGCACAAGGATAAACCTTGTGCACAATCGTCGGTGAGAACTAAGAGAGGATTTCCAAGAACTCAACTGCTAAGAGGATAAAACGATGTCTGAAGTTTCTATGGAGAAACCTACTTTTACGCGAGCAATAGTGCTGGCAGAAGCTAGTAAATAAATAATAAAAGATAATATTGATCCTTTATGTTTTTCATTTTATTTTTCTACTAGCTTTTACCCGCGGCTTTGCCTGCGTGAAAAAATTAGCCTATATCCGTCTCCAGGGTCCCAACTATCTCTGTACCAAAATTCATAAAAATTGTCGTAACAAACAAACAAACAAACTCACTTTCGCTTTTATAATAATAGTAAGGATTTTATCTGGCAGGTAAAGATAATCGAATGTAAGCTAAATATAGCTTGCAATAACTAAAATTATCAAACGCTGACTATAGATCACTCAACAAATTATAGCGACCAATCATTCTTAGGATAAGGGTTTTATTATCACGCTCATATGATAAACCGACACTAATTAAAGCTTAGGTCACGACAACTTATAATAAAGTGTCATATAACGCAAATGCCACCATTGTTACAGTAATTACAACTCAGTAATGCGAGGTAACGGCTTCAGTAATTCAATTACGCTCACCAATTATCACTTAAACCACACAAAAAATCGAATAAGCTACGGCAATACGAACTTTGCTATTCCGATATCAATAACACATTAACATTGGATAACCGTTAATTGATCGAGCGCGGTGACATTTCACTGCGGGAGCCTCACACGCGCGGCTTCTTTGATCTACAGCGGCCATCTTGCGTCCCCCACGTCACAAAGCGCACCGCCACGATTAAATTCGTACGTACAGCAATGCGACACTCGTCTACTAGGTGACCGTTGCTAGTTTTTGAGCGGCACTTTAGCGACCCTTATAGGGTCTAATTAGGGAATTTAATAATTGTTGAATTTCGATGAAACGTGTGAGGCTGCGTTTGCTATGGTATATGACAGAACATTTGAGGTATGTCGGTCGTCTTTGTGGTAATTCCGCTTGCACCTTCCGTTTTTGTGACTTAATTTATGTCACGTTTGTATTTTTTTTATGTCATTAGCGACATGACAGTATCTTGGAATGTCTCGTTTTGTTTACTATATTGGAAAAAAAATGCAAAGGGTTCCGCTTTTATTAATTACCGTCGTTGGTAGCTATGAATTCTCTAACGTTTGACATGTGTAAACACATTATGAGGCATTGAAATTATGTGTTTTACTGCTGAAGAGCTCATTACCGTCTATGATCATTCCAATTACCTTGGTTTTTCACGTCACGGGTCTGGTGCCATGGTTTAACTTCTGAAAGGAAAATCCAGCCCTGGAATGAAAGGTAAAGAAGGAACAGGAGTGGGTTTTTAGTCAGTAAAAGTCTGACATACCCTTTCGTCCATCCAAGAGCGGAAGACGTCATTGAATGGTTTTCCCACTTAAAAAAAAAGTTACGTCACGGGTCTTTAAAACCCCTGGTGCAAGAAGCCTCAGAGTCATTGTTATACATCGTGTCTCAAAAATTGACGCATAAAAGTGTACTACGAATCCAATACGTAGTCTTGGACTCCCAAGTGGTGGATTTTTTCATTGGCGTTTTTCTACTTTAATTAAATCTTTACTTTTTTTGTTCGAAACTGTTTAAAATCGTTATACTAATTAACCACAATTACTGGATGTAGAAAGCGGAGGACTTGCTCTTGTAGTACAATTTAGGTGAGTCACATTTCCAGGAGTGCAGCAGCCTGATGAGACTAATTCTAGCCAAGACTGCAGAATTGCAAGAATTAAGCGGGAACTACATTAGACTGATGCACACGTGAGCCACGCTTGATTTGTACGTAGCAGCGAGTTGCGTGACATCACGTGGCGTGGATCTAATGTAGCTCTACCAGTTTAGTTACCATATAAAATGTATGGAGACCGACGCGCCCAGATCGGTGTACGTGAGTCACTTGTGCCCAATGTAGTTATACCTTTACTGCGGCCCTGGAACGCAAGGGACAACTGAAGAAACACAGGGGGTCTTTAGCTAGAACAAGTTTGACACTCTTTTGTGCTCCACCAAAAGCAGAAGAAGTTATTTCATGATTTCCCAACAAAATAAAAAGGCAGGTTGAGTTGATTAAGTAACGGTATTAACGCTGCACACGTTAAATTTTATATCGCAGATAAAATTTTAACTTTCATCATCACATATTTTCAAAAACCACACCTAAGATCACGCCAAAAGGAGACACTACACAATATATTAGCCATGCAATATGTCATGAGCAATCATGACAGTATCTTAAGGGGCCGGCGACGGATGAATTACCATACAATATTTATCTAGGTACCTACGTCTTTCTTTAAAAAAAAAAAAACAAAAAGAAATTTAAACGAATTGTATTTCGCACTTTTTTAAAGCGTAAATGGGAAAACATGCCATTTGGCTTTTCCTGTATCAAAAATAACAATATTTTTAATATTCTCGACGTAGGTCACCTAGATAAATATTGCCAATAACCGAATATCATCATAATATGTTGGAAATATGCTCCAACTGCAAATGAGCGTCATATTACGTTTGTATGGAAATTCATCCGTCGCCGGCCCCTTAAGGTGGGTCTACGTTAGAGAATCGTCATAAGATGTTGCAAAAAGTCCCTCAAGTAGGCACTGAATAAATGAACCGACTTGGTATTACCTGGATCTCACAACTTTTTACGGTAGAAGAACTGAGTTGTGACCCTTGGTTTTTTACAAGTTATGTTTTTGATGGCATTTGAAGTTTTCTATTAGCGTTAACGATTATAGATTATCAACTTGGGTAAGCTCTAGAGGAGCCGAGTACGAGCGTAACCACACGAATTACAGCACGGCTCGTGCTACATCTCTTGCGTAGACCCACCTTAAGATATATGTCATGACTACATACTTAGAAACGGTCGTAACTTGGCTAGGCTTTCAGGTCTACCCCACATGAATTTGAGCTCGGCTCGTGCTCAGCTCGTGGTAGTACATCTCTAGTGTAGACCCACCTTAAAATACTGCTATGACTACGTATGCTAAAACGGTCGTAACCTGGCCAGGCTTGCAGGTCTACCCCACATGAATTTGAGCTCGACTCGTGCTCAGCTCGTACAACATCTCTAGTGTGCACCTACCTTTAGAACTGAGATGTCTTAATTAAAGACGCAAGACTTTCATAACAAGCTTCTAGTTTCGTTAAATGTCTATTATGATAGACAAGATTACTTCGAGATTGCTATCTTGCGGGGAAACCGTTAATGAAGTGCTTTGAGACATTTTGTTTTGTTGTAAGTTTTAGGGGACCGTATGCAATAGATAATGATCAAGAATTTGTGAGACAATGATTTTTTTTTATATCAGATGTCTTAGAACCAAAAATACGATGACATGTGACATCCACCAACCCGCACTGGGCCCGCGTGGTGGATTACGGCCAATTCCCTCTCCTAGAGAGGAGGCCTGAGTCCGAACAGTGGGAACATTATAAGGGCGAGTAAGTATGTGTGTGTATGTATCAGATGAGCTGTGAATTAGAAGAGCTACTTTTTGGGTCCCATTAAACGCAAGGCGACATCGCGATTGATTAAGGCGAAGGTGGAAATGATAAATGATCTTTATTTTGCAAATAGGTTTTTTATAAGCTAGACAACTACTGGAAGGAGGGACTGCGCCGCAATGGCTAAGGACAGACGTGTGTGGAAAAGGGAGAGACAGCCCTTCGTCCAACCGTGGGACATGACCAACAAAAAAATGGTGGGATATCATTAAATAACTTCTTTCGCTCTGGGTGCGAAAGGGAGTGTTAGACTATTACTGACTAACAACCTACCTGTCTCTTTATTAGCATTTAGCGATTTCGGGTTACGGTAACTCTTTTCCTATAGTGTCAAATTATGGCAAGCATCGACTCCAGCGAGCCAGTGACATTGATCTAAGAAATATTTTAGATAAGAGTTAGTCATAGTAATTAACATATTATTACTTAAATGTGCTTCAATATTACAAAAACTTATCCAAAGCGACAGCTTAATAAGCTATGTGCAAATAAAAGATAATACTTTGAAATGTCGAATTTCATAGCTACGAAAGTTGTGTGTGTGTGATTATGATTTCACTTAGTTACTTTCACATTAATAGGCCACCTACAAGGTGGACCGATGACCTGGTAAGGGTTACGGGAATCCGATGGATGCGAGATGCACAGGACCGTTCATTGTGGCGACACTTGGGGGAGGTCTATGTCCAACAGTGGACGTATTTCTACTGAAATGATGATGATGATGACTTTCACATTTATGGGAAACTAGATTCCTTCAACGGCTTCACGTACTCGAATGAAGATATTATTCCAAAGGAACATATTCCAGGGATAAAAATATTTTACGTGCTAATCCAGGACATGGTCCTACCCATGTGTCAAATTTTATCCAAATCCCTTCAGCATTTAAAGCGTGAAGGAGTTACACACTAACGCCTATAATTTTTAAGATAATTGTGTGAATATGAGATCTCCTGAACCCAGCCTCATCATTTCTGAGTCGCGCTTGTTACCTACCTCTCTGCAACAATGATACAATTTCCTTAATGAAGTTAAAGTTAATTTTAACATCAATGTAGGTAACATTGATGTTAAAATTAACCCACATATATTTCATTCATCATGCAATCATCTAAAGTCTCTCTTTTTACGTAAGAAATCATCAAATGTTTTCTCCCGCTCTTGGTGAAGGGAGAGAGGGTATCAGAATTTTACTGATTAAAACCCACAGTATTCTTTCAATTGTCTTTTGTGAGGGCCACGTGACAGTAACTCCTACGAACAAACCGCAGATCTGGCAGCCACCAGCTATTCGCTGGCCCCGTCAATTTTGCTGAAGTCTCTTTGCGCATGGAGTACAATGTGCTGTCAACCTAGGCTTGATTCTTACAAGACGACCAGCCGGCAAAGTTATCCATAATTCGCTGTCCGCAAACCCACAATCATTTTAATCATTCTTGCTGTTCTCCTCGGTAGAGCGAGAGGGAGAGCGAGAAGACATCACCTGTGTTTCTTCAGTTGCCCTTTGCGTTCCACGGACCGGTAACTCTTTCGAACAATCCACCAGCCCTGGACAAGTTCACAACCGTGGGTGTAATTGTGGACTTTTGTTAGGTGTTTCATCCAACGACTTTCCCTGTTCTACAGTGGGGAAGTATCAGAATTTTACTGACTGAAACCTCTCACATAGGAGTGTTTTTCAGTGGCCCTTTGGGTTCTAGGGCCATGGTCACTCTTTTAAACGTACCCGTAATCGGACCGACGTCCGTCCGGTCGTCTTACGTCCCGCCAAGGCTATACAGATAAATAAGAGGTAAATCAACGATAAATCAGGGCTGCCAGGTGCAAAAAAGGGGTGATCGTACGACAATACGACTACTAAAAATCGAAATTTTGAAACGAAAAGATCGTACAACGAAGAAGTACAAAGTTTTTATTAAAAATAACTAAAATTCTTTTCTATTTTTTATTAAAATTAACAAAAATTTTGCACCTAGCAGCAAACAAGTATGGCCTTGGCAGGACGTACGTCAGGATAGATGGTGCGTACGGCGCTATAGCAGACATCTTCTTCAGACTCTTTGAGGCATCTTAATAATCCTCATCAGTTATTTCTTTCCATTATTCAATTACAATCAACAACTAGTTACCAGTTAGTTATGCTCACGGATTTTCCTCGGTCACGTCATTCACGAACCGTGAAGAGGGGTAAGACCCAGAAACTGTGACATCATAAAAACTAATTTAGTGTATAAGAAAATTAAATGATAAGCTTTACTGTAGCAGATAAGACGGTAACGCTTTATAAAATACCATTTATGGGGACTAGTGATACTTTTAGTACAGTGAGCTTTTTTCAACTGGAACAGAAAAGTAGTGTAAATCAAAAAGTATACAAATAAACTCGTTAAAAAATAAAAATAAAACGGATTTTGACATTTGAGAAAGACCCTAGAATGTAACTTGGAATGAAACTGAAAGAAACAATAAAATAACAATTAATTAACTAGTGTTTTATTGTTATTACATATTGGTTACATAACGTAAACAATAAAAACATTAAAATATCAAAACGGGCGTCTTATTGTTTGACAACTTTATGGATAAGTATATTTTTTTCAAACTTTAGTTTATGATTTAACATAGATAGATAAACACAAAAAGATAGATTCTTTATTGCACATCAAAAATAAAAATCACATGAGAAACATGAAGTGGGACTTGGGATTTGACTTAGTCACTTTCACATTAATAGCCCACCTACAAGGTGGACCGATGACCTGGTAAGGGTTGCGGGAATCAGATGGATGCGAGACGCACAGGACTGTTCATTGTGGCGACACTTTGGGGAGGCCTATGTCCAATAGTGGACGTATATCGGGTGGAAATGATGATGATGAGGAGGAAAAATCATTTCTTATCTACAGTTTCCTACAAAGAAAAAAATCACAAACCTTTATACAATTCAACACCAACAAAGTCTATCACAATCTTCCACTTACCACATTCGTTATAGTAGCGTTGGTACGCATTGAGAAAACCCGACCAATTATAGAGATACATATCAAACGACGCGGGCATGTAGAAACAGAGACATCCCCACCGTGACCGTATTTTAATTGAAAAAACTCAATTAAGGTAATTACAGCAGGTGGACGTGTGACCAGGCTGTTTTGTAGCGTGTTTTGGGGTTCCGTAAAAAGATTTGGTTTAAATATATTCATGCTGACTAAGGGCCGTTTGATTGTCTCTTTTACTTGAGTAATTAAAATAGTGGCTTCATCATCATCATCATCATCATATCAGCAGAAAGACGTCCACTGTTGGACATAGGCCTCCCCCAAGCTTCGCCACAACGACCGGTCCTGTGCATCACGCATCCATCGGATTCCCGCGACCCTGACCAGGTCATCGGTCCACCTTGTTGGAGGCCGTCCAACGCTGCGTCGTCCGGTACGTGGTCGCCACTCCAGAAACTTCCGTCCTTATCGACCTGTCCCCTGCTACTTAAGTTTGGCGATTCTGTGGTTTGAAATAGTGGCTTAATGGTTTTTAATTTGGCAATCAGCCATATAAGTCTGTGTTAAAAACCACTTATAAAATTATCGAAAAATTGGCCTTAAAACAAAAGAATCTAAGCTAGGGACTTTATCCGTAGAATCTAAAAACAGCAGCAGTGGACAGGACATATTGCTCGTAGAATATATGGTCTATTAGGCTGAAAGGTCTGCAGTGGCAACCAAGTACTGGAAGGCGTCCCACTAGGTGGATCAATTACCTGGTGAACGGTCTGTCACGGGCATCTGATGGATGAGAGACACATATCACCGGCCATTCATGTCATTTCCATAGACTGGTCATTGTGGCACTTGGGGGAAGCTTGTGTCCAGCCGTGGACATTTTTCTGGTGATATGATGATTCAAAACTGAGCTAAAAAAGAAAAGAGAACTGATTCACCCATCTTAAATGCGTTATGACCTTAACCCTAGAACCAAACACACTTAGCAATTTTTTTGTACGCAATTACATCGGTTTTTGCCACTTGTTTATAGTTTTTGAAGTACGTGATGTTATCACCCAAATAGATTCTACTATATATTCTTATGATGACCTTGAATTGGCTTCAATTACCGAATGCGCAATTAAAGTAGGCGCCAGATAACCATGGAATAACGGCCATTGACTCTCCTACATTAATCGCATGTTTAATCATAAAGAGACCTAACTTAAAAGGAGGGTATTTGAATCTGAAAACGTATTTTCAATAATAAGGTACAATTTTCAAATACACTCTTTATTGAGTTACGTCTCTTTTTGATTAAGCGTGCGTTGTTGACATTCTTAATTTAAAAAATGCAAATAAAGACATAAAGCTGTCCTGAATCGATATGTATCGTGATCCTTTACATGATCTAATAATGCAAAGCAGTTCATTGTTTGTTTTTCGGGTACCTACGCAGAGATAGGAAAAGGTCAATGTACTTTATTCCACTGTTATCTTTCGCCTTCTATATAGTGGCATAGATTTATGCGGATTTAAGAATTATAGTCTCTAAAGATATCTATAGTAATAAGTGAAATCGTCATTATTGAAAAATGAATGTCCTCAACTTAGAGATTCATTGATTTTTTTACATTTAGATACAAGTAGAGAAAGTTTGTCATTGCGACCGAGGCAAAATTTGCCCGTGCCGTAAGCGAGGGTGTTACGGAGCCGAGTGCTGCAGTGCAGTGTATAAAACAACTTTTTTCAATACATTTATGAAGAGGTATATAATAGGGAGTTGACGCGCAACTTGTTGATTTTGACGCACGATTTGCGAGAGTCACGCTGCGTTCAGCGCGCTACGATGTCATAAAATTATGCCGGGTACTTTTCCGCACTAGTGCAAAAAACTGACAAAATTACGTGGCTAAAAGCGGTAGGGATGAGACCGGGTTTTAAAGCAAGCGAAAAAGCGAAGCGAAAAATATTTTATGCCAGTTGGGGCGGAGTGGGAGGGATTATTAGAATTTTACTGACTATCACAGTGACTCTTCCTGACAATACCACAGCCCTAGCATGCGTTGACGTAGAACTGGTATCGATGTTAAAATTATTTTAAAAGAAATTCCCCAAAATATCATCCTCATCGTAAACTTCATCGATGCTATCATTTCATCTGCTTCACCGCGAATAACGTCCCATTCATTAACAATGTCCCATTCATACACATCCGGTGACCACACGCGGTCACCATTTTACGGACACTTGTCCCGTCTTTATTGGGAATTCGTGTAATTCAGTAGAACGACACCACGCCTCAACCGGTCCACTTGTCCCGGAACGCGTTTACTTGGAATATTGTCACTTTGTTGATACAGGATGGTAGATTTTAGTCGATGACAGACATACTGAGAAAATGTAACTTTACTGGCTTCCGCCTGCGTCTTCACCCGCTTAGTATGTTGATAAAAGTCTTAATCTTAATAATATGTCCTGCAGGTCCTTGGTTAAATCTATTCCAAAATTTATATGTATATAAAAATTTCGTGTAATGTACAGCATTTTTTATCCGAACCCCTTCGAAACGGCTTTACCGATTTTTATGATTTTTTTTGTATATATTTGGTAGGTCTGAGAATAGAAAAGAAGAAAAAAAGAAAAAAAAAATCATTTTATTTGCCCGAAAAGACGCCAATTTAAGACTAACATAATACACTTTAAAAAAAATACATATAAAAGTGTATTACACTTTTATACATGTATTTTTTAATAGGTTGTAGGCTATTTTGTACTCTCCTTAAGTGCTGCGATAATTTCAAAAAAAAAAATAATGTGCTTTTAATATAAAATTTATTTGAACTTATAATTCCAAGTCAATCCAAAAATTTCAAACCAAAATTAATTTTTGATAGCAGCTAAGAAAATTTCTGAAATCAAGATAAATAAAATTGCCACCCAGTTAGCAATATAATAGCCAGTAATCAACATTTCAAAGTGGTTTTTCGAAATATGCAAGTAGTTAAAACATTGCTGTGCACCACCCTAGCCACGGTTGCACACCAGGTATTCTTATAAAATGGAACTTTACCAGCAAACAACCGGGATATCAAACATCACCGTTTGAATTCAGTGATAAATTCAAACTGCATGGATGGTTGGGAAAACACATTGGTTCCGCCTGAGTTCGAACTAACGACCATCACGTTGCAAGCCAGACAAATGGGCTACTACCGTTCTCATTGGAATTACCAAACGATAAAAAGTGAGAAGGTAATTATGATGACAGGTATTCTATGCATATTATTATTCAACGTGCAGCTAGAATATATTTCTAAATGTCTTTTATGTCAAACGTTGGACGTATATATGATAGATTTTTTTTTATTCCACAACTATCACACAACGACGTCTAGTCTCAAGCTAAGCAGAGATTGTGTTATGAGTACTAGACAACTGATAAATTTAAATTATTAAATTTTTTTCAGGACACGAAAAAAAAATTCGGCTTCTCCATACAAATTGTCCAATCAAGTTTATAATTTTCTATGGTGAGGCGGATTTTTCTTTTCGTTTACTGAAAAAAAATTTTGTGGAAGGTTGTTCAGTTTCGTTTACTGAGCAAGCCCTTAAAGTTTGTGGAGGGCTGTCCCTTACACCTTGTACCTATATTTCTAAATACATACATATTATAGATAAATTACACCCAGACACAGAACAAATGATCGTGCTTATCCCACAAACATTTGTCCTGGGTGGGAATCGAACCCTCAACCTCCGGCATAGCAGTCAGGGCTACTAACCACTAGACCAACAGGCCAGTCAAGATGCAAGAAACAAGATAGTTTTACTATTGCTATCAGCCGTGACTCGATTTCGACCAGGACGGAAAGAAAGCGCTGTTGGGTTTAATAGGAACTACTCTGTAGCACGCGTATCGTTCGATGGCCTCCCATGGTGACCTGGAGAGCGTCGTGGGATTGCGGTGGATGCGAGACGCACAGGACCGTTCGTTATGGCGACGCTTGGGGCAGGCTTATGCCCTACAGTGGACATGCTGAAATGATGATGATGATTGTAGCACTGTGTACTGTGTACTTTCTGCAGTATCTTCTCGTCCAGCATACCACATTGTCTCAAAACGAAAGTCTATGACAAATGATGGATATGGCTCTGAATGGTAATCGAGTACAAATGGGCCTCACCCAAAGGCTTAAAGTCACCCAAAGGGCAATGGAAAGAGCTGTGCTCGGAATTTTCTTTCGTGATCGAATCAGAAATAAAGATCTAGGAGAAATAAAATTGCCAACACAACCCGAAGAATCGTCAAAATTAAATGACAGTGGATAGGCTATATTGCTCGCGAATAGATGGTCGATGGGGCCAAAGGTTCTGGAGTGGTTACCGCGCACCGAAAGACGCAAGATTGGAAGGTCTCCCACAAGATGGACTGATAATTTGGTGAGGGAGAACAGTGTTTAACTGTGGACGTCTTTTGGCTGAAATAACAATGGTGATGATTCTTAGTTAAATATCGTGAAGTAGAATTGGTCGTACTCTTGTTGGTTGTACGCTTGATCTCTCCTGAATCGTGTCCTCCATCGGACAATAAGGGTAAAGGAATAGAGAGTGCACCTGTATTTGCGCACACGCTTATGCAGCGCAGCGCTTTTGTCTGTTAGGATTGGCCATTTTTTTTTATGGTGGGAAAAATCATCCAATGACAACCCCCGCTCTTGAGCGGAGCGGGAGATAGTGTCAGACTCTTACTGACTAAAAGCCCACCCCGTTCCTTCTAGCCTTCATACCGGGGCTCGAGCACCCTTTCGGATAACCCTGGCCCCAGTAAGCTTCGACCTGGCTGGGTCCCTGCTGTTGCTGACAACTCCATGAGGCGCGCGGGAACAGTGCGCGCCGTCGACGACTTGGGCTTGGTATCATTAATGCTGATAGAGAAGTTTGTTTTACTTATACGGAGTTGAAGATTATTTTGAGGCTAAAACGTACCCAATACTCACATGATCAGAAATTCATACTTGGACAAAAATATGGGAATTAAGAGGTGTAACTGTACAATTTAGGGATTTTTTTAGGAGGGAAATAATCCAACGTCTTCTTCCGCTCTAGGGTAGAGCGAGAGAGACTATCAAACTTTTACTGACTGAGCCCACCTGTGTCCTTCAGTGGCTCTTTGCTTTCCAAGACCACGGTATTTGTATCAGAAATTCAGGTAGGTAGATATAGAGTTATCTGGCCTTCCAGGGTTGTTGGTTAATTCAAAGAGTCATCGCGGCTCTAAACCAAAGGGCAACTGAAGGATACTCGCTCTCTTTCTACCCAGAGCAGGAGAAGATATTTGATGATTTCCCACTCACAAAAAAGGGTGGGTAAGTTGTTCAAAGCAGTGGACTATTTCGGAACTTGATTTAGAGCTAATAAAGATTATTATTCAAAGTTGTCGATGTTTATAACCTACACCATCTATAACTCATAACTTAGTAAGTTAGTACACATCTTGCTTCTCTTACTTTGTATTATTTACTCTCAAATAAATCAATGCGAACCGTTTAGCTTGACAGCTTTATTTCACGCTGTGCAAATACAAAATGAATTGAGATGGGTTTAGAACTTATATGATTAACTCCGTTGAATTAATTTTAGTTCCAAATATATCAATTTTTTTATATATTTATTGATAAATGATTTATTCTACAAATTGGTTTAAAAAATCACTTTTATACGTCAAATTTTTCGTCTGAATAGCCTGAGAAGAAACACCGAAACAAACTCAGAGTTCAAAGTCTCTATTAAAGTTCATATCTAAGCAAACATGTAATGGTCAAATTATATGAGGGCCATGCAAATTAATGAGATTTTTTTTAAGGAAAAAACTACATAAACTTCAATGGACCTGTCCAGTCAAGTCATCATCATCTCATCTTCCTGCTCTAGTCCCGTTTTATTTGGGGTCGGCGCAACACGTTTTTTTCACCTGTCCAGTCAAGTATTTATCAGTATTTGTGTAGCTCAAACCAGGACTACTAAGGAGCCGTTGAGCTCCTTAGTAGTCCTGAGTGACGAACCTGACTTGACGAACAATACCAAAAAAAGGACAATCACAAGGATCAAGGATCTTCACATTCACATAATAATAAAAGAAAATACAAAACAAAATTTACAAAAATGTTATTCTTTACAAAGTAAGTATTTATGTTTTTATTTTATTTTCAATAAATATATAGGTGTGTTGTGTGTCTGATTGCGTCTCCTTTTTTGGCAGTGCGGGTTTTTTAAGGGCTATTAATCTAACCTGTTGACAATACGTGACTCATCAGGTATCTTACGATACGTACAAAACTAATTGGTGCTGTTGACAATTGACGCATATGCGAATTAAGGAGTTGTTTACGATAGAATATGGAATTTTTGGTGACATAACATAACTACGTTATAAGTGTTGATAAATTATCTATTTTTAGACGTCTACGGGGTTATAAATTTTATACAGCCAATTGATTTTGATTTTTTGTTGTTGTTTGCAAGAGTAGGTACTTTTCGAAGGCAGTTGCGTTTAAATTTGGTGAAGCTCTGATTAAGAACTTATGAAGCTCTGATTACTTACAATAGAACTCTTCAATAAGTAAATAAAAAATCTTCCAAGATTGCTGCAAATTACACCTGATTTTTTTTGTTTATTTATTTCCGCCTGCCAAAAAAGAATGGTTAAAATATTTATTGAAATCATCAAAATAGACACTAAAATTGACCGGCAAACAATTAGATTAAGTAGTTAGATTAATTGAATCGAACTAAACAAATTAAATATTTAGATACTTGCAAAAAAACTGCGGACGGAATCGAAAAATTTGGTCTTAGCTTATCACGTGACTTCTCCGCAAGTTTGCATTGAATTTGGTGGGAACGCTAACAGGAAAGTTATTTGAGTAAGTCTGCTATTCCGGAAAGTATCATTCAGCCTATCGACCTCCAATATCAAGATCTTAAAAACTTCATTTTCTACAACATTTCTCAGCGCGAGGGCACGTCAACGACCCCACGTGGTAAGCTTAAAACTCATCTATAATTAGCCAACGCTCTTGCTCTGGTTTCTGTCGTGGCCGCTGTAAAAATTAATGTAAACAAATACAATCTCTCACGCCCGGGTGGGCTGACAACCGTACAGATTTAGATGGTCATCGAGACCAATGAATTTTGAAGCATCCTAACGTGTATACAATTTGGTCAGGCAGCGTGAGTCATTGGTTATTTTTTCGGGGTACCGTTTGTCATTTGTGCTTTTGTTTGGTTTAGCGCTGGAGTCAATGTACATGGAGTATCGACGTGTGGTGAGTCTTTTGGTTTTGAATATTGAGATTCTTGAATTTCAACTGAGATTTGAGTTATGCCAACCTAGGGGTCTTATAAGTCAAGAGTCAATAGGTTACTTCTAGGTAAACGTGTTCCATAGTCGACGTCCTCGCTTACCATCAGATGAGATATTAGTCTAACGCGAACACCTAAAATAAAAAAAGAAATGATATTTTGGTTTATGACATGACAGTTTTGAAATCATTTTACAGACAGGACAATACTTGAGGAACCGCGTCGTCGTCATAGTTGTCGTATAGTCACGCAGCATTTGGCTGTAGGAGTCTTTACGGTAAAAGCTGAGTGTTCTTTCAGATTGTGGTTGCGGAATACATCTCGTTAATATGTTTTTTTTTTTAATTAGAAATAGGCTCACGTTTGACCACTATCTCTCCTAATGGTAAGCGATGATATAGACGACGATGGAGCACGCTTACCTAGAAGTAACCTATTCACTCTTGTGCTGGTCATTAGAATTACTAATTACTCACTAGAATTTGGATTTATAAATTAAACGACCAAATTATCAGTAAGCAAGCACAATTCAACGTCTTTTTTGAATACTACTCGTTTTTGGGGACGAATATAGAGTGCCCAGGAGATCAGTACTTGACTTGGTATACCACACATTTAATGTGTATACCACAATCCTTGACTCAAAGATCTCTAGGTTGTAGCGGAAACACAGACTCTATCAGGGAATTCCACTCCTTAGCTGTACGCATAATAAATGTGTCCCCAAAACGCTTTGTACGTATGGGTGGGATGTCCACCATGTATCGGTGGCGCAACCGTATGTCTAGTTTGTGCGAATTTGACTTTTGCACTTTTAACTTCGACATACGGTCATATATACTCTTCTGATTCAACCTCCTTGCCTACAAAGCACTCTATAATTTCAACATAATTCATATCATCAAGTTTTTTGATCTGAACTCACATTTCAAATCGACACATGTTTAATTTTCAACAATCCAAATTAAATGTCGGCGAATGTCTTTATTCACTTCTCTTATTTATTGCTAGTTACTAAATTTCTTTGATCTCTCTAAGTGTTTCGCTGACGAGTGACGTATACGTTGGATCAGTACCTTGTATTTTTTTATAAGATTTTGTAACGGCGTTTATCTCTTTGAAGAATATTGTAAAGACGGGAATACCGCCAATATTTAACTTGTTTACAGAACCTTCAATAGTTAATAGAACGAAACCATTCATCACTTTGCACGCCATTCATGCTTTTTTTAAACTTTGCAAGTTATCATTTGTCTCTATGTAAATACATGTTATGTATATGTCACTCAGAGATTTTTTTTATTGATATAAACTGGTGCTTAACTGTGATCTCGCCTGATGACAAGCAGTGATGCAATCGTTGATGGCGAAGCGCACTAGAGCAGATTTTTTTTTAAGGTGGCTTACGGCGGGTTTCTGAATTGAGTATTTTGAGTTAAGAACGTCTCAAACCTTACTGAAATGGCAAATTTTGACAGGTTTTAAGGCTAAAGTAGAGTTTGAGAAATACTCAACTTCAAATGCTTAAATCAGAAATCGGGGGTCAGTGATAAAGTGTCTTTAATTAGTGAGAATCGATTTTTTTTTTATTTATCCCTCTATAATATTCCTTTGGACAGTGATGACAAGTTTGAGCAGTGGTGGCCGAGTGGTAATGGCTCCGACTTACGAGTTGTAGGTCGCGGGTTCAAACCCTGCTAGGCGCATTACTTTGTGTAATTTATTTCATCACCACTGCTCTCAAAACGGTGAAGAAAAACATCGTGAGGAAACCGGCATGTCCTAGAATCAAAAATTCGAAGCTATGTGACATTCACCAACCCGCACTGGGCCCGCGTGGTGGATTACGGCCCATTCCCTCTCCTATAGAGGAGGTCTGAGTCCCAGCAGTGGGAACATTAAAAAGGCTGATGATGAATATCCTTTTGGATAATTTTCTACTTTCAGGCGTGTGAAGCCATTGGGGCAGCAGCTATTATATTATACCATATTACTAGCTTCTATCAGCGGCTTCACCTGCGTACACACTCCTGTGATAAAAAGAATCGTACCTATGTGCTGTTCTAGGACATCATCTATCTGTGTGCCAAATTTTGTCTAAATCTCTTCAGCAGTTTCATGAGTGTGAGCCTGAAAGAGTAACAAACATACACACATTCATACACACTCACATATTTATACTTTTATAATTTGCCCGCGTACATAAAATATAGCTTATGTCACTCAGGAATAAAGCAGCTTTCTATCGGAGAAAAAAAATTGCAATCGGACCAGTGCTTTCAGAGATTACCTCCTACAAACAAAAAAACAGACTTTACCTCTTTCTAATGTTATAAGTGTAGATAAACTAGAAGACTATGCCCTAAAAGAATGCCTCACTAATCAAGGACTAACAGTATCCAAAAGGTCCCACTAACTAGCGGTATACAAAGAACCCTCTAAAAAAGTCACTTTATTAGAGCGTAATTGTCATCTTTAGCCGCACTAATGGTGATGAAAAAGTTATTAAACTGATTATACAATAATAACGTCTTACGTGTCCCGTTGACATTTTACATTGCCCTCTTTACTATGTCGGCGTGTCGCACAATGCATTCATTGGCCAATCAGCTGTCACATCAAAGGAAAACATATGTAACACTAATTATACGCGCTTGTTGTATATCAAGTATATTGACAAATAACTAGCAATTGTTACAACAACACAAAACTTGAACGTTATATCCATTGCCGTTTTTACTAGGACGTCAAATTTAAAACACTTGATAGAACCAGCAATGTATTAGGAACTATTTGAAATGGTTGATAGAACACAATCTTGAAAAATTTCTTAATAGATCCGCAGTACACGACACAAAACGGAAGTTTTTGCGCAATACACTGGCAGGCAGAAACAATTAATGCACCCAAGTGTACATGAGCCCGTTCACGCGTCATGCGCACAGAAGAAAGTGAGCTCGTTACGACATGCGTGTTATTTATTTTGCACTGATGTGTACTGTATTGTTCTAATTAAGTTAAAGGTGAATAGTGTTTTAATGTAATGCCGTATCTTGTATGAAATGCACTGCGGTGCAAAATTAATGAGACAGTTTTGCAATTAAAGTGCAATTCGAATTTGTGTCGGTTATGATGAAGTTTATATCTACACTACATGATAGGTCTATTTAAACTAAATAATATACCTATAGTTTTTGATTAAATGAACTTTACGAATTTTCTTATGATATAAAAAAAAGACTACTTCCGGAACAAAAATTTCCCATATTCTATTATTTTCAGGACATGGCACACAACCATTTCAGTACAAAGGGTAAGAAACAAACTTTTGCCCCCTTTAAAATGATCTTAGAATATATTTATGTAAAAAAAAAATGATACCTACCTTGAGATACAGGTTTATCCTAGCATCCAATTATTGAGAACCATTTTAGTTCTGTTTTAAGGCCACTTTATACGAATATAGTAACAGTCAGTACAGTTTTTTTTTTAAGTTTGGCTAACTTGCAAAGTATACCTATATTTATTATATATTTTTCTTCAACTAAACTTATTTTAGTATATAAAAATTATCTACCTGCAGTACGGCCGAGTAAATATCTTGACTGTTCCGAATTTCAAATAATTTGTTAGCGCAGAATTTTTTGTTTAGGAGTCATCTGGCGAATGCTTATCTTTTTAAGTAAGCACATAGTTAGGAACGTCTAAGTACAAAAAAGTCTAGTGTGAGTACACGTTTATGACGTTCGGCGCTCCGATTGGCCCGCTCTAAGCTTTTAACCAATCAGACAGTCAAATGCGATAAACGTTTCAGTCGCGATAACATGTACATACATTTTTGCTGGGCTGAGCGTATATACAACTTGCAATAAGGCCTCAGAGTGGCCAACATATTTTAACAATACGCGTATATTACATTTAAAAAGAACTTTTAAAGCAACTACTAAGTGCGTCGGTATAATCAAAGCCACAGTAGTAAGTGCCGGGCTCAAAGGTTACAGTTTTAAGATAAGACATCAGTTTCTGTGCTCAAGTGGCATACGACTTGCCATCTGTTATGCTGCCACTTCCAAAATGGAAGCTTGAACAAATTGACAAAGCTGCAAAAGAATCGAGCATGGTGTATGCTTGCAGAGCAAATTAGAACAGAGAGTGTTTTTTTTTTAGGAAAACTTGGCTCTATATTAGGAATTACTCCTCTATCGTAGGTCAGGCCATTCAAATATTTGTGCTATGCGAGAATTGAACCTGTAACACGCAGCGCAGCAGTCAATCGCTCA
This sequence comes from Mythimna ferrago, assembly GCA_910589285.2. Taxonomy (NCBI): domain Eukaryota; kingdom Metazoa; phylum Arthropoda; class Insecta; order Lepidoptera; family Noctuidae; genus Mythimna; species Mythimna ferrago. The sequence continues at coordinate 8,646,488 of OU342689.1, forward strand.
ACCACTGCGCCAATCAAATGCAAAAAGTTTACATACCAATTTAATTGTCTAAATGTTTAACGAGTGTTTCTTGCTATCAAACTCTAAAATTTGGCGAGTTAAAAACTTTGTTAAAATAAAATGAAGATTGAGATGCTAAAAAAGTCATACCATTAAAAAACACAAAAAAAAACACTTGTATATACCAACATAGGCTCGCGTTTGACCACTATCTCACCTGATGACGATGTCTATGTCTATGGCTGAGTATGGCTTCCTATGCGGACCATTGTACGTGGGCCATAGCGGCCATAATCTTACTTACCTACTGGTGGACTTATTCCAACCAGCCCACGTCTCTCCAAAACAGATTAGGCCTCTCAGGTTTTTCAGGGCGTCTATAAGGGCATTTGGGGATCCTAAGGTTCGTGTGCGTATTTCAATGACACCTGTGCAGTTTAGGAGCACATGCTCAATCGTCTCCTCCCCCTCTAAGCATGTTCTGCACAGGGTACTGTCTGTGATGCGTATTGTGTGAAGATGCTTATTCAGTGTGCAGTGTTCGGTGATGGTCCCCGTCACCAGGCGCAGGTCACCTCTGTTTAGTCTTAGGAGTTTTTTAGTGAGGGCTTTATTGAGGTGTGGCATGGCCTCCTTAGCCTACCTGCAACCTGGTGTCGAGGACCACCATCGTTCGGCCTGTATGTGTGTGTGTTCACGTAGCCAACTACGTAGCTGACCAAAGGGGACCGACACAATGGGTTCGGGCCGAAGACCACCGCCCCAGATCCCCTCCTGGCCAATTCGACGATGAAGTACGCTTACCTAGAAGTAACCTATTGACTTTTCACTTAAATACCTCTAGGTTTAAGGCTGTAGCTCTCAGGAACACAGACTCCAGCAGGGAATTCCAAATCTAAGCTGTACAAAAACCAATAAAAAAATGTGAACTTAAAACTTCAGCTTTTTAAATTGCCACTTTCAAAAACACAACTAGCTCCCACATTTATTCAAATCGAAGTCACAAAACAAGATGTTTAAGATTTCCGATCTTAACTCACTCTACCCATTTCTCCCAAAACGTTACCAACGTATTTCATACTCTATTTTAAAGAACCAAAGATACAAATTCATTTGTTTTCTTCCCAATGGGAAATGTCAAGCATTTATCACATCCCAATTCCCAAATAGTGATGTTTGTCACTACTGATTTAAGTCAATTAGTGCCTTTTCATTCGTGTTTGGCGTTAAACATCACATTATAAATGTCGACAAGGAATTACGAGCAATAAATTAAACTATTTAGTTAAATGAGATCGTGTTTATTTAGTTTTCTTGTTAAATTTATGGCATGTTTAGTGTTTAAGTGTCAAGTTTTTGGCGCGTTGCGTGGGTGTTACAAGTGTTAAGAGCAACTTAGTGAGTGTGCAGTGTGATGACGCTCTAGTAATATGTTTGTAGTTCTTTTTTTCTGGGGTAGGTGAGCATCAAATAACTTTTCAACACACTTATTTGAAAACTCGCTCCTACCCCTACCGCAAACGCAAACTTACTGTTTTTCATACTAGTGCGGTTAAAAGGTTACAATTTGGCTGTATTTTTTTTTGTATGTTGTTCGTTTATGATCGATACACGATCGATGTTTGGTTACGATTTCACGGTCAATTTTTTTTTTAAGTTCTTGCTTCTAGGTGGATGCATGGATAGGGAGTGGGAGCCCAAAGAAAAGATGAATGGATTGTATGAGGAGTGATATGAACAAAAAGGGAGTTGTTACTAACCTGTTACTAACTCCAAATAACACGAGACAAGGGCGGGAAGATAGAATAGAATAGAATAGAAATACTTTTATTCGGTACAGACACAGCACAACGGTTATATACACAAAGTAAACGACAAAGAAGACTGCCATTATATCTATTTCATATTATTATAAAACTATATTACTCTTTTGTTGTACTTACAATAAAGTTTACTCTATTCCACTCATTCACTTGCATTTAATTTTCAGAACTATTAATTAATTTTCAATCACTATCCATCATCATTATAATAATCTTTAAGTTCGTATTGTAATTTTATTATTGATGTACAATAAAGAATATATCTATCTATCTATCACTATTTTCATCACCACCCATAAATTAGCTCCAACTACCTCATTACCTGAATACATCATCCAAAAATATACCTTAATCACCAATCCTTCAGACGAAAACAATTCAGTCTCCAGGCAATGAAATAAACGCGGTTTAAAAAAATAAATCAACTTTATTCGAGGTAAAATGGCCGATTGTCTGTTGTTTGTCATTAATCTAAAATAGCTGCAGTGAATGGCTCAGGATTAAACGCGATGTTTTTACAGTGGGACATGTGTTGGTGCTGTCACCACGCACGCTCTTGTTAAGGGGTATGCTGCTACCTATTTTATGCTGCGTTTTGTTAAGATGCTGTATCATTTTTGTTTTGTTCATAGGACACTTCGTCGCAAGAGAGTTACAGCTGAGTTATTAAAAACTAGTCAAGTCTGAATCGGACTCATACAGAAAATAAAAAAGTTTCCGCACTACGATATTAAAATCGAGCAAGAAACGGAAACAACACGATAATTGTATCCCTTGCCTTTTTTTTTGGTGGGGTAAATCATCGAATGACAACCCCCGCCCTTGGGCGGAGCGGGAGATAGTGTCAGACTCTTACTGACTAAAAAATCCACCCCGTTCCTTCAAGCCTTCATACCGGGGCTTCGACCCGGCTGGGTCTCTGCTGTTGCTGACAACTCCTTGAGGCGCGCGGGAACAGTGCGCACCGTCGACGACTTGGGTTTGGTCCGGACAGTTACCGGACGGCCGGACAGCGAGCTATCCATTGCTCACTGTCCGCAAGCCCGCGTCTACGGTGGCTGGAAATTGAGATCGGAATCCTGGCGGCGGCGAGAGCGCCGTTGCCTGATGCGGTCTGCCTCCTCCTTTGCGAGCATTACTGCTTCGCAGAAGTCGGCGACCGCCCACCACTCCTCCTCGCTCCGGACCATGGCCTCAACCAAGGCCCGGCGCGAGAGGTCTCCGCCGCCGATCGCCCGCACGAGAGCACGGCGATGCTCCGCCCAAGCAGGGCACACCTCGACTGTGTGCTCTACCGTATCCCCCGGACGTTTCGCACAGTGGCGACACCCGGGCGTCATTTCCGCTTTAATCCAGAACAGGAACCCCCCGAACTTGCCATGTCCGGTGAGGACCTGTGTCATGCGGATGGTAAGGACGCCGTGAGGTCTTTCCAGCTACGCCTCAAAGAGGGGACTTACCGCCATAATTGTGGCGTGCCCATATCCCTTCTTGCCTACTTCTTTCCTTAAATTTGTCACTTTATTTCAATTTTGTTATTTGTTGTTATAACCGCATAAGAAATGCACATTCAGTGAAAATTTCAATTCTCTACCTCATTCATTTTATGAGATATGGCCTGTGAGATGGACGGTCAGACAGACAAATGAACGGACGGACAGCACTACAGTGTCTCGTGGCACCCTTCAGGTAAAGCGTGTAAGCATTTATCGTGAAAAGCTGACGACTTTATGCAAATACCGTTTTTTTTTTATACCAGGAAAATTCACAAAACTTTCTTGAAGCTACTTTATAAGCTGTGGTAATGAATTAAATGTACAGCGGAAATCCTCATATTTTATTGAAACTTATGTTTCAGCAAAATAGCTAAGTACGGAGTTACGAACAGTCATCAACTAGTTACCTCCTTTTATAAAGTATTTCAATGTAGAAAGAGGGATACCCAATCGATATACCTAAAACTACCATTTTAATGCATTAATATAATATTCAAACTATTAAAATACTTAACTATTAAACCTAATTTTGGGTTAAGCTCGCCTGTGTACCTACATCGGCTGTCTTACTATTTATAATTTGTAAAGTTATGTGTAATTCTATTAAGTATTTTCTTGTAAAGAATTTAAGAAAATACTTAATAGAAGCGTCCATCTTAATCATACATCTTTTCTAAATTGTAAATTATTCACCCATTACAAATCCACATTAACCCTGTCGCTGCCGCCGGCACAGTTTGTCACGTTGCCAACACTGTCAACAATCTCGATCTGACAACCAGCTCGTTTGAGAACTAATTGCAAGACCACCCTGGAACTAATGGACATTCAATGGCATCATCAACTTCATTAACTTGCCTGAAACAAAAATTGTTTTGTTCCACTTCCGATTAGAAACAGGAATTTCGATTTTTTTTTTTCACTTCAACTGTTGGCGTCGTCGCCATCGCCCTGTGTGCTGTCACAGTGCCAAAACTGTCAACAATTCGATTTTTTTTTCTTTCATTTAATTAAACAGGAAGTTCCTTTGTTTACTTATCAACGAGACCACCACGAAATTAATGGATTAGAACGGCGCCACTAACTTCATTATTAATTATCTACTAATTGCATAAATTTTTCTGTTGTAATTTTCATTGTTTTCTTTTTAAATTCATTTACGTTTCGTCTGCGGCATACTTACGTCATTAAGGTGTATAGTCTCTTGAACATCTGGGCGGAGTTAAATGCACGCAAACTAGTATTGCCGCCTGCGTCCGCATAGAGCTCCGCTAACCTTTAAAACTATATTTTTTTTGCGAAATATTGATTACATTTAGAAGGACAATTAATTTTTTTTTTGTGTAAAAATATTCCTTAAGAGCAAAGCCGTTTGAAAGGAGTAGAGAAAACAAGCGAAAAAATATTGTGTAGTTAAAAAATTTTCTTTGGCAAAATTATTAATCAAACGAAAAAATCACATGTTGTTAATGTTATTTAAGAATCTATAATAAATATATCGCAACTTTAAAATAAAAGTGTCACTATACTGAGCTTTTTTTTAATTGCCATTTTTGGTAAACCTTTAACATTTTAATCTAACTAACACAATCCATATTTTGTAATCTTATTGTGAAAGTATTTGTTCCAATAGTTGATGTTCCACAGTAATTATTGATTCAGATCTTTTTATCGAATAAATTGAAACCTATATGACTGCTGAAAAATCACCTTTTTGGTATAGCTACTTTTGTTTTAGGGGCGATATATATATATATATATATATATTTTATTTATTAACCCGATCGTTATCGAGGGAAAGGCTGAAACCTCAATTCTCAGTGACTTTCTGAAAAAAGTTACTGTTTTATGGTACTAAATGAGAGCAAGGGCTTTAAAACGAATCATGTAAGAAGCTCAGCCATGTTGTTCCATTTTCACGCTTCATTCACCTTAACCGTTCACCGCTGCGCCGACAACTTGTCACCGTGCCAACACCGTCAACAAGCCCGATCTGTCATTCGGCTCATTTGTTTACTAATTGCCGAGATACCGACTCGACATTAATGGAATTTGTCAATGGTTCCATGTTGTTAACAAATTGAGCTTTTGATGTGGCCTGTCTGTCATTTGTTTATTTAAAATTGGGGAGAGGGTGACATTGTAGGGTTAGGTTTTTGAATAAGGAATTGTTAAGTGATTTTGTTTATGGATTGTTTTATAATTTGAACTGCTGTTAGTTGAAGATCTCGTACTGATTGTTTTCTGTTTGTTTTTGAAGTATTTTTCTTTGTTTTTGCTACCGCCTATCCCTGATTCATAGTAATAATAAAGCCATTTCATTTTCATACGTTATTTTTTACACTTAAAAAGTTGTTAGTAGTATTAGTAGGCGCGAAGGGTTACACTAATTTACTTTTGTTAGTGGAGTTAGTTATACTATATTCACTGGTATGAATCACATTTTTAATAAAAGCCTCCTCCAGCTGTTTCTATTTTTCTTTATGTTTGCTTTTACTCATCCCATCTTTTCTGCATTATGTATTTGTGACGTTATAAGCCTACCGTTTCCAACTTTTCTCTTCCCAGAAGTCACTCCAACTGCTTCATACTTTACCGTTATTTGATATTTATTATATTTTTCCTGTAACACTCAATAAATACTATGCCTGTTTACCCAATATGAAAAATACAATTCATAACTATTTAACAAAAGAGTCATAAACTTTCACAAAATCATTCACGTGGATGTTCGTCTTTGAATTTGTAAAAGTATTAAAATGTTATTGCTGGAATGTTTTCTGTTATTTTTTGTTTATTTTCAATAGTAAAACTCGTATGTTTCATTTCTATCTTTTAGTCTGTAGTTACCTGGTTTGTAAAAATTATTATCAACGTTTGCGCTTGTTTATACATAGTAAGTGGCCTTTTTTTTCTGGAATGTACCTAACTCAATAAAAAAAAGCGTAGATTTTGAAATAACTATTTCCAACATTAATTACTTACTTTACTGGAAATAAATATCTAAACTAGTATAGTATAGCATAATCAGCCTTACAATGATCCCACGGCTGGGACTCATGTGTGACTGGCTCTGACTCTCTAGGAGAAGAAATAGGCCGTAATTCATAACGCGGGTTCAGTACGGATTGATGTCACATGTCTTCAAATTATTGGTTGTGGGATACTTATGCGGTTTCCTCAAGATGTTTTCCTTCACCGTTTTGAGAGTAGTGGTAATGAAATAATAAAAATAAAATAAAATAGTTAAATAATAAAATAGTTTTCTTTCTTTCTTTCTTCTTTCAAATAAATGACATAAAGAAATGCGCCTGGCTGGGTTTGAACTCATGACCGTAAATCGTAAGGCGGGGCTTGTCCCAATGTGCCACCACTGTTTTTGCTAAAACTGCAGAACTAGTAAACAATAACGAAAACTCAAACAAAACAATTCCAATGATAACTGCGTAAAAACATCTGGCCATAATAATTTATACTCACCTGTCCCAAATCCAAAATTTTACTACCACCGCATCTATTTCGATGGCTATCATTCTGGAGGAAGTTCGTCATCTCGTCATCCGAATGACATACGTCTGTTTCTCTCAACATAAACAAACCTGCCCTCAATTGCGTTCTGAGAAACTTTTACATCGTTTTAAAAACATTTTTCCAGGAGACACTTCTCAGGCGCTCTGTGATCGTCTCGTGGTTAAACTTTATTGTAGGTATCTATTTTTGGTCGGAAGTGTATCGAGAATGACTGTTTAGTTTACAGGACTTTTGAAAGAGGCTTTTGAAGATTAGCGCCGGTTTTAAAGGGAGAAAGATCGTTTTCTCTTCTTGTTCATAATAATATATTACATCATAAACAAGATCATCTGTTTCAACCGACTTAAATCCTAAAACATTCGAATTTTCAGACTAGAAAGACGTGTTTGTTTCCACAACGCGTTCCATGGATATAATTAGAGGTGCAAGTGTTAAGCATCCTTCCTCGATACGCTTCGACGGTTGTTTGTATGAGCAGTGGCGTCCCGACGTCGTCGCCGGCGCCGCCTGCACGATTTACTTCACACACCTTCGACAGGGTTCCATTTATTTGATCGGAAACAGACAAATTTCAATTCAGCACTACAAACAATAAGACCGAAATTGCGGGCCGAGTGTGTGCCTTGCGGGACGCTGTAATAGAAATAGTACAGCAAATACATGTCCAGGAAATTAGACTTTGTTTACTTTACGTCAGAAGACATACTCCTTTGTTCGTCGATTTCGTCACAGATGGAAGACGGTAAATGGTTTGAAGGCGCCTCTGTCGCCTACGCTGCACGCTTCAAATGTTGTTTATAGTAGACGTTGACATGAGCAAATTCGTCAGCGGAAGAAACCACATTTAGGACGGACGGGGCATAAATCCCGTGTGAGTGACAAGTAAAACTTTATTGCACTATAAATTAGTAGATGTATAACCGGACAAAAATAGGACAGACGTTATTGGCGTTGATACCTAGTTGTAAAGTGTGAGCTGTCGCACACGGTGTGATTTTACGATTGTCTTCTACTATTGTTGGGAAATTATGTTCTCCTCTGTACGCCTACTCGTTTCTGTATTTTGTTTCTATGTCGTTGTTGAATCTCTTCTCTCTCTTTGCGCCAGTAGCATTAAGACATGTTATTTGAAAATCAATATCACATACAGCTTAAGCCAAATCGTTCTCATTATTTTCATCATCAGTACCATTCTGATGCTCTGCTTCAAATTCTCATCTTCAAAAAATCCCTACAAATGTATTTTGCAATGAAAACGAGCTTCACACCCACAGTTCACACATGTTTAATTCTCTCCACTTCTTACCTTAGCTGTATGATTTTCTTCATTATGAAGATATGTGTACCCAGATGGGTTAATGGAAGGCCCGGAGCGCTCACTAACATAACTGTCACCTCATTTCATTACCTTGATGCTAATGCATCGGTTTGGTGGATTGCCAGTTTAATTTATATGCTGTTTATGCCTCGGGATGATAAATGATTCGAGATATGTTTTCTTGTCATTGAGAACTTGAGTAGTGATGTTTTTTTTGGTACTGATTGTTGATTGTTTGATGGTTATGTTGCTTCGAGTGACAGTGTGGTATGTTTGATTTTTATGAATACAAAAACGGTTATATTCCTCTTTCGTCTTCTTAATTGTACAAAAAGCATATAATTACAAAAAAAGATAGTTTATACACAAAAACAATGTTAATCCAGAATTTGGGGCTATTTACTTTGGCTATAACAATCATTAATGTAAATTGTGTATTGAACTTGCTAGTTCAACTACCTATCTGTACTATTAAAACTTACGAGAATATAAATTTTGGTAAGCAAGTTCAGGTAAGTCTTTAATAACTTACAGGAATTGCGCTGATCCCCAGTAATATGGGACAAGGGCAGAAAGATGATAAAAGAATGATTCTCTGCAAGATTCTCTGTATTTTTAAATACTAGGTACCATGTGTATCATATAATAACTATAGCAAAACAGTGAAGTGCTTTGTTAAATATTTGCAAATTTGCCTAGCTTGTGTGCATTTGTAGATATGTGTCCATTGCAAATTTTTTCATACAGCTCATTCACACAAAGTCCTTCTCAAATTACAAAACCGTGGCCAACAGTCTTCACCTTTGTGATATTCTAATTAAAAGTTTAATTTTAGGAAACTTCGACATTTAAAAGTCCCTTGACATCATTGCGAATAAAAAACCAAAATAATGCACAAAACCGTGGAAGTTACGACTAAACACCGGAAAGTTTTATATTGTTTAGTTTGACTGTGACACGAAGCTCGTAATACATTTTTTATTGCCTAATTAACTTTTTGTCAAAGCGTAACATTTTGTTTGACGTCCTACCAGCTTCTGACAAACGTCCAAAAAGTTTTTGAACCTCTGTAAAAATGATACTAGGCGTCTCATATAATGTCATAACTCGTTTAATATGCAGTAACATATGTGAGCTATGTCGAAACGTGTGAAAAACATATAAAATGATCGTAAAAGAATTAGTCTGTCCACTAAAGTCACAGTTAATGAAAACAAAGTTGCTTGGGATATTTCAGATGTTACTGTTATTTCGTGTTAATTTATTATTTGGATCGCTTGTGTTGTCTCGGCTGGTATTTATTGTAAGATTGATAGTCGTCGTCAGATGTCTTTTGGTCGTAATGTATACGAACAGCGGACATACGGACGGACGCCTGAAATATCTCAAACGATGTTTGTTGACACAGTGACTGCGTTCGGGACATTACACAAGTGACAAATTTAGACATTTTTGTTACTTCACACGTGTTTTCTTTTAGACATATTTGTTTACATGTTGGTTCCGTAAACTTGAATGCTGTGACATGTCCCCGTTTTTGATAAACTTTGTTTTACACATGTCTTTCTTTCAGCGAAATTGTTCTTTTTATCTTCAAAATGATCAATCACGACATAAGGAATTGTTTAACGAGTTGAATATCGTTTGAACTACAGATAAAGAACGTTAGTACTTTGAACAAGAAAACCTGTAACCACATACAGTTAAATCACAATTAAATCAATGGGTTTATTGTGCAAGGAAACCACTCACCACAGCATAGACTCGAGACCATAACACCATCCAAGTTCACCATCAAAGAACTTCTTACCTACAATGTGTGTGGTCCTTTCAATAGACGATATATAGAATATATTTGATGAAAAAAAACCTCAAAGACAGGAAGCCAGTTTCGTTGGTCAGATCAAACACATTTCACGCCAGAGGCAACTGTTTGCAAAGCCATCCACATCACCGGATATAGGACAATTATCGACAAGAAAGTTGCGACCCTCAGCATTGAGGACAAATGATGCAAGTAGTTTCTCATCCTTGAAGACGGAAAAACTGAGGAGGAAATATTATATTTAACCCGTTGTGTGTCTAAACGTGGATCCTAATTACGGCACACGAGAGGTTAAGCCTGGTATCATTCGAATGATTTCTATTATTTTCAGTGATTTTTTATCAATCTTCCTGAAACGAACCCGGGATAATCTACACCTTTTTTTTGGTGGTGGGAAATCCTCAAACGACTTATTGTGCTCTAGGTAAAGCGGAAGAAAATCAGATTTTTTAAAAGTAAAACTTACAGTGTTTTTCGTACATCTACACCACAAACTATGGAGAGAACATGGTGAGTGCAGGCAGGCCAAGGAGGCACTTCCCTCCATCGATGGCCGTTTTACGAAAATGTCATGGAGGAGGACGAGACAGCAGCTTATCTGCTTCTAAGCTGCCCTGTGGTCGCTGGATACAGGGCAAAGTACTTTGGAAACTTTCGTGAAATGGTTAGCGACACCAAGGCGCTGCTGGCCTTTCTTGAGGAGCTGGGGTGGATCGAGTGACTCATTTGTCCCACCCGTAGGCAAAATACGCGCTTTAGTCGTGGAGTTGCGGAAAACAGCCCGTTGTACCTATACCTATACCTACAGTGTTTTTCACCTGCGATTTTTGAAGGCCACAGTAACTTTTTCAAACAATCTGCAGCCCTGTTAGGCTTCGGTCTTCACTGGCCCTAATCATTTTGCTGATTTCTTTTTGAGGTGCACGTGGAACACCATAAGCCGTCGACCCGAGGTTGGTCCTTATAGGATGTCGAGTTATATTATTGTGTTGTGTGATGTCGTGACGCCTTCTGACGACGTGGGTTGGCTACACAACTTGTTAAGCCAGGTGTACATTATTGTATTGTGTCGTGTTGTGGCGCGGGATGTACTAATCAAACGACTCTGTTCAAGATTGCGTCATTATCATTGTAAGTTTTATAGCCAATCAAGTACGTCAAAAGGCGCCACGACACGACACAACACAATAATGTAAACCCGGCTTTATGATGTCACGTAGGCTTGAACAGATTCGTTTGATTGGTGTATCCTACGCTATGACACACCCCGACACAATAATCAAACCTTAACTTTACCCATCGCTCACCATCCTCAAGCGCGCGTCTACGGTGGCCGGAAATTGCTCTGCAAACTCTCAATCTTTTAGATATAGCATCTTTATCTTCAGCCTGAAAACAGATATTCTAATTAATAATTACCAAACACGAACTTGCTCATCACCGCATCATACCCATAAAGCTATATTTACATTGCCGTATGGTTCGGTCTTGACTTACTTCGTCTTTATGACTAGACCACCCGTACTTCAATTGGTCTGGTCGTTAAGGAACTATAACAAGTAACCGGCCAGCGGTTTTAGGTAATATTTCACTAACACGAACAGGCCTCGTTTGGCTGTATTAACGTTGCTTTGTTTTTGGGTATTAGTCAGATTTTGGTGTGAGAAACTATGAAGGAGACTTTTTGGTCTTTTAACAAGAGGCAGATATCATATTCCAGCCAGGACAGCAGGATGGTTCGAAACAGTTACCGCGGTTCTGGATCGCAGTAAAAGTCTGTGTTTCCTGATAGCTACAACTTAGGGGTCTTTAAGTCAAGAGTGAATAGGTTTCTTCTAGGCAAGCGTGTTTCATGGTCAACCATATCATCGCTTACCATCAGGTGAGATGGTGGTCAAACGCAAGCAAATCAATAATAAAAAAAAGTGCGACTCCCTCTTACTCCACCCCTGGCAGAAAGTTTTTTTTTTATTGATATAAACTATTGCTTGACTGCCATCCCACCTGATGGTAAGCAGTGATGTAATCGTTGATGAATTCTCACCTAAATGGAAAAAAGGAGAGTCGTACCCAGTTGATGATTCATTTAGGCCAGAGCAGTCATAATGTTATTTGTTGGCTGCTTTCAATTAGATTGGAAGCCGATTTCAATACATTTACGCGAGGCTGATGATGATGGCCATGTTGATCTATGCAGTACTATCTTGTACTCAGTGTTTTGTGACTTTTTTATTTTTGAAGTAGGGAAATTGTCAAGTACCTACTTTCCCCAATTTGGGCGGAGTGAGCTATCAGACTTTTCTTGACTAAAATAAAGAGGGTTATTCTGAACCCATTTTTTTAACAAGGGAAAAAAAAATGTGTTCAGAATAACCCTGGGAGGGGAGGGAGAGAAGAGTAGGTATCCTTTTAGGACCTAAAACCCAGAGTTCCTTCTTCCTTCAGTTGACCTTTTTGTGAGGGCTACAGTAACTCCTTTTTTCGTTACGTTTAATTTACTTATCGGTTTTTTGACTTGTTTAGATTATGATCTAAATAGACACTTTATCTGAAAATTTAAATTTAAATTTAAAATATTTGCAATCAAAGATTTAGAATTAAAGATTCTATTACATTATAATATCGTAAAGCTTAAAAGTTTATTTGTAGTATATTGGATAGTCCACCTATCGAAGAACGCTATTGGCTATACATATAACATCACGCTACGACAAATAGGAGCGGAGTAGGAACCAAAAACGCAGGTGGAAACGCGGGGGACAGCTAGTTCTACATAAACAGAAACACCTTGAAAACTTCCAACTCATTAGGCACTGCTGCCGACTCATTAAGAGGACCACACAACCTCGTCAATTAGTGAACACCAATCAATAAAATAGTTACGCAGTTCTTTAATGTCAACGAATTGCCCCGAGCTTACACATTAATTTAATTACACACGACATCCTCTTAATGTTATGTCAAATAAATGGCAATGTCAACATTACGGTGTGGTCGTGATAAAATAAATTACCAAAGCTTTTTTTTATTTCGTTAATTGAAGAAACAATTAAGTAAGTCGTTATTTTTAACCGTCAGCTTTTTAGTTGTTATAATTTTACACTAGTTTTTAGCCATTTTTATTAGGTGTTTTTTTAGGGTTCCGTAGGTACCTCAAAAGAAAAAAACGAAACCCTTATGTTGACTGTCCGTCTGTCTGTCAACACATTTTATCTCGAAAATGCGTGGAAATATCGAGTTAAAATTAAGACCATAGACTCGGGTCTGCAGTACCTTCAAGCTGTGAAAAAATCAAACTTCTAACTTAACGAATAAAAAAGATACGGCCGTTTATGTCGCAAAAAAAAACGTATATTCTACTAAAGATCGAAATTCATAGGATTCTGGGTCAACGGGAAATGATCGAAATTCATTTCCCGTTGACCCAGAATCCTGAAATTTGACATAAAGCAAGTTCTTATAGCACAGGTATAGCAATTAATCTGAAAACAGTAAATTTGTTGTTACCTACGTCACAAAAAAAAATTGCAATTCGGAAAAATCTTCGAGGCTCCATTCGGGAATTGGAGTTTGCACGGAACCCTCAGTGCGGGAGTCCGACTCGCACTTGCCCAGTTTTTTTAAATAGTACCTAAGTTAGCTAGGTATGGGTATCTAGCTGGCAGGCGGTTATGTTATGGAAAATAAAAATAAAGGTTGTTCATAGTTGACAGACACAAACATCACAGTTGACCACACGGTTGCAATCTAGCGTTCCAACATAAGTGACCTTGGTTTGTGTGTTTGGTTTGTGTTGCGGTTGTAAACCACGCGCCAACACGTTCAGTAGTTGCAAAAACGCGCCTCCCAACCAAGGGCGTTGAAGGTCATGATTGAAACTAGTAAGGTCACCTTGGTTGGGATGTTGGTTTGCAACCATCTGGTCACCCCTTTAAACGGGAAAGTTTGTATGTATGTTTGTTACTCCTTTACGTTCGACCGACTGAACGGATTTGGGTGAAACTAGGCTCCTGGGTAGAATATATTCTGGCATAGAACACAAGATATTTGTCACCTCGGGAGTATCTTTCCTTGGGATAAATTTTACTATCCTATATGACGATGCCGCCGGTGAAGCTAGTATTTGCAATATTTACAATTAGCGCTTTGCATACAATACTTTCAAAGTTGTAGTATAAGTAAGTTGAAGTACAATACATTGACAGTATAAGTAAGGATTGTGTGTTGTGTTGTTGTTTTGTGCAATGTTAAACATTAGGTGACGTGAATTATTGTCATATATACAATATTGTGAGGTTTTGATCTGTAATCAGCTTATTTACTTCTGTTTTAAGTTGCACATTCTTCTATATAAAAATCCACGCTTTGGAGTGTACAGTTAGAATCATTTTTCTTACTGAATGACTTCTTGATAATTCGAAGTTTTGAGTAGTAAATATATTATTTTAAACTGAAGTGTGCAGTTCTTTTTTTTAATAGATAGGCCTGCGTTTGACTACTATCTCGTCTGATAGAAAGCGGTGATGTGGCCGACGGTAGAGCAGGCTTGCAGAAGCAACCTATTTACTCTTGACTTAAAGAATTCTAAGTGTACCTATCAGGAAACACAGAATCCGGCTGTGAATTCCAACAACAAAAATTAAATTTTTTGAATTTGAAAAACTCAGTAACACGACGTTTCATGTCGCCTTAAGAGGTTCCTTTTCAACATCGAGCATGGTTTAAAAGCTTGTTACTTCATCTAACGCTATCCAATGCGATGTTTGACGAAGAGGGAACTCGAAAAAAGAGACATAACGCCTGAAAACTCTGTTAGCATTCGGTGATTCCGTGATTTACTCGAAAATTTCACAAAACTTGTTCCAGAAAATAAGTTTTTTTAAACCGATAGTTTTTTTGAAAAAAAAAATGGTCGTCATTCAGAATCTTGAGTAAACTACGAAGTGTCCAAGTTCATGCCAAATAGCAGATTTTCAGGGGGCCAGGGTTATCCGAAAGGGAACTCGAGCCTCGGTATGAAGGCTTGAAGGAACGGGTTGGGTTTTTTAGTCAGTAAGAGTCTGACACTATCTCCCGCTCCGCTCAAGAGCGGGGGTTCTCATTGGATGATTTTCCCCACCGAAAAAAAAAAGAGGATGGTGATGAGACTGGATTAATTTGACACATTGATTTTAATAGAAGTCTATATAATATCTGCAAGATACTTTGTTTCCAAAATATCTAATGAAAAATGTGTAAATTTAACTTCATAATCTCGTAAACGTTTGTATGAACAGTGAAAATGTATGTCGAATTGCATGCCCTTAAAACTCTGTCACATAATTCGTCTCGTCGTTCATCACAAACTCTCAGGGCTCTCACGATACATACTCGTAATTAAAAATAAACTGAATACCTTTTACATTACTTTAAGGAAGTGTACTAATTTAGCTTCGTCCGTTGAACCCGATAAACGGAATACACGTGTAAACCATTCCGTTTTTTTTTTTGTCGCGTGGATGATGTTTTTGACGGTGACTGTACATTATGATCGTGAGATTTAACTGCTTAACAAATGAGGTCCTGAGTTATTGTAATTTTTAGATATTTTTGTCTTTGGAATAATATTGGTAGCTTATGAACGGGTTGTGGATAAAGCACGTGTCATAATCGTCAAGTTCAAATTTATTTTGGTATTAGCTGGTGTCAGCGACTTCACTTGCGTAATTGTAGAAAAATATCCTAATAGAAAATACTACCGGAATATAAAGTATTCTAGGTTATGGTCTACCCGTGTGCCAAGTTTTATCGAAATCCGTTAATCCGTTCGACCGTGAATAAGTAACAAACCTAGATACCTTTACATTACAATATTAGTGTGATTATAGAGACTATTTTTGTGAGTTTGCGTAGGTTTAAGTGGAGGGTTTTTTAAGGATACACATTGTCTATACTAATGAAAAATCTTTACCTTTTTAAAATGGGAGTATATATGTATAAAATAGTTCTTTATCCTGGGCAAAGTCAATGTGTGCCCATAGTATTTGAAAATTAAAAAAAAAAAACATGAGAGTTTTAGATCTGGTAAATGGTAAAAAGAAAGCGGTGATTACCTAAATTTATATTTTGACTTCAAAAATGCGCAAAAACTGTTTAATTTTGCAACATTTCATTTGAATAGACCATGTTTTGATCATTTTGTTACAGGGTAAAACTGATCTAAACTGTGCTATTACTAGATTACCACAAGATTAATTTTGCTCGCTACCTTACCAGACCTTGGCTAAAAACATCGAAATAATCATTCACACACGATCAAACGTATAATAAATCTGCGTACTGTATCCGCTATAACAAACCCGTCATACACAATTCCCTACTCCAGTGGTTTTCAAACTTGATTGAACCGCGACCTACTAATAAAAACTTCCCAAATGGGAACTATTGATCAAAATGTCTTCAAAGATCAAAATCTCTTTATTTTTGTATTCTAGATCGGGAAAAGTCATTATTTATTATTATTACTTACTATGACACAAGTATATTTTATAACACGTAAATTGTAACTAAAAAAATATGGGACTGTTTAAATCGAAAAAAAGATACTTTCAATCGAATCGATATGACCATAGGTTTTTTTTTAATCTTTTTTTAAGTATTTATAGATTAAGTAGTTTCTTTTTATTTTATTGTTGTTTATTTTGTACGAGTCACAAATAAATGTTTTTCTTTCTTTTTTTTTCAGAGTGCAACAAATATTCAAAAGGGTCACGACATTGAGAAACACTGTCGCACTCGATTTTAATCTCGCCCTACAAACAAACTTGCGCATCAAATTAAAAACTCCCCCTGTTTACGTTTAGTATCAAAGAGAGGATCAATTAAAATTCTTAACTTTGTCCCTAGCTTGTCATACCTTCTCATAAACACGGAGCTGACTGTACCCTGTCCTTTGATGTGCGCAATGCAGTCGCTTTAAAGAATGCTACGACGAAAGTTCTAAAAATGTTCGTCTGTTCGTAGGTACCTGCTGGAGAAGCTGGTGAAGTATTTTTGGTTTTGTATGACAGAAAATTTTTCTTTCTTAAAAACATGACATAAAAATATATGAATGCCGATGTGTAAACAGCCTTATTTAGTTGTGCCTTTTGATGTAAGCTTTTTATGTGGGAAACATCGAATGACTTCTCCCGCTCTGGATGAAGCGAGAGTGTCAGACTTTTACTGACTAAAACTCAGTGTAAGAACTACTAGGTTGTATATTCTCTTTGTGAGTACCACGGTAACTTTTTTGAACTTAACTGGTCCCATCATTCTTGCTAGCATTTCATTGAGGCATGCATGAAATACTACGTGCTGTAAACCGGACCCTTAGTGAACAGAGAGCTACTCGTAGATCTTCGTCCGCAAGGCTGCCTAACGGTGGCTGAGTATCCTCTGCAACGAGGATAGTTTAACTTCAAATTAAGCAATAAATGTTGAATTCATTGTACATAATATTTTGAAAAGAAACATTATAAAACTTATTTTTATAAATCTAAAAAAGATAACACACATAATTATTGATTAATATAAATCAATTTTAGTAGACTGGCCTGATGGTCTAGTGGTCAGTGGCCCTGACTGCTATGCTGGAGGTCGTGGGTTCGATTCCCACCCAGGACAAATGTTTGTGTGATGAGCATGATCATTTTGTTCTGTGTCTGGGTGTAATTTATGTATAGTATGTAGATATGTATTTAGAAATATGTAAATATGTTTATCAGTTGCCTAGGACTCATAACACAAGCTCTGCTTAGCTGCGGCGTTGTGTGATAGTTGTG
This sequence comes from Mythimna ferrago, assembly GCA_910589285.2. NCBI lineage: Eukaryota > Metazoa > Arthropoda > Insecta > Lepidoptera > Noctuidae > Mythimna > Mythimna ferrago. The sequence continues at coordinate 8,664,283 of OU342689.1, forward strand.
AAATATTAGTATTATTATTAGTTTTATTTATGTACGTCTTACTCATCGGTTAACGCCTATTAAATCATTTCGAAAGTCAAGCCACAGTGTAAATGTCAAACGTTTTAATTTTACCTATAGTAACTATCACGTTACACTCCGATGAACACTTAATTAAAATTTGTCCTGTGTTAAACTTTATCCTTGAAAATCACTAGACAGTAAACAAAACATGTGACCTCTAGTAAGGTCCACAAAAAAAGACGAGAGCCCCAAACGGAGGCGACCACAGAAGTTGACATTTGACAAAAACGATTTATTATATCGCGTCGTCATCGAAATCGTCCAACCTACCGTTTTGCCGACCTTACCGCGAACTGTCCAAGGCGTTTAACGGAAAACCATATCACAAAATAAAGTCATAAATTTAAAATTCAGACAATTTTAAGCTTTATTCATTAGAGGTAAGAATCATTAAGAAATTAGTTTGGAGAATAAATAATATTGCCAATTTATATATCACCAAGCTCGAATTTACTGACTTATAAAATGTTTTTTGGCATATTTTTTTGCGTACCGTACCGTATTTTATCGTTGGATGGATTTCGTTGAATATTATCAATTTGTGAAATTCCATCGGTGTTATGGCGATAGGTAATTAAAAGTAAAGTTTTCCAACACTTGCAATTAAACAAAACCCTCCACGGGAAAAATAATGGATGTCGTTTTGTTGTGTTATTTTTTTGGACGTTCTATAAATTCGCTGATTGATCTTTGTATTATATTCAGTAATCAAAATTGGGTAAAACCATCGAAGTCGGTGTTTGCGTTAGTTCAGGTCTAACGCAAGAAATATCGGTAATCTCTCGCGCCAGGCCTTGGTACAGGTCCGGAGCAAGGAGGTCGCCTCCTTCTGCGAAGCAGTAATGCTAGCAAAGGACGAGGCAACGGTGGCGCTCACAGCGCTCCAGCCGCCCCGCCGGGATTCCGATCCCGATTTCCGGCCACCGTAGGCCGGCGAACAATGGGTAGCTCGCTGTCCGACCGTTCGGTTACTGTCCGGACCGAACCCACGTCGTCGACGGCGCGCACTGTTCCCGCGCGCCTCAAGGAGTTGTCAGCAACAGTAGGAGCCCAGCTGGGTCGAAGCCTACTGGGGCCAGGGTTATCCGAAAGGGCGCCCGAGCCCCGGTATGAAGGCTTGAAGGAACGGGATGGGTTTAGTCAGTAAGAATCTGACACTATTTCCCGCTCCACCCAAGAGCGGGGGTTGTCATAAGATGATTTTTCCGTAGAAAAAAAAAAGGGGGCCCAGCTGGGTCGAAGCCTAAATAAGGGTTTGAAACTATTTCCCGTCACTGATGATTTTCCCACCCAAAAAAGGGTACGAAATCCAGGATAAACAGTAGTTTTTTGACGTAGTTCTTGGCGCGATTTCTTCGAGTAAAATTCAGGGACTGTTTTAATTGTTCACAAATTGATTCATAATGGATATTATAATATAAAATTGTTATACTTTTTATCTCAAGTGACTGTGCACCTGGACAATAATGTGGAATCAATGAAACATCGACGCGATCTCAATAAAATAGAGCTGAGAATTTTGCTTTAGAATTAATTACCTCAGCAAAGTTAGCCGAAAAAAAAGACTTGATACATTTGCTGCCAAATACTTGAAAAACCATTCGAGCCTGTACATCCATATTCTAATTGTAAACAAATTAACTATTTATACAAAGATATGGCTTAAAAGACTAGTATCCAAGCCAAATATATTAATTTAAAAAAAAATCCTTCAGTTACCACGATTTTTGACACATTAATGTCAAAAATACTCGCAGCTGTATTTTTGACACTCGCAAATCATATTCTAATAAACATACGTATAGTATCTAAAACTGACCTGCAAAAAACTTGAGATTTGTATTTTGCGGTAACCCTGGCGCTTTCACCTAGTCAGAGATTTGACGTCTGTCGAGGCATTGGTTATCGTTAAAGTTAGTTTTTGCAACTAAATCTTATTACACAAAGTAATCAACCCATAGCGCACGGAGCGTAAGAGAAAAACGATTCCTCGTAAAGTCAACAAACAATTGCATGATAAAGTCCAATCGAAAGAAGATGGTGCGGTATTTTTTCAACGCAGGCGCAATGGTTCCGTTCTTACGGGCGCGGTGTGACCGATGCGGCCGGCCGACCGCATGAATAATGCAATATGCACTTGTGACGAACCGGTGCGGTTGTAGCGTGACGAATGTTGAGGCAGATTTTTTTTTAAATTATATTTCCAGTCAAGTATAGACAATTGTGCTAGTATTACTTAGATGTTATAATTAATTCAAGTCAGTCTTGGATTGCAATAATAAATATTTTATAAATTTTAAATAGTTCATTAGCAGATTTGGATAGTTACCTTACGAGGCATAATTGGTAGATTACTTATTTTCTATGTTCATCGTATGGACACCTATCAAAGTTCATCAGATACTTAAACTTTTGATCAAAGCTTTTTCAAGTATATTTAAAATAAAATTCTTTTCCATCGCTCTCAACAGTTTTTCTACATCTGTTACGATCAAATGCATTTTCGCTTATCAGTTTTGGCTCCATTTATTTTATTTATTTGTGATTATTATTAGATACAATAAAAAAACTAACAAAATGAAAAAAAAATCCAAGGATTACTGACTAACAAAATTGGCATAATTATTGTCAAGACATGTGTTTGGGAACTATGATTGATATCTACTAATAAAAAACAACTTTTTATACTTCCCTATTTCAACGTTGTGATTACTTACAAGTATTGACAAAAACTTTAGTCGTCATTTGTCACTGTCACCCGGTACTTGAACATTTTTTTCTCGGAATAGTCTATTACTCTAAAAAAATCACATATCAGTTTTTCATTTATTAAACATAGACATGCTTAATGAGTTGTAAGCAATTAAAATGGTAAACTCTGAAATGAAAAATATACCAGTTCTTTTTACTAATTAGTATTATTTATAAAGTTGCTAAGCTTTATTTACTTAATAGGTTATGTACGGTCGGCTGCAATAGTGGTTGGATAGTACAGAAAAAAAATCGTGTGAAGCGAGAAATGACGCCATCTAGCGTAAAATCAGATTGAAATGTTGTTATCGACAACTTTATATTATACTGCTACTAGGTGGCGTTGCTGCGCTTCAAATGCTTTTTTTTTTGTAGTTCCTTTTTGTTTCTTTAAACATTGAAATAATTTATATTTTTTTATAAAGAGATGAAAATATTAAAATTGAATATCAATTTATAAATATCTGATTGTCTATGTATCAATTTCAAAACTTGAGAGGGTAGGTTGATTATGGATTTATAAATAATAATTAGTAGGTAGTATAAATAATACTTCGACCACAAAATTGTGACTAAGCTTAATTGATTGTAAGCTAAGTTCATTTTGATTACTTCGTTCGAGCTCCTTTCGTTCAATTTTATTTTTAATCAGGTGAATTTATCACAATGAGTATGAATTGTAATATAGACTTAGTAACAAGAGCTCAAATAATTGCTTTGCATAATCAAGGTAAAAATTTGTCAGAAATAGCCAGAGAGACCGGTGTAAACGTAAGTAATCTTATTTTACACTTTTTATATAACAAAAAAACTCCTTTATAATAATCATTATTTGCTATTATATATTTCTGTTTTATTGTTGCAGAGAAAAACAGTTGTTCTATGGGTACGACGATTTGAAAAAGAGTGTTCTTTGAAACACTGTCAAAGAACTGGTAGACAAAAACTTATAAACATGTTGCATCGTCAAACCATGGTAAGGGAGTACGAAGAAAATGGATTTTTGCCGACGAACCACTATGCTGGTTTATTTGACACAAGCGTCGATACTGTCCGTCGTGCTCTTCATAGTGGAGGGCTGCATTATCGGAGGCATGCTGTGAAACCTTTGCTTACGGAAAACCATAAAAGAGCAAGATTGCAGTTTGTTATGGATCACTTAAATTTTGATTGGAGTAATGTCATCTTTACTGATGAAAAAGCTTTTAAGTCCAGTGAACACGGTCGATTATGTTTGTGGCGTCGAGATAATACGCGATACACAAGTGATCACCTAGTGCCCAATAGGCAATCTGGCCATATAACGGTGAACATGTGGGGATGGATGAGTGCAGCCGATCCGGGAGAACTAGTGAGAATACCAAACCGAGCAAATAGTGCAAATTATATAGAAGTGCTGGAGGAGACAATGTTGCCCACAGTTCGAACTGGTTTGAACTGTGTATCCAAGCGAAGAATTGCAACAGATAACATTTGTGCAGGATAATTGTCCAATACCTACACCGTTCGCACAGTGTGCAGGCTTGGTTTCGTCAACATAATGACATTTGCGCTATTCCTTGGCCTGCTAGATCACCGGATTTAAATCCAATTGAAAATTTGTGGGGTGTTATTGTTCAACGGTGGAATAATCAAAACGAGCGTACTCCAGATGCGTTAGAGGCTCATTGTTTACAAATATGGGAGAGTATTCGTGGATCAGATTTGTGTAAAAATTCGATTAATTCAATGCGTTCCCAAATGCAAGCTGTTATTTACCAAAATGGTGATTACACGAGATATTGATAAATGATTATTTAATTAATATTACATATTTACTCAGTGCGTACTGGAGACCTCGTTATGTGTGTTTTACTTAATACATGTATTTGAAATAATTTAAAAAAGTTATGAACACTTAAAGTTAAAACACAACATAATTTTGTTTTTTATGTTACCTACTAAACATTTGATATGTTGTTGTGCAAATTGGTAGGTTTTTTTTAAATATCTTGCCTCTTGTTTGTTTTTGTTAAGGTTACATAAGCTTCAATCCTCTTTCCAATTTGGGAAACGAATATTTAAGCTATGGCCTCAATAAAAAATTACAAGTAATATTATACTTATTCGATAAACTGACTGTTGAATAGTAAACTGTAAGAAATAAACATCTATATTATTTTATTATTGCCTTTTTGTTTGATGAGCCTGTTTACCTGCTTTTTTTCCTATTGTTGAGTAACTACCGACTTGAATATTAATAATAATATTCCACGACGGCGCCTAGTCCCAAGCTAAGCAAAGCTTGTGTTACGAGTCCTAAACAACTGATAAACATACTTATATATTTCTAAAAACATAAATATTGCAGATAAATTACACCCAGATTCAGCAAATGATCGTGCTCAACACACAAACATTGTCCTGGTTGGGAATCGAACCCACAACCCTGACATTACAGTCAGGGCCACTAACCAATAGACCAACAGGCCAGTCATATTATATTACAATTAAATATCCACTTGTCAGCTTCGATATAAATCCTACCGATTTTTTTTTTGTTATTCATAACTTACAAAAAGCACAGAGGAACCAGAAATCTGACCCACCTGGCAGTAGAAGGTAGATAATATAAGACATCCTAAAAGTTAGACGAATTTGAACCTTCTGCAATTAGCAGAAGATAAGTGGTATTCAATTCGGGGCTAATTCAAATGAGTTTATCAAGGTGGTCAAATATTATAGAATACTATTATGACAATTTGATCTTTAAGACGTAACTTTGAAGTAAGGTTGTGAATACGGTCCTGTTACGTAATGCACTTGTTCATTTCAACATGATTCCATAAGTCGAAATAGTCTAATGGTTGTAACTGGAGACTTATGTGGACGTGGTCGTAAGTTCAAACCCGTCACGCTACTTTTAGTAGGTTTGTGTTTAGAATACTGAATTGTTTTTTTTAAATCAAATTAAAATGTATATTAAATTAAATTAATCAATTTAAATTAATATTTTAAAAATAAATAACAACATTAATGAAAAACAACTAAATATTACTTATATGTAATATTTACAATTTTACATACAAAGATAATTTAAGTATTCGTCTAATAGACGTAATTTAAATAACTATATATATAAAGGTAAAACACATAAAAGAAGTGAAGATATTAAATTGCTTATGAAAGGATAGAATTATTTGAAGGTAATACAATTTTGAACATGACAAAAACAGTTTATTTATTTCAATAGTGCCAGTGGCGGATTAACCACGTAGCAAATGCTACGGGCTAAAAATTGTTTACATGACGTCACTGCAATTAGTGTCGACTGGTTTTTGCGTTATTAGAACGGTTCATTTTTATTTCTGTACCCTTAAATAAGTAACAATTGAATACCAGTTTTATGATGAATATGCCTAATTCTCTTGACTACCCACTTAATACAAGTCAAGCGAAATTATTCCAGATATGTTTGAAGAATGTCTAGTTAGTTGATTGTAGCTTACAATAACGTTTTGAAAATGTTTTAAATGGAAAGCAAAAAAATTTACAAGATTTGCGATTTAATCTCGTGCCTTACTGCGTCAAAGTCTTTACATAGACCACTAAGCCAACTTGTATAAAAATACCACATTAAGCTATCAGTAGTCTTACTGCAAAAGAAACAAAATTGCTTAATAAGTAGTTTTTTATACCATTATTATATCATTTTCAAAATGTTTATAAATAATACCTAACTAAAACACAAAAGCTGGAAAACAAAAAAAAAGATTTGTAATATATGAGATTTGAACCAGCTACACATTCTTTATAAGTCGCTGTTGTTATTATTGAACCAAATGGACTCTAATGAACTGACTCGAAATTTAACGTTACTTGTTACGCTAGACGCAATATTCGTGCCCGCTTACAAACATTGATAAGAATCACGAAATTAGTTATGCTTGTGTCTCATATTTTTTTATCAATCTACCCTCACATTCAGTTGTTGACGATAATGATGACGCATGTGTATATTTTCTGTCAAACTAAAAGTCAAGTTTATGGTTTGTGAGATTGCCTTGGTCGCCATTTAGCTGGGAAGAAACCAACGCCATCTAGTTACATTTTTGAAAACCTGAATTCTAACGTGCAAGGGAAAATAGACACTAAGGTACCCAGGCAATTTCACAGCTATCTGTACATAAATACAGATAAGACGAAAGGAGCAAAAAATACGTTGAGTGATGTTTATCTCCTCCTCCTTGCGTCGTATTCCTCAATGCTGAGGGTCGTGACCTCCCTGTTTCATCACTTTACTTATGTTTATCTAAAAAAAATATAAACATCCAGTATGGTAGGTGTGCCTATGAGACAAGTGCTTAATTTCTTTGCAAATATGTAAGCATAAGCATTATCATAATGTGCCTACCAGTGTGGTGTGGATTGGTAAATGTTATATAGCTTCGAAGTTTTGGTCGATTTTCACGAAAAAAAAAACAAAACAAAATAACACAAAATGAAGCGACTGCCTAGATTTGTACCAGCGACGGACAACTCCTTAGTTTACCTAAAATATAAAATAAAAAAATATAATTATTTAAAAATATTTTCAGAGCGAATATATTTAAATTGCTTCCTGACAATTCGTCGTAGGAAAGCCGCACTCGCTGCAGTGAGCGAAGAATGGTATTTATTAACAGATCGCGATTACTTATACGGCGAGTGAATCCGTCCACTGCACGCTACGTAACAGGTCCAATCGTTTAGGGTTGACACCTGACAAAAATTATAGTCAATTTATTTTAAACAATTTTTAGAAGGAAAGAAGAAGTATAAATTGTTGATTTAATTGTTTCCCGTCATACCGTAGTCTTTATAGTAATGATATTTTTCTTTTCTTCTATTCGGGAATGGCACACTTTTTTTTAATTAATATAAACTAGTGCTTGATTGCAATCCCACCAGTGGACAGCAGTGATGCAATCGTTGATGGTGAGGCGCACTAGTTTATTGAGAGCCTATTTCACTCTAGCCTTGGAATTTCAATTGTCGTCGGACGGGAAGACCGCAGCAGGCAAATTATTCAAGTCCTTCAAAGTACTTCTACATTTTCAGATTCAACTATGAACAGTGTGAACTCATTTATATCGTAACTTGAGCTGGTGTTCGTGTATCATGCAAAAATAAATTGAATTAGGCTATTTCTCTTTGAGTGAAAAAAAGGCAATAAAAAAAAGTCTGTTTTAAAAAAGTTTTTATAAAAAAAAATAACCGACTTCACTAAAAAAACACGAAAAAGATAAAAATATTTTTAATTTCGGAAGTCGGTGTTTCTCGGTATTTTTTGTTCCTTATTTATTTTGATCATTTTCATGTTTTTTTAGTGAAGTCGGTTATTTATTTTTAAGTTTTTTATTTCACACATTTTAGTTGCAATACACTTACAGCCAGAGTTCCATTTTCTCATGACAGTTCCAATTAACTCGAACCCTGTTTGTTTAGAATACATTAATTTATTTGTATTGTCATAGTCGCATAACTATGTTGTGATATCTGTTTAAGTATGAAGTTTCGTTGGCCATTTCTTGTCTTCTTAACCAGTTCCACTTCATCGAATATCACTTTTTGACTGTAAATGCTTAAGTCCTTGATGAAAATACCAAAATAGCTATATGGTTGCCTATAATATTTGAGGAGTTCCCTCGATTTCGCCAAGATTTCATCATCAGATCACGACTTGGTTACCATTTGGGAAGTGGTATACTTCCCAAATGGTAACAAAGTCGTGATCTGATGATGAAATCCCATAGTCCCATAGTAACCAAGCTTTCCAACAAAAAAAGAATGTTTCAAATCGGTTGGCAAGCGACGAAGTTATGCCAGAACATACATTAAAAAAAAATACAAACACCCCAATTGAGAACCTCCTCCTTTTTTAGAAGTCGGTTAAAAAGAAAGTAAAAAAAAAACATATTTCTACACCCATATTTTAGTTGACAACCCTAGTAGGTGTGCTCAGTGGATTTTTTCCACCAATTGTCGTGGAGCGTGACAAACCCGGTCAGCGCACGCGCCGCCGCGCACCCTCACCTTGCGCGTCTTATACGACATTACAGACGGATATGTTATTAGAAAATTATTAATAGTTTCCTTGTACAAGAAAAGGAACATATCCTTCGATTTTCGAACGCAAATATTGCAAATTAAAGCACGCATAAACTGCCATGATTGGTTGGATTTATAAAATGTGTCACCAATCTGAGGCCTTAGTGCGAGTTGTCGCCTCCTTCTGCGAAGCAGTAATGCTAGCAAGAGGCGGTCGCACGCGCGAGGTAATGGCCCTTGTGTCCCAGCTGTAGGGATTTTGATCCCGATTTTCGGCCACCGTAGGCGCGGGCTTGCAGAGCAATGGGTAGCTTGCCGTCTGACCATTCGGTAACCGTCCGGACCGAGTTCAAGTCGTCGACGGCGCATAGTGTTTCACGCGCGCCTCAAGGAGTTGTCAGCAAACCGTAGGGGCCCAGCAGGGTCGAAGAATACTGGGGCCATGCGTGATGCAAACGAGATCGCCAGAGCTGCGGAACAGGAGCGGGTTTGTAGGCGGTAAAATTCTGACACTTATCTATCGCTCTGCCCAAGAGCGGGGAATGTCATTGAATGATTATCTCACCTAAAAAAAAATCCAAATTGAAATAGTTTTGATAACGCTTTTTCCTATATTTTTAAAAACTTTTTAACAGATTGTAAGTACTAAACAGTGTGTGTCCGAATTTTAAGTGACCAAAAATATTTAAATAAAAATATGCCAATTCGGACACTGTATCCAAATCATCAGCAACTCCTTTTGCCCGTCTCCTGGTTTGCTAGCATGTGCTGTCTCACTCTTGGGCACCCTATGCCTGTTCATAAAATTTGCGAGATCATGCTTCCTCCTACCAGTTCTAGCAAAATCTGTCCAGTTCGTCCTGCTATCTTCTACATGGTCACTAAATACCCACATCCGTATATTATATTGAAATAAAAATATAATTTATGACTGTCGATAATCAGTGACAGGTAGTGTTAATTAAGACATTGAAGACACTTTCTCCACAGATTAAAGCTTTCACATTCGTAGACCATGACATGTTCTGTCATCGACCACGCTTCGGCGCGCACCCTTATTTCGTGAACGTATCATAATAGTAAATTAGACCTAATTTAATAATACTAAGACATTAATAAGTGAAGATAACTTATTTTAAATATTATCTGAATTTAATAATACAGTAATAAAAAAATAAATGTCAATAATTTATGTCCTTTTTTTCCCTTTATTTTCTTCAAAAAAAAAAAAATAGAAAAAAACAACTGTTCGAGTAAATCATTGAAATAGGCAGTACTTACCATAAGATAAGTGAATCATTAAAATAGGCAATACCAGAACAATAGGTACATAATGTCAACTGTCAAGTTTAACGAAATGGATAATAAATTTATCAAGTTTGCGATCAATACAGTTAAATTAAAATATAAGTGACTATAAAGAAGCATAACCTAAATTATTATTTTCTTAATTATAACTCTCAGAGAACGCGAAAAAAAAAGATGTTTATTTAAGAAATTATACAAAAAGTAAAAAAAATAAAAAATAATGTGCACTCTGTAATATAACTTGAAGCCTCGCATTGGTTTTATACCTTTAGCTTAATTAGTTTTTGACATTATTACTTTAAAATAAATAATAGTCATGCGTACAGTTATTTTTCCCATATCTGAAGGTCAAAGCGAAAACTGATCGAAAAATTTACATAAATTGTGTCTTTTATCTTTTCTTTTTGAATCGTACATTGTGGCGACGCTTGGGGGAGGCCTATGTCCAAAAGTGGACGTCTGTCGGCTGAGATGATGATGATGATGTGTTTAGTCATCATGTCGATATTAAAACAAGTTTCGATACAGGTTTCCATTTGGGGGCCGACTCGTCATATGTATCGGGCTATACCTTTATGAAAGGTTCTGGAGTGGCGAGCACGTACCGGTAGACGCAGCGTTGGAAGGCCTCCAACAAGGTGGACCGATGACCTGGGGCCCAAGCCTGCTATTTTTATAAATTTGTCATTCCAACACGATCCCATTGTCATTTTGCTAAAAGTTTGTAATCTGCTAATTCATAATGATCTATCATTGATCGGTCAATGGTCTTATATTAGAATTGTGGTAGAATGACAATACCGAGCTTATTAAAAGCAATAACTGCGCAATGACGTCGTAATGGTAGGTCACTGATCAAAGGAACTGTCGCAGATTACCGCATACGTCAGATATTCATTTGTCATTATGTACGAGATTACCATTCCATGCCATTTGTTTCAATGGAGTGTCAGTGGTTGACCATCGGAAAGTCATAATGACGCCATTATATTAGTAGATTACCAAAACTTGTCAAAATCAACAATTACGACACTATTATAATAGCAGACTTGAGGCCCTGGTCAGTGTCGAGGGAATCCGATGGATGCGTGACGCACAGGACCGGTCGTTGTGGCGACGCTTGGGGGAGGCCTATGTCCAACAGTGGACGTCTTTCGGCTGATATGATGATGATGAAACCCCTATGAATGAAAAATATAATGAAAAGATGAAAATTATAAATGCACTTTCAAATCTCGAATTTTCCGGGTTTTTAACATTAACATTACGAAAATTATTAACATTAGATATTATCTTGTATGTTACATAATTATTCTTAAAGTTAACATTCTCATACAAACAATTAAAATTTTAATTACCCACTTAATATTACGAGTGACATCACGTTTTCAAATTGATCTTAACGAATCATAAACTACTTCAAATCATAAAAAACTATAGAATCCTATAAAAACGTGCTAAATTCCTCAAATGACGAATACCCATTTAAAATATGATTCCCATGGTTTTTATGACCACACTGGATTACTGACCTGACTATGAATCAACGTGAATGAATAAGTCATCAGTATCCACTTTGTAAGACAAAATGATTATGAAACTTTAGATTCGAGTACAATTAATATTAATCTTCCCGACCGAATTTCAATCACGGTGATCAATCTCAACAGAGATTAGCCAAGTACAGTTGCAACCACGGATCTTGAACGCTCGGCGTCAGATTTTTGGCGCTCGGCGCCAATGTATGGAATGCGCAAAGCGATTCCCACGATCGCTTTGCGCATTCCATACATTGGCGACCCAATCGTCTTCGTTGTTAGATACACGTAGCAACGCAGTGAACGAATGAGGAGTGACGTCTATGACGCGATGGCGCGGCCAGCCAATCACTGACACTCCCCGCCCCCGCGTCGCACTTCGCACCACTAAAGAGACCGAATATTTGACTTCTGCGCAAGTGTTCAAGATCCGTGATGGCAACTGTACTTACGCAGGAAATAGAGTATACCAGTGCGAACGCAAACAGTGACGGGTGACAGGACAGAATGGAAGAAAAAAAACTGGCTAAGTGCGAGTTGGACTGGCGTACGAAGGGTTTCGCACCGTCCTTAGGAAAATTCGGCAAAAAAAATCGCATTTGTTGTGTGAGACAAGCCCTTATATTTGTTTTGTTTTGTTTTTAGTATTTGTTGTTATAGCGGCAACAGAAATACATAATTTGCGAAAAGTTCAACTGTCTAGTTATCGCGGTCTTGAGATACAGCTTGGTGACAGACAGAGGGACAGACAGCGAAGTTTAAGTAATAGGTCGTTGAGCTCCTTAGTAGTCCTAAGTTTGAGCTACACGAATACTGACAAATGCTTGCACTGACTGGACAGGTCCACTCAAATCTGTGTGGCTCTTTCCTTTAAAGACCATCTGAGACACTGATCTGCATGGTTCTCATATGATTAGACCATTACATGTTCTTTATTGTATAAACTTCAAAAGAGACTTTGACCCCTGAGTTTGTTTCGGTGTTTCTTCTCAGGGTAGTCAGCTAGGAAACACCGGCCTCATCTCGTCTAAACTGACTGAAAACAAAATTGACGTGTAAAAAAGTTTTTTTTTTATCATCATTTATCATTTATACGACATGTCCTAGGACCAAAAGTTGGGAGACATGTGATACCCATCAACTCGTACTGGGTCTGCGTGGTAGATCCCTCTCCTAGAGAAGATATAAGTCTCGGCAATGGGAATATTATTAGTCTATAAGATTCTGTGCAACTCGTATATACTTAAAACTTTTTTTTTCATATCTATATTCATCCATAAAAGGAAAAGGAGGAAGTTTGAAAGTGGCGCCAGTGACTGACAAGCTGAAGGGGAATCGTTTGTCTTGGTATGGTTTTTTTTTTCGGTGGGGAAAATCATTCAATGACAACCCCCGCTCTTGGGCGGAGTGGAAGATAGTGTCAGACTCTTACTGACTAAAAAACCCACCCCGTTCCTTCAAGCCTTCATACCGGGGCTCGAGTTCCCTTTCGGATAACCCTGGCCCCAGTAGGCTTCGATCCGGCTGGGCCCCTGCTGTTGCTGTTGTTTGTCTTGGTATGGTCATGTAAAGAGGATGGATAAAATGCATGTTAACCAAAGAGTTATGAGTATACATGTGGATGGGAGGGAAAAGGAGGCCAAAGAAAAGATGGATGGATTGCGTGAAGAGCGATATGAAAGAAAAGGAAGTTAGTGATAGCATGACGAGTGACAGGGTAGAATGGAAAAAAAAACGTATTTCGCCGACCCCAAATAAGATGGGACAAGGGCAGGAAGAAGAAGAAGAAGAATCACCCATAAAAGTCCACTGTTGACATTGTAATAGGTAACTTCTACACAAAGCAATGTTATTCTAGGAAATGTTTAAGGAAAACCATTTAATTTTATCAAAACAAAAAACGTTTTACTCTAAAAATGCGCGATACATCAAAAAACCTCACGTCATCGTACAAGATAGTTATTATTATGCAAATAACTAAGACAATGGCGTTTCCCAAGATGAGACATAAATTTTAACATAAGTTCCTCTAAAAACCATTACAGTTCGTCCAGTTTAACTTGACACATCATGGTGGCGCCACTAGTTTTGACAAAAGATAAAAAAGTATCAAAAATGTTTCATGACACTCTAAAATCTTTTTATATAGCATGGGCAGGATGACAGCAGGATGGAAATATAATAATAATAATAATATAATAATATAATATTCCACAACTATCACACAGCGCCGTCTAGTCCCAAGCTAAGCAGAGCTTGTGTTATGGGTACTAGACAACTGATAAATATACTTATATATTTCTAAATACATACATATTATAGATAAATTACACCCAGACACAGAACAAATGATCGTGCTCATCACACAAACATTTGTCCTGGGTGGGAATCGAACCCACGACCTCCGGCATAGCAGTCAGGGTCACTAACCACTAGACCAACAGGCCAGTCAAATGCAATATGCATCAGAAAAGAGGATAGGTAGCTACATTGTATGAATCTGACAGCTGTCACCTGCACTATCTTAAAGCAGTTGTAGTGTAGTTCTGATTTCTGCCGTGTGTCAAGAAATATTGGTTTTTTTGAAAAAAAAATACATCACAATTCTCATGTCAAGTTTTATGTTAAAAATTATTCACATAGCCGGTATCTTCTAATTACGCTGACATTAATGATTACATTGCTATTAGATAAGGACATTTGATTTTTTAATTGTTTACAAGAAGTTCACCTTCAAAGTTAATGTTTAGAGTACCATAATTAATATTATTCGCATTTTAATTGTTTGCTGGTAAGTTTCTTGAGTTTAATGACTTCATAAACTTAATTGACAAGATTCGTAATAATTTTTGTATCTGCAAAGATTCAGCGGTCAAGATCATGTTTTCTTTTGAATTTTGTTTGTGTTGAATATAATAAAAATGTTGGGAAGTTCCTATTTAAGCATATTTAGTCGTTTTTAGGTTTTGGTACCTCAAACCGAAAAAACGGAACCCTTAGAGGATCACTTTGTTTTTCGTCCGTCTTACTGTCTGCCTGTCAAGATCCTTTATCTCTAGAACGCGTGTAGGTATTGAGTTGAAATTTAAATCATATACTCAAGTCTGCAGTCCCTTGAAGCTGTGAAAAAATCAAACTTCTAAGTTAATGAAAAAAATAGATTCGGCCGTTTATGTTGCAAAAAACGTGTAAGTATTTGACGTTGACCTAGAATCCTGAAATTTGGCAGAAAGCAAAAGCGAAAGATAAAAGAGAAATAGTAAATTTATTGAAACACACGAATATATATTATTTCTGATGTTTGTACACTGACAACTATAAATCTATCTCCTTTCTTCAGTCCATCCAAATTTTGTCTGTAAGAAATTGTCCTGTGCGATAAAACCGCCTATTGTACACATAGTAATAATAATGTTTGTCGTGTATTTTGTTTATGTGGTGTACAATAAAGAATATAATAAATAAATAAATATAATGAGGAGACTAAAAAGAACAGAACCATTCGAGTTAGTGTTTAGTGATAGTGTTATCTAGCATAATTGCTACCTAATAAATACCACGACGAAGTGTATTCGCCTTAATAGAGACAATAAGAAAAGTGCTATGGGACACATTCTTAGTAAAGACAATTAGTTGATATAATTAAATGACTTATTAGTATATACATCGTTAAATTTTAATCGTTTTACATCACCGTTAAATACATCAGCTGAGCGAGTCCAATGACCTGTAGGTAGTTTGTACGCAACGCCGATTACTACCTACAAGTCATTGGACTCGCTCAGCTGATGTATTCTTAAAGAAATTAATTTCGTACATGCGTAAATTAACACGAGTTTTGAAAAAAAGGTACTTTATTTTTTTATTTTATCTTTACAAATCGATAGTGTTTCATGTACCGGATCGACCCTCCACGGGTTTAAAACGATAAAAATTTAGCCGTGTATATAAGACTAGATTGTAATAAAATTAGGGTCCATCCTTTGGATGTACTCTAGGACCCGGTACAAAAAAAAGACTAGGACATTGGATCGTGTTATTCTAGAGTTTTCTTTAAGTCATTCGTATCGCAATCAACAAAAAAAGAACAGCAAATCAATATCAGTCAGTAGGTAAGTGCATGCGTGACAGTATGCCGTGTGTGTAATTACGATAAAACTTTACTAGTGATTTACTCCTTCCTAATATCGGTAAATGTGTTACTGTTACGATAATAAGGAAGAACTGAGGAAATTCTTTTTTGTTATGAACGCGCTGGACTGTGACAAACATTGCTTGTTGTCATGTTAATGTCTCTGTTTGTTAACTGAAAGTGTTGAAGATATGAGGTAATATACAAAGGAAAATCCGGGCAAGTGCGAGTCGGACTCGTGACCCAAGAATTCCGTTCCATCTACCTGTTGCCGTTATTAATTCATTAAACCCCAAGCGAACGCCATTGTCTTTCTATTGTGTCTGTAATTTCCACGATTGAAAGGTTAATATCGAGCAAGAAACAGCAAAAATCACGTTTTTGGTATGTAAAAATACCGGCACGGATCTTGAGCGCTGACTTGAACTTGAAATCGTGCAGACTTGAATGAGAAGTGAAGTATTGGGTCTCTTTAGTGGTATAAAGTGAGACGCGGGGGCTGGGAGTACATCTTTGTAGTTACAGTGATTGGCTCGACGATGTGTTCGATGCGCAAATTGATCCTGAGTAGTCCCCACTCTAGAACCTTTGGCCCCATCGACCATCCGTTCTACGAGCAATGTGCCCAGTTCACTGCAGCTTTTTTGTGTGCAAGCCCCCTTAAACATTTATTTTCTTTGAAGATATTTTGCCACTTTTTGCTACGGACGGTACGGACTGTACCTTCGTGCACGAGTGCGAGTCTTGTCACAAATTTGCGAGGCCTGTTGGTCTAGTGGTTAGTGACCCTGACTGCTATGCCGGAGGTCGTCGGTTCGATTCCCACCCAGGACAAATGTTTGTGTGATGAGCATGATCATTTGTTTTGTGTCTGGGTGTAATTTATCTATAATATGTATGTATTTAGAAATATGTAAGTATGTTTATCAGTTGTGTAGTACTCATAACACAAGCTCTGCTTAGCTTGAGACTAGACGGCGTTGTATGATAGTTGTGGAATATTATATTACATTATTATATTATTATTATTATAAGCTTTATAAGTAGGTGACACTGAACACTGGTTGAAATTCATTACTCAATTCAAATTTGATATTGAATCCTGTGTTATTATAAAGACAAATACAAAATCAAAAAACCAAATTCATTACTACCATAAAATGTAAAATACAAAAGCGACTGTTGGCAAAAATAACAACAAAAAGTATCAAGACCTTTGATCTTTTCGCATTTTAAATCGACCACGCCTACCTTTTTAGTAGAAGGTATGCAAAAGAAACCAGATCGACAAGACCTTTGCATTTCACACAAATGTAGCTTTGAGTTCTGAAATTCTGTGTTAAGAGAGGGGAAGAGAAGGTCTTTCTAACTGGTAAAAGGGGTCATAATTGGCAAGTCTCGTTAACATTTTTTTTAATAAGCCAGCACAGTTTTATGAGTAGGTATTTTATGAAACATTTCTTTGTTAATATAAAGCCAATCATGTTTTTAATTGTTCTGAACATTTTTTCTGACACTTTTAATGTAGTTTCACAAAACCTTGGGACATCATTAAGTTTCAATGTAAAGGGATTTTGTCTCGTAAAATGTTCAGTTAATTTTTTGTTACATTATTTTTACATTCACACTAAAATATTAAGTTGACTTTGTATCATATTTTTTCAAACGTTTTGCAGTGCTTTGTGACATGACCTTGGATTTGGTCTTCATCATCATCATTTTCATTTAGCTTTTGGCTAAAATGGAAATGATGATGATGAAGACCAAATCCTGATCCTGAAGACCTCTAATGTTGGACATTGATTTCCCCAAGCATCGCCACAACGACCACTCCTGTGCGACTGTCCGTCGCTCATCCATCGGAATCCAGCAATCCTCACCAGGTCTTCGGTTCACCTTGTGAGGAGCCTTCCAATGCTACGTTACGTTATGGCAAGTGATCGCCACTCCAGAACCTTAACCATTCGACCATCTGTTCTGCAAGCACTCAGGACTCAGTGCCACATAAGTGTGACGATTCTTCTTATATCGGTAACTTTGGTACTCCTGCGGACATCTTCATTTCTGATGTGATCACGCAAGGAAACTCGGGGCATAGCCCTTTTCGTTGCCCTACAAGTTTTAAGTAGACAAGTACCCAGTAACAAAAATCTCTTTGCAATCCTATTTAAATTTAATTCTGTACTAAAAAAAATTCAAATATGGCGACAAAAAACTTTTCGACATTGCTGTTGACTATGTCTTGGGGTCACGCGTAGTGTCAACAAGACGTTTTTAGTTAGTTACATAAATAATTACAGTAATTATAGCCAGTTAGAGCAGTGGCGGCCGAGTGGTAACAGTCCCGACTTACGAGTTATAGTTCGCGGGTTCAAACCCAGCCAAGCGCATTACTTTGTATAATTTATATCATCATCACTGCTCTCAAAACAGTGAAGGAAAACATAGTGAGGAAATCGGCATGTCCTAGAATCAAAAATTCGAAGACATGACTTTAACCAACCCGCTCTGGGCCCGTGTGGTTAATTACGGCCCTCTCTTAGAGGGGAGGCCTGAGTCCCAGCAGTGAACACTAAAAGGCTGATTAAGCTTATGCTAGCCAGTTAAGTATCATGTGTTAAAACTTAAATGGTGTGTTTACATTTATATCTCCATATAAATAAATGTTAAATGTAAATGTAATAATTCTATATCTCCATATAAATAAATGTAAATTCAGTACTCAAATAGCAAGCTAAGTCTGCACACAAAAAGTAAACCCATTTCATTATTCAACCTTTTTAAAACATTCATTTTGGCATGAAGAGCGAATGACATGAAAGGACCAATCCACTAAGTAGCCTGGGTCAAGGATCAAAGGGCCAATCGTCCGAAGGGATATGCTTTCCAATCAATTTATCATCTTTGATCTCCATATTTGATCTGAAAATTACAGGGCAGTTTTTCTGAATATTCGTATGAAGGAGTATATCAAAGAATTTCTTACATCAGTGCTAGAATAAAAGGCCTAATGGATTTTAAAGAATTCGAGTAATTTTGGTTTGAGAAAACTATTTTTATTACAGTGAACATTTTCATCATTATAACAATTTATTATTTGAAATCTATTTTACTCTTTAAATCAGAAGTAAAAAAGCACTATCTTCATCTCTATTGTGATAATTATGATATATTTTGTGTTTTTTTTTTGTATCGGTATATTATACATGTATTTATTTAATTCAATTCAATTAATCTAATAAATAATCACTGGGTATATATATACAAACTTAAAATAATAATATGTACAAACAAGTAAAAAATGCTGAAAAAACGGGGAAAACTCAGAGGGCATCAAAAAGGAGTTGTCAGCAACAGCAGGGGCCCAGCCGGGTCGAAGCCTACCGGGGCCAGGGTAATCCGAAAGGGCGCTCGAGCCCCGGTATTGAAGGCTTGAAGGAACGGGATGGGTTTTTTAGTCAGTAAGAGTCTGACACTATCTCCCGCTCCGCCCAAGAGCGGGGGTTGTCATAAGATGATTTTTCCCATCGAAAAAAAAAAAAAAAAAAAAGATGGCATCAAAAAATTCGTCCACATCGATGTCAATGGGAAAAGTGCCCAGAACGCTGGCAACATTGCCACTAAAAGCTTGTATTTATTAATATTTGAATCATAAGCGTATTTTATTTTGTGTTTAAAATTTATTTAAGATTTTACAAACTCTTCTTATTTTATTTCTATACGGTATTATAATTGTGTAGGTACCTACATTTCTTTTGATCTTTTTCGCAGGTCTGCTGAAAGAAATTTCTTTTTGAAACAAGTAGGTACCTTTGTAAAAATTGTTATAATGTATCTTTTTTCAATGTATATGTGTGTGTACATAAATGATTAAATAAATAAACAGGCTCGAGTAACATGCGTTTGACCACTATCTCACCTGACGGTACGTGATGATGAGGCCGACGATGGAGCACGCTTGCCTAGGAGTAAACTATTGACCTTGACTTAAACACTAGGTTGTATTTAGCTCTCAGGACATTACAAGAACAAAGGAGGAGGCCGACCGCATCAGGCAACGGCGGTCTCGCCGCCGCCGCTAGGATTCCGATCCCAATTTCCGGCCACCGTAGGCGCGGGCTTGCGGACAGTGAGCAATGGGTAGCTCGCTGTCCGGCCGTCCAGTAACTGTCCGGACCAAGCCCAAGTCATCGACGGCGCGCACTGGTCCTGCGCGCCTCAAGGAGTTGTCAGCAACAGCAGGAGCCCAGCCGGGTCAAAGCTTACTGGGGCCAGGGTTATCCGAATGGGAACTCGCGCC
This sequence comes from Mythimna ferrago, assembly GCA_910589285.2. Taxonomy (NCBI): domain Eukaryota; kingdom Metazoa; phylum Arthropoda; class Insecta; order Lepidoptera; family Noctuidae; genus Mythimna; species Mythimna ferrago. The sequence goes on from OU342689.1 coordinate 8,684,444, forward strand.
CCGGTATGAAGGCTAGAAGGAACGGGGTGGGTTTTTAGTCAGTAAGAGTCTGACACTATCTCTCGCTCCGCCCAAGAGCGGGGGTTGTCATTGGATGATTTTTCCCACTATAAAAAAACCACATTACAAGATGATTTTCAAGTTTTCCTCTTATGACGCAAGCGAGTAGGTACTAAGAGAGTATTCAAATCTGACTCCCTAATTAGATGAAACGGGGGTGTAAAGATTGTATGAAGAATCCTAATTTTACGCGGGCAAAGCCACAGTCAGAACCTAGTTATAAATATAATGTCTTCCTCAATTACTCCTTATAACAGAACTAGACATAAAACATATCACCGGTGCACAACCGCCCAGCGATTAGAGCTGCGGTGTCGCGTGAGCGCCGACACATCACGGACTGCAGGCAATTTCCGGCAGTGTTACACTCTTGACACTTGGACTTGTACTGAATTGTGTAACATAGGAATGTGTTTAGATATATAATTACATAGTCCGTAGAGCCCTTATATCGGCAAACATCCCCTGCGTGCTTGAGCCTTCAGGTCTTAGCAGGTCTGATGGTAAGAGGCCGGATGGGCTGACTCTGGTACCATGGAAGAACGGGAAGTGCCTGATCTGGGACGCAACTTGCGTCAGCACTGTCGCCGCCAGTCACCTGAGTCGCACCATGCACACTGCTTCTGCCGCCGCTGAAGACGCCTGCTCTAAAAAAAGGCTGAAGTACATTACCTTGGAGCAGCTTTACCATTTTGTGCCGGTTGCTGTGGAGTCTCTGGGCAGTTGGAGTACGGAGGCGAGGTCTTTTGTGCGGGATTTGGGCCGTAGGCTCGGTGAGGCAACGGGTGACTCCCGGTCCAGGTCGTTCTTGGTGCAAAGAATGGCCATTGCTATTCAGCGAGGTAATGCGGCGAGTGTTATGGGCACCTTTGCACCGGGAACGATCAGGGGCGGGTTATTTATTGACATTTGACGTTTCCTTTGTGTAATGTTGATTCTTTTATATTTATTGTTTTAAACAATACCTAACATTGTTTTATAATAATAAAATATTAGTTTCAAGTATCAATGATTACATAACTATTTAGATTTCTAATTATTTTAACTTGTTTTAAATCATCAAACGACTTCTCTTCAGATTTTTAATGACTAAAACCCACCCTTGTTCCCTTAGTTGGTCTTTGCTGTTCACGACTTCGGTCTTAGCGGCGAGCGGGGCGGCACCTATAAGCGGCATCTCGAAGCATGCTTTAAACATTTTGATACTTTTGATTTTACTGCTCGCCGCCCCACGCTTAGCTACCGCTCACAAGGCAAGGTCATGAAAGGACCGTTAAGTATTCTACACGGTTACAATCTCATAGTCATCATAGACCGATTCACTAGCGAGGCCTGTCAAGTAGAAATAGAAGCTCCCTTCATCCCAATTTAAAACCAGAACGACCTCCAATATTGTTGACTACCTTCAGATAAGGATTGGAATGCCTTATTGGAGTCTATCAAACCAAGAAGCCAGAAGTCAAGAGTGAATAAGTTACTTCTAGGCAAGCGTGGTCTATCGTCGACCACATCGTCGCTTTCCATCAGGTGAGGCAAGGGTCAAGTGCGAGCTTATCAACAGTAAAAAAATATTTATCGCAAAAAACGATCCCTTTGACAAATTAAAACGTCGCTCATAAAAGTCTTTTACACCCCTCTCTATTTGAATATTTTCGTTTACAAAAAATTGCGCGAAACCCTATCCCATACAAATAGGTACGATTTATAAAGAAGTGACCATAAAATATAGGAAATTACCGCCCTTAGATGGCACAGGGCCGCTTGGTATTCATAAAAGAAGGATATTTATGTGATATCGTCAAAATATTTATTATTGTCCGGTAGCCCTATAGCCCTTTGTCAGAGACGGTGCGGGGAAAAAATACGAGGGTGTGAACGAGAATTAGGGATGGTATGGTGAAGTTGCAACTCGATGTCGATAAAGTAAGCGAAGCAATTTTTTTTGTAATTTGTGAAGTGTTTACCTAACGCCTAAGAACTGGCACTTCAACTTAAGAATGATGTTACATTGTGAAAGGGTCTGAAAGGACTTTAGGTCAAAAAATGGTTTGAGATTGGACTGGCGCCTGATAGAATACAAATCAACACATAATTATTAAATAAATGTAGCATGCAAAGTTTTGAGTCCTATATGGTACACGGTGCTGCATAAGCTGCTTGCAAATCAAACCCAAAATCTTTAGTTTTTACAACGTTATCATCCTGCTGAACATGGCCGTTTTTTTATAACGTATTCATTCTCTTTGAACTTACCAAACATCATTTTATGAATAACTAATTTCGCCAAGACTGTTCTATCAACAGACCAATATACGTATGTGCGATGTGCCACCGGCAAAAAGTAGACTTCCCACTCATACGCACAATACGTTATGGCAACTTTTCATTTCATTCATTGTGCTTATAGCTAAGAAGTGGAATTCTCTGCGTTATTGTGTGTTCCCTGATAGCAGTAACCTCCTTAAGCCCAGAGTGAACAAGTTACTTCTAGACATGCGTGCTCCATCGTGGAGCAGATCATCGCTTACCATAAAGCGAGATAGGACTCAAGCGTGAGCCTATAAATAAAAAACAAAAAAACATCAACTCCAAATTCATCGACCCACCCCATCCCTAGCACACCGTTATGAAATATGTGATTCCTTATACAAGAGAAGTCCTTTATGCATCCTCTGGGAACGGCTGGTCAAGAAGGTTATCACAAGTGGCCGGCGGCGTATGAAAAATTTATGTCTCAATATAGTACAATGTTCGGTTAGAATCGTGGGCTGCATTATACGGGATCTCAGGGGATAGACACAGAATAGACTGGAGTCTATGCTGTGAAATTGGAATTTTAAAATTTTTGAGAATGGGTGGAGACAGTTTGGCCATACTGTATGGATCAGAATGTTGGGCTGTGAAAAAGACGGATGAAAAAAGATTGCACGTAGTGGAGATGAGAATGATAAGATGGATGTGTGGTGTGACGAGAATGGATAAAGTGAGAAATGAGTATTAGTGGCGCCAGTGACTGAAAAGTTGAAAGGGAATTGTTTATCTTGGTATGGTCATGTGAAGAGGAGGGATGAAAAAAAGAGTTAAGTGTGATTTATTTCAATACCGCTGCTCTCAAAACGATGAAGGAAAACATCAGGAGCAAACCGGCATGTCCTTAAACTAAAAATTCGAAGACATTGTGACATCTACCAACCCGTACCAAGCCCGCGTGGTGGATTACGGCCCACTCCCTCTCTTAGAGAGGAGGCCTGAGTCCCAGTAGTGGGAACATTATAAGGCTGATTATGGTATGCTATGCTATTTGCCTAAATATTTAGGAAGTAACATTGAGTTGATAATACCTCCTCTAAAAACCTGGAATCATAAACATGACGATTAAATCCCAGAATATTAATACAAAGCTCTTCATTTTAACTGTTTTATTACGGAGCTCAACTTATTTTTGGTGGAAACTAATCTAATGACTTCTTCCGTTCTAGGGTGGATGCAGAGGGCATTTCAGACTTTTACTGACTAAAATTTACATATGTTCCTTTAGTTGCCCTTTGTGTTCTAGGACCACGGGTTTCCTTTTCAGAAATTCTCCTAGTTTTTTTTTATTGTTAATAGGTTCGCGCTTGACCGCTATCTCACTTGATGGAAAGCGACGATGCGGTCGACGATGGAACGCACTTACCTAGAAGAAACCTATTCTCTCTCGGCTTAAAAATTCCCGGGTTTTAGCTATCTGGAAATACAGACTCCGGCAAGGAATTCCATGCACAATTTTTGTTTTGTGCGTGTAGGCTCCCGCTATCCACCATGTACCGGTGGCGCATCGCCGTACGTCTGGTAGTTCGATGATGGAACGGGCTAGGCGGAATTAGGTTATGCAATTCCGATGCACACTTCTCGAAATGCAACCAGTAGAAAACCGACAGGCTAGCAACTCTGCGTCGATGCTCAAGACTTTGAAGCCTCGACTCGACGAGTGTATCATCGCCAATTATTCTTCTGGCTCGCCTCTCAATTGCCTCAAGTGCATCAAGCTGGTATCGGGCAGATCCGTGCCAAAGATGAGAGCACTACTCCATACACGATAATGTAACTCTATAATTGTAAAACCGAGACAAAATTCGCCGAAGCCACAGGCGAAGATGTTATGGAGCCGAGTGCTGCAGCAAAAGAGAGGTCGAAAATGGGCTGTTATTTCAAAGCAATTTAAACCAATGTGATATCAGCCTCATCTATACTAATATTATAAAGAGGTAAAATTTGTAAGTTTGTATGTAGGGGGTAATCTTTGGAAGTACCGGTCCGATTGGTAAATTTTTTTCACCGATAGAAAGCTGCTTTATCCCGAAGTGACATAGACTATATTTTATGTACCTACGCGGGCGACGCCGCGGGCAAAAGCTAGTCTAGTTTAAACTGACGATAAATTGACGCGTAGAGAAAGTGTTTCTTTAAAACCTATTTGCAAAATAAAGTATTATTTGTCATATAATTAAGAAAGCTTATTTATTATGCTACTCGATCATGATTAAATAAGAAAAATATTTAATGCTCAGAAAAAAAACAAGAATCATGAAGAGCGTAATTGCTCTTTGAGCCTGTATAAGTCAGATTGCTGTGCAATGTTTCTTTATTTTTAGCCCAAGCATTTATTGATCGTCTCGTTTCCACGTGTATCACGTGGTGATTTGTAAGGGCTGCGCTGTGAGCAGCCTTATACTATAAATACAATAAATGATGGCGGAAGTGAGCTCGCACGCTTTTCTGCACTAGCGCGGAAAACTGCAAATTGCGTGCCTAAAAGCGTTAGTAATAGGACAGAGTTTTTGAGTAATATTGAACCTTTGTCTCCCTGGACAAAACAAATCACTCGAGCCCTAAAATCAATTCGCAAACGAAAATCAAAGTGATATAGTCTTTCATTAAAACGTCGCGCGTCGTACCAATGCTTTCAGAGATAGCATTAATATTATCATTAGAAGTAAGTGGGTAGGCGACAGAAGAATCGCAAGTCATCATCAACCATCTTTCAAGACCCTTCTGATCTCGTTGTCCATCATAAAACTGTACGGGAAAGTTTAAAGTCATGGCTTCTTAAATGTCAAGTTAGAGTAGTTTCAACAAGAATATAAGATGGCAAGGGACTCAGTTGACATCTGACGTTGATTTACTATTGTCCCTTAGGATGTGCCGACGTCATCGTAGTTGACGATATCGATATTATTACCGCTTAATTATCGATATGGAGTCGGCAGAGGTTTAATTATAGAGCTGCGGCATTTGTGAACTGAGCTTGAATGATGATCAGGCTTGTGCTCAAGATAGGTAGGGATTTTAATTATGATTTGATTCTTTTGAAAAATAATGGTGACACTATGAGTAGCTGATATTACAGCTCTTACGATTTATGAGTCACTTATTCGAGATATTATTCTACGAGTATAAACTCGCGCAATATAGCAGTTACAGAGAGGCTAAAAACATATTTATTTTTATGTACCTACAATCTACATGCATAACATTACAGGCTAGATAGAATCTTAAGGCGTTATTCAGAGCAATTTTAATATGCATGGGAACGCGAAACTTTAATTTGTTCTAACACAACGCTGCCTGGTGGCCAAAATATATTATTTAATTTGATTTATTATATCTGTAATTGTTTTATGTAGGTAATGTAATGTAATTTAATGTAATTGTATTGTTTAATTTATTTTGATTTAGTTCAATTTAATATAATGATTTAATGTAACTGTAATTGTTTTGTGTAATGTAATTTGATTTAATAAATTAATTTTTCATTTAGTTCAATTTAATGGAATAATTTAATTTGACTTTTATCTATTTTGTTGTGCTGTTTATTCAATTGATTAATTTGAAAATTTATAAGGTTCTTACATGAACAAAAATGGATATTATGATTTATTTGTCATTGAAATTGGAGAACTAACCAAGACATTACATAGAAATTAAAATCAGTAAACATCACAATTAATGCCCAATTGATGAATATCAAGTCACTGAATTATTATTCTAAATCCGTCATTTTTATCATTTTGATACAAACTCGGTCTCTATGATCATTTATTTTTGTGTATCAAAATCAATATTTTTCCTCGTTCTTTGGACATGATGGCGTGATATCATAACAGCTGTCACATTTTTGTATATTTTCTTTCTTTCTCACTCTTATTTTTCCCTGTCACCTGTCACCATCTGCCGAAGCCTTTGATAACAGCTTAATATCTTTAATGAGGCCATTGAAGCCAACATTGGGTGGTCCCAGTCCAATATCAAGCATAATGGAATATCAATGACCAAAATTAAGTTTGCTGATCAAAATCCAGTTACAAGCTTAATTTTCTAGGCAATAGAGTTGAATTTTAATTGAAGTTAAGCTGTTAGGTTATGGTAAAGTTGATATAAAATTTTTTGACAAAAGAATCAACGTGTCATCTTATGATATCTTTAAATTTGCTTTTAATTTTGTCTCCATAAAAAAATATGAATATTTATGAAAATATTAATGGTTGATTGAAATGTGAGGATTTTTGTTCGCTTTACTTCTTTTGATTTTAACATTAAGACTGCCAATGATGCTTTTTGGAAATAGTATGACAGAAATCTTAAATACTTTCACACCGACGAAGTATCAAAATATATCGTCACCTGGGTGCCTTTAAGTCAAGAGTGAAAAGCAATCGTTGACCATATCACCTCTTACCATCAGGTGAGATAGTGGTCAAGCCGATGCCCGCTAGAGCCTCGGAATTTCTGAACGGGGTGTCGTGGTCCTGAAACGCAAAGGGCAACTGAAGGACACAGTTCGGTTTTAGTTAGTAAAAGTCTGACATGCCGTCTCGATCTACCCTGGAGTGGGAAAAGTCATTGGATGATTACCTCAAAGAAAGCTGATGATAATTTGTAAGTCGAGGTGAAGCAATACTCTGCAAATATTTAAAAGCAAAAAAATAACGTAAAAACTGCAAAAAAAACGCTTCAACCTTTCAAATACCGTTATTAGAAACAATATCATTTATTTATTAAAAACAATGATGATGGGGTTTCATGAATTAAATAATATGCAAATAAACTTAATAACTTAAAAAAGGAATTTTCACTTCTTCAATCACAAACTTAATAAATCACATTTCTCAAGTTGTAAGCGATGAAGTCAGCAAGGGTTGTTGTTACGTAGCAGGTGCAACCATCGATCAACGTCGGGTCGCCTTGACAATTTGACGTATGAGACAATCCGGCACGATGCAAAATGGCGGGGACTCGTGTAAACTGTTTTAGTGGGGGCTTACATGGAGATTTTTGACTCATAGCGGGATATGGTTTAGAATTTTTGTGGTAAAAAAACTATTTTTTTTATATATGTTAATATTTGAAAACGCAAATGATATGTATAATATTTTAAGTGATCGGAAAAAATAATAATGAAGTAAATAAAAATAGTTTTGATTTAATAAATTTATCTGGTGACAAGTGACAATTTGACAACCGATGATTTCGTTTTCATGCTTATATTTTCTGTCTTATCCATAAACACTTGTAACCAATATGTGACAACTATTTGATTGGTGACAAAATGTAGCATAATCTGACTAAATAATATTATTACAGTCGCATGTCGCAGTCGCAGTCGGATATTAAAACAATCGAATGTGTGATAAAGAATCTGATAAAACAAATAAAAGTGTAAATAAATGATGAATTTAAAGAACATCATGATCTTCTGACTATACAATAGAAGATATACATAATATAGTATAATAGATAGGACACACACACAACACAATTAAATCCTATGCTTATAATTCAAGCAAAATTATAGATTAAAGTAATAACTATCAATAAAATAACACTTCCACGTCTATAATAACTTATATTGCATAAAAGGAAATGTTTGCCGCCATCCATATTTGGAAGATAGTCAATAATGTCTAGTCTATTATATAATCGTTAAGTGGCAATTTTAAAATATTGTTAATCCTTTTGATGATTATGACCTTGGGAAACTATGAGACAAGTATAAAATAGGGAAAATCCAATAAATGAAGTCACGACAAAAATATGTTTTGTTTATTTGTCAAGATATTTAAAATTATAATTTGTTGTTATTTAATTTTGATTAATAGTTGCAAAAGTGCTGTTGCACATTTTACTCACTTATAATGACAGTAATCAAAGTAATCTATATATATAAATTTCCTACATGTAAGCCTATTTCAATTTGACTTTGACAATTTACATCCCAAATAGATGCGAGGTATCATGTTAGGGGTCGATCAAAATTTCAAATAGACTGTATAAGTGGATTTTTAGGGGTAGCAGTGGTGTAACTGTGGAGAAAATTGATGCTGTCAAAGAAGGCTTATTCAATTTGCGGCTTATTAATCAACTGGAGGGCGTCAATTACTTGCAGGACGGCCTTTTGTTTGGTTAATGAATTCTTAAGTGATTTAGTTAAGGTTTTGAGTTAATATTGGTCCAATTTTATGTAGATGTTTTTGGTTCAAATATTCTTGGGTTTCTCGTTTTGGAATTGGCTTGAACTGGATAAAAGCATTATCTTTTTCTATCCTGACCTATTAGGTTGTCAATGAAATTCCTACGTGTCAGAAGTCAGCCACTCTCTCTCTATGAGTGAAGTTTGGTTGAAATTTTAGTCGCATGGTATGGTTTGCGCAGGGAACAAAAAAATATTTACAGTAATAGTTTAATACCTTAATACCTTCAAACGTTCCTGCGAAAAGAATCTTGACAGACGGACAATAAAGTTACCCAAAAAAAGTTCAGTTTTTGACGATTAAAGTACAGATCCCTAAAAGAGTAAAAATACTTTATTGGCTGATCCTACCATATGCATGCAGGAGTAAAAAAATTATCTACTGCTTTTTCTGCACGTCCTACAGATGAAGAGTATAAGTATCCTTCAAGAGATCTTGAGATATTTGTCCCGGGGACAGTCAAACTCTCCAAAAATAATGTTTCAGATTCAAAAAATAAAAGGTCCGTTTTGACATTTGTATGTTGACTACCTAGCGGCTAGCGGCTTGTCCGGTGTAGTATACCTAGCGGCTAGCGGCTTAACGGTGTGGTATACCTAGCGGCTAGCAGCTTGACGGTGTGGTATACCTAGCGGCTAGCGGCTTGACCGTGTAGTGTAGCTACTATGTACTAAAATAGCTGAAATAGCTACTACTACACCGGACCTCTAATTATTATTTTATTGTTCCTTTCAGTTTCGATCCAAGTTACATTTTAGGGTCTTTCTCAAATACCAAAACAGGCCTTTTATTTTTTAACAAAGCAGATGATTCTGTTTTTGTAACTCTCCGATCAACTTTTACGATAAAGTTCAAACAAGAAGCACCTTGTAATTTTCCGCAAACAAGTCGGACTACAATCAATTTTTTGTCCCCACAAAAAGACAATGACCAAAAAATACTTATCACTAAGGATAGCATCGTCAATTGAAAAAAAAAACCTATTGATCTCTATAATCGAAATGTCATCGGTGCTCCGCCGAAAGCAATTTAGCAGATTGGGGCCATTATTATGTATAATCACGTTCCCAACTCGCCATTCGAATTGTCATCGTAAGGAATTATGCAATCGTCTCGATGTCGATCGATTTGAACGAGCTTCGATTCGATTACAGGCGACAGATGTCGGTGAACGTGACGAATTTCGACTAAACGATTATTCGATTATAACATCCTACATCCTTCATTATTTTCACTCGAATGGCAACTTTGTTGCTCTGTGTTTGAGTTGGTTTTCCCATGTGGGTGGTTTGTTAGTGTTTTCGTTGGGGTTTCGTATTGGTAATCAGTCGGTGACCGCAAATTGTTGTCCCTCGATCAGACGTTGCCAGGAAATTACAATTTCGATTTTTATTTCACGAGCTTATGTAGACAACTAAAAATTTTAAGATACAAAATGTAAGTAGCAAATATTTAGTCTTTTTTCTTTGTAAAATACACAGGAAACATGAACTAGAACTTACAGGAACTTATCTTTATTTTAGAAACTATATCTCTTGATAAGCCTCATTATGTTCTTATTAACCCCTCGAGCGCCAGGGTAAAATGACCCGGAAAATTGCCGTGTTTACGTAAATCACCAATATTTTTTTTTTTCAAGGAAAAATAAATATATACAATAATAACAATAATATATAATATAATATAGAAACTAAAATTTTTGGCCATATAAGTTTCGTACAGACGTCTGTGCAAAACGAAAATTAAGCGTTTTTCAAGGTCTTCAAGTTGTACAGACGTATAAACAATCGGCGCTCCTTCAACCATCTGGAATGCTTGCCATCAAAATGTATCTGTACTCTAGCAAATAAATTAATTATACATTCAAAAATATTTGATACATGCTTAAAGTAAATGTATAACTTGATTTCAAAGTAGAATATCAAGTAAGAAAGTTGTAATTTATTTCATCACCAGCGCTTCGCTGAAGGATCACATAGTGAGGAAACCGATATTTAATTGAACCGATAATTTGAAGACATGTAACATCCACTAATCCTTACTGAGGCAACGTGGTTGATTACGGCTATTGCTGTTCTCAAAAAGAGGAAACCTGAGCCACATCAGCCATATAAGGCTGATTATGAACATGTTATGCTAAGTAAGATTAAATTCGTATATTTTACTTTTAATTTTATTCTGTTCTACCTTTTTTCCCCTCCTCCCCCTTGGGTCGTACTCCTCAATGCTGAGGGTGACCTCCCTGCTCGATCACTTTCATTCGTACTAAATTCTTTCATCTGTATCTGTCTCTGGCGGTGTGAAGGGCATTGTCCACCGTAGAGTCAAGAGCAATACGGATCTGAACCTTTTTTTAGGTGACAATAAATCTAATAACTTCTTCTGCTGTGGGTGGAGTGAAAGGGCGTATCAGACTTTTACTGGCTAAACCTCACCTGTGTCCATTCAGTTGCCGTTTTGATTCCACAGCCAAGATAATACTTTCAAATTATTCCGCAACCCTAACTTCAGACTTTGTTTAAAACTTCCACAAAGAAGAAAATTTTATTATTTTTTATCTGAACCTTGAATATACTGATAGAAGTATTGTTTTTGTGAATGTCATCGCGAGCAATGAAGGCCGGGCCGCAAACGATCGCGGTTCCCTTTGTATTTAGCCGTTGAATCATCTGTACAAATCATAAGAGGAAGCGATTTTGAGTAAGATCATAAGTTTTTTACGGACTAAGCATTTCATGTACGCGTGGTCGTATATACGTACATAGGAACGCTTAGTCCGTACAAAGTTTAAGAGTGTTGCACAATGTGAAGTGCAACATTGGTGGTGCACACGATAGCTGTGTTTCGAGATATAACGGATACTGGCTGCGCTGCTGGCTCGCGATTTGATACCACGTGTTCATAATACCTGTACACGTATTTAACGTGACCAGATTATGCGTACATTGGAACGCTTAGTCCGTACAAGGCTTTATAGCAGCTGCCCCCCTAGCCAAGCTACAACCGATTCGTGTCGAATTCCGTTCCCCAATCGGTAACGCCTAGGTGTCTGATAACGTTGTCGTTGATAACTCTAGGTGTCTGAAAACGATAAGTTGGTAGCCATGTTGACGCGCCTGAGTCAGCCGCTCGTTCTACAATGTAGTGTTTGTATAACAAAGGACGTAGCGTCGAACATTGTAGAAACGGTAACGTTTCGTTCTATCATTTTGAACTTGGCTACGAATTTTCTATTCGTTTGTTCTGACCACATGATTTAACGTTGAGATGTTGTCATTCCTATACGTTTGATTCATTTTCGTCTAGCGTTAACGATTGCAGATAACCAACTTGGCTAGGGGGCTGTTTTTATAAAGTAGAAATAAATACTCACTTCTTATTTCAATATGCGATTTTGGAATAAAAAAGTATATTTTGTTTGGATTAGCAGGCCTGTGGGATTGTTTGAAAGAGTTACCGTGACCCTGGAACACAAGAGGCAATTGAAGGAACACAGGTTAGTTTTAGTCAGTAAAAGTCTGACACGCCCTCTCACCACACCCAAAGCTATTTTAAATTTTGTTTTTCGGTGGAGCTAAATTCCTCCGAATAACAAAATTTAAAATGGGTTAACCTATTTATTCTTAAAGGTAATTTCCATATAATTATTCTTATAGTTTTAAACACATTTCATTGTTCTAAAATCCGATGGCATTGTGACAGCTTTCAACTGAAGCTGGGCCCACGTTTAATTACTACCCTCTCCCTCTAGTAGGAAATCTTGTACTTCCGTAATGGGAACATTATAAGCTGATTATTTGTTATTGATTATTGATGATTATTGTTTTATACACTAATATATTATAATGTGATTAATTTATAATTTGACCAAAATATTTTAAACTAATTTAATTTTAATATATTCCATGACAATTTAATTTAATGTAATTATTGTATTTAACTTTAAACCAGATTGTTAATAAAAATTTTGTATGCCTCAATGGCGGGACATAGCAGAACCTGCAACTAAAATAACATCTTACTTACCATGATACCAAGAACATCTTATGATCCACAATAAACGATTTGAATTATGTTTACGTATTTTATTCACAGCAACTAGAAGTTTTGATCTTGAGGAAGTAAAAAATAGTCCTAAGGGATCATATGGCCGGGACAAAAAAAAAGTGTGCTATTTCAGGAAATCGTCTGCTCGCATGTCCAAATCCCTTCACATCTTTTTTTTTTAATCGCTTTAAGCTTACATCTTGTATCCACAATAATATTATTAGATCGTCAACGCGTGTGATATTGGTTTCAACGGTGCCTTCAAGATTCTGTTAAAATTGCGTTGCGTTGTTATTTCCTTGTTCTTGACACCTGTTCAAAATATTATTTCCAGTAACTTATGTATGAAATTTAAAATTTAAAAGATGCGATTGTTTTGATGTCTTTCTCATTGTTTTCTTTCAATCCTTTTAACTGTTGGTTCTACGAGTATCATTTTGTAAATAACGATTCATCATCATCATCATCATTTCAGCCGATAGACATCCACTGTTGGACATAGGCCTCCCCCAAGCGTCGCCACAACGAACGATCATGTGCGTCCCGCATCCATCGGATCCCCGCTACCAACAAACCTCCAAGGAAAGCCTCCTACAAGGTGGACTGACGACCTGGTGAAGGTAAATAACGATTGTGCAATAATAATTTAAGATTTGGTGAATTCTGAGACACATTTTAAATTACGATCGACCGATGTCTGTCAGCCTTACTTACCCACTAACATCATTAAATATATACCCCATCTTTAAAAAAAAAAACGCCCATCATAACGACAGATACGATGACACGCAGTAGCCAATAACCTAAAAAAAAAAAAACTAACAATGCAAGTCAAATCGTCGTCATCCCATCACTCGAACAATTGTCCCGGATGTCGCATCACTACCTCATACGTCACAGAAAAGAAAAAAATATTTAAAAAGTATAAGATTTGATTTTGGAATATCATCGTGGAATATATATCATCTTGTCATAACATTTCGGGTCAAAGGAGAGGATGGTTTGATAAATTGCAGTTCAAATTCGGTATAATGTCTTTTTCACTATTCATCCTGTGGGTGAATTGAAGGATCTTATTCGGGGTCGGGTGTGTGACTGTCGAAATGCTCGCGGTGTTAAATAGATCTGTATTACTTTATTTTTGGGGTGAGATTTTTGGAGTTATGAAATAACTTCGCCCGCTCTCTCTCGGAGTAGAGTGAGAGGGAGTGTCAGACTTTACTGACTAAAAGCCACCTGTGTTCCATCAGTTGCCATTTGCGTAGCAAGGCCTTGATGATTCTTTCGAATTGTAGAGATCTGTATTACTTTAGGGTGTGTGAACGTGGTGAGATATTTCATCCAGGAGGGAAGGAAGGAGAGGGGTCAAAATCATTAGTCACTTTAATAATATTTGTAAGATTATACGATAAACTATAAACTTCATAAAAAAGTGTGCTATTTAATTCTACTGCGTTGTATATATACACTTTAAAATCAGTTCTTCTTCTACTCTTTTTACCTGCTAACAGCTAGAACATTGCTACTCCTATGCTCTCTCAAAAGCTTTACATCCATCTAGCATTTGACATAATTATTGTTTTGTTTGCCAATATTGATAAAGGATAGCGTATGTATGCAGGGTCTTGTTGAAACCTACCCTACCAATGATTTTTTTACGATTTTTGTTTAAGCCACTATCTTTTCGACTCTAAGCAGACTAGAATATAATAATATAATATTCCACAATTATCACACAACGCCGTCTAGTCCCAAGCTAAGCAGAGCTTGTGTTATGGGTACTAGACAACTGATAAACATACTTATATATTTTTAAATATATACATATTATAGATAAATTACACCCAGACACAGAACAAATGATTATGCTCATCACACAAACATTTGTCCTGGGTGGGAATCGAACCCACGACCTCCGGCATAGCAGTCAGGGTCACTAACCACTAGACCAACAGGCCTGTCAAACTTACATTCTTAAACAAAACTCTAAAAGAACTTAGTCCACCGACCACCCAAATACTGTTTTTCATTAGACAAGTAATCTAAGTTTAATATGTGTTCGGTTCCACATCATTAGTGGCGTCATTTGTCAGAGATACCATTACTTACTGCTCCATTGAAAGATTGATGACAAATTGTACGCACTAGTTGCCATAAGCCGGGATTAGGAATGTGCGTTGCGTTTTTTACCCTTAAAAAAGTGAGCGGAATTACGCAGTGTGGTCTTTGGGTACAAAAGATCAGACTATCCCTTCTTAGATGTAGTTGTGTTGACCAATATCCAGAAATACTCCTTCTCCTCATTGCGTCGTATTCCTCAATGCTGAGGATCGAGCTCGTGACCTCCGTCGATGGCGCGCACTGTTCCCGCGCGCCTCAAGGAGTTGTCAACAGCAGCCGGGTCAAAGCATACTAGGCCCAGGGTCAGCTCTGAAAGGTAGCTCGGCCCCGGTATGAAAGGCAAGAAGGAACGGGGTGGGTTTTTAAGTAGGTAATAGCTTCTTTTTTAGGTGGGAAATCATCCAATGACTTCTGCTTTTAGGCGGAGCGGAAGGGCGAGTCAGATTTTTATGACGAAAACCCATTCCAGTACCCCTAGCCAAGTTTCTAATCTGCAATAGTTAACGCTTGTAGAAAGCTTCAAATGTACGGGAATGACGTCGTCACGTGGTCAAAACAAAAGCAAGCGAAACGGTTGTAACTTGGCTAGGGGGGCTTTTCCTCCTTTGCCTTAAAAAGATAGAAAGAAAGAAAAAAATATTTATTTGGCGACAGTCACAAGGATCACACAAAATAAAACAAAAAAAAATAATAAAAAGTAAATAAAAACAATATCATTGTGTATGCCTCACGGCCGCGCCAAAAAGGTACATTTCAGCAATGTTGCTAGACTGAAAAATACTGTCCGACGCTGGTCTTTCAATGAGCCTTTAGTGATAAGTGACGGCGCAAACAGTTTCAAACATTAGGCCAAATTCGTTCCAGAGCCCTGGGTACACTTTCGTACAAGCTATGGCCTCAGTAGGTTTCGATTAAGTAATAGAGCAGGGCCTTAAGTCTGCTATTACAATAGTGTCAGAATGGTCTATCATTGATTTCATAATTGTTGATTTTGACAAGTTTTGGTAATCTATCTACTAATATAATGGCGGCATTATGACTTTCCGATGGTCAACCACTGACACTCCATTGAAAGAAATGGCATAGAATGGTAATCTCGTACATAATGACAAATGAATATCTGACGTAAGCGGTAATCTGCAAAAATGACACTTCCTTTGATCAGTGACCTACCATTACGACGTCATTGCGCAATTAGTGCTTTTAATAAGCTCGATATTGTCATTCTACCACAATTCTATTACAAGACCATTGACCGATCAAAGATCGATCATTATGATTTAGCAGATTACAAACTTTTAGCAGAATGACAATGGGATCGTGTTGAAATGACGAATTTATAAAAATAGCAGACTTAGGCCTTCCAGCGTCAATATCCCTGTCTAAATCATAGGACCCAGTCGACACCCTCACCCACGCAACCGCCAAACAGATCGCGGCGCTCATTACAAACTAAGGCCCATACATCATCGTCAGAGCTGAATATGTGCAAGTCATGCGCAGCCGTCGTTGTGGGATAGTGTGGAGACGGGCTTAGAAGTGAACCTTTTACGTAGGTACCTACTGAGTGATAGGGATATGTGTGGAAAGTTCGTGTGTTAGCGATATGTGGTTCATCTTTTAGCTTGTTATATCCTATGCGTTTAAAAAGTAAACCTTCTCTTGTCTTTTCTTATATTAGCACATTAGCTTTTGCCCGAGACTTCGCCCGCGTACGTAAAATATAGCCTATGTCACTCAGGAATAAAGCAGTTTGCTATCGGTGAAAAAAAAATTAAAATTTTAGCAATCGGACCAGTACTTCCAGAAATTACCTCCTTTAAACAAAAAAAGACGTGTGGCACTCGGGGACTGCCGCGGTAAAGCTATTGCATAGCATTTTTATCAACTTATGCAATTATAATTATTTATTTATTTTATTTATGCAGTATTCTTTTTCCTTTGTTTTTTTTTTCTTTGATATTAATTGAAGTTACACTTTCACACATTGAATTGAATTTTGATTAATTGTTCACTCATTTGTTTTCTTATCGGTTACCACGCTCAAAAAACAAATGAGTGGGGGGTGTTAGGTTATTTTCGTTACGGAATTTCTGGATTCGGTCTCCACGCTCAAGGCCCGCGATAGAAGCTATGCAATAGCTTAAAAACAAAAAAAAAACAAATTTTACTTCTTTATTATATTAGTGTAGATTTGGAGGGAAGTGACCTAGCTCAAAAACTAAAAAAAAAGACCTAAATCTGGCGTACATGGGCACTTATAAAACGAACCTAGCGCACGGTTCCAATCTGTCGTTTCCTAAAGAGAAAAACCGGCAAGAAACTCCATGGTTACATTTATGATAAATATGCAAGAAAGTCTTTAAATCTAGGAATAAAGATCCTCTGGTGGAAATAGGCATTCCCAAGTATCGCCATAAAGAACGGACCTGTGTGTCTCGCTTCTATTGGATACCTGGGCCTCTGACGAGGAATGAATATAATAATGAAATATAATAATATAATATTCCACAACTATCACACAACGCCGTCTAGTCCCAAGCTAAGCAGAGCTTGTGTTATGAGTACTGGACAACTGATAAACATACTTATATATTTCTAAATACATACATATTATAGATAAATTACACCCACACACAGAACAAATGATTATGCTCATCACTCAAACATTTGTCCTGGGTGGAAATCGAACCCACCACCTCCGGCATAGCAGTCAGGGTCACTAACCACTAGACTAACAGGCCAGTCAAAAAAATATAATATAAGTTTATAGGTACCTATATGAGGAACTGCCAAACGAGTGAAGCTTAATTTTAATTTTTTTCTTTACGTAAGAACCTTAAACGAAGTGTTATATAACTCAAAAAAAAAAATCAAATGAAATCGATACAAACTTTGTCAAGTTATGACGACGAAAGAAGTAGGGATTCATTTTTATTTGTATAGATTTATAAATTTATCTCTATACGGACTTATCTATACTGAATGGTAATAGAGTAGACTATTTATGGCCACTTTATAGCAAAATTCCTTTAAATTCTGATTTCAAAATGAAACCATACTAAGGAAACGATGTATAGATATTAGTTTTTGGGAAAATTTTGCAAATTTTGTAAATATAAATGCAAACTTAATTTTTTCGGCATTCTCTATCAGTCAATCAAGGGATGTGGACAGACGCAAAACATAGGTACAAAAGTATACGAATTAAAATAAACCTACATAATTATATTCCATATTTACACCGTAATAGAAAGAGATTTGTGCTCGTTATTTCTAAGAGCTAAATACAAAGCTAAGTGTCCGATGTTCTACATAATTTTGATTATGTCCGTTATAACAATCATAACGAAATCAAATTATAAAAACCACAATTTTAACATTTCACATTTGAAATACAGAAATAATCACTTCAGACATAGCGTTAATAATTTAGACGCAAAACTAAGAAGTAATTCTGTCACTTACGATTCGTTGCGCTTTTCAGTACAAATTAAGATCTATGAACTCTTAACAGTGTTAATATTAGATATTTCAGTTATTTATCAAGTAGATGGACAGGTGTTTTGCAAAATTAAGGCTTGAATTAAGGATATGACTCTTTGTATCGTGATTGGACACAAAATAATCAGGAAATAACAGTATGATAACTTTAACCTTTCGGATACTGTAATTAGAACGTCTTCCTAGGCTGCCATCATCATCATTTCAACCGACAGACGTCTATTGTTGGACATAGACCTCCCGTCTTTTGCATCTCGCATCCATCAGATTCCCGCGACCCTTACCAGGTCATCATTCCACCTTGTTGGAGTCCTTCTAATGCCGGCCATACACGGTCAAACCTGTCGTCCAATCGGTATAACGCTACATGTTTGATCAAACAGATTTGACCGTGTGTGGGAGTGGATTGGTATGACCGACATGTTGTCAACATGTTGTCACTCCTACACACGGTCAAATCTGTTTGATCCAATCGGTAGCGTCATACCGATTGGACGATAGGTTTGACCGTGTATGGCCGGCGTAACACAGCGTTTTCCGGTACGTGGTTGCCACTCCAGAAACTCGTCCCCATCGACCATTTGTTGTGCGAGCAATGTGGCCTGCTTTTTTAAGTCTTTTTTGTGCTTTTTTTGTGTTATTGTGTCTCTATACAATACAAAGACAATGAGAGAGTGAAGGCTTGTTCGTAATGAATTAAAGTAGGTACTCCTTTTTTTGAGGCGAAAAATTATCATTAATGTTAGGTACTTTAATAAATGCGTGACCATATTTGAAATGAAGACGGCAGGAGAACCAAGGTTACCGATATAGCCCAAATAATTGCCAAACTTAAGTAGCAGTGGGCAAGGCATATTGCTCGCAGAACAGATGGTCGATGGGGATGAAAGTTTCTGGAGTGGCGACCATGACCATGTACCGGAAAATGCAGCGATGGAAGGCCTCCCACAAGATGGACCAATGACCAGGTGAGGGTCGCGGGAATCAGATGGAAGCTAGACGCACTCCACGTTCAAAAGGCACTTTACTTTTTATCCTTGGGGTCAAGGGATGATTTTCTACTTTCAAGCAGACGAAACCGTTGTCAGAACCAAGTCAACAACATACAAAATTATCAAAACCTTATCTTTCTCCTTCACACATTACCATAACTGCAACCCCGATCATTACCTACGACCCATAATTAAAAGGACAATCTCGGGATATTCGGGGATATCTAAAGAAAGTCCTGCATCATCGTCTGATGGTCTGGCGGTCATGAAATATGTATTTGTAATGTAGAAAGGGAGATTCATGGTTCTGTGATTGTCGTTATATGTATTTGGTATGTTTGATCCTATTTGAGGGGGAAATGCGTTGACTTAAATTATAGTAATTACTTCAATAAAATATTCCTGATTTCACGACAAATAACATACTTATTTAAAAAGGACTATTCGTTACGTATTAATTAATAAGTTTATTTCACAGAGTTCATCGCGCTGCCGCGTCAATATACGCTCCGATCATCGAAAGTTGCAGAGTGATCCCCGGCCACCATAGGCTAGGCACCATAGGATTTGCGGACGACGAGCAATAGGTTACTCGCCGTCCAGCCATCCAGTAAGGACCGAGCCCGAGTCCTCAACAGCGCGATGTGTTCTACGTAAACCTCAATGAGGTGTCAGGTGAGGTGTTCATGTGAGGTGTGAGGTGTCCCGTTGGGGCCCAGTAGGCCCGATGCCCGCTTGGTCTACGGAGAATTTCTGATAGGGAAAATCGTGGTCTTAAAATGCATATCTTTGCCCTGATGGATATATAGTCCTGATGATATGTATATATATATATTATGGTTTAAGTCAGCAAAAGTTTGTCGCTCCACCCTAGAGCGAGAGAAGTCATTGAATGATTCCCCACCTCAAAGAGGCTGCGTTTTTTGATAAAAGTATGACGAAATTGATCTAAAAACAAGATGACAGTATAATTTTCCAATTGTGATCACTCACAAAATATCTTTTAGAGCAGATAATATTGGAATATCTATTGTCAAATCCATTCATTATCATTTTATTGTTACTAAGCTGCATAGTCCCACGGGTGAACAAAAGTCACTCTCTATTCCTTCCAACGACCTCGGTTTTTAGTTTCTTTTCTCCAATTTTTAAGGAAGACATCCAGATCGTCCCGCCTTTCGTGGTCTGCCGCAGTCCAAATTCACTATGACAGGGAACTAATCCTGTGTTTTACGGACCCATAGTTTTTTTTTTTTTGGTGGGGTAAATCATCTAATGACAACCCCCGCTCTTGGGCGGAGCGGGAGATAGTGTCAGACTCTTACTGACTAAAAAACCCACCACGTTCCTTCAAGCCTCCATACCGGGGCTCGACTTCCCTTTCGGATAACCCTGGCCCCAGTAGGCTTCGACCCGGCAGGGCCCCTACTGCTGCTGACAACTCATGGGGCAGACATGTCAAGTTTAGTCTCATTTTAGTTGGGCAGTGAGTTACATCAACCATTTACGTTATGGATTATAATATACCTACGAATATATACTCATATTACTCATACCTATTAAAACCTTTACTGTAATCCCATGGGAACGACCAGGTTACCCCGTCAACCTTAGACACCTCGGACCATTGTAATGGCCTCCCGTCAAATGCAGTTGTGCCGCGGTCAACAGCTCCAGCTACCACCATTAAAAACCTTTTGATGCCCTCGATAAATATGAATCTGATTGGCATTGATACGAACAGCTTCCATTTGGAAGTTCATTAGAGACGATGGCTGATAGGCAGACGAAAAACTATGGAGAGGACTTTTAGGACTATAATTTTTGGCTAGTCAATTTAATAATAATAATCAAAAAAACGTTTGTGCCAAAAACAAACAATTACAATTACATGATACGGTCAAAACTGGCCTTCTAGGTTTCAGGTTGATCTAAGATAAATGTGATAAAATTGCAAACATAAAGCCTGTTAAGAGAAGAGTCCTTAAGAAACGCCTAAAAAGGCTCTTTACAGTTTTCAAAACTTATACACCGCACTGAATTACACACAAAGAAAAAATTAAGAATCTAAATGAATGTGCCAACAGTTACACCGCGAGATATTTGCAAACCTGTCTTTAATTTTGAGAAAAAAAAAATGGAATAATATTTTACCCCACTCACTCAAGAGAATGATATTGTTCATCTTACTGGTAATCAAATTCTTACTGGAAGCAGATCCAAATACAGTCGTTCACGAGGCTTGCAAAACTATAAAGGACCTAATCATTCAAGACTCAAAGTCTACATTATCTTGTAAATGACTCACAAGAAACTAGGCGATCATTCACGAAAAATATCATAGCAAGTCGTCTCTATATCTTTCACTAGCATCACGGGTCCCCATTAGTAGCCAGCACCCTCGCGATTGACGATTCAGTCTTTTGTGGTCAATTTTTTCCACGCCTGTCGTTAATGGAGATTTCTTCGATATGCGCGGCGTATGTCAAACATGCGCGCGCATATTGTCAAATCACTGCGATCAAACGCTGCGCCGGAGTCGAAAAAAGGCGGTTTAAAAAGAGGTGCGTCAATAAAGTTGGAGTGTCCTGTCAATATAACTCACGATTATTGAAAATGTGAAGTTTGGTAAAGGTTGAAAAGTTAATATATGTTGCGGGTGTATTTGATTTTGGGGTTTGATTCAAAGGTCTGAAAACATTGTAATAGTTTGGGTGTTGGACATCACTGCTTACCATCAGGTGGGATCGCAGTCAAGCACTAGTTTATATTCATTAAAAAAAAAAGCCAAGTGAAAAAAGACAAGTGACACATTACTACAACATGTAACATAATTAACGCATATCCTTAAATTAGTATGACCACAATCGGCCACTGAGGCCCTACCACGAGTAGTTAACGCAAACCATTCTACAACCTAAACTTAAATGTTAAAGATATGGAGTAATTTAGGGTGTATAAGCTCATGCCTCTTTCTCACTCGCATGTCGAACATTTTAACACGTAATGGTAAAGCGAAACTGAAAATCTTAATTGCGTCACTAGTGTGTGTGTATTTGTGTGTAGATATCAATACCGATGCACTACCATTATAGTGCGTCCATGCCCATATATATTATTATTATTTGGCTACGAATAGGATAAATTATTTCACCAAAGTGATTTTAAGTAATAATATTATTTTTTTTAATTTGGTATAAACTAGTGCTTGACTGCTATCCCACTTGATGGTAAGCAGTGATAAAGTAATACTAATAAAGTTTATTTGAAACAACTTAAGTTTACAGATTACATATGAAAAGCGAAGATAGAGACAAAAGTAAAATACTGTAGGGTTGCAACCAACGCCCAATTAAAACAATATTTCTAAAGATCAAAGCCGTTTGATAAGAAGTAAGAAAATCAAGCAAAAAAAATATTTTTGCAAAAATATTAGTCATACGAAAAAAAAACATAATTATGTAAATAGGAATCCATATTTTTTTTTTTTCAAATTAATTAACCCAGCTGTTACCAAGGAGTAAGCTTCAGAAAGTCAATGTTTTACGGCACTAAATGAGAATAAAGGACTTAAAATTACACCAATAAACACACGTAACACATGCACACCACTTTCACACCATACATTGTGAAATATACCATACATTGTGGTATATATTTTTATTGTTAAGTGATACAATTATGTAACAGAATACACAACAGCTGTTTTTATATTGATCATTATTACTGGGACGAGAACTGTATCCTGAAATACAAGCTCGGCCCAATTCAGAGGTAATTGTTCATTTTTTTTTTGTAAATAAATATAACAATTTTTTTTTTACTCTTGTGCATAATACCTATATTTTAGTTTATTCAAATTTGTAAAATTTTATAGAGAAATAAAAATATATTACTAAATTCTTTCTTTGTTCATCTCGGAACTGTGAGGTCTTGGTCCTTTGGAAGGCGTACGAGGGGCCGAAGCCTACTTTTAAACACTTTCATGGAACGTGGTATGGTACCATGCCTATTAACAATACTCTAATTGTTAAAAGGCATGGTAAAGCATGACATCGCTAGCATAGCGTGTACCTCTGGATACCCCTAGGTACACGCTATGCTAGTGCACCCAAAACCAAGCTTCGGTTAGTGGCAAACTATTGCGATATTTGGAATCAAAGATCACAAGGCTTGGAAGCAAGGATTTTGGAAGGCTTAAGTGCTATTGACATTGGTTAACTAATAATAATAAATAATTATATAATTCAAAAGATATTTATATTTTAAATTAAAGCAGGAAATAATAAAGACCTTTTTTAGAATAAGAAATGGTTATGTTGGAAATTAATGAATTCGGATGTGAGTTATCGTATATAAAACGATTTTTTTCATAATACGAGTTTAACGAGAAATTATAGTCTAAAAATATTTACAACAATCAGGAGTCTGCTATATTCCAGTGACATAAAATATACTTTCGATAAAATATAATTATGATGGTTAGTAGGTCGACCTTAAAATATTGAAATAAATAAAGATTGTCGTTATTAACCTTATCGCCTATCAGTTTTCATCTTTTGTGCTAAAAAGTACACAAGACACTGTGTTGCACAAATGAGATGTAGCTTTACAAAGAAACATAATATCTTGCAAAACATCTAGTGTACCTAATGGACATTTTGCAAAATATCTTACTTCGCACTTCACACAAATTAAGCACTTATTAGGCGAAACGGTGTTACGTCCCATTGACATATGACGAGTTTTGATTTCTTTGGTACAGTCCAATGCAGTAGTTAGCGAACATTTTTAAGGTTGGGTGAGAAATCACCAAATAACTTTTCCAGCTTTTGGGCGGGGTAAGAGGGAGTATCAGACATTTACTGCCCCCTCCCCCCCCGGGTGCTCCATCAGTTGTTCTTTGCGTTCCAGGATTTTTTGGGATAATCTTGCCCCCTTATACGTAGGCTTTACTCTTATTCTCAAACCGTACCCACGAGTAGTGTTAGTGTCCATGTTTGTTAATTATTATTATATGATCTGGTTTATTTAGCAGAGTGGGCAGATTAACCAACACAGCACAGCTTGTATCACAGGCGTATATTTTTCTGACAGTAACAATATCAACAAGTATTCTAGCAACGCCTATCTCATCGACATGATGTTGCATTGCTATAAAAAGATCCTGTCTCCATCAATTATTATTATTTCCTTAGGTGATCTAATTATTATTATTATTGTATTGGTTCTTGAATTTATTAATTACAAAGGACCAGAGGTATATGTACTAACACTAGTTTGTAAGTTGTGTGTTGTGTTGTGTTGTGTTGTGTATGTAACAGTAATGGATTGTATTATCTAAAAAATAAATAATAATTATTATTGAGTCAGTAAAAGTCTGACACTCGCTTCCCCACTTAAATCAGAAGAAGTTATTTAATGATTTCCCATAAAAAACTAGGTATAAAATTTGAACCGCTGCCAAAGTCCAAATGTTAACATGTCTGTCCAGATGACTGTACATCCCAAGACGAAGTGTATTCGACACGCGACCGACAGATCGCTAATTCATTTGGAAAGGTGACTTGTCATTTGATGGCTTGATGGCGTCATCCTGTAATATGTGAAAGATGGATTCGCATTCCGTTTAGGACCTGAATTAGTTAGGCATCTGGATTCTTTAAGCGAAATTATTTCTGATTCATCGTATCGGCATTTATCTGACTACTGTGTGCTTCTTTTCCTCAAAACATTTCAAAGAAAGGCATTCTCCGAAATATGACGACACGTTACCATGAAACTCAATGGCTATTTCATGAGTTATCATTAGATGAGACAACTTCAACGACTGTACTGGATAGAAAGCTATTGCCACACGAAATACCAAGTCACGATGGTTTGTTACTAGGGCTGCAAGTGGTTCGAAACAGTCATGGCTTTGGAAAGCAAAGCGCAAATAAACGGAGAAGCATACGGTAGAGGTGTGCTGCCCCACTTGGGTAGAGCACCGCCGTGTACTTGTGGGGCTGGGCGACAACGACTTATTGCGCCGGGCCCTGGTACAGGCCATGGTCTGGAGCGAGGAGAAGGAATTGTAGGCGGTAACCACATGCGTGAAGAAACGGCCCTTACTCCCCTGGTTTTGAGCCATCGTAGGCTTGGGCTTGCGAACGGCGAGCATTGTCTGGGCGTCCGGTAACCGTCCAACCCGAACCTGAGTCGTCGACGACGCTTAGTTATCCACGCGCGCCTCAAGGAGATGTCAGCAAAACCGTACGGGCCCGGCAGGGTCGAAACTTGCTGGAGCCATGGCTTGTGCGAAAGATAACCCCGGGGCCCTAGAACGAAGACAAAGAAGTCTGACACTCCACTGTCCAAAAGCCGGAGAAGTCACAGGATAATTTTCCACCTAAAAAACGCGCAAATAAAGGAATATGACTCTTAATGGTATTCCTACCATCATATGCCTGCCCAAGGGCAGACCTCTAGTAACACATGACTTGTCCCGTGTCACTTCACACTCTTAGGCATTGTACTTTTTATAAAATTGGAGTGTCTGTTTGTAATATTGAAATAACTTTTTTTTACTACGTGCATATGAATATACGCCGTCCCCGGAGAATAAAATGATAACTGCCATTATCTTAGTGTTAGTGTTATGTCATTTTTGGGATCTGTGGGTGGTAATACATGAGCTTAATTTTTTCGAAATTTTTAAACAGTTATTTTACGAAGTTACAAAATATTACAATAGTATGCAAAGATTTAAGGCAGGCCTTAAATTACGAGAAAAAAGTGTTAATATAATATTATCGAAATGTATTCCTACTTGTTAGTATGATAAATATTCATAGAATTATGTTCTCGTGAAAAATATTCGACTAGAAAATGATAAATGCAGTTATCATTTTATTCTCGTTCAAAACCAATCAGACGCTTCGTATATAGATGTGTTAGTAAAACTACGTTTATGGTTTTGAACAGTAAGACATATTACTCACTTAAATTTTACGCAAACGCAAGCAGGGGAGAAGAAATCGATCGATTCAGTTCGGTTGCGTTTTCGGTCTACAGTGACTCGCTTAACATCTTTGACTAATGTATGATTTACGATATATTGCCACTGTCTCTCGTGATCTCCTATTTTATAATATTGCTTCATTATGTACTCTCCTTGCTCATGAGTTATCTTTTCACCACATTCCTTTGCGCACTTACAACTAGCTTTTAAAACTTTTCATCGTACATTTTCATGGAGGCTTCTCCGGTATTTTTTTTTTGTTCTTAACATCTTGTCTTTCGTTTAAATTTTGTTTACGTTTTCTCGTATTTTTTCCCCTGTGTCGATTCTTGAACTGTACTAAATGAATGAATTTCGGCTTGGTCTTCTCTATCATGGTCTTCATTATGATCAGGGCTCTGATAGTCAGCTACGTTACTGTTTTGTCCTGTTTGTGTCAGGTTTTGAGGACTAACTGTTATGCTTTCATTAATAATAATCGTTTTGTCCGACAATATAGAATCAGAAATATTTTTAGGTTGTAATGTTGCATCCAAATCAATAAGAGACGGTGTTGGTTCTCCTTCTTTTTCACCTTCGCGATTATTAATAGAATTACGAATATAAGAGGTTGACGGCTGATTATCGTTTTGAAATATTTTATTTAGGCATCTTTTTGATGACAGCTTAGTTTTGTACCTCAATTGTCCATTACTTTCATGTGGTGAAGTTAGTCTCAAATCAAAAATACATTCTGTATATGATTTAGGAGTGTCTTGCAACTTATTAGAAATTGCAACTTATTAGGAAGTATCCCATTTATAATTTCACTGTGTATGATGCTACTCAGAGTAAAGGTTATTGTTATGTTTGGCATGGTCAGATTGCTAAAAGGGGGGCAAATGAAATTGGTAGTTGCTTATGGCAATTTCTATTTGATGAAAAACAAAGAGGCATCCATAACATATCATTTTACTCCGACGGTTGTTGCGGACAAAACAAAAACAGATTTATATTCGCTCTATATATTTATGCTGCACAGAAGCTTCAATTAAATATCACACATAGATTCTTTGAAACAGGCCATGGCCAGAGTGAGGGGAATTCCATGCATTCCAACATTGAACGAGAATTAAAACACAGAGTTGTATACACGTCTGATCAGATGTACACAATCATTATGAATGCGAAGGTACATGGAAAAAAATATCAAGTTAAAGAGATGACCCAAACAGAGTTTTACAAAATAAAGGAGTTAATAGACAAAAAGAACTGGTTAAAAAATGAGGAGAGCCAAAAAATATCATGGACTCAAATTATGGAAGTTAATGCCTCACATTCAAATCCATCAATTTTAAAATATAAATACAACTTTAATTCCGAATTTTCCCAATTAAATACAGATTCTGTCAGAAGAATAAGAAGCAGGCGGGGTACCAGCCAGTTACCAAGCCCAAGTCCTGGCTATGTGCCCGAACTCCAAACGTTATACACTGAGCCTATTCCTATAAGCAAGGCTGATGATGATATGATGATCTTATGAGCCTCTGTAAGGCAGGAGATATTCCAAGTTACCATCGTGGTTTTTACGAGTCCTTGACTTATGACAGTAGCTGTTCTGGTAGCAATAACGATAATGAGGAAGATCATTACGATTAATGACCCATCTTTATTTAATTAATGAGCATTATAAATTATAAGAAACTGATTTTACGTGATACATTCATGTGATTATGAGGCTGATAGATTGATAAAAAATTATGTAACTTGTAATAGATTAAGGTGAGTGGGGGTAAGATAAAAAACGGGGAAAGATAAAAAAAATATAATAACGCCGAATAGCAGGGAATTTTTTTAATGCTGGCAATATCGTTGTGGACACCATTTTGTGTTGCCCCGCCCCGCAGTCTGCGTCAGTCGCTAAGTGAGGGTAATCGTGTGTTATTTGACATTTTTCCATACATTACTTTTCCCGCGTAAAATTGAGTTTTTCAATCTTACCCCGCTCGCTGTATCTTCTTACACAGGTAAGTAACAAACATTTTGTTTTGATATTCGTAATTAGATTTGAAATGCAATATGCTCTATAATGTGGTGATTAGTATATTTCACGTATTTTAAGATTTATGATGCCTTTCAAACTTTCCCCTGCAAAATTTAACGGGGTAAGATGATAATATAAAGCTTGCCATCTTACCCCATTTACGAAACTCCTACAAAAGGTCAGGGGCCCTCAATCTGAAATACACGGTAGTATCCCTTCCACAACATCGTATCAAAAACTTGTATCATAAAATTAGTACATAATTCTAGACTCTCTAGTGTTAAACCGTTTGTCGGCTTAAAAAAAGTCAGATCCTCTGTACATAAGTGCAATACATACACAATTAAAATGTACCAATGTATACAGCTGATTTTTTAAGTGGATGAATAAATTGTACGTTAAGGTGTCTAGAATTATTTACCTAATGAATCCATGGTTAAAGTTTTCATCCTGATGTCCTTCAATTTGTATGTTCTATTTTAATCATCCGAAAACCACTGTGGTCACTTATTAGGGATACCTTGCGGTATGGTCTTGTTAATTTTCTCTTATAATTTCCTTTGGTAGGGAAATTATTAACCAGAATTTGACTCGATGGTCGTCGCAAGCGCAACTGCTGTGCATGAGACCTTGGGTTCGATGCCCAGGTCAGGCTGTTTTTTATTTTCCATTAGGAATCTCTCTATAAGAGCCGGGACTCCGGATTAATGTACAGATTATCTTCTATACTTACACATAGCTGGCAAAATATTAGCGTACTATACACTTCTGGTTTGTGTGGTGAAGTCAGTACTCTGCCTCACAAACCAGAAGATTTTTTTTATAGTCCAGTGTCTAGAAAAAATATAATGCCATTGATCAACACGATAAGAATATACACCTCTGCCTTACCCTCCGGGGAATACAGGCATGTTATGCTGATTACTGTGTTAATGTATCTGTACTTAGGTAGGTATGCTTCTTTCATTTTTCTATTTTTTATACATAAATATCAAAGAGACCTTGATTTGCGATCTGTAAATCATCCACGGTATGGAACATGAAATATGCAATTTCAACTTGTATAATAATATAGATAACTTTTTATTTTTTTTTAGGATCAACATGCCTCGTAACTATATAAGGAAATCGTTACGGGCAACTTGTTATACTCCTGAGGACTTAACGATTGCAATACAGAGAGTGGAGAATAAAGAATTAACCATGTACACAGCAGCTAAGTTATTAAAAAAACTGGAATAAAAAGCAATACTCTAGGGCGTCCACCGGTTTTGCCTCTTGAAATAGAAACGCAGTTGGCGAACGGACTTGCAGTATTAGAAAAATGGGGATTTGGATTGTCCAGAACTGACTGATTTTATTTAACTGTGATGTTTAGGTATTACCTTCTTTGAAATAATATTTTTAATAATGTTTAATTGTATTCTGCTGTCGTGGTTTATTTCATAAAAATAATTATAATCTACGCTACGTGGTACTAAATGAAAACGTGTGTTTTATTTATCGACCCGAGTTAGACTTGACAGTCATGCATGAGCATGATTATTTAATTCTTTTAATATCCATAACATGTTGAGAACCCCTGACTGCCAGCCGTTTCAACGGGGTAAGATCGATATATTTTATTTGATCAATTATTTTTTCTTGCACTTAGAATGCGATTTTTGAGTGTAACTGATTTTCAAGTTGTTTAGGTTATTGAAGCAGAAGGTTTATTGATCACCACACAAGCATAATGACAATGAATACGATTTTAGTTACTATTTCAATCTTACCCCTTCAGCGTTTCATCTTTCCCCTACATATTTTTTTTCTTAAGACCAATTTTACTAGCGTTTTTTTCATAAAATATTGTTTCAAAAAGATTGCTGTCAACATTATAGAAACAAGTTGACTATACTTTTTTACCTAAAACATCATTTTATGCATTTTACTTAAACCCCTTTGTTTCACAACAGTTTCAAATCAACACTGTTTATCTAATCAAAAATCCATTCCGACTTACCCCCACTCACCTTATATTAATAATTTCTTTCGTGTAATAACAAATAATAATACAGATTATATGTGATCATAAGGCTTACTTTTATATTAATACCAAATGAAGGCCCAAAGAGAGCAAATTAAGGAAAATACTGTTGTTTTTTACTATTGTTTTTTTATGTTTTAATTTTTAGGAGTGAGAACTAGTTTTTTTTTGTTAAACAACGATTTGGAAGACGTTTTGTTACAAAGTTAATTTTTGGACATTTCAATTGAATAAAACTAATGTTGATTACCATATCATAGTTTCATTGGGAAACCAAATTCAAAGTCCTTAACAGAAAAAAATAATACAATATTTACAAGAAGAAGACGATATAAAAGTATTATCGTCAACACTTGCTCCCTAACAACTCGTAGAATAAAATGATAAGTAAAGAATGCAATATTTGATTCTGATCAGGCTGTACGGAGAACAAAATGATAATCGACATAATAGAACTTAGACGATGATTAATTTTGACTAACTTCTTATTTTTTAAATAATATCTATGATTTAATAATTAGGCATGTTTCACTAAAACATTTCAAATATAAAAAAATAACTTTTTTCGAACCTAACAATCATCATTCTACGTCCAGTATTTAAGGAGCAATCGAAGAAAACATGTTTTTTATTTTTCCTGAAAAGTTGCGTTTTTGTAATTATCATTTTATTCTCCGGGGACGGCGATATATACGGTACATACACCAAAATAACATTTTTTACAATTTTGGTCTGTCTGTCTGTTTGTCCGAGCTAATCTCTGAAATGGCTGGACCGATTTTGACGGGACTTTTTTTGGCAGGTAATGCAGATGTAATAAGGAGTAACGTAGGCTACTTTTATAAAAAACTAGGCCAGACGAATAAGCCTAGACACCTTTTTGGTTTCAAAGAATCAGCCTTGATTGTGTGTTGATATGTCATTCAGTCAGTTTCTCCTTAAAGAATTCTCCATAAAACTGTTCCACAAAACGTAGCTTGCAGCATCTTCGTCGCAATCACACGTTCTCCACATTAAGCCTCGCAAATGATATTTTCCCGCGCAACAAGCGCAAAAGCGCGCCATAATTATAAACGCATCAATCAGATGTGCGCGCGCGCTTCGCCCACGGCGCATGCGCGTAAACGGTTATTAGTCGAGTTACATGGCGACGAGTGTTTTGCGCGATGTTTTTAATGTTATGTAACCTCAGGGGATCGGTTAAGCGTATGTTGGCAAGGACTGGAATTGGAAGGGTGATCGTTTTGAGTGGAAAAACAAAGATCGTTTTTAACACTTTCGTTGTCGGTTTTTGGTATCCCGAATTCAATTGGACTTGGTTTGCATGTGTCAGGTACGTGTGTAAAGATATTGTTTAAAGATTTTTTTTGATGATAATGTCTATAGTAAGTAGGATTTAACGTGTATCGTGAGATCTGTCATCACTTCAGTTTGAAGAAGCATGTAGGTAAAATACTAGGTTGATTTCCGAAAGGGAACCCCGTGGCCCTGGAAAGCAAATCATAGAAGGAACATGGTTGTCGTTTTAGATTAGGGGAACGATTTCTCATCTTAAAAAAAAAGTTTTAAATAGTTCCTATGCGGCGTCATAGATGTCGCTACGATCATTCTGTTTTCTTTCATAAGGCGCGTAAGCGATTTTAAAAAACGATTAATTGGTAGCCATGTTGACGTTTCTGAGTAGATTGTTCGTTCTACAAAAATTGTAACTTGGCATTACATAAAACTACAGGATATAGCGATGAACATTGTAGAAATCATAAGGTACTTTGAACGGTGTGAACTTGGCTACTTTTTTATTCGTTTTTTTTGACCACGTAACTTATCGTTGGGATAATGTCTCCCCCATACATTTAATTACTTTTCTACTAGCGTTAACGATTATAGATTATAATTATCAACTTGGCTAAGCCTGCTGTTATCAAAGACTTCTGAGAGCTTAACCAATCTGATAATTTACAATCGTTAACGCTAGTAGAAAACTTCAATTGTATGGGAATGACGTCATCTCAACGCTCAGTTACGTAGACGATCAATTGAATCGGAGGCGTTACCGACTCGAGGCGATCGACAACAGAGAATCGAAACGAAACGGCCGTAACTTGGCTAGGCCTGCAGACCTTTCCATCATCAATTTTAATCCTCTCAACCCAGGTTCTCCAAAAGACTACAGTATACACACTAAACCCTAAAAACAACGTAGTTTTATGAAAAATAAACACGAAGGGAATACAGCTCACACCTGCGCGGTTCCACTATTCATAGGCTATGTACACATGACCGGGGGCAAGTTCGCGCGTTTCGATTATTCATAACGCAGAGGTGTCGAAGCGCTCGTGCGAAGCGCGCCTATCAATTTTGTTATAGGGAATATTGGTAAATGAGTTTTTGGGTCTGGATTTTGGGTTTAATTTTAGGATAAATATTTATTTTCTTGATATTAGCACCGAAACCAAAACGGTGAAGGAAAATATCGTGAGGAAACCGGCATGTCCAACCAGAAATTCGGATATGTGGTACTGGTAGATACTGGCGTGGTAGACTACGGCCCATTCCCTCTCTAAGAAGGAGGCCTGAGTCCCAGCAGAGGGAACATTAAAAAGGCTGATTACGATACTGTGAAATTAAATTTTTTGTACGAAATCTTACTATTGCAACACAACTTTTTGTTTCATAAAAAACCGGCCAAGTGCGAGTCGGGCTCGCCCATGGAGGGTTCCGTAGCAGCAAGTAACATAATATAAAAGTTCTTGTAGTTCGTTGTAACTTTGATCGATGTTTTAATAATAGTGTATTTTTTTAGATTTATGACGTATTAAAAAAAAACTACTTACTAGATCTCGTTCAAACCAATTTTTGTTGATAGTTTACATGGTAATGTACATCATATATTTTTTTTTAGTTTTATCATTCTCTTATTTTAGAAGTTACAGGGGGGACACACACATTTTACCACTTTGGAAGTGTCTCTCGCGTAAAATATTCAATTTAGAAAAAAATGATTTTAGAAACCTCAATATCATTTTTGAAGACCTATCCATAGATACCCCACACGTATGGTTTATATGAAAATTTTTTTTTTGAGTTTCAGTTCTAAGTATGGGGACCCCCAAAATGTATTGCTCTTTTTCTATTTTTGTATGAAAATCTTAAAGCGGTTCACAGAATACATCTACTTACTAAGTTTCAACAGTATAGCTCTTATAGTTTCGGAAAAAAGTGGCTGTGACATACGGACGGACAGACAGACAGACAGACATGACGAATCTACAAGGGTTCCGTTTTTTGCCATTTGGCTACGGAACCCTAAAAAAAAAGAAAAGCTTTTGACGGAAACTCTTTTGAAAAACCAAATCAAAGTAAACCTTTACATCAGGTTATATTACCCCACTGACCATAGTTTTTCTCATAACACGAGTCGCATTGCTATTTCTTTGTTCATTTAAATTTGCATAGCGATATTGTATGATACAATGTTTCATCATACATATATAGTTTGTATGTAAGTCTGTTTATGTTGTAATATGATTTGTAAGGTGTATCACCGTGGCGCTATTGTGTTCTATTGTCAACATCGGATGCATATCTTGTTCTCTGAATATATTACTTAATAATACTGGCATATAATAATATGGGTCTTTGTTGGGTTGAAAGTGTGAATCAAATACAGGTGGATATATGGAGTTCATATTATTTTAATAATGGAGTATTTAGTCAGTCGTTCTTACTAAAGAGTAACTATTAAAGCGTAGTTGATTTCTTTTTACTTTCAGTTTGACGCGGGTCCTCAACGGACATGGGTGTTTTGAGAAGTACCTGTTTCGGATTCACGCTTAAGAAACGCCCGTCACCGTGCTGCGAATCACGTGAAGGACACGGTGAAACATACGATGGAATCCTATCACTTGGGTGGAGCACCAACGTCATTCTCTCGTCTCTACCACCACCCCAGAAGACTCCCCAGACGTAGTGACTCTTAGCCACGAGTGCCTTAAAGAAATGTCAGGAAACTGAAGGGGATCAGCAGATCCGTATCCTGCAATAGCTGTAGCATTGTTTGAAAAAGATACTGTGGCCCTGGAACTGATAAAGAACTTGAAGCAACTAAGTTGGGTTTTAGTCATCAAGAGCGGGGAAGTCATTTAATGAGCCTTCTAAAAAAAGAGGTAAGATCAGGTGATAGTGGTCAAATGCCAGCCTATCAATAAAAAAAGGGGGCTGATTTTTTCAATGTTATGAATGAATTCAATTTTTGTGTGGAAAATTCTCACTGATTTTATATGACCTCATACTGGAAGACTTAATTAGGCACCTTAACTCATATTCTCGTATACTTGGGCATGTATTTAAAAGACCCATTTACATGAATACCCCGTCCGGCCAGGTAATCCATCACTAGGACTGCATGGACATTTACAGGCTAATGATAATAATGACAAATGTCTACCATTCATCTTGCACGTGAGTCCTACATTATCTAGGTTCATTTACTGAGGTCTTGTCACTGTCATGTCACATGGCTTTTATTTACTGGCTTATGTTTTTTAGCCTATATTGAGCTATTGCTGGGCAGGGTCTCTCTATTTACCTTCCAACCTTCTCTGTCTTCGGGCGATCTCTGAGCAAGTTTTCTGTGCGAACATGATTAGTCAATTTCACTGCTTTTGCTCTGGTTAATGAAGGCACAGTCTCTCAAAACGGTGTAGAAAACTTCGTGAGCAAACCAGTACTACTACCATCACCACCCAACCAGTGTTACTATTTTGGTGTACAATAAAGTTTATTCTATTATATTCTATTCTACGTCTTAATAAAAAAAAAATCAAAACATGTGATATTCATTGAATTCACATTGGGCCCGTGTGGTGGATTACTGCCCATTCTCTTTCCTAAAGTAATAGTAAAGGCTGATTTTTATGTATATACGTATGCAATGAGACTAACTTCTCTTACTGAGAGATGGTATAGGACACTCGGCAAGGTGCGATGATGTCAGGTGGTAAGGCAGTGACCGAATGGCGTCCAAGAATTTCATAAATTGAATACATCCATTGTCATCATCATGAATACATTCATTGTGCGTACAGCTGAGGAGTTGAATTCTCTGCCGGAGTCTGTGTTTCCTGATAGCTACAACCTAGGGGTATTTAAGTCAAGGGTATAGATTTCATCTACGCAAGCGTGCTCCAACATCGACCACATTGCGCTCTATCAGCACCCCTAGCCAAGTTGCTAATCTGCAATCGTTAACGCTAGCAGAAAGCTTCGAATGTACAGGAATGACGTCATCTCAACGCTCAGTCACGTGGTCAGAACAAAGAATTGGCGGCGCGGACAACTTGAAGCGTTCGACGCAACCGAAACGGTTGTAACTAGCGCCAGCCAATTAGGCTCGCGCTTGAAAACTGTACGACAAGAGAACAACTATACGTGTATGCGTATATGACAAGGTGACAACATAGTTTTATGTTATGTGAAGGCACAATTGTGAAATCATAATACAGTTATTCGTCTGCCAATCAAAAGTTGCTATGTCGCTATTATTTCGGCTACTATTAAATCTGTATTATTGGACTTCGATAACAAAGATGTGTTAAGCTAATTTAGACAAATGTGTAACTAAAGTGATGGTCCATTCGACTCGCTTGTTATTTTGTTTTGTAATATCACAAGATAAGTATGCTATTAGTAGAAAGTGGGAGACGAAACTAAATTACGCACTAATTTAGTTTATTTTGTTGTGATGTGTTTGTTTGTAGTCATTTGTGTGATTGGCGTGGCTTAGATTGTTGGGCTCTTGATAAATACAGATTGGTTTGTAGTAGGATCGGTGATATTTTATTTATCAAAATAGTGTCCCCACCAAAAATACTGTTATACAACATGTGACATAATAAACGGATATTCTGAAAGTAGTCTGGGCACCTTAAACAGATATCAGCAAAACTGAAGGGGCCCAGCAGAACCGATGCCGGCTAGGGCTGTAGGTACGTTCGAAAAAGTGACCGTGGTCCTAGAACACTAGGGGCAACTGAAAGACACAGGTGGGTTCTAGTCAGTAAAATTCTGACACGCCTTCTAGTAGGGCTAGAGAAGTCATTGAATGATTTTCACCTAAAGAAAAAATTAAATAGTTATGAAAAGGCTAAGCTAACCGACAGATGACTTACTGACGTAGGTATTTTTACACAGTAGGCATATTCGGACATAGTGTCTGGATTGCCACATTTTTATACCTTACAATATTTTTTACACTGACGGTTTGGACATACACTGTTTAGTACAGTCAGTTATAAATTTTCAAATAAAATAAAATAAAAAGCGTTACCAAAACTATTTTATCTTTGATTTAAGTCGGCAACTTTGGCTAATAAATTCCTTTGTATTGTATTTTAAGACTAGTTTGTATCCGACTGTACTAAATAGCTTCAATTTTGTAGTAGTAGTAGAAAAAATATTGAAAACTATTTTTTGTATATATCCAAAATATAGCCTATGTCACTCAGGAATAAAGCAGCATTCTAGCGGTGAAAAATTTTACGTAATCGGACCAGTACTTACAGAGATTCATTCTACAAACAAAAAATCGAAGGACTAGAACAATTTGCCTGCTGCGGTCTTCCTGTCTGATTATAACTTGGGTGTCTCCAAGCGGCTAGAGAGAATAAGCTCTTAATAAACTAGTGTGCCTCACCATCAACGATAGCATCACTGCTTACCATCAGCTAGAGTCAAGAACTAGTTTATATCAGAAAATAAATTAATAAAAAAACATAAAACAAAAAAAGCAAACTTTAACTCTTTATAATATTAGTGTAGATAAAATGTGTTGATTCGGACACCGTGTCCAAATCGTCATTAACTCCAACAATAATGTCGTTTTTATCACCCATCTGTGTTCTTTTAGTTACACTTTACATTCCTGGGTCACGGTAACTCTTTCCAACAACTCCGCAGCCCTAACCAAGGACAGTCAAACCTTCAACCAGCGATTGCACTAGACGCAACACGAACACAATTCCAAGAATGCCTGTGTCGCACACTCGTGACATTTTGTGTACAGTTTCAAATGTCAAAGCAATTTCGTATCGATTTGTTATCGGGTACTGCACCAGCAGTGTCGTAGCTAGGTGACCAAGGGCCCTGGGGTAAAAAAAAAAATAGGGTCCCCAAATTTATCACATAAAGGCTTTATCATATTTAAAAAATACTTATATACATATTTTAAATATGCAACGCTACTTTATCTTTTATATAAATCTCAAGTTATAAGAAGATTTATCATGAACATACACACAATGATATGGAGACATGGTCGTCGTTAATATGATCGGCAACAATATCTTTCACATCTTAATTACCGAATCTTCATGAGTAAGCTTTTCAACCAATACTGTAGTGGTCACATTTTCTGATTCACTATCACTGTCAACATAAACATTTTTCGTTCATCCATGAAGCGGTTTGTTAGGTTTTGGGGGCCCCCCAAGCTTGAGGGCCCCGGGGCACTGCCCCACCTAGCCCCTTAGTAGTTACGCCACTGTGCACCAGCTGAAGGCTAAGTGGACCAGCCTTGTGGTGTTGGGGCTAAAGTCATTTGAATCGTGACGTGACGTTATTCGATAGAAAAACGACGGTATCAGGGCCAGTACTTTAAGTAGGGCTGAGATTGCGTGAATCATGAATAAAGTACCCTAGCAAATGTCGTGTCGTAATTTTCTGAGGGTTTGGTTACCTGATTCTCAAGTTTTAAGCAGAATCGGAGACCTCTCGCGCCGGGCCTTGGTTGAGGCCATGGTCCAGAGGGAGGAGGAGTGGCAGGCGGTCGCCGACTTCTGCGAAGCAGTAATGCTCGCCAAGGAGGAGGCCGACCGCATCATCCAGATTTCCAGCCACCGTAGGCGCGGGCTTGCAGACAGTGAGCAATGGGTAGCTCGCTGTCCGACCGTGCGGTAACTGTCCGGACCAAGCCCAAGTCGTTGACGGCACGCACTGTTCCCGCGCGCCCCAAGGAGTTGTCAGCAACAGCAGGGGGGTCCCAGCCGGGTCGAAGCGTACTGGGGCCAGGGTTATCGGAAAGGGAAGGTACGGGGTGGGTTTTTTTAGTCAGTAAGAGTCTGACACTATCTCCCGGTCCACCCAAGAGCGGGGGTTGTCATTGAATGATTTTCCTCACCGAAAAGAAAGAAGTGGTGACTTGGTGGTATCGGCCTCAAAAAGGCAGCGACGGTCCAGTGGTATCGGCCCCGAGAGAGCAGTGTCGGCCCGGACTTAGGTAAGAGTTGTAAGTCATGAGTTCAAACCCAGGCAGGTGCATCACTTTGTGTAATTTCTTTCATTAGCACTGCTCTCAAAACGATGAAGGAAAACATCGTGAAGAAACTGGCATATCCGAGAACCAAAAATTCGAACTCAACTGTGGAAACATTAAAGGGCTGATTATGCTTATGCTTATACAAAGAATTTAATCATCGGCCCTAGCTTTGCACAGATGTTACAAATCTTAGAAATTCTCAGTTTTTCTTTACTATAATATACGTGTACATTTAAAACCTTTCTCATGTGGATAAAGTTAGAAATGAGTATATTAGGCGAAGTTTGAAAGTAGCGCCAGTGTCTGAAAGGTTGAAAGGAATTCGTTTGTCTTGGTATGGTCATGTAAAGAGGAGAGATGAAAAGCATGTTGCTAAAATAGTTATGAATTTACATGTGGATGGATGGAGAGGGAGAGGGAGGCCAAAGAAAAGATGGATGGATTGTGTGAGAAGTAATATGAAAGAAAAGGGAGTTAGTGATAGCGTGACGAGTGACAGGACAGAATGGAAGAAAAAAACATGTTGCGCCGACCCCAAATAAAACGGGACAAGGGCAGGAAGAAGAAGAAGAGATTTAAAACCTTTCTCATAACTCTGTCTATTGGTGAAAACTGCAAGAAAATCTATCCAGTAGTTTATAAGTTTATCGCGTTCATAAAGTCAGAAAAACGAAATGTGAGACTTTGTTTTTACGTAGATGTAATGTAAGTGTGATATATCGTGTGAGTGTGATATAGGTCAGAAGTCACTGCAGTCACAAGTCCGCCAGAGATCGACTGCAATTGTGACAGAAAATAAACGATGGCATGACATTTTGTCAGATTAAATGTGTGGCCCAATTTGGTTGCAATAATGCTTTCTTAACCGTTATTAGGACGATGTAGATAACATTTAAAGAAAGGGTAAAAGAAAATTGTGAATTTGGAAAAAGTATCAACAGTAGTCATGCAATACAGATTCTTCTTCTTCCTGCTCTTGTCCTATATTACTTGGGGTCGGCGCAACACGAGTTTTTCTTCCATTCTGTCCTGACACCCGTCACGCTATCACTAACTCCCTTTCCTTGCATATCACTTCACACACAATCCATCCATTATTCCTCGGCCTTCTTCTCCCTCTCTATACATGTAGACTCAGAACTCTTTTAGTAACATGTGTTTCATCGCTCCTCTTCACATGATCAAACCAAAACAAATAATTTCCTTTCAAATTTTCAGTCACTGGCGCCACTTTCAAATTTCCTCTAATATAGGTAGGTACAGATTAAATTATTCTCAAAATATACCTGTAAGACAAAGGTATGTCTCTAACGTTGACCTCACGTATCGTAATCCACAGGAAATTACGAGTACCATAAAAAGATTACCTAATCTCATTGTTCGTAAAAAAACAATTTATACATAGATAGGTAGGTACTTCCACATCTTCAAATGTTACATTTTGTAACAAAACAACAATCCATTCAATGACAAAACACTCTCTACTCCCAACACAACCAAAATCCAACCTTATCAAACGAGATTAAGACTGAATTTTCCTAGACACAAAAAGAAAGCAAAGAAAACTGTCCCCATTTGTCGCAACGGTAGGCGTGGTGTTCCACTAAGAACCGAATTTATGCAATCATAACTCATGGCATTCACTACAATCATATTTGGAGTCACACAAGGTCTAGAATCGTTTGTGTTGACTGTAGGATAAGTTGGTCAAGTGTAAGAGGCAAGCGGTCAGAGCAATTTGGTTGCTCGCTATTAAAGATCTTTCGTATGTCATTATATAGCTCAGAGTGCGTGAATATAAAATAGAGGCGGCGCAATCTAATGGTCTCTCCTTTGTTCTTTTGTCAGTGTGTGTCATTGAGGAGATGGGTCACGGTGAAATCTTTAATTAAGCTGTCTGTCTGTAAAGGTTTTTGGAGTTTTTGTAGCTTCACAGACGGTGTTACCGTTTTCTGTGTAATTCATTTGCATAATAAGTATGTGTCCATGTCAGGGTTTGGCGGTTTCATGGAGTTAGAAAGTCAAATATAACGAAGAAGTGGGAAAATTTGACGAGAAAAATACAAAACTCTATCTATCAATGCATCTATGTATTTCTTATGTTGGGAAAGGCGAGCGAGAATTCGAAGAATATGTTTGTTTTTTTTTTTTACTGGCATTTGCTTAATATTTGTAGACAACATTGAGAAATATAGGTAGGTATTCACCTGTATAACAAATAAACTTAAAAAAAATATATATACCAGTAAGTATTCCATCGGTATTGGGAACAGAGTCTAAGCTATTGGCAGTTAGGACACTGAAGACAAAAACCTCCTAACAATACGAACCGTGTTCAGAAGTACCAGTTTCTGAAACAAGCCCTTGACCCAACCACCTAATGAGAGCCTCTTGGTTGAAGATGTTGAGTCTCTTGGTGATTAAGCCATTGGTTGCCGTGACTACCTGTACAATGATCGCTAATACCACGTACCAGTAGTCGACAACCTCGTGAGCTGAACTAAACAAATAAAACTTAATAGGTATCCTAGGAAAAAATATTTCTACCTACCTTTGTATGTACCCAAAAATTCTTACATAACAACCAAAAAAAAAAAAACATCTACCAGTATGGAGTAGTAATCATACGAATTATAATAATTGTCTAAGCGGGCGCGGGGGGCGTGGCCAAATGACAATCACGCGCGGCGACCTAATGAGCGGGTGCGCGCGCGCTGGACAGGTGCGAGCTAGTGAGGTGGGAACGGTGATGATGGTGGTATCGGTGTTTCTTTTTTTTTGGTAACCTATAAAGTTCTACGGCTGGGAAATGGCCGAATGCTCTGAATTGCTGTAAAGAGAAAAACCGGCCAAGTGCGAGTCGGACTCGCCCATGGAGGGTTCCGTAGCAGCAAGTAACATAATATATAAATTCTTGTAGTTCTTTGTAACTTTGATCGATGTTTTAACAATATTGATTTTTTTTAGATTTATGACGTATTAAAAAAAAACTACTTACTAGATCTCGTTCAAACCAATTTTCGTTGGTAGTTTACATGGTAATGTATATCATATATTTTTTTTAGTTTTATCTAGTTAAAAATAAAGATAATTAATTCAAAATTCCAATGCTGCTCAATTGCTGCTGTTTAATTGATCATATCGTTAATGGTGTTCTGACATGTCCGTTCTGTGCTCGGAGTTTTTCGGCCAAGGTTGGATATGCAGGTACATGAGGGCACATAACAGAGCAGCACTTCTGACCATACAACCACCATAAGAAGCCAAGGAATGCGGTCGCTGTGGCTGAAATCGGCTAGATGGTATCATCATCATCAGTTTTAGGATCACTGGCTATTGTTATTCTAATACAGTTTAAACTAATTGTTTTCTGCTAGCCTTTTTTCACTAAACCAATTTTTCACTGGGCATGTTCCATTATCGATATGATCACGTGAGATCAAAGTCGAACATGAGATCAATACCTAAATACTATAAAATTCACTATCACAATCCAAAAATAGAAAAAATATAGGTAGGAACTATAAATTAATTTACATTATTCTTAAAGGCAAGTTGTTTGTGAACTTTTGATTCAACTGTGCTATGAAACATTGTGGTAGGTAGGTCGTCTGGTTTCGTAAGCCAAATCAAAGCCATCGATACCTACGTTTATTTTATCGGTATCAGCACATCCCTACACAAGTATCTAACAGTGCCGGTGTCGCTACATGTCGAGTCATGCATTCATTACACGTGTGAGCTGTTATCCGCCTTAGCGTCACACATCTGGCACTGCAAAGTACC
The DNA here is from genome assembly GCA_910589285.2 of Mythimna ferrago. Classification (NCBI taxonomy): domain Eukaryota; kingdom Metazoa; phylum Arthropoda; class Insecta; order Lepidoptera; family Noctuidae; genus Mythimna; species Mythimna ferrago. Next base: position 8,726,833 of record OU342689.1, read on the forward strand.
AAACTGACACTAGTGGGCATTTGGACACTGTTGGAATACGCACTCATATTCCAACAGTGTCCAACAGTCCTTACGTTGTTGAAACATCTACGGTCCGGACTAAGCGTTTCGCCTCGTCATTTATACCGCGTACTTCGAAGGACTGGAACAGTTTGCCTGCTGCGGTCTTTCCGTCTGATTATAATTTGGGTGTCTTCAAGGCTAGAGTGAATAGGCTCTTAATAAACTAGTGCGCCTCACCATCAACGATTGCATCACTGCTTACCATCAGGCGGGATCGCAGTCAAGTACTAGTTTAGAACAGATAAAAAAAAGAAAAAAAAGTGTGACAAATGAAAAAAGAGCCGGATTAAAGACAGTGGCCAATTCACAACTTTGAACTTGCCGGCACGATTGGTGCAGTGGCTGAGTAATTTGCTGCTGTTTTGCGTGTTACAGGATCGATTCCTGCACGGGATAAATATTTACATAGCCTACAAATCTTTGATCCGGGTATCATGTGTGAGTTTATATACAGGGTTATTTGTAAAACACTAGCAACCTCTTAGGCCTATGTTAAGAACATCATAAACAACAACTTTTGTTCAACGACTTTTAAAAATTTATCATATTTTAGTTCATCAGATTTTCATACAAAAATAAAAGTATTTATATTGAACATTCTAAATATTACGAAGTCTATGGGAAGCAAGCGATAGTACGATGGCAGAGGGTAGCTGAACATAAACTTGACCTATTTACGGGCGACTCTATCGCCAGTTGGTCAGTCGCTGTGATGCGCTTGCGTTGCGTCATACGTGTTCTTGTCGCGAAATTCAGCAGTGCGGGCATAATTATCTTTACATGATGGTGTATCAATATTCTAATGTCGAGTACACGGGAATAGTGCGAATACATGCTAGGTGTAATAACAAAGTTTCAGAATACAGCTTACTTATTATTACGAGAACAGTGCGCAGGAGCCGTAAGTAGATACAGCAAAATACAGAGTTGAAATGTGTTAGATAGAACAACGGAATCTTGAAGGTTTGTTTTTGGTAAAGGTGTTAGTTAGTTAGTTAGTTAGCCCATTTATGTCCCACTGCTGGGCGAAGGCCTCCCTCTCCCTTTTCCACACACATCTGTCTTCGGCCATTGCGGGCCAGTCCCTCCGGTATTTATCAAGCTCATCTCTCCACCTTCGCCTTGGTCTGCCGCGATGTCGCCTTGCGTTTAATGGGACCCAATAAGTGGCTCTTTTAGCCCACAGCTCATCCGACATGCGGCAAACATGTCCGGCCCAATCCCACTTTAGAGTGGCAGCTTTTCGGGTAACATTTTTAATGTTAGTTGTGGCGCGCAGCTCTGTTTCTTATGCGGTCGGAAATTCGAACACCCAGGACACTGCGCTCTATGGCTCGGTGTTATGTTTTGTAAAAAGTTATAGAACAAAAGTTGTTGTTTATGATGTTAGTAATACAGTCCTGTAAGGTTGTTAGTGTTTTACGAATAACCCTGTATATCTGTAACCTAACGCACGATGAAGGAGTAATGACTAGTATCCCAACACCTATAATACCAACGTTTAAAAAAAATATGAGCTTTTTGTGCAATTTAAAGACAGTAAAATCCTTATCACAACTACAATTCCATCTCGTAACCACAAATATCCCAAAAATTGAATAACGTAACACGACAATCAGACCATCAAACAAACCAAAATAACTACAATTCCTCATCTAAAACAATATTACATTCAGAGATGCTTCCAAGATACCATTGTTAATGCCACCATTGTGTTACAAAGTCGCTATTTCCTATAGCAAGGTGATATTAGACTCAGAACCCCATACCACAACAAACATAGGTGCCTACAGAAGTCAATTTCATGTAGGGACTTCACTTTTCATACGCTCGGCGGTCGCGCTAAGTTCCGTGCCGCTCTATCCGAGCGGGCGAATATTACATAGCGACAAAGTCATGTTCGCTTTCTACTGGATACAGAGGCGCTTACTTACCTACCTAATCGTTCTGTGTATCAATTAAAATACAAGCAAATACTCACTTACCACTCTGAAACAACTGGTAGCTTAAAAAATAATAATTCGACAACTATTATAGTGAACAGTTATAATAACGTTTTTTTGTTGGTCTATTATTGCACAAGAAAGTTCACAGACGTGTGTCTCAAGCTGATAGCACTCGCAATCGCACTGGTCTCAACTGAATCAAGATATCGAGTCTGTGTGCGTTGCTTGAACGCGCTTTGTGAGTAGATTGACTTCTGTTCCTATCACTTTTGTGCCCATACAATGGTGGGAAATCACAGTAAAAATGCGCTGACAATTATTTGGTTCAATTGCCCGAACACCGAAGCAGGTCCAACGGTAGACAAATTATAGGCTGTATATGTATATGAGATGTGGTAGGATGTTGAAAAAATTGTAGAAAAAAGTTAATTTGTATGCTCGTCTGTATGTATGTTTCCTGAGTCTGGTAGACGTATAAATTGGTCATAAGATGCAAGCAAAAAGTTTTCCGTTAGGTTTATGTATTTATATGAATCGCTGGGGTGTGCTTTATCTATAAAGCTAATTTTCAGGGCATTGCCATGCGTTACATAGTACCTAATGTAGGTTCTATGAACATAAAACTGACCAAGTCAAAAGTTTTTTACCTCTGAGTTTGTTTTGGTGTTTTTTCTCAGGGTCGGATAGGAAACACCGACAGTTTGACGGGTGACAGGACATAATGGAAGAAGAAAACGTGTTGCGCCTATCCCAAGTAATATGGGATAAGGGCAGGAAGAAGAATAGGAAGGATAGGAAACACCGACCTCGTCTAATTCAAATTGACGAAAAAATTGACGTGTAAAAGTTATTTATTTGCAAATCGGTGATTCTTCTCTGGGTAGTCAACTAGGAAATACTGGCCTCAATTTGTTTAAATTGACGAAAAAATTGGTGTGTAAAAGTGTTATTCACACAAGTGTTATACTTTTGCAAAATAAACACAATTGACCATTTATCACTTGGTTGATGGTCGAAATACTACTTCTAATGTCCTTTCACCCAATTACCTGGTACAGTAATTTCTGAACGATGATAAAATAAATGCCTAAGCCCGCTGATATTGGTTTACGCCATAATGCCCGGTCCATCGTTTAACACACCAGTCTCCATCCAGTCAGACGAAACAGAATTGGCAAATCGTCTACTAAAGACTCTTGCTCTGGGTAGAGCGCAAGGGAATGTCAGACTTTTATGGACTAAAACATACGTGTTACTTCAATGGCCATTTCCGTTCCAAGTCACGGTGACTTCATCCAATAATCCGGCAGCCCTATACTTTTATAACCTAATTCAAAATACTGAATCCCATCCCAATTCCTGAACTGCCAAATAAAAGCAACTCCTAATTAGTACAGAGTCCTCACTTTAACAGTCAAATCCACCAGTCAACTGCTATAACTCAAGTTCCTACGTATGTTTAGTGCGGTAGCAATTATCGAGTGGGAATCGAACCCTCGGTTACGACCTATAATTGGCAACCAACAGTGTATAAATATAGAGTGCGGCCTATAATATTGTTTTATGAGGACTTTAAAATAATCATTGTCATACCGGAGAGGACGTCGACGCGTGGCATGGGAAATGCTGACTATTATTAGTTGGATGTTCTTTGAATGAAGATGTGGGGAGTACTTTTGTGGTGATTTTTTGTCGTCCACCATGTTTTCTTCCGCTTCTTTCGTATATTATTATGACATACCTTTAAATAGATAGGTATATACATTTCAGCTTAAAGACGTCCACTGTTGGACATTGGCCTCCCCCAAGTGTTGCCATAATGGTCTGTCCTGGGCGTCTAGCATCGAGCAGATTCCCTCGACCTTCAAAAGGTCAGCGTTGGAAGGCCACCCAAAAGGTCTGCCCACCTTTTGGGAGCTCTTCTAACACTGCGTCTTCACTCCAGAACCTTTCGTCCCCATTGACCGGATTTTATAAGCAATGTGCCCTGCCCATTGCCACTTTAGTTTGGCGGTTTGATGATCCTACATATCTACTCTTAAATAGCGATCAAACCTCTGCCAAACCACTGCCACATCAGCTAGCTAGCTCTGCAAGCTGAATAATCAACTCATTTTTTGATAATTCCCAGTTCACCCAGCGAAGGGCTAATGGAAAATTTGCTCTTTCTGCTTGAGAGTAACGTGTCCTGCCAACTGTTTCTTAAGTTTGGCGATTTTTCAAGCTATGTCTGTAACCTAGGTTCTCCTGCGTACACATGCACAGGCATATTTAAGCAATGATGTGGTCGATGTTGGAGCACCCTTGCTTAAAATAAACTCCACGAAATGGATCAGTAGAAATCCGAAAGACTAGCAACTTGGCGTCGATGCTGAAGACTTTGAAGCTTAGGTTCGACGAGTGCATCATTACCAATGATCCTCTTGGCTCGTTCCTAATTAACTCAAGTCCATCAAACTGGAATCCAGCAAATCCCAAAGAAGGGAGCTACTGTTCCCTGCTTTGTTTTGCGTCTGATCTCTTCTCGGTTGCTTGCGTCAGATTGTCGTTGTTAACAGGTGGGTTACAGATACTGGACTATCTGTAACCCACCTGTTTGCTTACACAACTGTGTACTATAAAATCTCCGGTATAATGTCTCCGGGGGCTTATCTTCGATGAGATTGGCCATCATGATCGATATTAGGTCAGGTCGATATTACAAAATGGATGAACATAATTACCTGTTTTAATCCAAGTAGTTTCTTGCACATTCTTCTCTATAGAGATCTACGCTTTGGAATGTGCAATTAGCATAATTTTTATCTGACTGACTGACTTCTTGACATTTCAAAAGTAAAGCCTGTAAATGGTTTATTTGAAATAAAATGTTTTGAATCTTTGAATTGATTCTTAGCACTGTCCGTCAGTGACACAACATCTTTCTGTGTTTCCTTTACCAGACTTGACGTAGTTTCACCTATACTGATTATATACCTACATGTGACCTACAGACTATACTTAGATAATAATCGACTAAAGAGTACGAGGTATTTCGTAGCTGGGATTTAATATGTTAATACAACAAGGCATATTCTATAATACCAGTCAATTTTAGCTACAAAACGTTCACTATCGGACATCAGCCTCCCTTAAGAGTCTCCAGATCAACCGGTCTTAAGCATTTCGCATTTTTTGACTACTACGTCTTTGACCGGGTGATCGTTCCACGTTATGAGAGGCCTTCATCATCATCATCATCATCATTTCAGCTGAAAGCAAGCAATGTGCTTAACTGCCACTTAAGTTTGGCGATTCTTTGGGCTATGTCTGTAACCTTGGTTCTCCTGCGGATATCTTCATTTCTGATATGATTCCGCAAGGAAACTCCAAGCATAGCCCTTTCCATTGTCCTTTGAGCGGCCTTGGTCTCACACAAAACTAAAAATTCAATTGAATCAACATAACAGAACTACAAACGGATCTCAGCAGGTGAATTCACAAGCTCACGTATGTCCTCCGAAATGTCAAAGCGATTACATTTATAAAACCATGTGAAGATTACCGCGGTATGAGCACAGTATTACACGTAATTCGTCGAGGTTATTACAGAATAATTGGATACAGTGCGTTCGATACTTTAATTATTTTGTTCCTTTATATTTAATTGGATGATACGTTGGGCATTTGTTAAGTTGGGGACGTTGAAATGTGGCATTAGTGAGTGATGATTTCAGAGAAGACCACTGTCTTCTCATTAGGTTTAACTGTCATCATTAATCTACTTATACATTTTTATATTATAATAAAATTAAAGTGTATATTACACTAGCTTTTGCCCGCGGCGCGTGAACATAGACGCCGTGATGCATCACAAAACTCAATGTGGCGCCCTCTAGCGGACAAAAAGTATTGTGTAAAAAAAAGATAAATACGCCGTGTTTGGTATAATTTGATAAGGCTTCACTTATACATTTTCAAAATATTACTACTCAAATCTAGCGGACAAAAAGTAATGTGTTAAAAAAATACGTTAAAATAAATACACCGTGTTTGATATCATTTGAAAGGGCTTCACTTGTATTTATTAAAGTATCAACAAAATTTAATGGGGCGTCCTCAAGCGGACAAAAATTCGATTTCAATAACACCAAAATAGTTTAAATAATAAAAAGCAAAAAAAAAACTATTACTAAAAGTACGAAACCAGACCTTCAGGTTGCTGAAATAAACAAGGTTACTGGAGAAACTCAAGAACAAATGTTCTAAAGATACCCACTTTAATAATGTGTGACTGCGGCTTTTCTTCTAGTACTGGTTTCTCCAGTAACTTAGTTTATTTCAGCATCCAGAAAATCTTGTTTCATACTTTTTCAGCGTCGTTTTTTTTTGTCGTAGTCGGGTTTTAGATTTTTTTTTACTTTTTATATAATTTTTCTTTTTTGTCTGTCTGTTGATTTGTCTATTGTTCTGTTTGTCTTTCTATTTCTTCCGGCTAATCTCCAATACAACTGATGGATTATTTTTTTAAATTAATTACTAGTACTAGTACTAGTACTTTTTTTTTTTTTTTTTTTTTTTTTTAATTAAGATAAACTAGTGCTTGACTGCGATCCCACCTGATGGTAAGTAGCGATGCAATCTTTGATGGTGAGGCGCACTAGTTTATTAAGAGCCTATTCACTCTAGCCTTGAAGACACCCAAATTATAATCGGACGGGAAGACCGCAGCAGGCAGACTGTTCCAGTCCTTCGACGTACGTGGTATAAACGACGAGGCGAAACGCTTAGTCCGGACCGTAGAGGTTTCAACAACGTAAGGGTGAATATTCGCCGTACGTCGGGATGTCCGATGGTAGAATTGCGATGGCGGAATCAAGTCATGCAATTCCTGCGCACACTCTCCAAAATGCATCCTGTAAAACACCGAAAGGCTGGCTACCCTACGCCTATGCTCAAGGCTTTGAAGGTTGGACTTAACCAAATCTGGATCACCAATTAGCCTCTTTGCACGCCTTTCCACCACTTACTACTAGTACCATTTAAAAGAAAAAAAATAGGTGTTAAAAAATCTTCTTAAAATTGTAAACACATACCATGTTATGGCAAATGGAATTATTAAAATTGAGCTGTTTCACGAAACTGTTACAGACGAAATCGCGGTCACCAGCTATTTTTACAATATAAATGTACAAAATAAACACACTTTTACATTAATAAACACCATTCCGGGCGACTCACTTCTACTTCCCTACCCTTAAGCTAACATTAAGCACAATAAAACCATCAGATATGGAAGTCTGTAGTTTCATTACTATGATTATCTCGACTACACACAGACGATCATCGAACACCTGACGAACTCGTCAAACTTTTGTAATTGAATCGACGGAACTTGCAGGGACAGAACTCTTAACGTGCTTGTAGACTTATGAAGGAATAGACAGGGCTACAATTGTGTGGGCTTGTGGTAAATGTTTTTGTATTTCCTTGAAAAAAAAAGTAATGTAGGGTGCTAAAAGTGCTGACCTAGTAAGTACACTAATTACTCTATCACACTATTATTATACAGTAGTTGTAGTTTGTGAGGATATATATACATCTATTAAATAAAAATCGATTTTATAACTCAAGAACGAAATCGCCAATCCAAACCAAATATTTAGGCTTTGTTCGGACTATTTAGTAGATGGTTTATGTGAAGTTTGGTAGGGTAGAGTAGAGTATAGTAGGGTAGAGTAGTGTAGAGTCGAGTAGTGTAGAGCAGTGTAGAGTAGGGTAGAGTAGGATAGGGTAGGGTAGGGTAGGGTAGAGTAGGGTAGAGTAGGGTATAGTAGGGTGGTATAATAGGGAGAAGAGCGGGAGCGAAGCCGCGCGGATTTTGCCCGCGCGGCTATATTAGCTATATTTAACTGACGAATTTTATATATTTTTTTGGTTTTATATCATTGTTTGCGATTGGATGTGGAAATGCTTACAGCAGCCCATTATAATACAATAATATTTTACAATACACAATGAGTTTCCTTGCCTCTCCGTGCTCAAAATAATTTCAGCTCTAATTGCTCAAAACACAAAAGACAATGAACCTAAGGGGAATATTAACTAGGACTGCATGAACGTCTGTAAGCCACTCTTTTAGATGTTTTTGCAGTGTACCTAGAACGTGAAAGGCAACTGAAGAACATTGGTAGGTTTTAGTCAGTAATAATCTAAAACACACTCTCGTTTCATCTTAGAAGAGAAGAGAATTGGGTGGTTTACAAACTCAAAAAAGGGAAATATCAAACTTACTTGTACAAACTCTAGAACACTTTCTCCCTGTCTATATTTCCATAGCTCTGTGCCCCAGCTCAGTATAGGACAAAGTTGTTTAATCGCCAGTTGATAGGCTGCGCCGTGTCATGGGGTGCCTGGTGCCCCCACTCCCATCCACACTTAATTGACGCTGTTGATTAGCTGTGACTTACGAATTAGATATCGCAGGGTGAAGATCTAAATTAAAAGATTTGAAGTTTCTTTGTAAATCGTGTAAGGATTGTCTGAACTTTGAAATTTGGAAGTACCTAATAGGTTATACGAGTGATTTTATAGTCCTCCTTCTACTTGCTTCGTTTATCCTCAATGCTGAGGGTCGTGACCTCAACGAATAACTTTCTTGTGGACTATAATTCGCCATGTTGTCCTATCTTCGGCGATGTGGATGGCGTCGCAGACTGTGGTCTCCAATGTAACACGGATTTGGTCTGACCAACGTAACGGACTCCCGTCCCTGGGTCTTTCCCACCTACTTTTCCTGACCAAGCCACCATCACCCCTCTTTCTGGAAATGATTGATTTTATAGTGTCCGTAACGAAAATAAGGTCTAAAAGTAGGTATCTAATATAATTTTGATACCAGGATATAGGAGGACTTGCACATAGATCAGTGTTATGTAGTTGTTAACGAATACATCATGTAAACATTTATTATTTCAATAAATTCAGCATCATCATCATTTCCGCCGAAAGACGTCCACTGTTGGACATAGGCCTCCCCCAAGTGTCGCCATAATGGCCGATTCTGTGTTCAATAAATTATTATTATATATTATTTCAATAGGAGATTACATTTTACAATGTCGTTGGCACTTGACAGAAAACAATGTTTATTTATTTTAATAGTCACACTGATATTATAAACGTGAAAGTTTGTTTGTGTTTACTTATTTATATATGCAGGTGGAAAAACCTTAAATCACTTGTCTCGTTCTTAAGTGCAGCAAGAGAGCGTGTCAGATATTTACTAACCAAAACACACCTACGTTCCTTCATTTGTCAATTATGTTCTAGAACCAAAGTAACTTTTCAAAGTTCCCGCTCTGGAATAGGACCCAAGATAGGGCTAGTAGGACATCTGGGGCCAGGGTTATCCGAAAGGGCGCTCGAGCCCCGGTATGAAGGCTGGGGCCAGGGTTATCCGAAAGGGCGCTCGAGCCCTGGTATGAAGGCTAGAAGGAACGGGGTGGGCCTTTTAGTCAGTAAGAGTCTGACACTATCTCCCGCTCCACCCAAGAACGGGGGTTGTCATTGAATGATTTTTTCCCACCATAAAAAAAAAGAAAAAAAAAGGGCTAGTAGGACATAGTAAGACTTTTTGGTCCTGGGAGTCGGTATGATTCCGTGGGATAATTTCCTATGATCAAGCGAGCGAAGCCACTGGCAGAAGTTAGCTATATCTAAACTCTTTCCCAAAAACACCAAAACATTATTATATTTCACAACTTCGCGACATAAATATCAAAAGTATTTAATTGGTGTTACCCTCTTTGTTTTAAAACACACATATTATTTCCCTTGGGTAGACAAAGTCGTGGATTTCATAATTCAATAATAACCGGTTGTTTACCCGTCGCAGTTGGTAATTATATAGAGACGTGATTTCGTACGGGATGCTCGAATTAATATCAATGTTCTTGGGCCTAGGGTTTAGGGATGTACCCCACAAGGTTATCGATAGTGTGTCGACGAAATGATATAATTTTTGGTAAAAATAGATGAGTCAAATGATAACTGATATTTTTTCATTACCACTGCTCTCAAAACGGTGAAGGAAAACATCGTGAGGAAACCGGCATATCCTAGAACCAAAAATTTGAAGACATGTGACATCTACTAACCCGCCCGCGTGGTGGATTACGGCCCATTCCTTCTCCTAGAGAGAAGGCATGAGTCCCAGCAGTGGGAAAATTATAAGGCCAACTATGCTACGCCATATAACTGATATTTATTTTGCAAATAGAAAGTAGAAAATTATACTAAGGAAACGTACTAAAAAATATTCCACATTCTATTTCATGACATGGGATAAAAAAGGGCAATGTGGCACATATGTAAATAGCGTTTTCCAAATATCAACAGTTAAAGCGTGAAGGATATACAAATACATAATAGATACATAGAAACTTTTGCCTTTATTATATTAGTGTGGATCTAAAATATTAGCATGACTGTACTATATACTAAGATGATCTGGCAGACATCGCTATCCACCGTAAAGACCGTCACTGTACCGATAATAATATAAATATTTTAAAAGTGTTAATTTATTTTTAAAAGCGTTTTGGGAGTACATTCATTTTGCGTACAGCTAAGGAATGGAATTCCCTGCCGGAGTCTGTGTTTCCTGATAGCTATAACCTAGGGGTCTTTAAGTCAAGAGTGAATAGATTGCTTTGATTCTAGGCAAGCGTGTTCCATCGTCGGCCACATCATCGCTTACCATCAGGTAAGATTGTGATCAAACGCGAGCCTATCCATTATAAAAACAAAATAAAAACAGAATCATCGATATACACAGAAGCCCTTTGACAATCATAACACCCATCCCATCACTAGCTTTAAGAAAATGAAGACAAATGCTAACGCCAGCGGAGGGGCCCGGGTTCGATCTCAGACGGGGCATGACAAACTGTCTATGACATACATAATTTTGTAACGGCTTCATTATTTAGTCATGAACTGAGGGGGATGTCTAGGAACGATATTTTGTACTAATCAATGTCACTTAACTGCGATAAAGTTACATTTAATATGTTTTGTTTTGATAGGCAGTTTGTTTTTTGGGGGAAATTGGGAGTGTATTGAAGCAAGCTTTTCAATGACTTAATGTCAAGATATTGTCCTGGTAATAAATTAATGTACCTTGGCTAAAATAAGAACTTATTATAATGTTTTCTGAATGAATTGATGATGAAGTTAATATTTTAAACAATATTAGAAATATATATATTCCAAAACGGACATAGGCTTTTTATCTGGCTCCGTCTTCAACTTAGCAATAACGGGCATTCATGCTGACAAAAATATGTAACCAAGCATTATATGTAACACATAATATGATTTAAAAGAGTGTCCATGGAGTTTCTTGCACGTTCTTCTCCATAGAGACCTACTCTTTGGAACGTGCAATTTAGCTTCACTTTTCTTGGACTGACCGACATTTGACTATTCAAAAGTGCCTGTAAATGGTCTATTTGAAATAAATGTTTTGATTTGCTGTTAGCAGAAGCAAACATCTCAATATTAGAAGTTTAATTTTAAATTGAAATGTTTGTTAATGTAACAGAAGCTAGTCCTCAAGGATTACTCTTACTCTTAAGTATAGGATAAGTCTTTATTTGCTTATCTTGTGTAATACACAATACAACTTTAGTCTTTGTATATCATACAGTAGAATGACACAGTTCTTTTGAGATAAGTTTTGTTGATTAAAAGTAATAGTAAATAGTAAACCTTGACCGTAAACTACATCTTAAAATACAGAATATGTAGGTACCCCAGCTCATATTAGAACTCTCTCGGGAAGACTAAGCTCAGCTGCATATGCAGTAAGAAAAATAAGGCAATTGACAGATATAGCCACAGCTAGGTTAGTTTACTATGCTTATTTCCACAGTATTATGTCTTATGGCATTTTACTGTGGGGACCTGCAGCTGACGTAGACTCAATTTTCATATTACAAAAGAGAGCAATCCGGGCTATTTATAGAATGGGCCCTCGCGAGTCCCTCAGAAATAAATTCAAAGAAATTGATATACTTACTCTGCCTTCTCTTTACATCTTGGAAAGCATTTTGTATGTTCGTAAAAACTTAGGACTCTTTAAAATTAGAAGCGATTTTCACAACAAAAATACACGTAGTAAACACGAAATTGTCTTACCCAAATGGAGACTAGCTAAGACTAGCAAGTCATTCTTAGTAAACAGCATTCGCTTTTATAATAAGCTGCCAAAGGCGGTAACAGAACTTAGTGAGGGAAAATTCAAATCTCATATCAAGCGTGTCCTAACCGAAAAAGCATATTACAAGGTTAAAGACTATATCGAAGACACGCTTGTTTGGCAATGACTACCTCTGCATATGTGGCCCCCTGGTAAATCATCAATATTTTGTCTATAACTGCTCCACCTTTGTTTTAATAATTAGATATACATTTTTTTTTTTTTTTTTTCCTCTGACACATTGCTTTTGCAATATTTTTATTTTTTATTTATATTTCAACTGTCATAAATTCGTTGGTAATTTATTTTGTTAACATTTTATTGATGATAACAAAATAAAAAATATTATTATTGGTTATATAATATATATACCCGATAACCAACCTATATAACCAATAATAATATTTTTCATACCTTGCGTTTAAAATAAATAAAACGTTTTTTTCGTTTCCTGTAAAATTATGTTCTGGTAGATAAAGGTTCTTGTCACTTCATCGTCGATATGTATTTTTTAAATCCAAATACCGAACTATATTTTAAAGCCTGTAATTTTTGATTTCATAAAGATTATTATTTATTCATCTTATTTTTATGCATTCATATATTATGTATAAAAGAAAAAATATCATAAAAGAGATTACAAAAAAAAAACACAAGTAAATTTTCATTTATAAATTCGACTTTTTTCGAATCATACTAAACAAAAAAAAATGAAATCATGTGACATTTAAAAAGTAATAAATTTAACAACAAACCATGTAATAAAATGCCAGTTATACATGTAACTATACGATGTAAAAGATATGTAGCAAAGCTTACTAATGAGCTAATTAGTGAAGTATACTCAGACAATAGGTAGTCTGAGAAATGCAACGACAAAGAAAAACAATTTAAAAACGACGTAAGTGCTTAAATTTAAATTATATAAAAGATAACGCATACGCGTCATAAACATACAGGTTAGTTGTCATAACATGCTTGAAGTTTTAAAAACATACCCATAATAAAATGAAAAAAAAAATCATTTAGACATACAGCACTTTTGTGTTAGCGTATACAACATTTATAAGAAGCAATTTGGCTTAGCTAAAGCTATAGGAATGTTAGAAAGAGTTACCGCGGCGCCGGAACGCAAAGGGCAACTGAAGGGACACAACTGGGTTTTAGTCAGTAAATATCTGATACGCCCATTCGGCTCCACCCAGATCGAGAAAAGCTATGTGATGATATTCTGTCTAAAAAAAAGCAGGTTGAAAATATATGTTCAAAAGTGAAACTAACTTCTGGGTCAGACACAGATAATAGTGTCATAGTTTTACAAAAGCTTATCATAAATCCTCATCATCATCATTTCAGCCGATAAACGTCTACTGTTGGACATAGGCCTCCCCCAAGTGTCGCTACAGTGAACGATCATGTGCGTCCCGCATCCATAGGATTCCCGCAACCTTCACCAGGTCATCGGTCTACAATATAGCATAATCACTATCAGCCTTATAATGTTCTTACTGTTAGATCTCAGGCCTCCTCTCCAGGAGAAGGAATGGGCCGTAAGTCACCAGGTGGGCAGGGTGTGAGCTGTTGAAGTTGAAGAAGCTGTAGAAGTTACATCACTACGAAGTTTTGGTTCTAAGACACACCGGTTTCCTCATGATGTTTTTCTTCACCGATTGAAAGCAGTGGTGATTAAATAAATTACACAAAGTAAAATCGCCTAGGTTTGTACTGATGACGCACAACTCGCTATTCGGTAATAATTATAAGTCTATCGGTATAGCAATATACAAGGTGTAAGGGACAGCCCTCCACAAACTTTAAGGGCTTACTCAGTAGACGAAACTGAACAACCTTCCACAATTTTTTTTTTTCAGGAAACGAAAAAAAAATTCTGCCTCTGTACTGTCCAATCAAGTTTATAATTTTTTATGGTGAGGCGGATTTTTTTTTTCGTTTTCTGAAAAAAATTTTTGTGGAAGGTTGTTCAGTTTCGTCTACTGAGCAAGCCCTTAAAGTTTGTGGAGGGCTGTCCCTTACACCTTGTATTATACTAAACCACTACCTTTCTTGGCAATTCTGAAAATTTATTGCAAGCTTGTTAGCCTCTAAAAAGAAAAGAGACCTAAATGTTATCACTCATTCTCCATTACAAAAGTATTAGCAGCCAAAAATTTCAAATGTAAATTTAAAAACGTTGTCACTTAAAATAACGACCGTATACACCTTTGAAAATTCTTTTCAAATAGCTTAAACACTTAAAGACAGCAATTTGTACCAAAACATCGTAACAATTTATAAATACCATTTAGAAAGACCTCTAAATCTTCTAGCTGTGTTTGAAAAGAGAGGTCAAATTTGGTTGGGGTTTTGTGTCGGTAGTCATAAAATTATAAATTCTACTAAATATGTCATAGCCGCAGGAAAGCCATTTCTTAGATTTGAATATTTAACAGGTCGTTAAAGTATTAAAATTCAAGGTCTTCGAAGGTCCCAAATTGTTGAATTATGAAAAATAAGGGCCTTCTGTAAATTATTCAGATTGGTGAGTTAGAAACATGTCGTTAGATATTCTAATTTTTAAAGAGACCTCTTACTTTTCTTCTTTATATTTTAAGAACTCTTGATGAGCTTGTGGCTAATCCAATGAAAGCTATCTTAACAGATTGAGACTCCTAAGTACTTCAAAAAGCTCGCTAAGCCATTGGTCCTGGCTGTCATTTTGTGACTTTGACGGTTTATACGGATAGTCAGAAGCTAATAAATCTGACACAAGTCTTGTCAAGGGGTACTGAGTTGTGGAGATTAGATAGACGCCATTAATATATTGGGATCAATCTGCGTCGTTTAACTGGAAGGCTAGGAAGGTTTTTTTTAACTCTGTATAACATTTTCTTGTCTCAGTATATATTCATTTAGATTCAGCACATCATATCTTGCCAGCGAGTCACCTCTTTTATAGCCAAATTAATTATTTTCACACTCGAAGATCATCGTCAATACTGCCATATCTATTTATCATATCTATTTACCACATCCATTTGCCACCATGCTTTTTTTTAACTTTTGTAAAGAAAGAAAAGAAAGAAAGAAAAATATTTTATTTGGCATACACAGTCGTAGATACACACAATGTAGTAACAACATGTAGACACTAATAAATTATTATATATAAAAAAAGAGACAACTAACAATGTGTGTCTCACGGCGGCGCCAAATAGGTCCAGTTCAGCAATAATGCCAGACAACTATATGGTAGCATGGTTTGTGTAGCATCTTTCGATATCTTCGATTTGTAGATATCTATAAGCTATGTTTATATAGGCTACTACTATGATGTCAGCTTTTTAGCCGGTGGCTGCTTAATTTCAACCAAAAATATGAATTTAACACACGATTTCACCTATAGATTCTGTTGTTAGCACTATTACGGAACTTGCGTAAAGTGACGTCGATAATATTGAATCCAATATAATACAGAATCTATATTCAAAACAGTACAACAAAAGAGGTTAAAATAATAATCAACTGCCAAATGACGCCTCAGTAAAGCTATTTGGATCACAAGCGTTGTCCAAAGCTAGGGATCAAACGTGTGATCAATTTGTGATTTACATCTACAAACATAATTTATGCGTCTGGTTGTCTAGTAACATATAGCCTGTCGATTGTAACAAAGTCGAATAGAAATAACTACCATTTTGTGGGTTTTGGAACAAACTATTGAAGATCTAGAAGCTAGAGTATAAGTCATTGAGGAAATAATTACTGTAGAGCTTCTAGCAATCTATTCTAGATTAAGAGCAATCATGACAGAGGATACGCGTGTCAATAAATATGCTTTAATTTAAGAAGAAAATTAAAAGATTGACAAATACGAAATTAAGAACGATTAAATAGATTGCACAGATATACACAATATTAGATATAATAAATCAATATTGTTACCACCACGCTTTAAGTTATCTACAGTTGCGACAAGATTTTTGTCATTATACTACTAAGCTTGATGTTTCTATCGATCAATCGATTTGATATTACAACCACCTGCAATTTAATCTATTGATATTTCCATAGAAAAGTACTGCAGTATCAATATCACAAACATATGCCAAATCAAATTGATTCCTTTGATGAAACTCAAAGGACTGCTGCACACGAATTCTATTAACATTCGGAAGCCGACCACGACCTAACACAACACACGATAACCGACACACAGTTCCCAGTTATCCGTAATAAACCGTTTGGGGACCAATCAAACCACATCAAAGGGTGCAATAACCATTGAGCCCAATCGGCGGAGGACCAATTACAATGTTAAAAGCGCTCGCGCCGCGGGGCACACATGGGAATGAGAACAGAATTTGAATTTGAAATTTCGGGACCAATTTACCTTGAGGTGTAAGGCGACAGATACCAAAACGTAGTGCCAGGAAAGGAATGATCAGAGTGTAGTATATGTAAGTGCTGAGAGTATCAGGCTTAAATATATTTCTTTTAAAATTGTAGATAATATATTATTTGTTATGCAATGAGTAAGTTACGAAAAACTAATTGATGTTCATATTATATTCGTAGGTATGTGATTTAAAAGAGTATCCATGGAGTTTCAGCTTAGCTTTCTATTCTGATGTACTACTTGCTTTTTTTTACGATGCAAAAGTGCCCGACTGCATGTACGTGATGACGTGCATGGATTATTCAAATTTATTTGAAAAATCCATCAAATTATTATTCAAATTTATTTGAATAATCCATGCACGATTGAATTTTTTTAATAAACTTTGCATCGTTTGTTTTTTTTTTTATATAGCCTATTGTGTGTCCCACTGCTAGGCAAAGGATCTGATCGTGCGGGACAAATTTGGCCAGAGATCGCCATGGATAGAGAAGTTTGAAAGGAGAAAGATCCCTTTGAAAGGGGAGTTTTTTTCTATTTTTCGAAAATATATTTTTTTTTATAATCATTCATCTCCCAAGTAAGAATAAAATAGACTAAAATTACGAATATTTTTTTCAAAATCCTGTTTTTTTTTTATATAATATATTTTAATATTTAACTAACTATTACTCTATCCTCCTAAGATATACTACGTTGGAGTCACAATATTAATATCGGGTCGCGTCGCGCATCTCCCGAGGGGTATCTAAATCATCCGTCCCTGTCGCTCCCTTGCGCCCGGCGCTAACTTGCACAACATAATGTGGATAAGACTGACAATAATATTATTATAAGGTACTAAATTTTGTACATAAATTACAGCCTATGTCACTCGAGATTAAAGCAGCTTTCTATCGGTGAAAAGAACTTTAGCAATTGGACCAGTACTTTCAGAGATAACCTCCTACAAAAATAATAATAACAATAATGTTAGAGTAAATAATAAACATAATCTTTTCAGATAGCTAGGCTATCAAAGTTTAAGCAAAGGTCGCTTAGCTGAAGCAGTTTTTCAGAAAGATAGTAAAACAGTTCAGCTGTTCAAACTAAGTTGAACAGGAGTCAAATTACTTTGTACATCTACAATCATTTTCAAAAAGATTGACATATACATGATGGTAGCGTAGTGAATCTGCTAAATGAAGGAAGGGCGAAGACAATTCGCAAAATGTAAAATTTGGTTTTGTCAACGATAATAATAAAGTCACATGAGCGATTATATAGATATATAGATATTGCTGCTGGTAGAAACTAGTTAAGTTCCTCATGATGCTGTTCCTGAGTTTTAAGTTCCTGATGTTTATCTATCTAGCTGCAGACAAACTGCTATGCAGTTTGGCAGATGTTATATTAAGATTATCGATGTAACAAATAAATAAAAATGAAATAAAAAAAATAAAAAAATCTAGTTTTCCAAGCGACAAAATATTGGTTGAAATTCGTTGTTGCTGATAGAGTACCATTGTGTCCAGGCCTTCAAGTCATTCTGCAACCTAATCACTAGTGAATACTGCCATAAAAATCTACAATATTATTTGCACAGTAAATAGAAAACATATTTATTATTAGATAGTTAAGTTCTCAAGTTTTTTTTGTGAGTGATCACATCAGGTGTTATAGAATTTTTTAAATGTGTGTAGATTTATTTATTAGTTTTTTTTGAAAATTTAAATTTCTGATAGAACAAAGCATTACTATTTTATTCTATTAGGGAAAAAAAATCTAGAATATGTTCAATAGCTTCAGAGATTACCCTCTACATAAAAACTTAGAAATACTTCTTTATTTTATTAATATAGAAACCATTCTTGTTATTTCTCATCTTTATAACATCCACATAATCCTAGCGAAGCCATAGCGCCCCCGGTAACATTCGCTTTACGGTGTAATTTTTCTTATGTTATTTATTTATTTATTACGTTGTGAGTGATCTATATCACGTCATATCTTACACTCTTGTAAATGGGCCAGCATTTATTCAGAGCCGCGCCGCAGTGTTCGTGTGGTGAGTCTTTTACTTTCGTTTGTGCTGATAGATTCGTAATTGTTTCGGATTTGTATTTTTTGTATGCGGTACGACGAACATGGATAAAGCCACTATAGTCATCTTTTATTGTAAATCAGAGGACAATAATCGATTCGCCAAGAAAATCTAAAGTAATAAGGCCTGAAGACTGGTAATAATAAAATTGGAACTATATCCAGGAAAATGAATCCCCCGTATTGTCTTTGATTGTTTTCGTCTCGCTTACAGAGAGTTGGTACTCATAAGCACAACATTGTAGACAGGATTATCCATCACCAACGTGCTTTAAAACTCTTGTAAAATCGGAGGTGCCGAACTACAAGTATATGCCAGACCCAGTCCTCAATAATGAATAAAACATTGTACTGGAATTGGTCCATGATTCTGATTGGACTATGTAACCAATAAGCCTATAATTGTTAAAAGTGTGCAATGATTGTTGACATAACTATCTCAAATGACGAGAACCTCGTAAAAGCCGAGAAAGATAGGCAAATGAAGTATATTGATTTGGCTCACTCAAAGGTCAACATGTGGAATGTTGATTTAGCATGCCTTGTAGGTACCTATAGACATGTAAACAGTGGCTTAATAGCCACGAGCCTCGACCAATATCTCAGGGGGATCTCGTTAGGCAGATGGGTCTAGGTATTCACCACACCAGCCGTGTCCAAAAGTACGGACCCGCAATTTGAGGAGGTTACTCTCTTTAGAGCTCTGATCGCGGGTAGCTTGGACTCTCGATATCTATTAACTACTTTTTTATATTTGTGAACTTTTTTACTAAAATCTTTTTGTTTTATGTTTTAAAATGTAAAAAGAAATGGTGTTACAAATATATTATGTAAATGCGAAATGCAAGAGTCAGCTTCAATCATCCTATTTTCAACTATTCCATAAGATAGGAACTCAGTAGCGGTAATAATGATAAGTATAGTAGGTAAGCCCACAAATCTCCCAGGCTTCAGCTGACGTCCCAACTAAAGCTATATTTGGCTCTTAAAATAAATACACAATTACTCTAAAACTATAAATTTTACGATCCCATAACAAAATGCATAAAGGAAATAATGACAAAACCTCAGTCCCTTCGCAATTATCCACCTACCACCGCTAGACAACATTTGAAAAATATCTTGCAAATCGTAAAATTGTACATGGAATTTTCAGGCTTTAGGCATTTAACAATTAAGGTAGCAGAATAATGGGATAGGCCTTAAAACATAGTTTTAAAACCCAGTGTTATTTATGTTACAGATGATGTATCTGTATTTAAGTTATGTTTATTATTTAATGGTTAGTAGTGGGAACTAGCAAAGTATATGCGGTAAGCAAATTGGTGTTAAATTTTCTCTCTTTTTAAATATAATTGCAAGTATATGCTTATAATGTGTAAAGGGTAACACGGTTGGAGGCTAAGCGTCGCTTGCCGAGGTCTGTCCGTAGATGGCTGACCATCTACTGCATACCGAGTTACTATGTGCTTTTTTAATGTCGAAAATTATCCTAACTAATATTATAAATGTGAAAGTGTGTATGTTTGGATATTTGTTACTTAATCACGCAAAAATGACTGAACAGATTTGGATGATATTTGGCATGCATATAGCCTTTGACATGGAAAAGAACATAGGCTACCTTTTATCACGATTCCTTAAGTACTTAATGCCACGCGGGCGAAGCCGTGGGCAAAAGCTAGTCAAATAATATTTCTCAGTCTAAGTGGAGCAGAAGGAGTGTCAGACTTTTAACTAAAACCCAGTGTTCCTCCAGTTGCCTTTAATTGCGAGGGCTGCGGTAAGTTCTTCGAACAAATCGAAGCTCGTCGGCCCTAAATGGCCCCGTCAATTTTGCTGATATCTCATTGAGGTGCGCGTGGAACGCAACGCGCCCTCAACATGGGCTTGGTCTCTACTGGATAGAGTTTCCTACATTCTACGGGAAGTAGGTTAATTCGTTGGTGCTGAATGTAATTTTAACATCTTTGACAGTCATTAGGGATAGATATTTTGGTTTCTGAAATCAAAAAGTCTAAACACCAGCCTTACCAAGGGATATTGTGTTTCCCAATAATATTGTGAAGTGCGGACGGTGAGCAATGGGTAGTTCGCCGTCCGACCGTCCGGTAACTGTCCGTACCGAGCCCAAGTCGTCGACGGTGCGATCTGTGTCTAACTGTCCACGCGCGCCTTATGGAGATGTCAGCAAACAGTAGGGGCCCAGCAGGGTCGAAACTTTTTCCAACCCAAAAAAAAAATGTTGTTGAAGCTAAATAGGTAGCCTGGAATAGGAGCGGACAGACTGAAAACCGACTACAAGTAAGCTAGGTATACGGATGATGAATATTATGATTTTGGTCATAAATGATCACAATAATAATAAGAATTGTTTACCGACACACAAGAAAACAGGTAACAAATTATTTGAAGTCCTGTTTCCGGAGTTAGGTAGCCAACTATATTACAGTACAGGAGCCAGTGTATTCATTTAGTTGCAAGACAGTTGTACACTTGATAACGTATTTAAACATTGGCGTGAATGTCTAAGGTTTTGTGAGAAGATAATTGAAAGATAAGTTAAACACATGTTTTATTTGTTTTGTGTGTTATGTTATACTGGTTATAATTATACCTATATGTAATTTTTTTTTATTTCTTTAATGCAATATGATATTAAGTTATTATTGTTTTGTTAAGCTATTGCATAGCTTCTATCGCGGGCCTTGAGCGTGGTGACCGATAAGAAAACAAATGAGTGATGCTATGCAATAGCTTTACCGCGGCAGTCCCCGAGTGCCACACATCTTTTTTTTTAAATATAAATTAGATCATATATTTGCGAGGCAAATTCATTATGAAAAACTGCAAGGTCACAAAAAACCCACCTATCATGTCTACAATTTTCTCTACACCTTTTCTAAGAACTTCAAAGCAGACGGCCGATCAATAAATATTATAAAACTAACCAGATGTTAACTTCACCGTGGCTCGTACATCTGCAAGTTCGTACAAAAACAATAGACTATGATTGTTGTTATTTTTTAGTTCATCAGTGACTTACTGTTACAACAAGCGCCGTGGAAATGAATTATCTTCCGAGTGTACTCCAAATCGAAGTTGCATCTGCCGTAGTGAGGGGAAGTTATCGATACAAAAAATAACAGTGTGAGTGGGGTTAAAAATACCTACCGACGGTTTATTTTTATCTGATCATAGTTTTCTTACTTAGCATGAGGTATTATTCAAAGCAAGGTGCCTATTATTTAGAGCAGTGGTGGCCGATAGTAACGGCACCAAATTAAGAGTTGTAGGACGCGAGTTCACACCCAGTCAGGCGCATTACTTTGTGTAATTTATTTCATCACCACTGCTCTCAAAACGGTGAAGGAAAACCTCACGAGGAAACCGGCATGTCTTAGAACCAAAAATTCGATGATGTGTGACAGTCACCAACCCGCATTTTGCCCGCGTGGTGGATACGACCCATTCTCTCACCTGGAGAGGAGGAGTGAATCCCAACATTGGGAACATTAAAAGGCAGATCATGCTTATTATTCAAAGGAATGATTTATTCAAAAAACTTTTTCTTAAAATAGAACTGCAAAATATGCGAACTTGGCCTTTGTTTTACATGACATGATTTTTTAATAAAATAATATATATATTTTTTAATTTTTAACCTAACGCTAACTTTAAAGCTAACCTATGTATAACTTGTAAATAATGCATGCTTGCAATCCTGTAAACAATTACGGGTTAGTTTATAATTGCTCAGTTATTCTGTAATTAATTAATCGATGAATTTAAGTTTAATGTTTTTCTTAGTTGTACTACATCTAGTTTAAATCTGAAGCAGTTAAATACTAATTTTAATTACTTTTTTCTCGTTTCACCATTAAATTATTAACAATCCTTCAACAAATCCAGTCAACATCTTATTCAGAATCATGTTCTATTGTATAACTTTTCATGGGGTTATCGACGTGTTTTTGTGTCGATGTATTTCATAATTATATCATATAGGTATCGACATGTCTGCTATCGACACATCAACAACCCTAATCAATCGCAACCGTAGCCCAAGTTTTTTACAGTTTGTTAGTAGTTTTG
Source organism: Mythimna ferrago (assembly GCA_910589285.2). Taxonomy (NCBI): domain Eukaryota; kingdom Metazoa; phylum Arthropoda; class Insecta; order Lepidoptera; family Noctuidae; genus Mythimna; species Mythimna ferrago. Next base: position 8,749,658 of record OU342689.1, read on the forward strand.
ATACTTTTTTATCCTTTTTGCCCCTTTCGAGGATTCATTTTGGACAATAAAATGACCGCAGATGTAACAGGCAGGTGTTACCATGCCAATAATGAAAGAATCGCACTCAATCCTGGTTCCTATTATATTTTTATGGGCATAAGAGTTTATGCATGGTCATTTTATTTGCCTGTTAAGAATTTTCGTGGTTTGTTATACTAATTATTTTCTTTAGCAGATGGCCGAGTGTTGTTTTATTTTGAAGTAAAGTACTTATTACATGGCAGCCTATAATTTTATTGCAGTGTAGGTTGATACTCAGTCAATATTAATTACTTATTTATTTGACAAAGAGCAGCGGTGGTCCAGTTTCAACGGCAACGAGGTCGTGGGTTCAAACCTTGCCTAGGTTATTGCCTTGGGTAGGTACTTTCTATATATTTTATTTCATCATTACTGCTCTCAAAACATAATGAAGAAACAGGCATGCCTAGAACCAAGAAATTCGAAGACGTAACATGTACCAACACACCAGGACCCACCACGTGGTGAAACTCGTCTTTTTCCATGTCCTAGAAAGGAGGCTAGAGTTTCAGTAGTGCAAACATTATAAGGCAAACACAAAAATTAATTTCACACTTTGTGCATACGAATTATTTATGTGTATACCTGCTTATTTCTATCAGTAACTGATCAACTGTTGTCTTGTCTTTTTATCAGTTACGAAAAAAATATTTCCAAATATCGGAAAGTCACTATTAACTATGAAAAGTCGCGGAACATTCATGGGGGTGATTCGGATACCCCACGATACGAGGGACCTAAATTTTATTTTTGGACGTCAATGTTCCGGCCACCCTGTATAGTGAAAGAGTAAGAACATACAAACACACTTATTCACTACCGTATTTATGTTTGTAGAACGTAAAACTACGATTTTTACGTTTTTTACCGTAATTTACCGAAATTTACGGTAAAGTATCGTTTTTTACCGTATTTTACTGCGGTAATTTCACTGCTTTACATCCCTAGCTGCGAGCAATGGGTAGCTCGCTGTCCGACAGTCCGGTAACTGTCCAGATCGAGCCCAAGTCGTCGACGCAATTTAGCTTCACTTTTCTTGGACTGACCGACATTTGACTATTCAAAAGTGCCTGCAAATGGTCTATTTGAAATAAATGATTTTGATTTGATTGATTGATTGATTGACGGCGCGCACTGTTCCCGCGCGCCTCAAGGAGCTGTCAGCAACAGCAAGGGCCCATCTGGGTCGAAGCCTACTGGGGCCAGGGTTAATTCAAAAGATAGCTCAAGCCCCGGTACGAAGGAATGGGGTGGGCTTTTAGTCAGTAAGAATCTGACACTATCTCCGCTCCACCCACGAGCGAGGGTTGTTATTGGATGATTTTTCCCATCATAAAAAAAAACAGGATCGTTCATTGTGGAGACACTTGGGGGAGGTCTATGCCCAACAGTGGACGTATATCGGCTGTAATGATAATGATGATACCAAAATAATAGGAAAAATATTAACTTAAAACCACTTTACATACTAAATAGATGCGACATTACTAGTGAATCAATTCCACAAACGTACGACACCAACCGTTCCCATTTAATAAAGTAGTATCCATTACATTTTATCTAAATAAAAACACGTAATTAAATGCAAATAAGGACGGGCTGACAGCATGTCGATATAATTCAAGAGGCTTTATCGACAATCGACAGTTTGCGTGTGGACTTATCAAGTTTATGGTTGTTCGTGTGAACGTTCTATCGCTGGAAGTAAGTCAACGTCGCGCTAATTGTGTCGCTGTGACGACTGTTGACGATATATCGATAGTTTTTGACGGTGTAGTGAGGTATCTTGATACTTGTAAATGATTAATTGATTTTGTGAGCGTACGTATGATAAACAAGGTGTTACCAAAAAAGGTGAACAATACTCTAAGTATAGTAAATAAATTTCACTATAAGATTAAACGCGGAATAATAATAAATCTGCTCTTTAGTACCTTTGATGAGTTATAGAAACATAATTGTAATAACACCAATGTGCCATTTCCATATCGCCAAACTAAAATGACAGTAGGCAGAGTACATTACTTGCAGAACAGATGATCTTTGAGACCGAAAGGTCCTGAAGTAGAGACTTCACATGGGGATACGCAGTGTTGGAAGGCCTCCCATAAGGTGGACCGATGACTGTTTGTTGGAGGAGAGCTATGTCTAACAGAGGACGTCTTTTGACTGAAAAGACGACGATGATGAATATTATAAAGGTGAAAGTATATAGGTACTTCATGCTTAAACGATACGAATTTGTATGAAACTTAGCACACAAGTAGACTATGTCCCGGAAAGCTTTAGGACAATCATTCCTTTTAGAAATAGCATTGATACATTATACCATTTTAACAGTATCTGACGGCATACTGACACATCTTGATACTCGTAAATGATTATAGGGTACGAAAGAGTTTTTTTTTCGTGTCACTTTGTTGATAAGTTAATTACATGTGTTATTAAAGTAAGCTTCAACTGTCGTTCGTTATTTGTTATCAGGTTGTCTTGTTCAAGACGGAACAAGATTGCTGCGTAGATCTTTTACTGACATATATCGCTGTTTTCGATAAATTTCTCGTTTTATAAAAGTAAATATAATTAAACTGTTGATAATAGAGGTTAAATATCAAGTACTAGCTTTGATAGTGGCTTTACCCGCTTAAAAGAATATAGTATCTATCTATCTACCATTCGGTGATAAAGAAGAATTAAGGCAAAAAATAGGTTTTTGAGTTTATTCATTACAAACAAAAATACAAATCTTTTCTCTTTTTAATATTATCAGTATTAGTATAGATAAGACTTAAGTCGGTTCACCGTTTACAAAATACCGTTTCCAAATTGCATAGTAGGTAAGTATAGTAAGTAGCTGTGGCCCTGGAACGCAAAGGCTAACTGAAAAAACAGTTTATGTCAGTATTTTAGTCAGTAAATATCAGATACTCTCTGTCCCTCTATCTAGAGCTGGAAGAGTTAAATATAATATAATAATAATAATAATAATAATATAATATTCCACAACTACCACACAACGCCGTCGAGTCCCAAGCTAAGCAGAGCTTGTGTTATGGGTACTAGACAACTGATAAACATACTTATATATTTCTAAATACATACACATATTATAGATAAATTACACCCAGACACAGAACAAATGATTATGCTCATCACACAAACATTTGTCCTGGGTGGGAATCGAACCCACGACCTCCGGCATAGCAGTCAGGGCCACTAACCACTAGACCAACAGGCCATTCCCCATTTGATCATTTCCCGCTTCAAAATAAGTATCAAGACTATATCGATTATAGACATTCTAGTACTGATACTGTTGTGTTTTACAAAACCGTTTTGTAAAAATGTTAACAATAATACATTTTAATACAAGTGTAGAAAGTTTGTCATTGAGACCGAGGCGGAACTCGCCCGAATCTAGGCGAGGAAGTTATGGAGCCGAGTGCAGCAGTGACAAATTTCCACGTGTATCAAACGGCGTTTTTTCTATACACTAACGAAAAGATACTTGATACGATAAATACAATAAACTGGCGGGCCAAGCTTTAGCAATTTTCCACACCAGTGCGGAAAACAGTAAATTACGTGCCTAAAAGAGGTAGGTTAGTGCGCAGAAGCGGATTTTCGAGTAAGAGTACTAAAAAGTTATTTGATGATTTCCCACTTCAAGGAAAGTATCAAGAATATACCAATTGCAATCGTTGTAGTATTGATAGTTTAGTGTATTACGAAACTGTTTTGTAAAGCTCATAACTATATCAACACTATTTAAATATTGTTCCTACTTATAATGCTCTACATTTTAGTTTTCATCGTTTCTGATTTCACAACTAAATTCTATAGATATCAAAGAAAATCATTAAACACTTGTTTTAAATGAAAGGAGTTTCCAACCGTCCATTATGAACTATAAACGTTAACCTACTTTCGAATCCTGACTGAATTTATTATTATTTGCGAAATTAATATGCGGAACTTATCAAACACGGTAAGGTGTGAAAATGTCACCTGGGATAACGCAACACAACAGTGTACTACAAAACAACGCGGCAAGTTAAATACAACCTTATCATTTGCAAATGAGGATCATAATAGTTAAGCTAGCATGAACTTCATAAGTTTGCAGAACATTATCAGTCACCAAATAACAAACCGATCTAGAAATTCCAAAACGAAATGGCGCTCAAAGAACGACCTTATTCCGTTCTAATAAAGGTCATTAAAACTGTGTCAAATTCAAAAGTACAGTTGGCGTAATAATTATCGAGTCACGTGACAAGATTGATGCATGTCAGCTCGTCACGTCTGTCCATATCTTCACGCTAAGTGCCTGAGATGCCGACCAGAATGCAAATGAAGTCGTCCCAGTATAAATATAAGAGCACTTTACACATGTTTATGATATTGTCGCTATCTTTACATGAAAGTGTATCTGTCAAAACAATTTATTTATGTACCGTTTGGAAGTCGTGATTGAATTGGTACAGTTGTACTACGATTTGTTAGAAGGTATCACTGCAACCCTGGAACACTCCTCCTTGAGTCGTATTCCTTAAAGCTGAGCTTCATGACTTCCCTGCTACATCACTTTAATTTTGTTTGTATGTTCCTCCATCTATTCCTGCTCTGGCGGTATGCAGGGCCTTAAACACCGTGGAGTCAAGAGCGGTGAGGATGGTCGGACCAACCTATTGGGCTGCGCCTGCGAAGCCTTTTTCCATCTACTTTACCGGTCACGATGAGCCGTTCGAGGTTTCCACTGTGACCCTGGAACAGAGAACCACTTTTTTCGATCATCATCAGGGGCGTAGCTACCGTCGTATCAGCCGTATCAATGATACGGGGTCCCCAAGCTGTAGGGGCCCCGTGTAAAAAATTCGTACAGTGTTATCCACTTCGTTCAATTCTCTTATTGATGAGAATGCGTAGTTAAGTAATTACTTAATGATAGAATGTTACATTTTTATAGCTCGTTCCATTCGTTCTAGCATTCTCTATTCCCCTTCTACCTCCGCACACCTCCAAATGGTCTTATACCATTTGGAGGTATGCGGAATAGAGAGTAAAGTCCCGCATACCTCCGTTGCGAAGGGAGGATCCTCCGACCAGACGGGTGTTATATGTTTGGTGGGCAACTGCCCGATAGATGATTTTGGGCTGTCGATGTCGTATACATTCAAATCACATGAAGAACTTTGATTGCGCGATGCAGGATTAGTTCTTATGTGACGCCATAGATGTCGCAACAACCACAATAAAAAAATAACTTCTCTTCTGTTCCAGAATACTCCAATAAACGAGATCATCGGACGAATCTATCAAGTTAGTCTGGTCATCTCTATCATGGCCTATCGCGACTCCGCCTATCTTAAGTCTGTGCTAGTAGGGCCTACGGTGTAAAAAATACCTCGATAACTTTTGATATGGGGCCCCTTTGGGACTATCTACGCCACTGTTTATCATTGTTGCTGCAATAATAGTATAAGAGTTCTGATGCGGTTCACTGTTTCTCAAAATACGGGCTATAACCTAGTTTGAGAGTCAGAGTTCTAAAAATTTCGGTACTCAGGTACCTACAGATTTACAACGTACCTAAAGAACTGTATAATCCTTCAATCTACTGCTTGTAGCTTTAGCAATCTGTATTTTTTTGATGAATATTTAAACATATCAATGTATTTATTATCTATATGGTTTTTTCTATAATGTATTATTACAAAAAAAATCATCAAAAACACGACTGCTATGTCAAAAAATGAATTAAAAAGCAAAAACAAGATATTAGTTAAACTGTATAAATAAAAATTAAAGTGCAGTCACTCATTCAATCTCTGATTAAACACGATGTCTCGAAAACTACTTGATCTACTATAAAAGTTTTCATTGCAGTCGGGGGACAAATCTGTAAAATCACTTATATAAATAAAAAGTCCCCCGCCTGCAATGAAAACATGACGATATGTTTTCAGGGTTTCTTCGAAAACTACTTGATCTACTAAACAAAAGTTTTCATTGCAGTCGGGGGACTTTTTTGGGGCAGTAGTGTAAAAAGCCAAGACGTAGTACAGTCCATTTCTACCATGACTGTACCACGACCTAACAACCAACAGACTATTCAATGTAGATGACCTAGTTTTGAACTTGAACAGGTGGACGATGGGGAAGTGTGATAGAACTTGGATTAAGTACTGACGAGTACAAAGTCGTACTAGTACCGGTTTTAAATACTGGCTTTTGCTCGCAGCTTTGCCCGCGTACTTAAAATATAGCCAATGCCACTCAGAAATAAAGCAGCTTTCTATCAGTGAAAAAGTTTTAGCAATCAGACCAGTACTTTCAGTGATTATCTCCTACAAACAAAAACAAACTTTACCTCTTTATAATATTAGTGTAGATGAATTTATCTACCTATTGATGGTCCTTTTTATATGTGGGTAAACACCCAATAACTTCTCCCGCTCTTGGGCAGAGGCTCGATCCGGACAGTTACCGAAAGACCGGACGGCATGCTACCCATTGGTCAACGTCCGCAAACCGATGCCTACGGTGGCTGAAAACTGTGGGGATTGGGCTGAGCACTGGCTCCTAATGCCCGCTATGACCTGCCGTGAACTTTGTTGTGCTTATTGTAGATGGTGCCCTACTTGTGACCTTTGGGATACCGCACGATTTCCCGCGAACCGGCGAGCCTTCTGGCTGGCCTACCACCGTGGGATCTGGAGGCAACAGTCCTTGCACGACATGCACGTGGAGATGCAACGCCAGGGTGAAAGTCCTCTGCCGCGACAGGTCACGGCATGGCGGACAGAGCTCCAGCGGGATCTCATGGTGGAATGGCGTCAGCGACTATCACAACCCAGTGCTGGGCACGAAACAATAATGGCGATAAGTCCCCTCTTTGAGGCGTGGCTGGAAAGACCTCACGGCGTTCTTACCTTCCGCATGACACAGGTCCTTACCGGAAATGGCAAGTTCGGGAGGTTCCTGTGCCGAATTAAAGCGGAAGTGACGCCCGTGTGTCGCCACTGTGCGGAATGCCCGGAGGACACGGTGGAGCACACAGTCGCGGTGTGCCCTGCTTGGGCGGAGCATCGCCGTGCCCTCGTGGGGGTGATCGGCGGCGGAGACCTCTCGCGCCGGGCCTTGATTGAGGACATAGTCCGGAGCGAGGAGGAGTGGCAGGCGGTGGCCGACTTCTGCGAAGCATTAATGCTCGCTAAGGAGGAGGCCGACCGCATCAGGCAACGGCGCTCTCACCGAAGCCGGGATTCCGATCCCGATTTCCAGCCACCGTAGGCGCGGGCTTGCGGACAGTGAACAATGGGTAGCTCCCTGTCCGGCCGTCCGGTAATTGTCCGGACCAAGCCCAAGTCGTCTACGGCACGCGCTGTTCCCGCGCGTCTCAAGGAGTTGTCAGCAACAGCAGGGGCCCAGCCGGGTCGAAGCCTACTGGGGCCAGGGTTATCCGAAAGGGCGCTCGAGCCCCGGTATGAAGGCTTGAAGGAACGGGGTGGGTTTTTTAGTCAGTAAGAGTCTGACAGTATCTCCCGCTCCGCTCAAGAGCGGGGGTTGTCATTGGATGATATTTCCAATCGAAAAAAAAAAACTTCTGACTTTTTTTAAAGTTTTATGGGAAAAAATATAACATGGTTTAAAAACTATTGGCATCCTTTCAGTTACTAATACTGAACAAACTATATTCAAATTCTGCATAAACTAAAAATATTGTTGCATAATCGGCATATACCTTTTTTTTTTTTTTTTTTTTTTTCGATGGGAA